>JACVBY030000667.1:4310000-5681505 GCA_017589505.3 Metroxylon sagu
TCTGTTTATGGTGCGCATCTTCCACTTAGAGTGTGTTTATCGATAGCACCCTTTACCATAATCAAGGACATTCTACCCTCTATTTCCATTTTAGCTAACATACTTAGGAATCAAAACTTGTAACTAGACTTTCCATACCTTAATTATCATACATAATCCATAAAATTTCAATCTACAAGCTTCATTGTGCATGATTATTTGTAGTGAGGGCTCTATTCTCTAACTAGTATGGATGAGTTGCCTTATCCAAAGGAACGCTATGAAATGACAATCAGTTACCAAAGGAAGCAGTTTCAACACAAACTATATTAACCACAGAAATCTATAAAAACAATTATATATTTAAACATAAGCAATGACATTCACATCCATTGATCATGCAGGAGGTATACAAGCTACTACAATCAAAAAAAGAGAGAATGATTTAGTTATTGATTGAGAGCCTTCAGGCACAAATAAATCCTGCATGAAGATACGTGAGTTATATAATGGAAATAATATCGGGTACATATGGTTGAAACTGCTGCACCCTATTTATTGGTTGACAAGAAAAAATTGAACTAAAAGTAACCATTTTGCAGAAAAACAGCTTTATTTGGCTCTAGAAAAAAGAAGAGCACTATTATAGCTAAAGCAAATCTCCTTTTGAAAGCACTGCTGTGTTAAAAGTCTAACTTCTACAAAAGCTCGATCCTTTGCATTAACATAGGATGAAGCCAACTCTTTTGCCTCAATAATGAACTGAAAAAAGATAGAATCCCCCTCACCTACCTTGGCTTGCCGCTAAGTGATAAAAAAAAAAAAAAAAGAATGAAGAGAAGGGTAGCAGAGATCAGGTCTTAAAAGGGAGAATTAGGGTAAGTGAAGAGACTAAAGGTGACTTGACACCAATAATTTACAAAGATATTCTCTTTGCTTTATTTTATTGAATCCCGTCAGACATATACACAAGTCATCCATGAAGAACGTGTACAAGTTAAAAAGTAAAAATAATATTGCATACAAAATATCAGGAAATGTCACTTCCTTCTTTTGATTGATAAAAGAATGATTATGTTACAACAAAATAACAACTGAGAGAAGAACGAATAACAAGGTGAAGTGTTACCAACAAGTAGTTCAACCCTTGCAATGGTGCTCTCTTAGTGGTCAGTTTAGCATATGGATGGCAGTATGGTTGACATGAACAAATGTCAGCAAAGGTGATATTTATCAGGGTTCATGGTCTCCAATAACTCAGTTGACGATTTGTACTCCTTGAAACAGCTTAAAACAAAAGCCTCTGCCTGATGATTTGTACTCGGTTTTTGGTGAGCATTGACTCTAGCATGCCTGAGGTCATTCATGCCATGTTGATGCTTTCGGCACATAGCCAGCTTCCCTCATCTCAAACCCTAATAACTCTAGCATTACATATATTGCTTCAGATTCTGGGTGTGACCTGTCTTCTACTATGAAGACACTGACCTCTCCCCTTACTTTAATCCAGCTCTTGCCAGGAGACTTCCTCACACCACTGCTTTTCATCAACTTCCTTAGTCTTGCAAAGTCATCCCATTGACCAGAGGAAGCATAAATGTTGCATAACAAAACATAAGCTGCGGAATTTGAAGGATCGATCTTTAATATCCCTTCTGCTGCTCTCTTTCCGATCTCAACATTATTGTACACTCTGCAAGCAGCCAGCAGAGTCTTCCACATTACAATATCAGGTTCAAATGGCATCTGATCAATAAATCTCTCAGCCTCACTCAATCTGCCAGCACGGGCAAGCAAATCCACCACACATGAGCAATGCTCTCTTGTAGGCACAATGCCATGTTCAGCTTCCATAATACTGTAGTAATAGCACCCTTCATCTACCAATCCAACACGGCTACAGGCTGTAAGAACCCCAACAAAGGTAACATGATTTGGCCTAACGCCCAGACTTCGCATATATGCAAACAGTTCAAGAGATTCTTTCGCAAATCCAAACTGAGCATATCCGACAATCAAACTGCTCCATGAGAACACGTCACGCTTATTGCCCATCCACTCAAATAACTTCCCTGCATCATCTAAGCTTCCACATTTTGCGTAAGTGTCAATTAGACCATTCCTGACCATGACATCAGCATCCAATCCAACTTTCAAGGCATAGGCATGGACCTGATTCCCCATTTCTAGATAAGCCAAGTCAGCACAAGCACTCAATATTGTATTTAAGGTTATCTGATCCAACTTGCTGCTCAAACTTTGCAAGACTTTTAACAACCTAAATACCTCTTCAGATTGCTGATGCTGCAGACATGCAGTGAGAATCGTGTTCCAAGAAACAATATCCCAATCATTCATCGTGTTGAAAAGATCCAATGCAGTTGAGAGATCTGAACATTTCGAGTACATCATAAGTAGAGAGTTCTGGACAGCAACATTCAAATCCAAACCTACTTTCAGAATGTAGGAATGTACCAACTGGCCTTGGTGCAAAGAGTCGCAGCCTGTGCATGCACAAAGCAAGCACCGTGCAGAGATGTCATCAGGCCGTAATCCAAAATCTCTCATCTCAGAAAATAATAACATGGATTCATTTATCAAACCTACACTAGAAAAAGCATTTATTATTGAATTCCAAGAGACCAAATCTGGCATATCTATACGGTAAAACGCTCTCTTTGCGCAATCTAACCTTCCACACCTCGCATACATATCACTCAATGAACACCCAGCAAATGTGTCGTTTTCCAAACCAAACTTAACACACAGACCATGCAACTGCTCTCCGGTCCCAGACTGCACTATACTACCACATGCGCTAAATGCACTGCCAAAAAGGAACTCATTTGGGCTGTGCACACCCATATCAAGCATTTTCTTGAAAAGGTGCAGAGCTTCGAGTTCACACCCCTGCTGAGCAAAACCAGCAATCATTGAACCCCAAGAGATCAGATCCTTCTCCACTATCCTTTCAAACACAACAGAAGCGTCTCCAATCCTTTCAGACTTTGAGTACATCGTGATGAGCGCATTCTGAACAATCCGAGAAGCGCCACTGTTTGATTTCACTGCATGGCAATGCAGCTGCTTTCCCAGTTCGACGTCAGACAAACCGGAGCACGCTCTCACCACGCTTCCCAAGGCAAACTGATCCGGGGCCAGTCCCGACCGAAGCATCCCGAGATACAGCTCCACGGCCGCCGACTCCCGGTGGTTCTGCGAGTACCCAGAAATCATCGAGGTCCAGGACACGAGATTCCTCTCGGGCATTGCCTCGAACAGCTGCCGGGCTTCATCCAAAGAGCCGCATTTCCCGTACATGTTAAGGATGTGGTTGTGGAGGATGACGTCGGCAGCCACGCCGGAGCCGGAGAGGTGGCGGTGGACGAGGCGGCCGTGATGGAGGGATTTGAGGTGGGAGCAGGCGACGAAGAGGTGGGCGTAGGTGCTGGGGTGGAGCTGGAAGCCGGGCTTCTGGGCACGGAGGGAATGGAAGGCTTGGAGGGCTTCTCTGAAGCGCTTCTGGCGGCAGAGGCTATTGATGAAGTCGTTGCTGCACTGCTGGGTTTTGAAATGGGGGGAGGAGGCGTTTGGGGGAGCGGGCCGGTGGCGGGAGGACGTGCAGAAGAGTAGCCGTTGGTGTTTTTTGAATTTGGATATCATGATCGAGGCGTTGGGCGGAGTCGAGGTCGGGATTGCACTGGAAAATTTGACGAAGCGATGAGATGACTCGGACGAGTCGACTCGACGCTCTTAAGGAACATCTTGATGGATTTCTATGATTTTATTCTCTTCTATTGCTAGAAAGGAATCTTTTAGACCCCTTAGGATCTCTTCCTCCATTAGAGATCAAAATAAATGAGATTAAAAAATAATAATAAAAAAACTCTCATGAGGCAATGTTAAGAAGACAAACTTGCATATACTGCAAGAGAGAAGAGGGGAGAGAAAAAGAAGCCATGGTTTCAATTAGTTTGTTCTAGAAGCACATTTGTGTTTAAAAAAATAAAAAAAATAAAAAAAAAAAAGTAGAAGAAGGATGAAAGAAATCATACAAAGAAGTTTATGATGAATATCACCAAGAAGATTATCTAACTCTCTTGTCTTCAAAGAAGTAACACACACACACACACACACACACACACACACACACACACACACACACACATATATATATATTATCTTATCTCCATATTCTGAAAACTAATCGGATAGCTACATATTATGAATTCAAGAAGTTTCTCTGGTATGTCTTCATTAATTAAGCTTCTTCTCAAAAATATACATCTAACTAGCCTAGATAAATGGAAGAACTAACACAAATAAATTGTAATGCTTGTAATATTAGAAGAAATAATCATTCAACAAAAATAAGAAGTTTCTCTAGTATGTCTTCATTAATTAAACTTCTTCTCAAAAATATACATCTAACTAGCCTAGATAAATGGAAGAACTAACACAAATAAATTGTAATGCTTGTAATATTAGACGAAATAATCATTCAACAAAAATAAGCTAAACATTCTTACTCATCTCTATGAGCCATGAGTTATACAATGCTTGTTGGGAAGCCACTTGTGCTTTGTGTCTATATAAAAAAAAAATTTCATTAATTTGATGAGTCCAATCAATTGAGACTCAAGCTACATATCAACCTAAAATTAATAGTATATATGATTTGAAAGCTAAAGAACTAGAAACTATTGAAGGAAAGTTCCAATGATAATGATATTAAAATAAAATATTACCCTATTTGAAAGGGAAATCCTATAAAAAACAATAGAGCAATACACATAAACAATACATGGAATCTTTTTACTACCATGCAAAAATGGAAGGGAAGTGTTTCCAAAAGATGGCACCTCGGAAATATATAATTAGAGTTCGTATCACAGTAAAACAATGAACTTTAAAAGATTTCTACTTTTAAATTGTAGAAAACAACGGATTAATAAGTTGCTTACCCCAGAAAATTTGCCAACCTTTTTGTATATCATTCTCAGTTTATCCAACTAAATTTAAAGAGATTTCTTATGTTATATATGATAGGACAACATACAGTACAAAATGATTCAATAAATGCATAATTCTTTCGCAGGATAGCTCTTGAAATTAAGTAACACAATGCTCAAAGTTTGTTTGTTCCATTGCTTTATGATAGGCATAGACATAAGTTGATGCAGAACTATATAATTTCAAACTCTAAGGTTGCATTTGGTGCATCGCCAGGTAATCTTGAAAGGTAATGTGGATTACCTGCAAGATAGATTACCAGTAATGTTGATTTCTGTGTTTGGTATACATATGCAATGTTGCAATAATATTGATTACTGTATTTGGTATGACAACCAGATTACCAGTAATGTAACATTAAATTTTCAAAATACTCCTAAGTCAAATTTATTAAAAATTAATATATTATTACATGTTTGGCAATATTAAAAATTGATATACTATTACATGTTGGGCCCAAAAATACCTAAGACCTGGAATGCACTTCTTGAGTTATGAGTAGTTGCGACATGATCATATTACGTCCACATAGACCTGGAATACAGAAGGATGATTTTCACACTTCAATAGAAAAATAACATATCTAGCACCAAAATTATTGTAGAACTATTTTTCACTAGCGAAATTCTATAGCCACTCACTTTTACAACTCTAGCAGCACAGATTCCAAATATGGATTTTGCTATCAATATTATACACACTCTACATCAAAATCACAATCTCTCTTGCCGAACAACAATATATCAACCACAACCAAACAATGCACCCATGGATGACATGACTCAACAAATTTAAGGTATGGATTGTAATTATAAAAGATGTACTATAACCAGAAAACCAACTCAAATGTAAAAAAACTATAATGACAAGACCGACTGCAGTGACACAGTCTTCATAGAAGAAATGACAGAGCTTAGGTATGCTACCATTCAGAAACACAGTCTTCATAGAATAAAACTATCCGCCAGCTAACTAAAATGATAATACCAAATTATCATAGATAAATAACCAAACAATCACAACATCAAACAAAACCACAACTAGCAACATAGATGTCCTAACTAGGACTCAAATCAAGGACATCTAATACATGATATTTTCTCAACTTCTGAGGTAGTGAAAAGAAGTAAGTCAGACTTGCACTATCACGAGCAATTATCAATCCAGCTTTAACCATCAATGACTCATGTAGCTCCAAATCTTCAATCTCAGCTATTGCCTCATAAACCTTCTTCTTCATCTCTTGATCATTTGCAAGGAATTGGAAACAATCTGCCAACTTATCAATACCTTTACTTGAGTTTTGACACATTACTCCAAGACTGTTTATAGTTTCAATCAAAAGGCCCATAGAGCAACTTCTTCCTCATTAGAAGCCTTCCTTTTTCTTGACCTTGATGAAGAAGCACTTTGTTGAATATGACCAATAGGAGTTTGGGGAATGGAGTTGTTACTTTCAAATCCTATAGGATCTACAAACTGGACCTCCTCTTCACTATTCATTGCTTCTGTCGGGATTTCATTAGCTGCATCTGCAGGATCCTCAGCCCTCTGACCTATTCACGATCTTTTCCAAATATGATCGAGAGTTCCTCCAAGTATAAGAATGACTTATTCCGAAGACCAGATGCTTGAGGATGACTCTATCATAATGAACCAATATAAATTAAGTAAACTATACCTAAAGCATCAAAAATTAAATAAGAATGGAGAATTAATTAATATGCTGTGCATTTACCTTGTTCCACTTGTCCCATACATCTTGATCACAAGTAATACTTTTTTTTGTATCATCCCATCCAAATCCTGATGTATTCAACATATCATAAATAGCACCATATTGTTGTTTCAACAACTTGAACCTTGAATGGATGTGTGGATGAGCCTTGATGCTACAATTAGGTATCTTGTTTTCTATCATCTTCTCCAATTGAGGTAAGAACCTGACCTTGAAATTGCCACCTTCTCCCCTCCATATAGGATCATCCTTCAGATCAAGCAGACATCCAATTAGTATAGCATCTTCCTCTACACTCCATTGATGCTTCTTCCCCTGGTTCTTCCTTTGACTTGAAGAAGCTTCCATTTCTAAAGATAATAATTTAATACAAAAGATAATAAATGTTCATATTGTAAATTTAAATAATAACAATAATAAGTTGAATAAAGACAAACAATCTGAAAATAACAGTAATAAGCACCCATGTTCCAAATGATAGTAACAAGGTTTATATTAAATTTGTAACAAGGTTCATATTAAAGAAAGACTCAAATACATAAAATAGTAATACATAGCAAAATTTGCAATAGTGTTGAGAATTTCTTCAAGCTCTGGATTGGTCCCACATTTCTTGTGCCAAGTCATCCCTAAATTGAGTCCAAGCATTTGTACTCATAACGTGATCAATCATTTCTCGTTCATTGATATTTTCTTCTATCAGGAGGACATCAGGCATCTCATCTTCAATTGGGTCAATTGACATCTCTCTTCTAATATGGTTATGAAGAAGAGCACATGCATTAATGATTCTTACTTGTGTTTTAACTGGATAAAATGACTTCTCTCTAAGAATCGCCCATCTCATTTTAAGAAAGCCGAAGCATCTCTCGATGACATTTCTAGCAGATGAGTACCTATAGATGAAGTATTCTTATGGTGTTGTCGGTTGATGATTTTGTCTCCAATCATTCAAATGATATCGTTGACCTCTATATGGAGTTAAAAACCCTTCTCCATTTGTATATCCAGCATCACATAAGTAATAAAAACCTAACATAAGTAAAAATCTTGTTAGAAAATAAGTTCAACATATAAATGAAAACAAGTTTTAATTAACTAGAACTATTACCTTGGGGCACTTTTAAACCTCTTGTTCTTGATAATGCATCTCTTAGTACTCTACCGTCTGTAGCTGATCCTTCCCAACCAGGTAAAATATAGATGAATTGCATATCTTGACTACAAACTCCTAGAACATTCATAGCTATTTCACCTTTTCTTGTTCTGTGCAGAAAAAAAAATTCCTATTTGTGCTGTTTTATGAAAAAACAAACACCACGCTATAGTTGCGTTGCAATCAAAAAAAAAAAAATTTGAGATCTGGAGCGAAAAATACACTATTTGACAAACACTATTTGACAAACACCACTGATTTGTGCTATTTTATGGAAAACAAACACCATGCTACGGTTGCATTGTAATCAAATAACAACTTGAGATCTGAAGCCAAAAAAATACTATTTGACAAACACCACGCTGTGCTTGCATTGAAATCAAAAAAAAAATTTCAGATCTGGAGCGGAAAAAAAAAATTACTACTTCTACTGTTTTATGGAAAAACAAACGCCATGCTGTGGTTGCATTGAAATCAAAAAAAAACTTGACATCTGGAGTGGAAAAAAAAATCACTGCTTCTACTGTTTATGGAAAAACAAACACCACGCTGTGGTTGCATTGAAATAAAAAAAAACTTGAGATCTGGAGCGGAAAAAAAAAATCACTACTTCTACTGTTTTATGGAAAAAGAAACACCACGCTGTGATTCCATTGAAATCAAAAAAACCTCGAGATCTGGAAGGGAACCTTTTTATGGAAAAACAAACACCACACTATGGTTGCATTAAAATCAAAAAAAAAAAAAAACTTAAGATCTAGAATGGAAAAAAAAAACTCACCTGGAGTGAAAAAAAATTCACTATTTGTACTTTTTTATGAAAAAGCAAACACCACTGCAATCTGGATTGCCTCATCGGCGGCAATATTCTTAGAAGCGACGGGAGGGAAGCTCACCGGCGACGTAAGAGGAGTGGGAGTAGGGTAAGCACGATGAAGGGAGAAGGGGAAAAGCATACGGAAAGATGGATTTTATTTTCGTGGAAGAGAAAGGGATATGGGCATTTTTGTCCAAAAAAATTATTACCAGATTACCACATCTTCGGTAATCTGGATAGCCACCCCTCCTTTAAGCAATCTGGATTGCCTATGAGAGGTAATTCAGATTATCACTGCAAGATAGATTACCATTAAAAAAACATACCAAACCTAGTTATCTATTAAGTCCAGTTTAAATTGTCGGTAATCTGGATAGATTACCGGCTACCAAACGCAACCTAAATAACTAAAATTTTTTTATTTGATAGAATAATGAATTGTTTAAGTTAATAGTTCTTGTTTGTCCCATAGAACTCATTACATTAATAATCTAAGTTGATGTAACCATGAGAGAAATATATTTTCTTGAGCAAAACCAGGGAAAGACTTTGTGTGGAACTTTATTTGTGCATTCTCTTCCTCTTATTTAGCACCCTAATTTTACCTTCCTGGCTAATTCTATATTATTTTCGCTCTACTGTCTCTAGTTTATTTATCTTGAAAACATGTTCTCTTTTTGATAATTTGAAGCCATTATTTTGTTTGTTTATATAACTTTGTGTGGCACACTAAAGAAAGAGGATGGAGATACCTTAATACATCATCATTCATCTTTCCTAATTTCCACTGTGCTTCTAATTAATCTAACATAAGCTTTTGCAAGAAAAAAACATAAAAATTTAAATAAAAATACTAAAAAAATTATTCTTAAATTTTGTGTTGTAGAATGATATTTTCATAATCTCTAAAAGTTTAACAAAATGGCTTATGTTGTTAAATCGATCATAATTATTTCATCTTACCTTTATTTTAGATAATTTAAGATAGCTTTGAAAGCATTCAATATAAATACCATAAAAGTAAACTTACTTAAAAATTTTAGCTAGATTAGCTTTGACAAAGCTTCTTTTTTAACTGATGTATGCATTTGGAATATTATAAGTCAAGCCTTTTTAATTCTAAGATTCACTGCATCAAATTAAATCCTTTTTACAACAAATTCAATTCTAAATGAAACTAATATTTTTATCTATTGTACCATTTTGTTTAAATTGATTGGCTTAGAAATTGAAACGCAACTTTTACCTTTTTAATATGATTTGCTACATTAAATTTAGTCATTTTCACATTAGATTCATTAATATAGAATTTTTGAGTATTTAAGGCTTCTATTTATTATAATTTATTATATGATTATATTTTATTTTAAAAATAGATATATCTAAATTAAAATCTTAAATTTTTATGTTCGGTTGATGTTTGATTATATTTTTACTTGAGTGCTTAAAAATTATTAATTATTAATTACCTTTTATGTTTGAGCCTCGATCAATCCACCAAATCTATGTTTGATACACTTGCTTTCCTACTAATATCCCCTCTCCTCTCTCTTGTTTTTCTTGGTTATTTGTTCCTCTTCCTCCACTCGCCACTCTCAGAATGTGGCCATAGATCTTGCCCTTCTCTCTCATTCTCTCCCATCTCCATTCTCCTCTAATACTTCCCCAATTATCCGTCCATTCTCCAAAAAATCCTTTTATCTTTTTGGAAGCAAAGGCTAAGTGAGGGCTTAGAATGGGAAGGATCAGCCTCCTTCTTGCTTTCATTTGCTTTTCTCTGCTCTTCACTTCCTTCGTCCAAGGTGAAAGCCCCTACCGCTACTTCACCTGGAACATCACCTATGGCAACATCAACCCCCTTGATGTTGAACAACAGGTTTTCCTTCTCCGCCTCCTCCACTCCCTGTCCCCTTCTCGTCTCTTAGTGTTTTCTTTGAAATGAGAAATTTTTGTCCAAAAACAAAAAAAAATTATTCTTTGGTGGATTGCAGGGGATTTTGATCAATGGCCAATTTCCAGGCCCCCCGATCGAGGCGGTCACCAATGATAATATCATCGTCAACGTCTTCAATCACTTACCGGAGCCTTTTCTCCTCTCCTGGTCACTGCTCTTGCTTTTATTTTTTTTATTTTTTTATAGAATTATAATATCTTTCATAAATTTTATAATTTTATTCATGAAAAAAAATGCTATCTCTAGTTCACTTTAGGAGCTATTTAAGCTTTAACATTCTCATCAAACTAAAGATCATCAAAATGTAGACTCAAACATCATATTCTACCCATATTATCATCCAAAAAGATCATCGGTAAGCGACCTAAACCTCTTCTAAAAAGCCTAACCAAAAGATATATTTTTTATTTTTTAATTTTGTATATATACTTTAAATCTATACAATAAATAATTGATGTGAAACTAAATCTATATCAATATTCTCACCAAACTAAAGATCATCAAAATCTAAACTCAAACATCATATTCTACTCATATTATCATCGATAAGCAACCTAGACCTCATCCGAAAAGCCTAACTAAAAGATATAATTTAGGTTTTTTAGTTTTGTATGTGCTTTAAATCTATAGAATGCATAATTGATATGAAACTAAAACTATATCAATATGAGCTCTAATAAAGTAAGTTAGATTGAACAAACTAAAGAAATTTTAAAAGGATTAAAAAATGTCTTAAAGAGATTAAATAGATCAAGTGATGATCTAACCCAACTATTATGCAAGCTAAATCAAGTTAAATGGATTAGAGGTCTCAATCTAAACTCCACCAATCTAACAAACAAGTTGAGATGAGTTGTTCTATTTATGATCTAAACCTATTTCGATTAAATTTAGACCTGCTTAAAATAGATTGATTAAGAGTTGGGCTAATGGGTCAAGCTATAAATTGCCAACCCTGTATTTAAATTACCCTTAGATTGAGATCTAAAGGTTGCAATAAAATATGCGGAGTCTACTTATTTAGCATAGATCTTGTCTTAGTTAGACGTTGACTTCGAATAAAGGTGATCCCTCGTCATAAACAACCCGTGATCCTATAGGTAGTGGTATTGTTGGATTTTGGCCTTCGAAGAATGAGTTTCATCGGAGCTAACATTTGTTGCGCACTAGAGGCATGTTGAAAGGATTGTCGAGCGCTAGATATATGAGCATGAGTATAATTAATAATTTTTGATAATATATTTTTATAGATGTATTATAAGATGAAAAGATATAACTACTAGGTTGCATAGATTTAGCATTGAATTGATTGAAATTTATTTTTATTAAATTTTAAAAAATATATATATATTTTGATTTTTAAAATTATCCATACATATGTTATAATAATAAAGTAGTCAAAAGAACAATTTATTTTTTTTTTGTTTTTTATTTTTTTATAGTTAAAATTTAATCCCATCGTTGAGAAAAAAAGTATGGTAGATCCTTTTTAAGGTTTGATTTCTCAACTTATCAATGCTTTATGTTCATGCTTAATTCCACATTTAAATAAATATTTAATTTTACGTATAAATAAAATCTAATCCTATTTTGAAGGAAAAAAAAAACAGGCACTTCAAGTCCCTGATACCTTAATTCACTGGCATCTCATTACTAGTCAAATTTTACATATAAATAATATTTAAAGGCATAATAAAAAGGCCTGTTATCAGAATAAAACAGTCATCTATAACATTTAAGTAACATTAACTCACCTTCACACATGACATAAAAATAAAAAAGTCAACTTTTCTCGTTCAAACTGCATTAGCTTTACAATTTATGATTAATTTCACGTTTAAATAAATATTTAATTTCACATATTTAAATAAAATCTAATCCTATTTTGAAGGGGGCCCAAAAAAAAAAAAATTGTTCAAGATCCTGACATCTCGTTTCCACTTAGATGCTCATATAACAGTCCGTAATCCCCTTGATAAGATCGATTGGAGCCACTTTATGGAACATTTTGTTGAACCTGGAGGTTTTTTATCGGTTTTTTCATCTACGTTGCGCCAGTTTTCCAAGAATTCTGAGAATGATGCGTGGAGTTTTAGATGTTTGCACAGGGACGGGATACAACAGAGGAAGAATTCTTGGCAAGATGGGGTTTATGGCACCAACTGTCCCATCCCACCTGGAGGGAACTACGCCTATGAGATGCAAGTAAAGGACCAGATTGGAAGCTACTTCTACTTCCCCTCTCTCGCATTCCACAAGGCTGCCGGTGCGTTCGGTGGCATCAGCATCCAGAGTCGTCCAATGATTCCTGTCCCCTTCCCTCCTCCTGCTGGAGAATTTTTCTTGATGATCGGCGACTGGTACAAGGCCAACCACAATGTAAGCCACCCTAACGATTGCTCGTGTTGAGATCCACCAGGAAGAAAAATATTGTGAAGACGTGGTCCGTCTTCTTTTTGTTTCTATGAAGTGTTTGATCTCTGTCCTCACTTACACTACTTTGGTTATCTTCAGTCTAGTATGTGCTAGCGAGGAGTTGTTCTTGTAGCTTGATTGTCTAATTCTAGCCACTTATCGTTATTTGCTCTCATAATTTTCTTTTTAAATTTCTCCCCCTTTTGTAGGACCTGAAGCTCGCGTTAGACAATGGCCAAGATCTTCCTTTTCCTGATGGGGTTTTAATCAACGGCCGTGGATGGAATGGGTTCAATGTTACAGTCGAGCAAGGTATTTATTGCAAACCCCGATCATAATGATAGATATAATAGGGGATTTGGGATAACTGTGATCGCTTCAAGGGAATCACGCCTTCAGATGACTGCTTCAAGGAGGTCAAGCCTCTTGATAACTACTTCGAGGAAAACAAATAATAATAGATGGAAGAAAATAAGACAGAGAATAAAGGAATACCAGTTTATCGATACTAGGCTCTGATACCAACTGTTGCGAATCCCGATCGCAATGATAGATAAAATAGAAAATTTAGGATAACTATGATCACTTTGAGGGGATCACACCTCCAGATGACCGCTTCGAGGGGGTCTGGCCTCCTGATAACCACTTCGAGGGGGTTGAACCTCCAAAGAAAACAAACCAATAATATTATTTCATCATACTAAGCCAGAAGAGCTATTACATATTTATAGGGTGAAACCCTAGTTATTCAAGGAAAGCTAAGTACAATTGTAAAAAAAACCTCCTAATGAAACTATTGCATAATTTGAGGAAATAAATCATTGTGTATGATTAAGAGTTTTCCTTAATAGCTAAATCCTTCAAATTAAGAGAATTTTATGGATTTAAAAAGATCTTCAAAATTAGGGAATCCTATCAGTATTCCTCATCTTCTTTTAGTTGAAAATACAAATGACTAGTGCTTCGTGTAAAATTAATTGGATATTGTTCATTTCTTCTTTCATTCAAGGTTTTCTTATTAGGAACCAGTACTGTTTAGGTACAAAACTAGTACCGTTCAATATGAAATTTATTATATTGAACCGGTGATGTATCGATCATCCTGTACTGAGCCAAATCAGACAGTTTGGCATGGTTCGATGCGGTTCAGGATTGGTATAGGATGGTTAGAGGCGGCAGAGGATGGTTTAGCCCCTGTACCAAATCGAACCATTGGACTCATCAGTTTTGAAACATTCCCCTTCGAGCCATCTGGTTTAGTATGGTTAGGCCATGCTTGCTTCATTTTTTTTTTTTTTTTTCTATGTTTGTACCTCACTACACTATGATGTACATTCTAAGAGTTGCACTTGGTAGATTTGAAATCATGAAGATGGATGCATATATTTTGATTTTTGATGGATACATATATTTTGATTTTTATAGGTAAAACATACCGGTTTCGGATGTCTAATGTGGGGTTGACAACATCTCTGAACATAAGATTTCAAGGGCACAAAATGAAGCTGGTTGAGGTTGAAGGGTCTCACACCATTCAAAACACATATTCTTCATTGGATCTCCATCTGGGTCAGTCTTGCTCAGTCCTTGTCACAGCTGATCAGTCACCAGGCGACTATTACATTGTGGCTTCAACTCGATTTACCAGCAAAGTGCTCAAGACCACTGCCATCCTCCATTACAGCAATTCTTTCAAAAAGCCAGTGGATCCACCTCCTGAAGGGCCTACCACTGATGTTGCTTGGTCCCTCAATGAGGCCAGATCTATCCGGTATTATCATGATCCTTCGCATCACAATTTTTAATGATAATGTATTTATCCTCTTATTTTTCTGTCATCTTTGTTTACCCCTTAATTTGCATCCATAATATACCATTGCTTTTCAGCCATATTTGCTATTCTGAAGATAAGAGGTCAGGTCCGTTAATATAGTTTCAAGCAATTCAGATAAGCTTTTTTAACTGTGCCAACATCTTTCTGAAAAAAAAAAAAAAAAAAAAAAAAAAAAAAAAAAAAAACTTGCTGTGCTGCATCAGTGTAGTTGTTTCTGTCTAAATTTCCTCCTAATTCCTAGCTATAAAACTTAATTGTATCCTATGGTGTCTATCATTTAACCTTTTTTTTGTATAACCAGATATAATCTGATTTAGAAACTTTGTTTTTTCTACATCGCCCTCTCCATTCTATTGATTTATTATATCTTTTCATGTAGTTTGCTCTAATTCTATTGATTTATTTAATCTTTTTTTCCAACATTGTAGGCGTTCAAATTAACACATGGACCACTAATCTTTTCCTATCTGAAAACCAGGTGGAATCTCACAGCTAGCGGGCCTAGACCTAACCCACAAGGTACCTATCACTATGGGCAGATTAAAACCGACCGAACCATCAGGCTTGCAAACTCTGAACCTATCATCAATGGCAAGAAGAGATATGCCGTCAATGGTGTCTCCTTCATTCCAGCTGATACTCCCCTGAAACTTGCTGACTACTACAACATTATTGGAGTGTTTTCACTTGGAAGCATTCCTGATAACCCACCATCTGGAGTTGCTTATCTCCAGACTTCTGTCATGGCAACAGATTACCGAGTTTTTGCTGAGATTATCTTTGAGAACCCTGAAGACACCATACAATCATGGCACTTTGATGGGCAGTCCTTCTGGGTTGTCGGGTAATAGCATTGAAGCCAAAGCATTTTTGCCAAGAGCCTACAGTTTATATCATCATTCTTAATTACCATAACCAAGAGTTATTTGAAATGTGCAGAATGGATGTTGGTCAATGGACAGAAGCAAGCAGGAACTCTTATAATTTGAAAGACGCCATAAATCGTTGTACTGTTCAGGTAATTATTATGAATATAGACATTAGGCATTCATTTTTTTCCTTATCCTCTAACACATTGGTAAATAATGATCTTAGAGTTATCAATGCCAAAAAAATATTTTCTCATGGTCTGGAGTAGTTAGTTGCTTGCAACCTTGTTTACTGCTGGTCACCTTTTCATTATGTTTCTTCTGAAAAATATTGTTTAGCCAGCACTTTTAGCAAATTGCATTGCATCAGAATGAGGTAAAAAAAAGAAGCTCATTCGTAATCCTTTCATCCTTTGACCATCTTGATCTACGAGCTAACTAGTACCACATGTCGATAAACATATCCACGTGAAAACTCTAAATCATAAATAAAAGAAAATAATCTGAAATTATTCTATGATATCCTGTGTTTGGGAAACTTTAGATGTTGCTGTAATGTCTGAGCAAGCGATCATAAAATGGTGGCTTGCTCATATGAGTTGATGGCCTCGAGGACTTCTGGATTCACCGAAATCAGGGTGCAGCACATATAAACTGACATTATAACTGGAAATATGTAGAGATTCAGCTGATTTATTTTTCCCGAGCGAAATGGCCACAATGAGTTAGTTCTATCTGTTACCATTGGCTTTCTTATTAAAATGTCTTATACTGTTGGTGGAATTAAACTTATTTCAGGTGTACGCCAAAGGATGGACTGCTGTCTTCGTACCTCTGGACAATGTAGGCATGTGGAATGTGAGGTCTGAGAACTGGGCTCGGCAATACTTGGGGCAACAATTCTATTTCCGTGTGTACTCTCCAGCAAATTCGTTGAGGGATGAAAACGCAATCCCGAAGAATGCGATTCTTTGTGGCCGGGCTGCGAACAAGACCACTCGAGACGAGATGGCTAGTCCGGGGGATATTGCTGTTTTTATTCCAATGTTTCAAACTTAAACTTGTTCTTATCTCTATCTATTTTTTCTTTAGCAGCTGCAATGGTGATCATCATTCGTTGTTGCAAGAGAGAATAATATTCAATAATATATCTTTTGGAAGCGTGTGATTGCTCCCCGGACTTTCTTCTAGCTAGAAATTTTTGGGCTGCGCTCTTGATTGCAGTCTTGGCTCCCATCTTTCTTCTGTTACAGAGAATGATATGATTTCCTAGCTGGAAATCTATTTACAAATAAAATAAAAAAATCTCCCACAATCCAGAAAACTCTTGGGAATTACTGATGTTAGAGGGATATAGAAAAGAGGAAAAGAGTCTCCTTTGGATGTGTCTTCGTATCTGAATGCTTCCTTCTATTACAAAGAAAGTTAAGAAAGTCTGAAAGTTGTCATTAAGAAATTTTGATAGCTACCAAATAATTATCAAAACAACTTTCCTACGAGCATAGGTATGCCCTCATGGGCGCCTTAGTTCTCATCTCTAACAGCGTTAAAATAACGTTGTACTGTACTTGTGTATTACTCCCATATGCATTTTTTATTTTTTTTTATGCAATGTACCAAGCTTTGTCAGAGAATGGCTGGTATTTGATTCTTTCATCATTTTAGAAATTAAAAAACAGGAGCGAACAACTTATTGATTTGAATTTTTAGCTAAGTTGTTTTACTTTGCTATGAAATTATATTACTATGTAACTTCACCAACACCTCTTTTATCACACCATGTGGCCTTCTATCACTTTCTCTTTCTTTCACTTAAGACAAGTGCTGGTTAAAGGAGCTTCATCTTCCTTGCATGGGACACATAACTCCAACAACTACATAAATAGATTGATTAGAATTAATTATAATAATTATTATTATGAGATTATCAAAAAATTTAAGAAAATATAAGGAATATTATTAGACTCCCCTTCCTTTTCGGGTTTGTCTTCTGCACATATTTTTAATTAACAAAAAAAAAAAAAAAAAAAATCAGAGTTTGGGGAGGAGCTCAGGAGGAAGAATGCATAGAGGGTCTTGCCAACGGCGAGACGATACTTGAGAATCTACTGATTGGGGTTAAAGGGGCCGGGGTTGTGATCACGGGAGGAGGTGACGGCTCTGATTCAACAAGATGAGGCTTTTTCCTTGAAAGATTGCGAGGTCATTGACACAGAGACAGGGGCGAGGGGAATTAAGGACGGAGGGATTTTACCCTTTTAAGTTTTCTATTTTTATAGTTAGGATATGCCTTTGATAGAGAACACTTCTGAGTTTGTTTGCTTGCAGGCTGAATGAGCCGGACGCTTAGTCTAGCCGGCGAAATGGACAAGTAGAGATGGTCATGCGAACGCCGGATCCGCCACATAACGTGCGTGTATTTCTTCAGAGATTCAGCGCTTGCTGTGGCATTGTTCGTAGAAAGGTAGCAGAGTTTCCTGAGGCCAAATATGTATAGACAAGAGAATGAGGCGAATGAAAAGAACAAATTCTTCGGTTTCACAAACATCCAAACGTCGACATCCAGGAGAGATTGCTCTTTTGCTCTTGTTTGTCCAATATTATCTTGATAGAAATTTCCATAATATTTGTCTTATTGTTACAAAATGAGTATTTTTTTCAAATAACAAAAAAATTCTAGTATGGATGGACATAAATGCAAGATTGTTGACCAGTGAACCAGCTCGAGCATTACAATCCCATGCTATTAATATTAATTCAGTATGGGTGATGCCTAAGATTGCTTCTATCATATTTGGACTATTCCCAGTCGTTACTCCAATTGTGAAGAGTAGTTGAAGTTTTATATTGGAATTCTTGCCTATGATACCCAAACAAATATTAATATATTTTTTAGGTAGTATATATAAGATTGCTCCTATATCAATATTGGGAAAAAAAAAAAAGAAGTTGTTTTAAGCTTTTGAAATTTTGATATATTCTCTAATATATTATGTTTGCTAAATTTCATAACCAAAACATCCTTATTAATTAATATTAAGTGAAAAAATACTAGTCTCCCCAAATATTTTTTCTTACATATAAGTTTAAACGAAAATTTATTTTTATTTTTACTTTAATAGTATTTATTAAACTAGAGACTTAAATTAATTGGAGCCTTTAAAATAAATAAATAAATAAATAAACCTCTTCAACCTTGCCCCATCTATCTCTCTCTCTCTCTCTCTCTCTCTCTCTTTTCACTCCTTGTCCTCTAATTTATCTCCTCCCTTTCTCCCTCCATCCTACCCCATCTCTTGTATATTCAGTATATTTAGTTTTATTTATTTTTCTTCATAATAATTCAAGGACTTAAAATATTTTATGTGTTTTGTTTATTAAGTATTTTAAACATCCAATTCATATCTCCTGATTTTTTTATTTATTAACTAATATTTTTTATTTTTTTGTTTCATATCTATTTATATTTAATATAATTTATTAATTTATAATCATATTTTTCTTTTTGTTAGTTCTTCTTAAATATGCACTGCTTGTACTTGTCCAAATTGCTAGTTATATTTGAATTAGTTCCAGCAATTCAAGTTTCAGGAGCGGCTCAAAGTGTATTTGAAATTTTATGTGCAACACCCACGTACCTAATACTGACATTCTTTAAGGGCTTATATGCAAGATTATATCTGACATGCCAACGCTTTCCTTGGGTATTTTACGTAAGATCGCCGCCACCATTTTAGAGCGAGTCTTAGGGACTAGTTCCAAGTTCGCACCGTCATCGTAAAAAATATATATAAAAAAAAATTAAAAACATAGGCCCCATTTTTGAATGATATCAAACTACTCGAAAACCTTTATTTTTTTTAAATAAATGTTACTAAAAAATAAAAAAAATATTTTATTTATATTCTTTTATATAATAATAAATTGCTAAAATTTATTTAATTTTTTATAATATTTTTTGTACTATTAAACCTATTTTACATACTAATTATGTACTTATCTTAATGAACTTTATTATTTTTACCAAACTACATTTTCTATCATATTCTATATATATAATATATAATTTTTATTTTTTTAATAAAAATAAATTTTTATAGCTATTATTTATTAATTAAATAACATTAATATATTCTTCATAAAATATAAATTATATCATAAAAATATATTTTTATCTTAATTATAGAATTTTTTATAAATATTATATATATATATATATATATATATATATATATATATATATATATATATTAGAATGCATTGAGTATAAAAGGTAGATAAGAAAAAAAGAATGTAAGAGCATGAATGAACAAAAAAAAATTATGATCATTTAAAAATATTTGAGAAGATAAAAAATATTTTATTTAATTTATAAAAAATTTAAATATGATTGATTGTTACTTTTATTTTAATAAATAAATAATTTAAAAATATAGTTATTCTTTTAAATTTTTTGATCGAAAAAAAGGACTGGATTCCGATGAAAAAACTCACCAACTTCATGTCCCACGACATTTAAACTATTGTCGGCATCCCTCGTGACGGGACTAGTTCAAACTTTACATTTGCGCTCTATGAGTGTCCGCTCTACGATATCTGAACTAGTCTCGGCATGCCTCATGACGAGACTAGTTCAGAGGTGAGACTAGTTCTTTTTTGAAAAAAAAAAAAGGGAACAGTCTGGAATTCTAACGTTCAGCCCCTAGCCCGCATAAAATAAAATAATTTATTTAGAGATAAGTTCCGTCCGTAATGGCCCCATCATCCGCGTCGCTTCGCTTATAAATAAGTCGAAGAAATAAGCGTATGTTTTAAAATGCCCTCTCCAATTCGATCTCTCGCCATCGTGAGTTCTTAAAAATTTTTCCCCGTGGCGATCGTCTTCTTCCTTTCTTGGAGTCATTCGTCCTTCTGATCTGATCCCAAAATCCTGGTTTCCGATCGGATGGAGTCTTCTTCCGTCTCCTCTTCCCATCTCTCCCTTGTTTCCAGGGCCAAGACGGCTTTCCACTCCGCTGCGGCCAAAGCTGAGAAGGTTCTCACCGACATCAAAGCCGATTTGAAGAGCGATCGAGGTGAGAGTGATCTCTTTCTTCTTCCATACCTATGTCTTGGCATTCTTGGTCAGATTTCTGACCTTTTTTTTGTTTAATTTGGTGAAGAAAGCGAAGGGCAGTCCCAAAAGGGTCCGAGGAGATCTACGGACCATGAAACGGTTACATCTGATGCTTCTGATAAACCCCAGCTAGAGGTCTGTTTCAATCTTATTTCGATCAGAAAAGATGCCTTTTTTGAGAGCTCTTGAATCTAAGAACGAGACTGTGTTTTTCGTTTTTTGTCGCACTGTGCAATGAGACTATGTGCTCCTTGAATTAATTAGTACTATTGTTTAATTTCTAGTGTGTGACTCAATAATTCTTAAACTTTTGCGATAATTTGGTTGTGGATTCCTGCGCACTTTGCTGGGAATCAAAATATCACAACATAACCAACCATCCTTATCCGGCTATTTGGTCTTGGATAATGATGGAATTGAGTTCCTGATAATCATTCTTGTCTCTATTTTCTTATGCATTGCAATTTTCTCTTGGTCTCGTTTTATTGTAAATTTCTTGATCTCCTCACATCTCTTGGCCCTTGCTCTTAATGTTGGTCTGGGTGGTACAAGGGATAGTCATTTCTTTCCATCAGCTTGGCCTGTTCAGGTACTATTCTGTCTTTAAGATCCTCAATAGGGTACTTGTTATAGCCAGCATTAACCTATCATATAAAGTACTTTGAAGATAGGAAGTTACATCATGGTTATTCAAGCAACCTGATCCTATGACAAAGGTGCTATTAAACTGTCCAAAAGGCTACTTATTCATTCTATTACTTTGCAGTACGATGTCAAAATATAATTAAAGGGTTTAGATAATGTGACATAGAAGTAAAATGAATTGGACAGTGTCATGCTGCAGAAGGAATGATGGCCTGATGCTTGGCATACTTAAACATGCTGGGATGTTTCATAAAAAGTGATAATGGATACCATTGAGTATATTTCTATGTATGTGGATGAAATTCAGTGATAATAGACATCACTTTTATTGTGAGAAAATAAAAGAAAGCATGAGTTATCCTTAAAAACATCTTCAAGACATATATCTGTCTATGTCTAGTGATGATTGGGGCATGATCATATGATACCCACAAAAAAATTGTCAAGCTCTTATTATTTTTCTTTGAATGCTATTTCTTCAAAATTTTATTTGAATCAATTCTTGCCCTTTCACTTAATTTAAAATATGCAACAATTTCAATAATAATCACCGTAAAAAATAAAAAATAGGGTCAAAAACATCCACATAAAGGATAAATGATGTGGACATAGATATGCAAAACTGTTAAGAAATATAAATTTAATGTATTTTAACAAAATTGAACAGAACATTAACATAGAAACTATAATATACTAAAATATAAATGAACATGTTTTGCAAATATAATATCTTAGTTTCTCACAAATTCAACAGAAATTGTTACAAAAACTAATATATGGAAACTGAGAATACAACACTTGGCATGGCACAACCTTTTTCACCATCATGATATCAGCAAGAGGAAAAGAAAAATAGTACTTCTAAATTCAAGGAGTGGATAGAACTGGTATGTTGTCACTAATTAGTACATGGTTTGAGAGTTTCATTAATCATTTTCTCAGGCATTCTTAAATGCAATAAAGAAAAAGAAATAGTTGAAGGTTTTAACGGTCTTGCTTCCAATATTTCATGCCAGCTATCATAACTTTGAAAAATAGTAAGGGAGGGGGAGAAAATGAAAGGATGAGACAAACATATTGATCCTTGTATGTATAGAGCATGCATAATCTAATCTTCCATATTTGGATTGTGGAGTGCATTGGATCAAATTGAAGCATTTATCCAATCATGTTGCTGTTGACTAACAGGAAACACACTCCACAGGAACATAACAAACTACTACTCAACCATTAGAATTTCAGCACCCTCAATGGATAAGAGTAAAAAGAGGAAAACAAACACTTCCTCAGAAAACTTATTACATGATGCACAAAAAATGCTTCTGACAACATTTTCCTTATTTGAACAATGGTGATGAACTAGTAAGCACAAGTCAAGAGCTGCATAACCTTTGTACAACAGAAGTTACCTAACATAAATCATTGAACAGATGGCACCCTACATCCCACAACTGCGTTAGAAGAAATATCACAAGTCCCGGTCCCCCCAAACCAAGTGTAGCCTCAGAATAAACATCACTGGCATGAATTTTGCCAAACAAAATCTAGCATTAGGAACAAAAAAGAAGCTTCCCAACCTGAATGTGGGTGCCAACAATCAAAGAATCACTTAAACTGAGTGTATCAAGACAAACATTTCCTTAGGAATAATACATGAAACACATAATAGGCACATAAAGCATTCTCCACAATGAAACAATTAGGCATTGCATTGTTTATTCTCAATTCTCCATAGTAATTTGCCATTTTTCTTAACAACTTTCTCTCACTTCCCATTCAAACCATGCCTGAAAATCAAAGTATTCTACGAAACAAAGTCTCTCTGAGACATTCCATCAAATACATTCAGAACCTCAAGCAAAGAACCAAGCATCACAAACATACTGATCAAAGAACTCCTAATTTATAGCTATGATCGACAAAAACATTTCTAAAACATGCTCAGGGAATCTCTGGATGGAAATTGTGATGGGCTTCAGCCATTTGGTTGGTTTGTTGGGGGGGAGGGGGGGGGGGGCGGGTGCAGGGGTTACGGGTGTGTGGGGATGGGTTGATGTAACCTGATTTGCAGGTCAGCAGCACAACTGATAATGTGCTTCTGCCACTGTGGTTTCATTTTGGTGGATGAATTAGTCATGTTGATTTCTATCATTGTATCTCTAGAGCAATAATCCAGAACTGGAGAGTGATAGTTTTTTAGAGTGTTAATGTTTGCACTTTCAGGTTTTAGAAAGAGACTCCACCAGAGAGGAAGATGGTCCAAACACATCAAAAGCACTGACCATTCCTTCAGTCTCAGTAATTAGACAGCTGGCTTCAGCTGTTGAGTAAGCTCTTTTTACTGGAAAATTTTATTTATTTGATCTCAATTTTTGTTAGTTTTTATAAAAGATCTAGTATGAAGTATGCAGGACATAGCTGAATTACTAGATGAAAATGGGAAATAATTAAGTTTTATACTGATTGATATGAGGAGATCCTTTTTTTCCCACTTTCCACACTATGTTAAGTGTTTATATCTTTGGTATAACAACAGATGTATGAAAATATATGTAATTGCTTTTTTGCTTCCTATAGCATGGCATGTTCTTGCTCACTTGTGTTTGATGACCTAAATTCTCTTGGTAAGATGACTTATACTACTCTTTTGATAAGCTACCTTTTTTTGACAGAGCTTTTTGCTAAAAAGAAAGGTTTCAGAACTTTTCCTTCTCCTGGATCTGTTACTAGCTTTCTTTATTCTAGTAATTTGCACTTTGTATTGCATAATATCTATCTGTATGCTTTCATGTTAAATGCAACTCCTTTCTATCTCAGCTTAGGATAAACTCCTAATGAAATTTTTGGTGTGTTTTCCCATCTTCGCATCCCAAAAAAAAATGCAATAGAAGATTGTACAACATTTGTGTAGTCCTCTCTCATGAAGATATGAACGTATAAAACTTTGCTAGCCTCTGTTTTTGATGATGCACCTTTATGAGGAGACGTGAGGATATGGTGGAGGATATTGTGGTTACTTAGTTGAACGTTGATAAACAATAGACTACCGGACTGCAAGAAGTATCTCTGTAGCTTATGCTAAAGCCTTGGACTACAATCCCAATGCAGGGGTACTATGATACTGGAGGTAGAGCTGATTTAAGTCCTCTGTAGGAGTCAAATTTTCAATTAAATAATGCAGCAAGCAGCCCCAAGTGTTCATTATAGGGTTTTTCAACCTTCTAAACAATCATGACATGCACACAGTCACTAACCACATGGAATGAACCCATTCATATCATAGGGTGGTAGCTATGGTATCTGACATGGTACAAGGATGTGTATCTTTATACTGTATATACTACCAAAGCTTATTGGTGTGTATTGATCCATTATGATTTGATACATGTCAATACAAGAGAAATGTTATCGTATGGAATTGCACCTTGCTTTGAGGGTTTAATTTGCGCTCAACCATCCTAAAAGCATTCTACTCTAGATGGCCTGTAATTCTTCACCATTTTTTCTCACAATAGGATTTGAAGGTCTGGTCTACAGATCACACACAATAATGATAATAAAAAAAAAATTAAGATACTTTTGTAGTTGTTAACTTGTTATAAGTGGTTTCTTGGGCACCTAGGCTGCTACCTGGGCCTCTAAATGCTTGGGAGAGCTTGGCCTAACTTGGACCAACTTTTATATATACAAAGACATACACACATACATATACATATACATATAAATGCAACTATATTTTGAGTTGGGTGCACTTGAGAAGATCTCCACTCATATCCGATCATATTTGGATGATGAAGGTCCGACATCAATAATGAGCCATTGGATTTGATCCACTACTTCTAAAGACACACCAAAAGCGATGCGATTTGGAGACCTTTAGCTCATGCATCGAGAAGTTAAAAAAAGAAGCATGTATTATTTTGTGATGTTTAGATTGTTCAATTTTTTAACCACTTAATACATGGACTCGGGGTCTCTATATTACATGATTTTTGTTCTATAAATATTTTAAAGGTAGTAGATTGCATTCAATAATTTGGATTATTGATATAGGTCTTCCACCATCCAAATCTAGACCTAATTGGATTTGAGTGGAGATTCTCTTAAACATAGCTGAGTTAAACTCCTATATGTATGTATGTATGTGTATTATATGAATTCATGTGTAGAAATGTAACATTAGTTTGTAAATATAAATATAGGTAAAAAGACATACATACACTTGATACATCTATATGCATTTAACTCTAATTAATATTAAGATTTTAAATCTCATGGGACAAGAGTATATTAGTTTCTCCATGAAATATGATGTCCCATTATCCTACCTCATTTTGGCAGCTGTCTCAGTTGGGCATTCTAGTTTGTACCCTCCGTTTCTCTCCCCTTCTTATTTTTTTTTTTATTTCTTTTTTTTTTTTTTTTGCTTCTTCCTTTCCTTTCTCTTTTTCTTTTTCTTCTTCTTCCTTCCTTTCTTTCTTTCCTTTTTCTCCTTCTTTCTTTTCATGCTTCTTTTCTTTTTTCTTCTTTCTTTCCTTTTCTTCTCCCTTCTTTCCCCTTTTCCTTCTTTCCTTCCTTCTTGCTTTTCTTAATCTTCTCCCTTCCTTCCTTTCTTTTCTTTCCTCCTTTTCTTTCTTTTTCTTTTACCTTTCTTGCTTCTTTTCTTTTCTTCTTCTTTCCTTCTTTTCTTCTTTCCCATTTCTTCTTTTCTTTCCTCATGTGGATGGGGTTTCCAAGTCCCAATTCCTTCCTAGTGAGTTGGGACAACAGGATGCCCCCTGCCTGCAAAGGCTTAAGATGTTGATTAATACATGTATATATCTAAATATGTGTAAAGATACATACATACATATTATAAAATATTTTCTTACAACATTTTTCTTATATAACACATATACCAATAAGGAAATTAGAAATTTTAGAGTACACCTTAAGAAAAATTATAATTAAAAAAAAACTTAAATTTAAGATGAAAGAAGTAACCATAAAAAGATATTTCATTCAATAATAGTAAACTTAGCTCCAATCTCTAACAAGACGGGTGACTGAAAAGGCCTGACAAACTCCACTTTAGCTGAAAGAACAACGACATATGTTAGGCTTTAATTCATTTTCACCCTTCAAATTTTACTTACAATCAGATAGGCCTCTCTCTCTTTCTCTCTCTCTCGAAATAATTTAACCTTCATAGTTTTCAAAGTAGACAAATGTGATCCTTCTATTAACTTTTCACTAACAAGAGTCATCACATGATTATCATATACCAATTTGGGTTCATTAACTTTTCGTCTCCCTTGCAAGCTACATGAATAGCATCCATAGTATCCCTTCTTGTATATATTAATCTATCACTATCATAAAAGAATGTGGGATTTCTAATTTTAATGGAACTTCTTGACCACTTGTTAATCCTAATTTTTGGGTCTACAAGAGATGTTGTAAAGAGGTATTGATTTAAATGGGGAAAAAAAAAAATGAAAGTTGCAAGTCATTGGTGCCAATGGTAGTTGTTAGTCACATGACAACTTTCCATCACATTAACTAACAGAAAGTTAATATAAGGATCACATTTGTTTATTTTAAACATTATAAAAGTAAAATTATTTCAAATAAAACTAGGAGGGATATGTGAGATTGTGAATAAAACTTGGAGGGATCAAAATTTTAATAAAAATTTAACAAACGAGCGTGCCCGCATGCGCGCGCACACACACATATATATATATAGGTAGTCAAGTTTAGAATCCGATCACCTTTCTCACCCTTAGATTTACATGGATTTCGAAATCACCTCACCTTTTTCATCTTTGAAATTCATAAATTATATGGATCCAAGGGTAGGAGAGGTGATCGGATCTAAACTTGGCTACATTCAAATGTAGCTAAGTCTACCTCTCTCTCTCTATCTCTCTCTCTTTATATATATATATATATGTGTGTGTGTGTGTGTGTGTGTGTGTAAAAGTAAAGCCAAAATGTTTCGAACCATAAAACCAATGCATTTTCTTTAAGCCATGTATCAGATAAATTAAATTAGTTTCAAATACCATATTGAATGCCCATAGATTTTCATTCTTATATCCACATTTTATATTCTTGTTAACTTCGTTTTTTTGTACATGGCTTGGTGTTTGGTTGGCCCATGGCTTTGAATGGAGGCTTTGACTCCAACACCACGCTAAATATTATGTATGTTTTCTATGTTCCTAATTATGACCAAAAAGAATAAAGCATATGAGCCAATAGTTGTTAATGGTAGGCAATGCGTTGACCAACAAAGTTTAGAAAAACTATACTTATTTATAGTTTAGAAAAATCATTTATCTAATACATGTATTTTATTTATATTATGCCTCTTTGATTTTGGATGTTGGAGGAGTACATAAAAAATAAAATATTATAATTTTAAAATTAAAGTTTAATAATATAAAAATAAAAAAAATAAATCTATATTTTAACTTTATTTTCATTTTTAAAGTTAAATAATACTAACATCCATGCATTGCACGGGCATACACCTAGTTATAATAGATTCTGGAAGAGATTTCATTGTTTATGTTCACAATGGTTTACTTAGAAATTTTAACTTATTGAAATAGTTCAAAAATCTAGTGCGAAAAGAGGAAGAAACTGAATTATAAAATGACTGAATTTGTACTAAATTTGTTGCCTGGATGATTGCCTAGGTGCTCGGGCACCTATGCTATGGGCTAGTCTATAGCGCATAGTTGTCTAGGCAATTTGACAGCTGTGGATACTTTTATGGAACATGGAGACTCACAAGGTTGCGAGCAAAAATTCACTCTTGCTTTAAATAGTGCCAATTGAAACATAAAGGATTTAAAAGAAAAAAAGATTTTGGAGGGGGAACAAGGCTAGCAAGCAACATTAGGTTTGTATTATTTCATATTTTAAAGATGAGAAAGATTTTTACTAGCTAAAAAAGATGATAAAGGGACATGGTGTGACATTTTGTAAAGAATGTTAAGATTAACAAGGACAAGTAGAATATTAGAAAGTGACTGAAACTGGATCTTATAACGAGGGTGAGATCTGAATGAAGGTAATAGGAATGAGACAGTATAGCAATCAGGATAGCGAAGGTTTAGAAGGATTTAGAAAAGATAAAAATTGTTAATAATTACATGGTTTAGAACATCTGACATCCACGTGCTATGGCAAGTAAAATATTTGCCAAATGTTGCATGAACTTTTCCTTTTTTAAGCTACCAACTGTCCTTTAGTGTTGATGATGGTTGTAATATTTTGTTTTCATGCTATATTTCGCATGCCAAGTGCTAATAAGATGCAGAGGTGCTTATGATCTGGTCCTCTACTCTCTCTATCTCACACATGCTTGTGCGTGCGCATGCGTGAATGCACACATGCACACACATTCAGAAACATCTGATTACTTCATGAATTTTTTTCCATGTTTTGAACTTATATTATTTTGTGAAATTTGTTCTCTTATACAAGTCTTGATGTTTTATGTTATTTCCCTTGTAGGAGCGGAAGAAATTTTAAATCTATTAATGATCTTTCGACAATTATGGGAGATCCTTCACATATTAAAGAGAAGACTGGCTTAAGCTTGTCTGTTGTAAAGTCATTAGTTCTTCGTGAAAAGGAAGAGAAACTGAGTTCTGAGTTCTATGGTTACGAGGAATTCCATTCTTTGATATGTTCTCTGTTTAAGTCAGGTAGTTTCATGACAAGTAATGATCCATTTTCTTGTATTGTAATTTTACTACCCCTAAAAGTTTTGTAGTTTCACTTGATGATTCTTCACTTCCATTGTAATATTTGCAAGACATTCGCAGAGGAATACTTTATCCCAAGGAATAATGAATCTTTCTCAGAGATTCTTCCTACAACCACTTTGCCAAAGGATCTCCATGGTGCACCGCCAGATAGTTTTGTTGTTCAACTCTCTCAAATCATTGGGGGCTTTAAATCCCTGCAAAAAATGGCATCATTTTGGCGGTGTGTCATTGTCGAAGTAAGTAGATGGCTTGTATCATCTCATTGGTGGAAAAAATAATATAGCATCTATAGCATGTTTCAGATTTTTTTTCCCTTTAGAATGATTATTGTCTTGTAAGAAACTTTTATATTCCATTCTTGGCCATAACTGTCTTCTTATACCTGCAGTTGAGGAAATTATGGTCAAAAGGACAACCGGTACCTCGAATGCCATTAGATGCAGATCCTGACTTGAATTCCTGTCTCCTGCATCAGAAGTTACAAGTTATTAATTGTTGTATTGCCAGGAAACAGCGCCGAACCATTGCCAAAGAGTCACTGGATTCTATACTGAAAGAAGCTAGACTTGACAGTGCACATTCATCTGACCATCCAGGGAACCTGTCTCCAAATCATAATGTTTATGCTAGAATCAGCATGGGAGAGTATGTTCTTAGGCTTGGTGCTGTTCATCC
Organism: Metroxylon sagu; assembly: GCA_017589505.3. NCBI lineage: Eukaryota > Viridiplantae > Streptophyta > Magnoliopsida > Arecales > Arecaceae > Metroxylon > Metroxylon sagu. Next base: position 4,339,978 of record JACVBY030000667.1, read on the forward strand.
ATCTGAAAATTTAACGATGTTAGAAACTGATGAACCCATATACTCCCCAGTTACGCAGGTATTAACTTCTGATGACTTATTCCCCTGAAATTCAGAAGATGTTGATTTCAAATTTCCAAATGTTATTTTGTTCAATTTACTGCCATTCATATGCAGGAGGGTCCAGTTCTAACAGAAGAACTGATCAAAGAAACAGAAGAGTTTGTGCTGCGTACTGGGAGGTCTGTATGTCTTGACTTCAGTTAGCTGATAAAGACTGCAATATCATTATATTTCCCTCCTTTGAAACAATAATTTAATGCCCTTTCTAGGTCCAAGTTAGATTAAACATTGGACCTCTGCCAAATATGGAGCAATGTGGTGGTTTAATCCATTACAGTTTGCACATAGATTTATTTATTTATTTATTTATTTGCAGAATGATCGTGGATTTTCATTTTATGACTTTGAAGATTGTTCCATCTAATAATGTAATAATATATGTGATAATTAGGCATTTTGTCATACAAAGCTTGAAGAATATGACTATATACTAGTAGTCCATAAGAGTATGTAGTTGGTGAATTGGAATTAAATGTTTATATATCCTTCCTTGGGCATGCTTATTCATATTATATTGATAATACTTAAAGAGATAAGTTGGCGAAAACATAAAGAATGATTAATTCTTGGTGGAAGAGGGGACAAACATGGCATTCATTCCACAACAAACCTAGCTGTGAACCAAACTTAATTGGATTTTTCAAATTGGGCCTGAAAATGATGGCAAACTCTGCCTATGCACAAAACATGAGCTTTGCACATAGTTGGTCCCAGTTTGGATAAAGGAGGGTTACCGTAGGTTGATGGTTAACATAAAACTATAGTTATATCCTATGAATACAAATCTAATAGAGTTTTCACATTATATCGGATTTCAAAGTGTAGTGGAAAGTTTACATGGATTAACTAGAGCGTCCTTTAGAAGCACTACATGACATCAGCATTTAAGTGTCGTAGAAAGTAAGTGTTTTCACATTTATATGGATGGGTGTGGGTAAAGAAGTTAGTTTATAACAGTAAAATGCATTTAACAACTTGAAATATAAGGCCATTAATAGAAATATTAAAAAAAATAAGTACAGTGATTAGAAGAAGAATTAACGTAACTTGCCTATAAGAAACTGAGATAAAAAGTAAGAGGTTGATAGTTATAAACTTTGATACGTAGAAAAAGATATGAATAAAAATAGAGTAGGAATTACTATGGATGAGGTTCTAGGTATTAATAGAATAGGAAATAGAGTAATTTTGATTAAATTGATGTTAGGAAAGGAGTCTATCAATATTATTAGTGCTTTTGCTTCTCAAATAGGTTTAAATAATGCTACAAAGTAACACTTGTGGTAGGACAAGGATGGAGTAATTCAAGAATTTCTAATGGGGAAAAATATTTATCAGAGAAAATTTGAATGAACATGGAAAAATATATGTAGGTTTTGAAAGAGTATATGGAGGTTATAGTTTTGAAGATAGAAATGAAGAAGAAGATGCTATTTTAGAGTTTATAATGGCACGTGATTTATTATTTATCCAATACATGTTTTAAAGGAACTCTTATTTAAAAACTTTTAAAAGTGGATATAATGCTCATTAAATAGATTTTTTCCTTATTAGAAAGATTTATTAATTTTTTTGTGAAAATTGTAAGGTTAACTGAATGAGAATTTAACCATCCAATATAAAATGATGATTATAAATGTATGTATTCAGAAATAAAGGTGAAGAGTTGGAGAATATAGGAATCCAAGAAATAAGTACTGAAATTTAAAAGAGGAGAAATTAATAATTTTTAAGGATAGAATGATAAGAGAAGAAAAATGAAGTCTAGAATGGAGAGATCAATACTATATGGGAAGAGATTAATAGTATTAGAAAGGTAGCAATACAGGTGTTAGGAGAGTTTCAAAAACAAGGCCATATGGTAAGAAAACTTAACGGTTGAATGAGAAAGTTTAATTAGTGGTTAAGACTAAAAGAGATTGCTATAAAAAACTACCTAATTGTTGGAATAGAGAAGCATATGAAACTTATAAGGTGTCTAAGAAAGAAATTAAAAAAATAGTACAGGAGGCTAGATTCAAGGCATATAAAGAGTTATATTGCAAGCTTGAAACTAAAGATGGGAAAGAAAGAGATATATAGGATTGCAAAACTAAGAAAAAGAAAAACTAAAGATATGATTCAAGTTAAATGAATTAAAGATGATAAAAAAATTTTAGTTAATGAAGACAAATTCAAAGAAAGATGATCTATTTTAATAAATTATTAACTAAAAATTATATAGATTAATTGGGATGTCTTAATAGTTCCATTGAGAATAGAAATATCATGTATACTCATAAAATTAGGATATCTTATATAGAAGAGGTTATAAAAAAGATAAAAATAAGAAAAGCAATGAAACCTAACAAAATTCCTATTGAAATTTGGAGATGTTTAAATGATATAGGAGTAACTTGATTGACAAATTTATTTAATAAGATCTTAGAGATCGAGAAGATATCTAATAAATAGAGGAAGAGCACTATAGTATTGATTTATAAGAATAAAAATGGTATTCAAAATTGTTCTAACTATCTTGAGAGAGGGTAATTGAGTATATATTGAGATGCAATATAAAATTACCATAGAATCAATTTGGTTTACTGCTGGAAAAGTTATTATAGATGCAATTTTTCTTCTTAGAAGGTTAATAAAAAAGTGTAAAAAAAAAGATAAGATCTTCCTAAGGTTCTTATTGATTTAGAGAAAGAATATGATAAAATCCCTAAAAGTCTCATTGTGGGTGTCGAAGAAGAAAGGAGTATCTGTTAAATATATTAACGTAACAAATGACATGTATAATGGAACGCTTACTAGTACAAGAACTATTAATTGTAATACCGATGAGTTCTCAATTACAGTAGGTTTATATTAGGGATCTGTTCTTAATCCTTATCTTTTTGTGTTAATTATAAACGAGCTTACTAAATATATTTAGGATGATATTTCATAGTGTTTACTATTTGTAGATAATATAGTACTAGTGGATGAAATAAGGTTGTGATTCTTCATAAGTTAAAATTACAAAGAAGAGCAAAAGAATATAAAGATTTTAGGTTAATTAGGACAAAGGTTGAACACATAGAATGCAATTTAAGTACAACTAAAATTGTAATACTGATGAATTCTCAATTATAGTAGGTTTATATCAGGGATTTATTTTTAATCCTTATCTTTTTGTATTAATCATAGATGAGCTTACTAAATATACTTATGATAATATTTCATGGTGTTTATTATTTGCAGATAATATAGTACTAGCAGATGAAATAAGGTTATGATTCTTCACAAGTTAAAATTATGAAGAAGTGCACAAGAATATAAAAATTTTTGGTTAATTAGGACAAAGGCAGAACATATAAAATGCAATTTTAGTACAACTAGAAATAAAAATAAAGGTACAGTAAAAATTAAGGTTTATGAAGTTCCTAAAAGTAACTATTTTCGATATTTAAGATAGATTTTTATAAGAAAGGAGAGATTGAAGATGATATTATCCATATGATTAAAGTAGGTTGGATAAAATAAAAAAGTGCAGATAAAATATTATGTGATTATAAAATACTTGCCAAGTTGAAGAGAAAATTTTATAAGATAGTCATAATCGACCATGCTTTATGGTATGACATATTGAATGGTTCGAAAATTGCATTTATACAAGATGAATATGGATAAAATGAAAATGTTAAGATGAATATGTAGTAACACAAGAGAAGATAGAATAAGAAATAGGATCATCTGCAAAAAAGTGAAGGTAGTACTAATTAAGAACAAATTAAGAAGGAGATTTAAATAGTTTGGACATTTGTAACATGAATTTAGAGATGCACCAATGTCAAGAAGTGATTTGGTACATATAGAAAAGAAAACAAGTAGAGGTAATCCAAAAATTGCATAAAAATAATAAAGAAAGATTTAATATTTTTGTATTTTATAGAAAGTATAACTCTAGACCAAGCAGAATGGAGAAAAATGATGTGTGGCTGACTCCAAATAGTTTAGAGTTAAGGCTTTGTTGTTGTTGTCGGGCCTGAAAAAGATGGCAAGCATGCTAAGGAGGATGCATAATGCTAGGAGGAAACATGTGGACTTGTTAATATAGTTGATATCATGATTAAGGTTCACTAATGAATGATAACAGTTGCTATCAAAAATTGCATGGTGACATTTTGACTCTAGAAACAAAACTCTTTTAATATCAACAATAAACTCAAGGTGAAGCTGTTAACTGCCTGTAAGACTTCCTATCACTCTATCAAGGCAACGAAGTGATTTTTGAATTTTTAGTCTCCCTCTGGAGATGGAATATTTCTTAGGGGTAAGCAAAGAAGATTTTTACTTGCCTACTATAGAGCGTGGCGAGGTCATATAATATGTGTATACACACACAAGGATAAACTCATCTCCAGGTAATGCCAATAGCCTTATGATAAGCCATGGGATGCAATATAATACATGTAAATACACATGAAACTATATTTTTTTATGAATACATCTGTTTATAATATCTATATATATGGATATACTCATCATTTGTATTCATTGTAGTCCTACCAAATGAAATTCATTTTGCATCTATTTGAGAGTTTCAGAGATTTCTCTTATATGCATTGTGAGTGATTATGAAGTTGGCCTTCTTCAATTAAGATAAATAGTTTAAATTAATTTTCTGCTGAATCTGAGTCCAAGTGTGTTTGTAAGATCTGAGATATGTTGAGGTGGATGTGTGTGTGATTATACCACAGAGGATAGGAAGAGAACCGAGCATGTTAGAAGAGCCATATAAATTGAACTTATTGATGAGAAAGTGATGAAGAATGAAGTATGTTTGTGGAGAAATTTAATTTATATCAGACTTATTTGTACAAAACATGATATTTTTACAGGTACGTCATGAGCATCACACCCCACTAGAAAGAGATCTTAATTTTGTAAATATTCTATCCTTTATTAAGTCCATAAAAAAATGTCTTAAAAACCTTGTTCAGACACCATTGGGATGAGTGAAGACCTGGATTGAAAGATGATGAGTCATCTACAATTCTAGTTCTTCCTCCAGACATGCATTGGCTATTTGAAGGTTTTTGATTCTATCTTAAGAACTAGTTCTGAATGTTGATTTCATCAAAAACAACTTTATACTAATTATCTCATGGAAAAGTGTAATTAGATAAATAATATGGAAGCACATAACATTTAGAAATAAGAAATCACTTTACTGAAGCTTTCTATTGACTCTGAAAAATATATCTTATTTTGAGGCCACTTGATATGACATTACCCTACATGTATCTATAGCAAAAAAATTATTTACTCCATCGGTGTTAAATATAAGACAAACTGATACATGGAGAGCAACAATATGATGAGCATGGTGGATTATGCTTGGGCATGATATGTAAAATATCAGGACTGTAAACAAATGATACAACACAATTTTCTTTACCATTGTTACTTGTTAACACTAAATCCGCATCTTCTTTGTTTCATGAGTGAAATTAATTTTAATGATCTATTATACTTCTATGCTCAGTGTTGGTGCTGGGTGTTCTCAACTCCTCTCTGATATGCAAGCTTTCAAGGCAAGTCCAAAATCATTTTCAGCAATGTGTTAATGTTCTGTAGTTTGTTTTTCTTTCTGGGTGGAGTATGTCAAAGCACAGAGATGTGCATACATATTTTATAACTCTAACGTATATGTCATTTATCAGGCTGCCAATCCTGGGTGTATTCTTGAAGACTTTATAAGGTGGTACTCTCCACCAGACTGGATGGAAGAGGAGTCAGATAGTCGAGTCAATGATTCAGTCAATGGAGAAGGCTCATCTAGGCATGGTCGTCTAAGTAGAAGAATGCAAAAAGAAGGTATCTTTCTCCTTTTGACATTAAATTCATCACATTAGTGATAATTATTGTTGTACAAACACTTGGAAAACTGTTCATACTCTACATTTTATATATTGCCTTTTTTTTTTGAGAATTACATATTGTCATCTAATTAAAGAAAAGAGATCTTGTGAAATCTAAGAATAATTATAGCAAACTCTTTTCCTGACAAAGGAAAAAAAGATAATTTGTCTGATAATAAACTGTGGTCTTGTATATCTAGTTTATTTTTTGATTATGTACTTAATATATTCTGATAAGAATGTTCTTAGCCATTTATAGGTAATTTGTGGCGAGAACTATGGGAAACTGCCAAAGCATTGCCTGCTGTCAAACAAACACCACTCTTTGATGAGGATTTGGCAGTGTAAGTGCAGAAATTGGTTTATGGGGTTTATATTTACCTGAATATGTGTTGAAAAATAATGTCTAAACCATTTGATTTTGAAGTGAAAGCATCTTAATCTCCTTGGAGGACATCACACCATCCGAGCTCTTTGAGCAGCTCTTTGTCTCTCTGGTAAGTCCTTTCTATTTTAGTTTTGTTTTATTTATTGTGTTTTCTCATACCAGTTATGCTTCATATTTCTTTTAGCTCCATTTCATAATCACGTTTTCTTTGAATAATCATCGGATTTCTGAATAAACAGTCTTACTCAGTTCTAGGTTCCACATGGTCATTGTGATGTGAATTTTACAAGTTAGAGTTAGATCTTTCTGCAAGAACTGCCTCTACTCTCCTTCCATGTAGTTCTTGCGAGGTGAATTTCATGAGTTAGTTCTTGTAATCCTTGCTACTTTTTGTGAGAACTGCCTCTACTCTCCTTCCAATTTGTGATTTATTTACATTTGCTCCATGATCCTGTGCTCAGTTCACATTGGTTTCCACTTTCTTGTGGCATTGGATTTTGGACATGATGGGTAAAAGAGAAAATAATATATCAAAACTGCCATAAGCAAATTGTCACTACAAACTGAATCTATTAGGAATCAAGTTATCATGACCTTTCTAGGGTCAGTCATTGTCTTCCTAGGGTCAACTAACTTGAAAATGGTGCATTATGTTTAACTTGATCAGTGGTAGTCAGGTAGCATTGACCTGTTTTAAGTACAAATAGTGATCCACTTGGAAAAAGAAATTATTAGAGGTTTAAGCTACACTGCTATGTCCAATGCAGCACGTAATACCTGAATCTCAGCCAGCAGATAATACAAGAATAGCCTTCTTTATGGTCATTTAGGCTTAGCCATTCTTATGACCATTGCCACCATCTGGGAAATTAAGTGTTTCATAACTATTTCATGATAAAGGAGATTTTTGTTCTGATTCTAACAGGTGTTTTTTTTTTTTTTTTTTTTTCTCTCTCCTAATATAGTACCCGTGCAGCTAGAAATTTATGTTTTTTGTTTAAGAGCTAGAAATTTATGTTAAAAATGGAACTGACGGTGTCTGTGTTTGACAATATTCAACTTTGCATTGACTTTCTAACAACAGAAGCGGCACTTGCTGTTAAAAATAGAACTGACAGGATCCATGTTTGACAATTTTCAGCTTTGCGCTGGCTTTCTAATAGCAGAAGCTGCACTTCCTGTGGATAATAACTTGTCAAAACTTTTCTATGAGTGCAAAGACTATGTTATTGCTATTCATCAAAGCAGCATGTCAAATGAGAAGTTAGATGATCTCTGTAAGGTATGCTGGATTTTAGCTGACAGAGGAGAGTGAAATCCCTGGTGTGGATGTGGTTCTATTGATTGTTTCATCTTAACAGCTCTCATTTTGCTTTCAAATAACCTATTGTTTTAAATGTTTCTGTTAGGTGTATGAAACCATAGAGGCAATATTGGTCCATCCAGAAGAAGCCATCAAGATCATGGAGCAGCCAGATGAAACAACACCAGCAGAACCAAAAACCCGTTTAAAGAAATTTGGCCTGAAGTTTATTGGCAAAGACGGACAACCGTTATGGAAGAGAGGCTCAAAGGATGAGAAGAAGTCAGAGGAAAAACACAAGCATGTATTTTCTCAATTGCTTGACAAAAGGGCATCTCTTTTTTCTAAAAAGAATCCAAAATCCAAAGCAGCACCATCTACTTCTGCTCCGTCTACCTTGGACTACAGTGAATGGACAATTGTATAAAGATTATACTTTTCACACACTTTCTTTGAATTTCATAGGCCATAAAAAAAAAAAAAATTGTAAATAACATGTAAACATTATGATTTTTTTTTTGGCACATTGTAAACATTTTGATTTAATTTATTGATCCTATCAATGAAAAGAAAGGAAAACAAAGAGCTCAACAAAGCCCTGTTCTGTCATTGAGTTCGTTCTCAGCAAAGCTTAGGTGTTTATTGAATTATTGTGTTAAGCATTCTGGTCAGTTAATTATCTTACCAAGATATGATCCTGTGCTACTACTAGTGCATCTTTCTTTCCTGGGCACCGCAAGTATTGAAATTTCTTTCGGACTAATTTTGGCTACAAGGACTCAATAGCTGCAGAAGACTCTCACCTGTTGGATGTCCGAAGTCATCTCTATTTTCTTATCGAGGGTTCTGAAATTTTGGTTTTCGAATCATTCTTTTATGATAATATCAAAATTGACAGATAGTAAGAGAGCCCACAGCATTAAAAATTTGTTGTGGGCTGGTTGTCTTCTCATGGAAATATCAAATATGGCAGGTAGCCACGGTTTCTTCTGTGGTCTCTGCTTGTTGCTTTGGTGCCTTCGCTCCTGAAGCTGGCGGCTGGAATTCTTTGCCTTTTATCCCTGGCACGATGAAATTTCATACCAATGCGTAAATAACAGGACTGCACTGCATGGTCAGACGCAAGATCTCATCATATGAGTTGGGGAAAGAAGCCCAATGACATCTGCACGATGTTTGCTGTTTTGATTGTAGGCAGTTTAAGATGGTAGCAGCTGTGGATTCACCTCTGCAATGTCACGCCCATATATGACTTTCATGATGGCGGCTTATTTTCTACCGACTCAAATTTACGAATCTTAACTTTATTATATTAAGCTTGTAATATTAGTATCAAAATACCAAATATAAAAAGAATCAGATCACTGCTGTAATGCAGTAGTAAAACATTTCAGAAAATAGGTCTTAGAAGTTCATTAACTAAATTGTAGTCCCTTAAAATGGCCCTGACCTGTTTCACAGCCACGTAAATCTAAAGTTTTAGTCGCATCACTGAACGCAGAGATGTGCTTACCTGATTTGGATCAGGACTGTGATACTCCCTCCTGAACTAAGAAATTGTTGAGAGCTCGAGTCTGAACCAGAGTAACGAGAAGGTAGAGGATATCTTCGTTTGGTTGGTTTGATGGGAAAGAGCAGCCGCTTGCTTGCTTCTTGCTTGAGCTGCTGCTGTTGTGGGTCCAGCCCACATGATAAAATAAGCGTACTTTAGTGTTAGTGGGGTGTGTTTCCTTTGGTGGCTACCGCGCCATCCATGACTCGATCCATTTCTAATCTGATTAGGTCTAACTTAATCTGTATTATTTTATTATAATAAATTTATTTTGAATTTGTCTTGCAATTTTTTTCTCTCTGCACCGGAGGATTTTTGACTTTAAATCTCGTATACTTTTTATTTGTATTCGATAAATTGCTTGGTGGGTTGGCGGATATTGCTTCGGGTTACATACTAACTTAGTGGCTTGCAGTTGATTTGTTACTGAGATTTATTCTATATTGAATGCAATTCATATTGGACGGTGTATCGTGGCTCTAACCGCTTGCTTGCCACGGAATGGATCAGGTGGAAGAGATGGCGTCAGACAACGGATATCCTATTGGGGTAGCGTGGATAACGTTGCCCTTTTTGAGTCACATCTTGCACCGAGGTCGAGGTCGAGGTCGAGGTCGAGGTCGAGATCGAGAACGAGATTTATAGCAGTAGCGGCGCAGCTGCTTCTCAGGGGACCATGCATCGTTCGGCGTTATTGCCTTCATATCTATCGTGATTCACAGGGTGAGTAAAGCGTACCCACACGTACTGCATGTGATGTCCCACTGTTCTTTGGAATATGTAGCTGAGGTTTTGATGACAGCGTCGGCAACTGGGAATTAGATTATTTGAACGTGTCAGACATTGACTTGATCTCCGGACCGCAATTTTTGCTGCTATAACAGCTGTTCAGATAACAGCTATGTCTCCCGTCATGGAATGCCAGTTTTAAGCAAAGCCAATCAAAATCTTGTTGCTGGGAATAATATTGTAACGAAAGCCTCCTTAGCAGTCATAGTAATTGTTCTTTCGAACCATGCTTCTAATCTGATCAAACAAAATAAAAGGATATAAACTGTGATGTTTAGAACCGGTTTAATTAAACCGGTTTAAACAAATTAAAAACATATATATAGATAGTTAAGTAAACCAAAATAGGTAGTTAAAATTCCTATGTAGTTAACTAAGCTTATCATTTCTATCTTCTTTCCACCGATCAATCCATTTCTCTTCTAGTAATATTAGATCTCATCTTCTAACCAATTCGTTTTGCAATGATAGCATTGGAGTTCCTCTTCTCCATCTCCACCTCTCCTCTTCTTCCTCTTCTTTCTTGAACCCAGTGCTAGAGGAGCCCTTCTGGAACCTTGTCGGAGCTCCTTTGAAGCCGGCGTCAAGGAAGTAGAGGTAGGATTTAATAGTGATTAATTTCTCTGTTCCGTAGCCGAATACTCTGTTTAGTATATAATCCTCTGTTCCACTCTATTGCCGGTTAATTCGATTGATAGGGGCACCAATCAGAGCATTTGATGAGTAAGGAAGCTTCGTCGGGGTTTGGAGGATTTTCTGACGTCCCCGATCACCGTCGTTTATCGCCGGACAGCTGCCAGGAAAGTGCCGAGATCCTCTGTTTATATTGAAGATATGGTTTGGGTTTATATCAGTTAATTAGATCCTATCTAGAGCCTTGGTCGGGGCTATGGATCTTGAGAATGGATGGCATGAGGTCGTCGGAAGGTGTTGTTAATGGATGGGACTTCCTCATCCATGGATCGCCAGCGAGTGGCAAGGTCAAGAGGCAAAAAGCCTCAAGAAGCCTTAGGTGATCGGTGTTTTGCCATTGCTGGAGAAAGGAAATCGCGGTGTGGTGGCCAACGATCCAGGAACCCATCGGCCAAGGTCTAGCCATGGCGAACGGGGTGCGGCCATAGAGGATGGGTGTAGGTATCAGGTAGATGGGGGGGAGGAAGAAGAGTGTTTTCTTTGATACAAGGCGATTGGGTTGGTTCAGCATAAAATTTGAACCGGTTCAAGTTAATCAAGAATCGGTTCAGCCCAAGGAGATCCTATTCAAGCCATTAGGTTAGATCTTAGTTAAGCTAGACAACCTTTTGTGAGCTAATGTGATTTGATCCTGACCCAATTTGAACCAACTTAGATCTATTGAACCAGAACCAGTTTTCTTGGTTCAATGAACCAATAATTGAAATGGGTTCAATGGGTGAAGCAGATCTCCATGTTAGGCCCAATCAAACAATCTTGAACCCATTTTGATTTAGATTAGTGAACCATAAATCATTTTTAAGCCAAACCAGTGAACCCAATTACTGGTTTGGTATTAACTGAGTTAAGTTCAAACCAATTCAAGTTGGGTTTAATCCAACTAGACCTTAGTTAATCTAATTAAACTTCAATCAAGTTGCCTAATAACTTAATTGATTCTCTAATGACCCAATTAAGCTAAGGTAAGTCTAATATAACTTAATTTATTGATTAAAACGTTGATTAGCTAATGGTTTGTAACATTTGAATAATGATTGGAGGATGGTTAAAGTGATTAAGCATAAGTTGGAGTAAAGGGGTAATTTGGTAATTAGCTAATTAGTAATGCTTGTAATAAGTTAATTAAATAAATTGCCAAATGAACTAATTAATCCATAAATAACCTAGTTAAGTCTAGTTAGGAAGGATAAAGTGGTGATTTTTCAAGGGTGGGCTAGAAGGACATAATGATAATTTTTAGTGAATTAATTAATTATTTATGTTTATTTATAGATGTTCAATGACTGATTGATTTAATCGAGGAGATTACTTGAGATTAACAATCGACGTAGGAGTTATATACTTACTATTATATAATATATTTTATCTTTTATATGTCTGCATACATCATAGTTTTATTGTTGGATTTCTTAGTATATTTTCATTGTACACAATGGTTTATTTATGGAGTGGTTATATATGGTGTGATATATTATTTTAGTTATGAAATGGTTTTATTTTTTATTTAAAATATATGAGTATATATGTTGAGATATATTGTTTTGGTTTTGATATAGTTATGGCTTTGATGGATATGCGATGTGATGATGTAGGCATGTGGACTAGTCACTGAGATATGATAATGATGGCATTAGAGAAGGGCAAGTTGCCGAAAAAAGCCGATGTGGAATTAATTATAGTCGTGGATATGACATAACTAAGTTTAAGACACCAGATATTGATGATTTACTATTGATACGTAGTACTAATTCTGGTAAGATTGACCTAAACTGGTGGCATCAAGAGAGGGCTAAAGGCTGGATAAGACCAGTGTAGAAGTAGTCATGGTTTGTCAATATAATGTGGCTAAGTTTAAAATACTGGGCATTAGTATGTGAACCAATCTGTATGTATATGAATCGCTAGATTAGGTTGTTAGATATAGATTACTGGGACAAGATTTGTCAGTATGTATCTTTAGTAGTTGATGTGCATGAGAGTAACTTAGTTTAATGCCATGAATGGTTGAGATTGTGAATATGATGTTTACTGATGATACGTGGTACTAATTCTTACAAGATTGGCTTAAACCGGCAACATTGGAAGATGGTTGAAGGCTGAAAGAGACCGGTGTAGAACTAGTCATAGTCTGTGGATATGACGTGGCTGAGCTTAAAAAGTTGGGCACTAATATAAGAATCAATCTGTGTGTGCATATATTGCCAAGCTAGATTGTTAAATATGGACTACTAGCATGAGGTTTATCAGTATGTATCTTTAGTAAGCAGATAATGTAATATATGGTTTTATTGATGATTTTGGTATTTAGTATAGTTTATATTGTATTTGGTTGATTTTATGATTTTACAGCTGGTTTTGTAGATATGTTATGTTACTTTTTATAAAAATTTATTTTAATATACAATTTATTTTGAATAATCTTAGCATATTCATAATGGTACGTGTAGAGTTTCTACTGAACTTTTAGCTTATTATCCCTCATTCCAATCATATTTCAGAAGATGATGATGACGCTTACCTGCTGTGTCTAGACTTAGGTGTGGGACATTAAGAGTAAGAGTAGTGTTTAGATTCCTATATCATCTAATATATTTGTAGATATCTTGATATGTATACAGAGGATGGCATTTAGATTTTTATATATTAGTATAATGACTTTGTAATAGTACTTTAAAATATATGAGATTTAATTTTTACTAATATTATTTTTATTTTTATTATTATATTATTTATGTTAAGGATTTGCTTTAAAGATACGACCATATTGCAATATCCCAAATCGGGCTTCGGATCGAGCCGTAACATAAACAATCACAAAGTTTCAATATCATTCACGCAGGAAATCATTACACACGTAAAATTATTCCACCAATGCTACGCACTTACGCTTGACTAGGATGGTAAACTTATCACAACGTTACACCAAGGGACACACATGACGGCTGTGAAACAAATATAATAGGAGCCAACGGTCGGATAACAATTTGTTCGAAAGGTGGGAAGGCCTCAGAACTCTCAGGGAAACCCACCCCCAGCTCCTGCACCGAACCCACCTCCGGCTCCGACACCAACACCTCCACCGCCACCGAACCCACCACCACCACCACCTCCGAATCCCCCACCTCCACCCAGCCCACCGCCAGCGCCGGCTCCACCTCCGAAACCTCCACCAGCCCCGCCACCGAGCCCACCTCCACCTCCTCCACCAAACCCACCCCCCCCACCTCCTCCAAGCCCACCACCGTGACCTAACCCAGCTCCACCACCAAAGCCAGCTCCAGCACCACCACCTAGGCCTCCTCCAAACCCACCGCCACCGCCGCCACCGAGCCCGCCGTGGTGGTGGTACCACTTTTGCTCCTCGAAGGTCTCCTTGTCCACCAGCTTCCTACCACTGGTGGACCAAATGAGAGCACCAAGGAACACTAAGAGGAAGAGCTTAGCCATCTTGAACACGGTTTGCGGTCGACTTTGGCTGTGTAAAGAGGCAGGGAGCTTGGTGTTTATATAGGCAATGCATGGGGGGTGGAGGCCAGAGGCAGTTGGGAGGTCTTAAATTGGGAGTTATCGGCGCTTTAGCCAGAAACCCGTGTCCGGACGCCGGAGTAAATGCAGCCAACTGCCGTTGCCAGTCGAGACAGCTAAGCCAACAAGACTTTTAAGCCGCTTCCCGGAATCCAATGGACGGGTCGACGCCTTGCTGATCGGCGGAGTTTTATTTCTGCCGATAAAAGGAAAAAGAAAGGCAATCAATGGGCTTCACCGGTTTTTGGACGGCCATAGGCAAGTTGTGGTTTTGCGCTCTTGAATGCATCATCTAGAGTGGACCATAAGCCTAGCCGACGTACATGGTTGATGAAATGTTCTTTGAATGCATCATCTAAAGTGGCCATAGGCTGATGCAATGGGCCCAGCCGTGTCACCGCAAAATTTTCTTCAGCTGCTCCGCTCAAGGGTGGATACAAGTCATTCACAAGCAGCCCATTCGGAAACATCAAAAACTATGGGGCAAATCCATAGTTTTAATGATTTCAATATTTCAAATGAAATAAAACAATTGATCTCACAAGCATGCAAGACTATTCTATCTACCAGTAAATTTATCATAATATGATGATAATGCAATTCATACATAGACAGTAAAGATACGAGGTATCATGTCCTGAATCCATCTTCAGACCTCGATCGTGGCAGCATTTTTCTATTAAACTCATCTAGAAGGGCTGGTTATTTGTTATTTTATTACCACGGCACAGCTTATATAATTATAGCAAGGCAATGATATAAATGTGTGTTGTTAGGGTTTTCAGGATTACAAAAGAGAGAGAGAGAGAGAGAGAGAGAGAGAGAGAGAGAGAGAGAGAGGAGAGAACGAATGCGAAACAGCTTGTTTAATTAATGCTTCGAATACCGAATAGTCTAAAGGTGGGGTTCTCATGCCGTGTGAAGCTACAACAAATTGTCCCACTTGACGTGGCTCTGTTGCACCATCTTATTTATCTGTATGGGAGAACCAAGGCAGGCGATGCATCCCTGAGCCTGCCCTAAACCATAGAACACCACTCATGCATGTGAACCTCCATTAATGCCAAACGAGAGTATTCTTTACTTGGGAAGCAATGCTGAACAAACCATTAGCAACCCACAAAAATATCAACACGAATTAGCTAGGGTTTTAATGCCTATAAATTTTTGGCCTGCCATCTAGGCGTGTAGCACTTCATCGTCGGTGCAATTACTTCGACGACAAATCTTTTTTCATGCGGGTTTTCTTTGAGAGATTTGCCATCTGTTAGCCATTTTCTTGCTTGCTTGTCTACGTTGTTGGGTGGTGCCCTTACGAGGCTTGTTTGTTTTTCGGTGCAAGCATTCTTTCAATGAAGTTTAGACATTTGTCAAGTTGGATGGATGTTTACGTCCATCATGATCCTGTTTGTTTACGTCCAAAACTTTGCTAATGGATGTTTACGTCATTCATGATCCTGTTTGTTTACATCCAAAACTTCGTTTCCCTTCCTTTGTTGACAAACAAAAAAAAAAGAAGAAATAATTGATTATTTACACATGAGAAGTCAATCTGTTGGATTAATCACAAACCCGTTGGAGGGGTGCAGCTGAGCTATCAACGGCTGTGAACAATAACATCTTGACTTTGACAACTTTAATTATCTACATCAATTCACAGTCGAGAATTACTGCTCTCCTCTGCAGTTCTGCTTCGTAAACATAGAACTTCTATAATTGAAACTATTGCATTTTAAAGGAATAGAAAGCATGTCCGAGATAAAAAGATCACATGCTAAAATTAGGAAAGGAATCAATGCGTCATAGTTCATACACGAGAGAGTCCGTCTCCTTTATTATTCTTAACAAATAGCGTGCTGTCATCTGTATGTCTTCACTCACATTGTGGAACACCTTTCAACTGATCTATCCATCTTCTTGCATGAAATAAGAAAGCAAAATATAAGGATCCTAAAATTTTCTTTCAACGAAAACTCTTGATGCTTAAGTCAATCAAAAACAAATAAGAAAGAATCACAGAGCTTTTGAGCTCTTAAACAAGCTACTCAGGACCTAAATAAGGAATGAAAAAAACTTATTTATCTAAAATGGTTAGGATTACTTTTATATACATTTGAAGAAGTTGTATTTAAAATTAGGCTCTTATATTAGATAGCTCTTAATATTCCTAATCTCAAAGAAAATAGCAATTATAAAGGAATATTTCTTAAATATATCAATTAATTCCTTTTTAAAGTAATTCTACATCAAATAAAAAGAAACTTGATTGAATTAGGATAGGACAACGATCATAAAGAAGAGCCCTTTTCTCATCAAGGTTTTCTATCTTTACATTAATACGTCATGTATCATCACAGGAGTCAAATTGGACCACATCATTTGGTCCTTACATTCAGGAGTTTAATATTAAGTTTATGTTCAAATCATGAAAGTATCTCAGATTCTCATGTGGCAAACCTATCTTAGGCTTACTAGGCTTTTCTCATGTGATTGAGTGACCAAATAAATTGTCAATCATTCCAAGCTCAATGGCACAGCATTGGTCAATCTGATCAACTAGAATAGATGTGACCAAGCCTAAAGACTTATGGACATTAGTCGACTATGAGCTTGTCAACCTGTAGTTGTTGTTCATGCTTGACTTTGGAAGATAAATGAATCCTCCAAGTCAAACCTTCTCTAAGGTGCTATTTGGGTCTGAAAGAGACTCCTCATCGGCCTTGATCCAG
The DNA here is from genome assembly GCA_017589505.3 of Metroxylon sagu. Taxonomy (NCBI): domain Eukaryota; kingdom Viridiplantae; phylum Streptophyta; class Magnoliopsida; order Arecales; family Arecaceae; genus Metroxylon; species Metroxylon sagu. The sequence goes on from JACVBY030000667.1 coordinate 4,356,950, forward strand.
CTTGGAAATAGTTTGGAGTAGCTGCCAAATACTGAAAGGTCAGCCTTAAACCGATTGTCTCATCTCTGAGAAGTAACTTAGCCAGGACTAACTTTCTGAATTAAAAGGAGTAGGTTGACTTATCTGGCTTTAATCTTAAAGCACAAGATATGGCATGAATTCCAGTGCAAGGTGGGATAACTTGGCATGTTGTCTTAAGTTTTGTAGTTAGATCACCAAGATGAGTCAGCATAATAAATTATCTTAAAAATCAAGCCAATCATTTTATCTCTTTGGTTGCTGAGCGAAGCATTTAATTCAGTGGCATTGGATTGCAAGGTAAGAGAGTGTCACGTTGCAGCTCGGCGCAGAATATAGCTTCGGCGAAAAGCTTCGCACCAAGCCTTCTTGTACGCAAGGAGAGGGAGCTCATTTGCTTTGCTCTCTCTTGAAAAATAGTTCTGATCGGCTACTAGCTTCCGTCCTAGGTCGTCTAGATTCGTTGGCTCCCTTAGTTCAGTTTAGGTTTCCAACCTCAAGTGGGTTTCTTTTTTTCTTCTTTGTAGTTCCATGGAAGTTGAGTAGCAATAGAATAGAGTAAGTTGGCTGAACAGTAATTCGGATCACTAGGGTACCACCAGCCATTGGATTGCAAGGTTAACCCTCGCTCCTCCAAAACCCAACTCCAGCACCACCAGCCTGAAAACCTCCTTCACACCACCTCCAAACCCCCAGCGTGGCCAGACCCAACTCTCGTTCCATAGCCAACCCCGCCACCACCTCCAAAACCTCCACCAGCAAATCCACTTCCACCTCTTCCACCCTTGCAAAGGCCACCAACATGACCTAACCCAACTCCACCTCAGAACCCGCCGCCACCACCAAGTTTGGTGCCATGATGGTGGAACCAATTCTTCTCCTCCAAGGTCTCCTTGCCCACTAGCTTCCCACGATTATCAGTGCACATGAGAGGACCAAGGACTTCAAGGAGGGAAAGCTTAACTGTTAAGTGTTGTCCTGAATTCCTTTTTCGTCCTGCTTCATGACAGGTTTCGATAAATTTGGAAGACAAAAAATGATTGAGAACTTTTCGTGAGTTCTGTGGTATATGTGTTCCTCAGAAAGAATCTCATGAAGAGAGTCGGAGTTTATGAGAGTTTAAGATTTTGTGAGAACCCTCTCTATCTCCTTGCTTTTTTTTTTTTTTTTTTTTTTTTTGTGTACATCAATATCTTTTTTTTTTTCTTCACCCTTGCTCGTGGAAGTAAGCTAGAAGAGCAAATCTTGATATTTGAATCGCCACCTTCTCGTTGATTTTTTATTTTTATTTTTTTTGATCTCACGATTGACGCATGAAGTTCCTTGCATTATTAATTAGTCATCTTGAACTCCTCTAGGGCGGTGACTGGTCTTGGCTTTCATGTGGAGCGGGGATTGTTAAGGCATTGCACGACAGTCGACAATAGAGGACAGGAACAGTTGGGAAGACAGAATTTAAGACGAGCGCTCGACCACAAATGCATGTTCTGGATTCGGTGAAAGTAACTGCGGCTCTACGACGGCTAAAGCGGGATTTCTTACTTCTCCCCCTTTTCTTTGTTCTTTTTGTTTTTTTTTTTCTTCTCTCTTTCTTTTTTCCAAACTTTGAAACTTTAATCATCATAAATATTCTATAAGAGCATGAAATGTGTGAGGGACTTGTACGTATAGCACGAGCACAGCATGTTAATTATTCTTTTTAGCTTTATTTTGCACCTTGCACATCGGAGGCGCAAATTTTGGCCCGTACGTTCACATGAGCCAATATACTTGATGAATTTTATATCGTGTTGTCTTTGTTGGCTTGAAGAAAGAGGAACAATAATAATAATAATAATAATAATAATAATAATAATAATAATAATAATAATAATAATAATAATAATAATAATAATAATAATAATAATAATAATAATAATAAAGTATTAATTTAAAACTAATTAAAATTAATTACATAATTTTTTTCATTCTTTTCGATTTTAAATCATATTTTTAGTAAAATATAAATATTTTATATTTTTTATTATTTATATATAAATTTTAGCATATTTTTATTTTTATTTTTTATTTTACAACATGTGTTAAATCATTTCTTCACATCGATGCATTTCATGCATCTCTTAATTTATGATGTAAATATGTAAATTATTTAAGTTATCTTTTTCTTCTCAAATAATGTTGTCTCTTCTTTTTAAAATAATTTTATTTTTTATTTTTTATTTTATTTTATTTTATTTTATTACTATATATTCATTGAAATATACTTATTTTAGCTATATTCATCTAATGATATAAAATTTTTTAAATATTTAATATTTTTTATCATAAATTATTATTATTTTTAAAAATATTATATTTTTAAAATTTAAAGAATTAAACTGTAAAAAATAAAAAATTTGAGGATCGAATGAATTTTGAGTAAACAAATTCTCGTTAGAGTTCGGATGCAAAATAATGAAGCACAGCCGGAATCCTAATCGTTTCCACCGTGCTGCGGGTTGTCGAGTGGCCCACAGTGGAAGGGAACGGCGGCAGATTGACAGGTGGGTTAGTAGTATATATTACACAATAAAAGTCACATCGACTCATCACCGGAGTTTTAATGCCTAGTTGCACCTCTCTTTCATGCTGGAGTAATTCCACCGTCGCTGGCGGACGTTCCCAAAGAATTTATTTCCAGCACGCGTGTTGACCCTGTTGACCGAAGAGAATAACAGATTTTTTTTTTTTTTTTTTTTTTCGAAATCTGCACTCAGATGCGTACATGGAGACTTACGAGCTGCATATATTGGATCAATGCAAATATATTTAATCTCAAAGTAAATTTTAGTTTGGCAGATCAGCAAGAACGACGCTTTTGTGGCCCAAATGTTCATCGAATCAAATTTCAGCCCCTTCTTGCAACGATTGCGAGAAATGGTTTTACCTTTGTGGCAGTTCAATTCACGGAGATGAATGATAGAGATTTGGTTCTGACCAAATAATTCAAGAGAAGTTGCCTTAGGTTTCAGATGGAAGTCACTATATATATATATATATATCATAAATGAATCTCTAAACTAACTGTGATGCAGTCAATAAATTCTTTGTTTACGTTGTGCAACCAGTGATTGGATTATGGTGGTATGGTGACTTTCAAATGAGTGGTTTTGGTAATTTTATTCACGACACCACTGGAAAATATTTTAATGGAATAGGAAAGAAATGTTTTTAAGTATAATCAGAAGCCTGATAATTAAGTAAAACAACCTTATCGTATGAAAGAAAATCACCAAGAGAGTTCACGGGAATCATGCTCTGAGAGTTCAATATCAGCACTTGAACCTTCATTAGCTAGCTAATCAGTTAATTGCTTTCCTTCTCTTAAAATATGAGTAATTTTAGAAATCTGAATGACTCTTTTCAGCTGTTTGATATTTCTAAGAGGAAGAAGATAAGGTGTAAAATGGAGGGAACTGTTGATACGAAGACTTGTACTCTATATATATAGTCTCATATTTATTAAATTCTAAAAGGATCTTGAATACTAATGGGCTAAGGAATTTAAATAACAACTTCTAAGTAAAATTTTTGATCATTAAAAATTATATCAAATTGGTATTTGTAATTAAATTTGATTAAATTTCGATCTTTATCTTTATGAGATCATCAGAGCTTAGGTATAGAAAATATGTAAGGACTTATGTAAGCATGTATTTAGTTCAACATTGATTATGTATTATGAAGGTTTTATTCTTTTATTGATTTTACACTCCGATATCTTTAATAATTATAGAGAAAAAAAAAATTAATAATAATTTTTAACTAATTTTTTTGGATGAAGTCTTATACGGTTAAAATTAATCCACTGGATGACAGTTGAGGAGGCCCCATTCGATGCATAATTTTGTATCCTTTTACCTAAATGCAACAGCACAATTGCCATCCCAAGATGCCCAAAGCTTAGCTCCAAGAACTGAACACTTGGAGAGACGCTGCTGCACAGATTATATATGATTTCTCACAATAAATCCTCCTCCAGCTAAAGAACTCCTAACTGACCTATCAAAGTTCATCTTCAGAGGGGATAAAGAGCAAAAGTGACGGTGGTGACATGAACCGATGATGTCCCATTGCCTTGCCATCATGCTTAAGGGATCCTTCATATGAGTAGAGAGCAATTCTATAGTTATAGAGATCATTGCTAGTAGCCAATTTACTCTTAAATATATTTCATTCCTAGAATTCCCTTTGATCCATCCAGCAGAGAGAAACAATGGTTGGGTCTCACCATTCAGAATCTTACCTGATAAAAGCTGAATCATATATTCAACAGACTGTAAAGAAAGGCTCAAGTTGCCCTGGTTGCATATTGAGACAGAAACAATGTTTGGGTCTCAGCATTCAGAATCTTACCTGATAAAAGCTGAATCATATCTTCAACAGACTGTAAAGAAAGGTTCAGGTGGCACTGGCTGCATGAGTCCCACAGCTTTTGCAAATGGGCATCCTCATCTTTAAAAAGATCACACAAACATGGAGCATAATTAAAGAGTCCACATGAAGTTAAAATCAAATTCTCCTCAACTTGGTGCACCACTAGGTCACTCGGGGAATAATCTGGGCCACCCAGGTCCAAGAAAATTAGTTACCATTCTGAATGAAGTGGCCACCACACATTAGATTGTAGACTTCCTTCAAATTAACCTTAATATTTACATTCCCCAGGTCAACTGATCCCTCCAGCATCTGTTTGACATGGAAATTTTGATTATAATGGACACCATTTCTGGAGGAGATACAGCAGCTACCTTTTGCATCTCCCAGTTGTTTGAGCAGTCAGCAAGTCAGCAAACCATGGATCATAATTACAATTCACAATTATCCTTCCTAATTGGAATAGGCAGGGAATTCACTGAAGCAGTAGGGATCCAAGATAGATGAAATAAGTTAATATCCTATCCAAAACTCAAAATCCATATGAAATCATTTTGGATAAATCTAGCACACTGACAAATACTTCGAATGGCCGAGGTTTTCCTGGTAGGTTTATACTCTGTCCAATTTCCTGTGAAATTGAACCTAGCTGAGACAATTCTGTTCCATAAAGAGTTGGGATGGAGAACAAGAATGCACAGATTTCTCCATTAAAGCACACCTTCTGGCCCTTGGTTCATGCAGTGTTAGTCCACCGATGTCTTTTGGTTGGCAAATCTTTTTCCATGAAAGTAAGTGTGGCTTTTTTTTTCACTCAACTGAATGTCCCCATAAAAAAATTTAAACTCAAGCTTCTTTCTCACCGAACACTCTCATCAGAAACATAAATGGTAGTGAATACAAGACCAAATGGAGACAAATTGATCTTCGACAATTTCCACCTCCAGCTACAAGCTTATTCTGAATCTTATCGATCAAGAAAAGTAAATTTAGAACAACTGAGAGAGATAGAGTCCCAATATAGTGCCAAACTAATTTCTTATAAAAATGCCAAGAATTCATCTAATATCTAGCTGAATTTTAGCTGGAGTGGATGGACAGAATATAGGACTCTTCAAAGCACACCGTTTGACCTGAGGCCATGCAGTCTTTAGCAATTGCTTTGGCAATTAAAAGACAGTCATATGCAAACCTCTGAGGACAGACCACAAATAATTCGAATGAATTCTATCATGAACCCCATCCATTTGAATTTTATAGCCATAATCGCTTGTGTCCTTAGGACATTCTCCAATGAAACCAGTGGGCAGGGAATCCATTGATCGAAGCGGAAAAGAACAGTACTATGACACAGCCTCTAATCTAGCTGATAAACTTAAACTGAGAAACCAAACCTCTGCAGAATGCTAATTAATTCTACCATAGGCCCTGTCCATTTGACCTTTATGGCCATTATTGCTTTTGTCCAAAGGCATTCTCCAATGAATGAATTATTTCTTAAGCCAAAAAGATATTGTCAGAAATTTTTCCCAACAAAAATGTACCTTGATACTCTGATACTAGTCAAGGCAGAAGTGCTTACAATTGATTTGTAATAATTTTTGCAACAGTAATTAGTAGAGTATTAAGTGGGTTAATAGGCCTTAAGTCCATATGCACCACAGGATATCTAAAGTGACAAAGGTAGACTTGGCATTGGTCCTGTTCTAAAGAATTCCATGACAGATCTATAATTTCCTTATTAATGATAGACTAGGAATATTTAAAGAGCAAAGGCTGGAAATTATCAGAAATTTTATGAGGGATGGAAGGGAGCTCAAAAGGTCTGAGGAAATTGAGGGATTCCAATTACTTCTGAAATTATCAACAAAGTAGTTCATGATTAATGCATCATCATGTACGGTAGTCTTTGTAATCTTGTTTCTCCTCCTGAGAATAGTGGCCCAAGGAAAAAAGCAGTATTAGAGTCACCAAATTTTGAGGAATTCTTCCGGGAGAATTTTACTGGCTGGATCTATTCCCATTCAAATACCCTTGGTTCTGATTGCAGTGTTGATAGCTACTTGGTGGGGTGTTAGTAAAGCTGTCCATTTTTTCCTTGGCCTTAGAGGGTGACTCATTGTAGCTTGGTTGAAGGGTGACTCAAAATGCATCTATCGCTTATTGAGAGTATATTTTTAAATTCCAGAAATACTATTTGTCAGTACGTAGTTAGGAAGGAAAATCAAGCTGCAGAGTTTTTAGCAGGTGTACATCATAATTTTAAAGAGTTGGCGTTATGGAGAATAAATTATCCACTTCAGTCCAATTTGATTATAGAGGCAGATACTAGATTGTAATGATCTCCTTTGTAACCAGAAAATTATAATAATAATAACAATAATAAACCTTTAGCCAGAGTTCTGGATTTCTGTTGCCCAAAATCCTCTTGCTGTCACAGATTCTTGCTTTATTCCCACATAAGAGCCATCACCGCTCTACTGCAATCCTCCTGTTCCAGCCCTCCTGGCATGGCTCTAAATTCTCCAAGAGAAGAATTTCACTTTCCAACTTGCTAGCCTTTCAAAACAGATCGCAAACATGATCCTTTTTCCGTCTCCTCAGTGCTCCCTACTCTCAGAAGGAGAGAACCTTTGACACTAGGAGAATGATTCCTTCTACATTTTCAAGCATTTTTAACTACTACTTTAATACCACTGTGAGGCAACCAAAACCTCTCAAATCTAAATGGAGCTGGCTTCTTAGTAAACTTGTCAGAAATGTTAAGAAGTAATGGACATTGGTCTGAAACTATCTTCAGCAAAGCCTTAGCCACCCTTCTTGTAATGTTGAGATAAAATTGTTGAAATCCTTCCGTAAGAGCACAGGCTGACCTAAATAACAACCCCAGTGGTAGCCTCTCCCAAAGAATTTTCCTCTCAGATCCCATGGTGCTGGTAATGTTACCACTACCCCCAAGATCAAAGAAGTAAATTACAAGAAATCAATCCTAAAGCAACTCACTTATTACTGCATCAAAATTCAATGTTACCTAAATACTTTTTCCAAATATTGAAGATGCCTCCAGATAAAACTTCAGAAGTGATGAAGAACATGTTCCACATTTATTCCAAAATAATAATGATGAATTAGAAGCACTGATCCGCTGAAGAGGATAACAAGGGTCTGACCAAAGCGTCGCCAAGTCTCCTCTTTGACTCCGAGGGCTGAGTGGTTTACACTGCTCTTCAAAGCCAATCAATGTTCCCGCCATCTCCACAACTGCTTAAACGCGGCTGCTGATTTGCACCATTAAATGCCTTAGCTGGCTTATCTCTTAGGCAAGTGGTGCGCACTCACTGGATATAGACTTCTCCTCCTCTAACTCGCCTATAAAAGGACAGCAATGGGCAGAGCTTTGAGGCATATCTAAGCTTCAGCCAGCGATTCATGGGTCTCTCAAAAAAATGGTTCCCCTTGCTGCTTCTTATTCTATGTGTTGCCGCTCAGTTGAGCGCAATCGTGCTCGCTGACTTCGGTGGCGATGATGATGGCCGGTTCGGCGGCCCCGATGGGTTCGGTGGCGGCCGGTTTGGTGGTGGTTGCCGCTTCCACTTGCGTGGGTGCAGAGGTGGTTTTGGTCGAGGCCCAGTGGGTGGCGGTGGCTTCGGAGGTGGTGGCGGCGGCGGGTTTGGTGGTGGCCGTGGAGGTGGTCTTGGTGGCGGCGGTGGGCATGGTGGCGGGTTCGGAGCTGGGGGTGGTATAGGCGGAGGTGCCGGTGGTGGTGTAGGAGGTGGCGGGGGTTTTGGAGGAGGTGGCGGTGGAGGGTTGGGTGGTGGTGCGGGTCATGGTGGAGGGTTCGGAGCTGGTGGTGGTGTGGGTGGCGGCGCCGGCGGTGGCGTCGGAGGTGGTGGAGGTTTGGGAGGTGGAGGTGGTGGAGGTTTGGGTGGTGGAGGTGGCGGTGGCGTTGGTGGTGGAGGTGGAGCGGGAGGAGGTGCAGGTGGAGGTGTTGGTGGTGGTGCTGGAGGAGGAGTTGGAGGTGGTGGAGGTCTCGGAGGAGGTGGCGGTGGCGGCCTTGGTGGTGGAGGTGGCCATGGTGGAGGCTTTGGAGCTGGCGGCGGTGTAGGTGGTGGCGCCGGAGGAGGAGTTGGAGGTGGTGGTGGTTTCGGAGGTGGCGGCGGAGGCGGCATTGGTGGTGGAAGCGGGCACGGTGGAGGATTTGGAGCCGGTGGTGGGGTCGGTGGTGGCACGGGGGGCGGAGTCGGGGGAGGAGGAGGCGGAGGACTCGGTGGTGGGTCGGGTCATGGCGGAGGGTTCGGTGCTGGCGGCGGCGTAGGAGGCGGTGCAGGTGGAGGTGTCGGTGGTGGTGGAGGCTTCGGAGGTGGTGGTGGTGGTGGCGGCGCAGGTGGAGGAGCCGGCAGCGGCGGTGGCTTTGGTGCGGGTGGTGGAGCCGGTGGTGGACTTGGACATGGTGGAGGAATAGGTGGTGGTCTTGGTGGCGGGCACGGGATCGGTGGCGGCGTTGGAGTAGGGGTGGGGGTTGGTGTCGGTGTCGGTGTCGGAGTTGGGGCCGGTGCAGGTGGTGGTGGTGGACGTTGAGCCCGTGGACGAATCACCGCGTGCGGTGCAGATTTTGCTGCACCGTACGCGGTGCACAAAGAATTGCACTTTTCCATTATTGTCGTCTTCATGTAACTTTAGTTCTAGAGTTTGCTGTTCTTTCAAGCTGAGTGAGAGATTGAGCTTTCTAATGAAAGACAAATACGTGTCAGGTGTGTAATATCGGTTTATGCTATCAAAGTTATATGTGTCGGAAATCTAAAGGAAATCATAATTCACATGTTGCTTGCACTCGTTGGTGCGCTCGCGATTAATATATAAAGGGCTTTGCAGGTGGACCATAGACGGTTGGGTTGACGTTAAGTTTTAGTGAAGGGCTGGCTGTTGACGTACGTGACAGGGAGTGAAACTGTTTTATGATAAGTTGGTGATCCTGAACTGGACCAGTCCACGGACGCGGACAGGTAGTTCGCAGAGCATAAATGCAAAGTTATTTGGCTAGAGAAACTAAGCCAGTGACCCAAAGATCATTTATGAAAAATTTATTGCATAATTATTAATGGATAAGATAAGAATCAGAATTTCACGCGATATTGTCGCAGAAATAAAAGAGGAGAAGCGCCGGCTAGTTTGACTTTTGCTTTTATTTCTGTAAAAATTAATGGAAAAAAACTTAATGTTGAAGAAAATAAAATCATTCTTCCTGTTTTTTTTTTTTTTTAACTTCATCTTGAAAGTAAAAAATCTTTGCTCCCAAAAATTTTATAAATAATTTTAAATAAATTGATTTTGTTTTGTTTAACTTAGTTTCTTTTATTTTTAAATGAAAGAAATACCAAATTGAAAGTTTTCAAACGAGTCCTCACGCACCGCATGCAAAGAACGGTTCGAACCTGACGCTGATTTTTTTTTGCATATAATCCGCCAGAAAGTTTGCAAATTAGACGGAAGCGTCTTGCTGTTTGGGTCTCGATGCAACGGTTTGGTTGACGAGCTCTGGTGGCTGCATGCGGCGTGCGTGGGACGAGCTCAGATTCAACTTGGACGTTCCTACGTAACTTCTATTTGAACATTTTTATTGCAGAAAAGTACTTACTTTTGTTGGGTGGATTCCAGCGTGTCAGCTCTGAACTAGTTACTGTAGCAGTAGTCCTCCAAAAACCTGAACTGAAGTGCCTTGTTGCATAGAATTTTATGCAATAATCTATATGCTAATTTTTCCCTAAGAAAAATGTGGATGCTAATATTGAAAGTCCGGAGGTCATCTATGAAAATTACTTCGAACTTAAAAGGGCATTATTATATATATCTATCATCCGTCTACTACAACATGGTGGAAAAGTATTCAGGTTGATCTCATGCAGCCAGCTTGAAGTCTTTCGATCTTTAGATTCTTCCACACAAAAAAAAAAAAAAAAAAAAAAAGTTGCATTTAATTTTCAAGAATAAGTTTATTTTTATCTTATATTTTAATTTTTTAAAATAATTTTTATTTTATACTTTTTGATATCTAAAAAATACAGTTGTTAAGCTAAAATAAAAATTATTTTTTATTTTTAATTTTTATTATAAAGGATACCTTTTGAAAGGATTAAAAAAAAAAAGAGTTAAAAGAGAGTTCTATTCACTCCTATATTTGCAAGTTTTTTTGGCTCTTATTTTATATTGTCTTCTTTATTTTAATGAAAAACAATGAAAACATTTTAAAGCTATTTTTGATTTTTTAGTATTTTGGAGATGTATTTTTTAAAAATACTAAATGCATTCATAAGTATTTTCTATTCTAACTAAAAATAAAAATAAATAAATTTTTTTTCAAAAACTAAACATACCCTTAAATACTCATGTGCTCCTCAGTTTCTTTGACATTTTTTTGTCCTCTTCTTTTAGCCTAGTGAATATATGGAAAGACTTTGCTTCTCTCTAAGAGGAGAGGATTACTTTTTTTTGACTTCAAAATCAATGATAAGATTTTCAAATAAAAAATCCATATCATTAATTATGATTTATAAGTTAAAGTATTTAAAAATTAAAAATTATATATTTCAATTATATCTAATATGTGTATCATGTAAACATAAAATAATTAATTAAAAAAATTAAGCTATGATCTAATATATAAGGTATATTTGAAAAGCAAAGGTTGGAAATTGTTAGATCTAAATGCTTTTTTTGATGCCATAATTTTCACGGTATCTTCAATCTCATCTTCTATACCAACTGAAGTCAACATTCCATTGTCCTCATCAGAACATCATTCTGAAACTATCTTCAGAAAAGCCTTGACTACCCTTATTCTAATGTTGGGATAAAATAGTTGAAATCTCCCTATAAGGGCATAGGTTGACCTAAATAAGAACCCTTATGGTAGCCTCCCAAAGAATTCTTCTCTCAGATCCCATGATGTTGGTAACACTACCCACGGACCAAAGAAGTAAATATTAGAATTTGTCTTAAAATTTATAATCTCAAAAAGATAAGATTTTCTATGTTTAAGTAGGACTTCAATTTTATTTCATATAATTTTATAAGAATGTTGAAGATAAAGAAGGATATGTTCCATATTCTTATAGAAATCTAGTCATAGTTCAGCAAGGTCTAGCTAACTTTAAAAACTAGAGAAAGAGAAAAGGAGAGGTAGAGATGAAGAAAAAGAAAAAGGAAAAAAAGAAAATAAGGAGAAACTTGGTTCCGCGTTCAGGTCTTTATAGATGATTAACCCTTGAAACTCTCTTTGATTTGAATGCCATCATTGCAATAAGTTAGTTAGGAGTATTATTTTAGAATTTTGCTAAGAATGAAAGATGGATTTGATGGAAAGAATAAGGTGCTTATTAAAATGCTGCTGAGAAACCAAACTTATTTTTAAAAATTTAACCCTTCGATCTATTTAATTTAAATAAGTTTTATCTTAGTTTAAACCATTTAATTAACTGGTTTAATATTACACATGGTCCTTGTAATCTTTGGTTTTTTTTAATAGTAAAATTATAATTTCATCTCTCCTTCACTCATGTAGGTGAACCATATAAATTGCTATGCGCTTCCTCCCTTATTTGATTTTACCTCTTTGATTTTTTATTGAGCTTTCACTGTTGCAAGAGTAAATTACAAGAAATCAATCCTAAAGCAGCTCGCTTGTTACTACATAAAAATTCAATGTTACCTAAATACTTTTTCCAGATATTGAAGATGCCACCAGATAAAACTTCAGAAGGGATGAAAAACAGGTTACACATTTGTTCCAAAATAATAATGATGAAGCAGCAGCACTGATATGCTGAAGAGGATAACAAGGGTCTGACCAAAGTGTCGCCGGGTCTCCTCTTTGACTCCGACGGCTGAGCGGTCTACGCTGCTCTTCAAAGCCAATCAATGTCCCCGTCATCTCCACAACTGCTCAAACGCGGCTGCTGATTTGCACCATTAAATGCCTTCGCTGGCTTATCTCTTAGGCAAGTTGTACACACTCACTGGAGACAGACCGCTCCTCCTCTAACTCGCCTATAAAGTGCTCTTGACTTCGGTGGCGATGATGATGGCCTTCGGTGGCGGCCGGTTTGGGGTGTTGGTGGTGGTGCTGGAGGAGGAGTTGGAGGTGGTGGAGGTCTCGGACGATTTCGGAGGCGGCGGCAGAGGCGGCATTGGTGGTAGAAGCGGGCACGGTGGAGGATTTGGAGCCGATGGTGGCACGGGGGGCGAAGTCGGGGGAGGAGGAGGCTTTGGTGGTGGAGGCGGAGGACTCGGTGGTGGGTCGGGTCATGGCGGAGGGTTCGGTGCTGGCGGCATAGGAGGTGGTGTTAGAATTTATGAAATTTATGAAATTTGCTTTGGTGAAAATCACCACCCAAAATAACAGGATCAAATCTTATTAGAATTTATGGAATTTCCTTTAATTTTTCTCAATATTTTTTTTCTGATGATGTCAAAAAAAATATCTTAAGAAATTATTTCTATTTTTATGATGGGTTAAAATAGAACAGAGATATTAAAGCCTAAATTACTGAATACTTAATTGATCACTTTTAATTGAGCTTAAATTTATTTGACAGCCCGCAATGCATAATTATTCACATATAAGCTCAACGTTGGATTAATGATCCAACAATCTTTCACTTGGGATATATGCATAACCTTATAATTATGCTTTGCTAGATATAACTTAATGAGCTCAAATTTGCTGTCATTACCGAAATATATCTGCAACCAACCCAGTCCATCAATCATACCAACATAGGATCAAAGTGGTCTTCATTACATCTATCGTAACTCAACCCATCAATGGTCACATATGCTGATACAATTGAATGACATGGATCATGGTGTGGATGTGTAGCATGGAAATTTCATGCAATGTGATCTTAACATGCCTATTTCCAATTGGTCCTCCCTTAAACCTTAGTGAGATCAGATTATACTAAAATCAGAGTGTAAACAAACCAAAAAAAACTTTATTTCTGCAAAAATAACCTTAAAATATCCATAAACTGAAATAACTGAAAAAATGTCTATGCAAGCATCTAAAATTACAAACTCCCACTAAAACTGAATATCTTCAAGTGACATGACACCCATACGAGCAGTATGCTCATGAAACGTTTTGGGTGGCAATTCCTTAGTAAGCGGATCCGCAATTATAGAGTTTATTCCGATGTGCTTTATAAATAATTGTCCACTCTGAACTCTTTTTTTAACAACTAGGAACTTGATGTCGATATGCTTTGACTTGATTGAGCTCCTGTTGTTATTGGAATATAGAACTGCTGACTTATTATCACAAAATAACTTAAGTGGTCTTTAACATAATCCACTATGCGCAGCCCTGTGACAAAATTTCACAGTCATATTCCGTGATTGGACGCCTCATAACATACTATAAATTCTGTTGCCATGGTAGAAGATGCTATAAGTGACTGTTAGCACTCTTTCAAGAGACTGCACCTTCAGCCAACAGATAGATATAGCCCGATGCAGATTTCATACTATCTTGGCATCCAGTAAAATCGGAGTCAGTATACTCAATGATCTTAAGCTTATTCGACCTCCGATACGTGAGCATATAACCTTTTATTCTATGTAAGTACCGCAAGACCTGTTTAGCTGCTTTCCAATGATCTATTCCTAAATTGCTTAAATATCTGCCCAACATCCCAGTAACGTACGTAATATCTGGACACGTACAAACCTGAGCATACATCAAACTCCCTACTACTGAGGCATAGGGAATCTTCTGCATTTCTTTATTTTCAAAATTATTCTTAGGGCATTGATTGAGACTAAACTTGTCTCCCTTAGCCACAGGGGTATCATCTGGTTTGCAATCCTGCATGTTATATCTTTTAAGAACCTTTTCGATATAGCTCTTTTGTGATAATCTGAGAATACCTCGAGAGCGATCCCGATGTATTTGTATGCCTAACACAAAAGAGGTGTCACCAAGATCTTTCATCTCAAAATTTTTAAATAGAAATCTCTTGGTTTCGTGCAATAAGCCTATATCGTTACTAACAAGCAAGATGTCATCAACATATAAAACCAAAAAAATATGTTTGCTCCCATAGAACTTATGGTATATACAGTCATCGACTAAATTCATCTCAAAACCAAATGAGATAATCACTTGATGAAACTTGAAATACCATTGTCGAGATGCTTGTTTGAGTCCATAGATGGATTTCTTAAGTTTGCAAACCATATTCTTTGGGTCTCCTGACATAAAGTTTTTTAGCTGTACCATATAGATCATCTCATCAATGTTACCATTGAGAAACGTCGCCTTCACATCCATCTGATATAACTCAAGATTGAAATGTGCCACCAAAGCCATTATAATTCTGAAAGAGTCTTTCGAAAAAACTGGAGAGAAAGTCTCTTTATAGTAAATGCCTTCTCTCTGAGTAAAGCCCTTTGCGACAAACGAGCCTTGTACCTTTCCACATCACCTTTCGAATCCCTCTTGGTCTTAAATATCCATTTGCAACCAATGAGTTTCGTACCTTTAGGTAATGGGACAAGATTCCAGACGTCATTATCCTTCATGGACTTAATCTTTTTATTCATGGCATCAATCCATTTGTGAGAGTTAGAACTTTCCATGGCTTGATGGAAGTTGATTGGATCAGCTTCCATTATTCCAATGTCTACCTCATGCACTTGGAGAAATACAATGTAGTCATATGTTATTGCATTTCTCCTCTCTCTAGTGGATCTCCTTAATAGCATAGGTTCTTGAGATGTTGGAGCTTATTCTTCTGAAATAATTTTTTGAATAAGAGGTTCTCCGACAGTGTCTTGATCTATTATGTCTTGAACAAGGTCAGGAATGAGATCCTGATCAATACCAATGACATCTGTGGGAATATTTGATACCACTTGTTAAAATTTATAGAATTCCCTTTGATGAAACCATCATCCAAAATAACATAATCAAACATTGTTAGAATTTATGGAATTTGCTTTGGTGAAAACCATAACCTAAAATAAAAGGATCAAACCTTATTAGAATTTATGGAATTCCCTTCTGATGATGGGATGTCAAAAAGAATATCTCTGTTCGTACGATCTGTGGACCATGACCACTATATATATAAATAACCTAATTTTATTTCTATTTTAGCTCATCATAAAAATAAAAATAATTTTTTAAGTCTCTACATATTAAAGGCCCATATCCTATCAGATACATTAAAGTCTAAATTACTGAATACTTAATCGATCATTTTTAATTAAGTTTAAATTTATTTGATAGCTTATAATATATAATTATTTATATATAAGCTTAATGTTGAATTAATGATCCAACAGGTGGTGCACGTGAAGGTCTTGGTGGCGGGCACGGGATCGGTGGCGGCGTTGGAGTAGGAGTGGGTGTTGGTGTCGGTGTCGGTGTCGGAGTTGGGACTGGCGAAGGTGGTGGTGGTGGACGTTGAGTCATGGTTAATTTTCCATTATGGTCGACTTCATGTAACTTTAATTCTAGTGTTTGCTGTTCTTCCAAGAATGAGTTTTCTAATGAAAGACAAGTAAGCGTGTAACCTCGGTTTATGCTTTAAAAGTTATATGTGTCGGAAATCTAAAGGAAATCATAATTCACAGGTGCGTTCGCAATCACAATTAATATGTAAAGAGCTTTACAGGCAGATCAAGTGGCTTCAAGCAATGGATGTTGATAGACCGGTGGGTTGCTTTTAAGTTTAGGTTAATGGCGATTGGTGAAGAGCTGACTGTTGACGTGCGTGGGACTGAAGCAGTTTTATGGCAGGTTGGTGATCTTGAAATGGACCAGTCCACAAAGGGGGACGGGACGCTCGCAGAGCATAAATGCAATGTTTTCTTTGGCTAAAGAAACTAAGCCTGTGACCCAAAGATGATTTATGAGAAATTTATTGCATAATTAATGGAAGAGGTAGGATTCAGAATTTCGCGTGATATTGTCGCAGAAGAGAATAAAAGCGGAGAAGCGACGGCTATTTGACTTTTGTTTATTTCTCTACAAATCAATGAAAAATGTTGACGTTGAAGATTGTATTTGTAGAAAACCGATGCTGCCACTTGACTGTTTTTTTCGAACTTCATTTTGAAAGCAGTAAAAATCTTTGCTTCCAAAAATTTTGCAAATTTTATAAATAATTTAAAATAAATTAATTTTATCTTGTTTAATTTATTATTATTATTTTTTGACTAAAATATACTTTTGATCTTCAAACTTTTCCTTAAAATTTATTTTAATCCTTAAATTTTTAATTATTATAATTTAGTCCTTTCTATTTTAAAAATATAGCATTTCTTATGACTTGTTAATATGTTATGTTGCTGTAAATATGTTAATTGATTAATAAGATAATAATTAATTATTATATTAATTTTAACTAATCTCATGTAATAAAATATTAAGAATGTGACATTCTTGAAATACACAAAATTAAATTATAATGACTAAAATTTTAGTGATCAAAATAAATTTTAAGTAAAAATTTGGAGACCACAAACAAGATTTTAGATGATCGAACTTCTTATGGCATGTTGGGACAAGTTATTATTGTCTCATTATTGTCCTATTATCTCAATCAACGCGTTTTGTAGCATCCCTTATCATAAGCATCGGGATGGGATTAGATGATAGTTGAGGATGGCAATTTTGGATATGACCCATGAACACCACTCGAACTTAATGTAAAATTAGCGGGTTTGGATCGAGCATAAATAGGTTGATCCATTTAGCACGATTAACAAACAAGTCGAGCCACGAGTTAACCCGCTAATCCAAAATTGACCCGCAATTAACCCAATTATTAAATGGGTCAATCCGAGTAACTTGATCCATCAATCTGAATATAACCCATCAAACCTATTTATTTAAGTTAATGTCATTCTTTAATTAATTATTATTTTATGATAATGATTATATGTTTATGTAAGGATTTTATTCTTATTCCTTTTTTTTTAATAAAAAATTTTTGCTTGTGCTTTAATTATAATTTTTAGTTATAATTTTTAATATATAATTACTTTATAAGTGAATTAGTATTAAATATTATATATAGGTTATATAAGTTACATGGGTTTTATATAGGTTATACAAGTCAGATAGTCTATATGAGTTATATAGATCAAATGAGTTATATGAATTACACAGATAATACAAATTAAATGGGTTACATAAGTCATATTGTATAAACTGTACAATATATAGATTATATTCAAGTTTAGATTTCTAATCCGATTAATAAATGGATTGGGTTCAGATTGATCCATTTATCATTATATTTTGAAGTTGAACCGATCTATTCTATTACATTAAAAAAAAAAAAAAAAAAAAAGTAGAATAGACTTTGATATTTATATCATGACCAAAAGTATGTTATCGCTTTTTTTATTTTTAAAAATAAGAATAGAAAAAAATGAAATAAATAGCAAATGAAAAGTTTTCAAACTAGTTCTCACATGACACTGACTTAATTTCATACAATCCGCAGGAAAGTTTGTAAATTAGACACGAGCGCCTCGCTGTTTGGGGCTCGACGCAACAATTTGGTTGCGATGGCCTGCTAGCTGCAAATGGCTGCGTACGAGGACTAGCTCTGATTCAGCATGGACGTTACTGCACGACTTCTACTGAACCATTTTTGTTGCAGAAAAGTACTTACTTTTGCTGTGTAACCATGAACTAGTTACTGCACCAGGCGTGCTTCGGCAAGCCCAAAAATCTGAACTGCCCAATGCTGCAAGAGGCTTACCAAGAGGGGCTTAAATACAACCGAGGCTAGCTCCAACACAATATATATATATATATATAGACAAACGTACATACTATATTTATAAAGAAAGAGCTTGACTTGGCTACACTAAAAAGTATCTCTACTTAGATACGATTTGATTTATATCTAAATGCTGGATGTCTTATATTGATAATTTAAATCATTGGATGTAATCTATAATTTTTAATATATATATATATACTAAAAATTATGCAATATGAAAGCTCTAAGCCCATGCTTTTAAGAGGTCAAAGGTGTGCATTATTTTATATTATTTAAATTATCTGATTATCTTAATAGTTTGATTAGGTTAAAGGTGTGCATTATTTTATATTATTTAAATTATCTGATTATCTTAATAGTTTGATTAGGATCTTTAAATTATATGATTTTTTATATATAAATATTTTATAGATAATAAATTATATTCAACGATTTAAATCATTAATCATCAATTTTAATTCTTTACCATCCATATCTAGATCCACTCATATCTAAGTGGTGGACCGTTCAGGTGTAACTGTCAAATTCTTCCTACACGCAAGCCATTTGATTTTAACTCATAATCCATTACCGCTCAGTTCTAATCGAATGGTAAGGGTTTTATGTCAATAATTCAAAATATTAGATATATTATATTATCTCTAAACTATTTATAATTAAAAAATCTTATAATTTAATAATTTATTATTTTTAAATATAAAAAATTATATAACATATAAATATTTTAAAAATAACAAACCATATCCAACAGGTAAGATCATTAATGTGGAAACTTAATGATTCAATCTTAACCTTAAAATATCAATCGAGTGGGACAAGTCAAGTTCTTTCCCCTTCTCTCTATCTATTTTCATACATCCCACCACAATAAAAATACAAAATCCCCATGTAAATATAGGAGTTTATTATATCAAGGAAACTCTCTCTTTTAGCGCTTTTGTCCTCCTGAGGAAGCAACACTGCCATATTAAACTAGCCTGCCTTGAACTAAACCAGGTCACATTTGGGTCCCAGGATTCAGACCTCGTTTTCAAAATGACACAAGTACATGACAAAAAGTCAGGAAATAGCTTATAACCACACTCCTCCCAACTTACACCGTAATACGAGGTCATCAAAGACAGAGATGAAACCAAAGCGATCAAACGGTACATTCTGCAGATAACTTCACCAAACGACTGAAGTTCTGAATGGCAAATTATGCATGGCCATTAGTTGAAAAAAGAAACCAAGAACACAACAGTTCCCACCCTCCAAACCTTTTTTGTGACATTAAATTTCACAGCCAAAATTTTCATACAAAGATTTTAACCTGGTCACTAAGATAAAATAATAACAATAATAATAATAATTAAATTAAAACCAAGATCTGACGCAAAACAAAAGAAGGCATTATACGCCGCTCGGAACTAACAACATAGAAGTGTCCTTCAGTGTTTTTCGAGCACGCCAATAGACAGCATTTGCCGTTTCAGACGTTCCAACCTATTTAGAATACAAGTCAAAAGATGAAAAATCAAACAAAGATAACTAAAGTTATTGCAAATCAAAGAATATAATCAAAACTCAAATGAAAAACAAAGACCGTCACCTTCATTTCCATAATGTAGTAATCTTTCCATAATTCTCTATCTTGGGCATAGATGGCTACAGCTAATTCATACAACTTGCGGGCATTTTTGAGAGCATCACTATCTCCAACAGAAGATAGGTTTGATTCTAGCTCGATGCAATGCTTGAAGAATTTAAGACTTGGATGGGGTAAAGCTAGAAATCTGCAACCAAGTCAGCAACAGGTTAGGTAGAAAATAATTGACATAGTGGGTGAAATTATTGCAGCACAAGAGCCAAGAGGTTTTATATCTGCTATAGTTTAATGCATCACTTCCCCCACCACCCTAAAACACACACACAGATTGCATAAGGTTTCCTAGGTCTTTAGTCACTTATTACTGGTGAGATGGTTCACTTTGATAAAAACATCTAGAGGTTAACAGAGAATGCTTCAACCATATCAGCCTGGATGTTCGCGACAAGGTGTCATGAATAGCAGACATTTTATCTTGGAGGCCCCATAAAGCAGAAATGACGTACCATACTAAGTCCATGACCCTCAGCTGTGTGTGTGTGTGTTTAAACATTAATATGACTAAAATATGCTTAATGAAAACCTGAAACAATGGTCTAAGATCAAAAAACAAGAAGCACAGCCCTGCTAGACAATCTGATGGAGGTTCCGTAATATGGGAATAGAAATCATATAATATTTAATTTTGGAAGGCAGGAAAGAAGGAAGATCCTATAGAAAATATATCAGCAGAACCTCATATAAAACAAATTTTTAACATACCGCTGATACATTTCTCTTGCCTGCTGAATACCATCCCTTTGGAGAACCCAATTCACAACAGCAGAAGTGATGGAAAATGCAGAGTCGGTGTCACCAGCTCTGGCCAAAGCTGTCATTAAATACTTCAGCAGCTTGTGGAAAATGTCTTTGTTATTTGAAAAAAATTTTATGGCCTGCAATAAACAATGGTGCCAAAAAGGCATGATTAAGAATAATACATATAGCC
The DNA here is from genome assembly GCA_017589505.3 of Metroxylon sagu. Taxonomy (NCBI): domain Eukaryota; kingdom Viridiplantae; phylum Streptophyta; class Magnoliopsida; order Arecales; family Arecaceae; genus Metroxylon; species Metroxylon sagu. The sequence goes on from JACVBY030000667.1 coordinate 4,377,759, forward strand.
ACACACGCTCTAAATAACTAATAAGAAAGAAAGTAGCAATTATTAAAACAAAAATAAATGTCATTGAGATGTTATTAAAACAAAAGTAGCAATTATTAATTGGTATGCTATACAAGGATGGGATGGCTAGATGATTCCGTATAGAGTGATATCAGTCAGAGATTGGGTCTCCAACCTCATCACCTTTTCTGGACTACAGCTCAAGTAAAACAAGAGGCACGTTTCCCTCGTGTCATCCTTCTATTTCATGCCAAGAAATAAGCATCTGCTACCGGAATATCTGGTGCATAAGGCTGTTTGGCACATTGCATGTTAAAGTTTTGGGATTTTGATTCCAGTGGCAACACCAAACAATTTGACCAAGGTACTTTGTTTATAATAAATGACAAAAAAAAATTCATTAGCACATTTTCAGTAGCTTTAGACAACTTAGTGGCCTGGTTAGCACCGAGTTTGATTTTGGACACATTCCCTACATCTCTTGTCTCTGCATTTTACATTATCCAATACCCTAATTAAATTATCATAGCTGAAGATTTACACTTTGCGACAGCAGTAGATGGGTCAAACAGGAAAGAAGAATAACGAACATGCTCATCCCAATAACCAATGAGTATAGGATGCTTTACTCCATCATTAGCAAAATCTTCAACCTTCTCTAGTTCAAACTCCTCAAGATTCTGCACCAACTCTAGTTCTTGAAACATAACTAATATGCAAAAATACCAGTGAACTTAACCTCCAATTCCAACTTCAATTAAACAGGCAATTCCAATAAACAACTTTTCTTCATAGTTATTTTTCCTCCACAGATAACAACCATCCAAAAGACCGCCTCCAAGAGTGGTTCAGTTCTTGAATTAGCATTTTGGATGGTTCAAAGAAAATGTAGAGGTTATTTGAACTTCTAGCATAATTATAACAAAATTAATTATACATAGTAAACTCCAGAAATTTTCTTTTCTTGTGAAATCATATTCACTCTCTGAATTTATTTTATTCAATTATTTTTTTTATAATGTTAACCTTAAAAAAAAAAGGTTGAAAGCCTTTGGCTCTTTGCTTAAAGTTGAATGTGTTAGTTTGAGTCCTTGGGTTACTTTATTTAATCAAGAGATAGATGTGACTCTCCGCTGCAACTAACTGTTACTTTTCAACTAAACTCTTTGCATGTTTAAGAAAATCTTAGAGTAAACTCACTAGATGAATAAGCTTAAACAATAAAATTGTCAAGTTACTTATCCTAATTGTTGACCGGCCTTCTTGACTCCAAGACAAGCTTCTCACAACCCCCATAGATGCCTCGGCAAAGATTTTGGCACCAGTTCAAAGGGTTAAAGTTTGGTCAGGATCCAGTTATAAGAGTTTTTCTTTTTCTTTTTCTTTTTTTTTTTTGGGAGAAAACTTTGATTCTAATACCCCATATAGATGTAAAAGGCATACTATTGAAGACATTTACAAATAGGGCATATAGCATGGGCTGTATAGCAATGACTATAACCCACAACCATTTATTAAATTACAATACAGCAATAAATCGAACTTCAAAGGAAGAACTAGTTGAAAATGTCAAATGCAGAGTATATCAAACAGACTCTAGATTAATTAGGCCATCTGGTTCTGTACCAAGACAAAATAGAAAATACATTTGGTTTAGCTCCATATAATATATGCAATATTTCACTTTCAGGAGTGCAGGCCAATGTGCTTTGAGGATAAAAACAAAGACAGCAAAACAAATCTATTCACATAACTATAAATGAATTGTACCAATCCAATAAGAAATGAAGAACTAGAGCATGCAAAATTAAAAATTATAGTACACTTAAAAGATGTGACATGCAGAATTGAACTGCTAATATCTTAACAACTCAAATAAAAAAGTTTATAGAAGACCTGAATATGAACACATATTGCTACATGGAAAATGAAGATCATGAAAGTGTATAGAGAAAGGTGATATGATTGTTAAGCTAAAATAGAAACATAGTATACGTAGAGAAAATATGTATTTACCAAATATATCGACCATTTATTATTAATTACAATCCATCAGTGTAAGAAGCATTTTTTCACATTAATAAGAAGGTATAGAAAGAATTTCGGTAAAATACCATAAGCCACAAGCACTCAGCTTCTGAAAGGGTTAAACTGGTCAATGCATTTTTTAGGAGTCCAAAGGCAGAATGCAAGTCATCCGTGCTCAAGGAAGCAGATTTATCCATAAGCCACTTCATCTCCATGGAACTTTTCAGAAACCATAAATTTGCAGACCCTGAAAATTTACCATTGCAAAGCTTCTCTGCAAGGTCCCTGGCTTCCTCTAATCTCCCAGTTTGTAAGTGAAACAAAACATATTGGTAGGCAAGATCCTCTGTTAGGCATCCACTCAATTCGGCATTTTCATATACCTTCAGTATAGATGAAGTGAACTTTAGAGGATCAACACCAGAGTTACTGAGCACCGGAATGGAATCTTTTCTGTCAGGAAATATCACATCCAACCAAAATTGTGCATAAAGAGAGAACATCTTTACAGTTGGCAAGACTTTCAAAGCCTCCTCATAAACCTAAAGAATTGGCCAAAAATCAGAGCATTGTAAGAAACATGTCTCTTTGAAAAGGAGTAGTATTCTCCCTTTAAGATACAGCACTCATGCAAAATGATAGATAAAAGATGTGAATTGTGCTACAAGCTGAACAACAAATGAAAATAACATGCAAATTATTACTTGACAATTGCATGGTATAAGGTGCTTTTGCTTCGTTGTTTGCTATTTATACCAAAGATATCCAATACAGTGCTTACAAATATTGCAAAGAAATATACAGCTTATCACTAAACTACTAAAATAATGATAGGAAATAAACCAGTGCATGAATAATCTGATACAGCCTAAAAATTATATTTACATAGGTAACATAGTTTGGAAAAATTTAAACATACTCAAAAACAATATGGTCCTATTCTCACTCACTTGAACTGCCTTATCCAGCTTGGAGAGAGCTACTTCTTTCTCTAAACCCATGTGATTTGCAGAAACGCTGATCTGAAGCCTTGCAAACCAGTCCCAGTAATTTTCATCATAGGAGAAGTCTTTCTTAAAGTCTTCCATGACCTCTATCTTTAATTCGTCAGACTGTGCCAGTTCCACACTATCCAATATCTCCAAGAATCGCTTCCGCAAGCTCATACTTGATGGGAGAGCCTCTACAGATCCATGGTATATAGTTTGAAGAATCAGTGAACCTTGCTGCCAGAATAGGTTTTCTTTCTTCTCCAAAGCACCATCTTGTTGCAGGTCTGATCCCTCAGCATCCCCTCTTTCTTCATTCAGAGGCATGAACAGATCCTTGTTTTCTTCTTTCCACTGTTTAGACTCTCCATGTTCCTTTTCTAGTGTTTTTACATCTTCTCCAAGAGCGACCTTTCGAGCCTTCAACTTATTAAGATAAGTGAGTTCCATCCGAAGATACTCAATCCAAAGGTCCTCTGATTTTGGACAAGCCCTCAGACCACTCTGCATGAGAGCACGAGCAGCCACGACGTTTAAATTTTGATCAAACTCCCAAGCTGCAGCATAAATCCAAAGTCCAGGGACCTTTGGGTGAAATCTGATTGCCTCCACAAGCGCCTGCCCAGAAATCCAAATTCAGAAAATATGCACTGATTTGCAAGAACAGCTTCATCCATGAGAATAGATGAAAGAAAAGGTACATATGGCAATAATAGATCTGTAAGTCATCTATTATGAATGGCCCTTTAATTTATTGCTCAAATTTGATCATATGTTAATAGATACACAGGGTTTCACATTTCCACTAAAGAAATTACAACAGTGGACACCAGCAGAAGTCATGTTTAGGGAACAATGCGACAAAGTTGAAATAAGCAAATTGGCCAAACGGAACACAAAGTTTGATTTTCTATGCTTAGAAACAATATGTTGTTTGTCGGTAACCACAACGACAAGGCATCAAATGAACTTAATTGCCTCTCTAAAGCTCATGCAAGCAACTCATGATCATTAAACACGATAAAACACGAAGAAAAATGCTCTCTCTCCATGACAAAAGATGAAATAAGCAAATGAGCCCAATGGAAAACAAAATCTGATTCTCTATTTTTGGCAACAACAGGTTGTTTGTCGGTTACCACAATAACAAGGCATCAACTATATTGTCTCTCAGAAGCTCATGCCAGTAACAATCAGTCATTAAACAAAATAAAACAGGAAGAAAAATGCTCTCTCTCTCTCTCTCTCTCTCTCCAAAAAAAAAAAAAAAAAGAGCTGTAAAACACAGTTTTGAGGAACCACCAGGAATAAATTTGGCATTTTGGCCCCAAATGACACCTGAACCCCACAGCATCGCATTGAAAACTAGGTTTATACCCTATGTTCTTGGAGAAAAATAACAGCACCCATCAATACATTGTGTTTTCTGTTCAAGTAAAGCGGCATTGCATATAGAAGAACTATTCCACTGGTGCGAACAAATATAGGCATGCTTTCAGAAGATTACAATCATTTTATCAATCTTAAGAAATCCAATGGAGGTTACCAGTTCTCTACCCCATCCCAAGAGAAACAAAAAGAGACTCATCCATACACAGAATGATTCGTAGTTTAAAAACCAACAAAATTATCGATCCAAAGAAGCCCATATGACATTGAATCAAGAACACTTGCCTCGACAGCATCTTCTTCCAATTCAAAGTGCAAATTCTCATAAATTCAAATACGATACATACAAAACATACATTCAGAAAGATTTCATCTTTGGTACCTTCTTCATCCGGCCGTGCTTGCGTTCGCGGCAGAATTCTAGGTATCTGAACCAAAGATCCAAATCCCCCTTAAATCTCATCACCGCCATCCTATAGATATCCAAAATCCTCCGAACCCCAGCAACGTCCGAGACGGACTTCTCCCACTTCACCTCCTTCTTCCCTCTCTTGCCCTTCTTTTCCTCCTCGAGGCGGTGCTTCTGTCGGAGCTCGCCAAGGATGGCCCGCTTTCGGAGGTCCCGGAGGTCATCGAGCTTCCTCTCGTATTCGATGTAAGCGAGGAAGTCCTGCTTCAGAGGGGACGGGCGCTTGAGGCGGTACTCGAAGTCTCGCCGGCGGCGGACGATCTCGGCGATCTCGGCGCGGGAGAAGAGGCCGCGCCGCTCGAGGTCGTCGAGCTCGTCAGCCATGCGCTCCAGCCGGAACTGGACGACGTCCGCCATCTTTGGCTCCTCCTCGGTGGCCGGTTCCGGCGGGAGTCAGGGAAGGGAAGGGAAGGGAGGCCGTGAGCGGAGACGAGTTTTGGGGATCCAAAAAGGGTTGCGGGTTTTGGGGCATCGCTCGGTCGATACTCCAAAGGGTTTAGGGTCTGCTGTCCCGCGGCTGAGGGTTTAGGTTGCTAGTGACTTTGGGGTGGGCCGACAGATGTCTCTTTAAATTTAGCCCGCAAGTCAGATGGAGACGAGCCTTCAACGGAGCGCACGTCTCCGTTTTATATTTATACTAGCTCAGATACGCGTGCAAATACAAAGGATATGCAGTATTCTTAAAATATATATTTATATTTAATTACAGTTTTAATTTTTAATTTAAATTATAATCTATAAAATATCAATATTATATTAATATAATAAATAATTATATAATTATTATTAATATAATATAAATATTATATAAGTATGATGCATTGATAATATATTATAATTTATTGAGCTGGGACCAATATAGTCTCCTTCCATGTGTTATTGTTATCGTTCTCACCTTTCATGATATTTTTAAAATAAAAGATAGGAAAAAAAGAAAATAAAAAATTATTTTAAAACCAATGAAGTAACGATTCTTTTCTCTATGATAAAATTGAATTCTCGATGTCAAGGCCGAAAAAGATCAAAAGAGTGATGCATTATCATTTGGTAAAAATTAAAAAAATATATAAACTACATATTATAACACATTATATATATATATATATATATATATATATATATATATATATGAGTGAGAAAATCTATTACATTGATCTTCAGAAATTTTGGAAGGGCAGCAACCCCTTGATCTTAACCAAGCTCTACCCCTGAGAATAGATGTAATGACTAGTTGCACTCCAGGCATATCTCTTATAATTTCCACGTATTCAAGGAGGGGAGGTTCCTAAAACTTACCATAGGCAACGAAATGAAATTTTATAAGTTAATTGTTGATGGTGATTGCAAACGCCCCCACGTATTAAGGTTTTTTTTATTGCGACGCGGCGTGGGTGCGCGACACGCGGCGTGCTGTATGCGCGCCAGCGCGCGCACCCACGCGCGCGCGTGGGCGCAGGGGAGGGCTCAGCCCTCCCCTCGCTGAAAGAAAAGACAGAGAGGGGACTGGTAGTCCCCTCCGTCTTCTTCCCTCCTCCTCTTCGCGCGATTCCGTCACCGTGCCGCTCTCCGCTCGTCCCCGACACCTCGCCGCCGGCAGGTAATCCCCTCCTCACCGGCGAGGAGAGGGAGAGAGAGAAAGCGTGTAGAGAGAGAGGGAGAGGGCCCTCCCCTGAGGTGGGAGCCAAGCCGGCTCCCGCGCTTGGTTCGTGCCCGGCGGCGTGCCCGCCGGCTCGCCGGGCCCGACCTGCGGGCGGCGGCCCCACCGGCGCCGGGCGGCGTCCGGTGGGGTCCGGCCGGCCGAGGAGGCTGGCCGTGCCGCCGACGAGGGAAGAGGGGCGGAAGGCCGTGGAACGACCCTCCTTCACGGTGGGTTCGAGCCGGCGTGCGTGCCCGCCGGCCCGCCGTCCGAGCGGTGACCCCGCCGTGGGGCGGCGGCGTTAGGCGGGGTCGGCCAGGTCGGCCAGTGGCCGGCCGGGTCGCCAGCGAGTGAGTGGAGGGAGAGGGCCGAATGGCCCCTTCCCCACGCGGGAGCCAAGCCGGCTCCGCGTTGGTCCGGCCCGGCGGCGTGCCCGCCCGGCTCGCCGGGCCGAGAACTCCGATCGACGGCCCCCACCGGCGCCGGCGTCGTACGGTGAGGTCCGGTCGGCCGGGCGGTGGTCGGCGGGTGCCACCGGCACAGTGAGGAAGAAGGAGAAGAAAAGGAAGAAGAAGAAAAAAAAAAAAAAGGAAAAGAGAGGAGAAGGGGTGAAGCAGGGAAAAAGAAAAAAAAAAAAAAGGGACTGGGCCGGCTTCGGCTCAGTCTAGTTAGCCCATTTGGACCAAATTTTCGGGCCCTAAATTGGGCCTGGCCCAATAAAAGAAAAATATGGTCGTGATCAGCATGAATCCTAGTTTGTCGGAAAATTTTTATTTCCCCATTTGAGCTTCTATATTTGGAGATATTTAGGCCCCAAATTGGGCCCAGGATTAGATTAGATTAAGTGTAGGAGTCAGTTTGACATCCTAAAATTGAAATTTAAAAATCTGAAAAATTATGTTATAGGTACCCAGAGGTCCATACAGCTGATTTACGCTTTTGGATTAGCGTTGTGAGGTAAGTAAGCCAGTTATAATGATTTTTTTAAAATTATTATTAAATTATGCCATTATTAAAATAATGAAATTGATTTATAGTATTATTTGAAAAATGATATTGGTGGTACCACATTTATGCAAATGAATTATTTGACTTGATTATTGTTAATTTTGGTAAATTAAATTGGCATTTTATACATGCAACTGGTTATTACATGATTATGTGAAATTATCAAATTTGGTAAAATATGAAAAGTAATTTGATTTATGTTTGTTGTTATGTGAATAAATGTTATTTGTGATTATGTTATTATATGTCATCATGGTCCACATTACATGTTACATGACTCCGGGACCCACCTCCACAGGGGGAATATGTGGAGAACACACATCTTAGGGATATGCCGTGACAGGATATAGCATTATATGCTAATTGACTCCGGCACTCTTCCTTCACTGGGGACGTACAGGAAGGTTACATCCTTGGATGTTTATTACGTGGACGTAGGACATTAGTATAAAATGAGATTTAGAGTGATTTGGAATTGAAATGGTATTTTGAAATATTATTTCATATTAATTACTTCCAATTTATTCGAATATGAGATTTGTATAATTCTATAATATGATGAAATGCTTTTAAATTTGGAAGCATGACATGTATTTGACTTGGTAAAATTTTTATTTGGCTATATCATGTAATAGTAGGCTTACTTACTAAGTGTAAACTCATTAAATCTTACAATGTTTTTCCAGAGCCACAAAATTATCAGGGGCAACAACAGGGGTAATTGGGAGCTTCTTGATGTAAATTGATTATATTTTGTTATATGTAACCCCATTTGGATTTGTTTTGAAACTTTGGTTTGTTGCCCAACATTACATAATTTGTATTATGAAGGATTAAATTTTGTATGTTATATAGTTGTTAACCCTCCTTATTTATAAATGATATTGTACTGGATGCCTTGCATGCCTAGCATGCGGCGGTACATCACCCACAGGCCACCACCAGCTGAGTCCGAGGCGTGACAGCTTGTAGTGGTATCAGAGCAAGGTTTGACATTAGGGCCAAACACATGATTAACTCTAGGCCAAATATTGACATGACATCAGGAGGGTAATAACTCTAGGAAAAATTCAAGTAACTTGTTTAAAAATGCTTGAGATTAGGTGATTTATTATGATATTGATGGGAACCTAACCGTGGTAGGATTTCATAATGCATCGTCGCACCAGTGGTCAGCGACATGAGGGGGACTCTCGGGGCGCGGTGACCACGACCGGCGGGGAGGCCAGGAAGCCTCAGCAGATGCGAGTTCCATTGCCCCTATTGGCAATGACCCACAGCAGTTACAGGCCGAGTTGCTCCGGGCCTTCTTGGGAGTGACTCAGGCGGTACGAGCCATGCGGCGAGATGGTCGGCGAGATGCGCTCGCTATATGCGGCTCTACCATTCCGCAGACTCAGTCTGCCCCTCCTACTCCTCAGACCCAGTCGGTCCCGGCCCCGATCGGTCATGCTCGGCCCCGCTCCATCTCATCACGGCGGGGAGGGGTCGTAGCTTCTCCGAGTTTAAGAGCTTGGCCCCTCCTCCCTTCTCTGGATCCACCAACCCACTTGATGCGAAGAGGTGGATAAGAGAGATAGAGAAGGCCTTTACGGCCCTTCGCAGCCAGGAGGAGGAGCGGATTAGATTTGCCGCCTACCTCCTCCAGAGAGAGGCATATGATTGGTGGCTGATGTTGGAGCAGCACTTTGAAGGTCGAGCCATCTCTTGGGAATAGTTTAAGGAGGCTTTTTATCGCCAGTATTTTCCCAGGAGTGTGCAGAGGCAGATGGAGTCTGAATTCATGAGATTGGAGCAGAGGAACCTTTCTGTGGCCCAGTATGAAGCCGAGTTTAGACGATTGGCTAGATTTGCTCCAGATTTTGTTATGACCGAGAGAGCCAAGATCACCAAATTCACCGAGGGACTGTACCCCAGGCTGAGGCAGGCAGTCAATGCATTTGAGCTCCCCACTTACAGTGAAGTGGTGACTAAGGCTTTGGTCATTGAGAGGGACATGACTGCCATTCAACAGATGAGGGAGCAGCAGATGAAGAAGAGAGGACCTCCTTTTGGCCAGTCTTTCGGGCAGGCTAAGAAGAAGAAAGGTTTCTTTCAGACTCCCTCAGGGCAGAAGGATAAGGAGACCCGCTGTCCTCATTGCGGAAAGGCCCATCAGGGCAAACAGTGCCACAAGCTGACTGGTACTTGCTATATTTGTGGGAAGATGGACCACAAGATGGCTACCTGTCCCCTCCAAAAGGATCAGCAGCCCCCTCCAGATCAGGGAAAGAGTCAGCAGCAGCCCAGGACCCAAGGGAGGGTCTTTACCCTCACTCGAGCGGGGCTGTTTCTTGCCCTCCCAGCTCTTGTGGTGACGAATTATGTACATTAAATTAAATTATTTCTTTAAAATTATTGCATTCATACCTGGTATAATGCATGGATTATGATAATAGATAGAGGAAAAACATATGATACTATATGACATCTAAGTTAAATTAATCTTTATGACAGGTATGTTTAAAGTAGGCAACACTTATGCTCAAACTTTAATTGATCCGGGTGCCACACATTCATTTGTATCTGATAGTTTTCTTGCCAAGAATGCATCATTGACACCCGTTCCTCTAGAGCAAGAGTTGCATATTGCATTTCCAAATGGAGATGTCATGATGGTAGACTCAGTGTGTAAATCCTGCCTGATTTACATGAAAGATAGGAGGTTGCATGCTGATTTGATAGTCCTCCCATTGAAATTTTTTGATGTAATCCTGGGGATGGACTGGTTAGCCTCCTATCATGCTTTTATAGACTGTTTCAGGAAAAGGGTAATCTTTAAAATTCCTAATCTTCCTGAATTCAGTTTTAGTAGGAGTCAGGAACATCTGGCTTCGGTATTAGTGTCAGCTCTGCAAGCTGGGAAATACTTAAGAAAAGGTGGTCAGGGGTTTCTTGCTATGGTTAGAGACCTTCAGCAGGATGAACACTAGTTGGAAGATATTCCAGTGGCTCGGGAGTTTCCTGATGTCTTTCCGGAGGAATTGACTGAATTACCCCCGGATCGAGAAGTCGAGTTCACTGTTGATTTAGCCCCTGGCACTGGACCTATATCCAAAGCTCCTTACTGTATGGCCCTAGCTCAGCTAAAAGAGTTAAAATGTCAATTGCAGGAGCTTCTGAATCGAGGATTTATCAGACCTAGTGTCTCTCCTTGGGGTGCTCCAGTATTATTTGTCAAAAAGAATGATGGCAGTCTTTGGCTCTGCATTGATTACCGAGAAATTAATAAGGTAACAGTGCGGAATAAGTACCCTTTGCCGAGGATTGATGATCTATTTGATCAACTCCAAGGAGCTCAGGTATTCTCAAAGATTGATCTTCGATCAGGGTACCATCAGCTTAAGATTAAGGCTGAGGATGTTTCGAAGACTACATTCAGAACCAGGTACGGCCATTATGAGTTCTTGGTGATGCCGTTTGGGTTGACTAATGCCCCGGCAGCATTCATGGACTTGATGCACATAATCTTCAAACCATACCTGGATCAGTTTATAGTGGTCTTTATTGATGATATCTTGATATATTCTAAAAGTCATATGGAGCATGAAGACCACTTAAGGATTGTTCTGCAGACTTTTCGGGAGAAGAAACTTTATGCCAAGCTGCAGAAATGTGACTTCTGGATGAGCCAAATATCCTTCTTGGGTCATATCGTATCCAAAGACGGTATATCTGTAGACCCTAAGAAGATTGAGGCTGTCGTGAACTGGTGTCGGCCTTCCAATGTATCAGAAGTCAGAAGCTTCTTGGAGCTGGCTGGTTATTATCGCAGATTTATGGAAGGCTTCTCTCGCATTGCTTTGCCTCTGACTCGCTTAACTCAAAAGCGAGCAAAGTTTGTTTGGTCAGAGAAGTGTAAGGGAAGCTTCCAGGAGCTCAAGCAGCGCCTGGTGTCAGCCCGTATCCTTACTCTTCCATCTACATCTGGAGGATATACTTTATTCACTGACACCTCTCGAAAGGGATTGGGAGGTGTTCTGATGCAAGAAGGGAAGGTGATAGCCTATGCCTCCAGGCAGTTGAAGCCTTATGAGCAGAACTATCCTACTCATGACCTGGAGTTAGCCGCAGTGATCTTTGCACTGAAAATTTGGCGGCATTATCTGTATGGGGAGACTTGTGATGTATATACAGACCATCAAAGTCTGAAATACATTTTCACCCAGAAGGAGCTAAACTTGAGGCAGAGGAGGTGATTGGAGCTACTAAAGGATTATGACCTGAACCTGCATTATCATCCAGGGAAGGCCAATGTGGTAGCTGATGCCTTAAGCAGAAAGTCCTCCTCAGAGCTAGCTTCTATAATTACTTCTCAGCCTCACATTCATAGAGACCTTGAAAAGTTGGAGGTTGGTTTGCGAGTACAGCGATCTGATGGGCTTCTTGCAACACTTGTACTTCAGCCAACCCTGATTGATAGGATTAAGTCTTCATAGAAAGAAGACTTGGAACTGCAAAAGATAAAAGAAGTTGTGCAGTCAAGGGTTCAGAATGAATTCAGAATAAATGAGGATGGATCCCTGAGATTTGATACTAGGCTCTGTGTGCCAAATGTGGAAGATCTAAGGCCTGAAATTTTGAAGGAAGCTCATTATTCTCCCTATACTGTTCACCCAGGAGGCACCAAAATGTACAGAGACCTACGAAAAAATTTCTGGTGGAAAGGAATGAAAAGAGAAATTGCTCAATATGTGGCCAAGTGCTTAGTGTGCCAACAAGTGAAGGCCGAACATCGAAGGCCTGCGAGACCTCTTCAGTCTTTGATGATTCCTCAGTGGAAATGGGAGAAGATCACTATGGATTTTGTGACAGGTTTACCCAAAACTCCCAGAAGCAATGATGCGGTCTGAGTTATTATTGATAGATTGACCAAGTCAGCCCATTTTTTGCCGTTCAGAGTTGGGGTCTCTAGTGAGAGATTGGCCACCATGTACATTGAGCAGATTGTGAAACTTCATGGTATCCCCGAGTCGATTGTGTCAGATCGGGATACCAGGTTTGTGTTCTAGTTTTGCAAGAGTCTTCATAGGGCTCTAGGAACCAAACTGAATTTCAGCACAGCTTTTTACCCCCAGACAAATGGACAATCTGAGAGGACCATATATATCTTAGAGGACATGTTGAGAGCCTGTGTGATGGACTTGGGTGGTGCTTGGGACAACCACCTACCTTTGGTGGAGTTTGCTTACAATAATAGTTACCAAGCCAGCATCAAAATGGCTCCATTTGAAGCTCTGTATGGTAGAAAATGCAGATCTCCCTTGTGTTGGAATGATGTGGGGGAAAGGAAATTGTTGGGCCCTGAGCTAATTCAGCAGACAATAGAAAAAGTACAGCTGATTAAGGAAAGACTCCAAGTAGCTCAAAGCCGACAGAAAAGTTATGGAGCTAGAATTTCAGGTTGGGGACCATGTCTTCTTAAGGGTTTCACTAACCAAGGATGTGATGAGGTTTGGACTTAAAGGAAAATTAAGTCCACGATATGTTGGGTCGTTTGAGATCTTGAGCAGAGTGGGGGAAGTGGCTTATAGCCTGGCATTACCTCCTGCACTCTCTGGGGTACATAATGTATTCCATGTCTCTATGTTGAGGAAGTACATTTCTGACCCCAGTCATGTGATAGAAGCGGAGCCTATTTTGCTAAAGAAGAACTTGACATATGAAGAGCATCCGATACGTATTGTGGACCATAAAGATCAAGTTTTGAGACGGCGTAGCATACCCTATGTTAAGGTTCTGTGGAGTAATCACTCTGAACGGGAGACTACGTGGGAACTTGAAGAGGAGGTGAAAAAGAAATATCCTCATCTATTTGTATCTGAATAGATATTTGTATATATGCACAAAAGTGTATTTACTGTTATATTTTGACCAGAAAGATAGATAAATACAGCTAGTAATTTTCATTTTGGGCCTCAAAAATTTTATTCGTGTTATGCATTAATTTCGAGGCCAAAATTTTTTTTAAGGAGAGGAGGATGTAAACCCCCCACGTATTAAGCTTTTTTTTATTGCGACGCGGCGTGGGTGCGCGACACGCGGCGCGCTGCATGCGCGCCAATGCGCGCGCACCTACGTGCGCACGCGTGGGTGCAGGGGAGGGCTCAGCCCTCCCCTCGCTGAAAGAAAAGACAGGGAGAGGGCTGGCAGTCCCCTCCGTCTTCTTTCCTCCTCTTCGTGCGCTTCGGTCACCGTGCCGCTCTCCGCTCATCCCCGACACCACGCCGCCAGCAGGTAATCCCCCCCTCACCGGCGAGGAGAGGGAGAGAGAGAGAGAGCATGTAGAGAGAGAGGGAGAGGGCCGCAGGAGGGCCCTCCCCTGAGGCGGGAGCCATGCCAGTTCCCGCGCTTGGTTCGGGCCCGGCGGCATGCCCACCGGCTCGCCGGGCTCGACCTCAGCGACGACCCCACGGCGCGGGGCGGCGTCCAGGCCGGCCGGAGGAGGGCCGGCCGTGCCGCGCCGGCGAGGAAGAGGGGGAGGGCCATGGAACGGCCCTCCGCTTCATAGTGGGTTCAAGCCGGCGGCGTGCCGCGCCGGCACATGTCGAAGAGGCGAGCTGCGGCGGCGACCCCCGCCTCGGGGGTAGCGTCCCGGCGGGTGGGTCCCGGCCGGCCCCGGTGGCCGGGCGGGTCCGCCGTAGGGGAGTGAGTGGAGGGAGAGGGCCGAATGGCCCCTCTCTGTCCTTCGAGGAGCCAAGCCGGCTCCGCGTTGGTCCCGAGTCGGCCCGGCGTGCCCACCGGCTCGCCGGGCCGGGGCTCCGACCGGCGGCCCCCACCGGCACCGGGGCGGCATCCGGTGAGGTCCGGCCGGCCAGCGGTGGCTGGCCGTGCCGCCGGCACAGTGAGGAAGAAGGAGAAGAAAAGGAAGAAGAAGAAGAAAAAAAAAAGGAAAAGAGACGAGAAGGGGGTGGGCCGAGGGCGGCCGGCAAGCTGGGGCCGGTCATCGGGGGCCGGTGACCCCGAGGAGGGTCGGCGGCGGCCCTAGGCCACCGGCCATGTCGGCCACCCACGGTTCGGGTGAACCGGGGGTTAAGCGAGGGAAAAGAAAAAAAAAAAAAAAAAGGGGCCCGGGCGGCTCGGCCCCGGTCGATTAACCCCTTTGGGCCGAATTTTCGGGCCTCAAATTGGGCCCGGCCCAATAAAAGAAAATTATGGTCGTGATCAGCATGGATCTTAGTTTGTCAGAAAATTTTTATTTCCCCATTTGGGCTTCTATATTTGGAGATATTCAAGCCCCAAGTTGGGCCCAGGATTATATTGGGTTAAGTGTCGGAGTCAGTTTGACATCCTAAAATTGAAATTTAAAAATCTAAAAAATTATGTTGTAGGTACCCAGAGGTCCATACAGCTGATTTACGCGTTTGGATTAGCATTGTGAGGTAAGTAAGCCAGTTATAATGATTTTTTTAAAATCATTATTAAATTATGTCATTATTGAAATAATGAAATTGATTTATAGTATTATTTGAAAAATGATATTAGTAGTACCACATTTATGCAAATGAATTATTTGACTTGATTATTGTTAATTTTGGTAAATTAAATTGGCATTTTATACATGCAACTGGTTATTACATGATTATGTGAAATTATCAAATTTGGTAAAATATAAAAAGTAATTTGATTTATGTTTGCTGTTATGCGAATAAATATTATTTGTGATTGTGTTATTATATGTCATCACGGTCCACATTACATGTTACATGACTCCGGGACCCACCTCCACAGGGGGAATATGTGGAGAACGCACATCCTAGGGATGTGCTGTGACAGGATATAGCATTATATGCTAATTGACTCCGGCACCCTTCCTCCACTGGGGGCGTACAAGGAGGTTACATTCTTGGGATGTTTATTACGTGGACGTGGGACATTAGTATAAAATGAGATTTACAGTGATTTGGAATTGAAATGATATTTTGAAATATTATTTCATATTAATTACTTCCAATTTATTCGAATATGAGATTTGTATAATTCTATAATATGATAAAATATTTTTAAATTTGAAAGTATGACATGTATTTGACTTGGTAAAATTCTTATTTAGCTATATCATGTAATAGTAGGCTTACTTACTGAGTGTAAACTCATTAAATCTTACAATATTTTTTCAGAGCCACAAAATTATCAGGGGCAACAACAGGGGTAATTGGGAGCTTCTTGATGTAAATTGATTATATTTTGTTATATGTAATCCCATTTGAATTTGTTTTGGAACTTTGGTTCGTTGCCCAACATTACATAATTTGTATTATGAAGGATTAAATTTTGTATATTATATAGTTGTTAACCCTCCTTGTTTATAAATGATACTGTACTGGATGCCTTGCATGCCTGGCATGCGGCGGGCTGTCACCCCTGAGCCACTACTAGCTGGGTCCGGGGCGTGACAGTGATTTTCTTCATAGCGCGCGACAACAAACGATTCAAGGCTACTCAGGGCTCTTTTTATTTTTTAGAAAAATGATAGGTGGCCAACTATATATGGGGCCATCGTATCCTTCATTAAGATGATGAACTAAGAGCAAGAAGGGCCCTAGTAGATGCTCAGGAACAAAGAATAAACACTGCCATGTTTCAGCTTGTGTAAGCTTATCCATGTCACATCACTGTCAACAGGTTAATCCCTCAGCTTGAGATAACTTAGAATGAGGAAAGGCATGCTAATCATGGAATCAACACCTATGTCATTCTTCTTCTTTTTTTATTTTTTTATTTTTTTTTGTGCAAACACTTTGCCTTTTTCTCCTTAAAAAATAAAAAAAAAGAAAGAAAAAACTATGCCTTTTGACCATTGAAAAAACTGGACACTCAAGAATTTCAAAAAGATCATTACCTTTTTTTTTTTTTCCCAACCCTCGCCAAGGTCAAACTTAAATATGCTTATTTGACAAAATATCTATAAAGTGTGGCCTCAAGATATATTACAAGATTTCACCAAAGGAATCTTCTCTCACGACTTCGATCAACGTTAACTATGATCAATATTTTTTTTTCTTTTTTTTGTTAAAAAAAAACTTTTATCGCTTTCGTATTCGCATTGTTTTTCCTATGCCTTATCAAATATCTACTTTTTATTATTCTATCCTTTCTAATTTGGTCTTGTGTACGTCTTAATGTTTATCATATGGTATCTTATCTTATCTAATTGCTTTGTTTGTTTTTTTTCATTACGTCGTATTTTGAAATATGTGACGGTCTAAACGTTTGTCTTATATTATTTATATGTCACTCATTTTATATCTCAAGGTAACTTGTTGGTTAATCCACTCATCTCTTATCTATTATATTATAATTATATATGCTAGGTAATAAAACAACCATGAGGTAATATTTCTTAGCAATCACTTGGACTATCATTTCATCTATTATTTTGTTGCATATATTAACTGTTGTGTATGATGTCTTTTGATGCCACACCATTATATCTATTGGAGGCCCTGCATGCTAATGTTATAGTGGTTTTGGAGGAATTATGTGACAATGGTATATGCATAAATATATAGCATATATTTTTGAGGGATAATGAAGTGAAACACTTCCCACAAATTTTATTAAGTTTAGAAATAGTTACAGAAGAGTTGCATGGCTAAAGGAGCATAGAGTGAAGAAAGAAGGGCTCAAGAAACTAGTATTTTAGCATTGCATCACTTTTCTTATTTATTTATGCTTTTGCCTTTTTTTAACCTTTTTTTATTATCCCACCAACTTTATTTGATTTGCCGAACTCTGAATAATTAAGCAGCCAAACAAGCAATCTCGTGGATTATAGATAGTTGCAAGGCTAATCCAAACTCAAATTCAACAAGTAATCAGCCCAACTCAGCTCTTCTCAACAAAAAAATCAGTCTAAGATTGTATTTGTTTAATTTCTTAGTTTAAAAGAGATCCTCTATAATACAAGATTATTATAAAGTTTCATGCATGTTTAATTGCTTGATCGCCATATATCTCATCTTAGACATAAACAGCTATGCATTATTCATAGTCCACACCTATATGACATCTAATAAATTCTTCTTGATTTTTTTAGTATATTATAGCCATTGGTATATGAGATATCCATGCCCTATAAATAAAGCATGTCTGTGCCCCAGTCACATACATGATGCGAGTAAGTCTTGAATACCCTAAAGGGATCTGAATCGAAATTTAAATCACAAAGCATACTATATGCAACAGTGAAAATGAAGACTTCACCACATGAAGACCCTAAAATCTAGCCATGACTCAAGAAAAGAGTCGAGTTTCGGCCAAAGTTAATTTGTGTCTAAATTGTAGACCTACAGCTGGTTCAGGGCTGGATCTAAGTAAAGTTGCATCAAGACCTAACAAAACCAACCAACATGGGGACATCGATTCGATGCATTTTACCGTTGTTGGCTGTAGTTTTAGCGTAAACTTTTAAGGAAGAGAGGTAGAAGATGAGAAATCTAATTTTTGCAACTTTAATTTTCTTTTCATTCAAAGTCATACTCAAATACCCATACATTTCACGCTTCCAACACATTCGTTAACTTTAACTTAAAGTCTCAAGACACCTCATTAATTACACTCAATAAACCACACTAGGCTTGACTCTGGAAACTACCAAACTTACTAAAACATACTAATCCCATAATAACAATAACAATAAGGAATTAAGTTTTAACACTCCCTCTTAATTCTTTGTTGTGATATTCAACAATCCTCTGAAGTACTGGAACTTATCTCTTGTAAATGCTTTGATAAAAATGCTTGCAGATTGATCATTAGAGCTGCAATATTTGATTTGAATCTTCTTCTTCTCTATCGCATTTCTAATGAAGTGATGTTTGATGGCAATGTGTCTTATACGGCTATGGTAGACTGAATTTTTAGTCATAGCAAGGGCTGATTTGTTGTCACATAAGATTAAAGTAGCTTCTCCTTGCTTCTCACCAACATCCTTTAAGATTCATCTTAACCATATTGCTTGTGAAGTTACCAATAATGCTGAAATATATTCAGCCTTGGTTGATGATTGTGTCACTGTTTGTTGCTTCTTAGAAGTCCAAGCAACTACTCCTGAAACAAGAGAGAAAGCATACCCTGAAGTACTTCTCATATCATCAATATATCCAGCCCAATCACTGTCACAAAATCCTAACAACTTTGCATCAATATTCTTCTCATACTAAATACCAAAGTCAAGAGTACCTTGGATGTATCTCAACACTCTCTTAGCAGCTTTAAAATAAATTTGAGTAGGTTTGTGCATAAACCTGGACAACAAGCTTGCTGCATACATAATATCGGGTCTAGAATCTATCAAGTACAATAAACTTCCAACCAAGCTTCTATAGAGTAATGCATTCGCTTCTTTGCTTTCATCTTTTTTGCTTAGCCTTTCATTCACCACTAATGGAGTACAAACTGATTTACAATTTACCATTCAAAATTTTTCAAGAAGAGTTTTTACATACTTCTTTTGGCAAATAAACACTCCCCCTTCTTGATAAATTTCAATGCCTAAGAATTGATGTAATAAACCCAAGTCACTCATTTTATATTTTTGCTTCATCTCCATTTTAAAATTAGCAATCATTCTTTCATCATTATCGGTAATTACTATATCATCAACATAGAGAGAAACAAAAAGAATGTCAGATGTACCTTGCCTCTTAATATATAATGTTAGCTCATTCTTGCTTTTTTGAAAGCCCTTGTTATTGAAGTAGGCATCAATCTCACTATACCAAGTTCAAGGTACTTGTTTGAAGCCATACAAAGTCTTTTTTAGTTTGTAAACTTTTTCTTTTTCTCCATTTGCCACAAAGCCTTGAGGTTGCTCTACATAAACCTCTTCTTTTAAAGTACCATTCAAGAACGCTGATTTTACATTAAGTTGATGCAATAACCAGCCATTTTTAGCTACTAAGGTAATGAGAACTTTAATTGTATCATGCCGAGCCACTGAAGTAAATATCTCTTCAAAATCAATTTCAGTTTGTTGAAAATACCCTTTGGCCATAGGTCTTGCTTTGTTCTTTTGAATAGAACCATCCGGATTGAATTTCGTTTTATAAATCTATTTCACACCAATCACTTCTTTATCTTTTGGTTTTCAACTAACTTCTAAGTTTTGTTCTTCTCAATCACTTCAATTTCTTCTTCCATAGCTTTCTTTCAAGTTTCTTTTTTGATTGCTTCTTCAAAACTTGTTGGCTCAATAGCAAAAAAATTGCACTAGCATACACATCACTAAGGCTTTTCATTTTTCTTAGAGGTGAACTTGATAATGAATAACTAGAGCTTGATGGTGAACTTAGACAAGATTATGAGCTATTTACAAAAGATATTTATGGTGCATCTTCATGAACATCATCTTCACATTCTTGAATTTCTAGTGTTTCATTGAGAGTAATGGCTTGACGTTAAACTTTCTTTTTCCAATCCCATAAGCCTTCTTATTAAAGATAACACCTGTACTAATAATCAACTTATTTTTTTTCAAGCTAAAAAGTCTATAGCCCTTTCATTTTGAGCTATAACCCACAAAGATACATTTTTCACTAGTCACATCAAGCTTGTGTCTTCCATTCTTTGAAACATGAGCAAAATAAACACATTCAAAAATCTTTAAGTGTTTCACGGATGACTTCTTCCCACTCAAGCTTTAATTGGAGTTTAATTAATCACCACTTTTGTTGGGCATTTATTTAATAAGTAAACTACCATATAAACCGCTTTACCCTAAAAGGACAAAGGCAGCCTCTTCTTATGAAACATTGCTTTTGACATCTCCTCAATGATTCTATTCTTTCTTTCCGTCACTTTATTTTGTTGTGGAGTGTATCCAACCATTAGCTGCCTATTCAAGCCAATATTTTCATAAAAATTATCAAATTCATTTGAATTATACTCACCACCTCTACCACTTCTCAACACTTTAACCAAATGTCCACTTTGCTTCTCAATAAAATGCTGAAATTTTTTAAAGATGGTAAACACATCTAATTTTTGCTTCATAAAATACACCTGTATCATTTTAGAGAAGTCATCAATAAATGTTAGAAAGTATTTATTACCTCCATGAGATGGTATTATCATAGGGCCATAAATATTAGTGTGAACAAGCTCCAATGGTACTGTAGCTCTTTATACCTTTTCTTTTGAAAATGCTTCTCGGTGTTACTTTCCAAGTGCATAACCTTCACAAACTTCCTTTAATTATTGTATAGATGGAAGGCCATACACCATATTCTTTTATTGAAAATTCTTCAAGCTTTGAAAATTCAAATGCCCAAATCTTTAATGCCATAGCCATGAGTTACCAACCATATCCATTTTCAAAACTACATCATTCTTGTAAAAGAAAGTGAGAGGAAAACTTCTATTTTTCTCATCTTGATCTTTGCTATAATTTGATTTCTTTTATCAAAAATTTTGCAAGAGTCTTTTTCAAAGTGAACGGAGTACCCATGCTCTACAAGTTGCTCAACACTTAATAAGTTTTGCTCCAAATCTGAAACTAGCAGCACATCGCAGATATATGTTGTTCCCTTCTTTGTTTCTATGGGAATGATACCTTTTTCTTTTGCTTGAACTAAGGCACTATTACTCATTTTCATTTGAGAATTGGAAGTTGAATCAATCTCCATAAGAATCTTTCATAAGAATCTTTCATTGCTGGTCATATGTTTGCGACACCCGTTATCAAGAAACCAAACGTCATGCTTTTGCTCTGTAGCTGCTTGATAAGCATAGAACAGATTGCCTTCACCTTCTTTTTTTTCGGTAAAATTTGCTTATTGATTTTTCTTCAAGTAACAATCTTTTTGGACATAGCCAAACTTTTTGCAATTGTGATATTGAGACTTTCCTTAAAACCAACAATCGTTCTCTGCATGACTTCTTCTTTGACAGATTCTACATCTTGGTTAAGTGAACTCCTCATTGATTTGCCTTGTAAAGTTGCTTCTTCCTCTTCTTCTTATATGTCTTCCACCTCTTGAAGATTCTTCCTCAAAGTCTTTGTCATAAGATCTTAAATTAATATTGAGCTTGGATTGAAAAGCACTCTCAATTGATTTTTCAGAACACCTATTCAACTTTTACTCAAATGCTTTGATTAAACCCATCAACTCTTCAACACCTAAAGATTCAAAATCTTTAACTTCTTTAATAACAGCAATAATGGGGTCATATTTTTTAGGCAAGCTAATAAGAATTTTTTCAACAACTCTTTGATCAGAAATAATATCTCTATAGATCTTCATTTGATTCACAACCTCCATGACTCTAGTAAAATAATCCTTCAACAACTCCATTTCTTTCATTTTTAAATTTTCAAAATCTCTCCGTAAAATTTGAAACTTCATGGTTTTTACCTTGAAAGTGCCTCTATACTCCTTTTGAAGAATATCCTAAGCTTTTTTGCTCTTGTTGCAAGATAATTCTTGAAAAAATTGTATCGGCAACTCCTTGTTGAATCAAAGCTAAAGCCTTTGCATTTTTCTTCCTTTAATCCTTCAATTATTTGTTTTTAGATATTACTCAAAGCAATAGTATCCTCCTGTTCATCATACCCATCTTCCACATACTTGCAAAAATTATATAATAAAAAAATCATTTTTATCTTCACAAACCAAAAATTATAGTTTTTCTCCATCAAAAATGGGAATTTGTGATTGTTGAGCACCTACAGTTTAGTTGCTTGAACTTGCCATCTTCAGAACTTGATAGGGGTTTTCTTTTCCTTCTCAAATATTTACGCCCAGCTTGTTATTGATTCAAACAAAGCTCTGATACCACTTTGTTTGCGTTAGTTTCAGTCTAAACTTTTGAAGAAGAAAAGTAGAAGATGAAAAATCTAATTTCTGCGACTCTAATTTTCTTTTTATTCAAAGTTATACTCCAGTACCCATACATTTTACACTTCCAATACATACATTAACTTTAACTTAAAGTCTTAAGACACCTCATTAATTACACACAATTAACCGGCTTGACTCTGAAAACTATCAGACTTATTAAAACATACTAATTTCATAATAATAATAACAATATGAAATTAAGTTTTAACATCCTCTATCTCGTTTTCTTTTTCGATGATGCAATGGTTGTGTTGCATGGGGTTGCCATGCATTAACCAGTTCTCAGCCTCCTCTTTCTCGACTTTCTTTTCCTATTTCCTTCCACTGAAATCTTGTGGATTGTGGTCTGAATACTTATTCTTCCGGACGTCCCATTGTTTTGAGTCCACTCCAACATAGAACTAAACGCTTAATGTGAACTCATGACTGGAAAAGTTGATCAAGATTGCGTAACCTTTCGTAAAGATTCTGCCATCGAAGACTTTATAGCTTCCCTGGGGACGTACGCGGCATTCTTTTGTGACTACACGGAAGCTATAAAAAGGATAATGGCCGAACTCTTAGACAGCTCTAGCTTTCTAATTAACATTTCTCCACCAGAGGCTTCTTCAAACCCATTAAGCCATTCGGCGTGTCTTCTATCTTCTTAATTGCATGCCAACGTATTCTCTTTACGTTTGTCAATGTAAACAGGACTTGCACAAAGAACGCAGGAGTCCCCTTTTGCTACCTAATCAAAATCAATAATCTTATCACAGCCATAAGGCTATAAAGTCCTTTTGACTATACTAATATATGGGCAACCACGCAAACAGAAAAAGGGGTTATTCTAACCCAGGATCTAAATCTGGCTGAGATATGAGCTTAAGACGTCCGAAAAAACCTTTTACCCTTTCACACAGTAATCCTCATCCTCGACATAACAACCATGTAGTTGAACTCGCTCTAAGTATTAGATTATTGTTCCTAGCATTGATTTGCATGCTCTGCAAGCCATTATGTTTGCCATGGGACCAGGTACGCTTATCAATTAATCCGGGCAAGTTAAAGTACCATGTCATTTATAATAATTCGTTTATATCAACCCCAGACCCAGCTTGAGATCCATATAAGATATCTAGCCTCGGATTTGGACGACGCCTGGACTCAAGGATCCCACCTCCACTGTTGCGTCTTCATCAACTAGGCCAAGTTGGAGGCCGAAATGTCGTCTATTGTAGGTTTTGGAAACGCGCCAACCCATTCCGGCATCCCACCTAAAGAGAATTGACCGTGACGAAGATGATTTCTAAATTCTAAAAGCTCTAGTTCGTTGTCACACTTTGATCCATAGTCCAAGCTCTTTGTTAGGCGTAGAAGAGCAGACCTCCAGCTTGCACCATGGGCCATCACTGGTAACCACTTCCAGCTATAAAGAGGGAATGCGATTCCTTCTCTGCATTATATAAAGCTTACTTGAGATAAGCCCTGGACACCACCAGCACCATGGGTACTAAACGCATGGCAATCTCATGGCCCCTTCTTTTGGTCATAGTTCACGCGGTGCTATTCATTTCAGCTCTTCCCCCTCTAGCCCATGCGAGAACGCTAACCCCAGCTCCTAAGGGAACCACTCTTAATGAGTCCAAGCTCTTCTTCTCAAGAAAAGCTGGCGGCAGCGGTGGGGGAGGCGGCGATGGCTTCGGGATAAGCATAGGCCGTAACAAATCGGGGATCGACATCGGCATCGGTGGGGGAGTAGGAGGGGGAATTGGGACGAGCCGTGATGGTGGAGCCAGCGCAGGGGGCGGCGTTGGTGTAGGCGTCGGCATCC
This sequence comes from Metroxylon sagu, assembly GCA_017589505.3. Lineage (NCBI taxonomy): Eukaryota > Viridiplantae > Streptophyta > Magnoliopsida > Arecales > Arecaceae > Metroxylon > Metroxylon sagu. Next base: position 4,401,973 of record JACVBY030000667.1, read on the forward strand.
ACGTAGGGAAGGGCGGAGTGGACGTTGGGATAGGTGTGGGTGGTGGAGGTGCAGTGAGTGCGAAGAATGGCAGCGTTAGTGCGGGTGGTGGCGGTGGAGGGGGAGTCGGTATTCATATTGGGCGTGGTGGTGTGACCGTGGGTACTGGTGGTGGTGCTGGAGGTGGCGGGGGGAGTGGTGGCAGTGGCGGTGGGGGATCGGGAGGTGGCAGTGGAATTGGGCGCGCCGGAGGGGCGGTGGGGCGTGGCGAAGGCTCTGGAGTTGCGAGTGGAAGCAGTGGAAGCGGGGGAGGAAGCGGATCGGGGTCATCCGGGGGAGCCCGGGGAGGAGGAGGAGGTGGTGGTGGTGGTGGTGGCACGGGCGGCCGACGCTGATTATATCATCGCAGCAATGAACTCGCGTAATCGTGCTACTTAAACGTGCACCCAAGCAATGGCACGTTAGCTTTACTCCAGATTGCGAATAATTTTTAGGTCTTTTCTGTTGTTTTTTTTTTTTTTTTTTTTTTTTTGTTACAACAATTGTCATGCTATTGAGTGATGCTGTTCTTTCTTCTACAAAGAAGAAACATGATAGATGTAATGGGACTCGTAAGGGTCTCGTAGTCTTGTTGCCTTGCAGTTATAATGTCATGGTCCTGTGACTGGCTAATCAAGTATCGCTACCGTATGTATGTTTTCTTGCTGGAGTTGCTGGCCTATAATAATCTGCGGATGGTTTCTCTATCAGCAAAGATTTCTCCAAGCGAGTGCCATAGAATGGAGCTGCTACAGTTCAATCCAAACCTACTCTAAATTTTTCTAATAATAAAGCAAACCCTTCTTAATTTTTTGGTATTTTTCTATCAATTTTTTTTTAAAAAAATTGAATAGAAGGAGAAAAGAGTGCGAAAAAATAAATATCATCACCTTCTTTATCATTTTTACTTAAGTAATTTCACATGATTTATAAGTGAACTGAAATTTAAGATGGCTAACCATCTAACTTTTAGTCCTTTAGAACACATTTAGTTCTTACGGAGTACACTTATCTTGCTAGTCAATCCATTGGAAAGGAACTAAAAATTAAACGACTTAGTAGTTTTGGATGAACGTTAATTGGCTACTCAACAAAGACTAAAGAATTAAGCCTGATTCGTTGAAGGATAGAATGTCAAATTTTTCTATTTATTTTTTAATGAATAAAGAAAAATATGTGAACTTTATATATAATTTTTTCTTTTACCTTAAATTAAATATTAAAAAATAAGAGGAAAAAAAAAAAAAGGGGTTTCTCTGCTCCTATTTTCTGCGCAACCAAACAGGTTAGCGTATGATGCATGATGCCAATTACTAAAATAAACTGCATGCAGAAACATCACGTTGAGTCATCAAATGGTCGTAATTTACGCGATAATAAATTGGACTCTGAGTACCAACGGGTTCATTGTTCGATTTAATCCATCATGGTAATCTTATCCAATCACGGCCGTGCAAAACCAGGCGATACCTGTCAGTGAAATAAACGTCTAGCCCTAAAAGAACAAACTCTGATGAATAGAGAAAAATTAAATCCAATTAAATCCGTCGGATCTCGATGCAAATACCCAATGGGTTAGGATTCTCATGAGATGCGCTTCACAAGCATGTGACCAGCTCCAGCCCTAAATATTTGCTCGTCGTGACCGTTGTATAAAGGCTTGGAAGATCAAATATAGAGAGAACGCTACTCCGATTATTGGTCGCCGTGGACGGTACGTTCTCCTCTCCTCTTATTCTTTACTGCTTTGGAAGATGATCTTAGCCTTTCGTTCTAGAAATATAGAATAAATTGATGTAAGCTTTGGAACTTGGCAGAATCTTCACCCCTTCGGTCTAGGAAGTGCAAGAAGTTCCCTCTTCCTCATCTCCTTTCCACCATGATTTCCATCTGACGAAATCATAATATGTGATTTTTATCTGTTAGACAGAGAAACAATTAAAACAAGTTTGTCACAAAGTTAAAGAGATTTTTTCATCTGTGAATGATGAAAAGGGTAAAGAGAAGAAAACTGGAGGCCATAATCGAGAGAAGCTAGAGGAGCTTCTGTCCCAACTCCGACCGAAGATGAGAACAGGAAGGAATTCAGAAAAAAGAGAGCTCCTAAGACTATGAAGCAAGACAGGCCAGCTTATGATACATGAGGCTCATCCAAAGGAAATCAGTTCTGCATTCTGTGAAATGGGAAGCGAGGTAGTTTCTTTCTTTTATTGTCTTTTTAAAATCATGCCACGCCATGTACTACTAAGGAGTTGGGCAAGCTTGATATCTAATGGCACTATAGTAGATAAATTTGATAAACTCATTGCTGTGATGAATAAAAATTAAAATTTTAATGTCACTGGAATTTTAGTTTCAATTTTAAGCTGAAAAAGTTTGAGAAGCAAAAAAAAAAAAAAAAATGAAAACTGTAATTTGCAAATAATTGTTTATGCTATATTTAGGATTTTGGGAGAGGATGAATCTCAAAAGTTTGGGGATAACCCTTTTTTGGAGCTTTGATGTATTATCTACAAATGTTAGTACAGCCTCTCATGATAATACTCTTGTTAAAACTCAATGCACCGTTAACTCTTAACAGCGCTGAGCCCTCCAAACCTCTTTACCAATGGAACACCATGGGTCATTAAATTAAATAACAAGACATACTGCTTATCGCATCCAAACCAACTCCCAAATGCTAATCGACGTGAAGAAGATAGCTCACTTAGCATAGCACCATCAATCAGCCTCCTACAAAAGAGAGGAAAGGGAGTGTGGAAAAGAATCGGAGATTTTCTCTAGAGGACCTTTGAAGACTCAAGTTAGTCCAGAAAGAAGAGGCCTTTGGATAGAGTTCTAGATTTCTAGAGTTCTAAGTTCAAGTTTTGTCCGTTATGCAATATTTCTTTGTATTGTGTTTCATAACTGGAGTATAAGACTGTTTATATAGGTGCTTTGGAGAGTTCTCCTAGCATGGTCCATATAATGATTAATGCTTAGATAAGCTTCAGGCTTGGAGAAGGTGATGCCTTTGTTGGAAGGTTCTTCTTTTACGAAATTTTCTTCTTCGGAAGAATATGTGTTGTCTTAAGGTTGATTGCTATGTGTCATCTTCTGAATGTCCATCATATATTACCATCTGGTCAACTTGCCAACTCATATCATATCATTTATCCTTTATTTTTGAACATATGTTACCATCTTATCAACTTACTAGCTCATATCATATCACTTATCCTTCACCTTTGGTGCTGAAATTATATCTATACTCAAGTCATGATAGTAGTTAGATTGGATTATGATCCACTTATTGAGACTTTAATACAACGCAAAAAAATAAAAATAAGAAGAATTTTAGCTAAGATAGAAAACCTCAATAAGTCCTCTTTAAGAGAATTAGTTTTGTTAATAGGAATTTTATTTTTGTTGGTATTGAATAAGTTTATAATTAGTATTTTCTTATTTTTAGAGATGCTCTGATTTTAATTTAATTTCTTTTGGGTCGATGTTACTCTATAAATAAGCATTTGGTATAATCCTATTAAAGAAATTAATTTAATAATAAAATTTAAAAGCTTTTTTTTTGGCTTGGAGTGATTTTTGCTTGAGTGGTGTAAGGCCACAAATTTTTTTAAAATAGTTGAAGATGTTTAAACAAAAACATGAAGAAGCTAGTGCGAAACTAGTAGTTATCCTCTTCTATATTCTACCTACATCCAATTTGGTATCAAAGCAGCTTACTTGCATTAGGCTTCTTTTCCTTTACAGTAGCAATTTGATCATAACTAATATAGGTAACAATGCTTACAAGCATTGATCAATCTAGGGTTTAGCATAACTCATCTTAATAATGCACCATGATTAAATGCCATATGGTGCTTATTGCAATTAATGCCGTATTAATGGAATCGCAGAAAATAGTGAAATGCCTTGTCTCCCTACTTCTGCTCTGTAGCATATAAAGATGCTCTTCAAAAGGACTCTTTATACTCAAGTTAATAGAAAAAAAGTAAAAATAAAAATAAGGATATGAATCCTCTACCGTACTTATTTTTAAAGTCTTTTTTATGGTGGTGTGAAGAATTCTACTAATTTGATCTGTTTAATGAGAATCGGTTGGATGTGCATAACTCTACAAAATAAACGATATCTTTGATAGGCTTAATTTTTTTTATAAAATATTTTTTTGAAATTAAATTTATGCCACATCATACACTATCATGATAGATTTCTCAACAAAGTTATTAACAATCATTATAACAATTATAACAACAGCTAATTACCTCAAAAAGTATCATTTGAAACTTTAGTATTTAAATAATAACTATTATAACAGTGCTATAATAAATAATAATAATAATAAATCTTTTTCTATATTTTTTATTGAATGAATATATAGTGTATGATAAATTTTTTAAATAAATAAAACAGGTAAATTAAAAACTAATATTTTATTATTTCATTGACAACTGGTATAAATGAAAATAGCTACAAGAAGGGATTACGACACCATTTAAAATCTTGATATGAACTAATTCAGGAGAAAAGTCTCCTCTGGATCGCACGTGTGTCTCCCTGGTCATAAATCGCAATCTCATGCAAGTACCTTGAAAAGCACGGAGGCTCGCTCTCTATATATCCACACAGAAGGCAGCTATCCAGCATGAATCATCCAATCCCACCCTTCTACACCCCAGCCCCAACACCCACCCACCCCCCTCGGGGGGCCGCCGACCGCCTCTTCCCTCCGTAATCACCACCCAACCAACCAAGGAAGGGAAAAAAAAGCATCCAACTTTAATTCAAAGATGATATACCTCTCGTCAGCCCCGGCGATCTCCTTTGCCCCTTCCTTTCCATACCCAAAACCCCCAGCAATCTCTTACTCCCTCCTCAAAGCCTCCTATGCCCCTCCTCCCGCCGCCCAATCCCTCCTCTTCCCCGCCCTTCGGCGGCGGCGGCGGCGCCGGGCCCCCTTCGCCCCTCGGGCCGTCGCCGCCGCCAGCCTCGAGACCGCCCTGTCCGTCCTGGATGCCGCCTCCGTCCTGGCCGCCATCATCCTTGTCCACGAGTCCGGCCACTTCCTCGCCGCCAGCCTCCAAGGCATCCACGTCAGCAAGTTCTCCATCGGCTTCGGCCCCGTCATCGCCTGCTTCGTCGCCAACGGCGTCGAGTTCTCCCTCCGCGCCTTCCCCCTCGGCGGCTTCGTCGGCTTCCCTGACGATGACCCCGACAGCGACATCCCCCCCGATGACGCCGACCTCCTCAAGAACCGCCCCATCCTCGACCGCCTCCTCGTCATCTCCGCCGGCGTCGCCGCCAACGTCGTCTTCGCCTACCTCATCGTCTTCACCCAGGCCCTCGCCGTCGGCCTCCCCGTCCAGGAACCCCTCCCCGGCGTGCTCGTCCCCGATGTCCTCCCCGGCTCCGCCGCCGCCCGCGACGGGCTCCGCCCCCGCGATGTCATCCTTCGCATCGATGGCGCTCCGGCCCCCTCCGTCTCGGAGATCGTCGACATCATCAAGACGAACCCAAAGAGGAATGTGGTGATAGAGGTGGCGAGGGATGGAGCGGAATCGTTGGAATTCGATGTCGTCCCCGACGAGAGCTCGGACGGCACCGGGAGGATTGGGGTCCAGTTATCCCCAAACTTCAGGCTCTCCAAAATCCGGCCGAGGAACCTCGCGGAGGCTGCGACGCTTGCCGGCAACGAATTCTTGGGGTTGGCGTCCAGTGTCTTGGATGGCTTGAAGCAGACTTTCTTAAATTTCTCGCAGTCCGCTGCGAAGTTTTCCGGCCCTGTGGCGATCATTGCGGCGGGGGCGGAGGTTTCCAGGTCCAGCTCCGACGGGCTGTTTCAGTTTGCAGCTTTGATCAATCTTAACCTTGCGGTCATTAACCTTCTCCCGTTGCCTGCTCTCGATGGTGGCTCGTTGGCTCTTCTGCTTGTGGAGGCAGCTCGAGGTGGGAGGAAGATTCCCCGGGAGGTGGAACAGAGAATTATGTCGTCTGGGATATTGATGGTTGTCATGCTCGGGCTCTTCCTCATTGTCCGTGACACCCTAAATCTTGACTTTATCAAGCAGATGTTGTGATTAGAGCTCTGGATTGAGGAAGGGAAGTCAGAGATTGGAAAGCCGGAAGTTCCATTGGATGGCAAGGGACAGTGGATTCAGTCTACTCGGGTAAAAAAGTTTCCTTCTTCTTAGTTTGCTTCGAACTTTCACATGTGTTGTAAATTAGTGAGATTATTCTTGTGGAAAAAAAGTTAACTACTTTGTGACACTAGAAATAAGTTTATTTGTACCTGCAAAGTGAAGTCAATTATTTTATACTTGCTTTCTAGCTCAAAGATCTTGTTGGATATCTCACTTCTTATGGTACTCGTTTGATGTTCATATAAGTTGAAAGACTTAAGTGGCTGGCTTGTATTTTTCAATATCATCACAATGGAGCTATCCACCTATTTGAATCAATAAGATAAACCAAATACAAAAAAAAATGGGGACCAAGATTGTCTGGAGGAAGTAAGAAAAACTGAAAATGCTCAGCATAACTTGATAAATTATAAACACTTCCGAGTGTCTCAATTGAGAACTTAATTATTTAATTAGTAAAATTAAGTAACTTGTCTTGATTGTGACTTTTTGCAGTAAAATCAGGCGGGGAAAAACTAATATTGATTATAGGAACTATAAATAACTCTGTTACTCCATTTTGGAAGGAATAATTTCCTCTAACAGGGGACCATTACTGAATGAGTGTGTAGAACTGCCTGAAGCTCCTTAACCATGTATAGGTGCTTCTGAGGATGTCATCTAGCTCAAGTTAACATTAAGTCTGTTGATGGGCATGAGTTGACGCAAGTATGGACCAGAATATCTAGAGGAGATAGGCATAAACAGATAAAAGTTATGAGGGTGCAGCACCTAGTGCAAAAATAATATCAACATGAGGGGCCAACAGTTACATGATTCATGGGAGATGGAGTATCCAACAAAGAGAATATATCAGAAGGAGCATCAGCAGATGAGCCCTTAAGTCAGGCTTTACAATCAGTTGGGACCTTTAAGAGATATAGAAACAAAGAAGTAGATCTAGATGATAAATGACAATTCAGATGGCCAGAAATGTATAAACTGTTAGGATCCATAGAGAGAGTTGCATTAAAAAAATGCAGCAGCAATTGAGGAAGGAGAATATTAAATAGGTCTTTGTGCAAAAGTAGTCAAATTAAAAGAAGGCTTGGGATGATTTACAAAGGCATTGGGAAAATGCACAATGGTAGGGCATGATTATGAAGCTGTCAACATGTGTAGACATACTAATGCATCAATATGAGAGATTTAAGCAATGGCAAGTATAATGACATGTAACCCAGAAAAAAGAAATGGCAACCCTTGGGGAGAGTTTGATGTGCTATTGGAAGGAAGGTCATGAACATATCTCTATACAAGTTAGTTATAAGCAGGAGGCCAAGGATAAATACACTCATTAGGTGAGGGCTCGAGAGAACACGAAGAATACGTCTACTTAGATGCAAAGAGTAAAAGTGGCTGCAGTCCAGAATTGTTAAGACATAAGCAGAGATAAGGAGTACACGAACAATTTCAAAAATGTGCATAATTACATTTTATTATAATGCCATTCGCTCCAGAAGAAGGATGGCAATACCAGGGGAGAGTTCGGTGTGTTATTGGATGGAGGTTAGCTTTTTTCTGTACATGGCATGACGTTTAGTTATGAGCAAGAGGCAAAGGATAAATCCACTGATTAGGTGAGTGCTTGAGAGAACAGAATGAATTTGTTTGGTGCAATGCAAAGGTTAAGAATGGCTGCAGCCTGAAATCTTAAGGCATCAGCTGAGGTAAGGAGTATGCAAACAATTGTTGATAATTGTGTTTTATTATACTATGGTGTGATTGCACATAAAGTTACCATATCAACATCGTACAATGTTGGGCATATACTGAGTTCTTGCCCTCATTTGTGGTTGCACAACTATTTACAATTTTTCACCTCTTGTTTCCAAAGAATGCGATTGCCTAGGGTTGTCTTGTCTATTACAAATTGTTTGATTTGATGATTTGATCGAAGCACCCTTGCATATAGAGGCTTGCCAGAGCACTTCCCTTAGTGGCATTGTTGTTGATTGCTGGAAAGTCATCATAATTTAGAAACCTAGGATATTTTGCTTGTGGTAGAAAGAGTAATTCATATTGAAGTCTTGACCACCAGAGATGTGGGAGTTGATAGCAGCAACTAAAGTTTTTGGTACCTTTTTCTGGGCTTTTAGACTTCCCAATCTTTGTAGATATCTTCTGGGTTTCATTTGGACATTGTTTACATGTTTCAAGTATGATGACTCCATAGCTCGAGTGGGTAGTTAACAAGTAATATCTGTTTGAGCTATGATTTTTTTCAAATTGGAGCTTTCTTTTCTTCATGTCTAGTAAAGTATTTTTTCTTCATCTAATACTACAAATTTGAAGGCAATAAGCATGACCTAATTATATATAAATGAATCTGACTTTAATCGTATTCAGATAAATTCCTATCATTCCCCCAAAACCAAAGTGCATCAAAACCAAGATTTTAAACAATAACATAAACGTTTTGTCCAAAATGGATGAAGAGGCTGATGAAGCATTTTAATGCATGTTGTTGCATCCCATTTGAATGTGAAAAATAATCCATGATATCTTATTTTGCTATTGGCATTTGAACTGGCTTAATGTTGGTAATTACGTCATGACCATATTGCAACGGATGGCTTATTATGGTTTCACTGAACTTGATCCACAATCTTATGAGCAATCAACTGATGAGCCCACAGTTTTTATCAAATGCTTATGCTGCTAAAAAGCAATAGTTTCTGAAGTAGTTTCTCCACGAAACCTTTTCCTCATGGTGCTGTGGTTTTCCTCATGCAAAACTGAATGCTTACTTACATTTGATGGATATAATTGTGTTTTGTCATTTGAAGACCATTTTGGAGTGTGTTTGCTGATGACTGGCATTTTATGAAGGACTAATCTTTTGCTTTCATGTGCTGACCAACTACTAATGTTTTGTCAGCATAATCTTGAACTTTATTGATCTTCAAATCATTGTTAGTTTACTGATGAGTGCCGTCTGTTAACTAAATAGCACATATAGTTAATTGCAATCCATTCTGCTGCTTTATTTACATGGAGTAGCTAATTTGAGTTCAATAAATGTTGCGACTTGAAAAAGGCTAGAGTATTGCATGTATAATCATCCATATTTAGAGAATTAAGGATTTGTTGCATCTATGAGGTTGGGAATATGTGTAAATTGGCTCAAAGCTGTCTGGTACATGCATTGATATTAATGCTTAGAATGTGTTATAACAATCATTTCACATGTGAAATTGCTTTTGCCATGTAATTTCTTAAAAATGTATCATGCAACAGAGCAGATGAAGTTATTGCACATATGCATAGTCTATGAATCATTGTAATCATGTTAGTTCTGCTGTTTTAGGCTTCTTTTCAGACCCCCCACCCCCTGAAGGTGATAGCATTATGCTTGTAGGCTGATGCATATTTACCCAATGCATTTGCTCTTTTTGCATCTTTATGTTTTCCTATATGATACCAGCAGAAATCCATACAGTCGGTTCTTTCTTCCTCTTAACTATTTTTTTCCTTCAGTCTCTCCTTAAAAGCTGAACTCGCTGCAGCCAAAATTGGCCAAGAATTTCAATGTTAAAATTCCTCTAGTTTTCTGGAAACAGGAATGGGCTCAACTGCTCCATTTGGCTTTGGGCTCTCTTGTCTGTGTTCTCTGAGGATCATAATATACTTAGGCCACACATGGAGATCTGCATCAATTTATGTGTGTTCTATTCAGAGCTACTCTTCAATCCTTTGATGGTGTTTGTCCTTGGATCTCATATTAAGAAACCACTGACTAAAACTAGTTACATTTTGTTGCTGACAAGGATATATTGGATGACCTTGGGATTGCGCATTTCCTTTAGCATAGATATTTTAAGGATGAGGCTGGTGATATTGTAAATTTCACATGGTTTTTACTCAAGTCTGATATTAGTTGCATATGGTATAAGTTGCAGCAAAATTACTCATCACTTCTGTAATATCTGTTGTATAAAACACAAAAGGCTCAGCTTTGGTCAGTGAGGCCTGTGCACAATTGCACCTTGATGAGTCTTTTTTTCAGAATTTTTTTTTTTTTTTAAATAACAATGAGGCCTTTAAGGTCTAAAGAAAGTGACACGGAGGTTAATGATAACATTCGACCTCGAAGATGCACCCCTCCTTCCAAAATATACAATGGTCTCCAATCCCTACTGCATTTGCCACGTAGTCTGCCACTTAGTAGCCTTGCGGAACGGGTGGTAACAACGGACTAAAGGCAAGGTTGAGAGGAGGGTGACTGATGTCCAGAGAGTAAGATGAGAGCTATTTGATCCCTTCAACAGCCAGAGGCTATGATTGTTATCGAACCACCTTCAATAATGTAGCCATCAGGAAATATTTTCTTTATGGTTTGGATGCCCTTTCAAGCCGCCATAATATGACCGATGGCACAGACACAAAAACCAAGAGAAAATCCTTCTTCTAAGTGCTTATTTGGTATTCTCTTAAATTTTTTTATTTTTATTTTTTTATTTTTTTAAAATAAATTTTATTATATTTAATTAATAAAAAATTTATGTTTGATTGGACATAATTTTGCATTGAAAAATATTAATTTGACTATAATACTTCTAAAATAAAAATTGCTTGAGAATTATTATATTATGTTATATTATTATAATATAATACATTATATTATATTTATTATATTATAATATCATGTTATATTATATATTATATATTATTTTAATTTATTAAATCATATTATATTATTCTTTATATTATATTATATAATAATATAATATAAATATATTAGAGGTAATTTTAAATTTTTAATGCTAAAAGTTTTTCAGTAAAGTGAAAAAAAAAAAATGCAACCACCTCCGTGAAAAACTTTTTTTTGTCGGTCCTATAATTTATTTTTTATTTTTTTTATTATTTTACAAAGTTGGCGGACCTCCAGGATGAAACAGTCGTAAGCCCCAACATGGTGATATGCCCCAGATAGCAGATCCCCACATGGTGATATGCCCCAGGTAGCAGATCCCTACGCTTTAAGGTTGAACGCGCGAGCTGTTTTTATAAATAGAGTAAAATAATTTTTTTTTAACAAATTTAGGGTGGGAACGAAATTATTTGTAGAAATGGTGTTAAAGTGAAAAACGCCATTTCAAATGACGTTTTTTTGGGAAAAAAAAAGCCCCGTCAGCGCCAGCGTGGATGGAGTGGTGTGATTTCAAAACGCCAAATCGAGTGGCGTTTTAAAAAACGCCACTTGGAGTGGCGTTTTCTCCTTAAGAAACGCCACTCCAGTGGCGTTTCTTCCTAACTCCCCCACCGCAAGCCCCCCCTCCCCCCCCGCTTCCCTCCCGGTGCAACCCCCTCCCCCGAGCCTTCCCTCCCGTGCGACCCGTGCAACCCCCCTCACGAGCCCCCTCCTCCTCCCCCCGCTTCCCAGAGCCTTCCCTCCCGTGCAACACCGTGCAACCCCCCCCTCACGAGCCCCCCCTCCCCCGCTTCCCGAGCCTTCCCTCCCGTGCAACCCGTGCAACCTCCCCTCACGAGCCCCCCCGGCCCCCGCACCCCCGCCCTCCCGATCTCCTCCCCCGTCCCCTCCCGAGCGTGCACCCACCCCCCCGCAGCCCCCCGGCTCCCTCTCTCTCTCACGCACCCGAGCAGCCGGTCCTCCGTTTCCCAAGGTAAATTTTTTTTTAATTTAATTATAAAAATTTAAATATGCTTTGTTACTAAGAACTTCACATTCATCTTTATAAAAAATGATAATTTTAGTTTAATTACATCGATTAATCATGACAAAAAATCTAAAAAATAAAAGAATTTATGTATCGATAGAAATAAGTAAAAGGTTAGTTAGCTTGTTGTGGAAAAATTACATTGTTTGATGAGTAAAAAAAATTCAATGAGCATGATCTATCATGATAAGTAACGTTGACAACTTGATATGCCAATATATCTTATTTTAATAATAATACTTAAAAAAATAAATGCTTTGGATGTCAAGTGTCTGATATAGTCTCATTTTTACCATACAACAAACAGACAGAAAATAAATAGGTTAATATCGAATATTTAACAGGGAACGCATCTATTATTTAAATGTTAAATACTTATGAAATACGTGCATATTCAATTATTAGTTTGTTTGCGGTTAATCAGTAGAAAATTTATACTTATTTCAGTTTATGCTTGATGATACAATTTATGTGTTGATGCTAGATTTATTTTGAATGTTATTTTTTAGATGAGCACCAATCTTTTGTTCGAATTCTTTGCTTTATTGTGATGGATCAATTGAACATGGCTTAGATGGAATACAATATAATAAACCTCCTCGTAAAAGTTTTAGATTGAGCATGGGAACCCGTTATGTTGAGTTGATCGAGCGGGTTTATAGTGTGCTTAAAATTTCAGTGCAGCAATATATTTTGAGATTGATGTGAAGATCTCCAACATTGCATCAGAAATATGTGCTTCATCCAATCGAGGAGGATGACGATGTGGAGGAAATGTTGACATTTCCTTCCAAATTTCCAGATTATCGCTATGTTGAATTATATGTTTTCAAAGAAGATGCCTCGACTCCATACAATGTTGATCATACGAGAGGATATTCGGGATAGTTCTCCTATTGCCCGCACAGCCAGACGAACTCCGAGTTGATTTCTCAATGATGGAAGGAGTTATGCCAGTAGTGCAGAGTGTTGATGTGACAAACAATCAGAGTGTTGATAGTCGGGGACTTGAGTCAGACGACAGTGCATATGATGACTATTGGTCTGAACATGATGACTCTGACGAAGAGCGAGATGAGGATAAAGACTCACATGGAGATGATGTTGTTCCCCGAAAACTCGTCGTAGTTCTATTCCTATATCTACTCATCCGTAAATTGTTCCTAGTCAAGTTCCATGCAGGCATCAAGTCTTTGCACATAGTCAAATACCGGAGTTTTATCATGACTTGAATTTGCGGGATGGTGGTTGTGTTAGCACTCAAAGACAATTACCCTATAATTCTCAATTTTGGGATTCATCAATGATCGAGTTTGCTACGGGATTGTTGTTTACTAGCAAAGATGAACCGAAAAAGCATGTGAAATTTATCACATCAAGAAGCATCGCACATATAATGTTGTGGAGTCAAAGAAAGCATTCTGGTCTGTGAAATGTGCATCTTCAAGTTCTGCACAGAGTTGTCATTGGAGGTTGCGTGCTACAAAGTTGAAGAAGCATGGATTTTTTGAGATCACAAGGTATGAGGGGCCACACTCTTGTTTATTCAGTCATGTAACTCGGGATCACAAACACATAAGTTCACGAGTTATCAGTCATGCGGTTCGACATATTGTGGAGAAAGACCCAAGTGTGAATATTGAAGCCATTATTGCCGGTACACAGCGAGAACAATTTCATTATACTGTATCATACTCCAAAGCATGGCGTGGAAAGCAGAAGGCATTGATTGATGTATTTGGTGAATGGGAACCCTCATATGCTAAGTTACCTAAATACATGCTTGCACTTCAGAATGTAAACCCTGGAACGGTGGTCTGTTGGGATTTCTACAATGCAGGGATATCTAATGTGCGTGTCCTGAATTATGTTTTCTGGGCATTTCATCCATCCATCGAGGGGTTTCGGTATTGTCGCCCAGTCATTTCTATTGATGGAACACATCTTTATGGAAAGTACAAGGGGAAGATGCTCATTGCAACAAGCATTGATGCTGACAACAGGATATTTCCACTGGCCTATGCAATTGTGGATGAAGAGTGCACTGCTAGCTGGAGTTGGTTTTTGTGGAATCTCAGGAGGCATGTTGTGAAAGACAGAAATGGCATTTGTCTTATTTCAGGACCGACATCCGGGTATACTAAGTGCCATAGCAAGATGACGGTAATGGATGGGCTCCACCTCTAGCTTATCATCGCTACCGCCGAGATATGTACGCAGTAATTTCAACTCAAGATTCTCTAATATTCAATTAAAAAGAGCCGTATGGAAAGCGGGGAGCGAACATCGACTTCGAAAGTTTAACTTTATCATGGAACGGATGAAGACGATTTAATGCGAGAGGCTTGGACTTGGCTATCGGAGTTGGAGCCAGAGAAGTGGACATTGGCACATGATGGGGGCTTCCGCTACGGTATTTTGACAACAAATCTCTCAGAGGTTTTTAATAGTGTACTGAAGGGAGCTAGAAATGTGCCGATAACAGCATGTGTTCAGATGACATTTTACCGTCTTGTTAAGTATTTCAATACGAGACGCGCGGAAGCCATGAGATATGTACAGGATAATCGAAATACTTTTTTCACTCCTCATGTGACAATTAAGCTTGTTGAAAGTCAAGCTAAAGCTAATGAGCACAGAGTGTTTAGATACAACATGCAGAGAGCCACCTATGAAGTCGTTACAAGAAGGTCAAGTGAAGCTCTTAGGGGTGGAGGCAATGTTCAGAATGTGTCACTTGTAGACAGAAATTGTTCTTGTGGAAAATGGACAATTTATAAGTATCCATGTTCACATGTCTTAGCCGTGTGCCATGAAATTGCCATGGATACAACCCCTCTTGTTGATGAAGTATACACAACTGGCTCTTATATAAATGCATGGGGAGGTGAGTTTAATCCGTTACCCCACGAAGACTACTGGATGGACACATTCACATGCATTCACGATCACAATCGCCTCGAGACCAAAAAAAAAAAAGGTAAGCCTAAGTCATCACGCATTCATAATGAAATGGATAAGGTGCAGCCAAGAAGTAAAAATCGTTGTAGTATTTGCAAGCAAACGGGTCATTCTCGACGCCGTTGTCCTAATGTAAATGTTGGACCTTCAGGATCCTAAATTGTACTATCTATATTTTATGTGTGAAACAACTTCTGCATGGTTGATTGTAATAAATGAGAGCAAGAATTTGTGGGTTTTAACAGTATTCATTTAGGCTATCTGCACTTAAGGTTTAGTGTCTTGAATTGCTTGATTTTTCTTCTACTTTTGCAGGGTATGTTTGTTATTCTTTTAGTGAGAGCATCAGATAGAGAGAGTCTGAGCTACATTACAGGTGTTTTGCTCCATCGACTTATATATACAGCAGAGTGTGGGCTACTCTTTTCTATTTGTTATGCTATGCTGTGATATTCGGTACAAGATATTCCTTTTCAGTATGATTATGCTATGCTATGCTTATTTTATTAGAGACTAAGTTATGTTTTGTGGGTTTCTGATCTGACATGTTCCTTGAAGTTTAGTCAATTAAAATATCTTGAAGAGTTGGAGGAATGTGGATTTTTGTTCACTGGTTGGTGTATTATAAGATTTTTCTCTGTTCCTTAAAGCTAAATCTCTTTCACTTAAGTTAATCAGGTAAATTTCTATTGCGTGCATGTGAATATGCTGCCTTCAAGTCATATGATTGGTAGGATAACATAATTGAATCATTAAAAGTAATGTTTTAGTGCTATTAAATAGAGGAATTTTAGAAGTTAATTTGCTTTAGTCATTGGATTCTGTAATTTTGTTTCAAATTGTTAGGTGGATCTTGCCTGAGACTACAGAAAATCAGTAGATTACTACAGTATATTGACACATGGCACACCACTACTGTATTCGGTGCAGCACCCATAAAATTTGCAATGATTTCTCATATTTGAAAGTGTGCAACAAGTATTTTGAATATGTTGTCCTTGCCTCCCTCTTGTGCGTGCATGTGTGCACATGCAGTCATCCTTGGCTGACCTTTAATGGAGTGCATTGTTATGTTGGAGTCTGGACATACTTATCTTTAATGGACAAAGTTTGCCATTCATTTCTCCAGATCTTTGAGAATGCTACAGTTGTTTTGAAATCTGATATCCACACCTTTATTTGCCAATTCTAACTTAGACCTTTACTTTGTATTGCAGAAATCTGAATGCATGGAGAAATATGTGTATGACAGACTACTTGACAGATATACACATTTCAGGCAACCTTTTGGGCATAACAGAAACCAAAAGGAGCTACAAGATGTAGCCCTAAATAAGAACAAATTGGAAAAAGGATTCATATACCTCTCTCCAGTTGTATGGGAAAATGCTTGTTGCCTTTCTTTTTTTCCTAAAAAAATGATTGACAAACCCAAACATATGTTGGCAATGAACATTATGTTGGAAATCTGTGTTGCCTGACTCCTTGTTTCTTCTTTCAAGTGAACTTTTGCTAGATGCTTTGCAATGTTTTTATCAACAATTCTTGCTTTCTCTTTTACATTTGTCCATATTTTTCTGATCCTTTCCTATTTGATTTTATTTTATTGCTAGCATATTATCTTGGAATGACCATACTAAAGCCATCCAATTAAAGAGTTTCATAGCTTCTTGCTAATTTTCTCTTGCATCTTCCTGATAAACTTCATGGATGATTTTCCAGTCCATTTCCAACATAATAACTTTTGTTTGAAATTCACTGTTTCACACTTGACTATTTGTTCAGAAAACTTTATGCAACTTTCACACTATCCAATCTTCCTTGTGACATGCGCACCAATATTGCTTTTTAGTTGGAACTATCAATTTTGTAGATCGACTGGGATATCTGTAATCTTTGTTGGATCAGTTGAAGAATTAATAATTTGTGTTTCAAACTGCTGGAAAGGTGTTGTAAGCTGCATCTTTGATAAGTGACGCTGCAATAATGCTTATAATTTATACAGGGATGAGAAGTCACAACTACTATTGGGTGTAAGACGTGCCAATCGTCAGCAAACAGCATTGCCATCATCTGTGCTATCGGTGATAGTATGCATATTGGTGTGCTTGCTGCTCCGACTCATCTTTGCCGGCAAGTTGCGGATCCTTTAACTGTTTACTACAATCCGAGGTATACCCAACTCTAAATTTCTCAAACCTTCCCATGTAGTATTTTTGAGTCTTTTTCATTACTGGAGCATCATTTTCTCTAAATATGCTCAGGGCGTGCCATTCAGAGTTTATAATTCCTCTAGCCAAGTACCACAAAGCTGTGTACACCCAAGTATCAATTGGAATGAGATTTGGAATGATGTTTGAAACGAGAGAGTCAAGCAAGCGCAGGTGCAGATTTATTGTAATCATCTGTTTGAATTTAACTACAGACTTATTTCTTTGTTGTATTAAGCTGAAGCATGATCACAAAATCTTGCTAATATGGTTATACTGTGTTCTACATTTATATTGTAATTAGAACACCACCTATTTATAGGATGACCAAATTTAAGATGCACATGCAATCATGTGAGATCTTGGATTATTATAAAGAGTTAAATAAATTTGAAAAAGACCTAGCCAGTTATCCAAAATCTGAGCAATACAAGAAACAACTCAATGGATGAAACATATTTAATACATTAAACACAAAAGTCTTTACAACAATTAGTTAATTTACATAGCTTAAGTACCACAGCCCCCTCTAGGAGGTCGTCGAACTCGTCTAGAGCGTCGCGCATATGTCGCGATCGGTCGAGGGCCCTCGTCGACCACATGGGAGACCCCCTCCTGCGCGGGGATCGTATCTGTCATATCAATATCGCGAAAATAGTGGGAGACATCATCGCCGACCTCAGTAATATCCGTATCAGCAATGTCAGTAATCAGCAACGACCTCTGATCATGACTACCAGATGTACCCTCACCTGCATGCCCCATGTGTGAAAAATCGTGTGCATATGGCGACGGCATGTAAGAAGGCGATGGTGTATAACAATATCTACTCGTCCCAGGATCCTCATATGCGTGTGCCATCGCCGGTTCCTCATGAACTCATGCCGCAGCAGGTGTACTCCTCACATGCTGATGGCCAATTACAGAAAAAGTGTTATCTAAAATCGCCCTCATGTCCAAATGAATCCTTTGCCGCTCGGCCTCCGATGTCGAATGCATAACTCGATCCAAGTTCAAGGACAACTCTTGAAACCTCTCATGCTGCATGTTTAAGACAATATAATATCAAATAACAAAAATAATAAATCAGGAATAAATGATATTATATAATCATTTTAAAATAATACCATGAATTCAAATGAAGCTCCTTCTCCTTCGTAGCCCGCAGTATGATACTCGGAACGGCTAATACATATACGTGTTATACTCCTAAACCATTCCATGTACTCAGGAGTAAATGGGACTCCCTCAGCAATAGGCTCCCCAATAATGATGTTTTCACGCCGCTCATTCCATATAGCAATATGTGTGGCGTGTATGACATCCCACGAGGAATGTGCCCTCCCTCGTCGATCTATCTGATGAAGCTGAAGTGACGTATCGCATGGTGATGGGATCGACTGGCGGCGGCAACCAAATTGTCGAAGCACTCGGTCCGGGAAATGCCACTCCACCAAATCAAAACAAATAAGTGGGGTCCGTGCCATCCAAATATCCGAACCGAATAAGCAGCTTGGAGGCAAAATAGAGAAAATCTCGGACGTATACGGACACCATATGAACTGCATGTAAAAAAACCATCAATCCACAACTTACCTACATAAAATAAAAAATTAACATTGGAAATATATTTGAAATTTATTTATGTCATACCCGTTGGGAACTATCATCCAATACGTCGAACTGGTCTCTATAGGCACGCAGTGTATGAGTTGGGACATTCTTTTGGTTCAATCTCACATTCCATCTATACCCCCATGGTGCACCTAAGTGCCAAGCATCATCTGCATCAGCAGGTCTAGCCTCCGGAGTCTCAAGTCTGATGGGACGAAAAACAGGTAATCGTTCCCATGCCCATATCTGAACGTTCGAATAATGCTCGATATTAGTAAACAATAGAAAAGAAAAAAATCCAAACTCAATCGATATAATCAACTGTTTACCTGTAGCAAGGGCAAGTATCCTCCTATCTGCCGTACGAGTAGGGCTCGTTCCCGCGACAGTGCCCGATACAAACCGCCAAGTGTAGCGAGAACCCCGCCTATATGCGGCAAATGCTCCTGTGTCTTCTAAAAGAGGCACATACATCAACTTCACTAAATATCAGGATGTATACGGAAGGATGACTCCACCTATAATTCGGAGAAGTTGTCCCCTCACAAGCTGTGGACAACCTCATCATACGCATCATCGTCCAAGTGGAAGTCTCGGTAGAGCCGATCGAAGAATGATAAGCGGAAACGGCCTTTAGAAAATGCCTCGGCGGGGGTTCAACCCCAAACAACCTCACAAATATATCCCCGCTTGCTCCAATATATACGCGGATCTAGCCCGATGAACCGCTAACCCATCAATCCGTAGACCACTCGGAATACCGACATCACATTGGTGTGAGCGTCGCCTCGCCAAATGGAAGATGAAATGTGTGGGTCTCCTCCGCCACCTCTCAACAAGTGCGAAATAAGGCCGACATCGAGTCGAATGCGGCCTATACGATATATGCCATACATGCCAACTTTGCTCCAAATAATATTGCACTCGTGGGTATGCCATGCCGGTGTCTCCTTCCATATCTGCGTGTCATGTCGACGGCATCTAAACACCGATAATTCACCGTAACAAATTCATTGCAATAATACATATAAATAACATAAACGCATGCTAACTAATTAAGAATCATCGATCAATAATGCATACCTCACCCTCAAATATTTTGGTTGATCTATGCGAGGCTTGCAGAGTGAGAATACTAGGATCGCGAGGCCCAGGATGTAAAACATTATGAGCCATCTCGTACTACTCTGTCAAAACAAGTAAAAACATCACATAAGAAAATTATGTTTTTTTTTGATAATAACAAGTAATATAGATCATGGTGATAATATAGATAATGCTCTTTTAATTTTTTCATGCTCATTGAATTTTTTTTACTTATCAAACAATGTAATTTTTTCTGGAAAAGCTAGCTAACCTTTACTTATTTTTTCCGATACATCAATTTACTGATTTTTAAATTTTTCTATCATGATTAACTGATATACTTGAACTAAAAATATTATTGTTTCAATTATCAATTTCTTTATCATAAAGATGAATGTGAAGCAACTAGCAACTAAGCATATTTAAATTTTTATAATTTAATTGAATTAAAAAAATTACCTTGGAGAACCACCGGCTCGAGAAGGGGATGGGCCGCGAGAGAGAGGGAGCACGGGGGACTGCTCGGGTGCGGAAGAGGAGGACCGGGTGGGTTCGCACGAGAAAGAGGGAGGGTGCTTAGGTGCGCGCAAGAGAGAGGCAGCTCGGGGGACTGGTCGCCTCGATTGCGGACCGGGAGCGGACCCGGGGGGGCGCTCGGGGAGCGTGCGGACGGGGCGGGGGCTCGGGGACGGTGCGGACGGGGGGCAAGGGGGGGCTCGGGGGGAGGGTGCGGAGGGGGCGAGGGCGCTCGGGGGAGGGGGGCGGGGCTCGCGGGAGGGGTGCGGACCGGGCGGGGGGGGGGGGCGGGGGCGGGCGGGTGGGGCTCGGGGAGGGTGGCCGACCGGGGAGGGGGCCGGGGGGGTGCTCGGGGGAGGGTGCCGACCGGGGTGGGCGCTCGGGCGGGGGGGGGTGGGGCTCGGGCCTCGGCGAGGACCGGGGCGGGTGGGGCTCGGGGGAGGGGGGAGGGGCGCGCTTGTGGGGGGCGGGGGGGTGCACTCGGGGCGCTCGGGGCCGGGGGGGGCTCGGGCCTCGGGCGCGGACCGGGGGCGGGGGGGTGCACTCGGGGCGCTCGGGGGGCTCGGGGGGGCTCGAGGCCTCGGGCGCGGACGGGCGGGGGGAGGGGTGGGGGTGCGCTCGGGGTGCCGGGGGCCTCGGGCCTCGGGCGCGGAGGGCGGGGGGAGGGGCTCGGGGCTCGGGCGCGGAGCGCGGAGCGAGGGGCGAGGGCTCGGGTCGGCGTGGGGTCTCGGGGAGGGGGAGGAGGAGGAGGGAGGGGAGGAGGAGGCAAAATTAGAAAAACGCCACTCTCAGTGGCGTTTTTCAAAGTGAGTGGCGTTTTTTAAGACGCCACTCTGAGACGTGGCATTTTTTTTAACAAAAAAACGTCATTTGAAATGGCGTTTTTAACTTTAACCCCTTTCTTGCAAATAACTTCGTTTCCATCCTAAATTTGTTAAAAAAAAAATTTTTTATCCTATTTATAAAAAAGGCTCTTGAACGCGCGCCAAAACGCAAGTTCATGCCTGAAGGTTTTACCAGCAGACGTTCTTCAAATACTTTTTCGTCAATCATACGTAATTGATATGGCAAATATATTTATTTTTAAAGGGAGGAAGGAATCTTAGTACTCATTAATGGACAAAACTTAAGTACGGTTGCTTGAGCCTTTACAGCACGGTTCTTCGCATGTCTTTTTTTTTTTTTTTTTTTTTTTTGTAACAGGATGATGGTCCATGTGGCAAGTGCCTATGGAATGGCACCCCAATTTTCGTGCTTTGATATCAAAAACACCTAATACCCTCTTATTTCTCAGGGCACCGCAACTGCACCATCCATTGACCGATGGGTCCACCTGCGTGATGCCTACGTATCATCAACTTACCATCAGGAGTAAGTGCATGAAGCATTGCTCGTTACCAACTGTATTGCTCTTCTCCTTAACTATCGCCTTTGTTGATCTGGATGAAACTTTGCAAAGGTTCTAATCGCATTATGTGAAGGTTAGGGGATGCACTAAATAGAGCCCCACTACTAAAGTTGCTTTGTGGGAAAGAAAAAGATAAAATATGTAAGCATTAGAGGCATGTTCGGATGCTTTAACGTTGGTGGACCCATCATTAGTACATTTGGTGGGCAGGTCACCATCGACTTTGGCTCCTCAGGTCATTAGCTACATGATTTTTTTAATTTATTTATTTAATCTCTCCTCCAATTTTGACAAACAACAGCAGATTACTTCTTACAGAGTTGCCTAGAGCTATGTTAATATTGAAATAAATTCTTTATTTTATTTTAGAGAGAAACAAATTCTTTATTTTATGTTAATTGGTATCTCCCTTGTTAATCGCAACCAATCTTTCCTAGTTAATTAACCAAGGGAAGATGATTGTTTGCTTTCTATTCATATTTTCATATTCAAGTTGCCCACTTGGCAACCAATCAAGAGGAATGAGGGGAAATATTTATTAAAAAAATTAATCGTAGGCGATTGAGCAAGAGAAATGTTTGTGAAATACTTCATGCTTTGTTCGTAAGGTCTTTCTCATTTTTCAGTTTGTTGCGAGCTGCTGATAATAATATTAATATTATTAAAGTTATCAGGAAGTGATTTATTTATAGTATTAAAACTTTAAAGTAAAATTATATTTTTGATTCTTAAACCTTCATTCAAAATTATTTTTAGATTTGTACCATTAATTTAAGTAATCTTATTTGGCATTATTAAAACATAAAAGATTGTAATAATAAAAAATTTAAGAATTAAAAATATGTTTTCATCAATTTTTAATCAAGGATCAAACATAAAACATCAAAAACCTCCTATAGGTTTCCATATCATGCTTCAGACAATTAGGTATTGTCCAGGGCAGGGAAATTAAAAGCCTTGAATTTTATTATTTTTTTAAATTTTTATTTTTCAGTTGAAAGAAAGAAGGAAAAAATAAAAATAAAAACAAAGTGGTTTAGTTTCCAGAGTGTTGGGAGGACAAGAAAATGATGTAAAGAAAGAAAAAGGGTGAAGAGTGGCGTTGAAATCCTGGTTTGGGTTCGAGTGGACGCAATCAAGTACTGGCTCTGTTGTCAATGGAAGCCATCACGCCCTTTCCAGCTGGAGCCGTCTTTGACGGTCCTTCTCTCTCCGGCGACCAAACCTTCCGCTGGAATCGGATAATACCGCGGTCCTCGGCGTCGTCCGTACAAGCGAACCGTCCGGTCCAAAGTGAGAGCCGGTCCGGCCCCTTGGCGCCATTCGATGTTTGTCTAGCGGCTTTGATGGGGCTCAACGAGGATCACCTCGTCATGATCTAATAATCAACACATTTTTGGCGTCCTCTTGAGTTGGGTTTGAGTCCATTAAACCGGCTTGGTGCCTGTTAAGGTATATTGAGATGTAGGTTGAGTCCTGCCTCAATTGAAAAAATATTTAGATTCCATTTAATGAAGCAATCAGCAATAAAGCTTTTGATGATAGAACTTTTAACAATAAAATTTTTAAAAATAAAGCATTTATAATAAGCTATTTATTATTTATTAACTATATTTTTAAAGTGTTGTAAGACTTTAATATCTATTTAATAGCTAATTTAAGAAAATATTTTTAAAATAAAAAAATAAAAAGCATTGCATATTATCTTCAATTGTCTAACCAATTTTATTGTTAAAAATCATTTTTATAAACTATCATTAATTTATAAATTATTATAACAATGTTATAATGTAATAATATCACATTCCAATAAAATTTAAATGCATCATACTATAGTATTAAAATATAATATATAAAATATAAATAATATTATAATATAATAATGATTATAATAAAATATTATTATAACATAATATTTTATTATTTTTAATAGTTATATTATAATGTATTATTAAAATTATAATAATATTATGATATATTATTATTGCAATATTATAAAATTAAAACCAATATAATATAATAATATTATATTAGTATAGTTTTTTATAGTATTTTATAATATTATTATATTATTATATTATTATATTAACTTGTTTTACAGTATAGAATTATATTATAATTACAGTAATAGTCTGATGTAATATTTATTATATCATGTTATAACATAATAATATTATAATACTATTACATTATATTATGATATATTATATTTATAGTTGTACTATTATTATATTATTATTATTATTATATTAAGTGTGGCTATTTTTGTAGTTTAAATCTGTGCCTTTTAAGTTTAATAAAAATAACTTTCATAAGTAAAACTTTTTGAATAAGCTTCAAATTTGAGCTTTTTCTATTAAAGCATTTAACAATTTTTATATTTTTTTTAAAAATATTTATATAATTTTTACCAAATATTTTAAAAATATTGAAAAGCATTTTTATCCCTTCAAAAGAACTTTTTTTATTGGGCCATCTAAAAGCTTGCCAAATGGGGTCTTATTCTTATTGATTTCGAAGATTTATTAGGTTATAATGTAGACATGTAGAGCATAGTTTTGGAGTGTACTGGTTAATCTCTTAATATATTTAATAATTTTTTAAATACTTACCATTTGGTCTAATGACATAAGGCACATGACAAAATATAAATATTGAGCGAAAAGGTAAAGATCAAGTGAGTATTTTAAGGAGTTTCAAAAAGAAAAAAATATCAAATTATTATGATTATAAGAGAATTCCAAGAGAATAGAAGTCTTGACTTTTTAAAGTTTTAAAGAAAAAATGCTAATAAAAATTATTTAGAAAATCTTTTTATGTGTAGAGCATGTGTTAAATACTGGTTTTTTAAAATCAATAGAAAAATATCAACATATGTTTATGGGCAAGAATATATATTGATTAATTGTATAAAATAATGAAGATTAAAATTAGGCATGTCTTATTGCAAATACTATCAAAATGGATGTCTGGAACTAGGTTCGTGATGTTTTTGATAAGAAACAAATGTAATTAAGAGTTACGAATGAACGAATAATAGCGTATTGTTAGGAACGTTTTATCAAGAAAAAGGAAGAGAAAATAAAATGATATTTACTATATCCGTTCCTTAAGAGTATAGATGGTCGGCCAACATGGTAGTCTTCGTGATACTAATCGAAACATATTGGTTAAAATGTGTGCATAAGATGGGTTGGTGAAATTATATTAGAATTTTTGGATATTACGTTCTCTTTTGATTAGGCATTATTGAGGGGAGAAAAAATAATACCTAATGTAAGTGGATGAAACCATCAAAGGAGTATTTTAACTGTAAAGGTCCTTTTTTCTGGTCTAAATATGCTAAAAACCAACTTATTAGTGGTATAAAATTTGGAGTCATTGGAGTTCCAATAAACACAAAATAAAGGTACAATTTTAAAATTTTTGCCGTTTCCTTTAGAAAGATAATATAAATATGGTTGATCTATTTTAGCAATACCAAGAAAACACTAGTTTCAAAGGTTTGAATCTTGTCTCAAGATTTTGGTATGAGATATTCTAAATCAACTTATATAAGAATCATTTTCATATCATCATATTTTTAAAAAAATTGCTTCATGTCACGCGGTGGTTTAACTTTTCTTTGAATTATATCCCTTTTCATGACTCCTACTTGGAAGAGCCAAAGGCTACGGTCAACAAGATTAATGAAGTGAGACCATACTTATAAAATTCAAAATGAATCGGATCCAACAAGTGAATTGATGAATCAAACTTTTTAATAATCTAATTTTTTAATTGGATCAATTGTATAATCGATTGAATCAAAATTAGATGAACTAATCTATTTTTTATTATCCTAATGATCCGATGTAAACTAGTAAAATCAGACTAATTTTTTATTTCCTTTAAAATTACTTTTTAACAAATTTAATTTAAAAAACAATGTTAGCTATTAAAGATTTTTCATTTTTTTCAAGTCTAAATCCTTTTTTTTTTCCTCTTCTCTACCTAATTTATCTCCTTCCTTTTTCTCTTTTTTTAATTGGTAGGAAAGATTTTAAATACTTTTTTAAAAAAATCTAAAATCAATTTAAACATTAGGATAGATATTATACTTTATTATAGTTTAAATAACTTAATTTTAATAATTTAAATTTAAAAATTATATCATTAATTAAATTATATTATTTTTAATTATTTATTATAAATTATATATTTTTTAAAATTTTAATTTTATTTTTAATTATTCATGTAGCCCTGTGGATCTGGTAATTGGACTACTGAATCACTGACCCACCGGTCAGTTCGGCCTCTTTGGACGTAACCTTAAGTCCAAATCCGGCGGAACAGCGGACCTGCCATGCATCGATTTTATCGCTCCCATTCTCTCACCTCAGGGCTCCAACCCTCAGGGCTTCAAGCCTCGAAACCGACCTCGGTGCCGAGCCTCCTTTTTTTTTTTTTTTTTTTTTCACCCCCTTATTCTGTTTTTCTGACAAAAAAAAAACCGGAAAGGTAAAATCAACAGTAAAAAAAAAAAAAGGTAACGACAAAAGAGATAGAGGGGGGAGAGAGAGAGAAAGGGTGAGAGAGCCAGCAGCAGTAGTTGGTAAGGCAAAGAAAGAAAGAAAGAGAGAGAGAGAGAGAGAGAGAGAGAGAGAAGGGGAGATGATGGCAAGGGCGGCGGCGGCGGCGAAGAAGGGCCGGCCGCGGAAGAAGCGGAAGGGCCGGCCCCCTCGCCCCGATCCCCCACTTCCCGTCGTCCTCCGCCACCCTTGTCCCCCTCCCTCGCCGACTCCCGAGCCCCCCCACCGCACCCTCCGCCCCTGCCGGCGGAGCCGTCCCCTCCACGACTTCACCGACGAGGACTTCGACGATGAAGAAGGGAGGGGGAGGAGGAAGCTCAAGCTCGTCCTCAAGCTCCCCAGCATTATTCCTTCCGGAAGGGATGGGCGGTGGTCCGACTCTCCGGCCCTTGCTTCTAGGTGTCGGGGGATTCCGTCTTCCGGCCACGTGTCGTCATCCTTGTCCTCCGCTTCGTCCTCCTCGTACGTGGATGCCGATGAGGAGCCGGACGAGGAGGAGGAGGAGACCATCAAGCCCCCCAAGAAGAGGAGGATCGAGGGCTGTGATGATGGCGTAGGCTTGGATGGATCCGGTGAGCAGGAGGTACACTATTCTCCCCACTGTATCGCTGTCCACCTCATGCTCTCTCTCTCTCTCTCTCTCTCTCTCTCTTCTCTCTCTGGTCCCCCACCAACCTTGTGGGGGAGTCAACAACTGCCGTCTTGCTCCCTAACCAAGCAACAAAGGCTTTTCTCTTTTCCCTTCCACCCTCCGCTCTCCGGTAATTTGTGTTATGTAGTATTTATTGTTAAGAATTTGAATATTGTTCGCGTTCTATTGTATTCTTGCTCTCTGTTTTTTTCTCAGAAAGGAAGGACGAGTGTGCTTCGAAGATGTTCGAAGGGCTCTGCTTCAGGTCAATTCTATGTGAATCTTTGTTTCTGTTCTCAAAGGTGCCATCTTTGGTTGTTAAAATGCCTGTTTTTGTGGATGAAGGGCTGTCATCCAATTCGTTCGCAGGAACCCCCTTACCAGAGAGGAAAACACTGGGGGCCATTCTTGATAAGCTTCAGAAGTGCGATACTCGAGTTCCTTATGTTTAGTTTATGGCACTTTTATTCTGCATTTTCTGCTGAATTACTTGTCGAATGTTTGTTGGGGCTTGTTGTCTTGATGCCGCAGGAAAGACACATATGGGGTGTTTGCGGAGCCAGTGGATCCAGAAGAGGTTTGTTAACTTGCTATCACTTGAAATTTACTGGTAAGAAGAGCAAATTAGTGAGCTTTTCTTTAAAAAATGATTATTGTGCTGGTTTTCTTGCAGCTTCCAGACTACCATGATGTAATTGAGCATCCGATGGACTTCAGCACTGTGAGGAAGAAGCTTGCAAGTAATGCCTACCGCTTCTTCGAGCAATTTGAGGTTAGAGTTAAATGAGGATCTCTATCTTTGGAGAAACTGAGATTTAGTTTTTCCCTTCTATATATGGCATTGCATTTTTCATAGTTTTGTGAAACAGAAAAAGGCATTCCTTATAAGCTGGGATTTAAAATTTATTCCATAATCCAAATTGTATCCGTGGACCACTAGTTGATAGCTGTTTCTCTCTAAATTGCCCCTTAGGTGGCAAAGGGGTTCCCCTTCACCTTTCTGTTTCCACCACCAAATATCCTATTCCACCATCAAAAAAGTGATCCAGGATTACTTGGCCTGGGATTCCAAATCTTTGAACAATCTTAACCCAAGTCTGTCCACCATCTCATAATTACTAGGATAGCATGAGACTCTATCCTCCATCTCATCCAAAAAGGAAATATGTTGTGTAATCTTCCTTATTAGGCATATGTAGATGCTAAAGTTCTTCGTGGGAAATGATAAGGCCTCTGCTGAACTTTTTTTGGGGGGATTCTTGTTCGGCAATCCACGGAGGCATGTAGATATATGTTTAACACATACCAGTTTTATCTCTCCTTTTCTGCCCCATTTAGGCACCTTGTGACATCCTAGAATTTTTACTCCTTGAAAGAAGAGAAAACAATAATGTCTATTGATCACCTGAATGCAACTTTGGGTTTAATAATTGGTTCCTTGTTCATTCAATTTATTTATTTTTTTGATACTTCTTCAACTTAATAAGTTATTTTCTTTTTTGATCCATGTGTTAGATCATTGAGCAAGGCTTTTTGATGATATGATATGACTGGATTTGGATCCATGTGCTTAATCATTCGTGCTTCTTTTTATGTAAAATTTGGCTTGGCATTTTGTGAATTTGATTTCTTGATATTCTCACTTTTATACCTTCTTAAAGATGACCATCTGTTTATTAGAGCCTTGTTATGTGTACCACTGCAATCACTTGAAAAAGAATTCAGCCATATTTCTAAGTTAAATTGACTATCAACTATGCTTGGGTTACCTCTTAGGAAGGAAACGAGTTAGACATGTAATTTAACCAAATTATTTTCTTGCTTTTTTTATTTGTAGCATACAATGCAAAATATTTTTAATGGTCTAACCATGTTAAAAATGCTTTATAAACAATCATTTAGCAACTGCAATTCATGGTTCATGATCAAACTTTATATCATTGTTTGTTCAGATCTGGTTAGGTGACCATGAGTCAATAATATTGGACCACAAAATTGTTAGACTAAGTTTGTTCGCACGACCTTGATTTCAATGGGCAGCCTTATTTGGTGAGGCTTTGAGGATTTTAGCCTACTGCTTGTTCCCTTTAGGGCCATGTTCCTAATAAAATGCATGGTCTCCTGAACCATTTAATCACTTCCACCTAGTTATTCTTAGGTTATCCTTTTCAAATTCTAACCCTCTGACCTAACTTCTACTTATGATTCTTGTTGAAGAAACATATAACCATTTAAATTACTTTTCCATCATGTATTGGTGATGGAACTCCTAAGCTTCTTTATTACATCAAATTGTATCTCTGTTCTTTTTTCTGCCATATGTCATCTACATTTGCATCTTTAATGTGCTCATCAAACTTGTATGTTTCCTGTATATGTTTCCAATCATATACCATTCTTGATCCTACTGGAAGTAAGCTCTTGTTTGTTCGTAAACATACTGCAAAGAGTGGACAAGTGATGCAGTACGATGCAGGTAAAGAGGATGCTGGGATTTAGTAGATTAATTATGATTTTTTAACTAAAATTCAGTTGCTAATGATCCAAAAAAAGAACTCTCAGAGAAAAAAAAACTGAGCTAGACTAGACAGACTAGATAGGCATAAAAGCAACAATACGAGAGATAGAACTTTTAAGATAACCAAGACGGTCAGGATCGTAGAAGTTGAGAAACTTTCGGTTAGAACATGCTCTACTCTTTCATTAAATCAGAACTTAAGAGGAGAGGGATGGTAACTTATCAGACGATGATTCTCTCGAAAGGCTATCGATGAGATCCCTCGGATAGAGATCGGAATCTGGATGACGAGGCTAACTTTTGCTGGTAGGTATCCTGATCTCGATTCTAGAGGCAAGGACGGCTAGGGTTTGGATTTGGAAAAAATTAGAAAAAATGAAAGAAAACACTAAGGGCTTTACATCCACTCCTTCTCGGAGTACCAGAGCCTTCACAGCAATGAAAAAAAACTTCAGAATTTTCTTATTAATCGTTCCTTCATTTATAAGAGAAAGATCTTTTTATAACCCTTTCATGTCAATACAAGTTAAATCATTCATTTTAAGTACATAATTGACATGGATTGTAATGTATGGCATGCGATTCTTCTTGAGGAGGCAAGGATCTCTGCATGCTTTATTTGGGACGGCCAAAAAGAGAGAGTGGCTGCAATTTTCAAGCTTGTAGAGGAGGGGGACCACTTGAGAGAGGGAAAGAATGTGCGCCCCTTGATTTCTCCTGCTATCTTTGACTGGGCGGTAACCTTCTTCCATCTGGGGCGCATGAAGATCTTTCAATTAGAGAGGAGCAGCCAATTTCTTCCATAGATGTTTGCCAGGGAACCACATGATAAGTGTGGAAGTCAATGGGTGCCCAAAAAGCTTCCATATAAGGGCAGGTGGCATGAAGAAATGAGGAAGGAGGATGTTGGCGCCTAGATTCCTTCTTAAATTGATGTGGGCCAGCTCCTTGCTCTGCTCTGGTGGTGCTATGTGTCCCGGAATGGTCCAAGACATGTGTCATTGCATGGTTGATGGGTCTTGTCTTGAGTCTTGTCTTGGGTCTTCAAGGTGAACCTTCTCTTGACTTATTGCAGGACTCAATGAAAGAAAATAACACTTGACACTTGACCAACTCCTGGATTCTAACAATGAACTAGGCTAACTAACACAACTGGACTCGACAAGGACTCTAAGAATAAAGAAAAGGACTCTCATAAATCAGAGATCCATAAGGAACCCTGAAACCTCTGTCTCAATCTGGTGCCTGCACCAATAAGTGTTAAAAAAAAAGGTTTGGAGCTAAAAGCAAGTATGTTGGAAGGAGTATCAGACTAAGTATTGATGAACAAAATGGAGGTCAATCATGATTATTTGGTATTCTAATGAAGTTGCTGTTGCTTACAACCGTAATGGTACTCTATTAGCGACAATGCTTGATGTAGGTGTTGTAAATCAATTTGCATCCAGTAATGCTGAATAATTAGAAAGTGTCGTAGCTAGTTCTGGTCAAATCCAGTTCTCCTTGATACATGTGACAACCATTGCCTTAACCTTCTAAGGGAAGAGAACATGTTGTAGGATTTCAACAATATAGCTTCATACAAGGACTTGAGTGCCTCTGTCAAAGCCTGTGCCAGCAGTGGGTGGCATCTGCCATGTTCTGTGCCTTGCCGACACAGCACTTGCCAGCATGTGGTGGGGATGCACATTGTCATATTAATGAGAAACTTACATTCATCACAGAGAAGTTTCCTCTGGCCAACTTGCTGATACTCTCACTTGAACATTCTTCGAAGAGCATTCACTTCAAAATTGTTTTCATCTATTGTGATCCCAAGCTTCCATGGAAGTACTTAATATCTTTAAATTTGATACTGATTATTAGAAACTTATCTCTATTTAGCTCTCCTCTCTTATTAGTTACATTATATTTTCCGTATGCTTAGAGTAATGGCGTCTGTTATCCTTAAGGTAGATATCATTTGCTTCATCTTCATCAGCATCTAAGTTTTCTTCATGAATGTGTTTCTGTAGCAGTTGCATGTCTGGTTTCCACCTTTAGTTGTTGCATGTTATACTTCACTTTACATTTTAGTATTTCAACACCACTTTCATAGTTAAATCCCCTTGATCCACTATTGGATCTGCTTGCACTTTTCATCTCTTAAGATAGGTGGTATTAGTTGAGGTTCTATATTTAAAGAGGGGAGCACTATAACTGAAAGGACAAGGTTTCACCTTCTCACCTTTCTGCATCTCATGTGTGTCTGTTATGGTATGTGTGCCTTCAATGTCAGGAGATTGTCCTTATTCTTTACCATAGATTCTTTTTCAGTTTTGTTCCAGGGCTTGGGTATGAAAGATACATTCTAAAAATACAACTTCCATGAGCATGAAACTGTCAGTCGACAAGGTTGCCTTTCATCTTGCTTGTGAATTTCTGCCTCCTACACATTTAAATTTGTTTGATTTGGGATATGTATCAACATATTCCAATCACCTTCCTATATTCTTTTAAGCTAACTATATTAACCTGTTCTGTCCTGATACAATTTTTTGAGCAAGCATAATCTTGAAAACCTATATCCTTTGGTGATACTAAGGATTTATAAAGTATCTAAATAGAATGATTAATATTTAACTCTGATTAATTTAGTTGCATGATGTATGAATATCTAATCTAATCTGGCTAAAATGATATTCACGTAAGCAAGCAAAGGCAGAATTCAGGGAGACAAGCTGACAAAGGTGTAAATAAAGCTAGATTCATGCAATTAAGCAAAGGAATAAACCCCTAATTCAGAGAAAAGGAAAAATACTATGCTAGAAATTAACTAGGATTACTAATGACCCATAAACAATTTATATAACTGAACCATATAAGAATTGAACTGACAAAGGTATGGTGCACAGATTTGAGTTGCAATTGAATTTTATGGCAGCTATTCTCAAGTTGGGATCCTCTCCAGTCCGGACCTGAATGGAAGAGTGTCACTTATCCAATCACAGCCATCCATGGTCAGTGTTGTCGTTGTGACTGGATGGGCCTGACCTGTCACCATGAGACCTGTTGCCTCATGTACTGCATGGGGCCCATCGAATCAAGGCCATTATGCACATCATGGACAGCCATGACTGGAGAATTGGTTCTGTAGTTTAGGTATGAACTAGACTCCAAACTTGCTATAAATGGATGAACCATTCGAAGACACACACGCACGCACGCGCTTCATGTGAGAAAGCTAATTGACTGATCAACAAAATTGCTGAATTTTGAAATAGCTGAATTTATCATATATATAAGCAATCTAACTGATAATCATGGTATCATGCACAAACTCAATTTATGATTTCATAACTTCATGTCAGTCACAAACAATTAATAGAGTATTCATGAAAGGGATCTATAAAAAGCATCTCAACCCAACAGGTAAGAGTCATGAATCGTAGATGATGTTGCATTGAATGTTGTGAAAAATTGCAGTGACGTTTAGATTAACATTGCTGGCTCTGGTCACCTTACAGCTTTGCTGAATAATTAGGAACTAAAACTCAAGGAAAGAGATTCAGGGGAATTGAATTTGTTATCCTTGACAGCATTGTCCCTGTTTTTTTTTCTTTTGACTAAATAGGTGCATGAGAAAAAGGACTTGAGTTGTCACTGTCGCTGTTGCTGTCTCTCTGTGCATGTGTATCTGTGTGTGTATGTATGAGGGCAAATGACCATTTTGCACTTCATAACATTAAATTGGTGAAATCCTGTTCCTTAATATCACTCATCTTGAATGCAGGATGATGTCTTCTTAATTTGCAGTAATGCCATGCAATACAATGCACCAGATACCATATACTTTAGACAGGTAAATCAAGAGAAAAAAATATTAAAGTTCTTGTTTGAAGCAATAGATGTTTATGTTCATCTTGTTATGTTGTTGGTCTTGATTTTTGTATTGTTTTGCAAAGGCACGTTCTATACAAGACATGGCAAGGCAAAAATTCCAGAAACTCAGAGTTGATGGTAAATGCGCTGAAACAGCAGGAAAGTCCGAAGAGAAAATAAAATTCGACCCCAATGAAAAGAAGCCGTTAATGAAGTCCTTGTCCAGAAATGCACAAGAGCCACTTGGCTCTGATATCTCCTCTGCTGCCACTCTTGCCTCCACAGGGGATGCGGGCACTGCATTGAGCACAGCACAGGCCAATGGTGTTGAGGCTCCTGCTGTTCTTACTGGGTTTGCAGATGGTAGTTCTTCTCTGGGTGAGAGTAAATCGGAGAAGGCAGATGAACTTTCAGGTATGATGGTTAAGGTCTTTCCACCTTAAAATTTTGAGTTTTGGATGGATGAGTTACTATGATAGTTGAAACTTTCCTGATGCCTACATGTCTTGATAGAGTTCTCAACATAATTTGACATGCACCTGTATTTCTTCTAAACAAATTTAAAATGACCATTAGAACCAGATAATTGAGTGGACATTGTGGAGCAGCTGTGTCTAGAAATTTGTTTCAATTGTTAGTTGTAACAAGATAATTTCTCACTCCTTTTTGTAGACCACAGTTTGAATCTCAGTATTCCCAAGAGAGGTGACCTTTGGCTTTGTTAGGACTAAGAAGTCTTAGTTCAATTTGACTTTCTAGAACTGCTACTTTCAGAGGTGCCCCATCATTTTGCTTGCCCACATATTTTATAGAGTGAAGCAAGGAGCATTGCCGCTTGTATGCCTGCAGTAGGAGTAATGATGGTCCCTTGTGGAACCATTGAGAACACTAACAGAAGATTGTGTTTATCAATGATGGCACAAATTAACATTAAAAAATGTAGCTCATATCATCTGTATTCTTTATGACATACAAACTAACACTCCAGGCAGGCAGGAAATCTACTTTTTTTATTTACCGCTGCACTTTAATCCACTCATATATGGCATGAAGAATGATGAAAGATTACCTCTCTGATTATGTTTCTCCTTCAGCAAAGAGCTCTCCTGCAAAGTTTGGGCGGAAGCCATTTGTGGTTGATGAAAATCGGCGTGCAACTTACAACGGTATATCTGAGCTACAGGCTATGCTTGAACCTGAGTTGGTATTTGATGTCTTTGAAAGCGAGACAGGGCAGCTGGTTACTGTATGTAACGAATCACCACCTTTATGGATTACTTCTTCATTCTTATGCTCATCTGATTTTAAACTTTCTGAAGCAGGTAGGACTCCATGCGGAGTACTCATATGCTAGGAGCTTGGCTCGTTTTTCTGCTTCTCTTGGGCCCATTGCCTGGGAAATAGCCTCTAAGAGACTTGAGAAAGCACTACCTGCTGGGGTAAAATTTGGCCCTGGATGGGTTGGGGAATTTGAGCCACTCCAAACTCCTGTTCTGTCTCTTGACAAGCACAACAAGCAGCAGCTAGGTTTGAATCCAAACTTTCAGTTTAAGTTGGCATCAAGAAAGGATAAGGAGGCTAAAGATCGATTGCGAGCCACTCGAAACTGCGAGTCTAAGGATATCAGGCTGGGTGTTAAGAGTCAGGTAACCACTAGAGTGTCAAGTAAAGCCCCTAATCTTGTAAAAGAGAGAGACTATCATCGAAGTATTACAGAAGTGAAGCAGGGTTTGTCCAGTGTTACTGCTGGAAACCAACCAAGTGTCACTAGTGCTACAGCACAGCAACAGAAGGATAAGGCAACTATTATTTCTGCTAAGACTTACAGTAATGCATCGGAGCAAGTCCGACTGTGCCACTCAACCTCTGTGAGTAGCATCCCTGTTGAAACAGCTTTACAAAGGCCTGAGTATCATTCTGAAGCTGTGACTTCTACGTCACCTGAGATAATTTTATGGGACAGGAACCAGGGGCAATCTGGAAACCTAAAACAGCCGGAAGCAGTGGGATTTCAAAGTAGAAATAAAGTTTTAAGCATGGATTTCCGGGGATTGATTAATGGGAAAGCAACAGGGAACTCGGATGGTAATAGACTAAGTAGTACTTTGGGATTCATCTCCAAGCATCAGCCAGGAACTGCAGTTAACTTCCTTGCCAGTGGTAGTCATGAACAAGGGAACAATGAGCATTCGAGGTTAATGGATTTGCCAGGCCAGATATCCAACCAGCTAAACATTTCAAACTTAGGCATCAATGCCCCAAAACATTTTTCTTCAGCTGTTCTTCCGTCTGGTAGAGAGAATACCAATGATGCTGCTGCTGCTGCTGTTCGAACATGGATCTCTGTTGGAGCCACAGCAGAGTGTAAAGCAGCTGCTGGTAGGGGTCTTCCCACCAACCAAGTAGGATCTGCATCTTTTCATAATTTTGCTTGGAAAACACCCAACTCACCTTCAGGGATTCATGAAGATTCTAAGACCAGACCTGTGCCTCACTTATTCCGGCAGCCTGACCAAGTTGCCAGTGAAGAATCTAAATTTTGCAACAAAGAATTGGTTATTTTTCCCCAATTAGTTGCAACTGATTTATCAAGATTTCATGGCCGATCGGCCTGGCAACGCCTAGTTCCACACACCCAGCAGAAGCAAAATGAGGATATGTGTCCTCCAGACTTAAACATTGGTTTCCAGCTTCCTGGGTCGCCTGTCCATCAGTCCTCAGGCATGCTCAAGGACTCTCAGCAACCTGACTTAGCTTTGCAGCTGTAAATTTTGGATGTTGTGCTTGCCCTCGTGGTTTATTTTAGTTCAGGAAGGTATAAAGGAAATTGCAGCATATGGTAATGAGTTGTTTGGAAGGACTTGTAGGTGGATCTAGAATTGGATGATATTTGCTAAGTTGCGTCGATTAGGATGCTGCAGATATATTGTAGCAAACTAATGATCACGAAGTGATAGTTCATCATAGTTGAATTTGATAATTGCACGGTCCAGGCCTGTATCAACCATTTTGGCATCAAATTTATTACATGGAAAAGTTAATACTGTTGGAAGGGGATTGGTGGAAGAGTTTATCGGTGGGTAAGATTGCCCTGGCAAGTCTATTACTACACTGCAATGCTAGGCATCATTGTGGAATGGAATTGGGGTAAATTTACTATAGCAGTGTTTATTGTTCCAGAAGCACTTCAGTTAGCTAGGTGTTGAAGCACATGCCTTTGAATGTTGACGGAAAGCTTTGTACATCAGATTAGGAGTACAAATCCTTTTTTATGCTTGCTTTTTTGCAGCAACTGCAGGTCACTACATGCCCTATATATCCATGTTATCATGTATTATCCTCTGTAAATTGTTGAACAAAATAGTAGATGCTTATTGAATGAATGAGTAGCCTGCATCTTAATACCTTCTTGTTAATTTTTCTATGAAGGAAAAAAAAAAACGCAGAGTACATGCATTGGTTGACACTGGATGTTTGGGTTCCTTTCTCATATAACTAGTTGACATGTATTCATTTTCGGAAACTTCTTGACATGTTGAATCTTCATTCAATGATAATCCAAATATTTTAAAGTGGGCGGCAACATCTTCTTGTGGTTGATATCCTTCAGTCATTCTGCATCAGGAATGCTAGAGGCTTATAAATGCAGACTACGGTAGACAAATTAGAACATGTTAGAAAACATACTCAAGGAGATGGCAGAAAGAAATTAAAAGGAAAGTACCTCTAGCCCTGGCCGTTCAAGTAATTTAAAGAGAAATCAAGCATTCACAACTTTTGTTCACACTCGATTCAAGAGAATCCTTCTAGCTATACCTTTCTAAATTGCCACTTTGATGGAAAGACACAGGTCTATTTACAGAGGCTAGGCTAGGGACCTTCTTAGATGTTTGTTAATCTTTCACATTCCTCCCATCAAAGAAAGTGAAGGCTTATTAGTTTTCCATGCAAATCTCCTAGAATTCTATGTAACCTTTAGCATTCCATACCTCTTAGAATTCTAAGAAAACTTTTTGGTATTTCAGTACTTTAAATGGGTTATTAACTGCACCTATCATTTTAATAAATTTACTTAAAACTTTAAGTAAATTTTAATTAGCATATAGGCCACATTAAGTCTCCTCCGTTTTTTTTAGGGAGACGTGTCT
This sequence comes from Metroxylon sagu, assembly GCA_017589505.3. Classification (NCBI taxonomy): domain Eukaryota; kingdom Viridiplantae; phylum Streptophyta; class Magnoliopsida; order Arecales; family Arecaceae; genus Metroxylon; species Metroxylon sagu. Next base: position 4,439,375 of record JACVBY030000667.1, read on the forward strand.
AACATCTTCCCACATGGCCCATGAGACATGCCATTTTTTTATAGGTGATGGTAACTTTTATTTGGCCATATAATACCCATGCCAGCTAGTTGCGAAATTACTCCTACTCAAATAAAAAACTCTATTACACGAATCATGGCAGTTATGCTCATATAATGAGTATTTCTGTCCATGCATTACAATGCATAGAACTCCCTAATTGAGCTTCAATATCTTTATGAACGGTCTTGCAACAAGTCATTCGGGTCCAACTTCAAGCATCCCAAGAGATATTAATATTTATGTGCACATGAATAAACATCAAGCTTTATTCTCTAAGAATGACTAAACAAACATGTTCATGAACATAGAGTAATTTTAGAGACAACTAGACAGAAAATGAGCTAAAATGTCTCATATACCCACATGGTCATTATACTGCTTCGCTGGCAATGCTTCAATCATGAGGTCAACAATTATTAGCTCACTAAATCACTTTATATCTTTAGATATTCTCTTTATTAGAAAGGTACTTTATATCGATATGCTTACTTCCGCTTTCACTTTTGTTATTCTTAGAGAAGAAAATAACAATCGAGTTTTTATAGAAAATCTTTAAAGGCCTCTTTATGGAACTGACAATCTTGAGATCTTAGATGAAATTTCTTAGCCATAATGCTTATGTCGTGGCTTTATAGCATGCAATGAATTCTGCCTCAATGGTAGAGGAAGTAACAATTGTTTACTTAGTATTTCTCTAAAATATAACTTTTTCAGCAAGAAGGAAAACATATTTTGAAGTTGACTTTCTTGTATGTAAAATTTGCATATGAATAACTAATCATTTCCAAAATATTAATGTATCTGCATGTGAGTTTGTAGTCATGATTCCTTGCAAATAATCTTCTTAGTAGCTTTCTAATGTTCAAAGTTAGGATTACTTTATTGCTTGCCTTACATTCCTACTGCAAATCTGATAATGCCTAGTCTTATGCAAACTTGCATATATATCGGACTGCCTACTACATATGCATAGGGAATATGTCATTTTTTCTTCCTCTAATGCATTTCATGGACATAATTTTGATTAAATTTATCTTCTTTAATAATGAGCATAATAATAGATGTACAATCCATCATTTTAAATTTCTCTAAAACCTTTCTAATATAGTTTCCCTAAGACAGTCTTAATATTCCTTGAGATATATCTTTGCAAACCTCTATGGCTAAAATATAAGAGGCTTTATCTAAATCTTTCATTTCAAGTTCTAAGAGAGAAATTGCTTTGTCTCATGTAGCAAGCTTAAATCATTGCTAGCAAGTAAAATATCATCCACATATAGGACTAGAAAATTCTATTTACTCTCACATATTTTAAAGTATATATATTGATCAACAATGTTCTTAGTGAGACCAAATGAGATAATAATGTTGTGAAATTTTATATACCATTATCAGGAGGATAGTTTAGCCCCATATACATATATATATATATATATTAAAACTTGCATATTAGCTTTTTTTAAAGAAACCTTTAGGCTTAATCATGTATACCTCTTCTTCTAGATTTCTATTTTAAGAATAATATTTTCATAGCAATTTAATATAGTTCTAAATTAAACTGAGCTACTAGTGCCATAATTAGTTTAAATGAATCTTCTTTGAAATTGGAGAGAAAGTTTTACAATAATCAATGCTTTTTTTTGAGTAAAACCCTTAGCCACAAGTTAGCTTTATATAATTCAATATTATAAGATGAGTCTCTTTTGGTCTTATAGCCCATTTACATTCAATGATTGAGGGTCCCTTTAGTAATTAAATGAGGTCCTAGACTTTAGTTTTGGCCATGGATTTTATCTCTTCCTTGATGCCATCATATCAAAGCATGGAACTCTTTCCACTCATAGCTTGTAAAAACATACTTGGATCATCTTTGAACCCAATGTCATAATTAGCCTTTTGTAGGTATGCAATATAATCATTAGAAATTGACAGTTTTCTTGTTTATGAGGATCTTCTTAAGCCTGCTATCCCATTTGTACTTTGTTATGTATGAGTATTAGATTTGAAAGGAACTTGTTCTTCATGGACCAGTAGTTCTTAGATTGGTTGCTCTTGAATTGATTGCTCTTGATTTCAAATTGATCTCATTAAAAGGCAATCAATTGTTTTTCATTTACGGACAAATCATTTGATTCTTGTTTTTCCTCAAATTCTATTTTACAAGAACAACTCTATTTAGTATTTTTAGACTCAACAATTCTAAGAAGATGTGAAAGATAATAAATTAAAAATCCGTTAGATTTTAGTGCATAGCCCGTAAAATATCAACTAATTGTCCTTAGATTTAATTTCTTTATGTGAAGATTGTAAATCATTACTTTAATAAGATAACCCCATATGTATAAATAACTTAAACTTAGTTTCCATCTATTCCATAAGTTAAATGATGTCTTAAGGATAGCCTTGGATGGAACTATGTTTAAAATGTACACTATAGTTTTCAAGGCTTTACTCAATACATAAAAGAGGATCAAAATTACTGATCATACTTCTTTTAGCAACACCCTAGCATTGTACATTGAGCAATACTACTTTATTTTTCAAATAACTTGGCAAATGAGCCAATCATTTGTCTCTTTTTATGTACCTCTCACAATATTCCTTACCTTAATCTAATCATACAATTTTTATTTTCTTTTTATTTTATCTTTCTACTACTATCTTATAGGCCTTGAAGGCATTTAATAACTTAGCCTTGTCAAATAGAAGATAGAGATATATGAATCCTGTATAGTTATCAATAAATAGGATCAAATATCTTCGATCATTTAGGTAATGTTTAGGAAATGGTCTGCAGATATAAGTGTATATGGTTTGAAGAATATCCAACTCCTCTTGGCACCTTTAAAGAACTTGTTAATTTGCTTTTCTTTTATGCAATCCGCACAAGTATTAAAATTAATAAAATCAAAAGTTTTCATAACTCCATTATTTACTAACTTCTTAATTCTCTCAATAAAAATATGACCCAATTTCTTATGCCATAGTACGTAGGAGTTCCAATCAATGATAATATTTTTTATAACAATTTTAGTATATGAGGTTAATGATATGACTCAAATGTGGGGTCAAAATCAGTTTTATACAAACTATTAATTAAAGTTCTACCACCAACTAATTCATTATTTTTGAAAATACTAAATATCATCTTTTCAAAATGAAACACAAAGTCAATAGTAATTAGTCTAGCAATGAAAATTAGATTTCTACAAAATGAAGGAACACAAAAAGCATTCTCAAGATCTAAAACAAAGCCATATTTTAAAACTAATTTAAAAGTCCCTCACAACTTCAACTTTTGAATGCACTCTATTTCTCAAATAAATGCCTTGTTCATTTCCCTACACTTCTTTATATTAAGAAAATATCGCATGATATTAATAATATGGATTATAGAACCTGAATTAATCCACTATTTGTTGTTAGGAGCATCAACAAAAAAAAGGATTTGTAACAAATAAATGCCTTGTTTATTTTCCTATGGCTTCTTTATATTAAGAAAATATTGCATGATATTAACAATATGGATTGTTGAACTTGAATTAATTCACCATGTGTTCTTAAGGAGTATCAACAAAAAAGGATTCATGACACACGAGAGAAATCATATCACCTTTCTTTTCAAACCATTTCTTAAACTTTGAGCAAATCTTTTTAATGTTCTTGTTTCTTGAAGCATGCAACCTTAATGCACTTCATTGATCTTTTTGCCTGCCTTCATGAATTTTTCGCTTTCCTTCTTCTCTTATGAGGCGTTCTCTTCCTCCTGAATGTACATGATTAAAAGTTCATTAAGCAATCATTTTTTCTTTATTTTGAAAGAATAAAATGAACGGTGAATGATTCAGAAATCTCAACATCTAGGAACTTAAGTTGTGCAGTAGTATCTCTTATCTCCATAATGTGCTTATGCACATTCTTAGAATGATTCAAATTATTCGTATGGTTTTTAATTTAAATTATTTGAAAATATTAACAATTTTTTACATAATTATTTCAATAGTTTTCAACAATTGATGTTGTGGTAAATGTGACAATGACAATTATGAGGATGGCAATAGCAATAATGATGATGGTAGTAGTGGTAGCAGCAAGGATGCCGATGATATAATGAATGATGGTAGCAGTTTGGTAGAGATGGTGATCATAATGGTGGCAGCAATCAAATGATGGTAATGGTGGCAGTGATTGTTGCAATAACTGATGACAATAGTGTGGTGAAGGAGATGTTTGTCGTGGTGTAAAAAACTTAAGTTTTTAATTTTTAAAAATAGTAAAAGTAAAATATTAATTACTTTCATTTTTTTTAAAAAAATAGGAATAATTTAGATGATAAAAATAGTATTAAAAAACATGTTTTTTTTGGCTTAATTTCCATGATTTTACTTTTAAAAATAAAGATAAAATAAAATGATATCAAACAGACTTTTTTTTTTTCTCAAAATAAATATAAAAAAAGGCATTAATCTACGAAGCGTGACTCCTGCGGGCAAGTACTCTCTCTTTGATTTTTGTAAAAGGGTTCGTCTGCTGACTAGTTATTCGTCCTTCATTCTTACATCCAATACAGAATCTCTTCTGGTTTTCAAGAAATCCAAAGGAGACGAGGATTTTAATTATTTCAATTGCCGGAGGAACCCCATCCTTCGTTTCCAGTGATGGCGAACAAGCGAGGAAGCACAATTCAAACATCTTGTGGATCATCATGAGAGCTGCCAAACGCTGCTGAAGAATATGTCAACGAGTTGAAGAGGTTATTGCTGCGGATCGAAGCCGCAATGGCCGATGCTGAGGAAAGGTACGTAACAAAGGAGGCCATTAGGCTTTGACTGAGGGAATAAAAGGTTTAGCTTATGATAAGGAAGACACAGTGGATGAGCACGGATATGAGGGGTTGCGTCCCAAATACAAGGCCAAACTCAACTAGAGGCTACAGGAAATGGGAGGAGGTCAGCAACTTTATCACCACTTGAGGTATTTCAATTCCTGATGACTTGGTCACAAGTTCAAGAAAGTCAAGAGGAGGTTTGAAAATATCATAAGGTAGATGTTTCTCTTTTGTTTCACAGAGGCAGGTGGACAGAGGTGATGAAAATAGGGACTGGACTAATCTAAATGGTTTAAATAATCTTCTTAAAGCCTTAAGAAAGGAATTGAGGGGGAACATAATTTTGCCTACTAAAATATAGTTTTGATTCTTAAACTTTCAATTATTATAATTTAATCCCTTATGTTTTAAGAACATTGCATTTCGTTCGTTTATAGTTAAAATTAACGAAATAGATGATATGTTACCCCATAAATCAATCCACGTATTCGCAACAGGATAACACATTAGTTATTTTGGCGTGATGTCAGAAATATAATATTTTTAAAACATAAGAGATTAAACTAGAACAACTAATAGTTGAGGATCAAAATAAATTTTGAGTAAGGTTTGAAGACCAAAAGTATAATTTCACCTAAATTTGCTACTACTTAAAAGCACCCCTAATGGAGGTTGGGATCATGCACTCCCCTACCGTCTTGCACGTGCAAACTTGCTTGAAATCAAAGATTTTCACAAAGGGAAAGGGTTGCCTTCAGCTGTGAAAACACTTGGAAGTCTTCTTCGCTTGGATACCTGATGAAGAGAGTTGGTTGGATATCTTGGAAAGCAATCAACGGGAATTAGTTGAACAGTAAAAATGACGCTCTGCCAGCTCTAAGATTGAGTTATAATTGCTTGCCAGCCCATCTGAAGCAACGTTTCATGTATTGTTCCTTGTTTCCCAATGGTTGTTGATTCCAAAAAATGACATGCAGTTAAGCTTCAGAGGTCACCAGATCTTGTTTAACTATTTCTTAAAAAATTTATCAAACTTCAGGATCGATTGACAAAATGATGGCCAATCTTTTATTATTATTATTATTATTATTATTTTAATTCTATTTTTTTGGAGAGTGATATATCAACTGATATTCCACGTGTAACCCTTGGCCAGAATATCAAAATCTTTTCAAACATTTGATGGAGGAATTATTGACAAGTCCGTTTGATTGTCGTTTGACCAATTAAATGCAATGCGGTTAATCATGTTATATTTAGTCCTTTACATAGATTTAACCCTTCTTCAACAGATTTAAGCCTGTTTTCTATACAGGCCACAGGCTAAACATAAAACGGCTATTAAAATCAAAAAGCTGGCGATAAGCTTGGGCAGCCAGTGAGGAGGAGGCAGGCCATAATTTTTCCATTCAAGAGTACTCCAAATTTCATTTTTAGATAGTATTCTGATTAGAATAGGTATCATTCATCCACCAGATTACTGATGGTTAAGCTCTGAAACGGTTCAAAACAGGACAACAATGTTACTAAAATGCTTCATATTTGCTGATATTGTGAACTTCTATATTTATATGCATGGCATCTGTGACTGAACCTTCACCTGAGGCTCAGGTGCACAAAAAGCTGCAATTATTTTATAATCTGGTGAATTCCATAGTATTGACACTCCACAGCAATAACAGAAATCATATTTAAGAGTAAATTGTGGCTTAAAACATGGAGAAAGCAAGCCAGGCATGTATTTTTCATGCAAAAGTAATCTCTGGTCATGCAATCCAAATGCACCCTTCTTTCAGCTAGAATCTTCTAGTGGTAAGCATTTTTTTTTTTATATAAAAAAAGAAGTCATGTAAAGCATAGCAGTGCTTAAAGAGGAGGATGTCTAGATCAATGGTCCATCCTAAACTAAGGAGAAGATGACTGCCTGACTATAATTCTAATTTCAGGTTGTTCTTTCATAAAATCCAAGTTAGATGCAATGCAAATGATGCAAGAAAGATGCCAGCTATATTCCAAAGATATTACTACTTGTTTGAACTAACATATAGCAAATGAATGTTTGGTTTTAATTTTTTAAAAAAATCAAGATAAATTATGATGAGGGATTTTGCAGAAAAAACTCAAAAATATCCTTTGAAAGATAGTCCTATGTTCGATGATCTCCATGGTGAAAACCTACTCAGATTAGGTTGAGTGTGGGGCAGTTTAAAAGTTTGTCAATTAAATATGAGCCAGACCTTGTCGTTAAACAAGTAAAGCGATCTTACCTATATAATTCATTTATTAAATAAATTAAACCAGGTTAGAGGGTTTAAATAGATTTTTCATAGGTTCAATAAGTTTAAAATTGGTTAAGCAAGCCAGGTTAACTGGTTAACTAGGTTTTAAATAATTAAACAGGTTTTAAATGAGTTAAACATGTTGCATCATGACTTAATTCAATTATTAAACACGCCAAAATGAATCAAATAGTTCATGTTTGACACGTTTAATAAATAGGATCAAGGAGGCGGACTCGTTTATAATCCCAATCTAGTTATTCTAAATCTGAATCTTTTTTAAAGTGGATTGGTTGGCGTTGGATTGATGAATTGGGCGATAAATTGACACCCATTCTCTGCAAACTAGATGCGGCCAGTTGTCGCTCCACTATGAACTAGTTGCGATCAGAGTTCATTATTATATCCTCCATCAAAAAAAAGGTCAGATAGCAAACGTAAAGAGGAAGGCTCTATAGAAAATGGAGAGGAAAAAAATTATGGTCAATATTAAATTACCCGCTTTTTCATTCAAATTCCACTAGATATTCCAAAAAGATCTTTCATCTCCAGTCTTTTAAATATTTTACTCCTTTGTCACTCAATCACAAGAGATGATGTGCATAGCTATGTTAAAAAAAAATCAACTTAGGCGAGGAACATTGGGAGAATGCATGCATAATGCCATGATTAAGAAGAGAAGATGGTGCTGCCATGATTAAGGAGAGAAGATGGTGCGTGTGACCCCTCAAAAAGAGGCAATTCCTCAGCCACAAGTTCTCCCAGCATGGAATCTTATTTTACTGTTGTGTTGATAATAATGACACAAATCCATGAGCTCCTCGGACTACTTGTCCACACAACATAATCTGATTTAAATTTGGAGATCACTCCACTAAAAATAGTTGCCCTCTTTTCATTTCCACCATTCATCAGCCCTCTTCAGGTTCCTGGAATTAATCTGGTCCTCGAAACATTTAGCCATTTCTTCTCAGTTGTGGATCCAGAAACAATTATTAGCCACTGTGTTTCCAAATGCACATCCGATGTTTGGAGACTAAAGGGTATATAGTTAACAAAAATACAACAGAAACTTGCTCTATCAGTTCATATCATTCTCCAACCAAAATACAGAGCACAGTTGACAAAAACATGCGACGATAGAACTCATAAACGCAACATAGCCACCAGATAGAAGTTCATAATTTCCAAGCCTCAAGAAATTTATAGCATACAATCACCAGAAGTTTATGACATGGTAGTTTCTCTCCAAACCCAGACCATCATTCGCTAGCCTAAGAACAATGGGCACATAGAGAGCCGTAAAATTTTTTACGGGATTCCAGACGTATCGTTCCAGGCGCGCGAGCTGACGTTCCATTCCCGGTCTACAGGAGGGATGGAAAGGGATGAGGCCAACTGATGCATTTCGAGCCCAATGTCATCATCGGTCATGACAGATGATGGACCGTTGGAGAGCTCTCCGCTGTCGCTATTGTACCAGTCCGGGGCCGCCATCGTCGCAGGCACTGTGGGCGCCGGCGCCGGTATCATATCGAACAGCGTGGATATGTCTTCATGCACAGGATTGAACTCATTCTTGACTACACTCCTCATCTCAATTCCTGGAAGAAAAATGCTCGGTGAGAGACCGATGGCATCACAGAACAAAAGGTCTCTTTTAGAGCATCGTTTCACATGTAACCATCGGTCCTCACGGAGATTAACAATGACGCTGGTTGGAAGTAGAAGAAGGAAAGGTTGAGAATTAAGAGCGGAACAAGGGAAAATTGGGCAGGCATTCAATGAGTGCTGAACTGCCTTCATTCGTGAGTTAAAAACAGAATAATGAAGTAACAGTGAGAGAACTAGTGACATGATCAACCGAAATAAAATTGCAGACTTGGTGGACAAGTTTATTACGGATGGCAGAACATGAATCAAAGGATTAAAAATAATGAAGGTTTTAGAAGATGGATAGAGATGAATAAATATTGAATCATCGGGCATTACCATCTGAATTCGATTACTTGATGCTCTCAGTGCATCGAACGACGTTTTCATCAGGTTTAATAATGATAAAAACGATTCACTACATGCAGCCAAACAAAGAGATGAACTCACCGTTAATGGAAGAGTCGGAGCCGTCCGGCTTAGTGAGGGAATCCAGAGCCGAGCCATGAGAGGGCTTGCTAACGTCGTTACCATCACGGTAACCGTCCCCGCCCTGACCTCCGGCGGCCGCCCCGAGCTGAGGCTGCCAGTCCACCCTCGGAGCCTCCCCACCGCGCTGCAGCTCTCGTATCATGTCGTCCAGCAGCCCGCTGCCGGTCGACTGGAACGGCCCGATGCCCGCACCGCCGCAGCCGCCGCCCTTCTCCCCCGGTATTTGGCTTGAAGGGAGCTCACCCCTGAAGGGCATCTGAACGAAAGGAGGAGATGGATTCACGTCGAAGCTCCCCAAATTCCAGTGCATCGGCTGCTGCGACTGAAATAGAGGGCTCTGCACGGTCGGCGAAACAGGGCAGGAGAACGGAAACTGCTGCGGCGGAGCCGGCGAAAGGGGATAGGAAACAGAAAACTGCGGCGGCGGAGCCGGCGAGACGGGGCAGGAAACAGAGAACTGCTGCCGCGGCTGGTGCTGGGGTTGAAGCAGGGAAAGAGCAGGAGGCGAGAGAGGGGAGGAGAGCGGGAACTGGAAAGCGAGGCCGTTCGAGAATTGGTTCAGGATAGGGACGGACGCGGTTGCGGAGGGAGACGACGAGAAGGCCGCCGTCGGAGAGGGAGAGGACGGCAAGGTGATCGGGTTGAGCAATGAGAGAGGAGGAGGGCGGAGCCGGGTCCGGGGCACGGGGGCGGGCGGAGGGGTGGAAGGGACGGGAGAGGCGGAAGAGGCGGTGGCGGGAGGACGGAGTGGGAAGCCCTGCCGGAGCAAAAGCTGCCGCTGGACCTCCGGCGGGTAAAGAGGAAGCCCCGCCCGCTTCCGCCGCTTGATCCGTGTGTTCCAGTAGTTCTTGATCTCGTTATCCGTCCTCCCCGGCAACTACAGAAACGTTCACGGATAAGCAGCGAAGAATGGCAGCAAGAAGAGAAGATATCAGAGAGAAGGCGAAGAGGAGTACCTGAGTGGCCATGCGGGCCCACTTGTTGCCGAGCTGAGCGTGGAGTTGAAGGATGAGGAGCTCCTCCTCGGCGGTGAAGGAGCCCTTCTTAAGGTTGGGGCGGAGGTGGTTGGCCCAGCGGAGGCGGCAGCTCTTCCCGCAGCGGTTGAGGCCGCTGTTCTTCTGGACCGCGTTCCAGTTGCCCTCCCCGTACTTGTTCACGTACTCGATCAGGATCGCGTCCTCCCCCGCCGTCCACGGCCCCTTCTTCAGCGCCACCGCCGACGACTCCTCCGCCCCTCCTCCGTTCTTCATCTCGCCCGCTGACCACCCCCTCCTCTCCCTCCCTCCCTCCCTCCCTTTACACCAACGAGTTTGGCCCGGGGGTTACTCGAAACAACCCCCCGCCCCAACGAACGAGGAGATGGAGAGAAAGGAGGGCAGATCTCTTTCTATCTCTTGGCTTCTTCCGTGAGTTTCTTGTCCCCTTCCATAGAAAGAGGAGGAGGTGGGACCTGAGCAAGGGTAGGATCCGAGACAAAAAGAAAGATGGATGGACCCGGGTTTGGTTTAGAAAGAAAAAAATGGATGGTTTTGGGGGAGTTTCTTGTTTTCCCCTTCCTATTTATTGCCCATATTTGAACAGGGACTTCAGACACCTCACAATCTTGAGAGCAAAGGAATCGTACGGAGGGAATTTATTCTTTATTTATTTATTTATTTTTCTCAAACCATATAATTTTCAAAGAAATGGAATCTGATATTCCTCGGGGTGGGCGAAGGATGGTACGAGGGATGATGAGAAAAAGCGGTCCAAGGGAATGATTAGACGACGAGAACGAGGACGAGGGAGGCGCGCGCGAGGGAACGAGAGAAGTCTCCAGCCTTTGGGTTGTTATTTATGGCATCGTTCGAAATTAAGTATCAAAAATCCGAGTTAGATATATCGAGTTTTCCTTGATTAGAGCTTTAATGAGATGTTAATTTTTAATTTGGGAGGGGTGGACAGCTAAAACCAGGCTGCTTTGCCGTTCCTTCGATGCTTCTCTCCGTGCTCGCTTTTTCATCTTTTTCTTTTTTCTTTTTTTTTTTTCGCTGTTTTGGAGATTAATTTAAGTAATAATTAAAGCAATTAAATTATATTTTTCAGGATTTGGTCCGGATAACAAGGGGACGGACCGGGAGCCCATCCGGATCGGCTGGCCGTCGGATTGATGGACTTGAGCGGTTAGGATGGACGGGACTACAACTGTCTCCGCGTGGAGGCGAGAAATGCGAATTAGATGGCACGATACAACCAAAATTTATTCCACAGTTCCAGAAATCTGTAACAAAAATTGAAATTTATTATTTATTTTCCTTTTTTTTTTTTCTTTCTTTTCTTTTCTTTTCTTTTTTTCTTTTTTTCCTCTTTAGCCTCTGTTTAAATTTTAAGCTGTCCTCTAAGGTCCATATATTGTGTATTCATTGGAATATTTGGGGTCGTACTCTACTGTTTTCACCTTAGGTTAGTCCAATAATGAATACGTGTCTTCAAATGGTTAGGATGTTGTAATATATTTTATGGTATACTTGAGGTTGTGTTCCAGTTACACTGCTTGCTCTATCTCTTTGAGAGTTACATTTTAAATTGGATGATCAAGATTTGATACCGAATGTCTCAACCATCAGGCTATTTTTAGGTTGCTTATATATCAAAATTATATAATTTAAAAACTCATAACTGATGTTTCAAATGATGAAAAAATATATATAATAATATAACATAATGTATATACTAACCACTTGATGCATAGGTCAAGTAGTAGATTATGCACAGGTCACGCGACTTTAAACTGCATGATTTTACCGTACAAGTAGTAGATTATGCTAATGATTTAGATCATTAATGTGTGCATTCATATGTGATTAAACTTTTATGGATGTGTAAATATTAATTAAGGTCTTAGGCATCCTAAATGAGAAAGTCTTAAAAAGGTTATATACCTAGACAACATGGTAAGCAAATTCAAACGAGGAAAGCTTATACCTAAAATTAGATGGTGCATTCTATCTTTGCCTGTGTTGTGCCCACTCTTTTGGGCTTTTGGTTTCAAATATGGCTATATATCCGGTAAGATTTGATAAGAGTATTAGACCTTCACATCAAGTGCTACTTCTTAATTAACCAAGCACTTATTTTCTAGATCTATGCTTCACATATTAGATCATATACAAGTTTGATTAGCAAGCTAATAACTTGCTAATCAAAAATAAACATGCAATCTTTTTAAGAGAAACAAACTCTCCATTAATATCATGGAATCAAGCCCTTTAGAGCAAGGGAGCCTTTGTTTGTGCTCAATAAATGCCCCCCATCTTCATTTGTTCATATATATATATATATATATATATATATATATATATATATATATATATATAGAGAGAGAGAGAGAGAGAGAGAGAGTTAGACTTAGTTACATCCAAATGTATCCAATCCTAAATTCAGTTATCTCTTTCACCCTTAAATCTTTATAATTTATGAATTTTAAAGATAAAAAAGTAAAAAAGATGAAATGGTTTCGAAATCCAAGTTGATCAAAAGGCGAAGAAAATAATCAGATCTTAGATTTGGTTATATTTGGATGTAGTCAAATTTATATCTATCTCTATATACAAATACAAGATTCGATCAGCTTTTCTATCATTGAATTCATATAGATTCCGAAGCCGTTCCTTTTTTTTATTTTTTTTATTTTTAAGATTCATAAATTACGTGGATTCAAGGATAAAAAGATAATGAAATATAGGTTTAGTTATATTTGAATGAAGCTAAGTTTATCCTCCCCTCCCTTCTTTTTCTCTCTCTCTCTCTCTTAACTCATGAATTTTGTCACGTTCAAGTGTCTGGCATATAAAAATATCCTTTCATGAGAAAATAAAGGAGTCAAAGACAAGAATAATTCAAATGTCTTTGCTGGATTTGATAGGTTATTTGTTTGATTTGAAGTGTTTGACCTTGCTGACTCTAATCTAAGCTGAATTTATTTCTGTTTTTTTTCAAAAAGTTAAACATATTTTGGAACACCTACAAAGAATATTTGGTTTCAATGTAGACTTCTTGGCATTTTTCAATTAAATGTCTCTATTTTTTAATACAGCTACAGTCAATGGGTCGGCAACTCTCCCCCTGACACTGCCATTAAAGAGTGCTTTTGGTGTTGGTTCTACATTATAATGATCTATTTATTAATATAAAAATGTAAAAAATAATAATTTGCCGTGTAGGCATGATGGAAGAGTTAGCAAGAACAAATTTATATTCTTAAATCCAGTTTTGGAGGGCGTAATGGAAATTCTGTTCCAAAGAAGGGTAATCTTGCATAAATTACCCACTCTAATATGCCCTCTTCAACATCAAGCCAGCCTTTATATATATATATATTCCTTTCTTTTTTTTCTCCTCAGGCTAATCTTTTTCCTTCTTTCTTCCTTCCTTCCTCTCTCTCTCTCTTTTTTTTTTTTTTTTTCCTCTCAAGAATGGCCTAATTTTAAAATTACTAATACCCATATCTGGCCACAGAAGAACATGGACATACTTCGTCTGTAAGTGAAGTTGAATGCATTTTTTTTTTTCTTTTTTATAGTGGATAGATATTTTTAATAATAAATTTTTGCATTTTTTATACGGATGATATTATATATAGATATATTTTTGTAGGGCGCTAAATGCAAATATTTTTCTTCTTATTTTGAACAATTGGACTGTATCCAGAGGCCAGAGGTCTAAACATCTAAATTTTATGATTATTTTTTTTTAAAAAAATAACATAACATGCAAAAAATAAATAAATAAATAAATAAAGCTATGACACATCCATTTGCACGAATTGTTCCCCTTTCACATGCCACCTTTGAGAGGACGGTTAATTACAGAGTCACAAATCTGGGGTTTTAAGAACAAATCGGGAAGAATTAAAAACTCTGAATTCAAAAAAAAAAAAAAAATCCAGTTAAGATAAGGTCATCAGAAATTTAGAACAATTGAGTGGTACTGGTTTTAATTATTCAATGTATTGCTAAAAATATTACTCATTGAATGTTGGTACCATAGTTAGTTATTGAGGCAGCGTTAGTAGGTTTGATGATGGCCAAGGAGTTCAAATTTGCCGTATTCTTGGACCATGCACTTTATCCACGCTCTCAATGGTAGACTGCGATCGATTTAAAGGGAGATCCGGCTCCCAGAATTGTTTGCATGGTTTACTTTCTTACAAAGATTGATTGGGCCATTAAACTAAAGAAAAAATCAAGAACGAAGGCCCTTCTATACGGTCTCCTGGGCCCAAAGGCTCCTCCTTATGGCCTATATAAGATCAAAGGAACAGAGGATCTAGTGCCGGAAAGCAATAAGCCTATCTCTCAATCCGGAACTCCTTCTACCTCTTCATCTGGATCGCTACTGCTACTGCGTGTTGAAAGAAAATAGGTAAATTGATTTGATATTTTATTTATATGCACAGCCTTCCTAAAGGATTCATCCCTCATATTTCCTTATGTTTGGATAAAGGTTAATTTTATAACCTTTGTCCGAGAGAAAAAAAGAAAGAAGGAGAGAATCTCTATTCATTTTTAATAAGTTAAATTTTTTATTCTCAATTTGAAAGATAAAGAAAGAGAGAATAAATATATAATTTTTATCACATATTTTTAATTTTATTCATATAAATTAATTTAAATTTTTTTTATAAAAAAATATGTTTATGATTTTATAAATATAATATTTTTTTTATTCTAATAAAAAAATATATATATATTTTTCAAACAAAAAGATAACAACTCCTCTTTCCTCTTCTTTCTTTTCCTGCTGATGCCAGTTGCCGTCGCTACGCGCTTGCTGTCAACCATTTGATGCGCAACCCGAGCCCCAAACCACCTTTGCCTTCTGTTGTGCTCAAGGCTTGAGCTCAACTCCAAGAAACGAAGGCCAGGGCCTAGGTCCTTGCAGTGCCATTTAGTTAGGTTTTTTTTTTTGGGAACCCTATGATGACCATTCTAAGCTCCTCACCACTGCTTGCGAGCAACATGGGAGATCCCAGCTCTCTTTTGGAGCAAGTTGTGGGCGCAGCCTCTACATGTTTCAGACTCGCACTTAGCATTAGCTTCCATGGTAACTTTCTTTTATATAAAATTCAGTCACTCTCTTGAACACTCAATTCTCAAGAAATGCTTGCTTCTTGCCTTATTCCTCAGGCTTTGCTTGCATTCGACGTTTCTGGACCATTTTTTGTCCTCTATATTTTAATCAAAACAGTAGAAAATTCGCCAACCCATTTCATTGCAAAAAGGAAGAAGAGAAAGGATCTAAAAAAAAAAAAATAAAAGGATTTTTTTTTTTTTTTTTTTTTTTAATAACAAGGATCATGATGCAATAACATCCACTCAAAACAAATATGATATAACCTCTTGCGATATACTCAATCAATTAATATACAAAGGCCCAAGACAAAGAAGGAGATAAGCACAAATAATTAAAAATAAATAAATAAATATAAATTAAGTAAAAATAATTAACTATAGAGATGTGCAGATTATGTCATTCTTAAAGGTAAATTACACATTATCAGAAATCAATAATTCCATGCGAAGGGTCTCAATACATTTATCTTCTAAGGTGCAGCAGCTATATAAGCACCTTTAAAAGGACATGATTCCAGTTACAGAGGTTGGTTTAATTGCTTTTGGCTGTCCTTTAGCCTCTAAGAGAATATGATGTTATTTAGAATGAGACCTAAGATGTGTTATTGTGGAAGGAAGTATTTATGGAAGATGTGTTTGGCCAATGGTAGCTTCCCTTCGAAAACATCTCTTTGAAAGCAGCCCTTTGGTAGCATCCCTCGAGAAGCAACCCTTCGGATGGCAACAAATATTTAGTAACCCTTCGATGGTAACAGGTATCCAATGATGGAATCCCAGTGGGTGCATGATGGATAGAATCCCAACAGGTTGTCCGATGGGTTGGACCAAAAGGTAATGGACTGAGGTAAAGCTAAACCTAATCTCCAAATATGGGTTTTTTTATCAAGAGATAATCAATTTGGCACAACTCAATATAAAAGGTGTATTAAGAGATTTTTTTATTTTCTAATATAAGACTAAAAACAAAAAAAAGAAGATGAAGTGTTTTGAAACACATAAAATATGAACAGCCAATATTAAGTAGAACTTACTCTCAAAACAAGAATAGAAATTAAGCAAGCAGAACATAACTTGGAGATTCAACAAACAAGTTATTCTCCTTTCATCTTGATTTGTTCTGGTTCAAATCAAATCATGAGCCCTGAGAAAGACTTACACTTCATTTCTCTTTCAACTAAATAGCCTTGTGAAGACCAAGAATCTTGGTATCTTGAGATATGTTGTCTTTTGTTATAGAGATCTTGCTTAGCTTATGAACAAATTTGGAAATGCACTTATTCATATCTAAGTTTAAAGCCTAAAGAAGATACAAGGACAAGCTAGGAGGATCTATGCGTTAGAGTTTGCTTTTAATTTAATAAATTTAATGCAGACATATTTCCATTTGTATAGAGAGCACGATTTCTAATCCGTATTGAATAATGCAGTTTTCTTCTCTATATAAGCACATATAGCTTTAGCCTTAGGGCAACTAAGAGCATTATTGAGAGAGTTTAAGAGACGATTCTGTTAAATATAAGTGAATCTTAATTTTTTCTTATGAGAGAGAGTATCTATGATGAGGAAACAATTATTGTAAACTCTATTTTATTTTAATAGAAAAATTTATCTTTTTTACCGAGTGGATGTAGGTCATCAAACCGAACTTCGTTAAATCCTTGCATGTTGTTTTCTTTTTTGTTTCTCTTTCTTCTTTTATGTTGATATCTTCTTTTTTTCTCGCTACGGAACAAATGATATCAAAGCTTCCTTGTGCACAAATAAGTGGTATTAGAGTTTTTTCTATACACAACAGTATGAATATAATTAGCTTTTGCAAGGATGAAATCAAATCTAAGAGTATTATACTTAAAAAATAAGGGATACACGGTCATGTCAAGTATTTAACCCAAGTGATGGGTTAGGGTATAATAATAATATTTTGATATAAGCAATAAAATATTAATATTTAATAAAATAAATATTAAAAAATTGAGTTGTATTATTAAAATAAATATTAAATATTTAATACATAAATATTTCATATTTACATAAAAAATATTGAAATATTTATGTAAAATTTCATAAATTTTTATATAAATATTATAAAAAATATTTATAAAAAATTCTACAATCTTCAGAT
This sequence comes from Metroxylon sagu, assembly GCA_017589505.3. Taxonomy (NCBI): domain Eukaryota; kingdom Viridiplantae; phylum Streptophyta; class Magnoliopsida; order Arecales; family Arecaceae; genus Metroxylon; species Metroxylon sagu. The sequence goes on from JACVBY030000667.1 coordinate 4,456,904, forward strand.
AAATTTTTATTTAATAGATAATTAACAAAATTTTAAAATTCTAAAATACTTTACTTTGAAATGCTATATTTTAAAATTTTATAAATTTTTAAAATGTCTCGTCTTAATGCAACTTGATACTTTCAGACCTAGCGACAAAACTTTGGTTTTTGGTTATTGTCCCTTTTGCTTTTTTTTATTTTCTTTGAATCCTTTACTATGATATATTTATAGGATAAAACTTACATGCGGTGCGTTGCTTACATGCCCTTTGAATCCTTTACTATGATATATTTATAGGATAAAACTTACAATGCGGTGCGTTGCTTACATGCCCTTTGGTTTTTTTTTTATCTTTCTTGCTTTTTTTCTCTCTACCATTACTTCATGCTGAGATAAAGGCTGGGGCGGCGCTAAAAAAAGAAAGAGGTTCTTAGTTGGATGTGTTGCTCTCCTTTATTTTCTCAGTTGGGCCACTATGAAATAATACAACAGTTAAGGATGATGTTGAATGTCATGTACCAGTATATACACAACATGGTATTTTATATTTTGTTATGTTACATTGGTTAATCGGTTACCATTACATTGGGAGGTAAACATTTGGATCTGTGCTTCTACTCATGCCTTATTTGTTGAAATGCTTCTAATTAATAAAATAATATGGTGTTAAAATTAGATTTAACATGACTACATAGTTTTATGGTTGGATTATTTGAGAGTAACAGCTAAAGAAGATATTGTAATCCCATTATATCTTGCATAATGGATGAGATTGTCCTAGGCTCGGTCTTCTATTTTTTTTTTTTTTCTCTCTTTCTTTATGGATTTTTCATGTAACAATTATGGTGTTCTGATGACAATTTGCATTAGGTTATTTGTCTCTATTTCTATTTTGATTATCTTGATATTATCTTTAATCTATGGCATAAGAGGGGAAGGTTTGGTTTTCTAACAAGTGGAATGTGTCAACATTTGAGTGGGACACGTTGAAATGATTGCTAATTTAAAAATACACCTAATCAAAACCACACTAACAAGAGTGATGATATTCTCATTGTGTGATAGCCTTTGTATATCCTTGGACTTAGAGGAGCCTATATGAACTAGCTCAAACCAAAATTCAAGTTTGTGTACAATGGCTAACTAGGAGTACAAGTAAGAGATGCCTAACAAGGTATCCACTAACCACTACTTATATAGCTAGAATAACTTATTTGAACAAAAACTAACAAAACAAAAAATAAATCCACTCATAGTTTTGCAAATGTTTTTGGAGAAATAGTTTCTCTAATGTTGAGTTGATTCATTGGCCCAATAGATGTGCGTTAAGTTATGAGTTTGATGGTATCATGTTATTTTCCCAAGAACCAGCATGTATTTGTGGTTATAGTGGAAGAATAATATTGCAAATTGATGTGCTATTACTAGAGGGACCATATCTCTTTTCCTACGTTAAGAATACATCGTTAGCATATTCTAAAAATCATGCTCATGACCCAGCAGGATCCTTGGTCACAAGAATGGATCTGGGCTTGCCAATTTGGCTTATGGGGAATCACAACAGTAGTTCAATTACCTAGTTGGACCACAAGATGAGAAGGATTAGATTTCCGAGTAAATAAATAATTTTTTAGGCTTTATAAATAATATGAGTTCATTATTGTGTGGTATTGGGCTCTGTGTATGATATAGGCCAATTAATTAGAGGGTAAAGGACACTAGGCCCTCAAATGGCCATCACTTTAAAAAATTAATGGGAGGCCTCATCTTTCATTACTTAGAAGCTTCTACCTGCGAACAACGACCCAGCAGCCAACTGTAAATAGGGCCATAAGAGAGAAAAGGGGGCGCCCTTATTTTTCATGTCTTCTCTTTTTGGCTCACTAAATGCAAGTAAAAGAAGGGAATGTTACGTCGAAATATAGTTTCATATTGAACGAAAAAGAAAGTATTATATATTTATTATATATTAAATTTTACTTAAATTTTTGAATTACTTAATTTTGATCCATTAACAAAATTAGTTAGACCAGCAAGTGAGTTTGGAGCATTACAAATGGTATCAGAACCGATCCGAGTGTGAGTTTGAGACGTTACAAATGGTATCAGAGCCGATCCAAATGTGCAAAAATTGATGAGCATGAAAAAAGAACTATCCATGGGACTGTGGTGAAGTTCCAACATGACGTGGTGCCACCGATCTAAGTATGCGAAAGTTAATGGGTATAAAAAAAAGAACTATCCATGGGATTGTAGTGGAATGGAGTTTCGCTATAACATGGAGCCACTCTTGCAGTACCAACGATCCGGCTCGGAATAGATTCTAGCTAGTTTATGGCATGCAATGAGGACGTCGCATTGTAAGGAGGAAAGATTGTAACATCCTAAATATAATATCATATTGGATGGAAAAGAAAGTGTTATTACTTATAATTCAAGTTTACTTGCTATCCATTAACTTCCACTCGAGTTTTTGGGCCATGTAGTTTCGGCACGCTAGCAGGTTAATTGGGCTAGCAGGTGAACTTAAAACATTACAAGAAGATGCCATCTTAGGTAGGGGCCACCTACCTTAGTGCCACCCCACCTTAATCCCTCTCTTAGTTCTATTAGGAGAGGTAAATTAAATGGGATGATGCAATGTTTTAGCTCCTTTCCTCTTCTATAAAAAGGTAGAGGGGAACCACTCTATATAATTATTGAAAAATCTTTCTCCTCTCTCTCTTAAATTCTTTCTTCCAAACCTTAGTAAGAGTGAAGGTTTAGAAGAACCTGTCAAAGTCCTAGATGTTGATCTTAGCGAGCCTCAATGCAACTACAAAGGGTTGGAGGTCATGCCTCAACATCTATATGGAGTCTGGTTACAAGATCTATCCCGTTAATCGATAAGTTTTGGCTTTCCATGCTATTTATATTCTCAACCTTTGCATAATTAATGGAGTAAAAATTTTTCCATGCATTGTATTGATCATGCAGTATGGTAGATTCTCTTTCTACTAAGTGTTTCCCATGTACCATGCTTTTAGGCTAAAGCTATAACATCACATTGTTGAAGAGCTAGCGTTGGGAGTACAGAGAGTCAAGCCAGTCTACATGCCAAAGTGCTGGTTATCATATTATCATATTATGCAGACAGAATGGGAGACTAAACCACATCTAAATTCCATAGAGCTCTTCATTGAAAAATAAAGAGCCATCCCATCAAAGGTTTCTCTAAAGATGGAGATGGCAATATATTGTTATGGTCGTGCCAAATTTCCATGATGGGTTGATGGTGCTTCTATATCTTTTTTTTTCTTTTTTTCTTTTCTTTTCTTTTCTTTTTTTTTTTTAAAAAAAGAAAGTAGACCATCATGTTTTGTTATGATTTTAGACCTAAATCCAATAATTTTCATGTGACTCAATATTTAATTTTTTGGTTAAAATTATCCAATAAATCATTTGGATCATATAGGAGTCAAGAATAATCTAAACCCAATTCAAAATATTCAGGTTTAAATAAATATTGGATCACCTTGGCTAACATTTAAGTCAAACATATAGCTATTATTTATAGCTAAAATCTAATATATAATAATTAAATATTGAGTTACAAATAAAATTAAAAGTGTCAATTTTAACTTAAATATTTATTTAAAAATTTTTAATTTTATCGAAATAATTGATCATTCTTAACTTTATAAATTATAATTTTAAAATGTATATTGATTAATTAAGTATATTATAAATAAGTATTTGATAAAATAAATAATAAAATATAAATATTTATATATAATTAAATAAATAAAGATGAATGGTAACATAGTTGTTAAGATAAAAGAAAAAGAATTAGTTTAATAAAAAATTTATTCAATAAATTAGTAAAGATAATTAGAATGAAAAAAGAGGTTCGTATGATTTAAACTTTTGAATTAAATTGGATGAGATTTAAATTGAGTTTGGTCTATATTTTATTAACCTAAGTTAGGTTTAGATAATACATGGGTCAGCTCAGCTCAGAGTAAGTTGGGTTGAAAAATATTTAGATGCGAACTAATTCCTGAATCAGATCAAACTAAGGAATCTTCGAATTTAGACTGTGAATCATGTCACCTGTTCCATTTGCAGCACTTTTGAGACATGTTGTCATGGAAGGAATAAGACGAGCTGAGCTCAACTTGCGAGGGAGTGGGTTCCGTGCCTGCAATGTTAGGCGAAGGGATTCCCATCCGTTTTTTCTTGGAAACATTATGCCACTATTTTAAGACTTCCCAGGTCTCTTACATCCCATCAGCCAAGGAACTACGACATCAGTCAAGGATTTGTGACTTTCCTAATCTCTTACATCCCATCAGTCAAAGTCAAGAACTTGATTTTTTTTGATAGCTTTTTTTCTTTTTTTTTGTTTCATGTATTCCCACAACTCATGGGATTTTGAATTCTTTTCTATGTACTGTAGAGCCAAACTTTGTGACCATGATGTGATAAAAAGGTGGACAATTCACCAACAATCACATCTTTCATTTTCTCTGAGTACTATTTCTACCACTAAACCTTTTTCCTTTGATTTATGTTGATATTTGGAGGCCCTGCCTTCCACCTTGACTCAATCGATGTAATTGTTTTCTTTCTCTATCACCGATGGCCTTAGCATCACTCTTGTCTCTATCATGCAACATGCCCTTTGAAATTGTTGCAAGATTTTCTTTAATGCTTATAGAGGTCAGAAAATAAAACAATCATGGACAATTTGCGCCTTTGATTTTTGGAGAGATTTGTATCTTGACCGTTGCCTATCTGATGACAACTCAACAATTGATTTGGCTAGTAAAATTCCCTATGAAGTGCTTTTCAAATTTAAACCCAATTTCTCTCATCTGCATGTCTCTTCATGGATGTCTTTGTTATATGAGTTCTACTTTCCATGGGCATTCCAAATTTGATCATCATGCCAAGAGATATTTTTTCCTTGGATGCATGTGGTGACAAAGCTTACAAAAAAAATTTTGGATCTTGATGCTTCGAGCACTATTATTTCCCGACATGTTTCTTTCATGAGGTTGTTTTCTATTTCGTTATGATAAAGAAGGCCCCTCTATGGTTGCTTTACCAATCCTATTCTTGATGTTCATCGCTTAAAATCAACTTCTATGCCATCATTTCAATCAACAACTTCAACGACTTAATTTATCATCATATTTCTCTCACTCATCTAACTTTTTCGGCTTACATATCCAGAGGTGTACACGAAAATAGACTAAACTGCAAAATTGATCCAAACCATAATTTCAGCTTTATGTAAATTAATGTCTTAGTTTGGAATCAGTTTAAAGATTTTTGAAACCACAAAATTCATTTTGAATTTGATTTAGGTTTTTTAAAAAACTAATATAGACCAAATCGAATTGTATGTATATATTATTTGGGCTTTCAATTATACTATAATTAAAATTGAGGTATTATAGGCATGTGTAAATAATTAGATTGTGTAAGAGTTATATTTTTTTTTCATTATGAATAACTAAGCTTTTATTTGATTATATAAAATTTGCTATAAAAATCGATCTCCTAAATATTTAAAGCAAGTGCAGGTAAATTAATAAACTGAATCGAAACGAAACTGAATTTTTTAGTTTGGTTTAGTTCAGTTTACTAGAACAATCGGTTTGGTTTTACTTTTAATTTTAATAAATCAATTCAAATTGATTTGGTTCCAAAAATTTTTCTAAATTGATCCGATCCAACCCATGCATACTTTGGACATATCTACATAAAAAAGGTCTTAAAACCTTTTCATTGGCAATTAAGTATACTAGATGGCAAGAAATTATGGCAGCTAAGCTACAAGCATTAGAGGAAAATAGAACTCTCCACCTTATTAATAAGAAATTGGGTCTAAGTAGATGTACAAGACCAAATATAAATCAGATATATTGACTTGAGTGCTGCAAAGCATGGTTGGTGGAAAAGGCTACAATCAACTAGAGGAGTTAGAATGCAATAAGACTTTTGCACCAATTGCCAAATAGATGACTGTGAGTTGCCTCTTGGCTCTCACAACTATATTTACTTAGCATTTACATCTGTAAATAATATTTTCCTTCATGGGGATTTGCTCAAACAAATTTATGTGCAAATTCCTCCTTGTTTTGCATGTTAGGCAGAGAATCATGTTAGTTGCCTACATAAGTCATTATTGTGTTGAAAGAAGAATCTCGCTAATGATTTTCTAAACTTTTTGTTGTTCTTATTGATGTTGGCTATGTCTACTCTAAGGCCAACTATTATTCTTTCAATCAACATTAAATATTAAAGGATGGTGGGTATTGCCTACTAGCCAACCTTCGTAGTTTCCCATGGCGAAAAATCTCAAACCATCAAGCACTAGAGGTTGGCTAATCCATTTAGCAATTAATAGACCTGATATTGCTCATTCAGTCATGACTACAAGCCTGTTCATCAATAAGCCTAGACAACCACATCTTGATGCTGCTCACAAGTACCATATTACTTGAAATTTTCATGAAGGCAAGGTATTTTTCTCTTCTTCTAGTTCACTTGCAGTTTGTACTTTTTATGACTCTAATTGGTTAGCTTGCAAAGATACCCTTTGATCTGGTACTGCATAGACTTTCCTATTATCTTAGAAGTTCAGGAAGTAGTCAACAACTTACAGTCTTCCGCTGAAGTAAAGATCAAGCCATGGCCAAAGTTTAAAACCTATGGGATGGAGCCATCCTATTTTTAAAAATAGGATACGTTGTCATTTTACTCCTTGCCAATGCTTGATACAAGGGGTTGCCTCCAAAAAGTGCAGATTAAAATGCTGTGACAATGACGGGATAATCTTGTTCTCACAATCGAGACAGTTTAATTATGATCACTGGGACAGTAACCCATCCCGATATTTCATAAAATTCTATCAGAACCTGAAAATATGGCCAATTATTGTGAGTTACAGAGTTTAGTTTATTTATAAGGGAATTATAGGTTACCATCTTTTAGTCACATTGTTTTAGCAAAGCCACCCAACACATTATTGCTAACCTTATTTCCCATGAGCACACAAAACATATAGAAATTATCCACCATATTGTACAAGAAAAGCTACAATAAAGAATCATCCGTACAACCTATATTCCTTCACCTCATTAACCAATGGATATCCTAACCAAGGCCTTAGGGGTGACTCAATTTTGGCATCTTTTATTCAAGCTAGGTATTCAAGATATCCACACTTCAACTTGAGAGGAAGTCGGGAAAATACTCAAGGATTTATGACAGATTTCTTTTTTTGCATGATATCCAAAAATTTCTAACTGATTTGCCCTTTTTCATGATATCAAATCCTTCCGTCGCTTCTTCTTTTGCATCCCACCAACCATTAGATATTTTTATCATAACTTTCCTTTTATTTGTGTTTGCCCATAAAACATGGGATTTTTTGAATTCTTTTTTATTTTGTATAGAGCCAAACCATATGGGTATGTAAAGTACTGGACATCAACATTGCAATACAAAACAAAAATTTATAATCATTTTTTTTAATATTAAGCTCAACATACATTGTCGTCTTTTCCTTATCCACTTAAATTTTTAGAGTTGGCTAGTTGCTTAACATGATATCAGAGCTCAGGTTTACTGGAGGTCACAAGCAGAATTAGCCAAACAATCCCGAACCAGGTTGATTCTAAATCGGCCTAGTATCGGGATGGGTTGGCCTCTTAGCTTAGCTTGGTTTGGTCTTGTTCGAATTGGTTTGAGCTTTAAGTGGAGGTGTGGGAGAGTTAAAGAGAGAGAGTATGGTTGGGAGCCTCTTAAAAGGTCTCATTCTCTCTCTCTCTCTCATTTTTTTGGAAACTTGAAATCTTCTCTAATTTTTTGAAGATTTAAGCTAAAAAAGGAAGCATTTCAACCCAAATCAGGTATGATTCTGCTCATTCTCCTTCTTCCTTTCTCTTTTTCCCATATTAAATGGGTTGCAAATGAAAAAAGTAGAGAAATCATGCATAAAATTTAAAATTTTGGCTTGTTTTCATAATATATTGTAGAGCTAAGGATGATTTACTCATATTAACTAAAATCTTGATTTGTTATTAAATTTATTTTTTTAGAATTAAAAATATATTTCTAAATTAGTTAATGACAATTGAAGCGAGAGTAATAATGATGACAATTCGAGTGACAATAAGGCATCAAGTGATCAAAGACCTGCACAAGAGACGAAAAAGATAGCCCATGGTATTTGATTCACTGATGAGACCTAATCACTCATGCTGCATAGGATAGGGACCTCGGGATCTGAGCTAGTAGAGCCTGTGAAAAAACTATTTCTTACAAAAGATTAAGCTCACAAAGTCGTTTAGGATATAGAACTGCTGGTACAGATAATCTGGCATGTAAAATAAAATTTTTGGATATATGTAGATTGAATTTTTGTACCATATCCTTAAAGATATGTATATGTATATGGATATCTTTTATCTAATATATCATCTTATGTATATTTTACATTCAAAGCTTCAAGCGGTTACTACATTCTAGCACCACAACTTCATGATGATTACGAGTCAAATTTTACCAATATGATCTCTATATATTAGGCTAGTATCCCATTACACATCAGAGCAGAATAATGAGACATGAAGAAAAGCTAGATTTGGTGATCCAATCCAATAATATGCGATTTTCATGAGACCTAGGTTGGCCTTCCAAGTCCAAGCTAGAAATAAAACCCTAATGCCTATGAGTGGAATAGACATTCCATCAAATATTAAACATCAGTATGTATGTCTTATTACGTATTTGGTATATATAGCTTATATATTTGAAATTCTTATTTGCGTATAATTTAAAAATATATCCTTATAATTATTTGTTACTAAAATTTACATTACATTAATAATATATTGATATGCTTTAATTTTATTTGACATCATAAAGCATTCCAAAATACAAATGAAAAGCACTATAAATTTAAAGAAAAATTATTAAAATTAAGTATTATATAAAAAAATAAGAAATTATTAAAACAATAAAAAATGAAAAAAAAAAAAAAAAAGAAAACTCGGTGCATTGACCTGAAGGACCAGTATATTGTCAATTGATTCGGTTCAAACCAAATTGAATCAAACTAGTCAGGTGCCTATGCGGTTTGGTGTACGTTTGTCACGAGTTTGAATCTCTCTGGTTATCTCTTTACATGCTAGCTTTGAGCTGCTTTCCGAGCACCTTTCTGGTGATTAGGGACTGTCTTATCTTGACGACAATTACCATCCTCCCTTCACTCTCTACTTTGAATTTAGAGAAGCAATGGATCTGGAACATTCTCTCGTATCGCCCGGGTTCCTCTTCCTCTTTTGTATGAAAACTTTTTATGTACTTAAGCAGTTTAATTAATGATTGAGGTTTTTGTGGGACTCACCAAGCTCCTCTCTTGGGTTATTGAAGATATGCTAAGGTTCTTGACTCCAGTTCTCTCCAAGTGCGTTGCTCCTATTAGTCATTCTTGAGGTGGAAATAATAAATCATCCCAGGCTATGGAAATGGTATCAAAATCAATACATCCACCCTATAGACCAGAAATAATCTTGATGAAATATTTTCTTATTATTTAGTTTCCGAGGCAAATCACTGAAGCAGACCAAACAAAGATATTGTTAGCCAAGAGCACGTAGCCTTTGAATTGCAGCTGTGGAAGAGAAAAAAGATAATAAATGTGACAGAAACGCTGATAACCAGTTAACAATTAAATGCAAGCTATCTTCTTTAGGTTCACAATATGTGATACCAAATTAGCTTTCCAATGGAGCTTCCTACGATGTGGCTCCAACAAAAAAAAAAAAAAAGGATCTACCTCAAACACTGCTACTTGGTGGCTGACAAGTTGCACCTCAAAACCTCAGCAGATGCCATCACTGTTGTAAAATTTAATGCAAACCCACCAATACCTAGTGGCTGCAAATGCTGTGACACTGCATCAGTGGTTTGGTGGAGTGATCATGAATTCCTCAGCACATCATTAAATGGATTCCTCTATGCCATTTGGATCCCATCAAGCCATGTAGTACCAAAGAGTGCAGTAGCTGGTTCTAGACCAAGTAACGAGAAGAATATAGAATAGTCCTTAAACAGAGAATGAGGTAGTGAGCCAAATAGCATCAAGATAAAGTTCTGTCAGGAAAATCATTTTTGTTATCATATAAAAATATAGAATATTATTTCATATAAAAGATATGAATAAAACAAGTAAGAACAATGTCATCATATCATGACATCCTGGACACTTTTTATTTAGTAGATTTCACGTTGTCTAACCGCAAATAGTTTCATGGCAGTTTGATCTCAATATCAAACAGCTTCATGATTATCTTAAGGAGCACTCCTGTGAGACGATAGAAGAGTGAATTTGATCTAATCTAAGCCAGTATACTAAAATGAATAACATTATATATAACTTTGGGGTTGTCCCAATCTTTTTGTTCCTTTATTCATTCACTGAGGCAGACCTATGGATCTCTTTTTATAGGTTTCAAAAGAATGTGATACCAAGAGTTGTGATGCTAAAAGATGTGATGCTTCAGAAGTATCTCTTCTTGAATCTCTTTAGTACTGAAGGGGCACATCTTTTCATAAAAAGAAGTCTCAAGAGGAAAGGATGCATCTCTTAGTTGAATAGCTATCATATTTCGAAGTGATGCATCTCTTGGAAACACCCCTAGAAAATAACATAAAATATCAAGTAATTTAAAATTTTAAATCACAATATAAGTAAAAAGCAGAAACTATAATTATAAAAAATAATAAGCTATCTCCTACATGATTTAAATTTTTTAAAATAATGTATAACATTTAGAGTCTATTTGGTTCAATGTTAGAATTAAAATCAAAGTTGGAATGAAATTTTATGGAAACTGGAATTGAAATTGCTCGTTACCTCCACTGTTTGGTTTATGCTGACATCAAAATTGGAATCAGATTGATTCTTATTGTTATTGTTAGTTCATCTAAACCCTGGTATTGGAATTAGTTCAAATTTTCAATATTGCTCCCAAGCCAAAACTTCAAATTTTGATTGTTTTTTAGTTTTTAATATATATACTCGATTTGATATTTATTTTACAAATAAATAGATCTAGAAATTAATAAATAAAAGAACACCATAATAAAATCATGATATAATAACAATTATATTATAAGTATGTAAATTACATAGCATTAAGTTCTAGTCAATTATAAGAAATTATAAGATAATATAAGTTTAGCATAGCAAAGGTCTTGTACATCACCATGCTAATAAGACACAAAAAGTAAAGTTCACTATAACTCTACCACTTTTATTCTAAAGAAAAGTAGCATAGCTACCCACAATGTAGAACACTTAGTGGTTGGAACTAGATCCGACATTACTTCGATAAAGAAAGCCAATTATATATTACCTTCTAAGATAATGTGCAAGTTGAAAGAAATCACAAGCCATGTTGGGCTTGATTGAAAGAATATCAAGTGCTTTTAGCACTTCTTCGCTAATCAATCCCTCCAATTTAAGCAACTTCTCTGCTATTTTATTATTCTTCTTTAATATTGTGACGTACGTTCATCCTATGAGCCATTACAATAGCCATTGTAGCAAAGTGGGTGTCAAGGTTTTGTACAAGTATCTCAAACTTATTTGTCATACAAATAAATTGTGCCACTAATGAGTCATCTTAGTTATCTCCTTTTACTCTCTTCACCTCCTTTCCGCTGGCAAACTTTGGTTTCTTTTGCAATGATTGATGAAATAGGTTATGCAATTAATTAGTCTTCTTTGCTCATAATTGCATCATCCTCATCACTGCTAAGATGGACTGCTTCAATTTCTACTAACTCCCTTTCAATTTGCACAACCTCCTATAATATTTCAACCACTTACTCAGTTACCCTATCTTTACCATTAATCTCTCCAAGTTGATCCAATAGTGAAAAATCTTCTCCATGCATACCTTTTGCATCCTTGTGTCTCTAACATTCAAAATACTATAAACATCGTCAAATAGATAGAAAATTTATGTGATTATGAAGCATAAACAAAATGAGAACAATTTATCTCACACCAACCATTATGTCATTCCTTCTCACATTATATTTGCTACTTTGTGCCATTCCATAAATAGTGTGAAGATTTTAATATCTCAACAATTACATGGTACTTTTGCTTAAGCAATTTTACGCTTGACTCGATATGTGGATTAGCCTTCAAACCATAGTTAGAGAGTTTTTCTTCAAACATGTGCTACAACTTAATAAAATAACCAGTCTTGATGCCACCTTCTCCTTTCCACTGGGAATTATGGCATAATTTTTGCAAGCATTCCACTAATACTTGATCCTCCTGATAATGCCACTTACGCTTGTTCTTTTTTCTACCACGGATGGTTTGGGTACTCTCAATAGTCTTCTTCCTATGAAATGGTTAAATAATTTTAATAAATAATAAATTCAAACAAACAAAGATGACTCACAAAATATTAAAGATAAAAAAAAAATTAAAAATAAACATCATTAAATAAAGATGAAAAATAAAAATATTAATAAAATAAAATACAGTGATAACAAACTATTTAACTAAAATATCTCAAATAATATATCGTAAGTTTTATTGTTCATACGATACACTCAAATAGAATCAAAGAGTACATTAACTTAGTAAACAAGTTTGAATAGCGCATATGAACCACATAATCACTCTTTGCATCTGGCTCTTTAGTTATTGAATATTTGTTAGGCTAAAGTATTCCTAAATTTGGCAAATTGATTAGAATCCGCAATAGTTGTGATGTACTCAACTTCATCATCATCTTCATCTTCCTTTTCTTCTCCCTCCTCATCTTCAACCCCCCTCTCTAACTTTCACCTCTTTAATTGGATCACTAGCCATTTATCTCCTTATTAGGTTGTAAAGAAAATATCAAGCCATTATAATTTAAAATTGAGTCTGTATTGAAAAGAATAATGGGTATCTAAGAATCATCCATCATCCTTTAAGTAGTCCAAAGCACCTCTCCATCACATTCTTAACTCAAGCATGTTTGATATTGAAATACTTCTTTATAGTACGTGGTTGCTGCATTTATTATTTATATGTATATATCCTTATGAATTATTATTTTTACATATATATACCCTAATAAATTATTTTTGTGTGTATAAATTTAACTTAATAAGAAAAATATATAAAAAGAAATAATTTATATGAATATACATACAAATAGTAAATTTAGGAAGGTATATAAAACAAAAATTATAAAGATATACACATAAATATTAAATTTGCAAGAGTATACATATAATTTGAGACATTTAAAAGGTTATATATACCACAAAAAAAAATTATAAGATATATGTGTAAATACTAAATTTGAGATGATGTACACGTAATTTTAGATATTTATAAAAGCATAGCATAAAAAACCTTAAAATATATAGTGCAAATGGTAGGATTTAGTGGATATATATACCACAAAAAAAAAAAAATAAGATATATGTGTAAATACTAAATTTGGGATGATGTACATGTAATTTTAGATATTTATAAAAGCATAGCATAAAAAACCTTAAAATATACAGTGCAAATGGTAGGATTTAATGGTATGTTGATAGATAGTTCAAAAGCCTTTAATATATAAAAAAAAATGTTTTAGAAGTCCCTTGATGACATCTAATTTGGAGTGTATTTTTAACTCTACAGATGGCAATAGATAGCAAAATATCGCAATTTAAAAAGTAGCAAGCTTATGATGCTTAAAACATCGATATTTTTGTAGGATACTTATGATTGGCTTGGAAGCTAGATTCATTTTCGTACATGTAGATGTACTTTGGGGTAGACATGAAGAGCTAAAAACTTATGGTCCATTTCGGTTACCTAACTTTATTTGTATCATCCATTTTGTAACCCAAAAAGAATTTAGATGGCCCCTCATTTAATTTTTTTTTTTTTTATAACAGCATTTGAGTCTAATACTACATAAAATAATGCATTGGTAGTCAAAAGTTTACTGATATCATCATACATTTGAACAAAGGTATGGCGAAAATTCCCGGATCTCTGCCTCTGTTCCCATGTTTGCGACACATTAGCTCAAACTTTACGCATTCAAATCATGTCTTTATTCTCTGGAATTCTCGCCCTTTCCAGTTTCCACTAATACGTACGGAAAGAATCATCCGCAACAAGGATAGCAGCCATCATTCTGCCAGCCAGCCAATAGATAACTTCCTGTGTCCTTACGCTAACCAAAAGGGTCCATCACTAAATCTAAGACATATGGAACGGAAATAGCTGTTTATTATATAATACAATGGGGCTCGCCGCAATCCATGAAGGGGATGCCCGGCTCCACTCCAGAAACCTTGGCTCGCTTTTGCTAAATCGCTCGTTATTTCCGTTACCTTGAACAACTCGTTGATGACATTAGATAGAGGCAGCAGTTATTAAACTATTTAACCTGTTTAACTTAATTGAATCATTATATGTCGGATTAAATTATCTATTTAATAAAATAGTAAGGTTTAACATTAAATTTTGATCTCTTTAATACATAGATCGGATTTGAGTTGATAAATTTTTTATTTATCTTATGTTCAATTTGATCTATATTTAATTTGGCTCAACTCTTATTGAAGATAAGTTCTTGATAGAAATTAACAACAGCTGTACGTATGTGAGATAATTGTTTTTCAATAGTTGGGATCAATGACTATTCCAAATAGGACCTGTATTGCCATCTCTATCATTGGAGTCGAAAGTTTTTGTATGAAAATATAATTTTATATTTGATTTGATCTGTATCTAGTCTGATTTGATCTGTATCTATTTTGGCTTGAGTCTTGTTTGAGATATAGTTGTTGGAGAAGCTTAACAGCAGTCGTTTGCTATTAACTATTTGAAGTAATTGTTTCTCAATAGTTAAAGCCAATGATTATTACAAAAATAACCTCGATTATTCGATTGGAGTTAGATGTTATATTATAAAGTTATAATCTTATATTTAATCTGATCTTTACCTAGTCTGATTCAATTAGTATCTAAGTTAACTCGAATGAATAATTACTTTGGTGGCTATTTCAAACAGAGCCTGCCTCAATCAATTGGAGTTAGAAAGTTTTAGTATGAGATTATAATCGATCAACTTCAAGCTAGTTCGCTACCTAGGACTGGTCTTTGATCAAGCTTAGTTCCACCAAGCCCACCGGCATATTTAGGCTTAGGTTATGCTGATGAGTCGCAGTTACGTCTGATCAATTTGCTTTAAAGTAAACCACCCTGGCCTCGCGCTACCCTCGACCAAAGCGGTCCCTTTCCACGGTCAATTTCAAGTCTCAGTCCGGCCGTTTCTTTTCCTTTTGGAAAGAGACCAGAGCCCACGTCCTGTGGCACAAATCTCAAACGGATATCACGTAAACTAACCCTGAACTCGAATTCACGGCTCCGACATTGGAACTTCGAACTCATGGTCTGGATGACATGGCACATTCCCCACCATTTCCTTTCTACGGTGAAAGACGCTTGGTCAAATTGCAAGGTCCCGAATTAAGGAATCCAAGCAGCAACAGTTGCAGAAGCGTCGAATAAAAAAATATAGGATTAAGATTCAGAGAACGGAGAGTGCATTTAAAATGACTTCTAAGCAAGGAAAGAAGGAGCCGAGAGCTCGGAAGGCTGGCAGTGCCCCGGCAGTCCGTTACCTCCGGTCTGGTCCGTTTTCCGACACCACCGTGACAACATCTCCTCCCCCACTCGCTTTAATTAGAGACGGCAAAACGGAAAAAAGAAAGAAATGAAAAGGACAAAAGAGAAAACCCGCAACCCCACCCTAACCTCCGGATCCCAACCCCGATAAAGCCACCGCTAGAGAGAGAGGGAGAGGCAGAAGAAACCCAGCCATTCTCCTTCACCTTGGCCGCTTCTTCCCCTCCTCTCTTTACTCTTCTTGGTTTCAGGGGGGGAGAGAGAAAGAGGGAGTAGAGAATGGAGGAGGAGAGGGTGAGAATAGAAGACTACGCCCATAGCCCCGCCCACCATGCGGTGGCGCTCGGCGACATGACTCGCCTGACACGGCTCCTCTCCGCCCTCCCCCGACTGGCCCACCCGTCGCAGATACTGACCGAGTCGGACTCGGTGATCCAGGAGCGCATCGCCGATGAGATCGCCGCCGTTGTCGACCGCCGCGACGTCCCCCTCCGGGACACCCCGCTCCACCTCGCCGTCCGCCTTGACCGCCAGGCCGCCGTGTCCGCCCTCGCGTCCGCCGGCGCTGACCCCTCCCTCCAGAACGCCTCCGGGTGGACCCCCCTCCAGGAGGCCCTCTGCCTCCGCCGCCGCCGCCTAGCCCTCCTCCTCCTCCGCCACCACCGGCTCTCCGCCTGGTCAAAGTTCCGCCGCCGCCTCCCCCCTCTCCTCGCCGCCATCCGCCGCATCCCGGACTTCTACCTTGAGCTCGCCTTCCACTTCGAGAGTTCCCTTCTCCCCTTCCTCTCCCGCGCCGCCCCCTCCGACACCTACCGCATCTGGAAGCGCGGCGCCGACCTCCGCGCCGACACCTCGCTCGCCGGCTTCGACGGCCTCCGCGTCCGCCGTGCCGACCAGTCCTTCGTCTTCTTCGGCTCCGGAGGCGGCGGCGGTGGCGGTGGCGGTGCCTCCGCTCCTTCCAACCTCCCGCCGGGATCCCTCCTTGTCCTCGACCGCGCTCGGAAGGAGATCCACGACGCGTTCGAGGGCGCCGACTCGCCGGCGCCGGGGCCGGATGAGTCGGACATTGTCGCCGACGCTAGCGCTTACCGGCCGGGGCTGGACATCACGAAGGCGGAGCTGGTGGGGCGGACCAACTGGCGGCGGCGGGAGAAGACGGAGATGGTCGGCGAGTGGAAGGCCCGGGTGTACGAGATCCACAACGTAGTGTTCAGCTTCAAGACGATGAAGGCCGTGGAGGCGGCCGAGGAGGAGATCCTCCCCCTCGACCTCCACGAGGACGACGAGGAGGGGTTTCTCGTCGCCGAGATTCCCGTTCTGCCCCCGCGCCATAGCTGCTACGAGCGGGGGCGTTTCGGGAATGGGGACCCGGAAGAAATGGAGATGGGGAGAAGGAGAAGTGTGGATGTGCCCCAGGAGCAGGATAAGAGGATGGGTGGTGGGTTGGCGATGGCAGCGAGGATGGGGAAGAGGAAAGAGAAGGAGATGGTGAAGAGCTTGAGGCCGACGGTTTGGCTGACGGAGGATTTCCCACTGAAGATCGAGGAGCTGCTACCGCTTCTGGACATACTTGCCAACAAGGTGAAGGCGGTGAGGCGGCTCCGGGAGCTGCTCACAACCAAGTTCCCGCCGGGAACTTTTCCGGTCAAGGTAAGAAAAAAAGTAGAAGAAGAAAAAATTTTGTTGAAAATTCTCTTTATTATTTACTTTCTTTTATCCTGCATTAGTATTTTTTACCGTTCTTGTTCTTTCCATTCTACTTGTTTATTCGGATGAAGGACTAGAATGGTGAAAAATATGAATAAATAAGGCATGCTTTTGGGATTTTTACTTTTGCATGGCTAACTGGTATGGTCTGGAATCAGAAATGAGTCCAGGCAATGGGAGGGCAGTATGGGATGAAGGTGTTGAGGGGGTTCCAATTTGATACTGGTAAGCTATGGCTGGTTATAATTTTTTTCACAGGAGTAGATGCTACACTAGGAGATGAGTTTGGGAATAATGTGGAAAATAAAAGAGAATGGAGTGGTCCTTTTCATAAATTTTTTGGTTGGTAGATTTTAAGTGGTCACAAGTCCTACAACTAGGAGTAAGACTTGATATATATATTTTTTACTGAAAAACAGGTCCCCCAGTAGAAGTGCATAATCTTGGAGAAATGAAAGACAACAATGCATGCATGAGAGAGAGAGAGAGAGAGAGAGAGAGAGAGAGAGAGAGAGAGAGAGAGAGGTGTCAAACCTTGTGACGTGATTGTAGAGTCAATTTGACTGGGGATGATGGAGGTCCATGTTACACATGCAGATAGGGAAGGGTGATGGTGATAGCATAGAGCAGGATGTTACATTGTTTCTTGGACCTTTAGATGTCTTTCCTTTTCTTAACATAGGAGAACATGAGAATCATTTATGGTTTTTATTTTGTATGACTGGCTCTATGGTTGAGGCCAGAAAACATGATTTTTCTTTTTATGTATCTCTCTCTCTCTCTTTTTGTGTTATGTTTGTGATGGTTGTTCATCAAGCACTTTTAAGGTCTGACATTCATGGTCCAAGCCATATCCTTTGGGGTTTGCACTTATTCTTGCATGTTCTCTTTCGAAGTCCAAAGGAATTTCAGAAGGTTCCTATTTGTTTGCATGAGCTTAACTGCATTA
Source organism: Metroxylon sagu (assembly GCA_017589505.3). Classification (NCBI taxonomy): domain Eukaryota; kingdom Viridiplantae; phylum Streptophyta; class Magnoliopsida; order Arecales; family Arecaceae; genus Metroxylon; species Metroxylon sagu. The sequence goes on from JACVBY030000667.1 coordinate 4,475,254, forward strand.
AATAAAATTGGTCTTAACAATCTATAGGTCACCCTTCTCACTTTAATGGCAAGGCTTTCTCTTGCTTTATGTTACCTTGCTAGGTTTTTCCAACAACTTGCAAATGGTTCATTTCGGTAAAAGTCTTGGTGATAATAATATAAGCATGGTTTCGGATCCCGACAAGACATATCATGGGATGTCGGGCGGGTTACCATCTCAAGTGTTAAGGCAAGACCATTCCACCATTGTCTCGGCATCCTAATCGATGCATGTTGAGACACCTCTTATCTCAAGTGTAGGGATAGGATAAGACAGCAGCACATCCTGTTCCATAGAAAAACTAAGACGGCCCCATTCCACAAGATTTAAAACCTTGACTATGTGTAAATGGCATAAATTTCCAATTGAATGAAAAGGTTAAGCAAAGAAATAAAATCTTCACAATAAATATTGTTATACTTATAAAATATGTGATAAACTATGTAGTCATCTTGACATTTTTAGAACCATCTCTTAGATTTGTATATTTAGAAACAATATTGTTGTATTGCTTAATTTTGCTGTGCTAGAGTGTCACGAATTAAGATTCTATTTAGATTAGAAGGAAAGCAAGAATCTTAGTGGATGCAGAATAAATGAGCTGCAATCAAGTATTCTGTCTACATCATGGTTAATATGTAAGAAGTGCATGGCTCTGTGTTATGGATATGAGAAAGACACATGAAATAAGCAATGGCATTTTTTTCATTTTTTGGGAAAAAAGTTGGTAAACCCATTAGAATTCATTAAGATCATGAGCTAAGCAATGAGAAGTTATAGGGATGGCAAAGCTTATCTTACTGGTTGTTGATAGCATCTAACCATATTTGCAAGGAATTGGTTTAGGGTAGTGGTACCGTTAAGGGTGTAATCGAGCCAAGCAAGCTTGGGTCCCGTTAAGCTTGTTTGAAATTAATTTTAAGCTAGAACCCTAGGATCAAGCTTGTGTATTTACCATTATTTCAAGCTGAATTTGAGTTTGATTTTGAACCAAGCTAATTGAGCATTAGCCTAATTGATACTCTTACATTGAGTTGAAATCAATTGAAGCTTGAATTGTAGCTTGATGCAAGCCTGGTTTAAGTCTGAACAGATGTTTAATTGATTCCAAGAATAAATAAATATTCTGATTAAATTTTAAATCCAATGGTACATTATCCATGTATACAGTTGAATATATTTGAGCATTATCAAGACAATCTTGTTTATGTTGGGCCTATTTTTAGCTCGGCTTGAAATTAATCTTGAGCTTGTTTTGCTGGTTTAAGCTTGATTTGTTTGGCTTCAAGTCGAAGATGACTTGAGCTTTTCTTGAGCTAAGCTTGAGCTGCTCAGTTTGTGTGTCATCCTTAGTTGCCACCCTTGCTTTGTAAGGTACAAGTATTTGGGCTGTACTGTGGAGGTTCAAAAAGCATAATGGGTGTGACATTATGAGATTGCTATCATGTTGGGTACAACATTGATCCATATCTAGTATTGTCTTTGATGAACTTCTATGTTTTTAAGCAAATGTGAATGCTAGTTACATTAGAGAACAATATATAGATGTAAAGTTGGCATGTGCAACTCTTACTTGTACCTGTACATAGTAGCTAATAGCAGCTAACTTGTGATATTTTAAATTTAAAAGCTTGCTACCCTCCTAGCTCCACGTGTTAATTAGGCTTCTCTTTCTTTTGGCCTGCTTCTCTTTTTATCCTCACTCCTCTCAAACATCATTCATGCGTTTTCTGCTTGTTGCCTCTATTTCCACCCATAGAAGGTGGGTTTTGATGCAACAATAAGGTTACTCCATTATGATACTGATGTCATGGGTTCGAAGTATGGAAACAGTCACGTAGGAGGTAAGGCTACATATATTTGGCCCTTTGTAGACCCTATAGTAACGTGAGTCTCATGTACAGTGATATCCTTATTTCCACCCATCCTTATCTCTCACACATTAAAAGAATTCCATGATTTTCTATACACAACTCCACAACTGACAGGGAGCCATGTTTCCCCTTTGTTTTATTTTGCCCCGATCCTTAAATTGCCCCTTCAAGTCAAAAAGATTTTCATGCAATGCCATGCATATTCCAGGGTCTAGGTATAGATTCTTAACCACCATATCATACTGTAAATGATCGATTTATGAGTTGAGTTATATTTGGAATGTATGCATCTAACAATAATGTCTATTTGATGAGAGAGAGTTCAAAATCAAAAAATAAATTGATAAGCTTAAAATAATGTATGCACGTTATTGGGATGGATTCCTAATTCATTGTTTTCGGATGATAGACATAGAAACTATCATGAATGTTTATCATTTACTAATTAGATCTGATATTAGTCAAAAACCTAAGAATGAGGGACCTCTGATGAATCAAATTAGTTAACGCTAGGATTGTGTTCATCAGAGTTGGAATTTAATAATGATGCCCAAGAATTTAATGAAACTGTGCAAGTAACTACAATTTGAAAATCCTTTCATTAAAAAAATGCGTTTTATCAATAAAAATCAAAACTTGAAGTATTTGTATCAATCAAAGTTCACCATACCGGGAACCTATGCTATTTCAATATAGGACCTGTATGGCTCAATACAAGGCGTACCATGCCAAACTGGTGGTGTATCAGTCGGGTGAATTAGGAGCCCATGAACCACCTCATACTAAGGTTCACCGTACCAATAATTGGTATCAGTTTGGTACGGGGTGTACCATACCAAACCAATGGTGTACCGTTCATTCCATACTAAACCAATGACGTACCAGTTAATTGAATTGGAAGGTTTCAACTTATAAACCACCCCATGCCGAGCTGAACCGAGAAGTTCAGCACGATATAAGGTAGTTCGGGTATAGTATGAGGTTCGTACGTGATGGATTTATATTATATAGGGTAGTACTGGTCTCATATCATTTTGAAATGGTAAACCCTATCGGTTCTGCACCGGTATGATTCGGTACATCTTGTACTGAGTGGTTTGGTATGGTTCAACATACATTGCCTCATATTTAGTTGAACTATGCAGTTTAGCATACTACGAGTTGGTTTAGGGTGTTTTGGCCTCTATACCGAATCAAACAACCAAATTATACTAGTTTCAAAATGGTTCGGCCATCCTTGGCATTAGTGCTTAAACTACTTCTTTACCAATCATTACGTATTGCTACAATATGATATCAAACTGATGCATTGTATGTCTCTTAGTATCAAGAAGCAAAATAGAGGTGAAATGCTTTGTCGATACCTTACCGATACAATGGTATATGTGCTAGTACATAATTATTATAGGTAGAACTAAAAAAAAAAAAACTTTTTTCATGACATTATTACTTTGTTATTTAGCATGTATTAAGAGCTTGCTCATTTTGTACTTTACAATTCTATAGTTTCATTTTCAAGTTATGAGTTTCCAATAGTTTGACATAATGACATATTACTAGATAAATATGTTGGTAGACATTTTGTTGGATGGAAACATGAATAAGCATTCAAGTACCCATACCACTCATATCTCCAATATTTTACCATTCCATGAAGAGAATGTTATGCAAGATAGGCATGGGACACCTTTACCTCCGTGAACTAGGATATTTGCCCATCCCACTCAAGACTGGCTAGAATAGGAAGGTTTGGCCAATATTATGCAGGACCCAATTTTTTGTCCTGGATCTTTCACAACGTACCTCAAGCTAAAATAGAGTAAAAGAGAGAGGAAGGTATTGATGCTGATATCATACACATTATCATTGATTCAAAAATCATATTTAAGAAAATTTATTAATATTTATTAACTGATACTGATACCAAACACCCTAACATTGATTCAAAAATCATATTTAAGTACATTAGAATTTATAAATATTTATTAAGAATTTATTTAAATAAAAAGTTAAAAATTAAAAAAGTTGTCTTGCTATAAGTGGTAGACCATCCCAAGAGTTTGTGACATTAGCATCCCAATACTGTATTGACCCAACACCAAACTGATATGGTGGTTGGCATTAGAATTTAAAGCCTTGACTATGAGTCTAGGTACTGATTGATAATTGAATCACTCTAATGATAACCATGCATGTGATAGAGAATCAAGACATACCTTAAGGAAAATGCTTTACCTACATGCTGCTCTACCCATTCAGGATATGGGTCTTGTAGATTGGCCAAATTGCATTAGAGCCCCACCTAACACCCATTTGCCCCCATTTATGGCACGAATACCCACCACCAATATAGGACTGGGTAAATAAGTGAGTAGTGGAGTGGATATGCAAGCTTAATCATTAAAGTGATCTATAGGGACTGTTTCTTAGCATAAATATAATGAAAATTTTGTTTCCAGGAAAAAATTAGAAAATCAAGGTTTGGACACGTGCCAGTCATTGGCCAGTAATGTATATTCCATTGGGTAAGGGTGGCATGGGTTAGCATGGGTCATACCTACTTGTTCAAATTTGGAAAAACAAAAAAAATGGTGAACCTAGCCATGTGAGGTTAGTAAGAGGGTTGGTTAACTTGTGAAACCATCTCAAAGGGTTCTATTTATTTGTCCACAGCCAATACAATATGTATTGGATGGGATGGGGCTAGTATGACTAGTGTCTTAATCCCTTGCCAATATGATGTGAAGCTCTCTGTAGAGCAATGGAGGAAATTGTTTCTTTTGCTTGAAACAACTTTATTGTATTGGAAACCTACTTTAGTGACAACTTGAGCAATCATGAGTCCATTTTTATCATATTTGGTAAATGAACTAATAATATTTCCTTATGCTTGTCAAGTAGAGGATTGCATGCGACATGCTTACTATCCTGTGCTACACTATTACTTTTATGTCTTGGAATGGTTATTGCCAAACATGTGTAGTCTTGAGAAGACAACTACTAGAAATGTGCAAACATAGGAGTGAAGATAAGCATTAAAACAGAGTATGTGATAAGCAGAAGGGGAGAGAGGGATTGCAGGTTTTGATGATTATCCCAATGTGGAAGACCAAAACAAGTAAATGACAAACATTTGATAGATATTGATTAATATGAGAGAGTGCATGAGAAACAAGGATGATTATGATAAGGTTTCTCCCAAATAGGTAAAGGTCTGATTTACAAAAAACAGATTATTTATTCATTTGAGAGAGTGCACATATGTTCTCACAAGTCATGCATCAGGTAGCTTCTAAAGTGACCTGAGTCATGTTAAAGCAAAGTTAGTGTGCTTAAATGGTTAAGCCTTTTACTGAGACATTCTATTGTTCATGCAAAACTATAGGAATAACTCCAGGCTCAATTGTTTGTATGATGTGGTCTCCTGAATAGCTGAATGTCATAATGTTCTCTTTTATTTAAATAAATCATACTTATCTGAGAAAGTGACATTTGTTACGAACAACTAATGGACCAAGAAGCAATTTCATTTACAGAATTCTACGAGTCATTGTATGCTCAGAACTTGCATTATTGACACCTGGGCTTGTTCAAATGGTCTAGAAAGGAACAACGAGCCAATGTATCAAAACCTTTGTTACAGAATCTTCTGTTGTTCTTTAGAAATTTGTTTATTTTCAAGAAGATATCTAAATGTCTAATTGGGTGCTGATAATTCATAATGTTTGGTTTGTAAATGTTGGTAGTTTCCTTTCACAGACCGGGGAAATGTTTCTGCAGAAGCCAGCGTGTTTTCAGGTCTCATCTGAATCAGAATGCTTCATATGGCCATATTAGATTTGAGACCTATCAAAGCATTGGGACACTGAAATGGTTAATTTCTTGCATTAGCCTGTTCTGGACAAACCCACCGGATCTCTTCATATAACGTACTCTATAAATTATCCTTTCAAGTAACATATATGCACTCTAACATATATATCTATTTACTTCATGGAAACAGATTTGTGCCAGCTGGAAACAGATTTGTGCCAGCTGCCAACTTACCGTAGAAGAGAGGTAGTTGTAGACAGCTCTTAGAAGTCATAATAGAATTTGACAATTTGACATATTAACTTGCAATGTCTTTTTTTGACATATTTTTTTTAATTGATTTTCCATTGGTTTATGACTTCAATAATAAGCTTCAAGTGTCAACCCATTCTGGCCAAATCTATTCGAGTTTCTTGGCTTGGACCTAGACCAAACAAATTCTAGAGATGAATCTCTATTTCATGGAGGGAGATTAATCTAAGAAGAAGAATATGATGGTCTCATTCCTCACTCCAAAAATTTCAGAGTTTTGGAAGGTGAATATCAGTTTGGTGGAAACAAATTCCAAGTCACAAGCTAGAAACTATGACTTGTTACAATCCGAAAGAGAGCTATGCTGATTCTATTTGAAATCCAACTGATATGAAATTCATCAGTTAACAATGAGAAATAAGAATGCAATTTCCATAAAATGCAAGTTTAATGTGACATGCTATTATATGTATCAGATTTTATGTAGCTATTATTTAAATCCTTAGATATCAAATAGAAGTATCTGATATATGTAATTTTTGGGTTTAATATCTATGCTTTCTTGTTCATGTCATTTTGTTGTGTAGATGATTCCATAAACAAGTATCAAAAATCTCTTTCCTGCATCTTTGCAACTGAAAATAAGAATTATTTATGCTTGCCTGTTTTGGTGCATCCTATAAATGGGGAGTTATGGAAACAGCATATAAAAACGTTTCAGATTCCTGAGGAACCTGGAAGTTTAATGCATTTTCTTGTTCCATTTCTCTGGCTGCAGGTCGCCATTCCTATCGTTCCTACCGTAAGAGTAGTGGTTACTTTCACCAAGTTTGTCAGTCTTCAGCCACCTGAGCAGTTCTTCACTCCACTCTCAAGCCCAAGGTTCTTCTCTGTCCCTGAAGAAGAAGAGCATCACAAAGCAGATAAACACAAGAGTTCTTGGCTGAAGTGGAGCAACTCTACAGTCAAAACCTCTGTTACTCGACCAAAATCTGTTAGCGCCTCTCAAGTGGGGGACCATATTGACCCTTTTTCTATCCCAAGTGATTACACTTGGGCCGGCATAAATTCCAAGAATCAGCGCATGAAGAAATCCAAGTCTAGAAAGGGGAATCAGAAAGAGACGGGGTGAGCGGCCTAATATGCCATCCTGCAGAACCAAGTGCTGGTAGTGCAATGCATGAGATGTAACTAGTTTATCATTGTCATATCTCTCTTACTAACGCTAACTGAAAGTTGCTTTGAAAATCGTGATAGCTTGACTTATTGGATGATGGACTAGTATGTTTATAGCACCTAATGGATAGATTTTATACCTACCGTGAATTTAGAATTCTTATAAATTGTCTCAAGGTTGCTTTGATCTGAGGTTTGATGTGTAAGCCAACCAACAACCTGGATGGGATAAAAGTTCTACTATAATGTAAAATCCGGAGGGTGGCATAGAGCTGTTAATGAAGAACATTCAGTTTGATGTGCATTGGAATCGTCTGCTGTTCATTAATCCATTTACTTTCAACAATGCAAATTTATTGTTGGTGTACTGGTTTTTGTTTTCAATATATAACCTTCCAGTGATGCAAGTGCGTTCTTGTCCTATTGTTTTCCAGTGTTTTCAGTGCGAAGACAACGTGAAGTTTAGTTCACGGCTACCTCCTTGGAATACCTCTTTGTTCCTAGAAATGTAAGCAACATTTTATTTGGCCATGCTGGTGTATTATTCGAAATGTTAGCTTCTGCTTTGGACTGGAATCCAGGACTTGCTGAATCCATGACTTTGCCCACCGGCGGTTAGGGAGTTCAGGTAAATTGCATTGAAAGAGATTTGATGTTGAAATTGAAGTTGGCGAGTAGGGTTCGGTAGAGTTGCGTCAGTGGTTGGTAAACCGAGACCACCAACTGGACTTGAACAGGACCTCATCTACCCCTCCGCCACCCAGAGTTGGGTCAAACCTGGTGGCAAAGCTTTAGAGTGGCTTTCTCAACAGTATAACACCCCAAGATGGACATCGTTTAGACTAGAGCATCTCATATATTAATATTTTAAACGCAATTAATGCTGCCATCCAAATCACTGCCAGACTTCTGCATTAATTCTAGATAAATGAATAACATTCAGCAATCACCACGAGGATATCTGGACTCATGTTTGGTGGATTAACAAGTTACCATGAGTAGTTGAAAACGTCATCAATATTGCTTTGAAATTAGCCGCGTTACTTTGGTGCGAAGTCTTGGAAATCAAAGCAAACTGGAATTCCACATACAGAACTTTATTTTCACAAACCTCATTCGGTACGTTACTTCTAATTTTTCAATCCCACCTGCCAACGTAAAATTTATTGAGGCTGAAATACTGACACTTTTTCATCTTTTTCTCTTTTACATTGGTGATATTAAAAAAATAATAATAATATTTTCAACTCTCTGTACTAATCTTATTGAAACACAGATTAATAATTACACACCTAGTATTTTACCTTCCATTCATGCATGCAAGCAAAGAAAGGTAACAAAAAAAAAAAAAAACTTTCATCATTAAAATTTACGCCGGCAAACGTTATTTCTGTAACATTTCTTTTTCTTTTTCTTTTTTCCCGTTAATTCCATGCAAAACGCAACCATAGAGTAATCCATGGACGAAGTAATTAAGTTAGCGTAGATACAGCGATAGACTTTCAAAAAGCCGCCACCTAACTAAATCTCCAGCCACCGATAACCTCCCAATCACACGGGCACGCGTAGAACCAAGGCTGAGTTCAGTGAGAAAGACGAGGAGTCAGTGCTGAGGTTGTCCGACGTTGCCATCCAGTTCCAGCTGCCAACAGCTAAAAGGTAATGAAAAATATTCAACAAATCATTTTTTATGTTGTTTAATTTATGATAGGGTGGTGTAGCAACTGAAATCTAAGTAATTGACAAGGTCATTATTATTGCTTTCAAATGGACCTGTCCAAATCCGTGGCAACTTCACACCCCACTGAGAAAATTCTTGACATTGCCCGATTCAACGCTGAAACGGACAAAAAATTATTATTCTTATGCATGCAACCACTCAAACCATCGCCAAAATTTCAAGCCTGTTTAGAGTTGGTGTTTGTTTGTTTATATATATATATATATCAAGCCTGTTTAGAGTTGGTGTTGGTTTGTTTATATATATATATATATATCAAGCCTGTTACAAGTAGCATTTGCACAAAGGTTCCACCGATACTTGTTTTTAAGTTTTCAAGCATAATAAACTTTTGCTTTAAAAAAAAGTTAAAAATAAATAGAATATCAAATAGATTCTTATTATCATTATTATGATTTACATATATGGATGCTGGTGTTGCTAATCTAACAATCAGAGATGATCAAATTTTACAAGTTAAAAGTTAGGGGAGAAAGAGAGAGAGAGACTTAGAAAAATGTATCGAGGGATAAAAAAAAAAAAAAAAAAAAGTTGCCCACAGCTTCATCAATAAGAAAAAATTCAGAGGTATTTGATAAGCAGCCAAAAAGATGGGATTATAATTTCTAATTTTTATTAACTAATTGTATAATTTACGGTCTCTATATGTACATATTTATACTATTGGTACACATATATTATTCGTTTATTATATATATTTATATTTTTAATGTATAAATTCATCCGTTCGCTGCACAAATTTATTCTACCGATCCATTATATATATTTATCCCATCAATCCCAACAATGTATATATTTATCCGTCATTGTAAATATTTATTCTATCCGCGCATACATTCATCCGCTCTATGCGCCGCTCGTCCAGGTAAAAAAAAGGTTGCGGGACTTCCGGTTAAAGCTTGTACCGTTGGAGCGTCCCCAAAAATCCATGCCGTGGATAATAACGACACGCCAGAGTCGGCGCTGGTAGTCCGCTGGCCGGCTGCTTTCCGCCCCCCTCTTCGTTTCCTCTCTTTCCTCCCGTCTCCCGCCTGGCATTTCTTTACTGCGACGCCCAAACCAAAATCCATCTCGCTTTCTATCTCCCTTTCTTTGAACTCCTCGTTCCTCCGCTGAAATTTGCATGCTGCCAACGATTCGCCCACCTACGTCTCCCCACCACCCCTTAGACAAAACTCCACTCAAATCCCAGCTCGGAACCCTTGGGAAGCTCTCTTCTTGATCCTGTTTTCCCTTGTTGTTCTTATTTTTGTCGTGTTTGATGGAATCTTGGCCGGTCTGAGCGGCCATAGGTTGGGAGCAGGAGAAGGCGAGCCATGGCTGTGAAGGCGGTGGCAACGTGGGTCGCGGGGTTCTACCAGATAGGGCGGAGCGATCTTGGGAACAGGAGGCCCGTCGCCGGTGCGGCGGCGGGTCCCAATTGGAGGTGGCAGGTGTCCAGGGTCGGAGGGAGGTTGGAATGCGCGGGGGTGTTGATGAAGCCTGTGGAGGATGTGAAGCCTGTGGAGGATGAGAACTTGTCATCGGCGCCGCCTTCGTCGGAGGTGGATGGAGGGCCGGGGAATGGGGGTGCAGAACAGGAGCCCAGAAAGTTGAACAGGGAACTCCCAAGTGAGTTATTGGTTTGGCATTTAGAGTTTCTTCCCCACCTTATTCTATTTCTCGGGATTGATTTTTGGTATTGATGATTATTCTGAAGTTTTTCTTGTTTATTACATACTCTATCACCGTGAATTTTGGTTTGATGTTTAAACCAAGCATCAATTTGATTTCTCGGTGTTTATCCTAGAATACGGTTCAATGTGCATGAAATAATGAATTTTTGCGTGTTCTTTGGAAAACCGAGTCATGATCTAAGAGGGAAAAAAAGGTTTTAGACTTTAATTTTTGGTTGTGAAACTCATTGGATCCTCAGAAACGAGGAAAGGTTGCGACTTCATATAAAGTCTCAAATTATGATGTTACCGGTCTTTTCTTCTCTCGTGGTCCCACCTTGGCAACCAAAAATTTACCATTATCTCTGCTTTGTCATAATGAAATGACAAATTTTCATCAAGTGCAGCATGAAACATGAATTCGGAAATGTGAAACATTGAAGCACATCATTGATGTTGACATTGTACTCATCTTGTAGGCATGATGTATTTCATGTGGGTCAGCTTGATGATTGCGGGCACCATAGTACCAACCAGAAATATCTAAGTTGGAGAATTCTCAGATCTTGACACATCTAACATGGCTATGGGCTATTGGTGCAGGGACAGTATTGTTATAACTGCAAGACGCTGGGACTCTGGGTTGTAAATGTGCTGAAGTGTTTATTATAATATCAGTTATAATGACATGGAAGGAAAGGAAGGAGACACTTCATGCTCTTTTGTGTACATAAAACTGAATGTGTCTATAGATTTATCTAATATCAGTGAAAACTTAGTTTCCTTTATGTTGTAATAAATGGGACCCTGCCTCTTTCAAAAAAAAATAAATGTCTGATTGTGCAAATAGAACTTCTATCTCAATCATAACATCCATTAGGTTCTACCATATTTGACTTCCTTACCATTTAATTTAAGGCTTTAAATACGTGGCCTAGGTTAGGTGATGGCAGCTGCTTAACCAATATTTCTTCACCATATTGGAACTCAGTGTCCTTTCATATGATTCAAGTTGCTTTTCCAATATATTTGTCTCAGGTTTGTAGATTGGCAAGCTTTTAAAAGAAGAGTGCATATCAATGATGGTACTTCACCAATATTTCTTGACCAAAGTGGAACTCAGTTCCCTTGCACATTCGAGTTCTTTTTCCAATATATTTGACTCAGATTTGTAGATTGGCAAGCTTTTAAAAGAAGTGCATATCAATAATGGTACATGCAGTTCTACTGAAGAATCAACATTTTGCAATTTGAATTCTTTGAGATCTGATTTACATTTGAAGTGCTTTCCAGCAGTTCTGCCATCTGTTTTCTTTAACCTTAAAACTCCTGATGTACTAAATTATTTTTTACTTAGTGATATTTCTGGATCTTCTAACCCTCTTACTTGTTTCTGTCATTCTTTCATCTGTCTCTAAGAGATTCATTGGTTTCCTGTTGAATTTTCCCTCAAGTGACTGCTTTAAGAAAAGGTTTAAGCTGTTGATAGTTTTATCATTACCTCTTTTTTTTCTTTTTTTTTTTTTTCACCCTTGTGAACTTACCTGCCAAAATTCTGGTTTGATATTCCCGCAAAACTGACCTGTATTCTGCAATGCAGCTAAAACTTTGATCATATTATGATCCCCATGTGCATATGCTATAACAATAAATTAAACACATACAAATCCCATGACATTTATGAACATATTTCAATTTTCTTTCCTTTGTCATTCAGAACTTGAATATCTGCTCTCCTTTCCAGTAGAGTTATCCTTTTCTTTATCCAAATCCTTTAATGTTCAAAATGACTGCTTTTGTACATCTTAAATGTGCTTCTAAAGTTTCAAAAGTTAACATCTTATATTTTCATGTGGCATTTGACACATTGAATGCTCATTACAGGAAGCATCATTGTTTGTGCTTTTCCTAGAATCATTTTACAAGGTGACATGAAGCAGACTCCTTTAAATATATGCACTCCATGCTCTCTGGCCCTTTCTTGTTACTGCAGGATTTCTTATATCAGTAAAATAGGGTTAAAAACTTCCCTTGAAAGGCCTCAGAGTCCAACATGTCCATCCTCATCATGGCAGACTCTAGGGCTTTCATGTTATATATTGGAGATAACTTTCAAAAAAAATATGTTTACAGTGTGTCTAGTTAATGATCATGTAGTTTCTAGCAACTTATTTCTAACTAACCTGTTAAATAAATTCAAATAAACCATCAGCATGCTAGAAAATGCTTATTATGTCATAGTTCCATGTATGCATTTATTGGTGGTTTTCACATTAGGGAATCATAAACCTGCCATTTTTGAGATATCAGTTAGGCTTTATCAACCATTATGCAAAAAGATAGGACACCTAGAAATAAGAAGTAGTGCTGTCTTTGGAATTGATTGAGATTACTCCTTGAAAAGAGATGACTTAAGATCCTTTCACAGATCATTTTTTATGTCAGGTTGAGCTCCACAGACTGAATCTTCTTGGGAAAAGCAACTTAATTCCAAGGGATATATTAGAAGATTGGCAAATTGCATATGCCAATTGAGTAATTTAGAAGAGTTTACTGGAATTTCAAATCACCAAAAGTTAGAGATGCTTTATGCTTAAATCAATCATAACTGCATGTGGTTTATGTTTTGATTAGATCTAGAAATTTTAGGCTATCCAGCATCATGATTAGGGCATATCAAGATTGGAATGTGAGACTGCTATGCGGATGTCCTCTAGAATAATCTGCACCAATTTGTTTGTTTAAATGAACAGGTGCCTAAATGCAATGCTGGCAACGTGGACATTTCTTTTTGTACATTTTGCATAAAAAAATAAAGATTGTATGGTTTATGATACTGATTAAGTAGTGTTCTCATGCAAATTGCTTGAGTACAAGTATTTATGACATTCTATTTAGCAAGCACATAGGGTTGATAAGATATATTTTTAATAGACTGCAACTTATTGGCTGTTATATTGAATAATCTAGCATAAGATATCATTAAGTATTTTCTGTTATTCTCTCTTTTTCTTTTCAATTTTTACAGTTATAACACGTGCAATCCTTTCGTATTCTGTTGTAGATTTCCCGCAGATATACAATCATATGATGCATATCTAAATATCGTATTTAGGGAAGCAAACTAACAATATCTAAATATCATATTTAGTGCAGTGAACTCAATAATATTGAAACCTAACCCTTTGCTGGGAATCTTAATATACATACATACATGTGTACATGTCAAACACATCCACCTCATGTAATACTTTAGGACATTTATATTCAAGCATGCATGTAAATAAGTAATCTGGAATCACCACTTATTCTATACATTGAGATATTGTAGTGAAAGAGGCTTGTTTTGAATTCTTAAAAGGTAGCTGATACATTCATCCATATTTGTACTCATTTAATAACGATTGTTCTTGTTGTGCTTCTATCTGGAAATGCTTAAACTTATTAATTTATTTAATCTTTTGGTTACTATAAATTTTCTTTCCTTCTTTGCCTACTCAAAACTTATTGGATGATATCTATACATGTATTAGATAAGCACATCTTGATCAATGGTGTAAACGTTCAATACTTATGCCCTATCATGTATTTTAATACAATAGAACAAGGAATGCCATGAATTTTTGCACCAACCTGATGCAAAGAAAAAAAAAAGATTATTTTTAGTTTCTTGACATTTCTTGAGCTGTAGATTAAGATCAACAGCGAGCATCTCAAATTGTATAACCCATCATTGATTTTGAGTTGTTAAATCTCTTATTGAAGATTTAATGTTTTATATCTCCAATTGAGGTTTAGTTCATGATTTGTGTATCATTATGCTAAAGTGGGTGCTGAAACTACATAAGTTTCAACTTATATAAAGCTTAGTCTAGTTGTGGTTCTATCAAAATAGTTGGGCAGAAGTGGAAAAAGGATTAAGTGTCTTGGATTAATTCTTATAAATTTCACTTGATCTTGGCTTCAAGATCACTTCAAGTTGTAGGAATTGTGATCATATTAATAATTGTTCTCTTAAAATTTCAGGACCATTATCTCTAACTGATCCGACCGTTTCTGGCCATGGATCTAATGTGCGCGTAGCATATCAGGTATAACTTTAAGTTTCCTAATCATGTCCTGTGTTTTTGTATTATGGGTAGCATCTTTAGCAAATCATGCACAATATTCTTATCTCGATTTACAATTTGATTCAGGGTTCTCCAGGTGCATACAGTGAGTCTGCTGCCCTCAAAGCATACCCACAGTGTGTAGCTGTTCCCTGTGAACAGTTTGAAGTTGCATTCAAGGTTCAATAAAGTATCATTTTAGATCATTTAAATTCATCAGTCTCCAAACTGCACCCCTTTTGAGCTGATTCTGTAACTGGCAGGCTGTTGAACTTTGGCTGGTTGACAAAGCAGTTCTTCCAATTGAGAATTCTGTAGGTGGAAGCATTCATAGGAACTATGACTTACTTCTCTGTCATAGGCTGCATATTGTGGGTGAGGTGCAAATGGCTGTTAACCACTGCCTCATGGCTCTGCCAGGTGTGAAAAAGGAGGAGATAAAACGTGTATTAAGCGATCCAGAGGTTGATTTTTTACTGACTTGATCATCAAAATGCCTCAGTTTTAATATTTTAATCCATACCTTATCACTTGCAGGCACTTGTTCAGTGTGAGATTGCACTGAACAAATTAGGTGTTATTCGAGAAACTGTTGATGATACTGCTCTTGCTGCTCAGGTTGTTCTTTTTTTTTTTTTTTTAAATGTGTTTACTTAAGGCAGCCACAATTATACCCCTTTTATTAACTCCTACAATTTTTTTCAGCTTATAGCCTCGAACAGTCTAAGGGATGCTGGAGCAATTGCAAGTGCCCAAGCTGCGGAAATATACGGACTTAAGATAGTTCAAGAAACAATTCAGGCAATGAATCTTTTTTTTTTAACTAATTATCATTTTACTTGCATGCTCATATATTTTTAGTCTCTTTAAGGAAATGACTATATATTTATTATGACAGACATTGTGTTCATATGATTTTAGCTTATATTTAGATTCAATGATGTTCAACTCCAACATGAAAATATCTTGGACCATATAGCATTCATGTACTCTGGATTAACATTTAAATGTTTCTACTCAACTATTCTTTTAAGCTTGAGCAAACTATAGAAGTTCATTCATTTTGATCATAGATTGGAGCTACTATTATATTTTAATTTTGCAGTTTTTGTTTTTTCCCTCAACCAGTCAAGCCTTTAATTACATTTCAATGTAAACATTGTTTCCTTCACAAGTCTTTCATCAATTATTTCCAGTGCCATCCTCTTATGCCTAGAATCCTTGATGTGCATCCGACAATTAGACATGGATACTGGTATAACTTATGTATGGTTACATGAGAAGCAATTTTAGATACCAAAATACAAAAAGAATATGACACATACCTCACTGGCACCCAACATGGATATATGAGTCCCTCTAATATTGGTACTATAACTTCGGTTTTGATCAACTATTTTGACATGATGTATTGGTAATGACAGGATAGCTCCAACAACATTACTCATTTTCTTATTTTGGCCAGGGAGCCCATAATTCCAAAAACAGATAGGCCGTTTAAGGTATTAACATGCAGGCTACTCTATTCAAATTTAGTATTATGAAAAGGAATGGAAAAACAAAATTTTCACTAATCTTTTCAGACAAGCATTGTCTTCACTCTTGAAGAAGGTCCTGGAGCATTATTTAAAGCCTTGGCAGTCTTTGCTCAAAGGAGTATTAACCTGACAAAGGTATCTGACATGGAACTTGTTGTCATTTTCAACGTAATTAAGTTTTTTGATTGAAAGCATGACAATTTTTGCCGTATAACTGCAGATTGAAAGCAGGCCTCAAAGAAAGCACCCTTTAAGGATTGTTGATGATTCTAACCATGGCACTGCCAAGTAAGTGTTGCTATGTTATGGAGTTTCTTGTAATTCTAGAGCTTATCTTCGGCTATACCATTTACATATATCTTTTGTAATCCTCTGTGTGTGTAAAAGAATAACTACTATAGCTTTTACCTTTATAGTTGCAACTAATTGAGAATTTTGTCTTAGGTACTTTGATTATCTATTCTACATTGATTTTGAAGCATCAATGGCTGAACCTCGTGCACAAAATGCCTTGACTCACCTACAGGTCAAAATTCTGTTCTTTATGAATATTTATCTTTTATTATGTCATTTTAAGTATAAGTTACATTGAATGCTTAAACATACAAAAACACCTTGTTCTTGATGAAATTTTAATACCACTCTAAAAACGCTCAATATCTTAATGTGTGCTTATGAGGCAGTTTGTCTTCTTATATAACAATTGTTACATTAAAAGAAAAGATGCTTGCAATGATGGAACATTTATTCTTTTACCATAGTCCTACTAGGTGGTATTCAGAAAACTTATTTAGGAATCATGAGTAGCACCAAAGTCCTCTTTTATTTTCCTTTGACTGATCTCCTCCCTTAATAGAGACTATCAAGTTGAATCATAATATAAGCCCACCATTTTGTGTATCATATCTGGACTTTTCATCCTAAATTATAGTACTGCATACTTCATTTGCATCACATATGATAGCTTCACAATCATGCAGGGTATCATATGACCGATTGATCACATAATTAAATAAATGGTAAATTATGTGACCAAGACTATTCATCATATACTCCCTCTCAGATACACGGCATTTTAGCCATGTGCATTGAAATGCCAAACGCTTGTTTTATTCATGAGATCTGCTGTTTTGGTTCGTAATTTTTATTAAATCCTTGCTCCTATAGTGCTAAAATTTCATAAGGAAATTTGCTAGTGCCCCACAAATAGGAAATCCTGATTTTGTCCCAATTTTTGCTTTTTAGAATTTCAATTAGTTTGAGATACGGATTAGCTACATAATTAATTGAACTTATAGCAAGCGCTCTTCGCTTGTGTCATGCCCCAAACCCAATGGTAGATTCAGGGGTGGCAACCCGCCGCATGCCAAGCATGCAAGGCGTTCAGTAACAGAATAATTAATACAAGGAGGAACAATAAATTGCATGTCATTTAAGGTCCAAAACATTCTTAACACAAGCCATATAATGTTTGGGCAACATGCCAAAACCACGAGATCATGTTGGGGTTTACATGAACACAATGTGATCTGTTTATACAGATGAAAGTTTCAAACTACCCTAATATTTGCTTCTTCAGTTCTGTGGCTCTGAAAAATATTGTGAGATTTATATGAGCTCACACTCAATAAGCCTATTGTAGCATAATATAGTCATTTCAAGATTTAACATATCAAGTTTGCATATGCCAAAATATATGCCAAGCTTTCATAATTCAAATACATTTCATCATGTTATCAAAGCATGTATATTATATGCTCAATGCAATTTGAAAGCAGATGCTACGTAGTATTTTAAAAATACATATCATCTTGTTATCCAAAATATCCATTCCTTTATAAATATGCCGAAATCATATTCACTTATATGTTTGAAATCAATTGAAGACAGATATCATATTCAAACCAAAATCCACTGTCATTAACATTGATATTCTATCTTATTACAAATACACCATGGTCGTACACTATGCCTACATATACCCCTATGACAGGGTCAGAACACCACATAGGGTGTATCCTCTATATATCTTCCCTGTGGAGGAAGGATCATAGTACCAGTTTCATGTCATCATGTCATATCACATCATATCATGTCAACATGTCATCATATCATAACATAACGGACCATGGGTGGCATATTTTATATTTACAAAGCCTCATTTTCATGTCATGTTTGCATGCTAGCAGTTTTTTTTTTTTTGTTGCAAAAACACATATTTGCAGTGGTTTGAACATGTCAAAACACATGAACACTTGCAAATAATTTTGATATACCCAATATTTTGCATAAATTAGCAATATCAAAATAATCATTTGCATGTGTGGGGTGTCATATACTTTGCAAAAATTAGCAATTTCAATCAATTATGTCAAATAATCAATTGCATGTATGGTGTACCAAATATTTTGCAGAAATTAGAAATTTCAAAATAATCATATAGAATAGTCATTTGCATATATGGGGTACCAAATTCATTTTTTCATTTTTCAAATAATGCACGATGTAAAATAATGTAACATTTAAATCCATAATTTGCATATTTTAATAATTCATGAAAATCATGATAAATAGCTTACTTACCTCCTAACGCTAATTCAAGGATGCAAATCAACTATTTGGGCTCCTGAGTACCTACAACATAATTTTTCAAATTTTTAATCTCCAAAATCAGGATATCAAAATGATTCTTATTCTCTACCCAATCTAATCTTGGGCCCAATTTGGAGCTTGAATATCTCCAAATATAGAAGCCCAAATGGAAAAATAAAAACTTCCCAACAAAATAGGATCAAAAGTGATCCAAACCCCACTCTTCTCTTGTTGGGCCCGGCCCAAATTGAGGCCCAAAAATTAGGCCCAATCGGGCTCGCTGGACTGGGCCGAACCTGCTTCTCTCCCTCTCTCTGCCCCTGGTTTACCTGAACCAGGGGGAAATTGCCGACGGCCTAAGGCCACCACCGACCCATCCCCTGGCCGCCTACCCAGCCGCCGACGACCGGCCTAGTGCCGGCCGCCGCCGGCAGCCGCCCCCTCCTTTCTTTCTTCTCTTCTTCTTCTTCTCTTCTTCCCGCTTCCTCTCTCCCTCGGCTGGCCGAACCCTCACCGAACGCTACCCCGGCGCTGGTTGGGGCCACCGCCCATGGCCCGGGCCCGGCAAGCCGGCGGGCACGCCATCAGGCCCGAACCAAGCGTGGGAGCCAACTTGGCTCCCGAGTCAGGGAGGGCCGCCTGGCGGCCCTCTCCCCTTCTCTCTCTCTCTCTCTCTCTCTCTCTCTCTCTCTCTCTCTCCCTCACCGGCGATGAAGGACTTATCGGAGAGCGGCGGCACCGTGAAGACGAGGGTAGAGGAGGCTGGCATGGCCCCCTTTTAATGGCGAGGAGAGGGCTCGGCCCTCCCCTGCCCGCGTGCGCGGCCTTGCATGCAGTCGTCGCTGGTAGGCGCGCTGACGCACGTACTGCCAAGCGCGCAAACGCGCATAGGCACGTGCGCGGCCCCCTTTTTTTTTAAAAAAAAAAACGGGGTATTACAGCTTGTCTAACAAAACAAGATAAGGTGATTTTGTTGCAAAATGAAAGTCAAAATGATAGGTAGTTACAACTAAGGTGAGTCCTTTGAAGTAATCTTGGCCAAGTTCTGGTAATTTAGCCTAATAGGCTAGTATAGCGGACCAAATTCTCACCACCTCTACCTCTATAGGCCAAATAGCTGGTGGGTTATAGGCTTTAAAGAAGTCCACATATGCTGCCTAGTACACTCTTACCACTCAGATGAATGTCCCACTAATGCAAAGATCCTTACTGAGGCTTCTAACTCCCTCCAAATAGTCCAACAAGCATATCTTGCAGATATCAAAATCTCCTTCATCACCTCAAACAATTGTTTGACACCTCCACTGTAGGCTTCAAGCATCAATCACTCCATGCCAAATCAAAGGCAAAGTCTGCTATCAAAGGGAGGATGATGTAAAACCCTACTGGTTGGAGTCTTTCAAAGAATCATGTAGTACCAGCTACCCTCTAGAAGAAGACAATGCTTCTTCCACATCATGTGAACATAGAAAATAGAGTAGGCCACACCTACTACTTCAAAAAAATCCATTTACCCCCATAGCTAGGGGCTCAACATGATAGCAAGTTGGTAACTTACTGGTACATTCCCTAGAAGGTATAACCACTAAAAGCATGATGCTAAGAGTGTTCCACTATATCTAAAAGGAGGGAGAAAACTCTACAAACAATAAGAGAACCCATCAGACCCCTTAAGTTTTCACCCTTTAGTCGATACTAGAAAGGCCATCAAAAAGAAGTCTGTTAGTTGTAATTGACTGGGGGCGCTCTGACCACCCTGCATCAAGCTAGAGTTCTGTGTTCAGAAACCCTCTGGCATTTCTGTTTTAGTTCATAATACTATTGACTGACCTTAAATTAGCTACTTGCCAACTATCAGACAATGCACACACACACATATTATACATTTAAAACATATATGTTTACTGATCAAAATTGATGTTTCATATCCTTGTCAACTCTTAAGCAATTCTTGCTTTTTGTAATATTTTCTCATCATTAATGCAGTTGGGTCATCCATGCTTGTAAGACTACTGCTCTGTAAGAAAAACTGTCTTTAATCAAACAGTTCTCCAGGAAGAAGGAAATGTTTCAGAATTATTAGCATCTAAGGATATTGACCCACATGGGGTGTTGATTACTTTGACTTCGTTGCAGTTATCTTCTTTGGGCTATTACATCTTTTCAAGTTCCCATGCAACTAGGAGGAGTAATGACAATCTTCTATTCCCCAATAAGAGTATAGTACAAATCTATGAAACCTGGAGTATGTGAAGTTCTGATATTTGAGAAATGCATTGTAGATTTCTGATTCATGATTCTGTGTGTATCTCATATGATAACAACTAATAGCACTCAGAATAATCCAAAGAAGCATATTGAAGTAAATTGGCTTTCTATAAAAGAACATGATGAAAACTAGGTGTTTTGAGGCCTCAAGAGAACATTTGTTGATTTCAGCAATTTTTCTAAATAATGTTTCAATATTACTTAAAATTAAAATAGAAGAAAAGTATGTGCTGTCCATATGTATCTTTTAATTCTATGTATGAATGTGCATGGATTGTATCTGATGAAGAGTTTTTGCATTAGTTCTATGCAAGCACCCTTTGATTTGTTATCGTGCTTGGAGTTTGCATTTACATTTCTTCTCTAGTTACAGCTGGACTAAAAGCAGCATTGCTCTTGGAAGTCTTGTATCCCACTAATGAGTTTATCAATAGCCTTCAGTCTCAAAATAATGAAATCTTGCCAGTTATGTTGAAAATCGATGCAAATTTACGATGGGAAATATGCATGCAAATATAATGGCATCAAATTTATATCTAGGCAATTGCCATGCACATCCTTCCTGTCTTTATAGCATTCACTATTACCTTTTCTTATTTGCAGTGATTTTTTGCACAACAATCATGAAGAAAATTTTAATTTTGTTTCAATTTAATATATTTAGGTAATGATGTGGTTCATGCAATGTCCAGAATGTCCATGAAACAATAGTTTGTTTTGAGACTCTCTATGCTTATTTGCCTATATTTTTCCACCATATTACATCTAAGGAGTCATGAGATTTGTATAACTGATATGGCTTTGTTTGGTAAGTCATTATTTCTTCAGTCACCTCTTGAAACGTGACTCTGCTTGTGTAGGAAGTTGTGTCATTTCTTCGAGTGCTCGGCTCCTATCCAATGGACACATCTCTGTAAATGTCTTACTTTGTGGAGAGTACTTTGCAGACAGATACCATGTCCTTCTTGCTTTGTCGAGGCTCAGACAAAGTTGATTCGTACCCAAATTCTTTATTGCTTGGTCTTACCCTAGCAGGTTGAACAATGGGACTCTACCAGCAGCGATGAACTCCACAAGGGAGTTGGACTGCAACATCTTTCCTTTCTAAATTTGCTTCAAGATTTTGGAAGCTTATCATCAACTTCATCAACATTGGCACATGATCAAACTATTTTTCAGAACTTATATAATATTATCTTTGCTGCTATTGAAATTTTGGAAGACAGCAAGCCCCCTCGAGAAGACTCAGTAGCTGATCAGCCAGTCACAAGACTGCTGAGATGCATCTTAAATTTGTCATCTTTTTTTTCTTTCTGTTCATTTTCCTTCAATCATAGGGATTATGAGAAAAGGGGAACTTACAAATGTGCTTTGGCTCAAGCTTCATTAATTTATTATTCTTGAACCTGAAATTTGAATTTATATGAGTTGCTGTTTTTGCTCTTGTGGAAGCACATTAAGAATGCAGCTAATTGGTGAATTGGGGTACTCCGCTGTATATATAACTAAAAATTCTGAGTTTATGGGAAACTGACATGTTCAAAGTGAGATGAATGAAATGTATGATGAGCTTGGTGGCTCATGTGCTCTTTGTGCTGCAACTGAACTATAGAAACAGGATTACTGTTTGCAGTAGGGCTTGATAGGGAAGAGTTGTTATACTTGATTGGTCTAATTTGAAATAATATGGACTCTACCTTGACTTTATATGCTTATATTGATGATAATGAATGGAATGTTATAGTTGATTGGCTTCCAAATTCTGCCCGAGGTAGCAATATTACTTGCCTGGCACGACGAATTCCAGGAGAGCTGGTGATTCTTGTATATTTGGACATGATTTATGGAATGTATGGTTAAAGAAGTGTTATTAAATATTTTTTGGGATATTGTAAAATCTTCCACGGTAAACCATGCGATGCATATTTGCTTGGATGCATTCACTGGAGGATTCTATTGTGCCTCCCAATGTAATGGCATAATTAGTGGTTTGGTCTCATCTAAGTCGGATGCTGGCTGATGTTAGGGTCAGCAAGGTATCCTCAAACGTTGATAAGCAACCAACTAGCTTGTCAACATTTCTAAGCGAAGCATATATTAGGCTGTCAAACATTGGAAAATTCATATATTCCCTTTCTCATTCTCTTTCACGGGTAGCTATGCTTCACATTTGCATGATGTACATCTCATTATGTATCACCTGACCAGCGCTTGTTATGCCTAGCATAAAGCCTAGTTGGCCAATGGGTGCCTTAAAATTATCACTCATGGGCTTGCGTCCAGATGGTAAGGGATAATGCGATGGTATTGAGGCGCGACGGCTTAAATACCCTTGAGCATGAGAGGATCTATGCAAGCATATATTTGCTTTGATTAGGATTCAAACCGGCTCGAGCCCGTTCGGATCAGACCTTTTTATCCAAATCTACCCTAAATTTTTTTTTGGAATTTCGGACCGAGCCAACGCCCAAAAAATTTTTGCTAGCCTCGTATCTAGCTTGAAACCGACCGAACCGATCCGAATTAGCCTATTCGGGCCAAAACAATGGCCAGCCCGATTTTAGCCCCTGTTCCACCCAACGGCGCCCAAAGAAAACCAGAGAGAGAGAGGTAGAGGGAGAGTCGGAGAGAGAGAGAGAGAGAGATGAGGGTGGAGGGGCTCGGTCCCTCGCCGGAACAAGGGACGTGAGCGACTAGGTGGTGCCGCATTCTCCATTCGTCGCGGCCGTGGCGGCATGGGCGGCGGAGTTTGGCGATGAGAGAGAGAGAGAGAGAGAGAGAAGCCATAGGATTGGACATTCGAGAGAGGGCAGGGATGGCCTTTAGTTCGATCCGGTTTCTAGGGCATAGAGAGAGATAGGGAGAGAGGCAGATGGAGGGAGAAAGGCAGATGGAGGGAGAAGAAGAAGAAGAAGAAGAAGAAGAAGAAGAAGAAGAAGAGGATGGGGAGAGAGGGAGAAAGAAGGGGGCCTTCATCGGGGGCACACGCTCTTTTGCCAGCTGGCCGGAGTGCGGACAGAGCTCATGGTCATCGGCAGAAGGGATCCGCGCACCCGGGCTGCCTTCGACGAGATGTTCGTCTTCGACTTCGTGTCAACGGCGTAGCACCACATGGCCCGGCACCGGTCCTTCTTCACTCTTGGGCCTCGGATCCGGCACATCATGGCCTCATGGGGTATGATTCCGACCTGTGGGAGCCGCATGAGCCCTCTGCCCTTCATCGGCAATGGCAACGACGATCCGGTTCTTGGGTTATGGAGAGGCAGTTCCCCTCCCTTCGTGGCTTCGCCACAGACGGCCAAGAAGCTTTCAGAAGAACGGAGGAGGGTTAGGCGGGCAGCGGTTCGGCTCCACTGTCGGCCTGGATCAGGGAATGCTTGTTCCGATTCCGATCCGATATTGAAACGGGCCTTATATTTGAGGCCAAGCCTGGCCCAAATACAAAGAAATCCAGCCTATAGCCTGACTTAAAGCTAGTCTAAGCGAAGTCCTATTTTTGCAACATGAGAGCAAACTAGCATATGGCTCATGTAAAGTTTGGGAGCTATTACAGTAAGAATTGTTTTAAGGCTGATCATAGGTTGATTATATTAGTTGTGATTAGGCATCGATCATATGCTAGGATGATCTTATATCTTTTGTGTGTCTCTAAATGATTCGAATAGCATCTTCTCGCTTATATTTTTGGATAAGATTCTTGACATTCAAGATAGCCTTCTAAGATAAGGTCCTTGGTAACTAAGCAACAAGCATTTAAAACCACAAAAGGGTTAATCTATCATTTGTAAATGAAGAGTAAATCTATCATCTATGTATGGTTGAGTGTCATTGCTGGTTTTTTTAAACATTAAGGAGGCTTTTGGTACAGGGTGATTCATCCAGAATCATCAATGATCTTGAGGGTGATTCATTCAAAATAATCAGTGATACATGTCCATGAGGTCAAGTCTTTAAGATCATTCATAGATAATAATCTTGACTTAAGATTTAGGGACTATAATACTTCTCATCCATATAAAAATAATAATTGATATTATTTTTATATTAATATAATATAATATTATATTATAAAACCATATTATAATAATATAATTATAATATTATATTATTGTATTATAATAATTTATAGTTATTATTATACTATAATATTATAATTATATTATAATTTAATTATAATATAATAGTATAATATTATATCATAATATAATATTATAAAAAATAGTATTATATTTTGATCTAAATGTTATAATAATAAATATTATGTATAATGATAAATTATCCTGATACTTACAAAATATATTAGGGATAATTATTTTTATGCTAAAGAAAAGTTAACTAATTAAGAATAATTTTGATATTTCATAATTAATGATTCATGATTTCTATGGTAAACCAAATGCAATAATCTTAGGTCGTTAATAATCTTTAATCATTGGCATATATCAAACAAAATATAGTGATCTTGGATTATCGAGAATTAGATTACTTCAATATAATGATCATCAATTATTTAAGATTACGATAATAATTTATTTAGGTTACCAAATGCCACAGAAGAGCCTTTGGATCTATTATTATTTTGTAATGATTCAATAGTACACAAATCACGTTAGCTCATAAGGCTGCCATAACAAATGACTTTGTAGAAAAGATTTTCCCTCGTAGAAAAACAAAAGGCTGAAATTAATTATAACGAAAATTACGATTTAAATATTTATAGAACATGAAAAAGAGCTAGTTGGCTTATGATCCGGCTACCAACTTACCACATCAAAATAACTTTCCTTCCAGCACTATTAACTTTTGTCTCTCAGCTCTAAGAAAAGTAGAATTTTCTTGATCTTATTTGAATCTTTTATTTGTAAACTGCAAGCAACAGGAGAAGCTCTAAAATTTGCGGCTCTTGTCTCAGCTTTTCTTTTCTAAAGTCTCTTTTGTTCCAAGACTGAACTCTTAATCATGGAAATTTGCTGAAAGATTTAACCAATAATCTAGAGAATTATGGATCTTGGAAAGTGTCTACTATTAATCAAATCTCTTATGGGAGAGTTTCGGCATCATGTGCTCAAATTTGTATCAAGACATAGCCCTCCAACTTAGGTCCATCCATGGCTACTCATTCATGATAATTGGCATCTAAATAACAATAGAACGGGTCAATTACTTCTTCATTGACATCTTAATGTTGAACCGTACTGCAAAGTTTTCCCTCATTGGTGCAGCACTATTCGTCTCTTTACTTTGTATTCTTCTCTCTCTTACTCCTCCTGTTTTCTTCTTAGCACTGTTCCCCTTTCTACTGTACACTGTTCAATTTCATTATCTTAATGAAAGTGACGAGTCCCTGTCTAATCTTCTCTCTAGAAGAAAAGGGAAAAAAAAAAGGTAAAGAGGTGATTACTGCTAACTACGGTTACATGATAAACATGGAGATTTAAATGGGAAAGATTGAAAGAGAGGGTGTTTATGGCTTATATTCGGAAAACGTTATGATGGCGGTACAAACGCTGGCACCTATTAGAAACAACCTCAAATTCTGACTCTTTTTGGTGGAGAAGCATGAGCACAAAGGATCCAGGTGAAAACCCAGCATGATAATAAGAGGCTAATTGGTGCACCATGAACCCATAAGAAATTAACTCACAAACCAATCAATTTTAAATAGAGAGAAACCACTAGCAAATTAAATTTTGGACATCCTACTAACACTGTCACATGGTTTAATCTAGAAGTATAAAGAAAGAAGGATTATTGGATCTCAAAATGGGCTTAGAAATACACAGAAAGCTCATTGGCATGACCACTCACTTGATGAACAAAAGAAACGTCCTTCCAAAGGGCTTGGCAGGTTAGATGGCACTTTGCCCGGAGAGAAGGAACCATGAGTTTTTGGATCGACCTTTTCCAAGGACCATCTAAGTTTTGTTATACCCCAGTTGCTTCCTTTTCCTCTCAGGCTGCATGGCTATTCCCAATCATTAGAGTGAAAATCCTTTGCTCAAATCCTTTAGGTCGCCATAGAAATTTCCTAGCCTCTACGTCGATTGTTAAGTGCTAAAGCTGCGGTTAGGATGATTAGAAACTGGCCTTCTATTGGCCTGCAAAAGAGTACCATCCAACAAGCTGAAGTTGTCCCTTCCAAATATCCACTTTGTTCATAACTTCCTTCCGAATAGTCCTAAAGATTTTGGCTATAGAAGAAATTTTCGCCAGAAACCACTGTTGAAAGAAAAGAGATCTTCCAATATGGCATGATTCCCTGAAATCTATCAGTGTAGGAATCTACTTTCTCTGAAAGAAGATGCACGAAGAGATGGCCATTAAAGATGTACAGTGCCATTTCATCAGATATGTGTGAACTAAAAAGCTTATCACAAGCAAAGTAAAACCTTCTTCCTTCCCTCTAGTTCATATCTAAGCTACTGATCAACATCTAAGCATGATAAGCTACCTTAGAAATCTAGATATCCTAAATGTGTGAAAACAGTCATGGATAAATAGCAAAACCTTCACTGAGAAAGAGGAGAAAGAAATAATACCTTAGATGTGAGCGTTCATGCGAAGGAGATATTGACGCGGCTCAATCCAATCACATGTTTATCCGAGCATATAAACCATGTTTTCAGATTGAGGCACGCCAATACCTCCTACTCAGCCAAACACTCCGATCATCGTTTCTTCTTCTTCTTCTTCGTCTTCTTCTTCTTCTAAAAGCCCCTTCAACGACTGGCGGTGGAGTAGCCATCAGCGCTCGTTGATTTACGTCTCTTTCTTATATCTATGATTGCCACCGAGATGTCGAGGCAAATCGATAGTTTGGGGAGTGATGGGAGAATTTCAGACAAGAAGTCTACTCCAAATTGGATTCCAACGCATGGAAGCAAGGCTTGAGGATGGAGAGAGATCATGGAGTTAGGAAGGAGGTGTTATATATACATGAGTTGTGACAATCCGGGTCATCATATAAAAAAAATTTACTCAGAAGATATTTTAAAATTTATTTAGTCAAGGATCTTCCGTTTAAACCATATGCCTTTTGGGATCCTTGTAGAGTTCAAATCTAATATATTTAATAATAAACACCATGATCAATCTATGATCACTTTCCAAAAGAATCATGCTAGAGTATCATATATGGATCATACTTTGATCCTATTTGTAATATTTTATAACTTCATTGAAAAATTTTCAAAAAAATAATGAGAAGGTATTAATTGGATTTTTTTTTTGCTATAATATTTAAGATCTCTTTGATGTAACATCAACGAGGGACAAAATACATGCTTACACTTATCCTCATATATACAATAGATAAAGTAATGGTTTCTAATTTTGTGAAATACATTTTTCTTTGTACCAACTCTAACTTTACAAACATTTTCTTCTTATTCTCTAGCTTTCTCTTTCACATGGCTCCAAATTGCAAGGCAAAAAGTAGCATAAAAGAGGAGAGGAGAGAGAAGGCATAGGAGCTACATCAAGATGTATGATTTTTAAGGCAAACCATGCTTTGTAATGATCATTGTCAATAAAATTATTTAATTATCATTTTTATTTATTTGTTACTTTTGTTGCTTAATTATTTCTCTTATGATAAAAGTACATAAATATGTACTAAAGTTTAATGTTTCATTTTTTATGTGATGCAATGATATACAGGAGTGTTTGTTGGGTTTTTGTGCATGCCTAAGAGTGCAGTGGAAGCGAATAAATTTCATAAATTTCTTAATGAGATCTATTTACATGAAACCCTTAATAACCAAGATCTCCTTAATGGTAACAATCAAATGAATAAATAGTAAATATAGGATAAGAAGGATACCTGTAACGCTAAATCCAATATGTTAGAATATCCACAAGGTGCCCAAGTGTTCACCCTCCAATGTTGATCCACACAGAAACTGGGTTCAAGACTCTATCTCCTTCAAAACTTTGATCCTTGATGCTTAATCATTCCAAAGGATTTGATTGACTTCCTTTCTTTCCCTTCTAATTTTCTTTCTCTTATAAAAACTCTTCAAAGCCTCTTGTCCTAAAGAAGGCTTCCTTGTCCTGGTTTAGGTCTTGTCCTGAAGAAGTCTTGTCCTGAAGAAGACATCCTTATCTTAGTTTAGGACAAGACAACCTCTTGTCCTGAACAAGAC
Organism: Metroxylon sagu; assembly: GCA_017589505.3. Taxonomy (NCBI): domain Eukaryota; kingdom Viridiplantae; phylum Streptophyta; class Magnoliopsida; order Arecales; family Arecaceae; genus Metroxylon; species Metroxylon sagu. Next base: position 4,504,437 of record JACVBY030000667.1, read on the forward strand.
CTTCTTGTCTTAGCTTAAGACAAGACATATAAGAGAAATAAAATAAGAAAAAGAGGGAATTGATTTCTCTTCGATGGATTCATACATATTTTTGAACCTGAGATGCACTCCTATTTATAAGAGGGGGAGGGATGCATCACCAAAGGATGCATCGCATCTACACGGCTTATCATAATGAGGCGTGTCCCAAGGGTAGCGCCTCATCATGATGAGGCGCTAAAGGGAGGGACGCATTTAAGAGAGCGGAAAGACATATTCGCTCGCCTTATCCATGTGCTATTAGCCTTCTCACGCTGATAACCTCATCCCCACACTTATTTCATGATAATTTAATGGTCCAAATTAAAACATCATCCAATGGTTCAAAAGTAAGGCGCCATTACCCATGGTCCAGATTCAAGCACCAACTAATGGTCCAGATTCAGGCAACAACCAATGGTCCAGGTCCTTCATTCAGGGAGCCATCCAATGGCCCAGATCGAGCTACTGACCAATGGTCCAGATCCATTATTCAAAGAGCCATCCAATGGTCCAAATAAAGCCAATTGGGTTCCAACTCTTGGCTAACCCACATTAGGTTATAATCCAATCATATTAGATTAACCTAATACAAGAATCAGATTCGAATTTAATTCGAATCAGGAGTTAGGGTTTGCAACACGTGCTAGCATGTTTATCCTGCAAACATGATCTAATCCAATTAGACCCTTGATCAGTTCCTTTTATGTGTGACCCATTGGGTACCACATCTAGACAGCAGTAGGTGTGGGTGCAAGTTGACCTATCATGATTAGAACATTTTTAATCCTTATAGGTCCAATCAGTGCGATCCCGAACTTGACAATTAGAACCCTTTCTAATTGTTGATCAAATTAAATTCTTTAATTCAATCAAACCTACAAGACAAGATTGACGTCTAGCAACGTATCATGTCTACCCGAAAGATATGGAATTTGGTGGATATACCAAACATACCCTTCAGTGGCAAGTTACCATGCAATTTAATCCTTCAATCATACTGCATCCTGAATAAGTATATGGGTATAGATTAATGTCAAACTTAATTACTTATTCATGTCTCTCTTAATCTTCTAATGATAATTCAATTAATGAAACATTAGAAACTCTTTCTAATTTTTCATTCTGCTTTGATCAAAGACTTCCTGAATCATCTTATCATCATAAGATTAGAGCAAGTAAGATGTGGTCTTCTCTTACTAGAAGTGATTGATTCCTTGTTGATCTACTTACAATCTTCATACACAATCCACCATATCCAGAATACCTTGTACACAACTTAATGTCGTGAATGAGTGTAAACCAAAATATGGATTCATGTGCATAAGATACTATGGTGATGTCAGGTTTAAGGATCACTTGCGCAACTCCCATTTAGAGAATCATCTTTTGATAAATAAGTAAGTATCTATAAGATATTCTCTTGGTAGATCAATTCAGTGAACTCATTCCTCTAATGAGCACCTACATCTTTGTATTAGTGTCTCACACAAGTGATTGTGAAATCAATCACCCTCTGCATCGAGCATACATAAGATGTGCCAGTCTTTTTGATAACATTGATCCCCGACTTAATGTACCAACGATTGGAAATGTTTTAGATTAGGGTTTTAGGGTTTTAGGTCTCACTAGCATGATCTTATCATAGCCCTAAAACCATTGCCCTAATTTATGGGGTTCATCATAATTATAAAAAGCAGCAAATGATGAAACATAATGCCTTCCATTTATAACCAAAATGTCATGTATACGATTTGGAAGAATAAAAGAAACCCTATTACAATACAGTTTATGATTGGCTTTTAGGGTATAACTCTTTCATTATTAACATATCATTCAAAAAATTTACTTAATTATAGAGAGGGACATTAAAAAATCTCGTGAATATACATGACTTCTAAGTCAGCTGCAAGTTGATAGTGCTGCTCTAATTGCATACAAAACCATATAAGCGTAGAGAAAGCAATATTTTGCTCTTTAATTAGAAGATCAAAATCTCTTCTAGTTCTCGAATGTCGAATTATCAACTATAATATTTTGTTTGAAAGCAGACAATCATGTTTGTTCTAGTTCATTCTTCTTCATTGAATTAGTAAAATCTCAAGAAACACAATCTGAATTTTAATTAGTCGATAATTAATCGGGAGCTTAGGCATATTTCATTCAATTGTTCAAATATATTGACAATAACAATATCATTCTAAATAGAAAATGTTTTGAACGAAAATCAAGAAGAGAGCAGAGTAATGTAGTGCTATTGCTATTTATCTGAATCACAAAACTTTTATTGCAACCGACTGCTTTCATTGTCAAATATGTTTGGTTAAAGTGAGATGTTTCCTTCTTTCACTTCCCCTGCTCCATTTTGGGCAGTCAAAGAAAGATAGCAGCAGCTAGTGAACAATCAACATGTGCTCATCCACCCAAAAACCAAAAAAAAAAAAACTTATGATAAAAAATAATAATAAACTCGATATCCTTTTACTTAGCAATCTGAAATTTTAGGTTCTAAGTTTTAGATGATGCATTTTCTAATGTCCAAATCTATGCCATTATATTGAATGGCTTCTCTCTCTCTCTCTCTCTCTCTCTCTCTCTCTCTCTCTCTCTCTCTCTCTCTCAAAGAGAGGAAAAAAACTTAAATATGATGCTCGGTACAAGAATATTATGATTGCAACAATAAAATTAAGGGACAGTGGCCAGTTTCATACGTAGGATAAATTGATAGATCCGTATTTTGTATTGGAATCTAAGTGGGTGGAGTGCGCAGAGCCAAAGGTCCGAGCTGATGCGGTAGGTGGAGAAGAGCAACGGCGTGGGGACCGAATCTCCGTCTCAAAGAAGAGACGAAACCATTCGATGCTAAGAAGCATTAAATTCCCGCAGGCATTAGCGGGTGCCGCGGGCCTGTCATGCCCTTTGTCAGCTCCGAGCGCTTCGCTTTCACTCCTTGCCGTTCCCCATCTTCTCAACGCATGAGCTTTGGTGGTTTGCAAGCCAAAAGTCATGCTTCATGTAGCCATGGACGCAAGGTGAGAGGAGGTGGACGGAAAAAAAGGCAAAATTCTACTTGAAGAAGGATTAGATACTTCGGTTACTGTTTTCCATACTACTTGTCCATTGATTGATCATTCACGTGTACATCGTTTGATGTGACCATTGCTTGTACTATCCTACTGTATAAATAATACTCTGATCGTTTTCACAGCAAAATAAAAAATTAGGACTTGAGGAAACTTTTTTTATATAAAATTTAGGCGAACTCCGCCGTATATTTTTTATCAGGCTCTTCACCCAGCTAGTGTGATATGCGCTTTTTTTTTTTTTTTTTTCTCTCTCTCTCTCTTTTTTTCCATCGGTTAGACACATTGTTATTTAAAAAAAAAAAAGAAAAAGAGCAAAACTTAAGTGTAATTCATCGGTTGTTTATTTAATTTTTTTTTATTTAACCTTTTTTCATGACAACCAACATATTATTACTAAATATTTTTACTTAACAATGACAAATACATGCTGCTAACCAAGTAAGATAGTGGTACATATTTTGCTTTTTAAATAAGAAACTATATGGCAAATATGCTGCAAATTTTATTTAAATTTTATCTTTTAGAAAAAAGAATGACAAAATCATATCACTTGTTGAGTACAATTTATTACTTCATTAAATTTTTGACATTTTTATGTAAAAAATAATGAACACAGATTACTTATTAAGTAAAGAATTTGATGGCAAAACACTTGACAAACTGCATCTACATTTCATTCATGTATGTGTGCGTCCGTACACACGTCAACGTATGCATAAAAAAATGGGTAGTTATTAAGATAAGATTAGAAAGTAAAATTTCAGCTTAAAAGCAGAAAAATTATTTAAGAATCTTCAATTCCTTATTTATTTAGAATTTTAAAATTAAAATTTGAAATTTAATTTCTCTCTCTTTTCTTGTCTTATTGGGAAGATTGGCCATCTAATAATAATTGCGGTGGAAGAACCATAGGAGGAGTAAGCAGACCCCCCTTACTTCAACTCAAATTGGTTTATACCACTTCGATCTGATAGCTAGATTACACATTTTAGCTCACGGGAAATGGTTTTCGATGGTAGCAAGCGAGGAGTGCCAAAACAAGACGCAAATGCCTTCTTTAACCTGGCTTAACAACCGATGGTTTTAGCTCTTGGGACTTGACCAGCTCTCTCCAACTGCGAAGACCAGAAGGTAACAAGAACTAATTCAAAGTCACGCTAGATCCAACCTGACAAGATTTGCTTGCACAATGATAAATACTTCAGAAGTGAGTGGTTTGAATCTATATTTGATCTATCTATTACTTTACATTTCAAACTATTTCTAGTGGAGCCTATGAGAACAACGGTTCAATGCATTGCCTGGTCTAATGTCACGCAAGGTGGTATAACATGACCGAATGAGGTCTAGGTCAAACAAGCATCTGGTTTGATATGTTTGTGCTGGTAGATGTCTAATTCATGTGATCGCATGCAAATATGGAACCAGCACGAATCAAAACCAACTCACAATACAATTTCATATCATACAAAAGTTGGACGGTGTAGGAACTTTATGTCGATATTTATTTGATTAACTCCTAAAAGTTTTCAAAGTCTCTCACTCAGTTTTCCTTCCCAAGAGAAGGAATTAGGACTTGCCTTAACGAGAGATTTCGGATCAATTCTTAGATGATGCATTCTTAAAATTATAGACTTAGATGGTTACGGCATAGATGGCCTGCCTTTTCTCTCTCAAATTCACTCCTTCAGAGAAGTGAATTGTGAATCCAAAGCAAATCAAGTGAACCAACCATCTAGGCAGCCATGGTTCTATCTAAATTAAATCGGTCTAATATTATATCAGGACAAAATCACCATTACCTGTTCATATCAAAGTTGAAGTATAACATTACATGAGTCAACACAAATATGACATGATTAATTAATCATATCAAAAGTTTCAACATGACTCAATTATTAATTCATTTAATAAACTAATCATATTAGACTAACATAATACGACTCAATTAACATAAATAGGTATGATTCACTTAATATCAACATATGCCTTTATTTTTTTAATATAAAAATATATTTTTTTTTAATATAATGCTTAATCATATTAAAAATTCATCACAATGTTAAATCACTTAAACTAAATAATTTAATTTTCTTCATTTATAAGAAATTCAATGCATAAGTAAATAAAAATATAATCAGTTTTAAATTAACTGAATTATTATAACCATGTAATTTTTGAGTTAATGGACCCACTTAATATGAATCCACTTAAGAACAATCCAAAAATCCATTGATTTCGTTGGATTTAAGTGATTCAATCTTGTCACCCCACCAAAGAGGTCAAACTAAGTGAAAAAGGCAAGGGAAGAATAGCTCAACCGAGCCACACATGCCGAACCCATCCTTGTATGGCATGGTGGCACCGGGTTGGCATTTAATAAGGTCACGCGAGGTGCTAATCTCCTCAAGGACCGACTCACCTATCCTATTCTATCCTTGGCCGTCCGTATTCGCGTCATACCGATACCGTGCACCGCCGGCGGGGGCTCCTGGCTGGCTATTAAATTCTTTTTATTTTCTCGGTGGTGTTTATCTCATTGAGTTGGGTGGTTCAGTTAGGTCGAGTGCGGTGTTACCCTCACACGCCTCTCTCTCTCTCTCTCTCTCTCTCTTGTCCCCATTTGTGCTACGGTGCCGTCGGTTTAGGGGAAAGCTTGCTTTGTGGCACCGCTGCAGGCAGGTAATAAAATAACTTAATGAGCAAGTTTGGATCTTGGTGGAGGCTGGCATGGCTTTCTTTCTAAAGGAGATCAAAGAAACATATTCTTCTTCAAAGCTGTTTCCCATCTGCTGTAGTTTGGTTTTTAATTTTTGGATGAGCAATGCCGTGCGGCAGGGGTTACATGCACGCGAGAAGTTCGTCCAATCCCAGGATTTAGTGCGACACATGGAAAATGACTGATTACAAGCTTATCAACAAAGCAGGCGTTGGATGGTCCAATATATTTTCCATGTGGTAGAACTACAAGGTGTTGGTATGAAATGTTTGGCCACCAACACCAATCCGACCCCAATTTAGCTTCACGAGCCTCCTCAATGACATGTCATGTCACACATGCATCTACGAATGCCTCGCATCCACGCCATGATGGGATTCCGAGATGCCCGAGTAAAGGCGGGCATCAAATCAATAGTTTACTCGGGCATCAAATCAATAGGTTAGTATAAGTTAGTAGCCCTCAGTATGGAACCATTTATGATTGCGCCATGACCAATGAGGACTGCGGGACTCGATGCCCAGCCCAAGCACAAGAACAAAGGGCTTTTTCTTTGTTTTTGGATGTGCTAAGCGTGGCACCTGCAGGTACTTTTCACTGGATACATTACATCCCATCGGAGCGAACCCAACAAATACTTTTTTTTTATAAAATAAAATATATTATTATCATATAATTTAAATATTATTAAATTATATTTATATAATTAAAATATTATGATAAATTATTATATATTTTAAATTTTATTAATTTACATTCATATCATTTGATATTTAGCACTTACATTTAAAAACTATATATTTTAAATACTGCCAATTTTGAAAGTTAGATATATTAAGCAAAACTTAAGTAAATTTAAAACACCAAGTAATTAAATGTAATACCTCAAATGATATGAATATAATTTAATAATATTTAAAATACATAATAATTAAATATCAAAATCAAACTATATAGATATAATTTAATAAAATTTAAAACACACCAAAACTAAATGTAACTTTCTAAATTATATAGATATAATTTGATAATACTTAAATTATATAATAATAATAATTTATAATTTATTTTATATATATATATATATATATTTCTCTCTTAATGGTATCATTCAAGGTGAGGAAGTGTCACAATAAACGCAAATGTATCATGCAACATGCTAGAAATCAGGACTAGGACGCCATGACATCACGATGATAGAAAGAGTTCGCAATTATTTATTTGATAGTCATTTTTCTTTTTTTGACTGTCATAATTATCTGATAATTACAATAACTCCGCCATAATTATTTCTGACTTAGCTTTGTCTCTTTACTTTTGTATCAAAGTAAACTTGATTTCTTAATCAATAATCTTTGGCTCACCTTCTCTATATCATGCTACACATATCCAGTCAGTTGTCGCCTCCAAATTTTAGCGCTAAACACAGCCTGGCAGCCCCAACTCCACAAGAACTGGCTGAAGGCAGAAAAACTTCCCAACTCTGAAAGAAACTTGCCCTGCATTAAAAAAACCGATCCATTTAAAATATTAAAGAACAAGTACCCAAGTAGTAACGAAAGATAATGCAAGTGTTCTGAAAAATATGTATAGAGCGGGAAAAAAAAAAAAAAAAAAAGGAAAACATAGTTGGCAAATTGAACAAGAATATGACAGGTCAAATAGTCTCACTGCTTTTCAAGTGCAATCGCCAAAGCCAAAAATCCTTCAGAATCTTCCACATGCCAATGATTTTTTGAGCTTAACTAGGCAGAAATTAAAGCAAAAAATTGGACTACAGTCATGCCTGCTGTCAACATCTGCTTTTCTTTTCTCGGAGACAATCAATAAGGTGCTTCTTAAGATTCATTCTGAAATTTTCCTGTCCGTGTCCTGATCTCCATGATTTGGATAGAAGAACGTAGGGCCAAAACCTTTACACGTTGCAGATGTTTGAGAATAACTGTGGTCGCAATCATAATCCTGCTCATGAAGAACAAAAAATGACTCAGCCACTGAAATCAGACACAGAATATTCAGCACTGTTTTGTCCATCTGCTGAAGATGGACCTCATGAATGATTCTATGATGGAAACTTTAATCAAATTTGGCATACCTTCTCTGTCACCACAACAATTGCTTCAACATTAAATTCATACTTGAGTTTTCCAAGCCTCTCCCTGATCATATCAATACCCTAGATAGATGGACATCCAATCAACTCACGTTGGACCAGAACAGTTATCAAATATAGACAATAGAATATAGCAAAATGATATTTCATTGCTTTCATAGGTACAAGTTGATGGACAAAACATTATAGATGAGAATATTCAGCTTTAGAAATTGATGTATCCACTCCAATGATTTTATATTTAAATTCCCCTCAAAAAAATTATTTAAAATGAAAATGCACTGAGAAGATGACTTTAAATCCAATGAACCACGGTAATTTATTATAAACTTTCATCAACTTATCAATCAAAGAGGAGCATTAATTTCACAAACTCCATTTATATATACCAAGAAAGAAGAAAAATTACAATGCATGAGATGAGTCAGTTGTATCTTTCTAGAAATATACTTAGGTTACTTTTCTTCCATAACCACAAATAATAATATTCAGAAAGAAAAATGATGTATCAAAGTAACAGCATGATATGTTACCACTTCTGCTATACTGAGCATGTTACCCAACATTAACTGCACACATCAGTTTTTGCATTTCTGGGGTATGTTGCATCATTATTTCAAAACCTTACTTTGCGTGCTTTAATCCATAAAATTGGCATAGGTGCCCATCATGTTATTAATGTGTCAGAAATGTCAATTATTGCAAACCTTAAATGAAAGGTTTTAATCATGTATACTCTAATATCTGGAAAATCAAGAAATAATCCTTAGTGGTCACACCCCTCTACATAGAGGCCAAAGGTTCTGGGTCTAATTCTTGGCTAGTGCATCCCAAAAAAATTTGGATCTGCATAATTATGGTGTGGGTGGTTCTCGCTGCCTTTCTCCCAAAAAAAAAAAAACAAAAGAGACTCAAAATATGTTTCATATTCCCATCCCTTACATCCTGCACAAGCAGATATCTCTCCACAATATTGCACTAATGAAATATTGCACAAATCTAACTGCAAACAGTAGATTGTAAAGGAAAAACCATAAAGCTGATTTCCAAAATATGTTTCATCCACAAACACAGGCACCCTGGAACAAATTTCAGACCTTTCTCTTCATTATCACAGAACAAGATTATGAACAATAATGGAAAACCTAATCGAATATTTATTACTATTTTTTTACATTTTTCTTTGGACAGCACTGCTGACTCAGCCAGAGGTCAGCTGGACCCACTGTCATGCAACCAAGCCGATGGCAATGCTGTGAAGGTTCAACCCATGTCTTTCAATGCTCAGGTCAAGCACTTGCAAGCCCATACTGAAACGACATTGAGTTCCTAGGCCAAGCTGCTTGTTACAAGCCTCAGTCGGAACCCAAAAGATTAAACCTTCAACCTATTCAACTGACCTTTCACAGGCAAGGATAGGATTTGGTAAGGATTATTCAGATCCTAATTTAGAATGAGCCACCTGGGCGAGGGTCAAAGCCCATAATTTATCCTTTTTAACTTGCTTAATCTTTTTACGTTAAAACATGCCCCATGAAGGTCTAATTGTTCCATTATTAAGTAGTGGGTCCCATATAAGGCCATAAGTTAAAAAAGAATAGCAGTGTTTTTTTTAATTTCCAGAAAATAGAAGCTGTCTCATATTACTTATCATAGACCCATTTAAACTTGTATCCAATAAAGTCCATGCACATAAGGAAGTACAATTAGTTGCTTCAAATTGTAAATACCACTCAAATTTCACCATCCATTCAGGACAGCACAGTAAATTGATGGTGATATGGTTATTTAGTTTTATGTTGATATCATAAGATGCCAATGTTATTTCACAACTGATCATTCCAAGTGTGTTTACACTATCAATTCTGTGCTTTCCATATACACATATTTTGTTATAATTGAAATTGAAAAGGACTGATTTTGAAAATAATTGGCACTGATTAGTCGTAAATCAATTTGATTTTGTCATACCATAAAGGAAACACAATTTGAGATACAAATTTAAGAACCGTTCACTAATTCAAAGTAGAAATAGTTAATGGTTCCAATTTGCCCTGAATTTTTTGGTCTGACAACTTACAAAACACAAATTTGAAATTGCATTAGCTATTATAAAACAAATAATTATTATAAAAAATAGAATAAGATAAGCAGAAGCAGAAGCAGAAGCAGAAGTTAACATGCAGGGAGCCAACAAGTTCAGATGAGTGTGTGCCGAAAAAATATGAATCATGTTAGGGTCCCTTTAGAATTTCTTCTGGCACAAAGCAACGGTATTGAAATTTTTGCATTCAATTGCATATCCAAAAAAGCATGGTTATAACATCAAAATTCAGAGAACAAACGCATAAAAATAGCAGCAATCAGATGCAAGTATGCTCGAAGATGGAAAAACTCAGGGCAATGCCCTAATGCCTACACCCCTCCATTCATTTAAGGAGATTTTGGGTTCAAATCTAAGGCAGTGGATCCACATATGTTTACACATCCGGTTAACTTATGTTGGGTGGGTCCTCCCCACGTCTCTCTCTCAAAAATATATATATAAATAAAAAAAATAAAAACATAACAGCTTGTTTGGCATGCTTTTGTTTTATGTTTTTGCTTCCAAAATATCCAAGAAGAAAATTGCACTGGACCCAACAAATACATACAATGAAACTTATTTTGAAAAAAATTGTTCACAGAACCTTTAGAGCTTTAGCCAGTAAATTAATTCATTGTTTTCAAAAAAAAAAAAATGAAAATAAAAGCAAGGAATGGCAAAAGTTCTATGCACCAGTTATACATCAATCTTCATGTTATGTTTCACTTATTTGTAGGGAAACAAAAACATAAAAACAAAAACATACCAAACAGGCCCTAAAACATTGCATTGCTTTCAGAAATTGCATTAAATAGCATATTTATGATTGTCTACATAAAATCTAGGAATGTAGAACATGTACTGTGCAAATACCTCAGTAATATAACCGAAATGCTAGTGTCTCATTTGCATATTTAACTTCCCCATCTTCTTTCTCTTCTATTCTATTTTTTTCCTCCATTTATTTGTCATTAAATTTGTAGAAAAGGTAATGCCATGGCCTTTTCAAAGACCAGAAATTGAACAATTATATTGGTTGGTCTTAGGATGGATAACTGGTTCCTCTCACGGGATAATCCTATACCAGCACATATGTAAAAAAATGTACCCATCAAGGCTACTTCTCGTATGAACTCACAATAGGCAATACCTAGAAAAAATATTGATGGCTACCATTGCTTCAATGACAACTAGGGGCAAGTCTTAAGCTCAATGCTAGTCATATAAAATATGAACCACACAACGTCCAATGTGTAATTAATAAACATTCTCTTTTTCATCAGTCACAATCCATCCAATGAAGAGATTATTTGTTGCACTCTTAAAAGCACAGGCATATAATGCCTGTTCACTGTGATGTACTAACTTAGCATATACCAATAAACTCATATTTACTCACAAATCTTCATGCCGGAAGCTTACAACAAACCAGTTCTTTTAATAAAATCTGTAGAGTTATAAATGACATGATGTAAAATTTGCAAGATTGGATTGTATATTTAGTCACTGTTTGGAATATATGTGATTTGTTTCACATGTTGGTCAAAGTCGGTAGGAGTCGAAGCTCCGTTCTGGGTCAGTTATAAGACTACTGCATGTGTCCTTTCTAGCATACAAACAAAAAACTCTGTGCCCATTTAAATTTAAATGCAATACAAATTCAACAATGGAAAAGATGGCACCAGAAAATATTTAGAATCAAGAGAGGTAATAATCAAGAAATCTACCTACAAGTAGCAGCAGATATGTCTTTTGTCACTCATCCTCTTCTTTATGCTAGTTGATCTAAATATTCCTCACCCTGAGAGCACCAAACCAAGTACGAGAACTGTGAACTGTAAAACTTAGCAAAAACCTCAAATTTTTTTCCCCATTCAATCAGAAAAGAGTCACGTTAGACGAAGATTGCAAAGCGATGACAACGATTGCAAAACAAATTATCAAAGAAATCACTAGGCGTAAAAACCAATATGAAAGAGCAATGTGAGTGAACTGTGGCGAAGCCTGAATGGAACATTCATAAATGAAACAATCTAGATCTCTTTCCTTACCATCTCTTTTGATCTGGATCACAGACGCATGGCAATAAAATGTCAAACATTTTACCCTTCACCACTTTGATCAGTCGGAGAATATCATTATTTTTAATTGGCTGGTGAGGTGCTCAACTGGTGAGTCGTTGGTTGGCTGTTTCATTACCATCTCTCTTGCGTACGACTTCCACTACTGCCCCAAGACTGCCATATCTTTCTTCTTCATACAATATAATGTCTTAAACATGGTTAAGACATGGCATTAAAATGTAAAAAAGAAGATACAGAGTCAAACTATTTTGGCTTAAAAAAAAAAAAAAATCCTATTACAGAAAATGAATGAAGTTTGCAGGCACCGCACAATTATAAGAAGACAAGAACAAGAAAATCATGACCGTTTTGATGAGTTAGAGGAAGTTAAACAAGCCTAACTTCCAAAGCATCTCAAAAAAATAAACAAATAGAAAGCAAAAAATACCAAATAAGAAGAATGTGGCCATGTATCAGTAACTCAATAAATTAACAAATACATGAAAATTGTTAGAAAACTTCGACAGAATGCATTTTAAGCCATGTAAAATATCAAGAAAGAACAATTAGATAGAAAATGTAGAAATGGAGAACTTTCAATACACAAGCGATACGTGAGGCAGCATCTAATCTAGTGACTTCTCGTGCCTACGGTGGCAAATCACACATAGCAAGGCACAGATATTCGCTCTCTGCACTCTCATATGATAAATATCAGAACTTATCCTTAATAGATTTGAAGCTAAATAGAAGATTAGTTAGATATGTGAAATTACATCCTTCTGAAAATTAATAAATACATCAAACATAAACAGAGTCAAGTGAAGAATAAAAGAGACATTTGAAATAAGAACACACATTTTTACAAAAACCTCCTAAGGGATGATGATTCACTAATCCCATCCTAGAAAATGGCCTACATAATGAGTTTATTTAGTTCGCCATTGCCCATGTGTTAAATTCTAGGTCACCCTAGAGAAAGACATGTAAAACATGCACAAGAAACGATTTAAAATGATACTATTCCAGATGGTAATTATCAGCTTTAGACATATAATCAAATGGTATATAGTTTGGTTGATATCTGCAAACCTTAATTATAGATTTAAATGGATTAGGATGTTATTAAGGAAAATTAAGCGTTTAATTCAAACTACACACAGACTACCATAAAATGAACTGCAGCATGCACACATGCACATATGCACAACATGCACACTCACAAAAGAAAAGGAAAAAAAGAAAAAGGCAACTAGAAGGACAGAAATCACTGATATCAATGCAATAAACCAATAAGGTGGGTCAGTCCATGACAACAAGATGCTATTCAATAACAGAACACTTCACGCCAATGGATCTTGTTATTCACTATTCTGAAGAATTGTGTTTCAAGGACAATAATGTCACACTAATGCCTTGGTTTGAAATGCTGAAGTAATTAGTTATCATAATATCAATTATCAATCACATTTGGTTATCCACTTGACAGGATGAAACCACAAAATTGACAGCCAACCCCACTTTAGGAAGATCTCTAGTATTTTCCCATGTCAATGGTCATTATTGAATCCACAGATGCATATGCTTTATTCAATGGGTCATCGCAATCTGAATCTTCTTCAATGTTAAAAAAACAGTGGAAACATAGGAGCACATCATACAATAAATCCCATATCCGGTAGTTAATATTAACTACTAGGAACATCAACCATATATTTGATGTGTTTTCTACATATAGAAATACCACAATATCATAAATCTTCTAGAACATAATGGAAGTGCATCAGGAAGCCAATCTTTGCATTTTAGTTGAACAGATGTAGAAGACGCAAGAGAAAAACAAGGGACTAAATTATTTCATATCCCAATCCTTCAACTTCTTGCTTCCTTTAGGTTTTGCAATAGGTGCATTCATGCCTGCCATTTTAGTGTTGTACTTTGCTCGAAGAGGACCGTTAGTAGTCCACCTGTAATAACAAGGAATGAAGAACATTAATAAAAAAGTTAAGATGCTTTAAGTACTTTTGAATGAAAGAAGCATTCAGGACCATTAGATAAGCTTTGCAGACGATTTTCACCCCAAAATGATGGATAATATTGTTTGACGTAAAATGCATTAACGGGGTCTATAAAATGTAGCACATAGATAAATGATATTTGTTAGTATAGCTTTAACATTGATTTGTTGACATAAACATGGTGTTCCTACGATTTTATAAGGGATTTTTTTCTTCTGTGTTGTAGTCTTATTTCTGTTTTCTTTCTTGATACTTAAACATGAATCTTAAGAGCCCTACTACTATATGAAAGGAAGAAAAGAAAACATACAACCAATGGGACTAATGGCACAATATAAGTCAATAATCCCAAAGAACATAAGAATACTTACGGAGTGTTCCAATCAGTTGTATCCTCGTTAACAAGATGAGTCCATTTGGTCCTTCCACTACGTCCAAAGTGCTTGACTTGCATGACCTTGGGCAGTATAGTCTTGTCCATCTTATCTTCCCCTGTTGGTGCTGAGAAATCACGTTTGTAGATGGTATCTGTACTGGCTGTGGCTGCATAATCATCAGATTCTGACTGGAAGAAAGCACCCTTATGGTAGTACTTCTGCATGAACCTCCACTTCTGTTTAGGCTGAGGGAGTGCCTTTGGATTCTTCCTCTCCCATTCCCGCCGCTCCTCCTCCGTCATGTTCCTCACCTTCTCGATCTCTTCTTTCTCCTTCAATCTTGCCTCTCTATCCTCCCTGTCCCTCTTGATCCTTGCAATCTCTCTAGCCTTCCATGCCTCATACTCCTCAGCCTCATTCACCTCATCATCCGTGTCAACGTCAGCAATGTTTGCCTCTGCCTCCAAATTCTTCTGAATTTCTTCATCCTTCCTTATCTCCTCCACCACAATCTGCTTTGTTTCCCCCTTTCTTTCCTCTAATTTCTTCTTCTCCAGCTCTTCAAGGCGTCTCTCCTCCTCTTCAAGCCTCTCCCTCTCTGCAATGGTATCCCGCTGGGATTTCGGAATAAAGACAGGTTTCACCATGGCAATACCCATCTGCTCCTCCTCAGAGTCTGTTTCGTACTCTGATTCCTCCTCCTCCTCCTCTTCAACTTCTTCTTCCTCTTCTTCTTGGGGAAGGGCAGCCTCTTCCTGCTCCTTCTGAAGCAGCTTCTCTCTTAGTCTCCTCCTCCTCTCCTCGAACGCCTCCTCATCCTCCTCCTCCAACTCCAACCCCTCCTGCCGCTCCTTCTCCTCTTCAATGGTGGAAACTATCTCCGCTTGCCTTATCCGCCGATGGTCAGCCCTCACTTCTTCCTTGTTCTCTATCCTACTCTCCGCCAGGCGGCGCAGCCTGCGGTCATCTTTCTGGGCGACATCAGAATCGTCGCGAGTCGGAAAGGCCTTCTCGAGAGCGGCCAACCTCGCGGTCCGGATATCAGCATCCTCGTCGGCTTCATCAGCCCATTCCGGGGCCTTTCCGGGCCAGTACCTCTTGACCTTGGTCTGGCCAATCTTGCCCCTGAGCTTATCGCGGACGGCGATCGCCGCATCACTGATACCCGCCGTTACAGACATGACTGCAAATTATTTTTGCTGCGACTAACTGTTTGCTATATTCCGCTTCAACTGATCAACTATAATCTCTTTTCGATGAAACCCTAAAATCACCAGAAGGTATCAAAAATTTCCGACCTAAAATCTGGACAAGATAACAGGATTTGTGTGAATGACAATTAGAGAAGCATTTGTATATACTAGAAGACAGCATACAAACGATGGAAATTTTCTAGACGGGCGACGAGGGAGGCCACCGCCCTCTACCAACGGAGAAAGACGAAAAGGGAAAAAAGAGAGGGAAAACACACCTATCTATAGTGCCGGGGTTCCGCCAACGTCCGCCACCGCTCGCCGTTGGTGACGCGGCCGACCGCCGCTCGCTCTTTCCTAGCTTTCTTCTTCCCCGCCCCGTTACCTCTAGGGCACCGTCGACTTCTGGACAAATTCGGTCAGGCTGAGTTGATATTTATGTAGCAATGGTCTAGGGCCAGATTGGGCCCGCTTGGTCCATTAGTACTGGGCCATTGGGATGCCATGATGGAATGAATCTAACGCACTGCGGTAGCTAATGAGTCATGTAATTAAATTCGCGATTCTTTTTTCCCTGAATCCGCCGTATAACTTCTCAACTTCTACGACCGTTCTGGCGATCGACCGCTCAAGAGGATGCATATTGAAGCGGCACCGAGAACATGATTTATTGCAGGAGTTGGAGAATGAGTTTTTACCTAGACCATCTAGTAGACCATACAGCTGATGTGGTAGGTTAGGCCTCAAGATTCCTACCGATCCAATTAGTTTATTAATGAATCATATGAAAATTAATGAATAACAAGTGAATTTGAGCTATAAGCACGTAACACTTTTTTTTTCATCCAATATAAAACTAATTTTTTAGAATGTTACGTGTTGTTACCATAAGAAATAGGAAGAAGGTTGAGCAAGCTGCCATATATTAGCATATAATATTCTGAAAAAGATTTAGGATCCAATGGCTGTTGGAAAAGACCTTAGCATGTACCTAGTCATCTCTTGTTCTGTTTCGTTCTACGTATGCTGTTCATACAGCAGGAAAGGTATCATTTACATTCCACATTAATTTAGGAACTAATTTTCAAAATATTCTTCATGGTCTTGCATTCATAAGACGACTGTCGCAGATTCTAGAGGAACAATTGTCGAGATAAATCATTTGCTTCAACATCAATCAAGAATCATGCTTGCCTTCCCTTGCTACTTAATAGGCCATCATTCCATTGGCCTGTAAACTGGATATTTTCTCTCTCCCTCGCCTTGAGCATGATATCTAACTGCTTTTGATAAGTGATAGAAACATGGGACGAGATGAATTTACTCATCTTAATGATGTCATATGTTTAAAGGGAAGAAGAGGGCACGCATGAGATGATCCAATGACCAATTTCATCAATAATTATCACAGCCTTCGGTTTCCTCTCCAAAAGAGTTTCATTCTACTCCATCCTGGTTGAGTTGATTCTGGACCAAAATATGTTGCTTTGTAGAAATAACACGTGAAGACAAGAGAAAGCATGCTGACGAAGATTTTTTTATACCATTTTGTGTTAGCATTGCAATATTTATATATTTTGCAGCCAGATTCTGGCCGGTTTAGTGAAGCCGATCGGTAATGGCTGAGAAAATTCATGCTGACAATTATTTCTAAAAGGAAATTTGAAGCATCATCAAAGCACAAGGAGCAATCAGATTTTAAACAAGAAATGGATACCAACACTTTGTTAGTCTATTAACCTCAGGTAGGTTTTGCCAGCAGAGGACGCCATTTCTGAGCATTTGGGACGCCCATTCTTAAGGTGCAATGGAAGCATACGGTCGAATGTTTCTCTACAGCCAATGCATTCCTATTATTTTGTTATCAAACCCTCCAGAAATTTAACAATGAGGGAACCAAGGAATATTCATTATCACAACATCACCTAATAACTCAGCTTTTGAGAAAAAGAAAAGATAACTTGTATAGGATTGAAGCAAAGTGACAGCATCTCTTACTTTCTCCATGCAACCACTGACTGACATGCTTCATGCATATTCTATGGACGAATCAGAGCGAGGCAGGAGAAAGAAGTCTTATAGCTTTGAAATGTCAACCCTTTTATTGTCTGTTTGAGGCAAATTCTGCAGCTAAATTTGAGAACCTGTGCAAAAAAGATGTTTGCTGGTATCACATTCACGTTTCGGTAGGGTGGGCCATGAGCCATGTAATTTGGTTCGAGCTTTTCAAAATAATCATAATTTGCAAACCCCTTTGACGTTCAGCAAAGTAATTCCTTCTTTTGCTTTCTCTGTCAAATCTGTCAAATGGTATCCCCTTCCCCCTTCACTAGACAAGATAATTATATTGGAATTGTGCAGACAGCTAGATATCAAAGTTAAATTGTAGAGCGGTTTTTTTTCCACAAAAGAACAAAAGGAAAAAAGTAAGGCAATTTAGAAAATGGCATGGAAATAGATTCAATTAACTATTATAAATAAATAAAAAAACCATCCGACATTGCTTTTATTTCTTATTTTCTATTTTTTAAAATAAAATTACAGAAGCCAAATATATATATATATATATTTATTTATTTATTTGTTATTTTTAAAAATCACTTTCATTACTTCTAGAAAATTGAAAATAAATATTTCTTGCATTCAATATTTTTAACAATAAGAAACTAATTGTTTTACTACTACCATCAATACCTTCACCATAGCTGATGTCTCTACCGCCGCCATCATTGTCACCTCCATTGTCACCACCACCATCGTTAGCATCATCGCCGTTACTATACTACTACTACCAACATTGTCACCTCCATTGTATCATTAGTACCTTCACCATGACCACTGTCATCTCCATGCTACATCTACCCCATCACAATTGCTATCATCACCACCTTCATTATACTTGCCATTAACATTGTTGCTACCTTCGCTGCCTTTGTTGCGACTACTACCATCTCTACCACCATCATCATATTTATTTTTTTAAAAATAACTGATTATACTAAAATTTATATTTCAAAAAGATTATTAAAAAATAAATTTCAAATTTTCTGTTTCTAAAAAAAAAAAAAAAAATTGATGCCAAACAACACCTAATCAACCTATGATGTTACTTCTGCACCAATTTAATTCTAAGTCTCTAGTAAAGGCCTCTCCATCTTTTATAGCTTACTTGTTTCATGCTTCTTTTCAGAGTATAATCCTCAAGCCTTCTTGAAGCATGTTACTACCAAAAGAGATTCAAAATCCATTGTCAAGCATGGCTATAATGCAAATTTACATTTGTCCATCAGCTATAGCCAAAATCAGCACTCCTTGTCCCCGTCATAAACCTCAAAAGTGTCATTATCCTGTCCATGTTTCTCCTTAAAATCAAATTGGACTCCCTTTCTTCTTTTGTGTTTTTCTGCAGTCATGGACCGTGACCAGAAATGAACTTGATGAAAAGCTGAAAGAGCTGAAAGACCAATGAGCACTGCTATTGGAATGTCAGCATCTACTAACAGAACATATTATTCCTTTAAATTTATTACATATCAGTGTACCTTGCAACCATGTTCTTCCTTAATTTGATCAACGATCTTTGCAACTTCAACTAACATTTTCACAAGTATTTTCTGTTTTCTATGAAAATTAAAAGAAAAAAAGAAAAAAAAGATTATTCTCAAAAACCAAGCACACTCATCTCTTCATTTTTGCTGTTTTTAACTGTGACTGTACAAAACACATGGTAGTTGAATTTACATGATGACAATCTCATAAATCAATAGGATTCAACTAACCTTGCACTATCTCAGCTCGGTGGAGAAAATCTTCCAAGTGCATATGCAATATTTCCTTGGACACCATTTCCTCCCATGTATATAACTCGAACTCTTCCAGTTCCCACTATAGTTGGAGCAAATAAGTCATTATGTTCTCCCAGTGCTTTTGCCAACTAAATTGAACTATTAACTGTATAACATCATTCTGGAGGATTCTAAAAGATCTGTTCTGATGTCAAACAAATCATATAACAGAAAAAACTCATGTTCAACTCCTGTAGGCAATGCCAGTCTGAATAGAATCTGGAAGAACGGTTGCAGAAGAGAACTAGTTTCAGCTGTAATATGTAATTGACCAGAGCACAAGCCAGTTTCTAAATGCATAAAAAACATACATAGAGTATATGTTCAGAAAGTCAACAAAAACTACAGAAAGAAAGGGCATGAAGCAATGGTCCAAACTCACAATGCTTCACATTTACAATTCTATATCACATGTAGGCATCAATAAGTTTAGACAGACTAAATTCACCGCTGATTAAATTACAACATGAGAAATTCTCATCATTCATCAATAGCTAACGAGTAGTGCAATCAACAAATCCGAGGAGATTATATATCTGTAACAACGTATAGAATATATAGACAACCATTCGTGAAGAACAAGGAAAAAAGAAGGGAAAACAGTGATAATTGGATGATTAAATCTCCATTAGAATCCACAATTCAGTTTCTAATAACCATTGGAACAGTAGTGGGTCCTGAGTCCTGACAATATCTATAATCATATATATAATTATTCTTAAAAGAGGCTTGCAGGAATGAATTCAAGAGCAGCCGGCAAAAATAAGACTTGGCAGCGGAAACAAAAGAAGAGCCAAAGGAGGAAGTCCAGAAGCCAAACCAAACTATGAGAGGGCCTCTGCACCAGCAACAATCTCCAAGATCTCCCCAGTAATTTTGGCCTGCCGCTCCCTATTGTAGGTGATCGACAGGGTCCGCTTCAGCTCAACGGCGTTGTCGGTCGCGTTGCTCATCGCGCTCATCCTGGCAGCGAGCTCGCTCGCCAGCGACTCCTGCAAGGCCCTGAGAATCTGGCTGTTGAGGTACAGCGGCAGCAGAGCGTCAAGTATTTGAACTGGGTCCTGCTCGAACTGGAGGATCGGCGAGAAGGCCGGCGTCGGGGTCCGGACGGCCTCGCGCTCCACCGTCAGCTTCCCCTCCTTGGTGGTGAGGCGGAAGAGCTCATCCTCGGCGGCATCGACGCAGACGCCATTGACGTCGCAAATATCGCCTTTGGGGGAGAGGGGGAGGAGGGTGTGGATGACGGGGTCGGACTTGACGAGGGAGACGAATTTAGTATAAAGAAGCTCCACCTTGTCGACCTCCTCGCTGACGAAGAGGGAGAAGACGTCGTCGGCGATGGCCTGAGCTTCTTTGGTGGTGGGGAGGTTGCCACCCTCAAGGAAGCGCTCGACGGGGATGTACGGACGGCGCTGGAAGTAGCTGTTGCCCTTCTTGCCGACGCTGATGACGGTGTAGTCAAGGCCGAGCTGCTTGATCTCGGCGATGCGGGTCTCCGCCTTCTTGATGATGCTGTTGTTGAAGCCGCCGCAGAGGCCGCGGTCGCCGGTGACGACGACGAGGGCGATCTTCTTGACGGGGCGGACATTGGTGAGGGGAACGTCGATGTCCTCCGTCTGGAGCTGCTCGTTGATGTTGTAGAGGACTTCGACGAGGGTCTCGGAGAACGGGCGCCCGCTGACGACGGCCTCCTGGGCGCGGCGGACCTTGGCAGCGGCGACCAGCTTCATGGCCTCGGTGATCTTCTGGGTGTTCTTCACGGAGTCGATGCGCTCGCGGAGCTCGCGGAGGCCGCAGTGGACGGCGGTCGACGGTGCACGGTGGGAGGAGGGCGAAGGGGATGCCGGGGAGAGAAGGGAGGGGGCGATGAGGGAGCGGGAAGAAAGTGAGTCGAATTCAGGGAGAAGAGAGGCTCTGGGAGATGCCCACATTGTGAGGTTGGAGCAGGACATGGTTCTAGAGCATTTGGAGGCCCCTCTTCTGTTTGCGAAAATGGAGGATAGAGGAGGGGCGGAGGAAGGGTGGCTGAAGGGAGGAAGAGGGGAGGCAGGAGAATGAGAGGTGGAGGGAAAGGACGGCGGCGGGTTGGGGATAAAGGATTTGGACCGTTGGGAGGCAGTGGGTCTGTGGAGGCTTTTATGATTTTTGAGACGGGAGGAGTACGTGGAAAGGAGCGTGGCGTGCAGTCTGCGCGGAGCTTGCTTGGTGGTGGCGGCGCTTGGATAGGCTGCTGGCTTCAAATAATTGGCTGCGCTTCTTCCTTTCCCCCAATATGAACCTGGCTTTATCTTTGGCAATTTCAATTATTTAGACATCGAAGCGTATGTGGGTTTTGGAACAAGAGAAGCATGGGAAACAAAATGTACACATGTGAAAAATATTACTGTAAAATATCTTGAGAGATGTTAAAGCTTCACTTGAAATATAAGTTACTGTAATAAATAAATTTTATAAAGTTTATTTATAAATAAATTCTCATATTTTGCCTATCATACATAATGTTATGCAATTAAAATAAATTTTTATATTTAGAATAAATAAAAATAATCATACTCACATCGAACTCCCCATCTCCTTGGATGGCAGCTGTGTGACCTGTAACCATTTACCTTATCGGCTAGATTGCTGCAATGTTCCATATGACAAATTCTCTGAGACTGCCAATTGAATCCATTTACCTTAGAGGGAAGATTAAGAGTTCGTCAAACTAAAATCAAGAAGGGGTAGAGAACAAAAATATGACCAATTGTATCGGGCCCAGTACTGCAAAAAAGAACAACTAAAACATATGTAGCTGCTAGTCCTTGCTCAGGAATGCACCAACATTCAATTTCATTCCTTAGGCCCAGCCAAATAAATAACTTGAATTATTCCAAGACACTTGCCTTCCAAATATATGGAGCAAGGGGACAATTATACCTCTTCTATTAAGAAAATTGTAGAGAAAACTAATTGAAAAGCTCCAAAAGATGCCCACTTCCAAATGGGTTAGGGGAGGTGGTGATAGACGCCTGTGCTCTGCAATATAGCTAGGATTTGGTGCTTAACATCGATATGGAAGATACTATGCATGCTACGTCTCTATAACTCTCTCCAATATCTCAAAAAGAGCTATAAATCTAAGGCTTAGCCTGCCCTGAACTCCAAATCTCATAATACCCAGGGTGTCAAGTCAGCTCATTTCATCACACTAGTGTTTCTTTGTTCACTGCATTGCCAAAGGGAAGAGGGAAAAGATTGCATACTATGCCATCACCAATCCAAATATCTTTCTAGATTAAATGTCATTCTCAGCTAAATTGCAAGACTCTTTGAAATATTCTTTCAAAAGTGTAGAAAATATCTTTGTCATGGAGCACATTTTAGTAGCGATACTTAGGAGTAATTTGCAGCTTTAATAATCTACCTGCATGGTTGGTCATCCCCAACATGAAACTTCCAACTCCATTCTGTAATCAAACCACTATAGAAAACCTTGAAATTCAAAATACTTTGCCTTTCTCCCTTTCTACTCTTGTAAATTATATTCTAGCAAAGTAGCAAAGAGAATCTAGAGTCGAGACGATGATTTATGACCCGACCTACTAATCTGATGTCCAACCTTTTTAAACAAGTTTAGGTTTAGCATAAATAGGCTTAGGTTATAAATAATCGATCAAATCTAGACTATTTATTAAATAGGTAAGGTTCAAATTTATACTTTTGACTTATATTTGTATGATAAATTGACGTGTTTATGATCAACTCATTTAAGAAATTCTAGCTCATCTAAAACATATTTAACTTAATTCAACTCCTATACAAGTCAAATTAAGTTATCTATTCAATAATTATTTAAATAATTATGGTTCAAATTGACATATATTCTAATTTCACTCAATTAAACTTGACCTATATATAAGCTGGCTTATCCGATTGCTACTACCAATGGAGATCAAGACCGATTTCTTTCTCAAGAAAGGATCTTCCGAATTTATCCAACCATATTTCTCTAGTCTAAAATTTTGAAATGACACAACTCCTTGCACATTAAAAAGGTATTTTGACTATGCCAAAAAAATCTTTTGGCTACACATCAAACTGTAGCAATTTAATATTTAATTTTAAGTTTACAAACTCTAACAAACTTTCTTTGAGTTACCTCTAGAAACTCATTCACAATCCTTGTATTCAACATCATTAACTCTATGGCTGGATTCGAAGGCACGAAAGTAAATTTGCTGCGAGCGCTACCGCATCAAATAAACCATCAACCTTTTGTAACCAGAGTTGTCCATTACCTATAGCCCAGATACATTGATAAAAGGCCATCCATATCCTGTCATCCCAACTACATCATAAAACCATAATTTTGGGATTATATATACCTTGCATGCAAATATCAAGAAAGGCAAACGCGTGATTAAAAGTGGGTATAAATATGTTAACTTAATTAATCTATTAAACTTCTCAAATTATTTTTTTCTATCTCATATAAAACTATTCATGAAGGCATTGCTCTATCAACTTTTACATATTGGCTTGATCCTATTTACAATGCACAACCTCATTCATTGATCTAATTAACTTGTTAACGGATCAGATTTATGTAGCCTTAAAAATTCAACTCTAGGTTAATTGATAATAAATGAACTTAAGTTATAAACTTCTCGATTTTTTTTTTTTTTCATTCGATGTGAAACTATCCATGAAGTATTATATACATCATTCGAAATCTAGTGCGAGGCTTTAAATTTCAAGCCTCTAAATCCAGTGTGCCTCAAGTACTTACAGCCATTGCCTTTTATTTCATCCAAACAAAGATCCAATGATCTCCATTTGTACGCAAAATAAGATTCAGAACCAAAGTGGCTTCATATATGGCTTTTCTACTTCTATCTACACCAACCTTGGATTCAAAATCCATATTTCCCCATGCTCCAAAACAGGTGGTGGTTAATAGGGTCGGACTTTATCCTAGACAAGTAAAGTTATTGGGCCTTTTATCTTCCCTTGTCATTGGATATGTCATACATGCCAGACAACTCACGACGCTATCCAATCTGTATCATACCGAATCATATTATCCCATAAGTCATGCTGGCATGGTGGCTCATGACGTGCTGACTTAGCATGGTGCACAAACTAGTATAGGCCTAGCATGGCCCATGACAAGCTAGCCTAGCCCAATAAAGGATCGATTACTTGTGGTCCATTCACATATTTTTATATTTCTGCTCTTTATAGATCCATAGCAAGTTTTAAAGGTATTCTTATCCATTTCTTTTAAAAAAATATCCTTTTGCCATTTTTTACGACATAAAAGTTAGTTTTCAAGATATTTTCATCTATTGCTTAGAAAGACCTATATATCTCTCCTAACAATCAAGCACGGCTAATTTGCAAGATTATTTTAGACATTTAAAGTCTCTCTAACCCCAATAAATACTTCTAACATCTATTTATATATATTTATAATTTCTCAAGCTAATTATTTTTAATATCATTAGGATAATAAAATATAATTTTTTAAATCAAAAGAATTACATTTATGAGGTGCAATTTTTCAACTATATTTTTCAACGATGGTTATACCCTTGTTGTTGCAAGCTTTTAACAAGAGAAGCAACTCTGTAATATACAATAAAATAGTCAAATGAGAAAAAAAAGTTTGAAGTACTTATAACTCAAGTTCATATGTTGCTAATTAACTTGAATTTTTAAAGACCACGTGGTCGCAAATTGCTAACGAGTTCATTGAGCTAATAAATGAGCTTGGGAAGTTACAAATTTCTACCTTAAACAAAAAAAATCATGTGATATTTTTTATCTAAATTGTATCTTGAACGGTAAAAAAAATCTAAAAAATATTCATTTTATATTAAAAAATAAACACTATTTTTGAATTTTTTATTTTTTAAATAAATTCAAATTTGTAATGGCAAAAAGAAATCCTTAAATATATTATAATTAATATATATATATATATATATATCCGAGCAGCCAGTTATCTCGTGCTCAGAAAAGGATGGGATAAGGCAGGCCATCGGACAGATAGCAGAGAGATCTCTAGATCAAGCAATTTGGGTTAGTAGGCTCTTTGATTTAATTCTCAAAGGAGAGATGGGACAAGGTAGGCCACCAGAGAGATAAAAGACAGATTTTTAGATCAGACAATTTGGGTTAGTAGATTATTTGATTTAATTATTGTGCAGTGGATCAAGAAGATAGATGAAGAGTTCTCTCAAAGAATTAGAAGATTAAAAATAAAAAATAAAAAAAATAATCATAAAAAAAAAAAAGATCAATATAATGATGAGAAGGTGCAACAATAAGACAATCCTTCAGCAAAGATTATACTTTTAATTTATTTTTTTAAATTTTTAAAATTTAAAAAATATTTAGTTTATCAAGATCATATAAGCCGGCACATTAAGCGAGCCTATCAGATTGATTTTTATACAGATCAGCATGATAGGTTTGACACTTTTATTTATATTTTATTTTTGACGATGCTTTTAGTTATACATGAATTGATGTTATAAGTTAAAAAAAAAAAAAAAAAAAAAAAAGGGTTAAACTATAAAGATGAAATAATAGCAGCATGCAATGAATAAAACTTTCGAATAAATAAAATTAAAGTTTAATTTAATAGTAATAATAATAATAATAATAATAATAATAATAATAAAAGCAGTATAGCGAAACCTTTCTACTTGCCATCCATAATTTAAGCATATGTATAAGATTTAGTTTAAAAAAAACAGAAATAAAAGATCCCGATCATCTAAATCCTCGCCGTTGAATTTGACATGCAAATCCACGGGCGGTATTATCCGCGCATGCGCGCGCCGGACGGCGCATGGCAGATGTTGCATCCCACGTCGCCGGGCAACTTGGCTCGCGCGCCTTACTAACCCACCCTATAATTTCACTCCCAAAGATCCCCCTCACCAGCCTTCCCAAAATACTTCTCCAGGCAACCGCGGACCAACATTACCCCGTTACAACGGCTCCCAGATCTCGTCACCGACACCGCCAAGGAAGCAACGGCGTAACGGACGTTTATTTTGCAGTCGGGCAAACCTATTTTTACTCAGACAAAACGACACTTTTTAATAATTAATGAAAAAATTACGGCGAGGCTGCCGTCTTGTTTACGTAACAGCAATTCAAACAGGAAAACGCGAGATGTAACGGTCGTTATTTAATCAACGCATTTTCCTTCCCAAAATGCACCTCCTCCGCAAAAATTGAAACAGCGGCAGGAAGGTCAATTCCTGGAACGCCCCCGCCTTCCACGGTCTCCACTGTGGGCCCCATCCTCAATAGCAGGGCAGTCCCGCTTTCCATTTTAAAAATCCACTGTTTCGGTCCCATTCCATTCGCTGGATTCCCTCCCCCCGTCTTCCCGCCTCTGGAGCCCCCCCACCCCGTCGGTTCCTTGAAAACCCCAGAACCCCACCCCTTCTCTCCTCATCACCCCTTCCTCTCTATCTCGCTCGCTCGCTCGCTTCTTCCGCCATGAACCGAAGGCTTCGGAGCCCCAACGCCAAGGCCTCGCCGTCCAAGATCGAGGAGCGGCTCCACCGGTACCTTAGGCCGGGAGCACTGGCCCGGCTCCGGGACTCCAGGATCAGCGCCCGATCTCCCCGATCCACCCTCAAGATCCCGATCCCCCGCCTCTCGCCCCCCTCCTCGCCTCAGGCCCCGCCGGCGGCGGCCGCCCAGATGGACGGCTCCCCATGCTTCGCCGCCAGGACCTATGGACCTCGGTTCCCACAGCGGAAGAAGCTGGTCGCCGCCAAGTCCTTTTTTTTCGTACCTTCGAGCCCATCGGGACCCGAGATATCGGATGCTGTCGTGGATGTGTTGAACTCCGATCTCATTGTAGCTCACTGAATGGAAATAAGTGGGGATTTATTTTGTGTAGATTTTTTTTTTTTTTTTTTAAATCTTTCCTTCCTCTTTGTCTTGTTTGTTATTAGATGATGGTGGATAATATTTCACAAATTTTGTGACAGTGATGGATTATTGAATCTATCATCAGATGGACCAAGAGTTCTAAAATCGGATTATTCAGATTTCTGGTTTAGGGTTTTCGTTATCTTGGTTGATGGGATGAGTAATTTGTGGAATGGGCTCCTTTTGTGGATCTGATGAGGAAGATTGGAAGCATTTTGATACGAAAAAGAATATTTGCACCCCTACATCACTTCCAATTGATTATGGTTTGTTCCTTCTATTACGTCCAAAAGAAAAGAAAGGAAAAAATTGCTGTGGAAGTTATTGTTTCTATCCCAGATTTGATAAATGCCAGTTATTTATCAAGTTCGTAATGTAAACTTCATGTGTTTCTGTTTTCTCCCTGTTGCTTGCCGTTCTGATCAGGTTTTGCTCTCCCACACTGATGCAGCTCATCAAGTTTCTTCTTCTTTTCTCTTCTTTTTCTCCTTCTTTCTTTTTTCTTTTTTCTTTTTTTTCCTCTTTTTTTCTTTTTCTTTTTTTTCTTCTCCCTCCTGACACTTAAAAAACTCTTTCCTTTTATGCTGGGTTTGTTTACTGTCAACTGCATTCTCATCTTTTGATTGAGTTTAAAGCTATTGCTTTTAATTATGGCCTGGAGCTCCAGTATGATTATCTTAGTTCTCGTGTTAATTATGGTTCTTCTATAATCTGATTTCCTTATCCTGCAACAAACATGCCAAATAAGTTACTTTTTATGCAGTAAAGTTGTGAGCTTAAACTGCCATGCCTGACTTATTATGGGTGTTACATCAGATCAGTTATCCAACTTGGTAAATTTGGTGTTTCCACCAATGATTTATTTCAACATTGAGCAATGTATGCTTACTGTGTTTCTTCATATCATCTTTCTTGAAGAGACTTTAATTGAATGTTCACCAAATCTGCAAAGTGTAACATTTAATTATGAATATTTGAGTGCTTTGCATTTTCCTTTTGCATCAGGCTTAGCTGTTCTTATTTTAATTTCAATTTACATTGGATGCGCTTGTAGAATGGCTTGAATTAAGAGTTGGTGCTTGTTGAATCGATAAGGGAAATATTTGAATTTCGTTATCCAATTCCAAGCAAGACTCTCTAGATTCTTCCTGCTCTTTTAATTAGCTTTGCAGATTAATTGTCAAAGAAACTCACACAGCTACACTTTAGATCCTTCTCACTTGATTTAACTTGCAACTGTTTGCTCTAGCTGTTTAATGGTATAGGACGGATAGAACTTGGTGATGTCATTTTAATGCTTGTGATCCTGCTCCTTGAGGTCATTTTCCTGAGCTTGATGTTGGTATTTTTTATCTGATTACTCTGAGACAGTGAAATGTCTAGCTTGGACAATTGTGATCTTTGCCTGATAGTTCAGTGCTTAAGAATCTAAATATATAGCATTGATATTTGCTGACTAAAGCTATTAAAGGCTTATGGATAAGAATCTGTTGCTTTAAAGCCTGTTGATACTTCACTGCGTCATGTCCTGAATGGCATATCACAAAAGAGGCAGCGCTGGTAAGAATATATAGATATATGATCGTGATGATTTGGCTATGCTATTTAAGGCTTATGGATAATAATCTGTTGCCTTGATGCCTGTTGAAACCTAACTCTCTGATGTCCTGAATGGTGTATTACAGAAGAGATAGCCTAGTAAGAGTGTGTGAATATAGGGTTGTGACATTTGCTGACTATGCTATTTAGGCATATGGAAAAGAATTTGTTGCCTCATTGCCTGTTGAAACTTTACTGACTGACGTCCTGAATGGTGTATTACAATAAAGAAAGTAACCAATAGTTTAGTCCACTCTTACATTTAGCTTGAATCACTATGACTCTTTGCCAAAGTCAGCTTGGTTTGTTGTGTCTTCTTAGCGGCAGAATACTTGAAGTCTCTTATGTCCAGTCATGCCAAAGTAGATCTTACTTGCATTCATATACTAAATGAAAGCTCTTCCTTTAATCAAGTTTCCATCCTGCTGCCATGGCTTTGTTTCTACTTTGAATGTTGACTCATTCAAGTGATAAATGCTTCTCATGTCCTTTGAAGGCTTTTGTTTGGGAAGTTCCATGGGGAATTGTTATGCAAAATTTATTATATTTGTTAAGAATGACTTTCTAGCATGACTAATCTGGGCTTGCAATTGCCTATTAAAAGCTCTGCTGGTGTATTATTAACCTCATGGTCTTTATCTTTATTTACGTAATGGAGAGGCATGATGCATATGGTGCTTTGAAAAAGAAAAGAACGTCACAAAATTACCTTCAAATTAAACTTGGTTTTCTTTCCTTTTTTTTTCTCCCATATCTTCATGCCTCAACTATATAACAGAATATGTGTTGCCACATTAATTTCTCAGTCATCAAAGCCTCGATTTTCCATTTTTCACAGCTTCAGATCGATTTGAAATTAGGTTTTCTACAAAGAAAATTGCTTCTAAACTGCTATTTCAAATATGATTGATGCTACTGCTTATTTAACCATTCAACATATTCTTACCTTATCTGGATAGATTTGTCTTGAAAGGGATTTGACAAGCATTTAAGGGATATTCTGTAATCTAACCTCCACTGCAGATGCTTTTCACTTGATTAATTTGGAATTTAGGTGTTTGCTCTAGCTGATTTGTGCTATGTATATTAATTTAATGCTGGTGTTATTGCTCCATATTGGTCATTTTCAGGGATTTTTTTCTATTTTATCTGATTCTGAATTCATAAAATCTATAACTTGTATAGCTGTGATCACGGCCTGATATTTCTGTACTTGAGAGAAATTTGCATATAATTAGACATTTGCTGACTGCTATTTATGGCTTATAGATGAGAGTCTGTTGGCCCAATGCATGCTGATACTTTGTCACCTAACATCCTGAATGAAATTATTGCAAAATAGAAAATTGAGTGTTCAGTTTTCTTTGTATCCTTAATCATTATGACTCCATTAGCCAACATTATCTTGCTTATTATTGTTCCATAGAAGAAATAGTTCATTAAGTGTCAAATGCATCTTCTGTAGTCAGAATAGCAGCTTTTACTTTATACTTGTCTATTCAAAAGCACTTTAACTAATTAATTTCCATCCTGCCATTGCCATTGCTTTGTTTCTCCTTTAAAGTTTTTTAATCTTTTTATTTTAAGTTCTAATAGCAAAACTGCAGATATAACATCCCAAATTTCATAGAGGATAAAGTTGCCTGGTAGCAAGAATCTTCCACCTAATGATAAATGGAAAGTACCTACAGGATGCTTGATTGGGATGGTTGTTTGGACAGAGCTGGATAACAAGATATCCTTAATCATTCTCATATCCTTTATTATTCTTCTCTCTCCCAAGCTCTCTTTGTTATTCTCTCTCTTCCTTTCTGCATTTGGACCATATAACACTGTCAATTTACTTTATAAAAGAAAAAAAAAAATGCCAACATTAACATTATTTGTGATGAGTGATTCTCAGGAGTTGAGACAATGTTCATAATATTTGCATAACAAATGTATATTATTAATGAATAACAATGATATCTATAATGTTTGTAATAGGTTTTTGGTTGATTGAGTACAACTCCTTTAAGATTTTGATGCTACAATATCCATTATCTGCTTGATATTAGGCTGAGGGCTGGTTAAGTTTGCCTAGCATGGTAGCATAATATTTTGCTATCCTTCACATTGCAGCAAGCTGGAGATGTGTTGGTTCCGCAAGCCAAGTAAACTGGGAAAATGGAACATTTCATACCATATATTTATGAAACTTCTACCTCTGTTCGCTTTTAATCAAATTTTCTAGTATTACAACAAGAGAGAAAAAAGTTTATGCGATCGCTATGAGCGCACAAACAAATTTACGGTGCTGTGTTTAAGCAAAACCATATTGTGTTTAAGCAATATTGTATTATTACATGACTTGATGAAAATTCTGCCATGTTATATAACGAAATTAAACTTCAATTTAAGAATGTTGATGCTATTTTCTTTTTTGCAAATATAGATAAATATTTATCAACTATAAAATGCCACATTCAACCAGAGTGCTCCATTTGGTTAGGAGCGTGATGGCAGGCACACGTTTAATACTTCTATGCCCAATGCATTTGTTGATGCCTAAAATTGCCTAAGATTGAATTTTTGCTTCGAGCACCCTTCCAGGCTTATGATCGCCTCCCTATAACCAAAAAGAGGAGAGCGTTAAGAGGGCTTCGAAATTTTTGAAGTTTTCTTTAAGAGAAATCCTTCCTGAGGCTTCAGTACAGAGAGAGATTAGGTTTAGGTTGTTTTACTTGGCCCTTTTTATAGACATTAAAGAGTTTTATTTGGAGTCGAATTTTTGTGTATAGGACGGTTCTTGTTGAATCCTGAGTTTAGAAAAGATCTTATCCCTTTAAGAATCTTTTAGTTGATTTCTTTATAGGATAGGCCTTATCATACAGAGAAAATGTCTTGATAAACTTGAACAGATGGCTGCCATAGTGGGAAATTAGCTCACAACAGCATCCATCTAATATCCAAGTGGGTTGGATGAAGTCGGCATTACCTTGGCCTAAGTTGCATTCATAATGCCAAACATTGTTGTCTCTTAAGAAAATCATGAAATAAGGTCGATGCCTATGGTTGCTCTTCTTTTTATTGGTTTTAGATCATGAGCATAATTGAAATTATACATATAATTCAGCAAAAAAAAAATTTATTCTTATTTTTTTGAGTTGCATCACCGTGACTCAGGCCCACTTGGTGATTGCTTGTTGCTTAATCAGATCGTTTCAATGGTATAGTTAAGCACTCTTGTTCGGTACTCCCACTAATAACACCAACCTATTGATAATGGAATCTAACTTTTCATGCATCAACTAAGGAGGATTACTTAACTTATCTTAATAAAATCACAAAGCCTCAAGTTCACCTATTAGCAGGCCGAAATTATATAGCTCTAAAAACTCGAGTGGAAGTTAATTGGTAACAGATGTACTTGAGTTATAAACATTTCAAACTTTTTTTTTATTCAATGTGAGACTTTTTTTGGGGATTATAATTTTCCTCCTTATATTATGATATCCTAGTTGCATGCCACATGCTATTTAGAATCTATCTCGGATAGTTATTAGTGTTGCAAGGGTAGCTCCACACCATTATGAGACTTTACCACCATCCCATGGGTAGCTCTTTCCTTATGCCCACCAACTTTCGTACCCTAGATCGGATCTAATGCCATTTGTAACGTCTCAAGCCCACTTGCTAGCCTAATTATCTGCTAGCGGGCTAAATCTACATAGCCTTAAAAACTCGAATGAAAGTTACTGGTATGAGGAAAGAACTATCCATGGGATAGTGGTAAAATCTTGCCATGATGTGGAGCCACCCTTATAGCACTAACGACTCCATTTAGGGTAAATTTTGGCTAACTTATGGCATGTGACAATAACGTCTATTATAAGGGGAAAGATTGTAATACCCCAAAAATAGTCCTACATCGGATGAGAAGAAAAGGTTTGAAGTGCTTATTACTCGATTTTACCTGCTACAAATTAACTTGCACTCGAGTTTTTAGGGCCACACGGTTTTGACCGGCTAACAGATTAATTGGACCAGCAGGTACTTGAGTGTATGAAAGTTGGTAGGTATAAAGAAATGGCTACCCATGAGATGGTCCCATCGTTGCATGAAGCCACTCTTACGGCACCAACGATCTGACTTAGGGGTAGATTTTGGCTAGTTTGTAGTTTGCGACGAGGATATCGCATAATAAGAGGGAAAGATTGTAATATTCTAAAATAGTCCCACATTGGATGAGAAAGAAAAAAAAAATTTGAAGTGCTTGTAGCTTAAGTTCATCTGTTACTAATTAACTTCTACTCGAGTTTTTAGAACCTTGTGCTTTTAGCTTTTAGCTTGCTAACTCTAGCTTGGCTTTTACACGTTAACTTATGAGGAAGCCAAACATCAACCGAGGAAGAATGCCTCATAAGCCAAACGTCAACTAAAGAAGAATGCTTAACTTACCTAAATAAAACACTTTACACCATTAGCTTTGACTTGGCTTCCTGCGCTTAAAGAAAAAGCGTTAGGGGACTGTGGAGTTTCGCTAAAAAAAAAAATGTTTTTTTTTCATTGGAGTCTTGAAGCTTTCTAGGTGAGGGCTTCAAGTTCTAAAGTTTCAGAAAAGAAGTCCTTTACAAGCACAATATGGGGCTACTTTTATGCTTAAAAAAATAGTGTTGGAGCTAGATTCTCCTTTCATGGATAGATTAAGTAGGAAAAGATCCTAGTTGGCCGGGATTGTTAATCGGTTGAGACTTCATGCAGATTTGGCTGCTTTAGATAAAGATGGCATAGCACGAAGGTTGGCAGCATCTTTTGATATCAATGAAATAGGAAAGATTAGCCATATCACACCTCTTTATCATGTTATGGTGCTTGTCTAGCTGAGCTGCCATATCCTCTTTGATCATTTTAGCAGTCCAAATTAGATCAACCTTCATTGTACTCTATGCATCTTGTTTTGAAATAAATGGTTGGTGTTGCCTTAGCTATTAAAATGCTTTCGATGAGTTTGTACTAAATTTAATTTTGCCAATTATAACTAGCAAATAAGGGGAAGAAATTTATATCATTGCAAAAAATAATATGATACTGGTACTCTAGTTTTTGGATAGTAATGGGTGATACAATTATTATTATTTTTTAATTTTATAAATATAATTTTATACTTGATTTTTTTTTTATTTTTCGAGCGAGAACGTCGATCAAACAAATAAATAATGATGCATTGTCATTGAAGACGTATGCGCTTTAATGAGGATTATATTGGATGAGATGTGCCATATCAAACCATTTGGCGATATGGCACAAGATGAGCCGATGGATCATACTTCACTTTTTGAGATTCCGGATAATCACACTCAAGTATGTATGATGTTTCTCAAAAGTAACGATAGCAGAAATATCAAGGCATTGCATGGGACCATGAAATGTCGAGATGATTGGACCCAATCCATGAGCTATTCGGCGATGTTGACCACTCGACCGGATACTCTTATGAATAGTATTAAAGTTTTATAAAGGGTCATATAATATTTGTTAGCATAAAAACGACCTCCTAGGATAACAACTCCATACATAATATTAATATTTGCATCCGTTAGCGTAATTTTTTGTTTTTTTTTAAAAAAAAACCAAACCTTAACATGTTCAAAGCCCATGCCTCTTTCCTCTTATATTATGTTCTTATACTTCGTTCATGGCATAATATGATAAAAAAAAAAAAAACTTAATATTTTTTATTTGTATCGGAACAAGAAGTTTATATATATATATATATATATATATAACCTGTAGAATATTAAAATTACTCGATCGCGTCCCCGGCACGCCAACTCGCGCTGTCACGCCTGGGGCCCGAAGCCTTAAATCCTGAGCGTGATCGGCCCGGGCCTTGTTTCTCGGACCAGTCCTGCTCTCTTAGAACCCACCAGAGGCTCCCCATTTTCCCCACCCTGTTCCTCCACCAAAACCCCCCTCCCCACAAAAGATCAGAGCTCTCTCACTGGTCTCTCCTGCCCCTTTCCCACTCCGACGATGGCCGCCGAATCGAAGACCAAATACGATCGCCAGCTAAGGTAGCCCCCATCCCCCTCACTCTTCTTCAGTCTCACTACGATGCCATGGATCTCTCTCTCGCCGTTACTTGGCATTATCCTCTCGCCCTATGCCCTTAACACTGGTTTCCCGCTCACTGTTAAGTCAATAGCTTTAGCCCTCAAACTGTAGAGAGATTTTTTTGTTTATTTTTTCATCATCTGTAAACCCTTCTTTCAATTCGATTGTTGGTTGCACATATGGAATTTTCAAGAAAAGGACACAAAACAACGCTTCTTTGAGTAATAACAACGTGAAGATTCGAGATCTTAGTGTGTTTGAGGTTTCATCTTACCCGATTGCTCTACCGACATCGTGGAGTTCTTTGGTCCTCCTGTTTCCGCGAGTTTCTAAGACTGATGAACGATGACAGTTTGGTCACGGGTATAGAGATAGGTAGGTAGATTTAGATGCCAACCGCCCCAAAAAAATTGTAGTATATGCGGCGAATGTTGTCTTCGAATCCGTGTGCCGGTCGTCTTAAGTTATTTTTTCCTTAATCTCCGCTCAGTTTACATGAATTTTCTCGTGCTGAATTACTTTCCGCATGATTTAACCTTCACAACATTAACTCCCAGGCGCTCTTGTTGTATCCTCTCCTTAAATTTTTTTTTTTTTTTTTTTTACATCAATTTTGATTTACCTTTTATTCAATTCTTTCTTGGCTTTCTTTCTTTTATTATATTTTTCCTACAAGAATGCGTAACAAGATTTTGATTTAGACCAGAACTGCATTATCAACATGGTTGGCAACACTACTGATGAGGTTGCCTGTCTGGGGCATCTTCTCTCCAAAATTTGTTCAATTCTGCACATTGATTCGTCTTTACTGAAGTAGTCAAATTGTCAACAATCTGGTGCTCATGAGCTGATCAAAGAGATCAATATTGACTGCCACTTTACTCAAGTGAAGCACAATTTGTAGGATTTTTGTGCTTTCTAGTGGTTTTGTACCTCTTATAGAAATGCTTAATGAAAATTAACGGCAAGTCCAAATTGAGGTGCCAAGCGGACTTGCATGAATGGATCTCTTGCATATATGAGCTTACCCATCCATGTTGATCGTGTTGCTTTGAATATGTTATTAGGTTCGATTACCTTAATAAATGCAACTTTCATTTCTTCAAATCATGGTGCTTCAAACCCTAACCAAATGAAAATTTTTGGCCTATTAAATCTGAAATTAATTAATTAAACATGGTCATAGATAAATACTTTTATAAAACTGAATGTGAATTTTTGGTTCATGGATTTTTTAAATAACTCATTAATCAACTTTATTAGATCATGACCTATATGAAATTAGGTTAAATTTATTTCAGGTTATTGCTTTTTACAAGCAAATGGTGAAATTTGACATTTCTTTTAGACCACTCCTTTCTTATTAATAATGTCCAATATAGATCTTTGCCTTGTTAAAATATGTATACGTGCGAGTGCCTGTAGACAGGTGTGCACATAGGCACAATTTTAGAACTAAGCTTATTGATCCATAACAAAGAGAAGAATGTTTTTTAAGAATAGAAAGTATAAGCTTATTGACTAAGTTTCTATTTCAGATGGTGGTTAATGGAGTTCATATAATGCCACTCAGGAAACGTGACCATTCTTCTCTCTCTCTCTCTCTCTCTCTCTCTCTCTCTCTCTATATATATATATATATATATATATATATATCTTTCTTAACCCATTCTCTGTAGCTGAAGACATATAGTCAAAATTATTAACTTAGTTTTTTCTTTCAGCTTCTAGTTGTGATCTAATATATTTAATGAACAATCTCTCCTTAACTGTCACTCGATTAATATTGTAGGCAAAATTGGATTTTTAAGTGTGATGATTTCTAATTTTAGTTCTTGTATATGTTGAAACTGTTATTTTTGTTTTCTATATTTTCTTCATAATGTGCTATTCTTTATTTGCCTTTTTTTTTCCCAGTAGTTCGGTTAAAACGTTTTATGTATTATTTGTTAACATCAATATTTTATTCAAATTGTAGGATTTGGGGAGAACAAGGACAAGCAGCATTGGAGAAAGCGAGCATATGCTTGCTTAATTGTGGTCCTACAGGATCTGAAGCTCTGAAAAATCTTGTTCTAGGTGGTATTGGGAGTATCACTGTGGTTGATGGGTCTAAAGTGGAAGCATCCGATCTTGGGAACAATTTTATGTGTATGTTTATCTCTTGCATTTTACAATTTCAACATGTTTTCTTTCATATACTGATAGTCTTTAGAAAATGTCAGTGGATGAAGAAAGCCTGGGGCAATCGAAGGCAAAATGTGTATGTTCTTTTCTACAAGAGCTAAATGATGCTGTTAAAGCCAAGTTTGTTGAGGAGTCTTCTGAGACCTTAATAGAAACAAACCCATCTTTTTTTGCTCAGTTTACATTAGTAATAGCAACACAGGTATGCTGCTGTATATTTTTTTGGATTTTTTTTTTTAAATTTATAAATTGGTGCATAAGTCTGCACTTGCTGCAACCCTTAAAAGGAGTTTGCAAATTTGTAGCTATAAAATATAATAATTTTGTGTGCTTTTGGCAGCTATCTTCATACATGTTTTCTTTCTCATGAAGGGTTGGACATAATTCTTTGGTGGTCCTGGCAAGACCAAAGTTGACATAACATGCATGAAAACCATGGGAAAGAGATATAGAATTTATATTATTTCACAGGATAAAAGAGCAAAATTATTTTGAATGAAGAAGAAACATTAATTTAATTCAGGATGGTTGTAAAGAGACAAAAGGGGCTCAAGATATATTGACCACAATATAGCTAAAGTGGGTAGAACAAAATAAATTATTTATAATAAAAAGTTAACAACTTATGCAGGATGCAGAGGCTGTTATTATCGACAAACTGATGATAGATAAAAAAAACTTATATGGTAAAACTATTATTGATACTTAGCAGAAATTATGTCAGTGATACTTAACAGAAATTATATGGTAAAACTATTATTGATACTTAGTGACCTTGAGGTAGTCTACTGAGTGTTTGTTGCCTAATCAAGCATTCTTAGCAGTAGGAAAGTTATGGAAAGAGTGTCATAAAAATAGAGAGGTTGTCAAATGGATCAAGTAAATGAGGGCTGAACATGCATTTGTATCGTTTCACAAGAGGGCTGGAACTAAGGATCAAGCAAATGGCATGCATCAATTGTTAAGTTGTTTTTTTTTGTTGATGGTCATATAATAACTAATGCAAATTTTGGATGTCATAGATAAACTGAACACCCAGCTAGTTGTATATGTGTGTGTGCACAGGTGGGTGGGTTTGTGGGTGTCTAGCCACGTTTGCCGTTTAGGCCTTACAGACATCAGCTAAAGGAACTTCACTGTTACTCTTTATCTTAATATTAGAGTTCCTGTTAGGAATGCAACTTGAATAATCAAATTGAACTATTGTGCTAGGATAAGTACTAATGGGCATAATTATGTAGTCAAATGGCTAATGGATGTAGCCTGGGTTGATGATTCTGCATACGAGATAGAGGAGGTTGACTTGCACATCATAGAGTTAAATTTTAAGATTATTTTTCTTTTAGGAGTTTTTTAGTCAGTTAATTAAAAGTTCAGGATTCTGTCTACACTAAGTTAATGTTTCTAAGGTGTTTTAGGTTAATGTTTTCGGTCATTATTCACTTACCAGGACTAGTCCTTGCAATGGTCCTTCCCATTTTTATTTTTGGTCCTTATCCAATTGAGCAAGTAACTTGTCCAAGTCAGTACGGATTAGTTGGTGAAGTATTTGAACCTCAGATCAATCAACAAGAAACATGATGTTGTGTATTTTGGTCCTTATCCAATTGAGTGAGCAACTTATCCAAGTCATAAGGGATTATTTGGCCAAGTATATGGACCCCGACCAATCAAAAAGAAGCAGGCAGGTGTGTGTTCCATCCCTTGTATTTGATGGATATCTTAGATGCCCGACTCCTGTTGGCTGCAGGAAAGTAGGCTAAAGAATAAGAAAATATAAGAAAGAACAGGCAAAAGGGGGAAGGGAATAATTTACTGCATTTTACCAGAATTTCAGTTGTGTCTGGAATTCAGACCTAAATCCTAACTTTCAGATCTTAACAGTTGCTGTAGATGTCTTTGGAGGGTTGATCTACATCACTTGAAGAGCCATAAGTGGAAGCTATACATTGGATTCTCAAGTTTCCAATCTAATTGTTGCTAAAGTTGAACTTATTTGTTTAGTTTGAGAGTAGCAATGGTTTTAGAGATGGGCTATCAATTAGTTTATATACATTGGTGGTAGGAACATTGTGGAGGTAGGGTTACTCAATGCCTATTTGATTGCCAATCTCATCCAAAATTAGTTTTCTGAAGGTAAAACAATTGATGTCATGTGAGCATCCCAATTATCCTATTTTGTGCATCATAAGCAAAACTATTACTATATTTTCTTTACACATCCAACTTTTATAGTTTTAAGCTGATATTAAATAATAGTCCTGATGCCGATGGCTTAAACATTTAATTCTCTTTTACTAATGTTTGCTAATTCAAAGCTAAACTTTTGGCAAGGCAGTTGGTGGAAAATTCATTATTAAAGCTGGATAAGATCTGTAGGCAAGCGAATGTTATGTTAGTTGTTGCACGCTCATATGGTCTCACTGGGCTTGTCCGAATCAGTTTGAAGGTAATCTGATGGGTATAAACCTGACTTCTGTTACTGCTCTGATTCTTATACTGAATGTTTTCTAGACAAGCTCTGCCCTTAATCAAGCAGACAAAATCCATTACTTCCTCCTCTTATCTATGGATAGGAGCACAATGTGATCGAGTCAAAACCTGACCATTTCCTAGATGATCTCCGCCTTCACAACCCATGGCCTGAGCTCAAACAGTAAGTATTATTTGCCTTTCACAGCTGGTAGCCAGCATAACTTTTGTTATAATATCATAACTGTTTCTGATGTTGACAAATTTCCTACAGATTCGCAAATAGCATTGATTTAAGTGTAACAGATCCAGTTGTACACAAGCATACACCATATATAGTTATTCTTACAAGGTTGGCTGAAAAATGGGCCGATGCACATGATGGATGCTTACCATCAAGTAGGCAAGAGAAAAAGGAATTTAAGGTGTAGGCATGCAGATATTCTAAATAATTTGTTATTCACTTTTCAGTTTGCTCAGTAACTAGATCACTGTGCATATTGATCCATCCTGTTTCCCTCTCCATAGGATCTAATAAAAGCTCACATGCTCAATTTAGATGAAGAAAATTATAAAGAAGCTATTGAAGCCTCATTCAAAGTCTCTGGTCCTCAAGGAATTGGTAAGTTGGTGTTTTTATTTGACAATCAATATTATATCATTGAAATGAAATGCATAACATCTATGTAATGAATTAATTTTATTATTATCATGATAAATTATAGTCTGTGGTGAAAAGGGGAAAGGTTCCCCTTCTTGAAACATTTTTTTTGGGGAAAAAAAAAGACTGAGCTGCTTTATGCTGCAAATCTTCCATTTAGGATTTCCACTTTCAAGGAGGATGGTGGCTAGTGTAACCAACTAACTTTGCTGCTACATTCATGTACAGTTATTCTTCTTTCTTATGGGTCTCTCTTCCTCCAAAAATATAACTATTTGAAACACAA
Source organism: Metroxylon sagu (assembly GCA_017589505.3). Lineage (NCBI taxonomy): Eukaryota > Viridiplantae > Streptophyta > Magnoliopsida > Arecales > Arecaceae > Metroxylon > Metroxylon sagu. The sequence goes on from JACVBY030000667.1 coordinate 4,545,200, forward strand.
AGCTTGCCATTTTTATGTGTTAATAAAGGCTGATCAGTTTCTAGTCGAATCCTGCAAATATGCTCTTATGAATGTGTGCATGCGCATGTAGTTGTGTCTATTGTTGTTGATGTGAATTGTTAGCTGCCTCTATTGGTGCGCTTGTGCTTTTACTATTAATAGAATGGTTTTGCGAATATATAACACAAGCTCTCCTATTTGATTTGCTCTATTCGATTTCCTTCCACTATTCTAATCATGTCATATATGTGTATGAACAAAGTAATTATCACTATAATTCATGTGGATATATGTGCTTGACATACTAACAAAATCATACTAGTGGTGCATGCATGCAAATGCCCGAATTACTAATAGAATGGTGTGGCTGCCATATAAAACAAACTCTGCCAGTGTGATTCTCAAATTCCATGCATTCTTTTTGTGATGTTTCAGTATAAATAGGGAAAATGCCACACTCTAGATTGCTGTCCCATATAGATCCACTCTAATACCATATGGAACATTTAGTTTCAAAATATGGTTTCAGTTCAGACTGAAATGTGATAAAATATGATCCCTGAAAATGAGCATTGATGTAGATGCCATAGAAGAACACAGTTAAATAGCTAGAAATAGTGAAAAGAAAAGGAATTTGAGAGAAAAGAGAAGAGGAAAAATAAGAAAGAAAATAGCGAAGGGGATGTGGAGGATGCGGAGCGCTCTGTCTATGAGGGCCTTGTGCATCATATTTAATTATCAAACACCAAAGTGCCATGTGACTCAAATGCTGCAATTGAGGAGCGAATCATCATATTCTCAGGTTTATGGGATGGGCCAGTGCAGTAAACTCTGAAGCATGTTATGAAAACCATTAATGTCTTGTAATTCTCCAAGCCTATTTTGGCATAAATTGAGATTAAAGTTCATCAGAGACATGATCTGATAGCATCTTGACAAATCTGAAGAAAGATTCTTGGATTTTTAAGCATTTTACATTAAAATCAATTGCATTACAAGCTTTTGATCCTATTTTATTGGGATGTTGGTAGTAGTCAGTGAATAGTGTTGCATTGTGCTCGCCAAGTTGTGTTGATATAGGCAAATTATAGGGTGAGGTTAGGGTTTGTGTGCTTGATGTGTTGCTTTATCCCAATTTGGTCAATCTGGTTCTGTTTAATTTGTTTGCCTTAATGTTCCTTGTTAACGCTTAGTGACATCAATAGCGGTGGTTTGACTTGATGAGCACAGTGTAAACTTTTGAGTTTGCATGTGCATGGAAAAATAATATTGGATTCTCGATAAATTAACTGTGTTTGGAAGCTAATGCTTGTCATGTTTCTTATAAATTAGGTTCTCATCTTTGTCAACTTATCAATGATGCTGCTGTTCAAGTTGACTCAACATCTGCAGATTTCTGGGTTTTGGTGGCAGCTTTAAAGGTGAAGGCATTTCTATTATTAGTTTTCAGAGTTCCACCTCTCGTTTCATTTATGCTGTAGAAAATTTGATGGCATCTTTTCGAACCATATTTCGAATGTTGCCATTGGCTGATGCAGTAACACATCACATATGCCAATGACATTCATAGGTATTTATTTTGCAGCCCTTATTGAATTGTGATGCTAGAGTTCTACAAATACTAGATTTAAGTCCCATTTCAACTTAAATACCACTTATTTGTTCTTGATAATGCTGCGAAAGGACATTAGAAGAAGAAGAAAGAAGAAAGAAACCAGTATGTGTCCAGGTGATGGAGCCTAATTGTGTGTTTGATTTGATGATATTGTTCAACCATTCAGTTGTGTTTGGTTCAACAAAAAAAAAAAAGTGAAATAGGGATGGTTCTTTCTTATAGGAATAATGATTCTGCAAGTTATTCTTATTTCTGTTTGGCTAAAATACCTGGAATAACTCTAGGTTGATGGTGTTTTCTCCATACAAAAGATGATGTAAGTGATTTCTTGTACATACCTTATAGAATTTGCATGATTTTTTTATCTTTTTTAACGTGCTATTTCATTAATATCATGACAATTATTTTTATTTTAGCTAACAATTGGATAGAAGATATATGTTACAGTAAATTATGCCCCATCAAATTACTTGGGTTAAGGATATGACTATCTAGTTAATGTAAGATGAACAGCTAGCTAGGAGGCTATACAATGTGATTTATTCTGATGCCAGTTTGTGGGACTTGGTGGCCATTGTTTATTCGATCAAAGAGGTTTGCTAAAGTACTTGTAAGTTGTACCAATGAAGCTTCAACATTGAACAAGAATGCTGTGATGTATTTAACTAAAAAATAAGTCAGAATTGAATAGAACCTTAATTTCTGAAATGCCTGAAATGCCATCTTGCAGCAGCTCAGTATAAAACTTCAGATTGCAATGCCACCAATTTGGCTCTCTCTCACGTCTGAAGTTAGATCAAGCAATTAGTGGCTCATTGTGAAGGTAGTTCAAATAACATATTAATGGGTGAAAACCACATTACCACAGAATAACGCTGGATTTTTATTCCTTTTGGTATTTCTTAATTTATTATATAAGACTATCACCCATATCATGCTTACACTCTCCATAACGATTTGCATACCGTTTATGTTACTTTTGAAATTCTCTGAATGTATGTGTGTCATCACAAAACATGTGCTGTTTTTCATTTTTAAATTTTATCCAGTTGTACTCCTTTGGTTCAGAAAGGAGTCTACCAGAGCAAACTAAACAAAAGTTCCCATTGTTTCATATTTATTAAGTTTAAGATTATCCTTCATGTCATCCTACATGTCATATTTGTACATTAAAGTGATTTCTCATCTTTAGGTAGATACAGCTTAAACATACTGCATTCTGCATCCTAATCTATAATATTACTGTTCTTTGCAGGAATTTATCGAGAATGAGGGTGGTGGAGAGCCACCTCTCGAGGGATCCATACCTGATATGACATCTTTGACTGAGTTAGTGGCTAGATTCTAGTATAGGTAACTTGGATTTATTTTAAGTTACTACATTTAGTTATCCAATGGGTTCTTCTGTTGTACAGATATTATGTCAGCCTGCAAAAGATCTACCAAGCTAAGGCCGAGTCTGATTGTCTTGTGATGGAGCAACGTGTGAGAAATATCCTGAAGCGAATTGGTAGAGATCCTGATGCGATTACTAAAGCATATATCAAGAATTTCTGTAGAAATGCTAGAAAGCTTGCTGTAAGTATTCTCTTTTACTCAACTTTGTGATATTAACAATTATTCAACAACTGAAATCTTCCTAATTGTGTTAGCTATTGCATGCTGTTCAACATACCTAATGGTTGGTAAGCTATTTCCATGTGTTTTTCTGCCTCTAAATATTGTCATATTCCTTTGGCAATTTATGCCATCTGCATTCCTTTTCACTCTGTTGGAAAATTTGCCGAGAACTGTAAAATTGATCTTATGGACATTGTCATGTTTGATCAGAAATTTCTGTTTTGGAGAATAATCATGTCACTATTGTTCTGTTTCTTTAGTATTATCATATCATCTGTTAATGCCTCTTTCACAGGTGTGTAGATACCGCAACATTGAGGATGAGTTCAGCACTCCTGTTCTACCGGAATTGCAGAAGTACTTGACAGACGAGGATTACAGGTAAGTCCCTTAGAATGCTCTTGCAATTCAGTCATATTATAAGATGCTGTATATATATATTTTAATTTTATAATTAATCCTTTATCATATGATTGTTGATGGCAATCATCCTAAAGTAGTCAGCTTCAGCCCTGATATTTTTCCTTGTAAATTGTTGATTCATTTACTTTGAAGCATGCTTATGGTTGTTCTTGGAGACACTCCACCACTCCCACCACCTATTCAAACTTAGGGTTGTTTAGGTTGCTTATGGCTGCTGGGGTGAGGATTGTAAAAATGCAGGCCAGAGAATTGTTTTTTTGGGAAATTGCATTTGATTTAGTAATGCTTGTTCGAATGCAAGTTGTTTCTATTGAAATGTGGTTCCAACGAACTCTGTTTTTTTTGTCACAGTACTGAAGTTGCAATGGATTGGGTACTTTCTTTTCTCTCCTTTCTTCCACTTAAACTTGAAGTCAATGCTTATTTTTTTCCCTTTTTTTGTTAATTGCTTCCCTTATACATGTCTTTTTCCTCCCCCATTTTTTTCATATCATTTCTTTTTTTTTTTTAATTTAGTGATATTCTATATTTTCTTGGCTTGTTTTTCCATTACTTCTTCATTCGAATGGAGGAGGTTAATTAATATCCCATTGAACATTGATTATGCAACTTTATATTGTTCAAGTTATATGGGAATATCCTAGATCTGATTCCTTCCTGTTCGCAAGAGGACTGTGCATGTGGAACAGAATATGGACTCTTTGTCCAGTTCGATCTGCGTGGCTTATTGCTAGGAAAAGGCTTACACCATTTTGCAGCTCCCATTAGCCTTACTCAGAAAAAAAGCGGGAAAAGAAAAACAAGAATGGCGAAGCTTTAGTTCTATTTGCCTTGTCATAGTTTCATTTTAGATGATATAAAAGGATGGTCATGGCATGTTCTACTTTCTTTTTTGGTTGGCCACCTGATCATAAAAGCACTGTCATGTTCACCATTATAAGTGCAAGTCTTGTCATGAAACTTAAAGGTTTACTAGGTGACAATTGGCATAAACATCTAGGAATTTGTGCTCACCACTGCTTAAGGACTGTCTGATTTCCTTGGTTAGACTATTTTGCAGGAGCATGATTGTGTATGTGCTGTAACTTGAAGAATGTGAATAGGTGATACTGGGCTTGTTTTTTTTGGCCAAGCTCTAATTTGAATGCCTTTTCTGTGTTGGATAGGTCAAATCTTAGACATTTTAGTTTTTGAGGAACTTGTGGATCTCAGATTGCCTGAGATTTACAGTAGATATAAACAATTGTAGTCTAACTTTAACTTAAAATAACGTCGATTAATTGATTACAGGCACTTATAAGCAACATGTTTTGAATTGTGAAACGTTGATGTGTTAATTAATAGTAGTGATCAAGAAGCAGTATTTTCTGAGGAATTATTTATTTTCATGTTTGCAGTTTTGCTGTTGGCTTTTATATCCTACTTCGAGCTGTTGACCGGTTTGCTGCCAATTACAACAGATTTCCTGGCATTTTTGATGGGTATGCCCGGAAGCTGTGAGTTTGTTTTTGTGTGGGTGGGTTTGTCAACTTCAATCATGAAAGTTGCTTAACTATGTCGAGATGGTTTTTGCACAGTGAAGTGGATGAGGACATTTCGAGATTGAAGACCATTGCAGTTGGATTATTGAGCGACTTGGGGTTCCACGGTCCAGCAGTATCTGAGGATCTAATCAATGAAATGTGCAGATTTGGAGGTGCAGAGCTCCATGCAGTTGCTGCCTTTATAGGGGGAGTAGCTTCCCAAGAAGTAATCAAGGTCCGTATCGTGAGCTCTCTTATCTAGCTCTTCTGCAGTGGTACTCATGTATTTATGGCTTGTTTCAGCTCGTCACCAAACAATTTGTGCCATTGACTGGGACATTCATATTTAATGGAATTGATCAAAAATCACAGGTCTTGGCATTATAATTGCAAGTATCAGCTGATAAAGGTAGTGTCTCCTAACTTTGTTGCTGAGAGAGATTCAAATTTTTTTTGGTGGTTTTTTCCCTCTTCCCTGAGAGAAATGAATCCTTGTCTTTTGCTGGTAGGACCGATCGCTACTTGTGATGCCGCCTTGCCAGAAACTAAAATATGGAGAATTTTGCGAGTCTTGCGGGGCAAAAAGCATCACCATTGAAGAGGTCATATCAGATGATCATAGAGAGTTCATTCATAGAGAACTTATGCTGCAAAATTTTGTTATAAAACATTGCTTGTAATGATCGTATATGAGCCTGAAGTTCATCCCATATATGGTTCATCTACTGGGTATGCATACTGCTCGTGGTTGGCGAGAGGTTGGTAAACTGCGCCTGCCTTGATTGCAGGATGTGTAACCAAGAATGATGTGGAACACACAAATGGTCCTGAAATCTGTCTCCTTCTTTCTATATGCCAACTCTTCATGATCATTAACACATCCACCACCACCAGCAACAGCGCGCACACAGAGAGAGAAGTTTGCCCCCGGGGGGGTGGGGGTGGGGGTGGGGGAGGGATGATTTGCAAAATAATAAAAAAATAAAATAAAATGGCTATGAAAACCAGAATATTACAGCAAGCTGTCTGAGCTGCACGCTTCTGGAACGCTAGCTAGCTTATAGGGGCAGTACTGAAATGACCCTGATATGGTGGGCTGGATCTACGAGGCATGCATCAGCTCATGAATTGGTGGATGAGAGGGCACAGCGTAAGGAAGGCCTCACCGTGTTCCAGAGCTCCTGAAGCTCCTCCATCCAATCCAGAAATTAACGGGTATCGCAACTTCTCCGATTCATCTCGAGGGGAAGCCAGCGGTCCATTTTATGGCTGCATGCAGCAACCACTAAAAATGTCGTAGCAAATTTCTTCGATTTTGTCTCCGAGAATTTAATTTCTAAATACCATCAGTCATTTCTAATTTGCAAGTTTTTGGGAAGAAGGCATAACCGGTAAACATAAATTGAATACGTCACTACCGATCAGGACCATGCATTCCTTGAAGAGGCCAACATGCCGCAACGGGAGTTGCTGCTGTGTGTGGCTTGAATCGCTGGTCGGTTGTCGATCACCTAAACCAGCTACTTCATTGAACTTGAATTGCTGATCAGTGATTTGCCATGTCTGGCTTTAACCATCTAGAAAAAGAGAAGATTTTAACACCTCATCTATTTCACGATCTTAACGTGCTTGGTACGCAGGCAGACATGATACCGCCCAGAAACACAATACCTTCTTCAGTGAACGTACCCAAAGTATGTGTCCTGAATTGTCAGCTATTCTCGTTGCCAGCAGCCAGAAACTTCCGGACAAGTTAAATGCTTTCTCACGATACGGAATCCGAGAAAAAGAATACACTTTTTCACAAATATTCTTTAGCAAATAAGACTACAAATTAAAAATGAAGGGATGATAAAGCATGCCCATCTCCTTCATCATTTAATAATTTCACTGTGAGTCCAATGGAGATGATGGTACTGATCCTTTTCTTTTCCAAGACAATAGGCACTGCTCCCACCAAGACAACACTCAACCCTCTAGCATCACAACAAATGACTTCATGAATGAAACGAACAGCATGCCTTTTAAGAGAGCTATTTTTCTGAAAGAAGTAAATTTTTTTTTAAAATAAAATTAGAATGAAAATAAAATATTTTGTAAAAATAATATTAAAATAAAAAATATCATTTCAAATGATATTTTTCAAGCTAAAAATTAGCTTCATCGAAGGACTGGATGGTATATCTGAAAACACCACATCGTGTGAGGCGTTTTCACACGATGTGGCATTTTCAAAAACGCCACATTTTATGGCGTTAGCGTTTTCAAGTCAAAAACGCCACACGAAGTGGCGTTTCTAAAACATGGCAAGGCATTTTAAAAAACGCCACGAGCCCCCCCCTCTCCGTCGTCCTCCCACCGAGGCCCACCCCCCCCCCCGCCCGCGCCGAGCCGAGCCACTCCCCCCGAGACCCCACACCCCCCCCCAGCGCGAGCCACCACCCCCCTCGGTCCGCACCCGAGCCCATCGGTCCCCCTTGCTCCCTCTCTCTCGTGCGCACCCGAGCCCCCCGTGCTCCCTCTCTCGAGCACTCGGTCCCCCTGCTCCCTCTTTCTCGTGCGAACCCACCTGGTCCCCCCTCTCCCTCTCTCCCGCACCCGAGCAGTCCCCCCTGCTCTCTCTCTCTCTCGCGGCCCGTCTCGCGGCCCATCCCCTTCCCTCTCTCGGACCGATGGTTCCCCAAGGTAATTTTTTTTAATTCAATTAAATTATAAAAATTTAAATATGCTTTGTTACTGGTTATTTCACATTCATCTTTATGATAAAGAAATTGATAACTGAAACAATGATATTTTTTGTTCAAGTACTTTAGTTAATCACGATAGAAAAATTAAAAAATCAGTAAATTTATGTATCGACAAAAATAAGTAAAGGTTAGTTAGCTTCTTATGGAAAAATTGCATTGTTTGATGAGTAAAAAAAATTCAATGAGCATGAAAAAATTCAATGAGCATGATCCATATTATTAGTCATGATGAGCAACATTGACATACTTGATATGTCAATATGTCTTGTTTTAATAATAATAATTAAAAAAAATGAATGCTTTAGATGTGTTGCTCGTATGATGCAAGAGGAAAACAAGGCCAGTCATAGAGACATCCTTCCTTAAGAACAACAACATAACAAGATTCATCAACATTGCCACATTTAGCATACATATCAACTAAAGAATTGAACACATAACAATTCATGACAATGCAGTTTTTGGTTAAGAATCCATGAACATGTCTTGAAACTTTTAAAGATCCGAGTTGACCACAAGCAGACATCAATATAGCCATAGTAACATGATTAGGTACATCCTTCCTTAAGAACAACAACATAACAAGCTTCATCAACATTACCACATTTAGCATACATATCAACTAAAGAATTGAACACAACAATTCATGACAATGCAGTTTTTGGTTAAGAATCCATGAACATGTCTTGAAACTTTTAAAGATCCTAGTTGACCATAAGCAAACATCAATATAGCCATAGTAACATGATTAGGTTTGATAGGCCCTAAGCACATAGCCCTGAAGAGTTCCCTAGCAGCCAATGTATTTCCATGGCCTGCATAACCAGATATCATGGCATTCCATGAGATCAAATCCCTATGGGATATCCTATCAAAAACTTCGCGAGCAGTTTGAATATCACCAACCTTGGCATAACATGCAATCATTATATTACATGCCACAATATTCCTCACAGATATATTCCAAAATATCTTTCTTGCTTCTTGAATCCAGCCGAAATTTGCATACATGTCCACAATGTCGTTTGCACATAAATGGAGGAATTAAATCTAAGCTTAGTTAAATGAGCATGAATTTGATTACCTTCCCCTATTGCCTTTAGAAATGAGCATGCCTTTAGTACAGATGACAGGGTGAAATGGTTTGGATGAGGTCTATGTTGATGCATCATTTTATAAATCAAAATAGCCTCTCTTGTAACATCAGTTTTAAAAAAATCTTAGATTTTCTAGACCACGGCACCGTTCTTTTAAAATGCATGGTATTTTCGCAAAATTACTTGAATCATAAATTACTTATATAAACACATTCTCAGTTTCAGGCAAATATAATTTATTTTAAAATTAAATCATATTTGAGCTATTGCCTTGGTTGTTTACTGCTGTTGGATTAACATTCATTGGAATAATTCTATTGAAAATTATTCTAATAAAAATTATTTTATTAAAAATTTTATTGTACATCATCATGGTTTCTATCTTATTATCATTGTAGCTATGCTTTTTTATTCAAATAAATCAAACTTGTTTTTACTTGTTATTATCAGTGAACATAAAAATTTTTCTTATGTGATATTTTTATTTGTTTTGACAGAGTAGTACGAGATGGCTTATAATGTTTTACATCCAGGGCCTCGCGATCCTAGTGTTCTCACTCTGCAAGCCTCGCATAGATCAACCAAAATATTTGAGGGCGAGGTATGCATTATATTTTGAGCGAGGTATGCATTATTGATCGATGATTCTTAATTAGTTAGCATGCGTTTATATTATTGATATGTATTATTGCAATGAATTTGTTGCAGGAATTATCGGTGTTTAGATGCCGTCGACATGACACGCAGATATGGAAGGAGACACCGGGCATGACACACCCACGAGTGCAATATTATTTGGAGCAGGTTGGCATGTATGGCATATATTAGATAGGCCAGATTCGACTCGATGTCGGCCTTATTTCTGCACTTGTTGAGAGGTGGCGGCAGGAGACCCACACATTTCATCTTTCATTTGGCGAGGCGACAATCACACTACACGATATCGGTATTCTGAGTAGTCTACGGATTGATGGGTTAGCGATTACTGGGCTTGATCTGCGTTATATATTAGAGCAGTGGCAGGATATATTTGTGAGGTTGTTTGGGGTTGAACTCCCTGCCGAGGCATTTTCTAAAGGCTGTTTCCGCTTATCATTCTTCGATCAGTTCTACCGAGACTTCCACTTGGATGATGATGCAGATGATGAGGTTGTCCAGCAGTTTGTGAGGGGGCAACTTTTTCGAATTATAGTGGAGTCATCCTTCCAGATACATCCGGATATTTAGTAAAGTTGATGTATGTGCCTCTTTTAGAAGACCTGGGGGCATTTGCTGCATATAGCTAGGGTTCTACTACACTTGCCGGTTTGTATCGGGCACTCTGTCGCGGAACGAACCCTACTCAGACAGAGATAGGAGGATACTTGCCCTTGCTACAGGTAAACAGTTGATTAAATCGAATGAGTTTGGATTTTTTTCTTTTGTATTGTTTACTAATATTGAGCATTATTCGAACATTCAGATATGAGCATGGGAATGAGACTCCGGAGGCTAGACCTGCTGATGCAGATGATGCTTGGCACTTAGGTGCACCGTGGGGACATAGATGGAATGTGAGATTGAACCAAAAGAATGTCCCAACTCATACACTGCGTGCCTATGGGGACCAGTTCGACGTATTGGATGATAGTTCCCAACGGGTATAGCATTATTAAATTTCAAATCTATTTTCAATGTTATTTTTTTATTTTATGTAGGTAGGTTGTGGATTGATGGTTTTTTTACATGCAATTCATATGGTGTCCGTATACACCCGAGATTATCTCTATTTTACCTCCAAGCTGCTTGTTCGGTTCAGATATTTGGATGGCACGAACTCCACTTATTTGTTTTATTTAGTGGAGTGGCATTTTTCGAACCGAGTGCTTCGGTAATTTGGTTGCCGCCAGTCGATACCATCACCATGTGATACATCACTTCGGCTTCATCAGATAGATCGACGAGGGAGGACACATGCCACGTGGGATGTCATACACGCCATACATATTGCTACATGGAATGAGCGGCGTGGAAACATCATTATTGGGGAGCCTATTGCTGAGGGAGTCCCATTTACTCCTGAGTATATGGAATGGTTTAGGAGTATAACACGTTTATGCGTTAGCCGTTCCGAGTATCCTACTGCGAGCTACGAAGGAGAAGGAGCTTGATTTGAGTTCATGGTATTATTATAAAATAATTATTTAATATCATCTATTTTTTAGATATTATCTTTTGTTTTTGATATTATATTGTCATAAACATGCAGCATGAGAGGTTTCAAGAGTTGTCCTTGAACTTGGATCGAGTTATGCATTTGACATCGGAGGTCGAGCGGCAAAGGATTCATAAGGACATGAGGGCGATTTTAGACAACACTTTTTCTATAATTGACCATCAGCATGTGAGGAGTATACCTGTTGCAGTACGAGTTCATGAGGAACCGGCGATGGCACACGCATAGGAGGATCCTGGGACGAGTAGATTTCATTATACACCATCGCCTTCTTACATGCCGTCGCCATATGCACACGATTTTTTACATATGAGGCATACATGTGAGGGTACATCTGGTAGTCATGATCAGAGGGCGTTGCTGATTACTGACATTGTTGATACAGATATCACCGAGGTCGGTGAGGATGTCTCCCACTATTTGAGCAACATTGATATGACAGATACGATCCCCGCGCAGGAGGGGGTCTCCCATATGATTGATGAGGGCCCTCGACCGATCGCGATATATGCGCAACGCTCTAGACGAGTTCGACGACCTTCTAGACGGGGCTGTGGTACTTAAGCTATGTAAATAAACTAATTGTTGTAAAGACTTTTTTGTTTAATGTATTAAATATGTTTCATCTGTTGAGTTGTTTCTCAGATATTGTGTTGGTTTTTGACTTATTGAAGCGTTATTAAATTGTTGCCTTGAACATGTTAGTTATATGGTAACTAAGTGACTTAATTTGAAAGTAGCAAGCATGAACCGCTTGGAATATTTAAAGCAAGAGTTTTGGCTTCATGTTAAGTGATATTCTAAATGTTCTCTTGTGTTGATGGTTTGTAATTCGGTGGCTGTTTTGCAGCATTATACTTGGAATATGTGCAATAACACATGCATGCTTTGTTCTTATGTGCAATAAGACATCAAACTTTATATTGTTTTTAAAAAAAGAAAAAGAAAATTTGGACTGATTTGGGAACATTTTGGTACTGTATTGACCCAGCCTTCTACTAGGATGAGCTTTGCTTATGGGACTTGAACATTGACTTGAGGAACATTGGTTGTCTGGTCACCAGTTCATTGTTCTCTCTCTATGGGTTAAGTTCTGATAACGGTTTTCATTAATTACAAGAATGATTCAAATGTTGATATTATGAATTATGTGTCTTAGGTAACAAGGCTGTCGTGATGGCTGAGATCTCGCATGGCTCTTTAGAGTATTAGGGGCGCTGTTGCTGCTGTTGTTGTTTAAATTCGTCATGATGTTTTGTTGAGAGTTAGATGTGGATTCTTCCTGCTAAGCTTGTTTGAAAATTCATTACATGCGTAAATTTATAGAATCTATATAATTTCATGCATATATCAGTTTTTAATTGAGCAAAAGAAAAAGGTCATTTTTTTAATTATTATAATTTCTACCATAGTCGAAGGAAAGTTCTCTCATGCGGCTTTCATGGATTGCTTTTGCTTTTACATGGAATGACACAATCATATGGTCTGTGCCTTTTCCTTTCCATATGATTTTAAATGATATATTTAGAGGAGCAGTGTAAATTATCATGATTAATCTAGCTTTATAACTTCATAGTTTATTCAGAGCCTTCTGTTCTTTGCATGGGCCGGACCCTTTTGTCGATATGTTAGTTTATAAGAATATTGTAATTTGTTTACTGGTTCATCCCCAATATAAAGGATCGGAACAAGATAACATTCATTAGTTGGAAGGTGTTAAATCATCCATCTCTAAAATGTGTCTCATTAAATAAAATCTTCATCGAACAAGATTTTTAGTTGATCAAAATCTTTGTTGAACAAGACTTTTAGTTGATCTTTTTTTTTATTCATTTTCATGGGCATCCGCAGAGAAATCTCTGCACAAAGGTCAACGCAGAGTATGTAGCATCTTATTACTCGAAAGTGGAAAAAAATTTCATCTGCTTGGTATCTACATAATAGTATAACTGAAGTCTATGTGGTACAGTGGAGTGGTATATCAGGAAAAATGATTCCAAGCTTAAAATTGCAGTCTAGATTTTGAAGCCTCTTGGGTTAACATTTTTTCCTTTGAACCATTCATTCAGGCAAAAGCCAGGAGACTATGGTGTTTAAGGATGAAGGGTCAGTGAAATGACAAAATGTCTACGTTAGGCTCATGGCTTTTGCTGATTCCATTTATCATTCGCTACTCTAATACAATGGATCCGTTTTAATACTACCTTTACTTCATATTTCTTTTGATATAAAAATGTTGGAATGGATTGGCTTTGGGTGATAAAAAGGAAATGGACTGTTATGCTTTAAGAGAAGGGCAAGCTGTCCTGGGACTTGTGTCCAATGGTTGGTTCCCTTGATCTATCTTAACATACTTGTAAGGTGCTATTTACCAATGAATCATTTCCCTTGAGCTGCTTCTAACATACCTATACTAGACTTCAGGATATTAGATTTTGGAGATCACCTAATATGCCAACATCAAGTTGTGAGAATCATTTCTGTAAAACCTTTAATTAATCTTAAATTAATTTTTCTTTGTACAGAAGTTGTAGATACTCCAGAGAAAGCAGCAGCAGGTTCGACTGAGAGAGGTAGTTATCTGAAAAATGAGAAATTGAATTGATACTTTATTGTTCTGTATTATATACCAAGAACAGAACAAGAAAATATTTCTGATTCTATGACTTCCAGATGCTCAACTTGCAAGGGTTGAAACAAAGAAGAGAATATCTTTAATAAAGGCATGGGAGGAAAATGAAAAGGCCAAAGCTAAAAATAAGTAAGTTATTATATCTTGCTGTTCAAGTGGTTATAAATTATTCTCCATTGACTTGAACAAATACATTGGATTTTGAGATAACTAAATGGCTATAACATATATGTGGTTGTTCTTGTAAGGCTTTATTTAACAGCTATAGTACAACTTCATTAACTTTGCACCAATTATATACTATCCAAGGCTCTAATTATCAAAATTGTGTCATATTGGTTTAAGCTTTGTTATCATCAAGGGTAAGATACATTTTTTAAAAATAAAATAAAATAATGCAAAATAACTTATCTTGATTTCTATTATTTTTTTATTTTTTATTTTGTGATTTTTTAATTTTTGACTGAAACTCTCAGATAAATTGCCAAAACTGAAACTCTACTCAAGGTTCATAGTACTTGCACCATAATAAAACTCTTTGAAACTCTTTAAAATTATTCTGAAACTCTTTAAAACTCTTATGAAACTCTTCTAAAACACATTTGGAACTCTTTGAAACTCTTCTGAAACTCTTCTAAAACACATTTGAAACTCTTTTAAAACTCTTTTGATACACTTCTGAATAGTTTTAAAAGTATTTTAGAAGAGTTTTAGAAAAGTTTTAAAAAAGTTTAAGAAGTGCATTAAAAGAGTATCAGATGAGTTTCAAACTGAATAAAAAGCACATAGATGAACAGGAGTATAAGCATAAAAAACGTAAAAATACTAGTGATCCATAATTTTACATGCAGTTGTTTCATACATAAAACATACATTAATTCATAGATAGTACAATTTAGGATCCTGAAGGTCCAACATTTATATTAGGGCAACGGCGTCAAGAATGACCCGTTTGCTTATAAATACTACGACTTTTACTTCTTGGCTGCACCTCATCCATTTCATTATGAATGCGTGTTGACTTAGGCTTACCTTTTTTCTTCGGTCTGAGACGGTTGTGATCAGGAATGCATGTGAATGTGTCCATCCAGTAGTCTTCGTGGGGTAACGGATTAAACTCACCTCCCCATGCATTTATATAAGAGCCAATTGTGTATACTTCATCAACAAGAGGGGTTGTATCCATGGCAATTTCGTGGCACACGGCTAAGACATGTGAACATGGATACTTATAAATTGTCCACTTTCTACAAGAACAATTTCTGTCAATGAGTGACACATTCTGAACGTTGCCTCTACCCCTAAGAGCTTCACTTGACCTTCTTGTAACGACTTCATAGGTGGCTCTCTGCATGTTGTATCTAAACACTCTGTGCTCATTAGCTTTGGCTTGACTTTCAACAAGCTTAATTGTCACATGAGGAGTGAAAAAAGTATTTCGATTATCCTGTACATATCTTATGGCTTTCACGCGTCTCGTATGGAAATACTTAACGAGATGGTAAAATGTCATCTGAATACAGGCCATTATCGGTACATTTCTAGCTCCCTTCAGTACACTATTAAAAACTTCTGAGAGATTTATTGTTAGAATACTATAGCGGAAGCCCCCATCATGTGCCAATGTCCACTTCTCTGGCTCCAACTTCGATAGCCAAGTCCAAGCCTCTGCATTAACTGTCTTGATCCGTTCCATGATAAAGTTAAACTTTCGAAGCTGATGTTTTCTCCTTGCTTTCCATAGAGCTCTTTTTAATTGAACATCGAAGAATCTTGAGTTGAAATTACTGCACACATGTCTCAAGCAGTAGCGATGATAAGCTAGAGGTGGAGCCCATCCATTACTGTCATCTGCTATGACACTTAGTATACCTGGATGTCGGTCAAAAATAAGACAAATGCCATTTCTGTCTTTTACAACATGCCACCTAAGATTCCATAAAAATCAATTCTAGCTAGCAGTGCACTCTTCATCCACAATTACATAGGCCAGTGGAAATATCCTGTTGTCAGCATCAGTGCTTGTTGCAATGAGCATCTTCCCCTTGTACTTTCCATAAAGATGTGTTCCATCAATAGAAATGATCGGGCGACAATACCGAAACCCCTCAATGGATGGATGAAATACTCAGAAAACATAATTCAGGACACGCACATTAGATATTCCTGCATTGTAGAAATCCCAACAGACCACCGTTCCGGGGTTTGCATTCTGAAGTGCAAGCATGTATTTAGGTAACTTAGCATATGAGGGTTCCTATTTACCAAATACATCAATCAATGCCTTCTGCTTTCTATGCCATGCTTTGGAATATGACACAGTATAATGAAATTGTTCTGCCACAGTTGCAATGATGGCTTCAATATTCATACTTGGGTCTTTCTCCACAATATGTCGAACCGCATGACTAATAACTCGTGAACTTATGTGTTTATGATCCCGAGTTACATGACTGAATAAACAAGAGTGTGGCCCCTCGTACCTTATGATCTCAAAAAATCCATGCTTCCTCAACTTTGTAGCATGCAACCTCCAATGACAACTCTGTGCAGAACTTGAAGAGGCACATTTCACAGACCAGAATGCTTTCTTTGACTCCACAACATTATATGTGCGATGCTTCTTGATATGATAAATTTCACATGCTTTTTTCATTTCATCTTTGCTAGTAAATAATAATCCTGTAGCAAACTCAGTCATTGATGAATCCCAAAATTGAGAATTAAAGGGTAATTATCTTTGAGTGCTAATACAACCACCATCCTGCAAATTCAAGTCATGATAAAATTTCGGTATTTGACTATGTGCAAAGACTTGATGCTCATAGACCTGACTAGGAACAATTTTTGGATGAGTAGATACAGGAACAGAACTACAGCTAGTTTCATGAACTACATCATCTCCATGTAAGTCCTCATCCTCATCTTGCTCTTCGTTAGAGTCATCATGTTCAGGCCAATAGTCATCATCTGCACTGTCGTCTGACTCAAGTCCCCGACTATCAACACTCTAATTGTTTGCCACATCAATACTCTGCATTACTGGCATAACTCCTTCCATCATTGGGAAATCCACTGGAGTTCTGATCTGCTGTTGGGCAATAGGAGAACTGTCCTGAATATCCTCTGTATGATCAACATTGTATGGAGCTGGAGCATCTTCTTTGAAAACATATAATTCAACATAACGATAATCTGAAAATTTGGAAGGAAATGTCAACATTTCCTCCACATCGTCATCCTCCTCGATTGGATGAAGCACATATTTCTGATGCAATGTTGGAGATCTCCACATCAATCTCAAAATATATTGCTGCACTGGAATTTTAAGCACACTATAAACCCGCTCGACCAACTCAACATAACGGGTTCTCATGCTCAATCTAAAACTTTTACGAGGAGGTTGATTATATTGTATCCCATCTAAGCCATGTTCAACTGATCCATCATAATAAAGCAGCAATCGAATAGTATTGGTGCTCATATGAAAAATGGCGTTCAAAATAAATTTAGCATCAATACATAATATTGCATCATCAAGCATAAACTAAAATAAGTATAAATTTTCTACTGATCAACCGCAAACAAACTAATAATGGAATATGCACGTATTTCAGAAGCATTTAGCATTTAAATAATAGATACGTACCCTGTTAAATAATTGATATTAACCTATTTATTTTCTGTGTATTTGTTGTATGGTAAAAATCAGACTATATCAAAGACTTGACATCCAAAGCATTTATTTTTTTAATTATTATTATTAAAACAAGATATATTGGCATATCAAGTTGTCAACTTTGCTCATCATGACTGATAACATAGATTATGCTCATTGAATTCTTTTTACTCATCAAACAATGCAATTTTTCTACAAGAAGCTAACTAACCTTTACTTATTTCTGTCGATACATAAATTTACTGATTTTTTAGTTTTTCTGTCGCGATTAACTGATGTAATTAAACTAAAAATATCATTGCTTCAGTTATCAATTTCTTTATTATAAAGATGAATGTGAAGCAGTTAGTAACAAAGCATATTTAAATTTTTATAATTTAATTAAATTAAAAAAAAATTTACCTTGGGGGACCATTGGCCCGAAAGAGGGAGGGGGTCGGAGAGAGAGAGAGGGGGGGAGAGGGGGACCGGGTGCTCGGGTGCGCGCGAGAGAGAGAGGGAGCGGGGGGCGCTCGGGAGGGGACGGGGGCTCGGGAGGGATCGGACCGGGGGACTCGGGAGGGGGGACGGGGGGCTCGAGAGGCGGGGGGCGCTCGGGAGGGGACGGGGGCTCGGGAGGCGGGGGGGTGCTTGGATTGAGGGACTCGGGAGGGAGGGGGGGGGGAGCTTGGGAGGGACTGTGGGACGGGGGGGCCGGGGGGGGGCTTGGGGGGCTCGGGAGGGGATGCGGGGTGAGGGGGGCGGAGTGGGGGCACTCGGGCGGGGGAGTGAGGCGAGTGCGTTTCAAAAAACGCCACTCCGAGTGGCGTTTCATAAAACGCCACTCCGAGTGGCGTTTCAAAAAACGCCACTCCGAGTGGCGTTTCAAAAAACGCCACTTGTTTTTTGAAACCAAAAAACGTCACTCAGAGTAGCGGTTTTTAAAACGCCACTCTAAGTAGCGTTTCTAAATGTGTAGCGTTTTCAGAAATGCCATCCAACCCTCTATGCTGGCGCCGATGAGGCTGATTTTTAGTTTGAAAAATACCATTTGAAATGGCGTTTTTCACTTTAACACCATTCTTGCAAAATATTTTGTTTCCACCTCGATTTTGTTAAAAAAAATTTTTTTTATCCCTTTCAGAAAAACAGCTCTTTTTAAGAGGCACAAAACTAAAGATCCACATCTAATCGTTTGCCGTTTGAAGGGGTTTTCTTGCAGGATTATAGACGCTATACTCGAGCTATTTTTATAAATGGGGTAAAAAAATATTTTTTTAATAAAAATGGGGTGGAAATAAAACTTTTTGTAAGAATGGTGTTAAAGTGAAAAATGCCATTTCAAATGGCATTTTTCAAGCCAAAAATCACTTTCATCTTGGAGCCCAGCGGCGTTTCTAAAAACGCCACATCATATGATGTTTCTGAAAACGTCACATCATGTGGCGTTTCTGAAAACGTTACTTTGAAAATGCCACATGATGTGACGTTTTTAAACTAAAAATGCTATAAGTCAAAAAATACCGAAGTGGTGTTTCTAAAAACAAGAGAGAGAGAGGTGCACGCGAGAGAAAGAGAGTGCGGGGGGTGTGGGGACGGGGGGCTGGGGAGGAGGGAGAGAGAGAGAGGTGCGCGTGAGTGAGAGAGAGAGAGAAAGTGTGGGGGGCGGGGCGCTTTAAAAGCGCCACGCTGCATGCTTTTGAAGCGGGCAGCGCGAAACGCCACTCGAAGTGGCGTTTTTGGCGTTTTTAAAACCCCACCCACCCAGAGTGGCGTTCAACGATGGCGCTGATGGAGATTAATTTTGGTTTGAAAAACGCCATTTGAAATGATGTTTTTCACTTTAACATCTCTCTTGCAAAAACTTTTGTTTCCACTCTGAATTTATTAAAAAAATAATTTTTTATCCCATTGAGAAAAACAGCTCCGCTATACTCACCAAAGTCCCGCCGTCCACTGTCAAAAGAGACACCAAAGTATCAATAAATCAGATTCACAAGATGGCTAAGAGCAAAATTCAGTCATCTGATTAAAATCCTAATTTAGTTACAAATTACTGCTTCATTAAAATTAAAAAAAAAATCAAATTACATCAGCAAGTTCTTTTGCATCATATAGCTAATTGCTGTAGCAGCCACTAATAATGTCATTTCCTACACTTTATTTCCTCAACTATAAATTCTAACGTGAATGAACTTTGTCTCGAAAAATGCACGACATAGTTGGGTGCCTTTACAGGCTGAGATTTACACCCAATCACTGAAACCCAGCTCATTTTATAGATAGTGCAACGATACTTCATCAACCTGGAGCACTTGATCGCATCATTAAAAAAAAAAAAAAAAAAAAAAAGTCTGCGTCACTTGTTCACCATTTCTTTTTCCTTTTCTTGTCAGCACCCACTGGTACATTAATGTATCCTCGAGCCCTGGTGGTCCCATTAATTGCATACAGAAATCCCCCCAAGAAAACATATAAAACATAACCACCAGTCCTGATTAGGATCAGTGTGACCGATCCCAAAATTGTTCCAGTAAGGTTCTCCCATAGTTGAGCTGGAAGAACAGCTGTACATTCAATGCTTAGGCAGATATGGAACTCCTATCCGAAGTTTCACTGAAAAACCTGCACCAAACTTCTTTCACTGGAATTTAATAATCACAATTCCAGACCTCCATCATAACCCTTCGATATATGTCCAAATAAGCCACTTAGTTTTGACAGTTGCCAACAAACTGATTCTATGAAATTGGCTGACCAAAATAGCGATGGACTTTGGCTAGACCAGAACTAAAGCCTTTAAAAAATTGAATTATTAATTAATTTTAGACAGCACAATGACAAGCAGCTGTGCTAGAAAAATTTAGGAATAGCAACGGAGCAAAGCAGAGCGGAGACGGAGACCCTAATTTCAATAAAAGAAAATAATTCATCCCTATTCTATTCCTGTAAACGGAGATTATTTCTAACCCCATCCTAGGCCGCGAGAAATGACAAATTCTCATCCTCATCTCATTCTTATAAACGTATATATATTTTAGATAAAAATTATAAAAATAAATTTTAAAATATAAAAAAATATATAAGGGTACTATAGTACTTAAGTACCGAGATATACTTATTCCTATTCCTATAATAACCCCCATTCCCATCCTTATCCCTACAAAAGGTAGCGAATCCCTATCCTAAATGAATTCCCACTGCGGGTAGGGCAGAGTAGATCCCACTTTATATATTAAAATTGCCTTCCTTAAAAAAAATCTCATTGTGGGCTGTTAAAGCTTAACATCTTGAAAGCCCACTATATTACCAGACCGCCTTATGAAGTAGGTTTGCTTATATGAACCCTAAAGTAACCTAGTCAATGTGGACCCAAACTGTGAACCGTACAGACAAAAGATAAACCTATCTACTTGCATTTTCTTAAGCAGAAAATTTTCGCTCATGCATCCAACTCATGAAAAAATAATGCAAGACTGATCACCAATTGATGTAAAGGCCCTTTTAGCTAAACTTTTCACAGGTTTGTGTTGCACTATTTTTTTTTTAAAAAAAATATACCTTAACACTAGACATAAATATGCATGGGACATGATGAACAGTTTGACCAATGTAGCCCACATCTCCGCTCTTCATTTTTATTTTGTGCTCATAATGGTAGGCAATTCTGCTTCCACTAAACCCACTTATGTTTTTATAATCTTGCAACTATAAATTTACCTCATGGACAATAATTACCAAGCGATCTAGCTTCTGAATAAGTAGTGCACTTTCTAAAAACGAAGTCACTAGACATTTAGGCTTTTGGATATTGCATTTTTAGTTCTGAATCCGTGTATTTCATAATTTCGACTTGGTAGATCAGATGATGCCACCAAGTGAACTGTGTTTCCATACAAACTTTTATAGAGGTGTCAATTTACCTGGTCATAACCATTATTTTACAATCTGATTTATATGACTTATGTCCAGTTTCAGCAACAGATCTGGATATATTCTGGCAACTTAAAACAAGCAGCAGGAAATACTGGAAATAATTACCAATATACACTTTGAGGTCCCCCACTCCTCTCCCGAGCTCCTAAGGTAACTATAGAGTGGATGGAAGAAAAAATAAAGAGGATACGTAAATGCATTTATTATCTCTGTGACCTTCTATGGAAAAATGATAAACAAGATTAAAGATGGGCTTACCTATGCATTATATCCCAACCAGAAGGTAAGAAACGAGGATGAACAGCTTCAACAAACACTTGTCTCCACCATTGGCAGAATTGGCGAATGCCATCTTCCCCATACTTGTTAAGTAAATGCTCCACAACTTGTTTCCCATGAGGCCCATATCCTAACAATGACAGCTTCTTAGCACTTTTTGACGAGGTATCTTGATAATATGTGGATGGCAGGACAACTTTACGACTTTCCTTCTGTAGATCCCCATGCCTATTCCCATTATCTAAATTGCAAACGTTTCCTCGCTCCAATTCTTCTGCTTTGTTAAACTTCTGTATGTTGCCACCAGTATGAGAATCATCTCCATTGAGTAACAAACCTGCACTCATATCATTAGCAGATGCATTTGTTTGTCCACCATCGATATCCCTTGCATCACCTTTAAATGATTCCTGAAATTTACGAATGCTATTATTTGTCTTAATATTATTCTCGATTGGTTCATCAATGATAGATGTGCTACTTTTATCGATAATGTTTTGTTCATGGTGTCTAAAGGATAACCCTTTTTTCTTCTCAAGCCGTCTTCATGTGAAATATTGACAAATTTATTCATGTGAAAAGAAGCATCGCCTTAGTAAGAATAGATAATATAAATTAAACAAACAATGACAACATAGAGTATTGGTTTCTAACTTAAAGGATCTTTGAATTTTTCAAAAAAAGTCATGAAGAAATTATTAAACACGTGAAGATCAAGAATAATTGAGTATTTCTTGATCATTTCCTTGATGATGCAAGTTTGAGAATTATTGAAGTGAAGGAAAAGGATTTTTTTCAAGAATCTTTTAATAACTAACTCAAAGAATATGGTTATTATGGCCTAGCTACCAATAATCAATATCTTTGTGTATTTTGGATATAAATACTGATGGGTTCTTCTTTGGAGCATTCTTGCTACCAACTCTGGACTATTTACTTGAAGTTCTCTTCCATATCTTGCGTAAGGTCCAATCACCATATTCTATAGCTTCAAATTTGTTGCCTTTGATATTGTATTTTGGTATGATTCAATTAGAGTTAGTTTTTGGGTCTCTCCTAGTGACTATAAAATAGGTGAGATTGTTTTTGACATCAATAATTTTCTCAATCTTTTACAAATTTTTGAAACTTGAGTCATTCTCAACTTCCCTAATTCAGTGGTGCGCTTTGATCTCTTCTTGTCAGAGTAGCTTGTAGTCAATGTGGAATAGGTAAAGAGAATATGCAAGTACCTTTGATTGTGTATAGGCTAGAAAGTTGATCTGATATGGAGGTAAGGCATGACCATACATGCATGAAGCCATGGAGTTTGCCTCGAATGTATGTAAATCCTAAAAAATTAAAATAGCATTGCACAACAATAGAGAAGATAACAAAATAAGTCAAACAAAAACAAGTTAGAAAAATAAGTTGTTCTAATAGTAACAAACCTACATAATTGGTGCAGAAGCAGAGACATGGTAAACATGGTTACTTGGGGGGGGAACTTAGCATAGTAAGAGCAGCATTTGTCATAGCAAACTGTACTTGTGATCATCATTTTCTCTTTGATTTCTTCTCCACACAACTTTTAGGGTCAACCTTTAATGCAAGATGCACCATCCTTTCTTTTTCATTCCTTTTGCTTTACATCCATTTTCTATTATATTTTCAATGATTGGCTCCCCATTATTATCAATTCTATTCACATGTTCAGCTTGAGAAGAATCAATAGCCATGTTGCTTGAAGACATCTTGATTGGTGGTGGAATAACTTTTTCCAAGGTCTTAACAATGTCAACATCCAATTCAACCATTTTTCTAGCAAAAAAAGGCAGATGCATTTTGAGATTCAACAGCCTTACTTGCTATTTGAACTATAATTTGACATAGATATTTTGAATTGATAGGCAGTTTCAGTCCACATTTTTAGGATGTATCATGAAGAAATTACTTTTATATTCTAGTGATTAAGTATTGTGAGTGCATGACTGCATAAAACTCCAACAAACTCAAACTTCATGCAGCTACAAGCAGCAGCCTCATCCAATGGGTTGAATAACACCTTGTGCTCTCACATGTACCCAAACATGCACACTTTACACTCAAACAGTGGTGGGTTGTCAAAATGTTCTTTAATGAGAACATCACAAGACTTCTCATACTCTTCTTGAACTTGATATATATATATATATATATATATATATATTAGTGTGTAAACATCCCTTGCAATTCTCAATAAAAGGATATTCATCTCCAACAAAGGCTTCTATTGGCTCATGTCATAGTTAGCCAATTGGCTCATGTCATAGTTAGACTCCAACTCCTTATAACGTAAGTTTTTCACATTAAATATAGACTTTAAATAACCTCTTAGAAGGCCATTAAAACTTTCATACAATTATGTCATTGTAACATTAGCCCAAAATGTATGCTTACCATATACCAAAGCCCATTTTTCTCTTTTCTCAAATAAATCTTTTATCCATTATTTTGATGAAGGCTATGCTTATCAAGCAATGACTCCCATGCATTAAGATAATCATCCTCATGCTCAAAGTCATAATTGTACCTTCTCAGATATCTAGCAAAAGAGCTTGAACTTTTAAAAGAATGATTTATGTTCTTAAGGGCATCTTGGAATAAATGCCATACACATGATGATGATGTGATTCAGGTAAAACCTTTGCAATTGCTTTTGTCATTGCCGCATCTTGATTAGTAAAAGTTGTTTCTGGCTTCTTTCCACACGTTGCCTTGAGGAAAGTTTTGAATAACCATTCAAAAGATTCAACAATTCCATTATATAGTAAAGCAGAACCAAAGATCACAGTATCTCGATAATGATTGAATCCAATGAAAGGTGCAAATGGTCAGCAATTTCTATTTGTTCAATAAGTAGTATCAAAACAAACTACATGTCCAAAACAAACATAATCTACAACCATTTTTACATCTGCCTAAAATATGCTTGTTATTTGTTCGTTCACATCAAGCTAAATTTCATAGAAAAATGATGGATTCTCTAATTGTCTTGACTCAAAGTAATGAATCAAAATACAGGCCTCTTCCTCTTTCATTTTCTTCATCTTCTTATAATTCAAATGATTATTGATATCTTTGAGAGTGAAACCAATGTTTTCTCTACTGCAAGCTTGTTGACTCAAAAATTAACTTCTGCCGAGTACCTAAATTATTCGCTACCTCAGCCTGAGCGGCTTGAGCCCTTGAGATTTTTCTTTGTGATGGTAATTTGTACCTAGTTCTTGGGGTTGCAAATTAGTGAGGATGATTTTTTTCAAAGTAAATAACGAGAAATTTTCTATTTGATTAATGATTAATAACCATTTGAGTTAAACATCTAGCACTTATATCTTTGCAAAACCTTTTCCTTTCATAATTAACTTGCTTCTTGAAACCTTCTTTAAAATGAACATACCTTCGGATTAATACTATTTTTCCAATGGACTTGTTTTTGTTCACCTAATCTTTTTTGAACACTAAAACCAAAAAAACCAGTACATATGTTATAGAATCAGTGTGCAAGTTCTTCTATTTCAAACTTCATATGTTATCTCTAACTCAACGACTTTATGTTCTAAAGAAAAGTCAGATGGAACATCAACTATATTAGAGCTATTAAGGTTAGAAGGAAGATAATTATCCATCAATTTCAGTGCAAAGAAAACAAAATATAAATCAACCATAAAATCTACAAGTTCTCTCAAAAAATTAAAAAAAACATAGCGAAGTATAGAAGATTATTGACAAGTCATTATTTGATATTTAGTTTAAATTTAATTAAACCATAATACGAAGAGCACAAACCCAATGCCAATTCTTATCAATGCAGTTCCAATGCTTCAGTCAAGGTGTCTATAGAGTGTATCAGGCTACAAAAACACTCCTATATAATGACTATATTAATTTCCACTAGTGTCCCATACTGAGCAGGCTACAGATTTTGAGTACGGTGGGAAAACTTGATACAAAATTACATCTCTTAATCTATGGTTATAAAGACACTGATGTTACGTACACCAAGGTATCTCATCTTTTCAAGGTCACAGATGATAAAAAACCTATCGAATCTGGGTAAAAGATCAGAAAAAGAGGAAGACAAACGCTTGTGGCCTAAAACCCTTCCTTCAAGCTCAAACCAACTCCTATCATCACATTAGAAAGCATAAAAACACCCAAAATAATATTATTCATAAAACTCATAAATCTTGAGAATTTAAGAAGCTCCAAAAAAAAAAAAAAAAAAAAAATCAACCATCAAATCACTCTAAAGTGTCAAAAAAAAAAAAAAAAAAGAAGAAGAAGAAGAAAAAAAAAGAAGCTAGTTTTGACCTTTTTTACTGAACCCGTAACTTACCTCTGTGCGATAATGAAGAAGTCCCGTATCCCACAGGTATTGACTCAAATCAATGACACTTTCTATGTTATTTGGATGAGATTGGGAGCAAGAAGATCGATCATTACATTGCTTGATTGTAAGCAATATGATTCTCAACAACATTGCTTGAATCTCAAAATTTGCTGAGACTCGTGATGGACTGCAATGTGAATGGTATGTCTACCATCATTCGAGGGTTTTTTATAATTTTGTAAATATTTACGCATACACTTGATTGCTTTGTAAACTAAACATAAGCTTAGGATTAAACTCAGAGAAAACTGAATTAACCTGTTTGTGATTTTTACCTACATAAGAACCATGTCACTGTGCCAGCATTAAGTTTGGCATCTGACCAAGTTAATCTTAAGGGACAGCTGCAACTCAATTGTGGTTCTTTCTTGCTTTGAATCGACGTTATCTTTGATTGATTACCATATCATTGGAATGAGCAAGAAATTAACCATATATCCTCTAATTGTTTATCCATACCTGCTGCACTTGGAGTTGCTTCCACCACTCAAAGCATTACCTTTTAGCTGTATGGTGACTGGCTTGACTGTCTCTTATTCTAGTGCTTATATAATGGAAGAATCTTTCCATCATTCCAATCTAATCAGCAAGCCATTAACACTCTGCATTTTTTGCTGCGATGAAGAATATCCACCCTCAATTTATAGTCCCTTTCCTGAAGGTTTTAACTTTGTAGGGTAGCAAACTTCTTAGTTTTGATGGAAATTTTACTTGGTGCAGGACCCATCAACTGAGCCATCTTGATATAATCATGAGGCATGATATCATTGGCCATTGAACTTATTGGCACCTCAGTCCCTGAAGCTATTGGTTTTGTACAATTCATTGATTACTTGTTTTATCACCGTTGCACTACTCTGTTAATTGTTCCATTGTGCTAAGGTCCGCTTTGGTACGCTTTGTTGCAGCTCCTGTGAAAATACTTGTGCATAAGAATAAAGAAATGAAAGACAAGGATGATAAATAAATAATGGAAGGTGGAATTAAATTACAGCAAAATAATATTCAAATTTCTTCATGCAGACCTATATTTAAAGGCATCTAGAACAATCTATTACATGATGATTAAGAGTTGTCCATCTGACCTATAAACAAAATGGCACTTCCTTAAGCTGGCCCTACTAAATGTAGGAAAGTGAAACAGGGCTTAGTGATTACCTTACAGCTCAACAAATTCCCAGTCCCCTTTCCTTCAACTGAGTTCTAGTCTAGTCAGGATGCATCAGCCAGCCAGAGTAGCTATTATGAAAGGCAAGTGGTTGGTATGTCCTCAGCTATCCAGCCTATCAATTAAGAGGTTGCCTAATGCAGTTGATGCAGCATAAAATAAAGAGTTGGAAAACCATTCTATAGGCCTCTCTGTCTCTCTCTCTCTCTCTCTCTGAAATTAACCAAATGATCTCTAGTGACATCCTAATAATATTCTAGAATTATATTGATGAAAAACTTGTTAAAAGATTATTCCTGTGCAAATTTGGATTCCCCTGTTGGAACCGTACTGCTGGGTTAAATTCACCATATATGCTTTTTATGTTCTTGCTTGCATTGAGGCATTAGCAATCTTGTGATTGATAGAAGCATTTAATATGACTCATTTAAAGGAGTGTTTGAAAGTGACAGTGAGAAAGCATCTGTGAACTACTTAACAGTGGCATGTTTGCCACCTTTGGCGGTCACTGGCAGTGAAGAATTTTAGTGACTAGTACAATGAGTTTGCCACAAGTGGTGCTGGAATTTTGCTGGTTAAGCTTGCAAAGATATGTTAAAAAATTGTAGATGCACCTGCTAAAAATATTTTTGTATATCTGACTTCCAGTTGATCACATCTTTGAAACAGAATCAGCTGAAACTGTGATCACTAAACACTTATTTGAACTCTGAATTTCTTCTCTGCTTTTTGCGCAAATAGTGTGCATACCATCTCGTTGCTCCGCTGTGAACTTGTGAAATGAAAACTTCCATTTGGCATCAATCAACCACTTGACATATTTTCCATCAACTCAACTGATATCACAGCATGCTAGACTATGAGGGCCATGATATCACGGATAGGCATATTATTCCTGGTTTCAAGCTGCAAGCATCTAATGATTTTCTGGCTGCTTTATTTGAAAGATCCGGCATGTACTCATTTTCAATCATAAGAGCAGTTGTACTTTCTGGTGACCAAGTGACAACTGACATCGGACGTATAGTGGCCATAGATATTGCTTTATTTTGGTGGAAGGTTTGGAAAAGTTTTTTTTTTTTTTTTTTTGACACCATTGAAGTTGCTCTCAATTCGGCTTCATGTGCTTTTGTAATGGGGCCAAGCTAATTCTTGCAAACTCCTCCCCAAATCAGCTGGCTCGATCCCTGACTCTCAGTTATCTCCCTGATCACCATCTGGATGACTGGACAGCCATCTTTCTCTGTATCCTCCTTGAAGGTATCCTCTTGCCCATCCTTTGAGGCGAAAAGAAAGGATATAATTTACGAACATACTATAGGATATATCTTGATACTTAGAGGTTGGTTCACGCTCTCTGTTTTTTTTTTAATCTTTTCAGTTGAACTTATCCTTGTGTTTACTTGGCTCAGGGTCTCCTTGGTGAGATATTAGCATTTTTTTAGGTTATACTGATGTCCATTCCTACAATGTAGCCCTTAGTTTGAGTTTTAGGCCTTACCGTTCGATCAATTCTATTTGCTTTTTTTTGTTTGCTTGCTGTTTGAACCACTGCCATCTCCTCTTTTATATTCTTGACATATCTTGGTAGAACGGCAGACCGTAGTTCTCCGAGGGTTGGTATATACTCTTTGGCACCATTGGTCCACTAGAGTCTTAGGGATCCGGAATATCTTCGGTTCCGAGGTTGAAGTTTCGCCTCAAACCCAGACATTTGGTCAGTTTCTGGGCTAGAGTGGATTTGAGCGAAGAGAAGGTTCATTGGGTCTTCTACGAGGCTGAGTTAGGCGAGGAACTCTCCATTAGCTTTTAACTCCACTCAGCCAAGGGCTTGAATGGAGGGCGCCTTCCTTGGCCGTTGTACACTTTGCGATGTTTATTTGTCGACCGCTCCAGGGACATTCCGTTTTGCTCGGGTTTTGTAGGCCCGGGCTCTTTATCTCTCCATGAAGATTTTGGGAGTGTACCATAGTACTGACCAATCATAGGGCCCCTCGGATGTAGGATGTAATAATAAAACTTCTTACAGGGCTCTCTAAGTAGATCCGCTCTTGAATCACCAACTTCATATAATCTGTTGACTGGACTTCTTTCGGCCTGTTTTTTATTAGTTCAGGCCGAATGGTTAGTGGGATTGAAACTTTGTTTTACAATATTAACAGCCCATAGCTTTTTTTCAGATGGCCTTCTCCTCACCATTTTTATGAGCTCTCCTAAGGGTGGCAGCGTAGGTTTTTCGGCTGCAAGTCATTTTGCAGTTGGAGCATACAAATATTTCTGTACATTTGGCTAAGCACTTGTCCACAAGCTTCATTATTTTTTATCTTTTAAAATTTCATCTTCTATTCAGTCGAAGAAGACTGGTTAGTGGGATTCGAAGTTTGTTTTACAAATATTAACAGCCAAAGCTTTTTTTTTTAGATGGCCTTTCCCTCACCATTTTCAAGGGCTCTTCTAAGGGCGACAGCGTAGGTTTTTTAGCTGTAGGTCATTTTGCAGTCGGAGCATGTAAGTATCTCCATACATTCGGCTAAGCACTTATCCACGAGCTCCATTATTTTATCTTTTGAAATTTTCATTTTTTATTCGGCCGAAGACGCGGCCTCTTATCAGCAGCCTCCATGGCGAGCGGAACCTTTCTCTAGCCAACTTCGACGAATCCAGAGTAATCATACTGATCTACAGATTTTCTGAAAAAAGATGCTAGTCTACCATCATTGGCTCTTTTGCCTTCTCAAGGAACTTAATTTTTCCTGCAGCAATTGCTTTCTGTATAACATTTCGAAAAATAAAATAATTATTAGTATTATGAGATCAAGCATTATGCCATTTATGGTATCTTTTTCCTTTAATCTCTTCATTATATGGCAAGATGCGCCTTCCGATCGATTTAATTTTCTTATCTTTACACAATTGATCAAAGATTTGATCATTCTTAAATATATCAAAAGAATAATGTTTTGTTATTGGCCTTTGATCCAAGGTATTGGTTTTCTATTTATCCTATTAGGGTCAAGTTTTGATAATGTTTCGCAAGTATAGGAACTATCAATACCCAATTTGACCAAATATACTTTAACATGTTTTTTAAATATAAATTATAAAGCTTTTACATTTTTATAATGAATATTAGAGCTGTTATAATAAGTTGCCTTTGAGATATTTTTTTCTTTGGTCTTTTTATAATAGGTGTTTATATTTTGAAATATAAATAGATAATTGGAATAAGCCCGTAAATTCTCAATTCTCAAATTTTTTCTTATTTGAAAATTCAGCACACTCCTATTCACATTTACAAATTTTTTTTCAGATAGTTAAACATGCATCTGAGTCTTGGCATTTCTAAACCAAGAGATATAATCCTTAATTTTTTACTTGACTATTTTTTTATCTTGGCTAAATCAACCATAGTAATTTTAGGCTATGTTCAATAAAACTGGGTGTAAAACATACTTTTCAATTGATGCCAATCTTGCAACGAATTTAAGGGAAAATTGATATGCTAGTTAAATATTGAAACAACCTAAGAGTTACAAAACAACCTCATTTTGATGAAATCATTAACATCTCTATATTACACCATAAATTAACTAATATGTTCTAACATTGATTAGCTATTTTCTCTTGAGAAAGTAGTAAACTCTGGGACCTTTTATTCTCTTAGAAGAAGATAATATTGATGTACCTAATCAGGGTATGACTTCCTATACATCAGCCTTATCATCGATCTCATCTCGTAATTGAACTATCGTTGAATTAAATTCATAAATTGATCGCTCATATTAGGAACCAAGGGTTGATTTCTTACGTAAGGCTCCTCGTAATTCAAGTTTGGTTAAGCCACCACGCATAATCCTCAGTTATAGGAATTTTGATTAGCTTGATTCCATCCATACTTTCTTAGGTTATTTTGAATAAGTGGATCCCAACTTAGGCTCCACCAATTATTCTATGAGAATGCTAGACCTGGGCATAAGCTAAATTTGGCCTATAATCGAGACCCTAAGGTATTCAATCATCTTGATACTTCTACTTTGGCTTTTATAGATTTTGAGTTGAAGGCATCTTACTCATCCTCACATTTTCATGCTCTACACCAAAGGATCTATATTGCTTTTCTACCCCTATAGGCTCTAGCTCTCACAAATTAATACCTTACTCTAAGAAGCAATAAGATATTTTTGGATCAGAAGGGAATATATCCCAGCTCCTGATTACCAAGATTTGATCATTAGTGACCTGGTGCATGGTAAGAATTTTTAAAGAATTAACGATCACCACTATTTCTCTCATGAATTCGATAAGATTGGAACATACCTAGCGAATGAAAGTAGCTTGATCCCTTATAGATTCGCTAAGGTTAGAACATACCTCATGAATGGAAGTAGTTTAATTATCAAAGAGGCAGTTGATTTTGTGGTAAATGACTTCTATCATAAAAGAGGTATCCATTATTGGTATCTCAATGCGTTCTTAATTAAGCATTGATTATTGCACTTGCTTTGAAGTTACCGTATCATGGTGAGGAGGAAAAGAGTCTTTCCTTGAAGTGTATGAGATAAAAAGGTCCATTTCCAAGGACCCCTTCTTCATTCCTCTTGTAAGAGTCTTTTTTTGCTGGCTCACTCTTTTTCATTGTGGTGTCATGATCACCCTTCTAGTCTCATCGGATGTGCTAAAATTTTACTGCTAGTATTTAAATAAAGATTAGGGCATGCCAAATGAATTTTTATTATTTACAAAATAGTAAAATATAATTGAATCAATACAATCAGATGATTAGACTAACTCAGTTCCCACTCTCTCTTGACATAGAAGCAGGTAAAAGTTGCAAAGGTTAGAGAAAATAGAGAGGGTAAGAAAAGTAGAGAGGATAGGAGGAATATGGAGATTAAGTTATAAAAGGCTACTCCTAAGGATATTCTAAATATCTTGATTTTTGATTCTAAAGTTGGATCCTTCTACAAATATCATCTGCCTCTGTATTTATAGTATTCTACTTAAACTATAGATGCCAACCACTTGAAACTTCCAGCAATTTCTTTTTAGTTTCATTAAAAACTTCCATAAGTTAGTAATAACTTTTTATAGGCTCTATAATTCAAATTACAACTCTTCAACGTTCTTTTTGTTTGGCTAACTGAAAGTTAATAAATGTTTATGGTGACCGAATATAAGTTACTATCTTTGCTGATCGAAAATTATTAGTAAATTTTTGGTCTAACAGTCTTTTATTTTATAGGAAGCCAAAATATAATGCCAACGGAAGGAAAAAAAGATGGGCCAAGGTTTTTTTTTTTTTTCACCATGGGATCACCAAACTTGCCTTTAAACCATTTTTGCAATTTCTTTCTACTACTTGTAGCACCGGCTTCTTAATGGTCTTTGAGTATCCAACTTACTATTCTCCAATTAGCTGTGCACACACGTAAGCAGATATCATGGAGAAAACTAATGTCTCATGCAAATAGAACACAACATCCTAGGTTTTTTTTTTTTTTTTTGTGACAAATTTGTTTTTTTATCATCTTTACTGCGTATATGTGCAGTCATATGACCACGAACGGTAATGGGCTGTATAGGAGAGGATCGCAGGAGGAATGATCAAATGCTATGGCACATTATGAATGAGTTGAATTGGAAAATTTGGAAACTTTAGAGAATTCCACTAAACAAAATTTATAAAATCTGTCTTTGCCTCTCATTTGTGACTGCTTTTATATTTATTTAGGAGTTTTTGATGGGGTGGTGATATGTGCTCCAAGAACACCGAATTTCATTGGTCTCACCAGCTACTTGAATGTCTTTCATGAAAGTTTTCATTACATACCTTGATTAGGGGTGACAATTTATAATCCGATCTGCCAACCCAATATGTGACTGACCTACTTTAAACAATTTTAAATTTCGCGTAGGAATTTAGGTCATAAATGGATCTTATCTGTTTGTATTCATTTATTAAATGGAATAGATTCAATTCTAGACTTTTAATCTATCTAATTTGTTTTGACTTGATTAATAGTTGGATTGAATCATTACCCTACCTATCTATGCCGTTTAAGATTTTTTCTTTTAACCCATTTAAAATCTGTCAAACCTATTTAACTCATCAGCTTAACCTACTTTAAACCTATGTAACCCGTTAAAAGCTCACTTAACCTTTATAAACCATATAACCTGATTTAACCCATTTAATAAGTATCATATAGAGATTGGGTTGAGATACCTGTTTTATTAAAAGTTTGGATTTAGATTTACGTTTTTGATATGTTTATTAAACAGATCAAATTTGAATTGGCAAAATTTTGATCCAACACACATTCGACCAGCCTATATACTATGTGACCTGACCTGATTGCCACCTATTCAATTTGCAATCAGATCGTTCCTAATAATCTTTTGAAGCCATGAAACCGGTCCAGTGCTTTCTGTCCATAATCTGTGAAACCTTCCAAGGTGTGAGATTAGCTTAATGGAGCTGTCGAGGTGCATTGATAAGATTAACAACCTAGGTGCCACTGAGTGATAAATGGTTTACAGGCATAATGCTGCCACATCAGGCTTCTGCCTGCCTCACCTTATACTCGTGGCTGCATCATATTGGCATTATCTTGCATCATCTGCTTTCAGAATTGTTTATATCTAATTGACATAATTTGGTACCAGATCTAATGTAACAGGCTACCTGATTACAAGTGGATATATCTTAGTTTCTGACGTGTACTAGACTTTAGCAGTTTAAAACTGATGTCGAACTCATGGCAACGGCAGGCTACCGAAGAGCACCAATTAGTGGATATCTTATTGCCTCGCAATTTAAACTGCAGGAATTGGAGGGACCCAGATGGAGAGTGGAGGTATAATTTCAAAATATCCAATTGGGATTAGTTGATCAGGGAACCAGATCTGGAACATCAGCCCTGATTTATTATTTTAATTGGATTTGGTTCAATGCAGTATTTTATGTCCTAGTTGCATCCTTGCCAATTATTTTCTTGCTATCATGGTTCACATTTCCTGCTGTGATTGAAGTTCTCATATAATATATAGAAGCTCTAATGATCTCTAATGGCCATCTTCTTCCCACCACAATTTTATCCTTTGGCTTTTTGCACTATAACTATTAGCTAGTATGTAGCTTCCTCCCACGTTACAAGGAATATTCTAGTTGATTCTCAAAATTTTTGCAATAAAAGAGCTTTCACTTTTCATGGGCAGGAGTCACCACTGCATATTGATATCATATATAAATAATAAAATAAGCTTGGCAGATCATTGTTTGTGATGGCTTGGCTATCTTATTCCAGATTTCTAGAGTGTTTGCTAATTGAAATCACTATCATGTTTGACAAGCACCAGCCCTCTTATCTGTTAAGTCCTCAAACCATTCTATCTCCTTGCTGTCCGAGATATCCTACTATAAACATGTACCACACCATTGTCATGTACCAGTCAGTGGGAATTTAGAAGTTGCATATCATATGGTAAAGTCAATTAGATTGAAGAAGTTAGGTCTGTGAGAGCATGAAGTCCACATCCTTTTCACTGTAGAGTACTGCAGGTCCTGCCAAACTTTTCTGGTGGCCAACCAAATGAAAGAGGCTTGAGAAGGAAGGTTTATACTTTATATGGTCCTGATTTCTGAGGGACACACTCATCCAACAGCGGTGGCTGCAGTAATAAAATGGCGTGGGAACAAGGTCTCATGGGCCACAGCAACAGCAGGTACAACTAGGAGTTAAAACATCCCCTGGAGGGCCCTAGAGCACAAAGTGACATCTAAATTTCCCCCCATTTTTTTATATGCTGGTGGGGGTCTCTTTCTCATGTTACTTTTCTGGTCATCTACAGCATTGCTCTATGATTGGTGTAACAACCACCGAGAACTCTCATGCAGCTACAACCAACCTTATCAGGGATGCACATGGGCGCAGAGAACAATATCACATGTTAGAAGAAAACAAAACATAAGAAAGAGCAGAGCACGATCCATTGATTCATGGCAAAAAAAGAACTCAGACCTTGTACTCCCCCTTGGCAGCAGGAGCCAACAAGGGAGGAGCAGGTGGTTACATCCAAGACCCCCACGGTACAAAAGAAACTGCTCATGATCTCCTAAAGCCAGCAACACAACTCAGCAGACAAAATCTCAGTGCTGCCAGGCAAAGAAAGAAGAAACACAAGTAAAAGAAAAGAAAAGAAAAGAAAAAAAAAAAAGGAACCAAGGAGAGCCCAGAAGCAGCACTGACTGACCCCTCCCACAGCCACAGGTGTCATAGAGCATCACTCACCTACCATTCCACACTAATCGCTAGAGAGTAGACAAAAAGCCTACTTAGAGGGTACTCCTTTTTCACCTCACTCCAGGAACCCAGTCCTTGTGAGCACAGCATTCCTCACCTTGCTGAGGTCTCTTCCCTTGAGGGTCCTCCCGGCGCCTTCACACATGGAGAAGGATGAGATCTGGCTCCTGGCCATCTTCTTCGCCAGCCATTCATGCGGGGGGAACTCATCGTCGTCATCTTCTTCTTCGTCGGAAGCATTGTCTGTGCGGCTATTTTGGCCACCTTCCTCGCCGTGGAATCTATAGCTACGGCTCTCAGAAGAGCCCTTGTGCTTGTAGATCTTAGACCAGTCAGGGATGGCAACAGGGGCAGACTGCCTAAATGCTCCACCACCAGCACTGCTCTCTGGACTGGCATTGGACCTTGGGATCATTTTGGAGGGAGTTGGACGGCGCCTAGTGGCAGAAGAACCAGTGGAATCCTTGGTCCTCCTACTCTTTGGGCTCTCATCTGTCCTCTCCCTCACAACAGCCCACACCTCCTCTTCTTCAAAATCCTCATCGCCCATGGATAGAGCTAGCGAACAGGAGTCTCAGAGATATAGATAAAACCAGGAGGAGGGAGAGGATGGGCTCTTGGTCTTTCTCATCTAAAATGGCACAGCATGAGCTCCACTTCTTTTATAGTACCACCCCCCAAATCGTAGGGTCTCTCAGGGAACCAGTGGATAGAGAGGAAGGTGGCAGAAGCCTCTGGGGAACATCAAACTGCTGTGCGAGCGAGTGATTTGAGGTGGGTTTCAGCACGGGCACTCAGCCCACAGAAAGAGGTGGGCATCAAAAGTACCCATTTTAATCCCACATTTTTCCAGGGAGTACGACTACTTGGCGTACCAAAGGCGCGCCTAACCGGGTTTTTGTGCGCCATACCCGGAAAAAACCGGATCGGAGCACGCCAAGGGTACACAAGGCATTAAGGCAATGGATCTTTTTACCACATAAGGTAAACGCTTTGGTGGGGCTTCCAGCCGAAGGCCCCAAGCGGGAGGGTGTTGGGGATTGGGGGAGAAAAAGGAGGTGGAGAGCTGGTGTTATCCAATTGGACAACTGGGTACGGAAGGACTTCGACCTTATCCCCAGGAACTGGATTTTGTACTGAAACGACTGGGGATTTTAAGCGGGAGCGACAGAGCTTAGTCACGTCTTTAGAGGCCCAAGAAGGGGAGGAGAGCTACAGACTGGAGTCTCAGGTGCTGGGAGGTGACGGGGGCATTGGGACGCGCGGTGGCTTCCGGGCTTTTCTTCGCTTCCCCCCCTCCCCTTGGCTTTGGTCTCTCTCCTCTTTTGTTTGGTTTTGAAACTTGTTAAGAATGGAATTGCCTACATTCATTGCTCCCTCTTAATGTGCACTCCTCTTAACGTGCACTCCTCTTAATGTTAATAAGTGTAGGGCCAGAGAAGATGAACGTACGATGATGAATGTATGAATGAAAAATAGTATGTATATATATATATATATATATCCCTTGATTAGTGGCAATCAAATGATGGCCTTTGAGTTGGATTGGGGGGAAGAATGTCGGATTGGTCGGTGGGAGGTTGGAGGGATTAGACGGCTCGTCTGCCTTGATGTGTGGGGGCGGTGGTTTTTGGTTTGTTTATAGCGTAACCTTTTCCTTGCTTTGGCTTTGACTCTTTGGGTGCAAGGAATGGTTCCGATGCGGTATTAGATGGATGGGTTTTCATCTGGCCTTGGGTTTTAAACAAGGCGAGGCACTGTAGTTCATGGAGAACTAGAAAATAACAAATAATCTGGTTGCCTTTATTTGCACAGCACAGCACAGCACAGCACAGCGCACATTATGACATCTATAGATTGCTGATCCTTTATCAAAGGTAAAAGACTAAAGCCGAACCCTATTTCAACGTCTTATAAAATGTGAAGGATTTTTTATTTGTAATTGTTGTTGTCAGTATCTAACTACACGTCAGTATCTAACTTCCTGCGTCCAAACTAAGATAGGAGTAAAAGAAAAGGTTAGAGGGATCCTAAAGTTTTCTTTAAAAAAAAAGAAAAACTACCTCAATACTTTAATCAGTCTGAGGTAAAGAAATGGTGGGCTTTCAAGCTTCCTCGAACAAGAACTTCAAGATTTAATTAGATAGAACAATCTCTTCTACATTAGAGTAAGATCTCAAAAAATCGAAAGAGATTGGAGTTTTTTTTTTTTTTTTTTTTTTGACCTAAGTGTTAAAGGTTATATTTATAAATATTTTGAGAAGGAGCGAAGAAGATGAACTCTTTAAAATAAGACAAAGAAGGAGGGATTCACATTGAAGTGATCACTCAGTGTCACGTGTGCTAGCTCTTGAGCAAATAAGAGCAAGACTTGAGGATCAATGAGATATGTGGATAGTAACGAAAGATGTTGACTACTTTAAGTTAATTGTATGTAATTGAGAGGTATCAAAGCGAATGATGAACATTGGGCTTTATCAACAGTCTTGCCATGTCGATGATTTAGATTAGACTATCCCACAACGGCAATAAATGGGAATGACAACTACACAACTTTCAATTGTTTCGCTCCTCATGTGTGCAAGCAAGTGATTCACATCGTTTACAACAGTGCAGTTGCCACCCAATGTTATGATAATAGTGGGTATAACCATATCCCATACAATAGACTGATTAGAGGTATTAACAGAACTGGCTAAAGTTATCTTGTTCGCTCTCTTCTAAAGGTTGTGAGAAAGAAGACGAATTCATCAATGGACTAAGAGATTCAATATACCAATGTCATCTTTATCGACAAATGTGCAGCTACTTTTCCAGTGGCATCTTGATTTTAAAAGAGGGATCAATAAAGAGTCATTTATATTTTAAAATAATAAAGCAGATATGAATTAGAAATACATGTTATGTAGGTAGAATCATGCAGTTTAAATAAAGTAGGTTATCATATTTAAACATAAAAAGATGAAACTTAGGTGTAATTATGCTTACCAAGTAATTTTTTACTTAATAAATGATATATGTATCATATTTCACTTAAAACATAACATGTTACTGCTATGTTTTGTTAAGAAATAATGATATATATATTTTAATTAAGTGATGATGCACATGCTATCTTTTCAGCAAAGCACTGCACAATAGTTAATTAAGAAATTATATCCGAGTTTTATCCTTTCCAATGCATCCATATATAACTACAAAGGAATCCTATAATTATCATTGATAAATTGAATAACTTTTCATGATAATTCAAAGAACCCCTGTTCTTAAATACACCATCTTCGTGGAGGTATATAAACTAGCGGATCTGGTTGTTCAAGTTAAACACTAGATCAGATCTCCATTGTTAACATTCTCAGCACTGCTTTCAAATAATAAAAATAATAATTTTGGCTTCTTCATGGGTTTGATTGATATTTTTTACAACTAATTTAGATGGTTGTCTCTGTAAAGGCTTGGTTCTGGCCAGCTGTAAGCCCCTTTCGGCCAAGCTGGAAACAGAGAACTATTTTCTTTTTTCTTAAAAAAAAAAAAAAAGCTATTAATAACTGCAAGCGTACTGCCTAAGTTACCACTTGACGCCAGTGTTCAATGGTAGGCTAGGAAAACTCTACGCTTCCTTGGGCCAAAACTGGCCGAGGCGATCTTAGGGCCGCTTCGAGCTTATAACCCATGTTCACAGGACGTAGAGAGGTACGCCATGATATCTCGGAACTTACCAAATACCAAGTCCTATTAGAATATGGCTACCCTTGGATCCTGACCTATGTATTAGAGTCCAGCCAACCAGACCATAAATAAAATAGTCCAGACCTACAGGCCAGCCCATTCATTTCTTTTGGACTTGAGTATTAAAACTCTGTTTGAAATATCTGCTTTAAGGAGTTAACAGAAACAATTTTTCGTCAGCTAGTTGAGGAAGCTATTTTCTAATTGCTAGAACTAATAGTTGTTCCAAACCAAGCCTAAAGGTATAAAAGATGGGTCCGAGCTAGACTCATGAAACCAATCTTGATTCTTTGATGCATCTGTTACTAATAGCGTACCAAAATTATCATAGAAGCAAGTTTAGGTTCATTGCCATCAAGCCATGTAATAATTTGATGTCGCGCTGATCTCTAATCAAACATCAACATGCATGGAAAAAAATGTAATTATTAGGAATAATAACCCTTGGTTGGTTTGACTTATTTTTAACTCGATCCAACTCATTATAAATGAAATTTAATTACATATTTGGTAAAATGAGTAGGTTTAACCTTAATCTTTTAATCTGTTTAATAAATAAATTTAATTTAGATTAATATATTTTTGATCTATCTTGTATCTAAGCTATTTTTATCTGTATTTATTATAATGGGATTCGATTGGCTCCTCTAACAACCATGAATGGCGCATAAGAGCAGGCTCCCTAGCTCAAGCATAAGAACCAGCATAGCTTCAAATAATCAAATGGTCTTAAAAAAGTATTGGACTTAATACCTCAAATATTATAAATGAGTATAATTTTGTACCTACTACATCTGACACATATTTGTATCAAAACATCAATGGATCTAATTTATCTTCCATCCAGAAATTGTAAAGATCTCATATAGAAGGTAGAACGGCATCCAGCTATTTAGAGCTGGGCGATAAGGATGACAGCTCCATGGGGTTCAAAAACGGCAAAACTCTATTAAGACTTTGTTTTTTGAAAATAATTTTATATTAGTAAATATAATAAAACGGAAAACCTAATGTCGATGGAATTGGTTGTATATAATAAGGGTCTCAGACTTTAAAGCGCCCACGACTTCCTTGCATTCCACGTCCCTCCCCTTCTGATCGGTTCCGTGCGCGTCTTCGTAAGCCCTAATTAATTATTCTCCCATACGATCCCGAAACCGCCGTCCCTTTCCCCCAAACCCTCCGCCCAAATTCCTTCGCGGGGGACTCTCTCGCGGCGATTGATCCATCGATCAATTAGTCTTCTCGATCCTTCGTACGTTTTCTTCCCTCTTTTTTTTTTTTTTTTTCTTTGGAAATCGATTTTCTCCCGATCGATCTGCTTGTTTGTTTCTTTTTCTTTGTTAATACGTTTACGTTTCTCCGGCTGATATGACGATGGCCGCGTGTTTTGGGAATCGCAGGAGAAATCACCACCCCATGGCGAGGAGTTCCTTCAAACTCGAGCATCCCCTCGGTTCGTCCCCTTATCCCGCTCGTTTTTCTCGAAGGAAATCGTCTGAGGTTTTGTTTTTGTGGAATAAAGTTTCTTGCTTGATCGTAGCCCCCTGTGATCTAAGTGTTTTGTACTATTTTGAGATCATTATGACTCTATTCTTTTTTTTGGGGTGGGGGGGGGGGAGGGAGGAGAGGAAAGAAATAATTGAAGAAGCAATAGAGGATCATTCAAAGACCCTGATTGCGTGAATATGTGATCCTGTTATTATTACCTGCTTCTTTATATTTATATCCTTACTTTCTAAATTTAACTTGGACGTTGGCATGGATTGAACACGGTCGGCTTGATTCTGTAAGAAAGAACACGTTACCCGGTTATATGGCCCTGGCAAGACTCAACTTTTGGCAATTTTTTCCTCCAGAACTTGTGCTTGTCTGCTTAAGTCTATGCCCATTGCACAAAGCAACGATCCCTAATAATTTTGAAAAAATAGCACAATTAAAATATATATGATGATAATTGTAATGTCGTTGATGATATAGTTAGGAATTGTTTTCTTTATACATCTAAAAGGTATTTTCTTGTTTCAGTTCTCTTTTTCCTCTTGTTAAACCATATCCGAGAGCATTCATTTTTTAGTCACTGGTATATTTTCCCCGTTAACAATATTCTTTGATGCATCGACTTGTTTGCATTGAAATTATTTCATCTCTTCTTGTAGCTTTTACTGTGCTTATGCTGCTTTTCTTTCTATCCCATCTTGTTAGGATTCAAGGATCTTAGATGTCGCACTCTCTTTTCTCTTTTTCTTTTTCTCTTTTTAAAGAAAATACTCTTTCATTTAATAGAATACATTAGGATGCTCTGATGTTAATTAAGTATTTGTTTTCTGGTATCTGAATCTTATCCTCCTTTTTGCGTGTCTTGCATTTTGATGCTTTGAAAGTTTTTCTTTGCTCTGCAAAGCATTTCAAAGGTAAGATGAAGGATTTAAAAAAAAATAAATAATATCAATTGGAATCCATATTGTTGTTATGTACTTTAGGATGTCTTATAGCTGGGCTGACCTCAAGAATGCTAATTCTTAATGCTTGGTTTGTCTGTGTTCTTAAATGCAAATTGGTGGTTTTTTTTTTCCATTTTCATTTTTTGTGGGACTTTTGAGATGCATGTCTCTGAGATGCATTTGAGACATGCATGTTTCAAGCATGTGTAATTGTTCTTCTCTTATATGCTAATCTGCAACAACAAGTGCTACAATTTGGTGATTATCTTAATTGGTGAACATAGATTTGAATCCATCCTTACCTTTCTGTGACACTTTCATATGTTTTTCTTTCTCACATGATGCAGTTGTGTGGGTACTGTTATCTTATAATCAACTTTTGCTTAGATATGGTCTGTACTCTGTAAATTGAGAATATAGAATCATCAGTCAAGTGCATTTATCTGCCCTCTTGGTCTCTAAAAATATATTTCAGACATTGTTGTTGGTAGTAATTAGTTCAGTGTGTATAATTATCTGTCACCGGTGAAGCTTTTCCTGTAAATCTGACTTGTTTATGATGTCTGCTATTAAAGTTTGTCTTCCTTCATGCTTGTAAGTTTTTAGCTACATTTATTTGCTAAAGCTGGACTTTTTTCAGTTTTCTTTTTGCCTGGTCTTTTTTTGATATTTTTATATTGATATGATGTGCACTGAGAGCTTTGTTCTCTTTCTTTAGCGGAGGGAGGAGAATCTATTCTCGCTTAAACTATCAATTTTGTGGCATTACTATTTTATTTCACAATATAATGTAGCATACATTCGATATGTAGTAAATAAATCTTAACATTCTTAAAAAGATGAATTTGCACATGAACATCTAAGTAATGACATTTTTGTAGTATTTTGTGAGAGCCTCTAATAATTGTACTGCTTTTTTTTTAGCACCATGCCTAAGCATATTTAATGTCAATTAAGGATTTTTTGTTGTTTTTGAATGGCTCATCTGTTCAATTATGACCAGAATTTTTTAAAAAAAGCAGAGTGTATTCCTAAACCTGGTGGAGTTGCACTTACAAAACAACCACTGGGCTTCGTTAGGAGCTAGGGTGCTTCTTTATATGCAACTATTTATCTATGTGCTCAACCAAAGGCTATCTCTGAGACTTGCACACATGCTGGATAAATGATCATTTAGTAGTTTCTTAAAAGCTTATTTCTGCACATCCTGTAAATATATCGATATGGAATTCTGTTGATATAGAGAAAAAAAAAAAAAAAACATGCCATATCATCCCATGTCCATACCTGTTTTATATGCAGGCTTGCATTCTTATGTCACCAAACATTTAAAATTTCTGTAGTTTTGTAGCATGGCTCATACAAAATTTCAACAGTGATATTGGACTACATGATCATGGTTGAATACATGATTTCATGGAGCCACGCATCACCTTTGCAATGTCTTTCTTCCACTTTTTGTGTGACTCGTAACATCACTTTATTCTATCAGTTG
Source organism: Metroxylon sagu (assembly GCA_017589505.3). Classification (NCBI taxonomy): domain Eukaryota; kingdom Viridiplantae; phylum Streptophyta; class Magnoliopsida; order Arecales; family Arecaceae; genus Metroxylon; species Metroxylon sagu. The sequence continues at coordinate 4,588,495 of JACVBY030000667.1, forward strand.
TTACTTATTTTATTTTTCATTGTCTATGCATTATAAAATTTAGAGGCTTTTTCAAATATATTGTTGCGTCTTTATTTGTTTTTGATAGGTCCAGTTTGGCTGAAACTTACATTTGCTTTATCAGTATCTTGTTTATTTTGACACTTAAGTTTTTCAATTTACAGTGTACTTTGTCTTTTTTGCTTGCAGTGTTCTCATGTGAATTGCTGTGATAAGTCTCACTGTGAAATTTGTTATCTATCTTAGATGTTTTTACTTTGTAATGGGTGGGCTATTTGTGTACATTAATTCATTAACAAATTGAAAAGTTTCAAACACTTGAATGGCAACCTAAAGTCTGAAACTTCTCTATTGCATATGGAGTAAAGGGATGGACCCTGATGCAATATGCTGGCCAAAAATTTTTGTAGTCTTACGAATTTAGACATTATATGTCCCATAGTAATTCACTTGCCCAGCAGAGATTAGTGTTGTCCTTTTGATGTCTGTGTGTAGGTTGAAGTGCCTATGCTACCTACTTGCTTTGCATTTCTGGGTACTAACATTTGTGTTCAAGGTTGTTAATTATTGTCCTTGGAGCTTTGGTTTCTCCTGCAGCCATCCATGCTAGTAATAACTTGTATTGCATTTTGTTTGGTAGCAAGTTCCTTTTGATCCTATGTTAATTTGGAATATATATTACATGTTTCAGAAAGGAGGCAGGCAGAAGCTGCTCGTATCCGAGAGAAGTATCCAGACAGAATTCCTGTGAGAATTTCTTCTGTCTATATAATTTCTGTTTCATGATATCCTTTATCCAGCATTACTTATGCTTTGTTTGGATGATGAAATTAGGTAATTGTTGAGAAGGCCGAAAGGAGCGACATACCAGACATTGATAAGAAGAAGTTGGTTTCTTTCTATTTTAGCTGCTAATCTTCTCTTTATAATGTATCTGGTTTATTCACTCTTTTAAACAATCAGCAAAGACCTTGGATAGCAGTATTTTTATTATTTTCTGTTCTTTAATTTGCATTCCGCTTGCCAAAAATATATCTTAGTAGTTTATCTGGACAGTTATACTAGTAGCAACATCTAATTTTAATATTTCGTAAAGTTTCTTTATTTTTCTATTGCCATTTGCTAGCCTCAGTTAGCCTTGATTAAATTTTTATGAATTTTCTATGTTCTCTCTCTAGTTTATATGAATCATATCACAGGTCGCCCTAAATGGAAATTCTTGGAGATGAGGATTCATGATGCCAAACCCAATTTGTTGGGACAGCTTGATTGTTACAATGATGTTTTTGTGTTCTCTCTCTAATTTTTAGTATGCATTTCTTATGGTGATGCAGGTACTTGGTCCCTGCAGATTTAACTGTTGGGCAGTTTGTCTATGTTGTTCGGAAGAGGATTAAGCTCAGTGCAGAGAAAGCCATCTTCATTTTTGTCAAGAACGCTTTACCTCCCACAGGTCAGTCATGATCCAAAATCATGCTTTGGCTTGCTACATTTCCTATTTCCTATCTTATTGCATATTTATTTTGTGTTTGTAAAATGCAGCTGCTATGATGTCTGCAATCTACGAGGAAAACAAGGATGAAGATGGTTTTCTTTACATGACGTACAGTGGCGAGAACACCTTCGGATCCTCCTAAGGCAATGGAAATTTCTTTGTTAATAAACAACCTTGGAAAAAAAAGATGTATATTCTTCCATCAGTCTCCTAAGTTCTGACCGTTGTCGTTGCTTAAAAGCAGTTTACATTCCGAAAGTTCTGGACATTTGAATTTAATGTTACGCAACTGTTTATGGATCTCTATATTCATGACTTCGCTCTGATGTTTCAAATGTTAACATTGCCTTAGCTTTGTATTATATATAATAATGGCAGTAAGGCTAGTTTGATCCGTGAAAATATGATTATATCAGATATAATTGTTCTATTCGTTTCCTGACACCTTTATATCTGTTTCAAAAAAATTTCTTTTGAAGGAAACCATTGTCATTTCTATGCACAAAACTTGTTTCAGTTATTGTCAAAAGTTATGATAATTACAGTTGAAGTCTACCATATAGATTCATATCAATGGTATTTCAAGGAATCAGTGTGGTACCAAATTTTGATATGCATTGGATGGAATGAATCATTCTGTATTTTAAGAATTTGATTACGGTCTGAGTTTTATTGTCCTGATGCTAATTTGACCAATCCAACCCTCTTAATGAGATGCAATATCAATAGCTTAGCAGGTTAGCTGTATCGAGAGTTAGGTTAGAAGTTTGAATGCCAATTTTGTGTTGGGTTGTTAGGTCCTGCTAACGGACCACTGGATTATGACGTTTAAAAAACGGCCTTTACGTTCCGAAGGGATGATCAGCGTACACCATTTATTCCTTCGAAATTATCGCAAGTCGGCTCAAATTGAACCGGTTTGGGATACAATTCACTGTAATATGAAAAAAGTTGAAATAATATAAACCGTATGCATTAAGTTATCGATGCCTTTATGTTATTTATCTTGGATGCAAGCACGTTGGCCTATTAAAATATTTTTTGTTATCAAATAATATAAATCCATAAATATGAATTTCTCATGCTACCTCAAGCAAATCCAAGAAGAATGGATCATTAATTATGGACCCAAACTGAAACCAAGTGGAAACAATGAGTTAGGGTCGTATGCCTCATACTCTGTCTCTAATACCACAACGTTTAACCTGAATGAGATCACAGTTAGAACTCAAATATGTGATCTCCTGAGTCTGATTCTCTTCTTTCTTTCTTCATCTTCCCCATGTCCTTATTTCCATTCCATTTTCCTCAAACTTATAGATATACCACTAGAAATTATTAGATTCTCAGATTCTCTTTTCCAATAGTGTGTCTCTACCGGCTGTTCTGCTGATTAAAACCAGATTTCAAAGACCTCAAGGATTCAAGTTTGTGGTCATATCTCTGAAACAAGGAGGTGATTAAAGGCATGCAGAAATGTGTTGTGGGTGATCAGGAATGATGATGATTAGGGGCTTTGGAGAAGAATGAGAAGGGAGAGAGGAAGCAGAGTTAATGGTCTCTCTTTCAAGTCTTTGGTTTGAAAGAAAGGGATCTCAAACTTTCTCACTAAATTCAGTAGAATCTAGGATCAGGCCTTGCTCATGAGGCACACTGCTTGCTTGAATTTGTATCTCATTTTTACAGTTGGAATCTCAATACCACCAGAGCGAATCCGATGCTTGCCATTCATCAAACCATCAAATGATATAATAAACATCGAATGAAACTCGGACACCTAACTTGGACAAGACAGACTATTTGGATGATTAGCATCCCTCTAGTGAATTATTCAAGCAAACGACATTTTCAATTTATGACAGTTTATATAGTTGTACTTGCTTTAGATACTAATACATTATAGGATTATCATCCCTAAATTATCAAAAGAAGAACTACGCTATGCTTCTGTAGAATGTGTTAGAGAATCACTCCAAGGGGAAAGAGGAAGGTGTGCAAAAATTAGGCTGTTTTTTTTTTTTTTTTTTCTCTCAAAACCAACATTAATTCAGAGGGTTTGGCAAAAATAGCACCATGAAAGCCTATCTGCTTTAAATCTAAACAAAGAAGTCTCTGAAATCAGCATCAAATATTAATGGAATGAACAATTCAAACCGTCAAGCAACAACAGACTTTGAGGACATCCTTCCTGTGGGTAGCTTTGGACAGAGATCATTCAGTCACTTGGAGGTCCTCTTCTGATACTGTGTCTTGACCCACTTGAAGCCCATGCTGGTCCCGCTCTTGACCTTCTGCGCTCCGACAGTCGCGGCAGCCTTGGCCTTGTCCAGGCTTGCCGAAGCCACAGCCTTCACATTGGCCATCTTCTTCCCACTGCCTTTGGCCTTTGTCTCATCTTCTTTGGCTGCATCATACAAGCCCCCACTTGTGCCCCACTGATCTGCCCAACTCGGTGCCTCATTCCCAGATCCCATGCTCTGAAAAATGAGACATCATTTGCAGTGTTATCTGTTTGTTTTGGCAGTCTACAAGATGCGTATATCATGCACTACCAAATCACTAACCATCTTTCTTTCTCGAGGTCTAATTGCATCCAAGAATACAAGCCTTATGGTTATATTTGTTTACTTGGAACTACAGGACAGAATTCCATCAATATGCAAAATATGTGTTTTGTACATAGTTGACCTCAAGCTTAGGTAAAGTAGGAGGTTGCAATATAAACACAAGTTATATATTATAAAAAAGGATTCATGAGATCGATCCCTGCTAATTCGAGAGTAAGGCTTCATTGTTGTTGTTGTTGTAACTATAAGAACAACATTTCGTAGAGAGGGCTTAGGAACATGGCACATTGATGATAGACTTGCGGAGGTGATGAATAAAACTTGGTAAAAGGAAAATGATAACAAACAAGTTTGATGAGTCAGTCTCATGTGATGGCCACAGGATAAGACTTTGTGAGGCCAATTGACAAGACGCATCATTCCAAAGATGGATTCATAAGCATGACTGAATAACTATTTCATTCGATGTCAATTCTGAACGAAGGAAGAGATTCACCAAGATGACCACTAACTCAACTTTTCCAAGCCTTGATGGATACTTCTTGCCAGAAAATAACAATTTGTGGTATAATATAACGTCTTCGTACATGCATTAAAAAGACAAAACAAAACAAAAAAAAAAAAATCCTATGGGAACGTTTTTCTCACAAATGACAAATCTGTTGGCTACGAATCTTTTCTAGAGAAGATATTGTGGCTCACACAAACAATGACTAGGTCCCATCGAAATAACACCCAAGGGGAATCTTTTTAGCAATCGAAAATATTGTGAGGGTTTAGGGCTTATCGCCCCCTACAATCTGTCAAGTTATCATAGTCCATATCACAGCAAAGTTGGAATGACCCTTCACCAATTACTTACTACCTCTGGTTGGAGGCGGAAAAAACCAAGTTTCTTCCTACTGATTCGCTCCTCAATTGACTCAAATCCACATCGAGCTGCATCATAACCATCTTTTAATATGCGTCCTATCTCTCACCAACCTTTTGTTAGAAATTAGGATCTATACTCCACATAGACCATAGAACACAGCATAGACCTATAGATTGGATGATCCATATTCCCATCTATTAGATGAAATATTTCATACTGTAATTTTTTTTTTTGAAAAAAAAAAAAAAAAACTGAACATAGGAGAGGGGGGTAGAGAGAGAGAGAGAGAGAGAGAGAGAGAGAGAGAGAGAGAGAGAGCACCTCTTTCTTTGCAGCGAGATGAAGGAATGGAATATGTTGGGATATGATGGAGAGGGAACCACCGCTTTGCTTTGCCTCGAATTAGGACTGGAATAGAAGGGCTATCTTTTATATCACCGAGGCAACGGGCGTAGAATTAGGTGCAAACAAATCAAGTGCACCTCTTCTGAGTAGCACCCATTTGGGCACCCTCTCACTGACATGTGGGCCCCATCTTCTACCCTATGATGAAGGCTGCAGTGAGGCGTGGGAGGGCTCGCAGCTTTTCCTTTTTCGGGCCATTGAATCGGAGTCATTGGACTGGTGGGGGGCTTCCCACTTAAGGATCCTTGGTGGAAAGTTGCCAACATCCTTGAGGACCAGCTCGGTTGCGTGAGCCCCCTCGTTTGCCTTTAATAATTGCCATCGATTGGACCAGCAAACGATTACTTCGGGAGGGAGGAATGCATCAAATGCTGGTGCTTGATGAGTGCAATGCCCGTGATTAATGAAGTGTTAAAGCGTTCGGAATGACCCGGAGAGGAGGAGGGATTGAAACAAACTCTTGATTGATGTTTATGATTTTCTTAATCCATAACTTTTTGTAAAAATTATGTTGGACGAGTGACTTTCTTCTTCTTCTCCCCCTTTTTTTTTTTTTTTTCTTTTTTTTTTAAATATTCCATATGCTTACTATTTTTTCTTTAAGGCTTCATTTGGAATACAAATCACTTTTAGAATTCATTCCCTCAAACAACAACAATAATAAAATCTTAATTCTAAACTAGTTAGAATCAGGTAAATCAATTTTTTTTTTCATTCTTCTTAATTTTGAGTCTTTTTTTAAGATGTAAAGATTTTAAATTTTTTTTATTACTTTCTTCCATATAATTTTTTATTTATCTTTACCTCCTTTCCTTCCTATATCTGTCAAATCACTCCTTAACGAAGATACATCTCTAGGTTTATATTACTGTAACATCGAGAAGCTAGTAAAAAAATAGTCCTACCTGTTATCAATTAACTTAGACTCGAGCTTAGGACATTACAGGTGGTATCATAATCGATATGAATATGCACAAAAATTAGTGAGCATGAAGAAAAGTACTATCCATTGAGCAATGATAGAGAGAATCCCCTCGTAACAAACCAGAAAGTTTTACATCATTCCTTCAATTTGTACTCGACGTTACTTCTACCTTTTTTTATGAATAACTTTATTTTTTTATTCTATCATTTTATATATATCTACACATCCATCTCAATATTCTCTTTTTAATCATATTTATCTTATTTATATATAATTTTTTAACTATCCAATATTGATAGATATTTTACATTCATATAATATTTTATTTGCATATCAAATAAATTTCACAGTGAAATTCATTTGTAAATCAATTCTCATATTTGACCCATTATATATAAAATTATGAAATTAAAATAAATTCTTATATTTAGATCAATAAAAATTGAATTCAATATTCTATTTTCTAAATTATTCCTATTTAATAATTAGTTAGAGAATGAATATTTTTTATTTATTTTAATTTTTAATTTTTAAAAATCAATTTTTTTTGGCTTTAGAAATGAAATTATGCCACTAATTTTATAAATAATATTAAAAAACTATTGATCATGATAGAGATAATTTTGCCTAAAAATTTTGTTTACTTCATTTTATAAAATTCATATGTAAATTTTATTAAAATAGATAGAATTTATAATAAAAAAAAGTAATTCTATGACGTAGTAGTTGGACTTTAAATTTATGATTTGTAAATAAATTTTATAAAAGTTATAAAATTTATTTGTTCAAAGACTAATTAATAAGGTAGGCGTAAGGGGCGTGCCGCCACTAATAGTATTTGTTTATTTCCTAATTGCATTGAGCGGCGTTAATGGAGATAGCTTTGATAATTTTATAATCATAGTGGTGAATTTTGAATTCATTGGTCTACCATCATGGGATAGATATTGGTATTAGGTATTGGAAATCACTAACGCGTGCATGCTTCTCATGCCAGCATGATTTGACTCACCGTAGGCTCATTATTGATATAATATTGGCCACATCAAGGGCCAGACTCCATTCGTCGATGGCTCATCAGTAGGATGTGGCATATATAGCCAAAAAAAAAAAAAAAAAAAAAAGTCAGGAGTTTGAGCAGTAATACGACAAGGAGGTAATATTTTATTAATGCAGGAAACTTTGACTCTTGAGAAGTCGTTTGAGAAAAATCACCTTTAACATGGACATGCCATTCTAATTTTCCTAAGATTGTAGAGGCATGTCCTTCTCACGATCTCTAGCAAACAATCAAGCTATTTGTGAGCCAGCTTGTTTGTGGCTCAAAATTTAGCTTGCTTAAGAAATGAGTCTAATTAGAGTTAGAATGAGTTTATCTGAGCTCAACTTTGAATTAACTCACAATACAAATTTATAAATATCTTTTTATATATTTTAATAATTATATATAGATATTTATTTTTTTATAAATATATAAATATAAATTACGTAGAATATAACATATTTTGATATAATATATTTTAACTATAAAATTAAAATATAATTAAAATTATTACTTTTTACTGTATAAATGAAAGTCTTGAATGATTCTTGTTTTAATAAATCATTTAAATAAGTTGTTCATAAAGTATCAAGCTAGAGCTAGTTTTGGCTTTGACTAATAAAGTGTCCGATTAAACTTCATCATGCTATTGGCCTGATTTGAAAAGTATAGCAATGTTGAAAAGGTTTTTATAGCTTGAAAAGAAGATCGGGTGGAACAGAAAGAATGTCAGGAGAAAGATGATTGGAGGCTTCAAAAATCTTAGAAGAGTTCTTGTGGAGCTTAGAAGACCCCACATTGTCTTATAACTTCTCCTTAAATGTTTGAAAGGTACATTTTTCTTAATACCCTCATAGTTAAATTTTAATAGAAATCAGTCATGAAAACTATGTTTGTAAAGATGATGGCTAAGTCCATAAGAGGGATTGGAACAACCTAAAAGATAAGATTGGGGACCTTATTTAGAAAGGATATCTCAATCACTATATCCAGAGCTACTAGCAACTCAAGCATGTAACTCGAGAGGAGTCTAATCCTGAAGAAAGGCTTGATAATTGACCTAGAACTAAAGTTTTTATCTATGATGGGCCAATAGTTAGCAGGGCAAGTTCTTTGGCTCAAAAGGCCTATGCATGATAAAGACAAGCTGAGGAGTCCATCACCAAGAAGTCCTTGAACCAAGCAACACTTTCTTTGGAGATGACCTAAAGAGGGTGAAGATCCTCCATAACAATGATTTGGTCATCTTAGATTGCTAACTATTAGGTAAAAAGAATATTAGTAAACAACAGAAGCTTGGTAGATATTATCTTCTACAACATCTTCTAAAGGATAGCTTCTGGCTTTGATAGACTGAGGCTAGTCGAATCCCCCTTAATTAGCTTCATTAGAGAGCCCACCCAAGCTGAAGGAATGGTCACCTTGCTAATAACTATAGAGAAAAGCCCTGCTGTAAAAACATAATGACAAACTTTTTGATTGTCAAAGTACCTTTTGTTTACAATGCAATTTAAGGTTAGCCAAGCCTAAATGCCCTAAAAGTGATCATGTCGACCTACCATCTTATGATAAAGTTTCTCACCGACCTTTGTGCAAGAGAACTCAAAGGAGACCAAGTTGTAGCCCAATAGCGTTATATGAAAACTTTAAAGAGAAGCACTAAGTTAGCTAAAATACTACCGATCAAGAGTCTGGACCTTAGAGACGAGCTGAAGGAGCAAAGAGCTGATCTCGTGAAAAACCTAAATATTGTCCCATTAGAAGATGACCTCACAATTCAAGCCAGCTTCCTCTTGTCAAAAGAGGTTTGGAAGTAGATTGTTAGGTTCTTTTAAAGGATTTTGATATATTTGCCTAATCAGGTATAGATATGCTAGACATTGACCCCCATATTATCATCCATCATTTCAATATAGACTCAAGTTACAAGCTAGTTCAGCGAAAGAAGAGCAACTTCGCAACTAATCAATAACAAGCTATCAACAAAGAGACGGACAAACTATTATCGGCTTAGTTCATTAGAAAAGCTAATTACCTTGATTGGCTTGTTAATGTTGTCATTGGTGACGAAAGCTAGCAAGAAATGGTGATTGTGCATTGACTTTATTGACCTGAACAAATGCTATTTGAAGAAAAGCTTTTCACTATTTAAGATAGGTCAACTTATTGTTGTAACCGTCGGATATGAACTTTTCAATTTTATAAATGCCTTTTCTGATGACAACCAGATTATGATGTATCCATTCAATGAAGACAAGATAACTTTTATCACCGAAAAAGGACTTTACTGCTACAAAGTGATGCCATACAGATTAAAGAATGCTAGTATGACCTACCAAAGGCTAGTCAATCGAATCTTTAAGGACTTGCTCGGTAAGAACATAAAAGCCTACATAAACGACGTGCTAATCAAGAGCATTAAAGCTAAACAATATGTAGCAGATCTTGAAGAAGTTTTTCAATTATTAAGACGTTATTAGATGAAGCTTAAACCAAATAAATGTACCTTTGGCATATCCTTAGAAAAATTCTTTAGTTTTATGATTGGCCAATAAGGAATCGAGGCCAATCCGAAAAAGATATGAGCTATCCTGAAGATGACACTCTCTATGCTAATCAAGGAGATATAATACCTCATAAGCCGAGTAGCTACCTTAAGCTGGATTATTTTAAGATTGGTTAAAAACTATCTATCCTTCTTTAAGGCTATGCTCAATATCAAAAGCTTTCAATAGATTGAGACCAAAACTCCTTTGAAGTCCTGAAAAGGTACTCCAACTCTTCACCTTTATTTTCTAACCCACAAGAAGGTAAAAAGTTGCATCTTTACTTGGCTGACTCTAAAGTGGCAGTTATCTTAGCCTTCATCCAAGAAGACCAAGGGAAACAGGGGCGGTTTATTATGTGATCAGTGTACATTGTAATGCTAAAATACAGTAACAACATATCAGAATTTAATTGTTGAAGGACTAATTACTTTAAAATTATTAGATTTTCTAATCATTTTTTTTAGTTAAAGCGTGCGATGCTTTCCCGTGCTTAGCATGGAGATTAGCGATAGTTAACAGCGTAAAGTCGTAAAAAATAATGACGCTATTTCTTAAATTTATTGGTTGATTCCATGAGCCTCAACAACAAAGCCTTTTTAAGGCTAACTTAGCGATTCAATGAATTGCGTTTTAAACCATCAAGAAGCTAAAAAACCAAACGAACTCTTTACGTGGAAAGCTTTAATAAATGTCTTCATTTGACAAAAATGTCTCCATTTAATGATTTGAGATCGAGACTTCGTATTTGATGCCTTCAAGTTCACATGTCCATCATTAATGATTCTGATGACCATTTATTTAGTCAAGCTTTTGACCCACAGGAATACCAGAGAGATTCATTAACTTCCGGTCCTTTTTCTTTCTTTTTCTGAGCAAAATTAAGTTCTAAATACAAATGATTTTCCACCGCTAATCGCTTCAAATCTCTCAGCGAGATGATATTTGCCTCTCCACAAGCCACAACAGTAAAAGAAAACAAGCACTTTATTTAAGAATTTACAGGGCAGCATAAAAAGAGCTTAAAAGATCTCATCTCAGAGCTACTCCCCCTGCTCCCCAACTTCTTTAGATATCACACAAGGGGCCTCAAACTTGCTGAACACTCTGTAGGCAGAGATGAGAGACAAAACAATGAAGCAGACCAAGGCCACGGAATGCAATGCTAATGACACCTTAATCTTGCTGCAAAACCTCCCATAGTAGCTGCACACCTCACTCCATGAGACATCCCTATCACCCTCAAGTGCCAAGTAGAGCACCTCAGCCACCGCAGACCCAGATGTCACCATTAAATATGCCATAATCTGTTCATATGAAGCTTAGAAAACATCAGAGCACTAATAAATTTCTTCATCTTTGTAACAGATTGAACCAAAAAAAGGTTCAGGTGTAACCTGGTCTAAGATAAAGAGATGCCAGTCACCGTTGAAGCACCTGAGGCACAGGAGGAGAACAGAGGCAACAGCATACCCAGTGGAAATAGCATCGATGCTAACCAAGTACCTGCTAAATAGAGCATGAATAGAGGGATTTTGAGGGAGGAAAAAGGAGTAGGTATGAGTGAATGATGGTTCTTACTCGAGCCCTTTTATGTTGCTGAACTCCACCTTCCCGTAGGCATCACTGGACTGCTTGTTGCTGGCCGTCACCCAAAGGGAGGCAACACAGAAAGGGATCACAGAGAGCCTGAGGGAGAAGTCCAGGAATCTGAGGATTTGGTGGGGGTGTTTGGAAGACGTGAGTGTGGTATCATCTCCATCCCTCATCTCTCAAGCTCGATCAAGGAAATGGTTTGAGTTGGAGAGCAGCAGCTGGAAAACGCCAAAGGAGATTGGCCTAATGTGGAGGAGAGGGAAGCGGGCTCTTAAACAGGGATCAGAGTGGGGTGGTTGAGCGTGAGACAGCGGGTGATGCCTTTCCAGTGAAGCAATCGTAGAATGGAAAATGGCGTCTTCTGATTGGAAAATCCAAGCCTTGGCAGTTCTCTCTGATTTACTTTTGGTTTTGGCGTCTTATGGCGGGCGAAACCTGCACGGCCGGGCACTTGCAATGCTAGGAGTACAAGTTCACACGGAGGACACGATGGAGTTTGACGTCTCAATCACTTGGATTCCATTTGATCCGAAGAGGATGGCCGATTCACATCAGTTCAACTGCCAAAGTTGCAACCGGATAAAAAAATAAAATAATCGATCAAGTTCCGTATTAAAAAAAATAATTTATAATATTAATTATAATATAAAATAATTTTAATTTTATATATATATATATATATATATATATATATATATAAAGAGTAAGAAAAAGAAAGTTATATGATAGATGATGTGCTAAAGAAAAACTAAATTTTATAGGCTAATATGATAAAAAGGTGTGCTACAGTGAAGTAAAGCTATTTTTTTTTACGAAGGCTGCTATTAAAATGAGATAAAGCAGTGAAAAGATAGAAGAGATAATAACTTTAGTAATAATCGATTCACATCAGTTCAACTGTCAAAGTTGCAACCGGATAAAAAAATAAAATAATCGACCAAGTTCCGTATTAAAAAAAATAATTTATAATATTAATTATAATATAAAATAATTTTAATTATATATATATATATATATATATATATATAAAGAGTAAGAGAGAGAAAGTTATATGATAGATGATGTGCTAAAGAAAAACTAAATTTTATAGGCTAATATGATAAAAAGGTGTGCTACAGTGAAGTAAAGCTATTTTTTTAACGAAGGCTGCTATTAAAATGAGATAATATAGTGAAAAGATAGAAGAGATAATAACTTTAGTAAAAATCTTGAAGCAAAGGATTTGTATTCTATTACTATGGTAGGGTTTAGATGCCTTACGTAGGTCGCTACTATGATGGGGCCGTGGAGATGGTAGCTTCCATAAAAAAATAAAGGTAGGCTTGACATGAGTCATGAGAAATTCCTACCAAACTAGATTTGGCCGGTCATACTTGGCCCAGGTTTCAACCTAATACTTTCTATTACCCTTTTTACCCTCGATCAGATTTACCCTATGCCTATATGTAATTGTAGCATGACTTAGCCCTTTTCTTCTCTTATTTATTTAAAAAAATTATACATGTAAATAAGAAAGACGTTTTAAGTGATAAATTTTGAAAATTAAATGTTTTTTTTTGAACAATCTTAGACAAGTTTTTAAATTGGCCTACAACAGATTGCTTCGTCCCTTGTTTTACATTCCATAAATGTGGACATCGCTTTCATTTTTCCCTTTTTTTAAATAAAAATGTAAAATATTTTATTTTTATTTGTAGGGGTGATGGTAAAGTGCCTAGTTTTCCCTGTAAAGAGAAGATGAGGAGGGTAATGATTTCATTGCAGGAGAATTGGGTGGGTTAGCCGATGTGCATGGTTAGCCAATGAAAAAGTTGTTCGTTAGCTTGGCTTGAATTTGATTCAAGTCCAATTCACTTGGTTAAGAAATAAACCAAGCTAGAATGATGTTTGGCTTGCTTCAGATTGACTAGGATTAGCTGAAAATATTAATTTATATTACATATTATTTTAGCTATTATAATATATAAACTAATTTTTATATGTATTTATTATAAATTAATATAAAAGAGCTTATCAGGACGTGGATAGATTTAACTATTTACAGCCACCCTAACCAGCTAACCAATGAATAAAATTATTTATTATTTAGTTAAGAAAAGTAAGGGATAGTAAAAAGTAATGGCCAAAAATGAATTCTGGGAATAAAAATGAAAGAAAAATTCAAAGCGAAGAAGCGGTTGATTCTCCCTCCATTGTTAAATAAAATTATCCAAGTTAAGTATATCTTTATTTATTTAATCAAACAATTTTATCAATTTTTTGTTTTTGTGGTTGGTGCTTAGCTAGTTAAATTGATAATTTCCTCTTACCCATCCTTTAATCAATAATTAAATATAATCTTACTCTATTTATTAAACAAATAATTTGTGAGTAGCGTGATTATTATATGAGATAGGTTTGATTTAGTACGTGTTTGGCTTGTTTCCAGCATTAATTTTTAGTTTTATTTTTTTAATATATAATAATAATATATATTTTTTTTATTATTATTATTATTTAGATTACTGATCACCCAATAATCTATAAATCTTATGGTGTATCTTTAGATACTTAGATTATTTATTATTTTGTAAAAATAAAATTATCTTGAAATATATATTGTTGGATTTGTAAATTGTTAAGTTGTTGTGTTGATGTTGATTTTTGGCAATGGATGAAATTTATTTGAAAAAAAATTTAAACTTAGCCTTTGCACTAAAGAATTTTTTACTAGCGAAGTTTTTGTTCCAAGAAATCAAGAATCAATTCAAGAAACTAAAATTAGAATGAAAAATACTAAAAAATACGTGCAATCACTGATTAACCTTCTTGATTCTGAGGAGATAAGAAAGAGAAAAAAGAAGAGAGAAGTCTTACTATCATTCACCGTACTCTTGAGGATATATTTATAAGTGTCGAAGCTAGGTTAACTATGTTAACTTAGGTTAAATCTTCTTGAAAAATAAATGGCTCACGATGCTTTTGTAATCTAATTCAATTATGATTCTGTTACTAGATTTAATCTTTTTACACTTGTTTTCATCCCAATAATTTATCCAAAATCCTTGTCATCATCGTATATTACCCATTCTTACCGTTAGATTCCATGGAGTTAGTTAGAAGATGAGGGATGCCACGTAGAAGTGTCTTAAAACCTTATAAGCCACTTTGTGACAAGGATAAAAAAATAAAAAATAAAAAATCGTTTTGATGAATTTCATTGTTTGGTATTATCAGTTAAAAAAAAACATTTGATCATTTTCTATGATATTAAAATTCTTTGGTTTTGAGAACCATGTGGGAGGCCAATTTTGATGAAAACCCGGGTTAAAACCTTTCCCCAAATCTATTTTATTCCAAAATGATCCTCTGGCCTAATTAAACTTTTGGTAAAAACTAACATTGAGAACCAACGTGAGATTTTCTACCAAATAAGTTCCAGGGTTTTCATATTCCTAAGTTTTTATTTGATTAGATTTGGACAATTCCATGGATTCCCGGATTCTTTCATCATAAATGTGGCCAGAATGCATGCAATAATTCTGTGCCAGCTCCAAGGACCAGCCAACTTTCCATTCACCATGGGATGTTGAGCATGGATGCTATAAGATGTCTTACCTCCTGCCAATGAGACTTGAGGTTCGGTGGGATGATGGGTGTGAACCAAGGCGGTGGTAGGACAGGCATAATTCAACGAATGGGACCCTTCTGCTTCCTATCTAAAAAACAAATGGGTCCGTTCAACGAACGAGCTCGCCAAGTTTGACCAAAAAAATGAGCAGCTCAGGCCTGTCCAAGTTTTAAGAGCTGTGTGTTTAACATAGTCTAGCTTTACTTGATTCAAACAATACTTGTACATATTTTGGTGACCTTGATTTAAGCCTGAACATTCCCTTCAGTCCTGGGACGAAATCTCCAATCCCAAAACAGTCTCAAGCTTGGCTCAACAGAACTCATTTCCAACTCCTGAAGTTAAAAAAATGCTCCATAGATTTTACAGTTGAGTCCATATCCACTGCAGTTACATATGAACCATATCACAGTTGAGGAAGAAAACAAAGATGCCAGTCCACCAGAGGTCCCACCTTGTTTATCAAATGAGAGACAATATTGGCTGTGTAATGGAAAATTAGTACCCATTATGTTTGTGGAAGCCATATTAACAAGAGCTATTAGATACAAAACAGGCATCCATGCAGTTTTAAAGAATGTGGGGGGAGAACTGTCTCTCCCTCTCCTCCCTCTCCCTCTCTCTATATATGTAAATATGTATCTTTCCTGCTTACTTTCTGCATATAGGGATCTTTTCTGCTAGAAAATGGAAAAGATTCCCTCCCTCAAGTGATCTGCTCTGCTCCTCCTTCAAGTAACTTACATACACTGTGTACCACATACACATGCATAGTTACACAACAGATCAATCTATGGAGCCACTCCAAATGCCATGGAAAAGCCATTCCAGTCAGAAAATTGAACTCCACAGAGCATTTTCACCTTCCCCACAACGGCGATGGACCTCTCCGATCCTTTCGGCAGACTTGCAGATACCACTGCAGCTCCAATCAAAGGAAGCAATGCATATGTTGCCTGCCTGGGCTTTCCATTCACAATCTGCATAGAATAAGCACCCAAGTATTGGTCTTCGTATGGAAGGTACTTATGTATAAGATCCTTCATCCTAGCGACGCTACACCAAGGGTCCAAGAGGCAATGAGAAAGATTCTGCAGAGCAAATAATCATACAGCTGCATTTGGTAAATAAAAATTGAGAAACCATCACAGCCTTGGTCATCTATATGTTTTCATCAATAAATCACAAAACACTCTTCAAGCATACATATTCACTTCATCTGCAACTAGAAGTCGCTGGAGATGTTTCCATCTAGTGATTAATTCTCAATCATAATTAACTCTATTGGTATCTTCTCAAAATCCTGCCATGTCTAACCTTTCATGCCATTTTTATTTTTAATGCCCAACTTGATTTCAGAAAATAAAGTAGAAACCTATTATAGATGATTTGAATGCAGAAACTTGCCAAACTTTTACATTTTTATTTATATATTTTTAATTTATTCTTCATTTATTATCTTTCTTTAACAACCAACTTTATGGATTCAATTTATTTTCTTCATAGTTTCATTTTTTTATCTATACTTTATATCATTTTCTCCAATTGCAAATATGCCGATTGCAGCTATGCATAGAAAACATGCAGTAGAAGAAAACAAGAAGCAATGATAACAGATTGCTATGAAATAAACATTGCTGTTTCATTGAGAGAAGCTAGAAATATTTTGGAGAAGAGACAGCAATGTGCATTCGAACATTAAAAATTAGTACGAGTCATGTTTAATAGACAGGAATATTTTTGCAGAAAAGGAAAACTTTACCAGGTGGGGTACCACAGCATAGCCTGCGGTCATCAATATGTTCCACATCTAACCCAATAAACCAAGATCCCAACGAGACATCCTCATTTGCATACTTGTGAAGCACATGCCTGAAATGAATAAAACCAATTTGTTTCCTTCAAAAGACTGACCTTGTATGAGTAGACAAGAAACTCATACATTTGAAACCAATCACATCAATAGTAAGATATATGCCCGCAGAAGATAATGAGTCAAAATATAAAAAGCTTAGCTAAAATTCCAGGTAGAAGTTGTCATACTGGTTGATGGATATGTAAGTAGCCAAATCCTTTGAAATGGCATATAGCTGACCAGTAGCATGTCGAAAATACTTGTTTCCTTCCTCCCCAAATTTCCAGTACTCAGGTTCAAAATATCTTACCCCCCTGTCCCATGACAATGGCACATATCAAAATCAGCACTCTAAATCACTGCTTGCTAGTTAGACAAATCATCTCTGAGGGAATGCTTACTTTCTAGCCAGGACAGGACCAGATTTCATGCATCCAATATATACACGAGGCTTTGAACGATGCCTCGCTAATGTAGTTCCAAGAGTTGCTGAAATGATTTGGAGATAGAAGATTCAACATGACCAGATAATAACAATCCAAAAAGAAATGACTTCTTTCACTAGCTCTTCATGCAAGTACAAAAATATGTAAGTGGTTCTTTTGAGAGTATAAGGCAGCCTCAGAACAATACAAGCCAATTTTTGGTGACAAATGGAAATCACATTTTTTAATGACTAATAACTTCAACCTTTAGAACCAAGCAATTAGACATTGGTAAGTGTTGAAATGATCGCTGTGCATGGTTTGAATAACTTACTGAGTTTAGGTAATTGCTTTTACATATAATGTGAAAAATGTCAAACCAAATAGTTGTATTACGACCATTGAGAAGCTGGAGCCAAACACATCCTATTGTCAAACTTGAGTCCAATTCAAGTGAATGGATTGCGTTGCCTTAGAAAGCTGAGCTAAAATATATAGAATGTAAAGCTGCAGAGCTTGTTTTTAGGGACCTCAGCCCATGACCATGGATATAACAGGTGGTTCTGGGCCAAAATAAGGAACTGACAGATCAAATTGGCAAAGTATCATCATAGCGTACCTTATGAGTATGGCTGACTTTACTGTCAAACATCACAAGCAAGATGGATAGAAAAAGATAGGCTATTTAGACAAAAACCAGAAAGTGGGTAATAGAAAAGTCATTCACCTATATTTACATGCACATCATCATCAACTTTGATGTAGAAATCTGCATCCCACGTAGCAACAGCAGTAGCAAAATATGTTTTGGTTTTGGCTGATAGTTCAAGATAACCTTCAACATGGTCCTGCGAAACAAATAAAAATGTGATATAATAATGATAGGTCTAGTTGCAGATGCAAGCATGTTGATGGACAACCATGAGTTCACAAGATATCAGATAACAGTTGTTGCAGCTTGCAACTAAATGCGTTCTTTCAAGGAAAATTAGAAAGAAGAAATCTCACCAGCCTCATGAAGTCCCCATGCTTTATATCTTCAGCTTCAACTGCCTTGTCCAATATACCACCTGATGTGGCACTGGAATCAAAGAAACTTACAGTAAGTGGAGAAAAACAGAAGGTATAGATTATAAGGCCGCACCAGAAAAACGACAGGATAAATGACAATAAATATTTGTTGCTTCTTTTTCCTCCTTCCCTCCTTCAGTTTCCTTTCCTTGCATACATGTTTGCATAATTGCATGTGTGTATGGGTGAACAAGTGGGAAGAGGTTAGCGCATGGGTATTCTGAACATAGGACAAATACTAAAACAACAATAACAACAACTATCATCACCACCTGAACATCCTACATACACGTGAAAACTGGATCTTGATGCTTGTTGATTTAAAGATGGAGTAAACTAGTTGATGGAGTAAACTAGTTTATGTAGCATAACCTATTTTCTCATGCAACATCTGTCAAGTTTCCCTATGTGTTCCAGCATACATATATAAATAGACAAATATATATGCTCATGTACACAAAAAGGAAATAACATGGCACTCTTCAGAGAAAAAGAGTCCAGAAGGTCCACTGTTTGTGACAAAATTAATGTTCGCCGAGACACACCTGTGACCAATTACAAAGCGAATGATGATACCCTTCTCTTCCTCTAGCTTCTTTCTTTTTTCACCTATTTGTATTATTTATAAGGATGATCAGATCCAAAATACTAATAACACATCAATAATGCAATAATGAAGAGGAATTCAGGTAAAACTGTGAACCTTGAGGCATCCAAGTTGCACGAACAGAATCTCTTCGCTTACGGCTGCTAAATGCAGTATTAATTCCTACAACCATAAAATATTTCCGCCTCCCAGTTGCTTCAGCAGCCCCTACATTTTCTGATAAGGGAGAACCATTGAGTATAGATTCTTGTGTGGCCTTTGCAGCTGCTAATTCTATTTCTAACTTTGATAGAGTTTTATCAAGTGTCCTGCATTCCAAAAGGATTTAACACTCACTATATTGAAACTGCTTGTTTCATCTGCTGTGAACTATACTGTTAAAAGCCCAATTTAAACATTAAAACTATTGAAATCTAACTTAAGTACACACAAGACAAACTTACTGTGTAGCATGATCGGTCTTTAAAGCTTCCCCTGGAATGTCTTTGGGCTGCTGCTTTTCATTAATCTGACAGACATGGAGAAAAAAGAGAGGCACGACCCATAAGTTATCACAACTCAAATATACAACCAAACAACAAACCTCAAGACGGTATAATCAGGCCAATGGGAAACATTGTAGGAAAATAATACATGATATTTAGCAGTGTCAGTGAATTCCCTGTAGCCTTAAGTGCAATAGAACCACAAATTATGATTTATATCCAACCGCAAGCTCCCACAAGCAAGTTTGAACCCGCAATAACGATGTGTAGGTTAATGCACTCACAGTTTTTGGACTACAATTGCTTGTGACTAGGTTCATCTTATTATCTTCGGTTCCAGTTGTCCTGATAACGTCCTTTGCTTCAGGCATCGTCCACATTCTGTTACCAATGTTCAGGATTAACATGAGAAATCATGGTTGTATTATATATATATATATATATATATATATATATATATAAACTGCTATAATAAAAACAGTCCATTATGCATCATAAGAAAAGAAAATGAAACCGTCATTTGCCAAATGAACAAAAGACTGCAGTTATACAGATATTTCACATTCATATCGCCACCAAAAAAAATGCAGATAGAGATTCAGAATCATTGCACACCAGAAACACCTTCTAAAAAGCAACTCTTGTCAATCACAAATAACCATAAACTCCGTTTCAAAAATCTCTTTGGGAGACCTTTTGCTGCACCAAATCGTCCAAGAAAACCATAAATTCTACAACTTTATGGGGAAAGGCTCAAATTCCCAACAACTGTGGAAAATGGCATTTAATTTTTACTACAGCAAACATTGCATACAACCGATTCCGTAGCTACGAAATATTGCTGACTCAATCTCTAGTAACCATGCAATTATTCATGAATCCAAAAGGCATAGAACAAAAATCAAAGATCTGTCCCAATTCTTACACCCAAAATGGGAACTTGACAAATTAAATGAAATCCAAAATCGCTCCGACGCCAGGATTCCCAAAACATTAGCAACACCAAGCTCGAAAAAAAAAAAGAATAATTCAAATTAAAGAAATACCTTTCTAAACTAGAGGAAACAAAATTTAATAAGAGTAACAAGCTCAGATGCGAAGAAGTTGATGGACAGAAGGGCACCTGTTGGTGAAGAGGAGACCAATGCAGAAGCTCCCAAGGCAAAGCAAAAAGGTCCATTTTTTCGACACCACACCCTTCGAAGAAACCTCTCCTCCAAACCCTCCTCTGCTCCTGAGACTCATCACCACTGTGCTCTTCTTCCCCTGCCCTCCTATTCTAAGACCGCAACAACCCACGAACCTGTCCTTCCCCCGATTTCCATCTCAAATTCTCCGCAAAAATCACAACTTTAGCAGAAAAGAACCAGAGAAATAGAGAGAAATAGCGTAATTATAACTAAGCACTGCTCGAATTAGCGGTATGGTACGAGATTTCTGTAATTATACGGAGAGAATTCCAGAAGGAAGAAGCTTGGGTGGAACAAAAGAGGGAAGAGAGAAAAAAATTGGCTTTTTCTCTGCAAAGACTTCGACTTTTTGAAGTCTCCCGACTCCCCACCTCTCTCTCCCTCGCTCGCTCGCTCTCTCCCTCTCCCTCTCCCTCCGTGTCCGAAGGGAGAAAAAGACCCCTAACAGTAGACTAGGAGAGGAAAGGACTCGGGGCAACCATACGGGGCTACTCAACGAACTATACTTTTTGATTGATGGGTGGCATGGGAACTACTGCCTCAAATTGGCAGCGGCGCCCCTACGTGTGGGGTTGGAGAGGGGAATTTGTAGTCGAGGGTGATGGTCATGCGGGCTAAGGGTGATTACAGACTGGACCAAGCTCAAATCTAGGAGCCAGTGATTTTGTCCATGATTGCTCTAGTATTCAAAATCAGCTTTAATCTTAGATGTCATTATATTATTCATCAGAAGGAAAATAAGAAATACACCATTTGCGATTACATACTTCATTTTCATTCATGGCCATGATCTCATAGTGCAAATAACATTACTATGGTTATCTTGAATCGATTTATTGATGATCTTTATTATGCAATGGCATTCATAATGTACCATATTAATATATTGTTTGCTTTGTTTATATTCTAATAGCACTTATATAATTTAATAATTTTCAAACAAAGCTTAATGTTTCAAAATTTATGATAAAAAAAATGTTTTAAGATTCAATTTTAATATAAGAAATCTTTCATTGCTTGTGCCTTGTTAGAACAATTCATGAATCCTTTCCTTTTCTTATTTGATACTATGATTATTATGCAAATCAATATTAGCATTTTAACTTCTCGGCCTCAAGATAATATATTTTCTATGTCAAATCTCTTCATTAGGAATTGTCCTGCACAAGACTTTGCTACCATAAGAAAAAAGTTAACCATCACTTCAAATCCAATTATTTATAATAATAATAAAAAAATTGTAGCTGCATAAGAAACTATAAAAATAAAACTTAGATATAATTTAATAAGTATTTTTGCCATCAATTTATTTACAGAGCAAATGACATGAGACAATGTTAGATTTTATTAAACGTATAAATTCTAGAAAAATGATGATAGGTACGTACCATTTGTTAAATTTGTTAGTTATATGCAGGTGGCGCGTGTGAAGTGGCGTGAACCTGATGGCAAACTGACAGCCAACCACATTAAAGTATAGTCCAAACCATAAATGACAATGTATTTCACTGGTAACAATAATAATGGAAACGTAAAGCGAAAGAAGTAGAAATGCTGTTGTGTTGGACCATAAAATGTTCCAAGCAATTGCATGAAGTCAATTAAATAGAATAAAGACAAAGCCATCTCTTTCTATTCTCAAAGCACACTGAAAACCAATCTCCCACAAACAAAAGCGTAACAGTAATTAATGGGTTTCCCCTGTTTATTAACTGCCACCAACCTAAGTTTCTCTTTGATATGTCTGTGCTTCGACCCCTGTTCAAAACAGTGCAAACCCTCTCCATGCAACCCCAAACCGGGCCAAACTCGATGACTCACGACAAACACTCCATTTCAATTAATTAGCAACCGTACATCACGAGATGGGAAGTCCACGCGCTCAATAATGAACTCGCAACTACCGCTTCCTTCCGTTTCACGCGGACGTAAATCAAAAGCATGGCCTGTCACGCGGCCCCTCTCCCTCTCTCTCGAGCAAGAAGACGGCCTTCTTTTATTTCCCCTTCTCATTGCCCCCAGTAATGACGATACTAACAATAACAATAATAAGTAATTTGGAAAGGCAATTTTAAACGTAGGTTATGTTCATCCAACCCTAGATACGGGTTGCCTGAGAGTTGAAAATATTGCTGAGCCTTCTTCTAGGGTTGGTTGCCTGACAGTTTAAAATATTGCTGAGCTGTTCTTCTTCTGAGAAGGATTCCTTGTCCGGGCCTCTGGCTCAGACAAGGATTGAATTTAGCAGCAGGATCCATCATGTTGTTTGCAAACAGGCCCTTAATAATTTTTTTCTAGCTTTCCTTGGAAACCACTCACCCAATATCCAAAAGAGAGCTGAGAGAAGGGTGATGGGGTGCGACCGCAAGCACTGGGCAAAAGGTATAACGCGAGATTTACTGTAGGCTTTAACCTAGCTGGATGGGGCACTGCAACATCATTTTGAGCTGCCACCATTCATGCTACGTTACGACTTGATGTGGTTGGATTTGGCTTGCCTACCAATATATAAGGGAATAGAAGATTAACATAGAGTGATTAATCATTCCATGGTTATCCTTACGAGGGAAAGAAGGTTTCTTCCTTTACAATCACATCACAATAGGACCCTAACTTTATTTATTAGCCATAAAATTAGTTTAAGAAGGAATTGATCAATCTATTCGGAGAAGATTACAAAACGACTGCTACATCATTTGGTGACCATGGTTATCAAAGTTATTTAATGCAAGAGTTTAGCTCCAACAATAAATTCTTTAGGAGTCTACTTCAGGAGATTCTTACATTTGACTTAGGTTCTGAGTAACACATCCAAAAATACTTGGATTAAAGGCAGATATGTCGGCTGGGTAGTCTTCTATCATCTGAGTGAAAATAGTTCGTTCGTTGATATGCGAAGACTAGATTTGAATGCCAATAGATTAATACCGTTTAAGAAAATATGATGAATAGAAGCACCCATTTATATCGCCAAAGTATTGACATCGAGAACCAGTAATATTCAAATGGTACGAGCGATATTCAGGTCGACTCTTAGGATTTCATAGAAGACCTAACTAATTCAGTTTCAATGACACCTCCAACCTCGACGCTATTTTCAATGCAGCACATTGAGCTGTCATTATATTTGGTCTAGAATTTCATCTTTTTTTTAAGGGTTTAGTTTTAGAGACTAACTTAAAATTGATCAAAAGACTCATCAAGTAATCCGCACTAATCAATTTTTGCACCAGTCTAGGGATAAACCGTAGAAACTAAAGAATCAAAGATATGTATTCTAATCAATCCGAAGAAGAGCCTCAGAATCGATAGGCTAGTGCAGACAAGCACATCAGCCGTTCAAATAATGCATAACATATGCCACCTGTATACATAAGGGCCAACCCAAAAAAAAAAACAGAGAGTAAGCATGCGACCATTGTTCCCGAACTTAAATTATTTCTTCAGAAAAATCCAGTCTTATCACTGTTCCGTAAATTTGTATATCAGAATCATCGCCTTTTGAAAACATGGCGTTGGGTGGCAACCAACCTGGCATATAAGTTTTAGCCCCCATCCACACTGCAAGGTGTGCCCCTGCACGCACTGTACCAAACCGATCTTTTCCTAATAATCACCAAGCACGACCGCCCTTTTGTCCCTACCGTGGCACAGCCAATGTGGGAGGGACATTGTTTTTTTTTTTAAGAAATGGCCCCAATTAAAGTATACTTCCCCAGTCTTAGCTGTTTGGGTCCTTAGATTCCATCTCTCTCTCTTTCTTTAGTTCATCAATCACATGCCCATAGAGTCCGCAAATCCTTGCTCGGTACGGTACTTCCCCCCCCCCCCCCCCCCCCCCACTTCAATAATAAAGAGGAGGTTTGTTTTACTGGTGGCGTCGCTCAAAACACGAGGCTTTAGTCGGCTCGCTTTGGGTTGCTTCCGCATGTGTCTCTCCTTGTTGTCATGGTTAAGCGTGGATCACAGTAAAACTTGCCCCTCTTTGTCTGCAATGTTTTTTTTTTTTTTTTTTTTTGAAGCTTTGGGAACCATTTCTTTTTTTGATTGGAGATTCTTATTGGATTAAATTTTTGTCTTAATTGTTATTAAATTAATTCCCAACAATCGTTTGATTTGGTTGGGAATGAAGTTGGGTGTAGTGGGCTTGGTGGACCAAGGTACAACCAAGATCTCACCTACTTTGGGCCCACCTAGACTAATCGCGGCACATGTAGGTGGGACCTATATCTAGATATCATTCTCCAATTGACTCAAATTTACATCTCACAGATATGATTAGGCATGAATAAATTACTCCAAGCATTTCTCAAGGTTACAACCTAAACCATCATCTTGTAGATAAGTAATGGTCAGCCTAATTATGAACCAAATCTATTTGGATTAGTTCAATGGTACAACCATTAGATTAATTATGCAAATGAGAATGATACACAACCAAGTTAGAGTAAGGAGAAATTTAGATTGGTTGATTTTTGCGAGCACATTGGCACATTTACAATTAGACCGTGTTTGGATTGGTATATTGGATTGGAACTCCAAACTAATCCAATGTTTGGAAGAGAAGAAAAGGAAGTTATGTATCATGGGTTCCACTAAAATATTGATTTGGTATGCTTAAAAAAATTTGGATTGCCAAGCTCAAAGAGGAGCTTGTGATTGAGAAGCCGATGGAATTGAATTAGCAATCCAATCCCACCTTAATCTAACATGGGTGCCAAATAAGCCCTTATAAAAGGTTTGGGTAGATATTAAAAGGAGAGCTTGTCCCCTCTATGAAGCAAATAGGTATCGCGGTATAACCCGGATTGGATTAGATTGGAAATCTAATCTCATGTTTGGAAGGCCAGATATCAGAATCAATCTCGTGGACCCATCTCATTCACTGATGTGCTAAATCAGGAAAAATGGGATTGCAAAACACACATCCCTTCTTGGTTTCGGACCCACGGAATGGGGATTGAGAATGAAATTCATATATTACCCTTACTTTTCTATTTTCTCTTTATTAAAGCTAGAGCAAAACCTATCTTACAGGCTTCTATTTTTCCATCAAGTTATTTTCAATTTATTTCCAACTTGCATATTTCCTATTTATAGCACTATTTTTAAGGAATTCCACAAAAGTCTTGCTCATTACTATTAACAAAGTTTGAGATAATAAATAATCTAATCCCATGGCTTCTTGCTTCCATTTTGTACTTGTTTGTCATGCATGAAGAGTTTTATAGAGGATCTAAGCCACATTAAATTATAAAAGAGGCTAGATGTCAAACAATACTCTTTATAATTATTTTAAATTGCTACAATATCTTGATCGGATTATCCTCTTCATCAAGCATCGATAGTTGCTTAAAGAATTAACAAATGCTATGATAAAAAGTCACCATGTAGGTATAACTTAAATACAGTTGATAAGATGGATTAGAGATATCAGGGTTTATGAGATTAGAATAAGTTATTATTCCATGATCTAATTCAAAACTCAGAAGCATGCATTAAAGTTTGAAAGTCTTCCATTGTGATACTATATAGATTTTTAATGTTTATTACCGTTATGTCTCTAGAAGGTTGTATAATTAATTTGATTTTGTACGGATTTTTCAAACATATGATGCACTAAATTGCCAACAACTTAAAGTTCTGTATTGATATGGTCTTTTATGATTACAATATAGTCTTAATTTGGTTTGGCCAGCAGGAAGATACTAAAATGATTGATTAAAATTGTTGAAGCTTTTTTTTGATCTTTCATCAATGGGATTTGTTGAAGAAGAATTTGGTAAAGCATAATCTTAGCAAAGGATATCTTCTCTGATTGAAAACTCAGCCGAATAACTCAAGAATCCATTCCAATAACTCAAGAATTCAACCTAAAATATCAATATCTTTTTTTTTGATCTCATGTAGTCAATCAAGGAACATGTCAGAGGTCTCAAAGTTTCCTCCAGGAGAAAGTAAAATATAACAAGCAGAAGAATAAAGAAGATAAAGAAAAATAAAAGAGAGAATAGGCCTTAGGTGACCTTCAATTGAAGCCTTAGTCCATAAGCTTTCCCAAGAACCGAGAGTCCCTATCACTGATAATGTTTTGTGGGATGCCCCAATACTTCACAACATGCTTCAAGAAAGGCGATTTGGTGTTGATGAAGCTCCAACCAACCCAACTCTAGTTCTTTCGTAGAGTGTATAAAGGACTAGCATGCAAGTATGAAGGGCCCTTCCCCATTGTTGAAAGGATAGGAAATGTTTCTTATCGTGTGCAACTCCCAATGTGTCTCAAAGTCCATCCAGTTTTATATGGGAGCTGCCTTAAGTCATACCATATCGATCAGGTGGATCCAATAAGTAATGTGTTAAATCGTCCATTCCCTATTGCGAGCTCCAAACTACATTATGGTGATCGAGTTTGAGTTCTTCCTAGTGGAGCAAACTAGATAGAGTACTTAGTGAGGTGGAAAGGACTTTCCAAGTTAGAAGTAAGCTGGAAGCCAGAAGATCTGTTATGGCATAAGGATCAAGTTGGCGCATACAAGCAAACAACATTGATGAGGGCGTCGGCATCATCAAGTGGGGGAGTCTGTTAGGGTCATTTTGCCTAGCATTATGGCATGGGCATGACTTCTAACATCATTTGTGAATACTTATATATAGATGTCATGCGCAGCCATTGCGATGGCACTTTTCCTTTATTAGGAAGAGATTTTGGGATGTTTTCAGGCGAGGGGCCAACAAAGTGAAATGTTTCTTGATACCTTAGAACTTCTGGGGTGAGCTATGTGAGGATGTCTCATTGGAGTATTGTACAAAAGATGGACAAAAACAATCCAATAGGCCAATTTCTTAGTAAATTCCTGTGGTGTATATTGTTGCCTTCCCTACCTCTATGCCTTTTTAATTAGCCTGAGTTGTGGTTGTATAGACTTGTAACCTTCTAATTATTAATAAAGATATCATTCTTATTGCTTATCATTGTATGTGCCTCGTTGTTTATTTCGGTGCATTTCGTTTAACTTTGCCTTGGTTTTGGGCTTGTTGCCTTTGTAGGCTGGCTTCGTTATGTTAGTGGCAACTGCTCTTGGTGTGAAAAAAGCTAAGCCCGTGACAAATGGTAAAGTAGGTTAATTACATGTTGGGCTTCTTGATAATGGGTAGCCGAAAATTATATCTTGATTTTGATTAGTTAAACTAATTCTTGGAGTAGTTAAGGTGGTTATGAGTCAACTAAACCATTTAATTTTAGCTGGTCAAAATTTAGCCCATAGATTTTGATTTTTTTTGTTTAAGTATTTTTGCCATGTATCATCATCAGATTTACTTAATCAAATTACCTTATATCATTTGCCCCTTACTTTGATAATAATCATGCTTTGATAATAATCATGCAAGCAAATTTATAGGCATATACATAACCTTTTCTTACTCACCTTCATATAAATCTTATAACTTTAAAATGAAAAAAATAATTAAATGCCTATTTATAAACCTATAGTAATTATTTGTTAACATAGTTCTTTTAAAAGTAGAACCATCAAGTTCTACCAGTTATGTCTATCTAGGGTTTGCAACTTAGAGATTGTCACGCTCCAGACTCGGAATGGATTTAAAGCATAATAATATATCGCACACTTGAAAATAAATCTACAAGGCATTATATGCAGAGCAATTACACATAATTAATTGAGATAAAAGGCTAATTTCTATCCAACTTCTGCTTATGTCTCGATCTCTAAAATAAAAAATAATAATAGAATTTTATGAGCTTTCACTTAGTAATTAATACTAAGCATAAATTAGTGAATCAAGCAAATGAAGATTTATAAAACTTTTTATAAAACAATGTATATCATTAATTAAAAACTGAAAACTGAAAACTTACAACTTCAGATGTCATTGATATACTAATACTTATAAATTTTAATATATCTTTAATTAGTACTCAAAACTTTTCATGTAATATCTTGCACATCATTATATTCAAAATCTTCAAGTCATCAATAATCAATAATTTTCATGTCATCATATATTTCATGCCATCAATTTTTAATTACTCTATGGTTATATTTATTCTTATAACAGGACCAATGCACCATATTTAATCCTATGGATGAGAGTTTTTTCTCCCATATATTACCTAAGGAGGCATTTCTCCCATATATCACCTAAGGAGGCGGGTCTTAATATCTTTTATCTATCATCTTTCATGTATCATTATATAGTGAATTGAGAGTTATATATTTTCAGTTATATTTTATTATCAATAATTCTGTATTCATATAATTTTATTTTTTTTAAAAACATAAAATTCCTTTTTTTTTTTCAAAGCCTGAATTTCATTTTTCTTTCAACAAAATTCTCATAATAACAGTATATTCTTCCGTATTTGCAATAAATAGCCATACAAAAATAACTATACAATAGTAGGGATTAAAACATTAATTACACATAAGAAAATAGAATAATAATATTTAACAAGTAATTTATAAATCTTGAATAGATATTTTTAGTTATGCACTTTACATAAATCTTTTAATTTATAATTAGTCTACTTATTTGATTCAGATTTGTAATAAATATACTATGTAGAATTTAATTCTTTAATAACATTTCAAAAATAATTATAAAATTTTATTATTTCAAAATAATTGATTATATGCAAGTTTACCAATTACTTTAATTCAAATATTCATCAATTATAAAATAAAATTTTGACAATCATGAAACATTATAAAAATCTCAATTTATAATCTAAGTTATTTATCAAAGTTTGAAATCCTTTTAGCAATTATGAATAATTTATAAACTTATTAGGTTATTTACCAAAGTTTGAAATTTTTTTAATAATCATAAATAATTTATAAAATACTTTAACTTATGATTAGGTTACTTAATTATTTCAACCTTCATTTTTTTCATCCTTCTGAATTATTGATTTGTTATCAAAAGATCTCAATTGAGCCTTATTTATAGAAATATTTCTTAAGGAAAAGAGGTTTCCACTCTTCATATGATTTAATAAACTTTTTAGTTTTCATATTTCTAGTTTCTTTTAGAAAACCAAAGATATAAATATCTATTAAATATTTAAAAATGGATTCTTGATTTAAAACTAACTTCTAACTCATTTAATATAATTTTAAAATATAAAAATTTAAATAAAAACATTAAAAAAACATCCTTAATCATCAATAATGGTATTTTTATATACGTTCATAAAATTACTTCTAACTTCTTTAATTGACTTCTATTCAAAATACATTATAAAGTTAACTCAATATCAAATATTATAAATATAGATTCAAATAAAACTTCTAATTATATTATTTTTTATAATTTTCTTAACTCAATCTAGTCAAACTATATCTTAATCCAAAGTGAGCTATCCAAAAGGACCGGATCTCACAGAGATTTATAAGTAGTTTAATGTTTAAATAATAGATAATTTTTTCTCAATATAATGTGCCACTCCATGGGTGAAGTTGGCAATTCATTCATCCCTCTCATGGATATAAAATTTTATATTGTTCTAGGTTCAATTTAAGGACCTTCTTGACATATATAATTTAAAATATGTCTGTTCAAGGACTTTCCTGATATATTCCATTTAAAATGTGTAATACCAAGTGTGCAAAAAATGATCAAATTACAAAACCAATCAAACCTGTAATGCTAGCTTGGTTTGAGGATTTTTTTTTTTTAATTTTTTGATTTAGTTTCGATTTAAAAATTTCTAAAATCAAAAATATTACTCTAGTTTCAATTTTAATTTTTTAAAAATTAATATAAATTAAATAAAATTATGTCTATATTTTATAAACTTTTATTTATAATATGCTTAAAATTGAGATGCTACAACCATGTTTGAATAACTAATGATATGAGAGTCATAATCTTTTTCATTGTAAATACGTGAGTTGCCTTTTGATTATATAAAATTTATTATAAAAATTAATTTTATGATTATTTAAAAGAGGCACAAATAAATCAATAAGTGGAACTAAAATTGATTAAATTTCTTGGTTCACCTCAATTCTATTATGTTTACTGAAAAAGTTAGTTTGGGCGATTTCAACCTTAGGAAACTAGATCAAATCAGTTTACCCCCGAAACCATTCGATCTGATCCGTCCGCACCTCTAACATCCTCCAAAGGTCAAAGGATTGCGCGTAATTGCCGTGGCCTAAAGTTTGACTAAATATCGGCAAAACCGTACCGACATTAGTTCAAATATGAACGTTGACGTTGGCACGCGCAATGCACGCGCGAGGACATCATGTACTCAACTTCAGTATCGGCGCAGTCCGCCGGCTTCGCCTCTCCGCCGGCTTCAATGAAGAGGTTGAAGAGAATAGTGACCCAGATAGCCTTCACTCCCGACTGCCGCCTCTCGGAGCTCCCCCTCCTCCACCGCTCCCCCCTTCCCGTCCTCTCCCTCGGCTCCTCCCTCTACCGCCTCTCTCTCTCCCTCCGCCGCCTCCTCTACCACTCGGGCCTCCTTCAACCACGCCGGCAAGCCCTAATCCATCCCGCCCTCTTTCTGTCTCATGCCTTCTTAAAATTTTCTTGTTTCTTCTTGCTTTCAGGTTGCCAGTGCCCGTGATAAGTGTCGGCAATCTGACGTGGGGCGGGAATGGGAAGACCCCTATGGTGGAATTCATTGCGCGTCTTTTGGACGAAGCAGGAATTGGACCTCTTATCCTTACCAGAGTGAGTTTGATTCTAAACAAAACTTTTTTTCTTCTTCGGAAGATTTTTGTTAGGAGGAGTAGTAGACATACCTCTCCCCCGCCTGGATATGTACGAAATCATCAACGACTGAGAGAATGAAATTCGTAGAGGGGAGGAAAAATATAACAAGAAAAAGAAAACTAAAGATCATATGCTTTGTTTTACTACTCAATGCCAGGTTTGTGCTGAGATTTTAAAGAAAAAAAAAAAATAAAAATGAAACTTTCGTTTTTTACCCCTTTTTTCAATAATTTCTTAGAATTTTATCTTCCTTTACCCTGTCTTTATGCTGTTAATTTTCTTTATATTTTGAACAAAGTCGATCTTTATTATTTATGTTGTTGCGCACTGGATTAAATCATGTTGTGATTATTGGGAACGCATCTATAGAACAAAACAATCTGTTGGCTTATTGCTCGAAAATTCTTTTTTTTATTGTGGGTTGTAAGGATGAAGGGCAAGCAAAAAGATAGATGTCTTTTTGGGTGAAGAGTTAAAACCCTTGAACACATGGGAAAAATGTTGGGAAGATCTTAATATCTGGAATACTATTTATGACTGATGACTATCTTGATTCTTATCACTATGGATGCATCATAATCTTAACCATAAACTGCAAACCATGTCCAGATTATCTGGTCCTGATATTATTGCAAAATTTTCCATTTCTATTCCAAAACTTCCATCCATGTTGTCTTAAGTCTTCCCTTCCCCTTCCTTAATCCTTTGACAAAGATTCAAGCATCTCACCTTTCTATAGCCTCCTTAGATCTTCATTGTGCATTCTCAGACCACATCAATTGCAGGGTTATTCAGGTGGTGATGAGGCCAGAATGCTTGATAGGCACCTTTTGCAGACTTCTTCAAGGATTGGTGTAGGTGCTAACAGGATTGCTACTGCTGCTTCCATGTTTAAGAGATATGGTTACGTGGATTCCTGCAAGACATTGTGTGAGAAACTTTCATCACCTTACAAATTTGGATCTAGTGCCAAAGTTGAAAAAATTGGTGCTGCAATTCTAGACGATGGAATGCAGGTATCAAAAATTGTATCAAAAATTGTGTCTAGTTATGTAGATGCAATTATCTGTTCTATACGTTTCCACCTGAAATGTCCTTATATTGGGACATTGTAATAAGGTCTCCAATTTGTTGATTAAATAAGTTATGATTGTTATTGAGCAATTTGAGATCGTCAATATATTAACTTGAAGTCTTGATCGAGTCATATATCATCGTGTCTTGTAGTTTCTTTTGTGATTTTCATAGTTCCTTGACCATTATTGTTTCTACATATATCTACAGGAACTGTAGATTATATCTGTTATTTTTATATATGCACATTCGTGAAATCATTTCCATATTAGTGGTGCAAATAATTCTGGGAAAGTAATTAATTGCTTGTCTAGTTTCTGCATAAAAGCATGTTATATGATGCAGTATCTATGTTGCTGCATAAATTATTAAACTTGCATAACCATAACAACAGGACCTACCCCACTAATTTTTGTTTAACTTTCATTTGTTCATATCTAAGTCCATATGCTTAAATTTCTTTTTCAAATCAAAAGCTACAACCTTTATCAAAGATTTACATGTTTTTACCCTCTTCTTCTCTTAACCAGGAACCAAAGATCTAAGAGTCCTCCTTAGCAGGGCTGCATTTGGTTTTTGTCCCAAATGATAGAAAACAACTTAACTGGTTATCTCAACTACTTCAACTTAAGGTGTCCTTCGACTACCATCTGCTCTGTTGATATGCTAATTTCTAATCTGAACCTTCGACTACCATCTTCAGACCTTTCTCCTTAATTTCGTTATTTGCCACCGATCACCAATACTACAACTCCAACAGCACAACACAACCAACATCTTCGTTCCTCCTTGATATAACGCTGCAAACATCTTAGGCGTTCTGTCCCTTCTCTGTCTTCCATACCTTTAGCTTCTATATTGAGGTTTATCTAAGGAGTTGTACAACACTAGAATTCTATCACAAGGAAAATAGTAAAGGAAGTTTGGCTTGCTCTCTGAGGATAATTCGGTTTAATTAATATTTAAAGCTTAGCTGGCCTTTTACAAGTTGGACACCCAAGGTTTATATGATCAAACCATAAATGCTCATAAATGGTACTTCTAGACATTACATCGGATGTATTCTTTGTCAACCCTAATTAGTTGGAGAGGGCTTGCTGATTGTGGTAATGGCTATAGGACATTCATTCTTTCAGGAGAAAATGGGTTTTTTCAGGACTTGGCCACATTAAATAACCATTACAATTTTGAAATACTCCTTTCTTGTGTTCTTTTAATTTCAAAGGTGTAATTTCAATCGAAATTGATTTAACATCAGGTAATCTAGCTACCCTCTTTCTGCAAATCTTTATGATGGGCATTAGTTATAATTTGAGTCACCTAAAATTGTGAAATCTACCTTCCTCTTTTTGCAATCAACCCTACTGGTTCTTTTTCATCATTTGTTCCAGTTCACAAGATTGCTATCTGCAATAGGAAGTGATTTGTAAATATCAGGGGGCCTCCTAATTGTTATGTACATGATTGATATCTTGCTGCAAATGTCCATCATAACATCACAAGTTTGCCTTGCTGCTACAAGATGACACTAGCATTCATATGGAAGAAAATCTAGTCTTATTATGTATCTTTTTAGGAGCTAGGACTACCCTAAGTAGCACTATCATGCATCACTTAAGTAGTGCTATTTGTCTTCATCCTTCTCTCTCTATTACTATCACATCCTCATCTTTCTCCCAAACCCATGGTGTTGTTTAGCTATTATACTTGCGCCGACATTAGATTTTCTTTGATTAACAATTAATAACCTACTACTTGAGTCATATATGAATTGATTTTCTAATTTAGATGAAATACTTGATTTACACCATCTTTGCTCATATATTTGACTTAGATCA
The DNA here is from genome assembly GCA_017589505.3 of Metroxylon sagu. NCBI lineage: Eukaryota > Viridiplantae > Streptophyta > Magnoliopsida > Arecales > Arecaceae > Metroxylon > Metroxylon sagu. The sequence continues at coordinate 4,622,849 of JACVBY030000667.1, forward strand.
TTGTCTCCTTTTCATTTGAAGATATATGATCTATAATTTTGTTCTTGTAATATACTCTTTGATCTGCAGCACTGGAATTTGTTGCGTGATGTGGAAATTGTGATGCTAAACGGTGTGATGCCATGGGGGAACAACCACTTGCTTCCCCGTGGGCCATTAAGGGAACCAGTGAGTGCTCTTGTTCGAGCAGACATAGTGGTCATTCATCATGCGGATTTGGTAAGTGGTCTTTGTTTTCTACTAATAATATGTAGACTATTTATGCTTCTTGCATGTTTGATTAATTGTTCCTATTGAGTTCAGGGACTATTGATTTTGTTGACAATGATCTGTCCATGAAATATTTGCACCAAACCCAACTTGCCCTTAAAGAATGAAAGTTAAGAATTTGGCTTATTGCCTTTCGTTCTGGTTTTTCTTAACAAGATATATCTTTTCAAATGTTATCTAATGAGATAAAATATCTTATAGACATGCTTATTTCATTTTCAGCAGGGCAATAAAACACATTTTCCATTGACAGGAGCTTAGGGGTGTAAGATCTCTAGCTGTGATGATAGTTTGGCAGAAGAAGATGCTAGATTAGAATTCTTTTTGAAGTGGAGGAGATGGGTAATAATTGGTTGTATGCACAGTGGCAGCATATAGATGTTAGATCTAGACCGGGATAGATGAACATTAATATCATCTTCTGGAGGCTTCCATGTTAATTAAAGCTTAACAACTATGTCAGGTAGGACAGAAAAATCAATTCACATTTGCATTTTGTTATGGATTAGGAATATTATCATGTGAAAGTTTCTTAGGGTAATTGTTTGGACTATGTCTGGCTACCATACGAATTAACAATGGATTCATAGTGAGGATACTGATTTGTGAAATTCATTAAAATGCTTTTAGTTGAAGGGGTCAAACATGGTACAATTGAATAGATGACTAAAATGTAGATTCGTTGAATAGGACAGAGTAACCAGTGAGCCTTAGATTATCATATTAAAAAGTTTTAAGTGAAGAGAATTTCCAAATTGAAAGGGAGTCATTTTAGGGTTCCATGCATATGTAACAAACAAACGCAATTCTGTTATTTAACTTAATATCAAACACCCACTACTCAGGCACATTGGGGATCAAAGACTAGAGTAGGACTTTATATATGCAAGTATAACTCATATACATTTACATGTGATGCTTTGATATTGCTTTGTGAATGACTCAGATCAGAAACATCAAATCAGGGTACCCATGCTAACAGGATTTATATTCACACTTCATTTTCTAATTAGAGATGCTTCAAAAATGTTTCGTTGTTTCTTTTTTTCTATAAGCATTTTCTTGGGGGAGGGAGGGGAAGGAGATAGAGAAAGCATCTTACAAAATGAGTCTGTATCAGCCCTCCCTCACTATAAAAATATAAAAAAAGAAAAGCTGAAGGTAAAGTTGACAAAAGAGAAAAAAGAGGAAGTGTTACTTCTTGATAGTCATGGAGTAGGGTTCATGTAGGAATTTCAGTTAATAGAAAAGTGCATGTACTGTTGCAAGCTGTCCTAGAAAAAGGGAATTTTATTATGTTAACTATAGAATAGATTGGTTTGCCCTAGCACTATAAACCAAAATCATATAGGCTGTCATGGAGTCATTAAAATTCTTGACGGAAGCTCCAAAAATGCCACAAAGTTCTTTGACTAACTAAAGGTCAAAACTTTCTTTTAAAGTTTTGTCACTTTTATCAAAATGAGCTGCCTGACAATGAAAAGTAGTAACATCAATGATTCATGCGTATAAAACTTATACTCAAGCATGATTATTTCATCTTGTTGTTAGTTCTTCTGTCTTATTACTTGAAGTTTTTGCAAGGTTCATATCTTAATTCCTTAATGAATTTTCCCATAATCATTATCTATCAATCACTAATGAAAAAGCAAGCTGTTATGCAGCTTAAGGTTGCTCTCTTATCCAGCAAGTTTTTTTTATCCCTTCATAATCTTTCTTATTTACTTCGATAACTGGGTTCATTTCCCAGTTATGCACAGATGTCTTGAAAGATCTATCCATAATATTTTTCCAGGTTCCTTTGTATTTATTATAATCAACTACTTCTGACTTATTTTTGGCTTCCCCATTGTAAGGTAGTTTTCAGTTTTCTGCTTTATCTATTGAAGAGAAAAATCATCTTTTATTGTAACAAAGCACTATTTTCTGTTTCATTAACTACTTAACAGGTACCTGATACACAACTTAGAATGATTGAATCAACTGTGCAGAACATTGTTGCAGCTCTTCCAATTTTTTACTCTAGAATGGCACCATCACATTTTTTTGAAGTCAAAAATCCTCATTCCAGATTGCCACTGTGTACAGTGCAAAACATGGTTGTATTATGTATTTCTGCTATTGGCTTCCCAGATGCCTTTGCACAGGCAGTTAGTAAGGTATTCTTCTTCATAGTTGCCATTATTATTATTTCTTTGTACTTCTGATCCTGCTTTTTGTGAACATCATGAAAATTGACAGTGCTTTCTCTTTTAGTAAGATAATGGAAATAGACATTCTACTTGTGCCATGTTAATATCAAACATTGAAATTGCTGTAATTCAAGAGTGGGGAGATTATTTGCCACAGTTAAAAGGAACATAACAAATAGTTGTATTGAATCAGACTTGGTGGAGCATTGTCCTTTGTGGTTGCAGATATACACCTTCCATCACTGACATATTTTGTCATTGTGGTGTATAAAATTACTATTCTCCAGTTGCCCTGATATATTGTTTCTATGTCAAGTTGTCAACTGTTATATTCATGTTATTTTTTCATTGATTTTTTTAGCTGAAATTTAGTCTGTGTTTGGATGCTGAATAGCCAATTGGAGTGTAGATAGATTTAAACATTCGCAATTTAAACATTCGCAACCACCCCCAAGTTTAAATTATCTGTTATTTTGTTGACATTCCCATGGGTAGTGGGATAAGTTGTGGGAAAGTGAAAAAGCTAAGAGAGAAGAAAAAGCTCTGGTGGTTAACTTTATTTCACCCTCATGAAATAAAGTTAACTAGGACAAGTGGCTTTGGGGGTGTTGATTGAATAACTTTAACCCCTGCTTTAAGAGAATGTTTGGCTGGTTAACCAGATAACCTGCTCTTAACCAGTAGATAAGGGTTCAAAGTGTCTCTAGAAAAACAACAATAAGATGAAGAAAGCAAAGAAGCTTGGTTCCCTTTGAATTGGGTTAGATCTAGCAGGGTCCTACAGTTGGGTTTTCTTTTAAGTTGCTATTTTAATCATAAGAGAACAATAAGACTTGAAGCAAGGTTTTAAAAATGGATAGTGATGTTGGTATTAATTTTTTGGTCAGTCTAGTACGGTACTGGTCAATCTCGTTCCAATACATGGTGTAGGGTTCCATCTTAATACTGTACTGACACATCAGTAGTCCCACTTTTTTTTTTTTTTTAGTTTTGTTATTTTTTTCAAATTTTTAAGGCTTGCATGCTATTGGGTGATTTTTGTTTTTTTAATATTTCATTTTCATTTTCAGTAGATATGTGATACTAGAGTGTTGATACCAATGCAACACTGATTAAGTTAAGATGGATCAATAAACTAGCAACATTTATAATTCAAAATAACAAATAAATCATGGCATTGTAAAAATAAAATATATAATAACTTTCTAAATTTAATCCCAAGTAGTGTTCGTGGCGCTTATAGACATCTGCGACTTGTTCATAGTCTAGACCTTGGACATTATACTGGCTTGGATATTATCCCTATCACCATTGGTCATATGATGTCCGATAGTGACGTGATTGTGTCTCATGCTATATCTATGGTTGTGGGAGGGGTAATGTGGGGAGTCAGATCCCCTTGAATAAGATGAGTGGAAGAATGCATGAGGATCATAGATGGATGGAGCATATTGTTCAGTCTGAGTATTTGATGCAGTAGGTGATCTGCCTCCGATATAAGATGAGATTAGCTATGTATAATAGCTATTCAATACACTGGTAGATCTGTCACTAATCCCACTTTCTCCATTGGACATAGCAGCTCATGGTTATTCTGATATTGTTTGTTTCCTTTCACCTTTCATTTATATTTTGCCATCAACTCAGCTTTTAACATGCTAGATGCGCATGTAATCCTTCTGCCCTTGCATATAATTTTTCTTAGCTGATTCTCCAATTTCTCTATATACCAATCCTTATAACCTTGATCTCATGTGCCATGAGCTGCACCATGCTTGGTCCTGGTGCTGTGTTGTGTTTGCCTCGCTAATGAATGGATGGAGAATAACCTCCACAGCCACTTCTAGATTGTCCACCTTGACCTCTAGACCCATCATTGGAACTATGATTATCACTGTTATAAGCATCATAAGGTGATCTAGGCAAGTCGAGATCTGATGGCTCCAATGTTTCATTATCACTTCTTGGACTGGTATGATGTCATCGGTTGCCTCAGTTGGATTTATGACTGACATTTCTCCTTGGACTTCTCACTGTCAACTATTCACGGCACCACATATAAGGGCTCCACTGCATTCACCATATCTGTACATTTCTCTCAAAAACTATGACTCAAAATGATACTCTCAATTCCGTGGAACTTGTGTGACTTGCCATATTTGGACTTCATCTTGTCCCTAGACGTAAACATTGTTCTAGGACCTTGTTTGTTGTCAAGCAAGCTCTTTATATAAGTCGTGGCAAATGGTATCATGAGTGACCATGGCAAACTGTGTCACGCATGACCTCAGCGGCTCCCCTCCCATATGCTGCCTCATATGAGCAAAGCACCCATGTAATTATATATGTACTTCAAGATAGCTTGCCTTATCCTCAAAACTGACTTCACTCATGGCATGTCCCCAGCATCAAATCTATAAAATGGGCTTCATAGTGGATCTAATAAATATATGGCATCTCATCCATCAAATCCTCCCCCACCTTCTTGTACTGCGGATCATTATTCATCACCACCTAAACGACATGGTCCTCACCAACCTTACAAATCAGCTGCTTGATTCGCTGCATAATATAATTGGTATTGTGGACCTTATCACTTAATGTCCTACTTCAAATATGGCCTATGTATCTTTTGTAGTGTAGAAGGCTCAATGCTTGGGCCTTGCTTCCAGTTTAGTGATCATGTTGCGGAAGAAACTGTTCACTGCAATGAAAGCCGGGATGTGAATGGAATGGATCTACTTGGCAGTGGAGTGTAGAAGGCTCAATGCTTGGGCCTTGCTTCCAGTTTAGTGATCATGTTGCCGAAGAAACTGCTCACTGCAATGAAAGCCAGGATGTGAATGGAATGGATCTACTTGGCAGTGGTGGTCTCTGTTGCAGTCTTCTTGTTCTTCCTAATATAGTCATCTCTTTGGGGTTGGTTGGTTGTTGCATTAGGGTCGGTACATAGTTCAAAGTTATGAATAGTAAGCCCTAACATGGTCTTCTTTCCCTGCTTTACAAATGAAGGTCCTATCGAGATCTCTCATTCTGTTGAGCTCTTGCTTTTGGCCACCTGCTTCACTTCCTTTAGGCTAAGAAGGTGGTCCCTTTTTGCCTGTCTAACCTTTCCAGGAATTTTGGTGCACTTTGCAAGATCTCTGTAGCCATTTGCGATATGTTGTTTCAGCTGGATGACCACACCTTCTTTGTTAGCAACTCCACAATACTTGCATATCCAATAGTGCCTCTGTGAATCCATCCTCCCATCTCACCATCCAATATCTGATTCTTTCAACCTTACCTAAACATCTATACGCTTGCATATTCAATTATGGATAATCATGATTCACATTTTTGATTATAAATGCATATTAAATATTTTTGGAGTTTAACCATATTTTTTATAATTTATAACTAATTTTCTATTTTGAAAATTATTATAAATCGTATAAACATCATTGAGATAAAATGGTTTTTTTTTAATTTAATTGCTGAGCATGTTCCATGTTTTCAACAATCAATTAGATTATTTATGATTTTTATGCTATTTTGGTTGAAAAATAGATGAAAAAATACAAAAATATGTTAATCAACAAAATATAAGATAGCTATTTTAAAATTCATCAAGTTAATTATCGACAAATATTCCATGTCTTTTACCTTTAATCAATTGTTTTGATTTCTAAATAATTTTTCCTTAGAAATAGTTAAAAAATCTAGAAAAATCATTTAGCTATTAGAATACATGAAAATTATTTCAGTATAATATATTTGCATTTTAGGACATATGTTCATTTTTCACATTTTTGGAATTATTATATTTTTAACTATTTTTGATAAAAAAATTAAATAAATAATCATAAATATTTTAAAAGTAGAGTTATTTAGTGCATTTTGTAAGCACCCCCAATGTATACTTTTGAGTGGTTGATTGGATGCCATTCTCGAGCTTAGGCTTGAGGCTCCCAAACATGTCATTGGATCATGTAATTTACACAAAAAAATACAAATGCATACATGCTATAATTTTTTTACCCAAATTTAATATAATTTATTTTTATTAATATTTTAGTTTAAAAATATAAGTAATTCATAAAAATGAAATATTTATGAAAAAGTTTAAATTACCATGTGGGGTGCTTCTACCCTATGGCATATCCAAAATTCAAGCAAATAAGAAAAATTTGTCATAGCTTTCCTAATTTTTCCTATTTTTGTTACTTTTAAACCATTTTTTAAAAGGGGGAAGAGGTGTCTTACTGGATCTATTGGTTCTCCCTTCAACACTACCAGCTTCCTCTCATTGTCAAGACACTTCTAGCTGCCTCCACTCCTTTTCTCCTCTTTCTCTTCTCTCTATCTCTCTCTCTCATCGGTTTGTTAAAGGGAGAGGAGAGCCTCTCATGGATTGCCTAAGGAGGGAAGGGATTCACCACATGGCCCTTTTTGTCCCATAGCCATGAAAATTAGAAAAATTTCATCTCATGTGGGATGCTTATCAAACCGGTTTAACCAATGTCAATACTAGTCGGTATTTACATATTTTCATTGGACACTTGAAGCATGCGTATTGGCCGAATTGGGTTTTGTATCGGCTAGTATGACACTGATATGATCCAATCAGGATGCTTCCTTTTAGATACTATCAGTGAACCGTGGGTGTCCCAATGTCATTTTATGGCCGGAATAGTGCAATACCAATTGTATCATCTTGTTTCGATAGTATTTTAAACCTTGACTTGAAACATGTTTAGATAACCAATTGTGACTATTGTTTCTTTTCTTTAGGATTTGACAATATTATGTGATCAAAGTTTGGTTCTTCCATTCTTTTTCTATTTAAGGAGATACTGGTATTACTTGGTCTCATGTTTGCTTTGATAGGCTATGTTGGGCATGATAAAAGGCTAGTGGTATTCTCATGCAAATTGATTGACTGACAAGAGGTTAAGAGCTTTTGCTTTTACTTCTTCCTTAATTCAACAAGACAAATTTCAGTCCATTATCTTATTTGGCAATGTTAACTCCGCCATAGTTATTTTTACCTTGAATTTCTAATGATTAGTACTTTTTGCTTAGTTGTAGGAAATTTCTATTAAATATGCCACACTCACTTTGGAATTTATTTGGAAACTCACTCATGCACCTACTTCTTAAGTACTTTCTTTATATATAAATAATATACATATGTATGTAACATGTATTTGTTTGTATATATATTTATATATGTATCTTTGTAGCAATCAAGTGTCTGTCTACATACATACATGCAAGGTTTTAAATCTCGTGGGATAGGTGTCTTGTTTTTTTTGAATGAGATGCCCCACGTTGCGTCCTATCTTGATCTCCAACTTGATTAGGCATCTTAGTACTCGCTTGGGATATTTTTTTTCTAAAAATAATATTTATGAAGCTTTAGTATTTTATTTGATTTTTAAACATATTTGAACTTTAAAAGTTATATCTTTATGATACATTAGATCAATTTAAAATCGATACCATAATATATTATGGTCGAAACAAGACGGAACAGGACGGTCGAGATTGGTCCTGGAATTTCTCTGGGATGAGAAGTCTTGGCCATTTCAGTCCCTGTCTCATCGAAACTTGATTGCATACATATACACACATGGGTCAAGTTCAAGTGACTCCTGATGTAACTTTAAGAGAGTTACAACCTTTTTGAATTGGACAATGGGGATTCCACATCAATTATTTGAGCTGTTGGATATGGTCTATTATCCCTAAACTACTTACACACAAAAAATCATGTGATTTGGAAACTTCTAGTTTATATATCAAGTGATCAAAAATTAATGTAATTTAAACTATATAATTTTTAACAATTTAATGCATAGGCTAGGATTCTTCAAATTATATGATTTTTATTATAAAAGTAGTTTAGAGATGGTAGATTGCATTCAATGGCTTGAATCATTGATTTGAAACCTTCATTGTCCAATTCAATAAGGGTGTATCTGTATTAAAGTTACATTAGGTGTAGCTTGATCCTAACCCTATATATGTATGTGCGTGTGTGTCTGTAGGTGTTTCTGAACACTTGTATGTGGATCTCCTTGTGCATAGTGTTCATAAGACTATCTCATGCTTGGCCTATGATGTTGAAGGTTGGGCTTGACATCAGGCCAACCTTTCATAGGAATGGCATGCTTAAGTCTAGATTGATATCGGGTTTGCCAAGTAATATGTAGAGCAGCAGCCATCAAAAGTTATTTAATCTCCAGTGAACTAAATTTCATTGAGGGCATTGACATCCTTATCTTGTGTTCATCCAATAATATTCACTTGTTAAGCCAGGTGACCTGTTCAGATATATGTTCCTTCTAACATTAGTGCTAAGCATGTCTGTTATCAATGCAAGCTATGATATTTTAAAAAACCAGTTTGAATATTCAGTATTTTGTACTATACCATTCGTTCTTGATTTTAGATGCACGTGATAAATCTTGTCTATATTTCAAAGCCTTTCTAAAATATTAGCTCTAAAGATATATAATTGATTATATTTGGATACAATAATTTTTGGTTTAGGGAAATGTTGAATGCTGATGAATGCATTATTTCTTGTTTCTAATTCGCCAACATTCTATTGTTTGGTTCTACTCTTTTGAGTTATGTATCACTTACAATATTTACCAACTTAAAATGGAACGAGTTACTTTAGATTTTCATTATCACTTTTGATTTGCTGCAGATTGGACCATTGCATGTTGATAGGTTAGACTTCAGTGATCATCATTTAATTCAAGCTAATGTGAGTATCCCCTTTTTTAGGCTTTTTCTTTTTCCACATAATGTGATTTGAATATAAGGGTTTTCTTTCCCTTGAAGTGGCTTACAAAGAAATTTAATCTTGTAATGTGATTTCTCTTTGATTAGCTTATTGCAAATGTATTGACACTGTGGACCTATGGCGTATGTTTAATTCTGAATGGTGAACTTCACAAATAAAAACATATTTTAATAACATGGTGACTTTTTTATTTGTTCCATTTCATGCTCTTTTTTATTTCTTCTGGTTAAAGTTTTACACTAATATGTAATGTTATTAAGTTACACATTTAACTTATAGTCTTTGCAGTGTACAAATTAAAGCAAACCAATAATTGCCAACATGGTAAGAGATCAAAGGATAATTAGAACTTTGTATAAGCCTCAACGACAATTGAAATGTGGATAATAATTCAACTTAAAGATTTTGGGTTTTAGCATATTGCTCCCTACATTATTCTTTTTTTAATGTAAAGACCCTTTTATCTATCTTTACAAATTGAACCAGATAGCGGCATATACTTTTGCATATAAAGCATGAGTTAGATTGGATTTTTATGACAAAATTGCCCTCCAAGCTGATGTTTAAGTGGATTGGCTGCCCTCATCACCCTTTCCCATCATCCCACCATAGAAGGCTGGCTAGATTTGGAGTTGGCTTTGGGACTTGAGGAAGGGCTAAGCATTGATGTTGCGAGGGGCATGGTTAGTGCGCTTTTTCAATATGCTCTTTGTCACTTGTGATAGCCTTAAGAAAGACTAAGATTGCTGTCTTGCCACTACCACTATCATTAATCTACATGCTCATTGATGTGAGCACACTTGTGGTCATGCCTCAACAGGATGCCGTGTTGAGGGTTTGCATATGTTGGTAGCAAAGTGGGAGGGTGTGAGAGGTTGGTCTAATTTTGCCCTATGAGCATGATCATCGGCAAGCACTACTAGCTGTGTGGGCACATATATGACTAGCTGTGTGGGCACATATATGAACTATCTCGAAGCTTATCTACTTTATCCTTACGAATCCATGTCTAGCATCCTTCATGCTGAGACTATCTTCTTGACCGCATTGAATAACTCTTTTTTATCCTCTTACCCTTCTCTAGCTACCTCCTTATCTCCTCCATCCTTGGTGTCACCTTGTCATACTCCTTAAAGAATCGCATGGTGGGGTTAGGATTCATGCCACCACCATGGCTTGAGAGAGAGGCCCTCTTCTTGACCCTAGATTTGGTGATGATCTTGTGATGCACCACTTTCAAGATCATGAACCCCAGCTTACTATTAGTCTTGCTTTTGTCACCATCATTGGCTATGAGGCAGCAATGGAGGCTGCAGGTGTTGTCATTGTAACCTCTGCCAGCTTTGTTGCCACTACCACCTCTACTAACCTGGACATAGCCATGGTTGTCGTCATCATCATGGTCATCCTTATCATTGTGAGAGTGGGTGTGGGGCAAAAAGGGGTAGTGTTAAGGGGTGTGGTGTCACTGTTCTCCATGGTATCCACCTGGTGGAAGTAGACCTAGGCAGATGATGGAGGGGTATAGGGGTCATGGGGAGGGAGTGTTAGGAAATGGCAGCGGACAAGGGAGGTGGAGAACCAAGGGTATGTGGGGGCAAGGAGGGTGGAGGAATTGCTTAGGGTATTGGATGAGGAGGATGATATGAGTGCTTTGAGCTTAGATCTATTCAAGTTTGAGAATTCGATGGTGATCGAATGGTACAAGTTGGGGTGGATCCCACTAACATAGGAGGGTTGCTTAGCGAGGGGGTTCATTATGTGAAGTGTTGTTAGTTACTCAATTGGCAATGTGGGTGGAGGGCAAGGCTGAGATGGAAGAAGCAAGGAAACCAAATGGGAAAGTGAGGGTGGTTTCAACATAACTCTCAGCCCCATGGTGATAAGGTCATTTTACAACCCTTGTTACTTTAACCTTATGGTAAACTTCTGCAATGAAACCTTAATAGAAGGTTTTGCCTACAAAAATACATGCCATTATCTGAGTCGATTTGTAAATATGTACAAGGGTTTCTTAATATGTAAAAAATGCGTCATTTAAGGGGCAAAATCAGAAAAAAGGAAAAATTTTAAAAATTATTTTCATATAAAGATTTCTTTATTATATGCTAGTTAATGTCTTCTTTGTCCAAAAAAATTCCAAATGGGCTATCACATATCTGATGAAGACCCAACCTTGGCCCATCTCCAATGCCTAGACATTTTAGATGTAGTGGCTAGGGTCATAATATTTGGTATCTTTACAAAAGAAGATAGAGTGAGAACTGGTTGTGGAAAGGGCTACCTAGTGATGAAAGTGTAGCCGCCATGTGGAAAGACTATTCGATTGTCCTAGAGTGAAAGCTGTCACATGAGAAGTTCTAAATTGACTGCTGTGAAAGCCACTATAGCATGGGATGCTGAGGAGAGTGGCTGCGGTATGGTTTATATACCTGGTTTAGACCCAGGCCTGGTGTCTCTAATGCTTAGATATTTTTCGATTTAGCATTTAGGGATGTAACAAAGGTCCTATCCCTGGAGTTATGGAGATTGACAAACCTTAATAGAGGGTTATGGTGAACTAAAACCAGGGTCTAAATCAGATTGACATCAAGGAGATTGACCTCTATGACTATGTCCATGAGGTGCTCAAACCCAATGGGAGTGGTGGTATGGAGCTTAAGACTAACCTAGCTATCATGGAAGCAATGGCCATCAATCTTTATTCTAGGTATTACCTATTGTAAGTTCATGCCAGAAGTAGCCCCGATTGGTACACTTTCACATATGTACTGGTATAGGATTATCTCATGAGAGGAACCAGTTATTTCAGCATAAAACCAATCAACAGAATTGTTCAATTTCTAGTCTTGGGTCATTCAGACCTGATTATACCATTTTTACAAAGTTTGGTCTTGAAAGGCCATGACATTGTCTGTTCTACAAATTTTAAATTGAGAAATTTAATAGAATAGAAGGAAAAGGAGAATTGTGGGGAAGTTAAATATGCAAATGAGAAACTTGCATTTTGGTTATATTGTTGAGGTATCTGCATAGTACAGTTTCTACATTCATAAATTTTATTTAGACAATCATATATATGCTATTTAATGCAATTTGTAGGGCCTATTTGGTATGTTGTTGTTGTCATGCTTTTGTCTCCCTACAAATAAGTGATATATAACATGGAAATTGATGTCATTCTTTGTTTTTATATTCTTTTTTTTTTTTTTTGAAAGCGATAAATCAATTTCCCAGAAAAAAGTTCCAAAGGTTCCACGAACAACTTAAAAAGACAAGAGTTTCATTGTACATATTTGTTGAATCTAGTGCAATTTTCTTCTTGGATTTTTTGAAAACAAAAACATAAAACAAAAGCCCCACCCATGCAAAACATAAATTACCTAGATGTGTGAACATTTGTGGATGCACTACCTGAGATTTGAACCCCAAAAAAACCTCCTTAAATGAAAGGAGGGGTGTGAACACTAGGGCATTGCCCTGAGTTTTGACATCCTCAAGCATACTTGCATCTGATTGCTGCTAGTCTTTTGCATTTGTTCTCTTGATGTTAAAACCATGCTTTATTGGTTATGCAACTGAATGCAAAAATTGTAATATTGTTGCTTCTTTTCAGAGGAAAATCTAAAGGTACTACAACTTGATTCATATTTTTTCAGCATACACTCATCTAATTGTGTTGGCTCCATGCATGTTAACTACTGCTTCTGCTTAGGTTATACTATTTTTTTTAATTATATGTTTATAATAGTTAAATGCAATTTCAAATTTCTGTTTTGTAAGTTGTTAGAATCAATAGTGGAATTACACTTGGAATGATCAGTCATGAAATAACATTGGTCATCTCATGATATCAACATAAAATTAAATAACCTTCTTGCCATCGGTTTATTGTGCTGTTCTGAATTGATTCTAAAATTTGAGTGGTATTTACAATTTGATGCAACTAAATGTACTTCCTCGTGTGTATGCACTTCCATTGGATAAAAGATTAAATGGGTATGTGAGAGCTGATATGAGAGTCCTTTTATTTTATGATAATAAAAAACACTGCTATTCTTTTTTTAACTTTTAGCCTTATATGGGACCCACTACTTAATTATGGCACAAGTAGACCTCCATGGACCATGTTTTAATCTAAAAAAAATTAAGCAAGACGAATTATGGTCTTTGACCCTCACTAGGTGGCTCATCTAGTTTAGAATCTGAACAATCCTTGCCAAATCCTATTGATGCCCAAGAGAGGTGGGTTGAATAGGTTGCAGGTTTTGGATAGTCTTTTGGGTTCTAATTGAGGCTCGTAACAAGCAGCTTGGCCTAGCAACTCAATGTCAGTTCAGTATTGGCTTGCAAGTGCTTGACCTGAGCATTGAAAGACATGGGTTGAACCTTCAGAGCATTGCCATTGGCTTGGTTGCATGACAGTAGGTCCAGCTGACTCCTGGTTGAGTCAGCAGCGCTGTCCAAAGAAAAAAGGTAAAAAATAGTAATAAATATTTGATTAGGTTTTCCATTATTGCTCATAATCTTGTTCTGTGATATTGAAGAGAAAGGTCTGAAATTTGATCCAGGGTGTCTGTGTTTGTGGATGAAACATATTTTGGAATTCAGCTTTCTGGTTTTTCCTTTACAATCTACTGTTTGCAGTTGGATTTTTGCAATATTTTATAAGTGTGATATTGTGGAGAACTATCTGCTTGTGTGGGATAGGACGGGAATATGAAACATATTTTGAGCTTTTTTTTTAATTTTTTGGGAGAAAGCCAGTGAGAACCACCCCCCACTATAATTATGCAGATCCAAATTTTTTGGGATGCTCTACCCAAGAATTAAACCCAGAACCTTTGGTCGCTACCTAGAGGGGTGTGACCACTAAGGATTATTTCTTGATTTTCCAGTTATTAGAGTATACATGATTAAAACCTTTCATTTAAGGTTTGCAATAATTGACATTTCTGTCACATTAAAAACATGACTGGCATCTGTCAATTTTATGAATTAAAGCACTTAAAGTAAGGTTTTGAAACAATAATGCAACATACTTCAGAAGTTCAAAAGCTGATGTGTGCAGTTAATGCTGGGTAATGTACTCAGTACAGCAGAAGTGGTAATATATCATGCTGTTACTTTAATACATCATTTTTCTTTCTGAATATCATTATCTGTGGTTATGGAAGAAAAGTAATCTAAGTATATTTCTAGAAAGATACAAGTGACTCATCTCATGTATTGCAATTTTTCTTCTTTCTTGGTATATAGAAAGGGAGTTTGTGAAATTCATTCTCCTCTTTGATTGATAAGTTGATGAAAGTCTATAATAAATTACCATGGTTCATTGGATTTTAAGTGTCTGCTCAGTGCATTTTCATTTGAAATATTTTTTCGAGGGGAATTTAAATATAAAATCATTGGAGTGGAAACATCAATTTCTAATGCTGAATATTCACCTCTATAATGTTTTGTCAATCAACTTCTACCTATGAAAGCAATGAAATATCACTTTGCTATATGCTATTGTTTATATTTGATAACTGTTCTGGTCCAATGTGAGTTAATTGGATGTCCATCTATCTAGGACATTGATATGATCAGGGAGAGGCTTGGAAAACTCAAGTATGAATTTAATGTTGAAGCAATTGTTGTGGTGACAGAGAAGGTATGCCAAATTTGATTAAAGTTTTCATCATAAAATAATTAATGATTGCCTTCTTGATATTTTTAAGTAGATGGACAAAACAGTGCTGAATATTCTGTGTCTGATTTCAGTGGCTGAGAGTCGCTCTTTGTTCTTTGTGAGCAGGATTATGATCGTGACCCAGTTATTCTCAAACAGCTGCACCGTGTAAAGGTTTTGGTCCTATGTTCTTCTCTCCAAATCATGGAGATCGGTACGCGGACGGAGGAAAATTTCAGAATGAGTCTTAAGAAGCACCTTATTGATTCTCTTCAAGAAAAGAAAAAGTAGATGTCGAGAGCAGGCATGACCTTAGTCCAATTTTTTGCTTTGATTTCTGCCTAATTAAGCTCAAAAAATCATTGGCACGTGGGAAGATTTTGAAGGACTTTTGGCTTTGGCGACTGCACTTGAAAAGCAGTGAGACTATTTGACCTGTCATATTAGTTAGTTCTATTTCTTGTTGGGGCTGGGAAGGGATATAACTCGGCGGTAGAGTGTCATCTTGACGTGGTGGAAGTCATCAGTTCGAGCCTGATTATCCCTAAACCAAATGTAAGTGTTTTCTGCCTAGTCACTACCTGAGCCACAGAAGTTGTTTTTTGACCAATAGTTATATAAACACATATCACATTTTATCCTTTTTGGTTAAGAAACATGTTATGTAAAAAACTCCATTATGATAGAAGCTAAAATTGAGATATCGAAATAGTTCTGGCGATTCAGTAATATTATCATTTTAATTCAAAGTTTTTAGGGATTTGAACCAAGATTTTCAGAAGGATGGGTTAAGGTATTAGTATATCTGACACATAATTTAAATGCAATAATTTATCCTCTAAAAAGGGAAATATTGAATTAATAGATCGTAAATTCAAATTCTTATTCGATTTGCCAACTATGTTTTCCTTTTTTTTTTTTTTCCGCTCTATACAAATTTTTCAGAACACTTGCATTATCTTTCTTTACTACTTGGGTACTTGTTCTTTAATATTTTAAATGGATCAGTTTTTTTAACGCAGGGCAAGTTTCTTTCAGAGTTGAAGTTCCTGCCTTTAGCCAGTTCTTTGGGAGTTGGGGCTACCAGGCTGTGTTTAGCGCTAAAATTTGGAGGTGACAACCGATTGGATATGTGTAGCGTGATATAGAGAAGGTGAGAGCCCAAGATTATCGAGTAAGAAATCAAGATTACATAATACAAAAAGTAAAGAGACAAAGCTAAGTCAGAAATAATTATGGAGATGTATTATAACTATCAAATAAAAAAAAAAAAAAAATCAAATGAATGATTGTGAACTCCTTTCCATGGGCATGCTCTCATGGCGTCCTAGTCCTGATTTCTATCATATTGCATGATACCTGTGCATTTCTCATCACACTTCCTCTTAAAACCACTCGCAAGGGCCCATACGTATGACAAGGCTTAGCCCATCAGACAAAATACATTGTTCTTGCTCGCATGGGCATCCAGTCCTCATCGGTCGTGACACAATCAATTGTCACATACCGAGATCAACTTATCGTAATCCGTTGATACCTTCCTTCGCTGCAAGGTGGCATCTCAGAAATCCCATCAAGAAGTGCATGCGAGACATTCGTACATGCATGTGACATGGCATGTCGCTGATGCTGATGGTCAAAGATTTCATACAACGCCTCGTAATTCTACTACACACAAGTTTATTGGACCATCTAACGCTGGCTTTATAAATTTCTAATCAGTCATTTTCTATGTATCGCACTAAATCTTAGAGTGACGTCAGTTCTTTAATATGAACCGGTGGGGCTAAGTTTTCGCGTGTAGATAACCCGTGCCGCACGGCATTACTCATCCAAAAATTAAAAACAAAACAACAGATGGAAAGAAAGTATTTGAGAAAGCCATGCCAGCCTCCACCAAGCTAAGCATGCTCATTAAGTTATTTCATCACTTGCGGTGGTGCCATAATTTTTCCCACATACAAACGGCATCGTAGCAGAAAATGAGGACAAAAGAGCGGCGAGGATAATACCACGCTCGGCCGAACCAACCCAACAAACGGGATAAACTTCACCGAGAAAAAGAGTTTAATAGCCAGGGAGACCCCACAGCGGTGCAGAGTTTAATAGCCAGGGAGACCCCACAGCGGTGCACGGTATCGGTATGACGCTAACAAGGCCAAGGATGGGTGAGTTGGTCCTTCAGGAGATAACACCTCGCGTGATCTTATTAAATGCCAACCCTGTGATAGGAGATAAGAGGAGACAGAATAAAAAATAAAAATAAAAAAAAATAAAAACTCTCCTACCCCAAATTTGATAAAAAAAAATAAGATAATAAATTATATAGAATAAAAATTATTTTATTCTATATTTGATGTTAAGTAAAATTAAATAAAATTATAAATATATATTTTTATTTTGATAATTATACTCTTAAAAAAATATTGGCTATTGTTGAGGATAAGAATAGAAAAGAGAAAATAAAATATTAATTAATTAGGATAAACAGTAACAACATTTATTTTGATAGGATAAATTATCTCCTTCAATAGAATTAATCATTTTGTAGAATAAAATTTCGTTTTATCCTTGTAAAAAGTTAATAGAGGAAAGGATTACAATAACCCTATCCTTTTTCTAATCTGTGCCTTTTGTGCTTAATTAGGATGGAGTCTAAAAGCATTCTTCAATTGAACTATCTTCCCTGCCTTTCTCCCTTAATTTGGCCTTCCTAGCAAGCCAAGCTAGCATATGCAAGAAAATCAATTAAACTATAAAATCAATCTAAATCATGATTTTAATTTAGTTTGAATTGATTTTTTTTTAATCTCTTGATTTGGTCTTAGTTTAAAAATTTCTGGAACTTAAAAAAGTTAGTTCAATTTTGATTTAAATTTTTAAATAATTAATATAAATTAAACCAAATATTGTATATATATTATATATATATATATATGCTTTCATTCATATTATAATTATTAAAATTGAGATGCTGCAAGTATATATATAAATAACTGAGCTATGTTTTTTTCTATTATAAATAATTAGACTATCATTTGATCACTTAAAGTTTGCTGCAAAATTGATTTCATGATCATTTAAAATAGATCAAGGCAAACTGGTAAAACAAACTGAATTTCTTAGTTCAGTTTGATTTATTGAAACAATCAATTTAGTTTTAATTTTAATTTTTAAAAAATAAATTTAAATTAATTTGATTTCAAAAATATCTTTAAACCAGTTTGATTCGACTCATGCACAGCCTCCCAAATCAAAATATTAACGATTCTATCCTAATCCAATATTAGATCGATTTAGGTCAGGTAGCACCATGGTCACCTAGATTGTTGGTTCACTTGGTTTGCTTTAGATTCCCAGTTCACTCCTGAGTGAATTTGAGAAGGAGAAAAGGCAGGGCATCTATATCATGAACATCTAAGTCTATAATTTTAAAAATGAATCATCCAAGCATCGGTCCGAAATCTCTTGTTGCTAAGAAGGACATGCGATCATTAGGATAAGTCCTAGTTCTCCCTTGCAGAGGATGAAAATTGAGAAACTTTGCAACTTTAAGTCTTAATCAAGTAAATCTTGGCATGAAGTTCCTACTTCATCCAACTTGTGTTAACATATGAAATTGTTTTGTGACTTGGTTTTGTCTCGTGCCAAGTCCCCCATTTGCATGTGATTCTATGAATTAGGTATCTACAAGCACAAACATATTAAACCAGGGCCTCGGCTGATCTAAACCTTATTTGGTCATGTAATACCACCTTGTGTGACATTAGACCAGGTAATGCATTGAACCGTTGTTTTCATAGTCTCAACTAGAAATAGTTTGAAATGTGAAGTAATAGATAGATCAAATATCGATCAAATCAATTTTACCATGGTGCAAGCAAATCCGGTCAGGTTGGATCTAACATGACTTTGAATTAGTTCTCTGCTTTAAACATTAAAATTTTACTTCCCAATCAATCTCTTAATAACTGCCTCTTCTTTTTGTGTATATACATAGATACATGTATACATAAACAAAATTTAAATGTTATTCATTAGGTGTTTACCATCAAGTTCTTTACTTAATAAGTGATATATAATAATCATTATTTATGTAAAAATTTTTAAAACTTTAATAAAATACTAAATTATACTTAATAAATATCATATGTTTGCCATCATTTTTTTACAGGATAAAATTTAGGTACCATTTTCTGCATATTTGCTGTATAATTCCTTACTTAAAAAAGCAATGCATATACAGTAATCCTACTTATTTTATTTTTTTAGTAAAGAACTGTATGATAAACTTCTAGTAAGTTGCAGCTAACTTTTATTTTTTTCTAAAAGAGCCTAAATATCTAATGGAGTAAAAAATTATGCGGAGATCACTAGTTGAGCGAAGAACTTGACGGCAAATACGAAATAAGCTTCACATAAATTTTGTCTTAAAAAAAATCCCCTCAAATTCTAATATTTTATTTTGGTGTGAAAGCAATTAAATCTAGAGTATTATTTACAGGGCAGGATGATGGTGCAAGCAATGGTCGCATAAACGAAGTATCAAATCCTTCTTCAAGTAGATTTTTTTTGTTCCCCTCAGCTCTTCCCGCATATTACGCCCGCGGGTACATGAAGCGTGCCTTTTTGCTTGCAAACCATATGACAAAGGCAAGTGGGTGGCGGGGGCATGACAGCCTGCGGCACCCGCTAGCGCCTGCCGGAATTTAATGCTTCTTAGCACCATATGGTTTGGCCTGTTTGAGACTGGAGATTTTGGCCCCCACGCAGCCGCTGTTCTTCACCAACTGCATCAGCTTAGTCCTTTGACTCTCTCTAGTCTACCCATTTAGATTCCACTACGAAAAAAAAAAAAAAAAAAAAGGAGATATCAATTTATCCTACGTATAAAACTGGTGAATGCCCTTTCATTTTATGCTTGCAATCAAAATTTTCTAGCACTGAACATCGTATTTAAGGTTTCCCCCTCTTAGAGAGAGAGAGAGAGAGAGAGAGAGAGAGAGAGAGAGAGATTCAATATAATTGCATAGATTTAGACACTAGAAAATGAATCACCTAAAACTTGAACCTAAAATTCCTGATTGCTAAGTAAAAGGATATTGAGTTTATAATTATTTTAAACATATATTTTATTTTATTTTTTGTTTTTGGGTGGATGAGCACATGTTGATTGTTCACTAGCTGCTGCTATCTTTTTTTGACTGGCCCAAAATGTAGCAGGGAAAGTGAAAGAAGGAAACATCTCACTTCAACCAAAATTATGAGTACTGATTCTCGTAAAGGAGGAATTTAAGTAACAGCAAGAAGCAAACCGATTTGACAATGAAAGCAGTTGGTTACAATAGAAGTTTTGTGATTCAGATGGATGGCAATAGCACTATACTACTCTTCTCTTTCCTTGATTATTGTTCCAAGAAGTCTGTATTTAGAATAATATTGTTATTGTCAGTAGTATGGTTGAACAGTTGAATGAAACATGCCTAAGCTCCTGATTAATTATCAAGTAATTAAAATCCAGAACGTGTTTCTCGAGATTTTACTAATTCAATGAAAAAGAATGATCTAGAATAATCATGATTGTCTGTTTTCAAATAAAATGACATTGTTGATAATTCAACATTCAAGAATAAGAGGAGGTTTTGATCTTCTAATTAATCAGGGCATGAAGAGCAATATATTGCTTTTTCTATGCCCATATGGTTTTGTATGTAATTAGAGTAGTGCTGGCTCAAAGTCATATATATATCCATAAGATTTTTTAATGTCCCTCTCTATAATTAAGTAAAATTTTTGAATGATACGTTAACATTCCTGTATATTGCATCACATAAAAAATGAAGAAAGAGAAAGGGACATTAAACTTTGGTACATATTTATTCAAGGGTACATATTTAGGTGTTTTTATAACAAGAGAAATAATTAAACAAAAAAAAGTAACAAATAAATAAAAGATGATAATTAAGCAATTTTACTGATAAAGATCATTCCAAATATGATTTGCCTTAAAATCAGACATCTTGATGCGGCTCCAATACCTTCTCTTTTTTCTCTCCTCTTTTATGTTTCTCTTTACCTAGCAACTTGGTGCCACATAAAAAAGGAAACTAGATGACAAGAAGAAAGTGTTTGTAAGGTAAGAGTTGTTATAAAGAAAGACATTTTTCACAAAAGTAGAAACTTATTATTTTATCCATTACATATACGAGGATAAGTGCGAGCATTTTTTTAGTTTCATATTGATTTTATATCAAAGAAATTTTAAATACTTTTATAAGAGAAAAAAAACTCCTAAATAATACCTCTGACTTTTTTAAAAAAATTTTTAGATGAAGTTTTAAAATGTTACAACTAGTACTAGAACGAATTTGGACCGTGATCCATGTGTGGTGCTATAGCATGGATCTTTTTGAAAGTAATCATGGGTTGATTATGATGTTTATGATTAAAATTATTTAGATTTGGATTCTTAGTTAATTTAAATAGAAAGAATATACGAGGATCTTTATACACGTATATTTAGTTTTACATTGATTGTACATTGAAAAAATCCTAGACTAAATAGCTTAGATAATATCTTCTGATTAATTTTTTTTTTTTTTTTTTATATGATGACCTGGATTGCCACAATTTATATATATATAACCCCTCCTTCCTAACTCCATGACCTCTCCTTCCTCAAGCCTTGTTTCCATGTGTTGGAATCCAACTCGGAATAAACTTCTTGTCTAAAGCTCTCCCATCATTTCCCAAACTGTCGATTTGCCTCCACATCTCGGCAGCAATCATAGATATGGGAAAGAGACATAAATTAATGAGCACTGATGGCTACTCCATCGCGGGTTGCTGAAGGGGCTTTTAGAAGAAGAAGAAGAAGAAGAAGAAGAAATGATGACCAGAGTGTTTGACTGAGTAGGAGGTATTGGCGTGCCTCAATCTGAAAACATGGTTTATATGCTCAAGTAAACATGTGATTGGATTGAGCCGCGTCAATATCTCCTTCGCATGAACGCTCACATCTAAGGTATTATTTCTTTCTCCTCTTTCTCAGTGAAGGTTTTGCTATTTATCCATGGTTGTTTTCACACTTTTAGGATATTTAGATTTCCGAGGTAGCTTGTCATGCTTAGATGTTGATCACTAGCTTAGATATGAACTAGAGGGAGGGAAGAAGGTTTTACTTTGCTTGTGATAAGCTTTTTAGTTCACACATATCTGATGAAATGGCACTGTACATCTTCAATGGCCATCTCTTCGTGCATCTTCTTTCAGAGAAAGCAGATTCCTACACTGATAGATTTCCGGGAATCATGCCATATTGGAAGATCTCTTTTCTTTCAACAGTGATTTCTGGCGAAAATTTCTTCTGTAGCCAAAATCTTTAGGACTATTGGGAAGAAAGTTACGAACAAAGTGGATATTTGGAAGGGACAACTTCAGCTTGCTGGATGGTACTCTTTTGCAGGCCAATAGAAGGCCAGTTTCTACTCATCCTAACCGCAGCTTTAGCACTTCAACCAGAAAATAACAGTCGACATAGAGGCTGGGAAATTTCTATGGCGACCTGAAGGATTTGAGCAAAGGCTCTTTTACTCTAATGATTCGGAATAGCCATGCAGCCTGAGAAGAAAAGGAAGCAACTGGGGTATAACAAAACTTAGATGGTCCTTGGAAAAGGTTGATCCAAAAACTTATGGCTCCTTCTCTCTGGGCAAAGTGCCATCTAACCTACCAAGCCAGCCCTTTGGAAGGACGTTTCTTTTGTTCATCAAGTGAGTGGTCATGTCAATGAGCTTTCTGTGTATTTCTAAGCCCATTTTGAGACCCAATAATCCTTCTTTCTTTATACTTCTAGATTAAACCATGTGACAGTTTTAGTAGGATGTCCAAAATTTAATTTGCTAGTGGTTTCTCTCTATTTAAAATTGATTGGTTTGTGATTTAATTTCTTATGGGTTCATGGTGCACCAATTACCCTCTTGTTATCATGCTGGTTTTTCACCTGGATCCTTTGTGCTCATGCTTCTCCACCAAAAAGAGTCAGAATTTGAGGTTGTTTCTAATAGGTACCAGTGTTTGTACCGCCGTCATAACCTTTTCCGAATATAAGCCATAAACACCCTCTCTTTCAATCTTTCCTAGTTAAATCTCCATGTTTATCATGTAAGCGTAGTTAGCAGTAAACACCTTTTACCTTTTTTTTTTTTTTTTCCCCCTTTTCTTCTAGAGAGAAGATTAGACAGGGACTCATCACTTTCATTAAGATAATGAAATTGAACAGTGTACAGTAGAAAGGGGAACAGTGCTAAGAAGAAAACAGGATTAAGGGAGAAAGAAGAATACAGAGTAAAGAGAAGAACAGTGCTGCACTAATGAGGGAAAACTTTGCATTACAGTTCAACATTAAGAGGGCAATGAAGAAGTAATTGACCCGTTCTATTGTTATTTAGATGCCAATTATCATGAATGAGTAGCCATGGATGGATCTAAGTTGGAGGGCTATGTCTTGATACAAATTTGAGCACATGATGCTGAAACTCTCCCATGAGAGATTTGATTAACAGTAGACACTTTCCAAGATCCATAATTCTCTAGATTATTGGTTAAATCTTTCAGCAAATTTCCATGATTATCCATAGTCCAATGAGAGTTCAGTCTTGGCTTCAGAAAAGAAAAGCTGAGACAAGAGCCGCAAATTTTAGAGCTTCTCCCGTTGCTTGCAGTTTACAAATAAAGTCTAAAAGATTCAAATAAGATCAAGAAAATTCTACTTTGCTTAGAACTGAGAGACAAAAGTTAAAAAGTGCTGGAAGGAAACTTTTTTTGATGGGTAAGTTGGTAACCGAATCATAAGCCAACTATCTCTTTCTCATGTTCTATAAATATTGAAATCACAATATTCATTATAATTAATTTCAGCCTTTTGTTTTTCTAGGAGGGAAAATCTTGCCTACAAAGTCATTTGTTGACGCAGCCTTATGGGCTAACGTAATTTGTGCACCATTGAACTATTACAAAATAATAACAGAACCAAGGGCTCTTAGTGGGCATTTGGTAACCCAAATAAATCACTACCATCATCTTAAAAGACTGATAATCATTATATTGAAATGATCTAATCCTCGATAATCTAATATCACTGTATTGGATATGATATATGCTAATGATTAAAGTCATCGGTAACCTAAGATTAGTACATTTGATTTATCAAGGAAATCCTGGATCATGGATTATGAAATATCAAAATTACTCTTGATTAAAATTAATTACCTCTAATATATTTTGCAAGTATCATAATAATTTATCATTATTCATATTATTTATTATTATAATATTTAAATTAAATTATAATATTATAGTATAATAATAATTATATAATATTATATTACAATGATATACTATTATAATTATTATAATATTTTAATTATATTATTATAATATAATTTTTAATATTAAATCATATTATATTTTAATATTAAATCATATTATATTAATATAAAAAAATATTAAGTATTATTTTTATATGGATGAGGAGCATTTTAGTCTCTAAATTTTGAGTCAAAATCCTTGTTTATGGGTAATGTTGGATATCCAACCTCATGAATAGATATGGGATTACTGGATTGGATGGTGATTTTAAAGGTGGGATAATTTTAAATCACCATCATATAGAATTTCTAAGATGCAATCAAATATGGTAATACCATCATCTTTACCAAGATCACCAATGATTCCGGATAGATCACTCTACACCAAAAGCCTCCTTAACATTGAAAGAAAGCTGCAATGACACTTAACCATGTATAAATGATAGATTTACTTTTCATATATAGATAATATATTTACTTTTTATGGTTTTAATTGCTTGTCGTTTAGTTACCTAGGGCCTTAACTTAGAAGGCTATCCCAAATGGCAAGAATCTCATCCAAAAAGAGTCAGCCAGAAAATGTTATTTAAAATACTTGGATGCATATAAAAGATGTAAGATCAACCTTGCATATAATTGATGTCTAATCACAACTATTATAATCAATCTATGGTCAGCTCTTAAAGGATTCATGCTGTAGTACTTCTCAACCTTCACATGAGTCATATGTTTGCTCTCATGTTACGAATATAGGACTTCACTTGAAAAAAGACTATTAGAAGATATTATTTGTGTTCCTCAACCATACAAGGACTTAAGATCCTTGCACAACCATGTGACAAGCAAATATATGCTTGCAAGGTTCCTCTCATGCCCAAGGATATTCATGTTGCTTTGCTTTAGTACTGCCACATTATCAATAAGCTAGACCATCTTCATAAACACAACCTTGCCGCCTGGATGCAGGCCCATGAATTGAATGATCATTTGTAACTGGCTGTCAGACTCCTACCACTCCCTTGCACCTATTGGCCAACTAGGCTTGGTGGATGCTAGGCATACAGCCCATGAATCTTACACATCGACCCTATTATTGTGCCACTGTTATTAGGAGGCATTTGGTTGATGCTAACCCATTTTGCTAATCTCAAATTAGCATGTTTGGTCATGTTCGACAATTAGATATAGTAATTTGGGCAGAGATATTTGATTCCCTGTACTTTAAGATAAGATAATTATAAATCTTGGTAATTCAAGTTTTATCTAAAAGATGGGTATTTATAGTTACCTAAGTCCGATAATCTTGAAAAACGTTCTCAACTTTAGGAATCATATTGCTTTTGTGCATAGTGCGCATCATGTATATGAACAAAGAGTAAGGTACCAGCTGCTGTACCAAGCTTGACATTCATAAGCACTCACAAGTGATACATAATGAGAGATACATCATGCAAGCGGATATGGTAAATCAATCCACACATGCGCAAGCTTTACAATAATTTGTGGGCAAGCAATACTACTTATCATATTGCTTTACATATTGCCCATGAACACTAGTATAGCTACCCATGGAAAGAATGGAAGGGAATATACGAATTTCCCTCAACTTCAAAATGTTTGACAGCCTAATTTGCTTCGCTTACAAACGTTGATAAGCAAGTTCAACATTTGAGGACACCTTGCTGACCCTAACATCAGCCAGCATCCAACTTAGATGAGACTAAACCACTAATTATGCTATTACATTCGGAGGCACGACATAATCCTCCAGTAGATGCATCCAGGCAAATCAGCATCACATGGTCTTCTGTGGAAGATTATACAATATCCCAAGAAATATTTAATAACATTTCTTTAACCATACATTCCGCAAATCATGTCCAAATATACAAGAATCACCAGCTCTCCCGGAATTCATCAAGCCAGACAAGTAATATTGTCACCTCTGGCAGAATTTGCAAGCCAATCAACTATAACATTCCATTCATTATCATCAATATAAGCATATAAAATCAAGGTAGAGTCCATATTATTTCAAATTAGACCAATCAAGTATAACAACTCTTCCCTGTCAAGCCCTACTGGAAACAGTAATCCTGTTTCTATAGTTCAGTTGCAGCACAAAGAGCACATAAGCCACCAAGCTCATCATACATTTCATTCATCTCACTTTGAACATGTCAGTTTCCCATAAACTCAGAATTTTTAATTATATATACAGCAGAGTACCCCAATTCACCAATTAGTTGCATTCTTAATGTGCTTCCACAAGAGCAAAAACAGCACCTCATAGAAATTCAAATTTCAGGTTCAAGAATAATAAATTAGTGAAGCTTGAGCCAAAGCACATTTGTAAGTTCCCCTTTAAGTTCTCATAATTCCTATGATTGAAGGAACATGAACGGAAAGCCAAAAAGATGATAAACTTATGATGTATCTCAGCAGTCCTGTAAGCAATGATAGACCAATCAGCTGCTTAGTCTTCTCGAGGGGGCTTGCTGCGTTCCAAAATTTCAATAGCAGCAAAGATATATAAGCTCCGAAAAATAGTTTGATCATGTACCAATGTTGATGAAGTTGATGACAAGCTTCCAAAATCTTGAAGCAAGCTTAGAAAGGAAAGATGCTGCAGTCCAACTCCCTTGTGGAGTTCATCACTGCTGGTAGAGTTCCTTTGCTCAACCTGCTAGGGTATGACCAAGCGGTAAATAATTTGGGTATGAATCAACTTTGTCTGAGCCCTGACAAAGCAATATACAGGGTATCTGCCTCCCAAGTAGTCTCCACAAAGTAAGACATTTACAGAGATGTGTCCATTGGATAGGAGCCGAGAACTCGAAGAAATGTCGCAAATTCCTACACAAGCAGAGTCACGTTTCAAGAGGTGAACGAAGAAATAATGAGTTACCAAGCAAAGCCATATCAGTTATACAAATCTCATGACTCCTAGGATGTAATGTGGTGGAAAAATATAGGCAAATAAGCACAGAGTCTTAAAACAAACTCTTGTTTCTTGGACATTCTGGACATCGCATGAACCACATCATTACCTAAATATACTAAATTGAAACAAAATTAAAATTTTCTTCATGATTGTTGTGCACAAAATCACTGCAAATAAGAAAAGGTAGTAGTGAATGCTATAAAGACAAGAATGATGTCCATGGCGATTGCCTAGGTATAAATTTGATGCCATTATATCTACATGCATATTTCCCATAGTAAATTTGCATCGATTTTCCAAATAACTAGCAAGATTTCATTATTTCGAGATTGAAGGCTCTTGATAAACTCATTAGTGGGATACAAGACTTCAAAAGCAATGCTACTTTTGGTCCAACATTAAATAGAGCAGAAATGCAAATGCAAACTCCAAGCATGATAACAAAAGAAAGGGTGCTTGTATATAACCAATGCAAAAACTTTTCATCAGATACAATTCATGCGCACTCATATATAGAATTAAAAGATACATAGGGACAGCACATACTTTTCTTCTATTTTAATTTTAAGTAATATTGAAACATTATTTAAAAAAATTGTGGAAATCAACAGAATGTTCTCTTTAGGCCTCAAAACACTTAGTTTTCACCATGTTCTTTTATAGAAAGCCAATTTACTTCAATATGCTTCTTTGAATTACTATGAATGCTATCAGTTGTTATGATCATATGAGATATACACAGAATCATGAATCAGAAATCTACAATGCATTTCTCAAATATAAGAACTTCACATACTCCACGTTTCATAGATTTATTCTGTACTCTTATTTGGCAATAGAGGATTTTCATTACTCCAAGTTGCATGGGAACTCCAAGGTGTAATAGCCCAAAAAAAATTACTGCAATGAAGTCAAGTAATCAACACCCCATGTGGGTCGATATCTTTAGATGCTAATAATTGTGACATTTCCTTCTTCCTGGAGAGCTGTTTGATTAAAGACAATTCTTCTTACAGAGCAGTAGTCTTACGAGGATGGATGAACCAACTGCATTAATGATGAGAAAATATTACAACAAGCAAGAGTTGTCTAAGAGTTAACAAGGATAAGAAACATAAATTTTGATCAGTAAACATATATGCTTTAAATGTATAATATATATTCATATATTCTGGAAAAAGAAACTATCAACATCCTACGCACCTACAGCACAAATGGGTCTCTCTTTCTTGCTATTTGTTGTCTGATGGTTGGCAAGTAGTTAATTCAAGATTGGTCAATAGTATTATGAACTAAAACAGAAATGTCAAGGGGTGTCCGGACAGAGAACTCTAGCTTAATGCTTATATCGGGTGGTTAGAGGGCCCCAGTCAATTACAACTAACAGACTTCTTTTTGATGGCTTTTCTGGTGTCTGACTAAAGGGTGAAAACTTAAGGGGTCTGATGGGTTCTCTTATTGTTTGCAGAGTGCACCCCCCTCCCCCTCTCGATATAGTGGAACACTTTTAGCATCAGGCTTTTAGTGGTTATAGCCTTCTGAGGATTGTACCAGTGAGTTATCAACTTGCCATCATGTTGAGCCCCTGGCTGTGGGGGGAAAATGGATCGTGCTGCAAGCAGTAGGTGTAGCCTGCTCTATTTTCTATGTTCACATAATGTGGAAGAAGCATCGCTTTCTTCCAGAGGGTAGCTGGTACTTCATGACTCTTTGAAAGCCTCCAATAAGGAGGGTTTTATATCATCCTCCCTTTGATGGTCGACTTTGCCTTCAAGTTGGTGTGGAGTGATTGATGCTTGAAGCCTATGGTCGAGGTGTCAAACAATTGTTTGAGGTGATGAAGAGATTTTGATATTTGCACATTTTGTCAGATATGTTTGTTGGACTATTTGAAAGGAATTAGAAGCCTTAGGATCTTCACATTAGTAGGATATTTGTATGAGTGGTAAGAGTGTACTGGGTGGCATGTAGACTTCTTTAAGGCCTATATCCCACCAGCTACTTGGACTATAGAGGTGGAGGTGGTGAGAATTTGGTTCGCTGTACTAGCCCATGAGGCTGAATCATTAGAACTTGGCCATTAATTACTTCAGAGGACTCACTTAATTGTAACTACCTATCTTTTTGACTTTCATTTTGCAACAAAATCACCTTATCTTGCTTTTTTTAAGACAAATGAAGAGTGCTTGCTATAAGTTCAATTAATTATCTTGATGATCTATATCTCAAACTAACAGAAATTTTGAAAAGTGAAAACAGAGGCAAAATCAGGATTTTCTATTTGTGGGGCACTAGCAAATTTGTTCAAGAAATTTTAGCAACATAGGAGTGAGGATTTAATAAAAATTACAAACCAAATCAGTAGATCTCATGATTAAAACTAGCATTTAGCATTTCAATGCACATGGCTGAAATGCCATGTATCTAACTAAGAGGGAGTATCTAATGGATAGCCTTGGTCACATAATTTATCACCATTTATTTAATTATGTGTTCAATCTAGCACATGATACCCTGCATATTGTGAAGCTATCATATGTGATGCAAATAAGGCATGCAGTACTATAATTTAGGATAAATGGTCCAGATATGATGCACAAAATGTTGGACTTGTATTATAATTCAACTTGATAGTCTCTATTAAGGGAGGAGATTGGTCAAAGAAAAATAAAAGAAAACTTTGGTACCGCTCCTGATTCCTACATAAATTTTCTGAATACAACCTAATAGGACTATGGTAAAGGACTATATGTTCCATCATTGCAAGCATATCTTCTTAACATAACAATTGTTATACAAGAAGACAATCTTCCTCATAACCGCGCATTAAGATATCGAGCATTTTCAATGTGATATTAAATTTTATCAAGAAGAATATGTTTTTGTATATTTAAGCATTCGATGTAACTTATAATTCAAACAACATAATAAAAGATAAGAATGTGTTTTTGTATATTTAAGCATTCGATGTGACTTATAATTCAAACAACATAATAAAAGATAAATATTCATAAAGAACAGAATCCTGACCTAAACGTGAGCCAAGGCATTTTGTGCTTGTGGCTCAACCATTGATGCCTCAAAATCAACATAGAATAGATAATCAAAATACCTAAGACAAAATTCTCAATTAGTTGCAACTACAAAGATAAAAGCTACAGTAGCTCTTTTACACACACAGACATAGGATAACAAAGATCACATGTATATGGTATAGCCAAAGGTAAGCTTTAGAATTACAAGTAGCTCCATATAATAGCAACACTTACCTGGTAGTGCTATGGTTAGAGTTATCAATAACCCTTAAAGGGTGCTTTCTTTGTGGTCTGCTTTCAATCTGCCATTGCATGACCAAAAATTATCAAGATTTCAATCAAAACACTTAATGATACTGAAAATGACAATGCCAATTTCTATGTCAGATACCTTTGTCAGGTTAATACTCCTGAGAGCAAAGACCACCAAAGCTTTAAATAATACTCTAGGACCTTCTTCAAGAGTGTCTGAAAAGATTAGTGAAAATTTTGATTTTTCATTCCTTTTCATAACACTGAATTTGAACAAAGTAACCTCCATATTAATACCTTAAAGGGCCTATTTGTTTTTGGAACTATGGGCTCCCTGGCCAAAATAAGAAAATAAGTAATGTTGTCGGAGCTGTCCTATCATTACCAATACATCATATCAAAATAAATGATCATAACCGAAATTATAGTACCAATATTACATGGACTCATATATCTGTATTTGGGCGATAGTGAGGTATGTGTCACATTCTTTTCATATTTTGGTATCTAAAATTCCTTCTCATGTAACCATACTTAAGTGTCATACCAGTATCTATGTCTAATTATCGGGTGTGCATCAAGGGTTCTAGGCAAAATAGTATAGCATTGAAAATAACAGATGAAGGATTGTGAGAAAATACAAAACTGCAGAATTAAAATACAATAGTAGCTCCAATCTACAATCAAAATTAATGAACTGCCATAGTTCACTCAAGCTTAAAAGAAGAGTGGAGTAAAAACATTTAAATGCCAATCTAGAGTACATGAATGCTATATGGTCCAAGATATTTTTGTGTTGGAGTTGAACATCATTGAATCTAAATATAAGCTAAAAGCATATGAACACAATGTCTATCATAATAAATATAAAGTCATTTCCTTAACCAGGCTAAGAATATATGAGCATGCAAGTAAAATGATAATTAGTCAAAAAGAAAAAAAGATTCATTGCCTGAATCGTTTCTTGAACTATCTTAAGCCCATATATTTCTGCAGCTTGGGCACTTGCAATTGCTCCAGCATCCCTTAGACCGTTTGAGATTGCAAGCTGACAAAATTGTAGGAGTTAACAAAAGGTGTAGGAGTTAACAAAAGAGGTACAATTGTCACCACCTTAAGTAAATATACCAAAAAAAAAAGGAAAGAAAAGAAAAACATGAACAACCTGAGCAGCAAGAGCAGTATCATCAACACTTTCTTGAATAACACCTAATTTTCTCAGTGCAATCTCACACTAAGCAAGTGCCTGCAAGTGATAAGGTATGGATTAAAATATTAAAATGAGGCATTTTGATGATCAAGTCAGTAAAAAGTAAACCTGTGGATGGCTTAAAACACGCTTAAGCTCCTCCTTTTTCACACCTGGCAGAGCCTTGAGGCAGTGGTTAACAGCCATTTGCACCTCACCCACACTACACAGCCTATGGCAGAGAAGCAAGTCGTAGTTCCTACGAGTGCTTCCACCTTCAGAGTTCTCAATTGGAAGAACTGCTTTGTCAACTAGCCAAAGTTCAACAGCCTGCCAGTTACCAAATCAGCTTAAAATGGGTGCAGTTTGATGACTGATGAATTTAAATGATCTAAAATGCTATTTTATTGAACCTTGAATGCATCTTCAAAATGTTCACAGGGAACAGCTACACACTGTGGGCATGCTTTGAGAGCAGAAACCTCAGTGTATGCACCTGTAGAACCCTGAATTAAATTGCAATCAAAACAAGAATATTGTGCATGAGTTGCTAATGATGTTACCCATAATACAAAAAACATAGGACATGATTAGGCAACAAAATGTTATACCTGATATGCTACACGCACGTTAGATCCATGGCTAGAGACAGTCAGATCAGTTAGAGATAATGGTCCTGGTATTTCAAGAGAATGATTATTAATATGATCACAATTCCTACAACTTGAAGTGATCTTGAAGCCATGATCAAATTAAAAATATAAAAATCAATCCAAGGCACCTAATCCTTTTTCCACTTTTGTCCAAATGTTTTGATAGAACCACAACTAGACTAATCTTTGTGTAAGTTGAAAATTGTGTAGTTTCAGAACCCACTTTAGCATAATGAAACACACATCACGAACTAAACCTCAATTGGAGATATAACACATTAAATCTTCAATATGAGATTTAACAACTCAATATCAATGATGGGTTTTACAATTTGGAGATGCATGCCGTTGATATTAATCTACAGCTCCAGAAATGTCAAGAAACTAAAAACAATCCTTTTTTAGCCGAATATTTTACATAAGGCAAACTAATAGTTTCTACTTTGATAGAGAACCAGAAAATATCAAAGGAATAGAACCATCATAAAATTTATGGTGCATTCACAGTTCCGTACAGTCATTAGCTCAGGTCAAAATCTGTTGCATGAAGCTATGGAGTATGACTTCAACACAGATATGCTACAAGTCAAATTCTTCTTCAGGTGCAAATTAGTAATAAATACAGATCGGAAAACATTACATAAAATCAGCAAATTGACTAAAGGTGAAAGATGAAACTATGCAGATCGAATTGCTGTACCTGTTTGAGTAGTCTATGGAAGCACATTACGTGACTTCATCAATATTTCCTCGCGTCTTTTGCATTGCTCTGTAAACTCCGGATGACAATCTTCGACATCAATATGTATCGATGAAGGCAGGTCCTCTGGTAGCGAACGGATTGCTGGGCAATTTGATATCTCCAAATAACTGAGGGTGGAAAGGCGATGCAACTCTGCTGGCAGAGATTCAAGGTTTTCACAATTTCTGAAACTTAAAATTTTTAGGGAGGAAGGCAGGCCCCTTTCTGGCAGCGAGCGGATCTTAGGGCAATCTTGTATCGCGAACTTTTGAAGAGTGGAAAGGATGTGCAACTCTGCTGGCAAGGTCTGAAGATTAGTACATCTGTCAATTTCTAGTTTTTTAAGAGATCTGAGGTTTTGCAACCATAATAGCTCCTCTCCAGTGAACAATGTGAGTTGAGATGAGTCAGAGATTCGGAGAGTTTCAAGAAACGATTGGGTAATTAGGGAGAAAATCACTTTGACTAGGGCAATGTCGTCGATGCTTAGAAAGTGAAGACGTGCCAAACCCTCGCCCTGCTCTTCCTCGTTTGCTGATATTGTCAGCCGAGGACATCCTCCTATATCCAATTTCGCAAGAGACGCGAGAGCTCGTAAGTCTCCCAGTGACCTCAGTTCTTCGCAGCCCCAAATAGTCAAAGTATTGAGAGCTATCATGTGACCGAGCACTTCAGTTGGAAGAGATGTCATGCGTGGGCAGCGAACTAACTCCAAGCTGGTGAGAGAGGTGAGGTTGTGCAGGCAGTCGGGTAGTGACTCATCTAGATGACCACATGAAGCCAGTGCGAGATGTCGAAGAGAAGAGGGAAGGATCAGTTGTGCTGGAGACATGGACAAGGGACAGTCGATGATTTCCAAATCCTCGAGGGAGACGAAGTCTTTCAACCTTTCCATCGGCAACCGCACTACTTTCTGACATTCATAAATAATTAATTCTTTGATAGCTGGTAGATGATGTAGAAATAGCCATCGTTCCAGACCGTTCAGGTTTGGGCACCCATGGATATATAATACAGATATTGAAGAGCTCCGGCTGCTGCTTCTTCTGCGTCGTGTCATTCTATTGTCATCGTTAAAATCATCGCCCTCATCCCACGCTTCTGGGAGTGTGCTTACTCCTACATTCTCCAAGTGCAATTCTCCAAGCAAGGGAGGTAGACAAGGCAAGCCCCTTAGCCCACGGCAATCCTTGATATAGAGCTTAAGCAGGCGAGGGAACATTTGGATGCCTTCTGCTCCAAACCACTCTTCCCATGCTGGCAGGTTTTTTATTTCCAACTCTTCCAGCGATGGAAATCCTGAAGAGCCATAGAATTCCTGACCAACTTGTCTCACTTTATGCATATTTCTGATGCGCAGAGCCTTGAGAAATGGCAGTTGTCCAAGACATGGAAGTCGTTCCCATCTTTGGATATTGTCTAGGCAAATAACTTCTAAACTTTTGAGCGATTGTGGCTCCAGCCAACTTGGAAATCTGGCACCATCATAGCATTCGATTTCCAACCTTGGGAGACTGAAATGTGGTTGAAGTCCTTCAATTATTTCATCATCGTTCCCTGAACTGATGCTTCTATTAGAATTCCATACTAACACCAATTCATCAAGGTCGCATTTATCATTTAGATTAGCCTGACTGGCCTCTTCCTTACTTTCAACACTCTCAAGATTTTTAATGCAGAGTCTTCCGTGAAGTTTTGTCATATTCTTTAATTCTTCAATCTTGTGTCCGCTGTTCTTTTCAATGATAAATACTGGCAACTCCTGGAGAGACGTTAACTTCCCAATATTAGCCAACTTGAAAATTATCGCCTCATCTGCCTTTAGCTTCCTCAAGTTGACTAAGTCAGTCATATTTGCAGGGAAATTCTCTATTGGGCAACCGCATATGTTCAACACTAGAAGATTGTAAAGCTTACATAATGATTCAGGCAACCTTTGAATTCTATTGGAAGAGACATCAAGGTATCGAAGATGTTTTAAGCTGTCAATACTTTCAGGCAACTCTTGGATCCCACAATTCTTTAATTGCAACACACGAATTTTTGTTGACACATTGAACAAACAATTAAGCACGGAACCAAAATTGGCATTATTCAAATTCTTAAAAATAAGAGCGTGCAGATTTTTATAACTGCTTAAGTCTGATATCTCCAGATTCTTGTTATGTATTGACAGGTGTCGAAGCTTGCCAGAAATTTCCTGCGGCCGGCCATCTTCTATACATAAATGATCATTACGGGAGACAAATTGTAGCATATCATATATCAAATCATGCATTGCATATGTATCCTCCGGAAAGTGCACAAAGAAATTTCTGTGAAGTAAATCATCGAAGTACCCACTTCCTACCTCTTCGATCCGCTTATTTTGTTGAGGTACAATGAAGCCTTGTGCCATCCAGATATCCACCAACTCGTCTTTTTTAAATTGGTAAGTTTTAGGAAACACAGAACAATATGTGAAGCATTGCTTCAAGCATGCAGGCAGGTACTGATAGCTTAATTGTAGGACCGGTATAATGTCATCTTCACCTTGTTTTAGTTGCCATATTTCACTGCTCATGATGGTTCTCCAGTGCCTCTCATCAAAGTTTGAATTCAATAGGCCTCCCAGCGTCTTGGCTGCAAGTGGTGATCCTTTCAGCTGCCTAGCAATCTTCCGGCCAATATCTTCCAACTTTGGATATTCTTTGGGGTTCAAAGAATCAAATGCTTGTCTACTGAAAAATTCCCAATAAGCTTTATCTGCTAAACCCTCCAAGGGGACTGAGTCCATAGTGCCCATCATCTCTGCAACCTTTCGATCTCTAGTTGTTATCAAAACCTTGCTTCCTTGCAAACCGGACCTTAATGGTGCACAGAACCTCTCCCATTTGCTCCTGTCATCGTTCCAGACATCATCAAGGACGAGCAGGAATCTCTTCGACATTATCTTCTCCTTAAGGATGACTTGAAGAAGGTCCAAATTCATACTATTGCACTGTCTCTTCTTGGTAACAGACTCTATCATCTCTTTAGTTAACCTTTTCACATCAAAAGAATCAGACACCCAAATCCAAATCTTTACATCAAAATAATTATCTACCTTCGGATCATGGTAAATGAGCTGAGCGAGTGTAGTTTTTCCGATCCCTCCAATGCCGACCACCGGCAAAACAGAAATGCTGTCTTTCTTTGGTCTTTTTGAACAAGCATAATCGTCTCTAGGTTCAGTTGCATCACTCGACTTCAACAGCAGTTCTATCACCTTTTCTTGTTCTTTTTCTCGGCCAAACACTTGGGATTCAGTCAAGAATGAGCTTGTCTCTCGTCTCGCCGAGTTCTTGCATCTTTTTCCATCATCATCTGAATCCAGGAGTCTGATGGCTCTTTCCATATTATCTGCGATGCTTTCTAACCTCCCCTTACCCTCCCTCACAGTTTCACCATCACGATTGAACAAATTTATGGCACGAGCAAACCAGGAGGATAAGAATTTACCTCCGCGATTCTTCTGGCTTTCAGCCTTTTGCTGCAGGGCTCGATATTGGAATACATCCAGCAAGTCTTCGGCATCGTCGGCGGCGTCCTTGAGTTGTTCGAGGATCTTGGCAAGGTTCCGGTGGTTGGTGCGCTTCCTCTCGGCGCGGTCGAGGATGATGCGGGTCCTTGCCAGAGCACCCTTCAGCCCCTCAAGGTCGTTCTGAAGGCCCGATTCTCGCCCGAACTGCTCCATGGCATCGGAGCTGATCTGGCCGATCAATTTGTCCACGATGGCGGAAACGATCGGTTCTCCAATCGAGAGGATTGCCTCCATAGCGCCTCCTGCAGAAGAGTGCGTCAGTCAACCTGTGGTAGCTGGTGTTCTTGGCCTGAGGATGGAGGAAGAAGTTTGGAAGTGTCGGGGTAAAATACACGCCTTTCCTTCTGTCGAAAGCACGTGCCTGGAGGTACATTGGTCGGCATGCTCGCAGGTCAATGCCCGGCGTGCTTGGCGTCAATGCAACGAATAAAAATACCTTCGCCTGGTGAGGGAGATGCGGCTCACATGCAACGAATGTTCGCCTTCCAATAATTCATAGCTAAATAAAGTAAGTCCAGTTAACGAGTTCCCACGAGCATCCGTCAAGCAAAATTTAATAAATTACATAATTATAAATCCGCGCATAGCAATAAATAAGTGTCATAAATAACTCACAAATAAATAGGCATCAAGGCACGTGAACCTAATTAGACCGCACCATTAAAGTCGCCGAATAAAAGTGCTGCTCATTGCTCAACAGCCACTTCATTTCACGATTCGTCGATTCCTATCAAAAAAGATCAAAACCCTTTGCTGCGGAAGCATGAAGGCTGGCCATAAGTTTTCGTGCAAACAAGCCTGCCATACGATGGCATCTTTTTAGGCTTCCGTAGCCAACACATAACAGTATGGCAGCACCGGAGTGGACATCCTAATGCCTGCCATGTGTCTTTATAGCATATTTTCCTTAAGTACTTTTTTTTGACGGAGATATTTTCCTTCAGCGTTTATTCTGGAGAAAGGGACTTTAACCTTTATTGAAAAAATTAAAAATATACTAAGAAATATTTGAATTAGGGTTGCCTCCCATTAACATCAACTATTTACACTTTACAGTGCAGGTAAGCCCAAAACTTGTGGTTGAATTGCAGTGATAATAAGATTTTTTTGACAAAAAGCTATTAAATCTAAAAGTGATGAAATTTTAATGTCACGGATAGAATTTATCAAGGCATTCAATGTCTAAAGAATTTAAATATTTTATCTTACTCAAATTAAAGATATCACACCAGTTATTTCTTCATAAATTGAATTTTTCATCTTATTCATGCTCTTAACAACATAAATGATAGTTCTATTATATGTCAGCATGTCCTCAGTCTCATTTAATAATTATGGTTATTTGCTTCTAAATACAGGAAAGATAAAGTTTTTCTCACGAAGGCTGCAGTCGTTGTCTATTGGAAAGTTCTTCTATATTTGTTAAAGTTAGGTAAACAAGAATGAAAACTTGAATCATTTTATAATTGACTAGCTCAAAAATTTTATTAGCTTCTTTTTCCTATGAGAAAAGGTCTTTCTTCATACAGTTTGTTGTAGGTACCATAATCCTATTAAAATTTTGAATAAATCATCAATAAAAAAAAAAAAAAAAAAAAAGGAGGGAGGGAGCCTACAAAAGCTTTTACCTCCTGTACGTTTGTTAGGGTTAGTAATAGGCTTGGACTAGCTTCGAATCGAGATTTCTTATCTTCAACTTGGACTTGGGTTTAAAATTAAGAATCATTTTAATGTCAGGCTTGGCTTGGACAGAGGATTAGTTCTGTTCATTCTCAGTCCGAACTCAGGTTCGAATTAGGCCCGCTAAAGGAGTCGTATCCAGGGCCGATTGGTGCTGGCCCCAAATTGTCCAAATAGACGAATAACCGAATACCGATGCTACTTCACTTCGTCCACGGAGACTCGGAGACGGGAGTACTTGCTTCCTGCCGTGTGCTCCTGTTGCTGCATCCTCTTCGAAGTCCCGCCGGCCGCCTTCGAGGCCGATGACGACTTCTCGTTTTGGGATCTGGCGGGCGTTTGGAAAGGGAATCGGGTGGTAAACGCAGTGGTAGTGCCGGCAACATGGAAGGAAGGAATCGCATTTTGTATGTGGTTTTCCGCTTCGTTTTGTGAGGTAAATGCCGGATTCTTTAATTTTTCTCGCGTTTAGGTATTTCTTGATGATGGCTCTTTGATTTTTGGAGCCGGGTTCTTTGATTAGGGTTTCTTTGATGGGTGTTTAGTGCATGGTGTTAGTCTTTTTGCTTGTTATTCTGGAGGCTGCAGTTACTGCAGGTGTATTTCTGGACAGAGACTGGGAAGAGGTATCTTTCTCCATATGTTTTAGAATCCTATGATCTTTAATTCTGATAGATGCTTGATGTTATTGACGTTTTCATTTGGCTGTGGCTTTTTGACAGGATTTCCCGGAGGATCCAACCGGTAGACTGGGTGATTTCAAGAAATTTGTAAAAGGAAACTTTGACACGTGCAAATGGATAGGCTTGGTGATTGTTGCTGCACAGGTTTGTTGTTGATATTAGTATATGCATGAGCATGTGGCAAACATTTTTTTTAGTATATGCATGAGCATGTGGCAAAAATTTTTTTAAAATGAAATATCTATCTTCTATATCCTTATTTTTCAAACATATTCTATCTTGAATGTTTATACTGCATAACAGAAGCTTCAGGACCTATTGCTGTAGCTTTCTGGAATTCTTTATTAATTTTAAGGTCTCACTCATAGACTGCTGTATATATCTTTTCTTTGTGACTGAAAGAAAACTTGTGCCCAGGCATTTGGCTCTGTTTTTTGTGTATAGCTCATTAAAAACTTGTCCAATTCCAGCCTGATTAGCGTAATTATAGTTGTACATACTTTTGTAGATGTGAACCGTTTATTCAGTTTTTGGCTTTGACATGTGAAATATTTTGTTAATTCTTATTCTCTGAATAGAGTAAGTAGTAACCATCTGGAGAAAATTTTTAGTGCAAAATAGTACAATGCAAGCAAGCAGTCATCAGGTTCTATAGACAAGGAAGAATCAATGTGTGTGATAGACTCCTGATAACATGTCCTGGTCAACATGGTCATGTTGATATATTTTTTCTTCCTTCTGCTGATCATCTGTCAAATTCTTGTCTTCTAAGTGCTAAAGTATCTATGATTCTTTATATGGCTGTTCAATTCACTAATGTAAAATTCCATCGAATCTTATATTTTCCATTTTGTCTATTTCTTTTCAAGCATTTGTAACTGTCAACCATCTCCTAGACATATCTTGTTAACATGCTTCCAAAGTTTCAGTCAACAGAAACAAATGCTAAACATCACTCGTTTCACTACTTTACTGCGAAACAAAGAAGAAGAAGAAACCATCTACTTGTCTCTGAAGCTATTTCTTTGTGTTTCATTCCTGTGTTTTACCAACTTCATCGCCATAATTTTTTAGAGTCAAAAAGGTTTTAATTCATTTGATTATTGCTAATGGCTAGTATTTTACCTCTATATCTAGGCGCTGTCCATCTTCGTGGCCATGGTTCTTAGGGCTCTTGGTCCATATTGCAGAAGCTACTATGACAGTTTTGATGAGTACCAGCAAGGCTTCCTCTCCTGAAAAATCAGGTTCAGAATACTCCATACATGGTTGATCCTCATGTCTCTTACAAAAGTGATTCCTGGAATATGAGTATTCTTAAGGAGGTTAAATATTATCGGGCAAACACATAGTTTTGTTTTGTACAAAATATTACCTGCCCTACCTTGGAGTTATCATATATTTCTTGATTGTGTTTGTCTCACAGGTTAACAGGTGAAACCACTGTCACCAGAAGAATAGATCTTGGCAATTAATATTTTACAGAGTTGTGGTCTCCTCTCCTTCAACTGATTTTAAACTATATAGTCTGTAAGTGGTGAGAAACTATTGTAGATGATCCCAGTATCAGAATGTAAGTGAACTTGTTTATTTGCAACTTATGCTGTCATATACCGGTATTCATTATGCACAGCATGATAGGGGTGCTTGTTATCTGTTACAAACATCACTTGTTGGTGAGAGAGTTGTCACATCATACTGCCGTTGTGATGGATTGCTATTACTCTGGTCATGGACTTGGCGTGAGTGTCAGGATGCGATTCTGTTCTAGCGTGCGTGACTCTGTATGGGGATTGGACATGCCATCCTATTTGGTGGAATACATAAATGGCTATTCATCAGTAACAGATTTTACTGGTCCATACTTGTAAAGGTGTTTGTTGTGGCCTTATAATTTTTGATAGCCTCTTCTTTTGAGCAATTACCTTGCCAAGGCAGTTACTAGAGCCCCTGCTGGCATGCACTTGATCCCACATCAGTTGTGTAATGGGAGATCTCAAGTATTCATATAATGCCAAAAAATTTAAATAATGCCTTCTAGTAGCTTTTTTTGATCAGACCTTGGATTGTTGTAAAATGGTATTATATCAAATCTTACCATGATCTAAAGCACTGACCTATGTACTTTATCCTATATGATTTTTAAAATATTTTATGTTTATTGGAATACTCTTTGGAATTTGGACCACCTGCTTGCCTTCTTGTAGGTGCTGAGTGCCTTCTTGTAAGTGACGAGTGCTGGCTGCTTGATTCTAAATGTCTTTGGGACCTCGTATCTTCTTCGTTTGTCAACTTTTTCTAGTAACAAACTTCTCATACATTCCATTGCTCACGGTTGAGCTAAAATCGAGCCCATTCAGACCGGCTTATTGTTTTGGCTCAATGGGTTAGTTTGGATCAGCCCAATAGGTTTCGGGTCGAGTTTGAGCTTAAGTTTCGTAATATTTTCTGCGCTTTGGTCCGACTTGAAACTCCAAAAGAAATTGAGCTGGGCTAAGGGGAGGCCCTAATCTGGATCTCTCTCAACCCTAATATTTGTTGGTGTTGGTTATTTTATTATAGTTTTTATTTTTTTAAAATATACCTCTATGCCTACCGAAGAGATGATGTATCTTAAAAAGATAAGCTTAAGCTGCATGAAGGTGCTCTTCTTCAACTTTGGCACATGCCTCACATCATTATGAGTTATTACATTGTCATCATACATCCTAACTTTCATATTACCAACTCAAAGAAACTCTAATTGACCATTCATTATATATCTTACTAATATCAAATTAATTTTTATTCAAACAAATATATAAGGAGTAAGCAGAATCTAAAATCCATGAGTTTTCTGATCAATCCTTACTTTCTTGAATTATAAGAACAACACCGTTTTCATACACATTATATTCAGCAATAGTTATAACATTTGCGGACTTCTCATGACTCTTTTTGAATTCTTCTAAATCAACTTTTATCTTTTGACATTAAAATTGAATATCTCTCATTTTATGACAATACTAGCACTCTTTTTCTTTATGATCTACCTTCGATTTAGAATTCGATCTAAAGTTCTTATTAAAATTATTTTCACGTGAAGTATTTCTACCATGGTCCAAATTTGCCTCAAATGTCCCGCTTTCAGATTTGTTGCCAGTCTCTTTAAATTTCTCATTCTCCAAAAGAACTGAAGTCAACTAGTCAACTCTTCTATTTTGAGCTCTTCCTTTCCGGATGATAATGTAGGTGCCAAATTACCACATGAGGTGAAGAGAGATGCCAACAATAATAAGATCTTATTTTTATATTCAAACTTAATGTCCATACTTGTTAACTTAGTTACCAATTTATTATAGATATTAAGGTAGTCTCTGGTATCTGTCCCTTCCTTTCTTCAACTAATATAATTCTCTCTTCAAGCATAATCAGTTTGTGTGTAATATTGATATACAAGTTTTCTCTAACTTTTTTTACAACTCTTCAATATAAGTCTCATTCAATATGGCATACTTTAATTCAGATACAAGACTCAATCATATTGTAGTTTAAATTTATCTTAAGTTCTTCTCAATCTTCATCATTCATGATGGTCGGCTTTTTTTTTTTCCCCTATATAATGCTTTTATTAGCCCTTATTGCACCAAACTATTCTTTATAGTGCTTTGTCATAGACTAATATAATTTTCCTATCAAAAACCCAATTTCAAACTTTATACTCACAATACTTTGTGATGCTGCTCAGAAGATTCATCCAAAAAATAAAACAAATGAATGCTCAGTTTTAACATAGTTCAGCTAATATCTACTTCATTCTCACACTATTAATAAACCATTATTGCCATCTTTAAAAAAAAAAAAAAAATCTTACACTCACAAATCTGAAACTCAATATGATCAACCAACTTATACACAATTATCACAAACCTTACATATCATTTTTTTCGTTCAAGACTGCTTAGCCACCTCCTAGCCCTCCCTTCATTGCTAATGATCCCAAAAAAAACTCTTTTTTTTTTTAAAGAATGAAAGATTATTATCCAAGTATATTCAAATAAAAAACTTTATAAAAAAAAGATATCCCAATCCAATAAGAGTTTAAACCAAATCTTATTTAAAAAAATTTCAATCAAAAAAAATTTAAATCAAATCCCAATAAGAAAACTTTGCGAGAAAAAACTTCAAACTAATAATAAATTCAAGTCAAATCTCAACATATACGTGCATTATATGTATGTAAGCATGTATATATTTGAGCAAAATCTCCATTCCATTTGATATGGCTTTCTCTTCTCTGATGTGACTGCACAAGATTAAAAATAATTTTAAATTTTAAATATATATATATATATATATATTAATTTTAATATTTATTGAATTAATGAATTAATTGAGG
This sequence comes from Metroxylon sagu, assembly GCA_017589505.3. Taxonomy (NCBI): domain Eukaryota; kingdom Viridiplantae; phylum Streptophyta; class Magnoliopsida; order Arecales; family Arecaceae; genus Metroxylon; species Metroxylon sagu. The sequence continues at coordinate 4,666,270 of JACVBY030000667.1, forward strand.
TTTTTTTTTTTTCATGAGTGAATCATTTGAGTTCTACTATTCTTATTTTTTATTTTTTAAATAAAAAACTATTTTTTTATGATGATGCTGCCGCCACCAGAAGAGCTCAACTTGAAAGATCTCCCACATAGAGAAAAGGGGAGCCCTTCCCTCAATTCTTGGCCGTGCCTGAGGGGTTTGGAAATAGATTTCAACCAGCAATTTGTATGCTTATAATCTCTCTGGCTCTCACTGTCGCTGTGTCACCATCCCCAGCATAAAGATCTACGAATGGGGAGAGATGCCAATCGTTTTAAGTTCGGTGGGCCTCTATTTTTAATATGGTTATAATTATTCTATATTTCAAAGTATCTTTGGTCTCCTCGTGTCGTGTCACAATCGAATCTTGGTGACTTGAGGCAATTGCGAAGCGTCACTCGCTATGGAGGCTCATACGCATACGTAGCAATTTTTTCCTTGGTTGTGAGGTTGGGAGGACTTTAACAGCATCAAGCAATTGACATGAACCATGAAAAATTTGAAGCCCGTCCGGCCATGGTTAATTTGAAATCATAACAAAGGCTCCGATTTCGGAAATGGGACGTAAGGAACCAACAACGACTTGTGTGGTGGACCTCACTTATAAGTTACTAAGCATTAAAATTCTTATGGACCAATCCTAACGGCAAAGGATTAATCTCACCGACAATCTTAGAAAATGGAACCAGAGGTCTTCTCATAGAATGATGGGAACCAAAAATGACTTTTGTGGCCCATACCTTGCGTTCTGATGACCACCAAAATTATCAAGGACAACCTTAGAAAACCTAGGCTTAAAACAATGGCCGTTCATCCTTGATGGTCTTTGGAGACCTTCCAAGGTATCCAAATAAAAATGTTATTCAAATTAATAATATTATTTGACATCATAGAAACAAACAATAATGGTTTAATGTGTTATTATTCAACTATATAAAATAGTACTTTTAACTTCAAATTTCTATTCTAGAAAGTAAAATTAAATCTTCTGGTCAAAAAATAATGATCCAAACAAATTGTGATGATATATTGTCATGTCCTAGACCCAATTCTAGCCGGACAAATAACACGGCCGTATATCATTTAGGATATGCCTCTAAAGGATATACAAGATCTATTTTACCAATTGTCATAATAACACAATATGCCTTTATTAATTTTCAAATTCAAATAATTCTACTAATAAAATAATAAAATTATTTTTATTTATTAAGTATCAAATATGATTCAGCCACTATGTATGAACTATTGCACTAATCACTCGATTTTATTATACTCTAACTTTATTTATTCTATTGTTCTAAAAAGATAAGTAAAAAATCACGTTAGCCAACAACTCAGCCTCCCAACCAACATAATTAATAAAAATATAGAAAATGACTAAGTATCAATGCTGAATCAATTAAAAAGTATTAGGAACTCACATTATATATCAAATACTCAAACAAACCAAAATGTACATATATTTTGCATACCAACAATTAACTATTCCATTAAATGAATATCCCATATATCATATATAACAATCTTTCCAATTAACCATAATTTTTTGTAACTTATATTTTTTTCTAATTTACATGTTAAGATCCATCAATAATTATCTTTTCTTTATTGAATTAATCATTGCCATACTTTTGCTCTTCGTTGGCAAACTATAATACACGGTATAACCTACCATGGCAAGATTGTCATCATATCACAAACAACTTACTCATCATGACACTAACTCAATATCATGACAATTTATTTGGATTGGGGTTATTTCAATACCATGTATCACTTATCTGGTACAGTGCTATTATGATACCATATACAACTTGTCCTTCGCAAGGTTATTTCGATATCATTTATATTCTGTCCATGATGAGGCTATCTCAATGCAATACATAATTTGCTTGTGGTGATGCTTTCTCAATAACCATGTATAATTTATGGTGAGCCTATCTCAACACCATGAACAACTTACTTATAGTGAAGCTATTATAACACAGGCATATAACTTGTTTGTGGTGAGACTAGCTCAGTACTACAAGCAATTTGCTTATGGTAGGTCCATCTATATTTCATAGCTAGTCCAAGTATCTATCACTCAACTATCTGTTTCTATCTGTATTTCATAACTAATCCAAGTATCTACTACTTAACTATCTATTTTTATTAACTTCATTTTTTTTATACTTGTAACACAAAATATTATTTAATAATATATTTTACATAAAAGTTTGATACAAATGATTCACATGTCATACAATCTAAAATCAATATGTAGTACACATATACATAAGGATTCTTAAAAAGAAATTACCTTAATCATTATCATAGAGTGCGCGGCATACATACATATATAATATCCAAAAAAACCTTCAAAAATCAATAGGTCTCCTACTTTCCATATAATACTAGTTTCTTAAAGCTAGTAAATTTCATACTTCCAGTAGGATACCAATTCTCTAGCCAAAACTCAAAAAAGAAATATGAAGTAATTATCAAAAAATAGATTCCTGACTTCTATTAAACTTCTAATTAATTTAGCAAGAGCTTTTATAATAAAGAAACTAAAAATTTTAGATAAAAATATTAAAAAAATATTTATAAATCATGGAGTAAAGGATGGTATTTCCATAACTTTTAAAAAAATTCATCAGCATCCATATATGCTCATTAAATTAATCATAGCTTCATGAATCTGATCTTTATTTTAAGTGATTCAAGATCTAAAGCTAACTCAAAGCTAAATATCATAAAAGTGGATTTACTTGAAATTGTGATTATATTAGCCCTAATGAAACTCTTTTTTAATTGAGGTATGATGGACTTCTTATTATATACCATCAAGTTTTTCTTTTCACCATGAACATAAATAAACTGCTCTATATTTTCAATCTTTAGTCTACTTCAAACTATAGGTGTGGTCGAGGCAGCTTGCTAAATTGAAACCAAGTAATTTGATGAAGTGATCTTCATTGGTGGTACATTGGGCTGCCACACATCATGTAAAACTTTCAAACCGACAAAAGGAAGCATCTAGCGCGGCGAACCTAAACAACACGCCTTCCAAAAATCTAAATGTTCGTGTAGTTTCATGGGACCCACGGAATAACAAATTGGTCTGTTAACCGTTGGCGTCTCCATCAATCTATACGTCCATGCTGACCCAAACCAAACACGTGTTCACCGGAGGCCGATCATGAATCGCCATGGGCCACTCGGGCCATGTGTGGTCCCCAACGTAGGTCATCTACCACCACCCGTCCAAGCATCAAGGTACGTGACCACTCCTTAACGTGTGGTTGGGAAGAGATGTTCCACATTGAGTCCAATCTAGGACCAGCAATCAGAGTCCAACAGAGCCTTCCGGAACAAGCTCGTAGCTTGAGAACCAAACAAAAAAAAAAAAAAATCCTGGGCACCGTCACGTACAAGCATGCATTATAAATACAGGAGATCGTTGAAGGGCACCGGCAAGCCAAATCAAAAGACCTACAATCCAAGCAAGAGGAGTTGCACCTCAGCAACCACCCAACGTTAGAATAGAATGGCATTCTCTACCTGCTTCGCATCCCCCTCATGCCATGCCGGGGGCAATGGTTGGGTGGTGGCAAGTCAAGTCCACTCCCAACCTCCTACGAGGCGGTCAGCAAACTATCAGCCAAGCTCATGGGACTATGACTCCCTTCAGTCCTTGAAGGGTGGTGACCTGGTGATTGCCCTAGCTCAGTCTCTAGGGAGTTGTCACCATGGGTCGGGCTCGGTTTAGGCTAGGGTCTTTCTGTGTCCAACTCAACCCTTCATCTAGATCTCACATTCATGTTGTCCAAAGTTCTTTAGAGCAAACTAAAGCCTGTTGTTAAAAGCGTGAACCTTTTGCAACGCTAGCTGGAGAAAGTTCCTACAGGCGAGGTACATGGCAAGTTTTTATTGATTATGAACAATCTGCCATGCATCCAACTTGTGGAAGTTCTACTACTTCGGTTGCAGTCTTGTAGAGGGTCCGCTGCAAGCTCTATTTCCAACTTTTTTTTTTTTTTTCATATGTTGGACTTAAGATGGAATTCAGAATAATTTACGTGTGGAAGTAGGCTAAGAACTAACTTAGAAGTCTCGCTTTAAGCCCTGGAGTATTAGAAGGCTAATCTAACTCGTTCACCTCCAATGCTCGTAATGGATTGCTGACTTTTTGTTGTCTGTGGTGCAGAACGGGACACGCACGACACATCTGGAAAAGTTGAAGGAGGACACAAGGCACTTGTTATACAAGGAGGCTGAACCAGTGGCTCGACTCAAGCTGGTCGATGCCCTGCAGCGTCTTGGTGTGGGTTATCACTTTGAAGAGGAGATCAAGGATGTCCTTGGCTCGATGCCTATCGAGAGGGCAAGCATGCTGTTCAAAGACGACATCCATGCCACGTCTTTGCTATTTAGACTCCTTAGAGAGCACGGGTTTCCTGTTGCCCCAGGTAATGACTCTTGCCATATTGAGTATCTTTGATTCTCGTGATAAGTTACTGACATGGAAGAGATTTGTTTACCAAACCAAAAAAATATGGGTAAAATTTTTAGATGACATTAGGACAGCACAAAATTTATAAGAACCCCGTTCTCAATATTCACGGATCTGATAGTTCTATACCGGTGGTGGCCTGCAACAAGGTTGGTCGATACCAAATTTTGCATCACTGGGCCAGTCTCTTTGATAAGATTTTTTTTTTTTTTTTTGGTATATCACTGAGTGATACGTCATTAGACTTCTAGTTAGTTCTTGTTGGCTTAGAGTATTGATATAACCTGTGTATAACAAATGACTTTAAAACATTCCCTACACGATATAAAATGGCACGTATAGTGTAAAAAAATGCACCAAATGGCTTTAAAAAGCATGCTGATGGAATCTCCAAGATCTACTTGCTGGTCACACATCCTATGCTGTAAGTACTAAATTCACATTTACGAGAGCTACCCTGCATGATTCCATTTTATTTTGAAAAATAATTTATGGTTTCTTTCTGGAATGGACTTGGATTATATTTAAGTTCACCGACCTTTTGAACTTAATCTTAAGCCTCGAGTATCCTGAAAAAAAAAAAAAAAATCTGTAATAATTTATTCCGTGCTTTTGGTTAGTGGGTTTCCAATGCCTTCAGATATGTTTTCCTTCGGATGCATCATGTTTTCCTTTTGGACACAGAAGGGAGACGTCCGAGTTCGCCATGCTAAACCGCACGCATAACTGAAATAAATTATAGACATATTTGATAAGCGACAAGGATGAGACGTTAACCTTTTATAGTAACTTCCGACCTTCATACAGACTTATCAATCGATCATGTACACTTATTCAACCATTTTTCTTACGGATTTTATTATTATGCATATATATTTATCTATGGGATATATTTATATTTTTAATATACATATTTATTCTATCAGTATTTATACTTATTCATCCACTATATATAATAATTCTATCAGTATATACATTTATCCACCAACTATACTTGTTAGAGACCGTTTGTCAAGATAAAAAAATACAGGAGCTTTTTATTAAAGTGTGGTCCATGAAGGGATTGTTTGTTAAGTCTTCCTAAATTATATACTTGTTCAGCGAGAATTTAAAAATATTGAAGACCTACTTATGGATCTATATATAATGCTTCTTAAAAATATCAAAGACTACACATGGATCTATATAAATGTTTCTTTCTCTTTTCTTTTGTTATTGCCATTGCCTTTATTTTCTTGAAATAAAAATAAGGATGCTTTAAGAATAGGGTTGGGTTTGGGCTTCAAATTAATGCACAAAAAAATTTTGGACCCGGCTTGACCTGTTACTTGGTTTGACTTGAACCTGATTTGAAATTCAAGCCCGAAAAAGACATGAAACATTGGTTCTTAGTTATTCAAAGCTGAATCTAGTTCAAATATAATTTCAAAACTTAAAAATATGGTAAGCCTTTTAAATTTTTTACTAAATTTTCTGTTGATAATGTAAGAATTGCTCTCCATGTCAGAGCAAATTTTTTAAGTAATTAGATGTAATTATGTAAAATATTGCTTATTTTTATGTAAACATTTAAAAGCTAAAAATTAACTCTATTGGCTTAATTTTTGGCTTAAATGAATTGTTGTGTCCTAACTCGATTAGATTTTGGGTTGCACGGGTTGAGCTTGGGTCTAATTCCTAAAAAAAAAAATTAAGTTTGAACCCAATCCAAGACCTAAAAAGAAATTAGGTTGGACTCAAGCTAAAGCATGGCCCAATCTAACTTTTGGACTTGGCTCAAGCTAGGGCGAGACCCAATCTGACCTAGCCCACTTCCAATCCTACTTAGGAACCATGTTCCTATACAGTGTTGAAATTGCATGATCGAGTATTATCAATTGATGAATGTTTAGTTCTTAGCAATCCATTGCCCTTTTCATTGTATAGTTCTGCAAAGAAAGATTGAGCTAACACAAAAGAAATTACAAGATTAGTTCACCGGTGCATGCGAAGATATTGATTTTTTAAATTTTCTTTTAATATGGAGTTTTAGTCAATTTTAATACTACAGCCTAACTAGTAAATGCTTGTGTCCTGCAGACATCTTCAAAGGCTTCAAAGAAGAGAAGGGAAACTTCAAGGCAAGCCTTCTGAAGGACACTCAGGGATTGTTATCTCTACACGAGGCTTCATATCTTGCTTTTGAAGGAGAAACGCTGCTGGATGAAGCAAGACTTTTTACAACTAAATATCTCACCGATATCAAACTACAAATGGATCCATATTTTAAGGGGAAAGTGGCTCTAGCTTTGGACCTTCCTTTGCACTGGAGGACTCCAAGGTTGCAAGCAAGATGGCACATAGATCAATATGGAAGAGAAGGAAACATGGAGCCTATGCTTCTTCAATTTGCTAAGCTTGATTTCAACATGGTGCAAAGCATCCACCAAAGTGAAATTAGGAAATTGGCAAGGTAAATACATACTTATCTAAGACTCAACCAGGCATCTTAACTGTTGCTATTGCCACTAAAATTTTGCTCTATAATTTTTCTTTTGGATTTTCCATTAATTGGATTCTCTTACGGTTAAGATAAAATTGATTATTTTTATATTCTCCAAGTAAAAGTTAATATAAGGATATTAACTAAAAACAACTTTAACATGTATTTGGAATCATTAGTTGGAAATAAGTCTACGAGAATATTTATAAGGATTTTTAAGTGTTTGTAACACGAACATGCATGGCAGTTAAAAAAAAAAAACCATGCTTACTTTAATTGCTAATAAGCTGATGCTTGGCTGTATGATGAAGCACACTTGAATTAGCTAGCAAGTTTTTCTCAAACCGAAACTTTTACATTAAAGAAATTCAATACCTTCTTTCTTTCTTTTTTTCATTTTCTGAGAATACAATCCCTTTGTAAATTTGATCTGCTAATTATCATGCTAATCAACTTGCTGGTTTTTGTTTTATAGGTGGTGGAAAGATGTAGGCCTTGGGGAGAAATTGAGCTTTGCGAGAGATCGGTTGATAGAGTACTTCTTCTTCGCAACAGGAATTGTATTCGAGCCACATCTTGGATATTGTCGAGAGGAACTTACTAAAGCATTTGCTTTGGTGGCAATCATAGATGACTTCTATGATATTTATGGAACTCTGGAGGAACTTAACCTTTTCACCAATGCTGTCCAAAGGTTGGTAGGATTTTATTGTTTAAATTTAGTTTGCATTTGATTTAGGAACAAAGAAGGAATAAGTTCTGAGACAAGTTTCTTCCTGCCAAATGGGTTTAAAAAATGGATGCAAGGAGAAGTAACTATTTTGTTCCAACCATTTAACCCAATATATAACCATGGAAATCTATGTAGATATATTTAGTTTCATATCGGTCATAAACTCAAGAGATTTATTTATTTATGTAGAGTCAAAGAACTTGAACAATTTATCGCTCACCTTTTTAGAGAAATTCAAGGTTACTATAAATAATATCAAAATAGAATTAACAAATGATTCATGTTGACTAAGTAATATTATAATATAGGTTTTTTTGGAAATTAACTATGAGCCTATCATGATATCTGTGTGTAGATTTGTCTAAGTTTGAATCTTTAACTTCACAACAATGCAATGAGAGTTTGTAAAAACACGTGCAAGTAATGCTTATGGTTATATTTGATTGATTTGGATCCTTAGCTGAGCAAGAACATATTTAATCTTTATAAAGAAACCCGGGATACTTATTAGGTGTCAAAGAACTTCAATAATACATTGTAATGAGCATTTCGATAGGATGTTGGATTGTTACATTAACTACGTTGGAAGGAACCTAGAATAACTTTATTTTTGAAATAAGACTCTCTTTTAGTTCCATTTTTTTCTTCTGAACTAAAGGATCAGTTATTCAATAAATTATAGTCAAAATAAAAATACAAACAATCTAACTTAATCAATAGCGGGTAACTCAGTTAGTCGGCATGTCTCTCTGCATATAAGAAATCTCGTATCCAAAATCCAAGTACTGGCAACAAAAAAGGGAGAGAAGTCTTATTGTGTTTTCAGAATATATATTTATATATATTTCTAATAACTAGTATCAATTTTTAATAAGAGTGACTTTTGAATTCTGTTTATAGGTGGGACTCCAATGCAATGGAAGGATTTCCAGATTATATGAAAATATTGTATTCAGCTTTGTACAACACAACCAATGAAGTGGCGGATCATATACGTAGAGAAGAGGGCTGGGATGTCCTTCCTTATCTCAGAAAAGCTGTAAATTAACTACCCCATCGTCCTTTTATATTAGTTTAGTAGTAATAGAATAATGACATGACCACAAATAATCTGAGAAATACTCAAGTGTACACATTATGGCAACCAGCAAGTTATTCCATCGAATTTTGCTTCAAATATTCCTCAACATAAACATCCAGAAAGATTTGTTACCATGCCTCATTGATCTTAGAAGTTTGAAGCATGACAGACTTGCTGATGTTGTATGACTGATAAATTTTCACACTTGATATGATTGTTTCAGTGGGAGGACCTATTCAACGCCTTCCTAACGGAGGCAAAGTGGCATTACAGCAGCTACAAACCAACCCTAGAGGAGTATCTAAACAATGCCCGCATGTCAGTGTCCGGCTGTGTCCTACTAGTCCATGCTAGCTTCTTATCAAAGCAGAGAGTCACAAAGGAGGCATTGCAACGCTTAGAGACCTATCCGAGCCTCTTCCTGTCCTCCTCCGAGATCTTTCGTCTTTGCAATGATTTAGCCACGTCTTCGGTAAGTCATGCTAATTTTATTAGTACTTTTCCTTCTCTCTGAGAAAACGAAGTATGAAATATTTTTTGAGTGCTGGAACTTCAAGCGTATAAGAACAAGTTCACTATAATCCTAGTTAAAAATCAGCCAAAACTGGGTTGCTAGGCAAAACTATGAATTTTTCTCATCATCTCAGCCTACTGGGCCAACCAGTCAGCAGAAGGCAGGCTTGGCGACCTCTACAGAAGTAGTATCAGATGACACCATATAGATGGTTAGATCATTAAAATGGACTAGTATAATATATGAGCACTGGGCTATCCAGAAAAATTGAGGCGATTTAAAGAAAAAAATTGTTGTGATTGTGCTTGAATTACCAATTCGATGCTAAACATAATGATATGTATATTTGATCAATGCAGGCAGAGTTAGCGAGAGGTGATACTCCAACATCCATTCAATGCTACATGCAAGACAATGGTGTCTCTGAGGCAGTTGCCCGCCAAGCCATGCAAGATTTAATCATGAACTCATGGAAGAAGCTGAACAGAGATGCTGTTGATTGCCATCCACTCCCTCGATTCATTGCTAATGCAGCAATAAATCTTGGACGGACATCCCATTGCACATACCATAAGGGAGATGGTTTGGGAGCTCCAGATCAAGAGAAGAAGAATATGATCAAATCCCTGTATTTTGATCTTGTAGAACTCAAAGGAGGGCAGGATTCTTTAGGGCATCTTGATGATAGGCTTGTGGTCAGCAACGCGTAATAGGGACAATTTTGATGGCAAGATATTGTATGTATTGTAACTTGTAAATAATATGGCTTCAGTTACTCCTCGCAATTTGTCATGACTTTGTGTGATTTGGTTGGGGGCTATCCTGTCCATCCGTTTTTCAGGAAAAAAATATAAAGAAAGAAAAAAAACATTAAAAAAAAAAAAAAAAAAGATAACTACCTGTGTCATTTTCTAAATGGGATCCAGGCTTTTAACTTTTTAGGACCTTAAATCCAGAAAAAAATGGAAACGAGAGTAATTGATGCATTATCAAGGTAGAGTCTTTGGGCATGGCAAATTGAGAAATATAGGATAATGTTTTAATAGACTTTGCTTACAAAAATTTGGAATAGTCCAAACCATATGAAATTTAACGATAAATCTGCATTGATTCAAGTCTTTATTTATTCAAGTCCAAATTAATTGAGCTTTCTAATTTACTTCATCAGTTTGAAGCGAAAGTTTATTGCCCTCTTTTCTAAAATATTTGTATATAAGAAATTTTACTTTTGCCATCAATGCTAGTAAGAGCAGCGTCACTTTATTCTCCTGCACTATTTTCTCTAGTTCCATCAAGAGACATTGTTAACATGTATGGGCAATCAAGATTTGGTTAGAGGTTTTAGCTTTGTTAAAATGTTGAAATGTCGAGCTTGGTAACATGTTGGATATGTTTTAGGATGGAGTTCTCTCAGGTTCTGTAAGAAATGAAAACAGCATTCAACCAGAGTGTTATTATGACAAACTAACTCGAAACTTTTCTCTTCAAGCGACAAACTAAGTAATTTGATGAAGTTGAATGTGTGATTTTCATTGGTGACACGTTGAGCAACCATATATCATGCAAAACTTTCAAACGGACAAAGGGAGGGGCATCTAGTATGGCGAACCGAAACCACATGCCTTTCAAAATCTAATTGGCCTTTAGCCGTTGGCATCTCCATCTATATGTCCATGCTGATCCACCCGAATCCAAAGTCATCAGAGGAGTAGCTACACCGGAGGCTGATCATGGAACACCATAGGCCACTCCGGCCATGCATGGCCCACAACGTAGATCATCTACTAGAACTACCACTCATCCAAGCAACAAGGTCAGTGACCACTCCTTACGTGTGGTTTGTAAAAGAGGTTCCACAGTGGGTCCAATTAAGGACTAACAAGCAGAATCTAAGAGAGCCTTCCAAACTAGCTCGCAACTTCATAACCAAACAAATCCTGGGTACTCTCTCGGCAAGCCAGTCAAAAGATCTGCAATCCAAACAAGAGTAGCACCGCCTCAGCAACCACCCAACATTAGAATAGAATGGCATTCTCTACGTGCTTTGCATCCCCCTCATGCCACGCCGGGAGCAATGGTTGGGTGGTGGCAGGTCAAGTCCGCTCCCAAGCTCCTACGAGGTGGTCAGCAAACCATCAGCCTAGCTCACGGGACTGTGACTCCCTTCAGTCCTTGAAGCCAAGGGTGGTGACTAGGTGATTGCCCTAGCTCAGTCTCTCGGGACGATTGTAAGCATGGGTCGGGCTCGGTTTAGGCTAGGGTCAAACTTACAACCCTTCGCCTAGATCTCACTTTCATGTTGCGTCTGCTCGGGCTTTGCCAAGCGTATACTAAAGTTCGGTCCAAAGTTCTGCAGAGCAAACTAAAACCTATTGATAAAACCGTGAACCTTTTGCAACACTAGCTGTAGAAAGTTCCTACAGGCGAGGTACATGGCAAATTTTTATTGATTATGAACAATCTGCCATGCTTCCAACTTGTAGAAGTTTTCCACCACTTTGGTTGCAGCCTTGTGGAGGGTCCGCGGCAAGCTCTATTTGCGACTTTTTTTTTTTTTTATATATAGGACTTAAGATGGAGTTCAGAATAATTTGTGTGTGAAAGTAGGCTAGAATTAAGGAGCTGATATCCTGGTTACCTGAAAGAACTAATTACTTAGAAGTCTAGCTTTTAGCCCGAGAGTGTTGGAAAGTCAATCAAATTCGTTCACTCCAATGCTCGTAATGGATTGCAGAGTCGACTAGGCCCAACAAAGTCCATTCGATAGGTTTGGATCAAGCCTTGGACAAATACGTCTTCCTCCCAGAGACTAATCTGGATAGATAAGGTTTATCCAAGCCTTAGGAGCCTCATGGGGATTTTCTTAATCCTTGATTTAATCCCCTTAATCACCGAGAGATGGCGTTAGGTTCAATGTTTCGAGGGATTAAGGTGCTGTTGGAAAGAAAGAAGCCGTAAGGGAGGAGCTATATTCTTTCTTGGATTCGCTCCAAAATTTTCAGGCAAACTCTAAACTTTTAATTACCTTAACTTCTCTTTTGATCTACAAACGATTTAGCTAGGAATTTTAATGGGATTTATGCTGATTCTTGGGGATTTAGAGCCTTGGAATGATAGGTTAGATGCTCTGTCTCACGGAGTAGAACAGAGCATCAATTTCCGATGTAGGCTATAGACGGGATTGAGGTTAGGGATCCAAAATAATGCACCTAACTATTGATTAGCTGAGCTTGGTTTGGAGATTGTTAGCCATTATAGTTATAAAAATTAATTCAAAATTTTTCATGTAGGTGAGCGATGTCCCTAAGCTATATTATTATTAGGCTTAGCAGCAAAAAAAAAAAAAAGATAAATAGATTAATTACGAATTAATTAAATTAATAAACAACTTATTTACAACTTTAGTTAAATGTTGTTTAATTATGAAAAGTTTATGATGATGATTAATGATATTATCCAGTAAATTATATTTGCATATTTAGTGTGGATATTTTATTACTTTTTAAAAGAATTACTATTATTACTATTTATTGTTTAGAAAAATTGTTATTAATATTGTTTAAATTATGAAATATCGACGGCACTATATTAACAAAATAAATTTATTATCATAAAAACATTTTAATATTAAAATAAAAATAAATATACTAATAGAATAATAATAATAACAATATACAATAAAAATAAGAAAATACTAAGAATTATAATATATAAAGAAAAGATCAAAATAAATAAATTTATAAATGACACATTCCACATTATGAATAAAAGGAAATATGGTCTCATATATAAGTAGTTACTGGAAAAAATTAATTATTGAATTAAAAATTAACAAATTGAGTAAATTTTGATTGATAATTGTACCTTCATAGGGGACATATGAGAGTAGAACCTCGGATATATATGTGTGGCTGTAGTTTTTGAAAAAATCAATGACATAAAATATATGATGATACAAAAATTTAATATTTCATATTGTTCTGATTAAAATACATATAGAAATTTGAATAATGACATGATACTTTTATATAAAACAACATTGAAAACTAATAGTTATGACATGTAAAGTCTCATAAAAATTTTATATTAACTTGTGCAACCACTAGTTTATAATTAATGCTACTTACTGAGTATCTTATTATTATTTTTTTCTAAATTTATACTTTTTTTTTTTTTCAAATTCAAAGATATGAACAAAACGAACACCGATTAGAAATGGCTAGACATTGCTTCTAATTATTTTTAGTTAATTAGTTAGTTATTTTCAGTTGATTAGTTGAGTTTGATGTTAGCTTTAAACTAGTTAATTAGTTAGTAAAGTCTTGATGTTAGTTCTTTTGGGAATTGTTGATAACTTTTGTGGATTAAATGTTTTAATTTAATTAACTAATGAATAATAATTTGTTTTAGAGAATTAATGCTAGTTAGCCCATACCCAAATCATAGTCTTCGACTCCATCCCACCAGCTTCATTGCTAAACTGTATGATGGATACCCCACCATCTTCGCCGCCTGAGAGAAAACATCTCTAGAACTGCACCATGTTTTGCCATTTTGGGGGCAAGGCAACCTTACCGATCCTAACCGAGAAAAGACCCCCGAACCTACCATCGGCTCCTTCGTTCATGGCCAAGAAACCTTGACCCTAAACTTAACCCTGATTTCCTAAGGCGAAAAGAGGGGGCTTCTCGATGCCACCAAACCATCCAGAAGGACCCCGACTTACCACCAAACCATGCAGAAGGACCGAGTTCAGCAACTGCCGTGCCACTCGCTCCAACATCGATTCAATCTCTCCCCTTTCCCTGGTTGCATGATTCTGGATTTGCCGAGGGCCATTTGGAGAGCGACTTCGAATATAGAGCGCCGAGAGAATGAATTAAATGTGCGATGAGAGTAAGTGGTGACAACCATGAAGCCCCAAGAGAAAGAGGAAGAGGTGAGTCCGATAACCTTCCTCGGGTGGCAACCGTATATAGAGCGCCGAGGATATTCTTAGTGGTCGACACGCAGTATATAAATAGATGCTTTTAGCGGAGACGTGGCAAATAAAGAACCTCTTAAAATACGTATGCATCAAGCTATAAAGCCATAACTCTCGTAAGAATTAATTTTTATAATATAGTACGTGATAAATTTTGAATAACTTTTATCAATATTTCGTAATAGGGACCTTTTAATTCTGCTTATAGGTGGGACTCCAACGCAATAGAAGGATTTCCAGATTATAAGAAAATATTGTATTCAGCTTTGTACAACACAACCAATGAAGTAGCGGATCATATACGTAAAGAAGAGGGTTGGGATGCCCTTCGTTACTTCAGAAAAGCGGTAAATTAACTACTCCATCCAGCTGTAATAAAATAATGGCATATTGGCCATTTATTACTATGACTCATTGATCTTAGAAGTTTCCCGCGGGGAGTATCTAAACAATACCCAGATGTCGGCTTCTTATCAAAGCAGAGGGAGGCATTGCAATGCTTAGAGTCCTACCCGAGCCTCTCCCTGTCCTCATCCGAAATCTTTCGTCTTTGCAATGATTTAGCCGCCTTTTCGGTATGCAATGCTAATTTTATGGATCAGTGTAAGGGGCCACAGTTAACTATGCAAGCTAAAACTTCTTTTAAATAAGGACAGGACCTATTGAGAAAAGTGGGCCTTCTCCAAAGGAATCCCACTAGTTCGTAGTGACTTATTCGTTTGGTGTTGGAACGTCAAGTGAATAAAAACATAATCACTATAATCCAAGAAAAGTATCAGCCAAAACTGGTGACAATGCAAAACGATGGATTTTTCTCCCATCTCAGACTACTGGGCCAACCAGTCAGTAGAAGGCAGGCTTGGCGACCTCTACGCAAGTGGTATTGGATGCCATAGGACACCATACAGATGGTAGGATCATTAAAATGGACCAGTATAACGTGCGAGTACAGGAAGTGAGGAGATTTAGAAGAAAAAATTACTATGGTTATGCTCGCATTACCAATGTTTGGATGCTAAATATAATTATGTGTGTATTCTATCAATGCAGGTGGAGTTAGAGAGAGGTGATAGATACTCCATCATCTATCCAATGCTACATGCAAGACAATGGTGTCTCTGCCCCCAAAGCCATGCAAGATTTAATCATTAATTCATGGAAGAAGCTGAACAAAGATGCTGTTGATTGCCATCCACTCCCTCGATTCATTGCTAATGCAGCAATAAATCTTGGACGAATATCCCATTGCACATACTACAAAGGATATGGTATAGGATCTCCATGGTGTGGCATGCAAGAATGGAATCTAACTTAGAAGATTAATTAATTGATTGAGCAATGATACCTATCTACATTAATATTAATTCAGGCATAAGAATGCTAAAAGTAATTCAAAGAAGGGACTACTTAATGAAATGAAATCTACCAGCTATGTAACTCAATCCTGATCCAAAGAAGAAGGGATCTAATGATTGAGGACCCTTAAGACCAAGATGTATACCTTCATATGATCAGACTTAAGAGATTCGGATGAGTTTAATCACCAATGATGAGCACTCACTTTGTTATTGGAAGGTTATTTTCAGCACTTCATTGAATCGCTACTGGACTTAACGATTGTCACCACTAGTATGAGAACTCTATTCATAATAGGTTTCAAGGCAAGACAACCTTCTCTTTAACTCTGGATTGTAGGGGGATCCTTGAGGGCTTAAAGATGATGACGTGGAGAGCTGAAATGAAGAAGACGCCCCTTGGTAGACCAAAGCTTGAAAGATATTTAAGTTGAACCTCACGCTCATTCCCTCACGGAAGACATTTGTATCACACAAATGAAAAGAAAAATGGAACTAGAATAGTTTTCATTTTATTCATTCATAATCTCTATTACAAGGGCTATGGAGAGGTATTTATAGTCCCTCCAAACTCATTTGAAAATTCAAAATTCATGGAGACTTACATGGAGAAGATAGTGGGGAGTTGGAGAAAATGAAGGGGAGTTACATGATTTATGGAGAAATATGTGGGCGGACCAATTTGAATTTGAATTTAATTGTTGGCGCCCAAGTAAAGAAGATGGAGGGGAGTTACATGATTTATGGAGAAATATGTGGGCGAGCTAATTTGAATTTGAATTTAATTGTTGGCGCCCAAGTGGAGAAGATGGAGGGGAGTTACATGATTTATAGAGAAATATGTGGGCGGGCTAATTTGAATTTGAATTTAATTGTTGGCGCCCAAGTGGAAGCTGAAATGTTGAAGTAGTATAATCTCTTGAACTGAGTTGGTTCCGGTGCTCGAGTTGGATTTTTGGGTTATGGTTGAGCTGACTCCTATGGCTTCAAATGGCCTGCTTTATAATTCAATCCATAATGAATTTGATCGAAAACATTTGTTGGTGTCCGCACCAAATTTTTCGAGGTGGTGAGAACTCGACCCTATCGAGTATGGGTCAACTTGGTTTTGGTAATGTTCCAATAAGTCCGGATCAATTCGTTGCAGGTCCTCCTTAGTGATCCACGAGTTTTCAGATTCTGGTCGCCCTTGCCAACAAACCAGATATCGTTGGTAGTCCTTGTTCCAGGTAGTGACAGTCTTATCGTCCAGAATTTGTTCAATTTTGTCTTGCCTCTTTGGAAAAGTGGTTGGTGGACACTCGGGGGCAAGTTCACTCTCAAAAATAGGGTCAGGCCCAAAAGGCTCGCTAGGTATCATCATTGGCTCCTTATACTCTATCAAGTCTGAAACATTGAAGGTCGAGCTGATACTTAGGTCAGAAGGTAACTCAAGTACATATGCATTAGGTTCGATCTTCTTTATGATTTTAAATGGGCCTGCACCGTGGGCATATAATTTTTCAAAGGTTCCAGATGGGAACCTTTCAGGTCTGAGCCTAATCATTACGTGGTCTCCTTCATAGAATTCTTTGATTCTCTTACATGAATTAGCCATATGTTTATAGGCTTCATTGCTCAAGTTGAGTTTCTTATTGATTTCTTGATGCAAGTCCTTAATATGCTGTGCATAGAATTCAGCAGACTCGGAGATTCATGCATGTGTGGGTAAAGGGATAAGATCTAAGGGCTTCCTAGGTTTGTAACTATGGACCACCTCAAATGGACTCTTTTCAGTAGATCTATTGACTGAGCTATTGTAAGGAAACTCAGCACGAGGGAGTAAGAGATCCTAATTTTCCACACTATCACCAACTAAACATCTTAGCAAATTTTCTAGACTCCAGTTAACTACTTCAGTTTGACCATCCATTTGAGGATGATAGGCTGTGGAGAACTTCAGTTTGGTTCCTAGCATATGCCAAAGGATCTTCTAAAAATAACTAGTGAACCTAACATCTCTATCTGATACAATGGTTTTGGGCAAACCATGTAGTCTCACCACCTCGTCAAGAAAAAGTTTGGCCATTTTTGAAGCATCTAGGGTTTGAGAACATGGGATGAAGTGAGCCATCTTAGAAAATCGATCAGCTACAACGTAGACGGAATCATGTCTTCTTGAGGTCTTTGGAAGTCCTAGTACAAAGTCCATACTAAGATCCTGCCATGGACAATCAAGGACTGGTAAGGGAGTGTGCAGACCAGTGTTTTGCTTTTGTTGTTTGGCAATAGCACAAGTTCGACATTGAGCTACAACTTGGGCCACACTCCTTTTGAGGCCTGGCCAAAAGAATTGGTCTTCTACCGCTAAGATGGTCTTGTTTCTACCAAAATGACCTGCTAGGCCTCCAGCATAAACTTCCCAGATCAGAAACTCTCTAATAGAAGTTCGGGGAACACACAGTTGATTTCCTTTGAAAAGGAATCCATTTAGAAGAGTATAGTCACTATGTACACTAAATGGTCCTTGTTGGAGGGATTGATAGATTTCACTAAACTCTGGACACTTAGGGTATTCCTCTTTCAGTCTATCAAACCCTACAACCTCGGTGCTAACTGAGGTCAAAAGCATGGATCGTCGGCTTAATGCATCTGCAACCCTATTTTCAGTGCCAGCACGGTGTTTTAGAACAAAAGTGTATGCCTGAATGAATTCTACTCATTTCCCATACCTAGGGTTCAATTTCTTTTGGGTATTAAGGAATTGTAAGGCTTCATGATCGGAATAAAGAACAAACTCCTACGGTAGTAAATAGTGTCTTCAATACCTCAAAGCCTGAACTACCGCATACAATTCCTTATCATACGTCGAGTATCTCATCCTTGTCTCATTCAGTTTCTCACTAAAGAATGCCACTAGATGACTCTCTTGACTCAAAACTCCTCCAATCCCTACTCCAGAGGCATCACAAGCAACCTCAAATACTTTGAAAAATCGGGTAACCTCAAAATAGGTGCTTGTGTCATTTTCTTCTTTATTTCTAGGAAGGCTCTATCAGCGGGTTTTGTCCATTCAAAGGTTCCCTTCCTAATGCAGTCAGTAATGGGTGCCACTATCGTGCTAAATCCTCAAATGAATCTCCTATAGAAGGTGGCTAGACCATGGAAACTACAGACATCATGGATGCTTTTGGGTACCGGCCACTCGACTATGGACTTGACCTTTTCAGGGTCGGCAGACACCCCTTCAGCGGTGATAATAAATCCTAGAAAGATAACTCTATGGGTCATAAAGTCACATTTCTTGAGGTTGGCATAGAGTTTATCCTGTCTAAGGGCTTGGCAAACCTGTTTCAGATGGTTCAAGTGATCTTCCTTTGTTCTATTGTAGATGAGAATGTCATCAAACTAGACCACTACGAATTTCCCAATGAATGTCCTTAAAACCTGGGTCATGATACTCATGAAGGTATTAGGTGCGTTGGACAGACCGAAAGGCATTACTACCCACTCATATAAGCCATCTTTGGTTTTGAAAGCAGTTTTCCATTCATCCCCGGGCCTAATTCTTACTTGATGATAGCCACTCTTAAGGTCAATTTTGGAGAAAATTTTGGCTCCCGCCATCATATCCAACATGTCATCCAAACGGGGAATAGGAAAACGATACTTAAAGGTGATCTTATTTATGGCTCTGCTATCTACACATATTCTCCATGTGCCATCTTTCTTAGGGGTCAGAAGGGCTGGTACTGCACATGGGCTTAGGCTTTCTCTAATGAATCCCTTTTGGAGAAGTTCTCCAACTTGATGTTATAACTCAGAGTATAGGATTCATCCTATAATGGGGAAGGTTTGGTAACGTCGATCCTGGGATCAAATCTATGGCATGTTGAATGTCTCTCAAGGGTGAAAGATGATTAGGAAGGTCTTCGAGAAAGATATCTTGAAACTCCTCTAAAAACCTTAACACTTCCTGGGGTTGTTTCTTATGGGGTTGGTCCTGATTTTCCTTAGTTGTTAAAACCCAAACAGGTGAACCATTGCTAAGCTCTTGCTCTAATTCCTTAGCAGTGATCATGTTTATTCCTTGTCTTTTATCCCTCAAATGACTTGACCCTCTCTTAACTTGGTCTTTAGGTGGTAAGAAATTGATTACAATCTTCTTCCCATTTATGAGTGAAAGAGCATGAATTAGAACGGCCATAGAGTATAGCGTCATGATCATACAATCATGGTCGTCCTAATATGATGCTACTAACTCCCATCGGAAGAACATCGCACCAAATCTTTTCTTGGATGACTGGAACTGGATTGTGACTTGGCACCTAGAATTGATGGGAATCGAGGTTGAATCTATCCAGGATACCTTATAGGGATTAGGATGGGGCACAGTAGGTAATCCTAGGTTCTTGATTGTACTAGTTGATATGGCATTGACACAACTACCACTATCTAAGATGACCTTGCACACCTTTTCTCCTATCTTGATAAAGGTTTGTAGGATACTAGTCCTACGCTAATCTTCTTGCTCCTTGGCCTGGGTCAAGATACATCTCACAACCCCTAGTAGTTATGATGAGTCAATGATCTCTTCATCCCCTTCATACTCATCAACTAAACTCACACCTGCCTCATACACTTCTTCCTCCTCATTATTTTCTAGAGGTTCAGTTACTTCCTATTCTACTTCCCCTATGTGTAATGCTCTAGTGGGACATTGGCTTGTGTAGTGTCCTATCTTGTGGCACCTAAAATAATGGATATTTTCTTCTCTTCGAACCTCAGGACTTTTTCCTTTATCTTCTCTTCGAACTAATGGAGTAGTAAGATTGGGTCTATTGGATGTACTTGGGCTTGGACTTGGTCTATTTCCAGAAGAATTAATCCTAATGGGCTCAGGTCGGCGAAATAAAGGTCTCCTTTGGAATCTCTCACAGTCCCTAGCAACTTGGTAGGCTTGGTCTAGGTCATGAACTTCTCTCAAAAATAATTCTCTCTGGATTTCCTCATGTAGACCTGCTCTAAACCTAGACAAGGTTACTGCCTCAGACTCAACTACATTGCATCTCATAACAAACTCATCAAACTTGGCAATATATTCGGACACTGTCTTACTCCCTTGAGTTAATCGTTGCCATTGATCCAAGAGTCTCTGTTCATAAGACATTGGTAAATACTTCTCCCTAAGCTTCACCTTCATAGCTCTCCAAGTGGCTATGGGCATGTTACCCCTCTGTTGACTCATGCGCTCAACATTACCCCAATATAATCTAGCCTGACGGACCAATCTAAGTTTGACAAACTTAAATTTCCTATCTTTTGACATTTCATACCAGTCAAAATATTGGTCCATATCACCTTCCCAATCTATATACACCTTAGGATCCAAGTCTCCATCAAATGTGGGTGCATCTAGACGGATGTTTCGAAGGGCTCTCTCATCTTGGTCAACATAATCATGGTGAGGTCTTCTTGGTTGTGGGTCAGGAGTATATTCCTGGTGTCGGAATCTAGGATGGACAAGTGACAATCTGAGTGATTGTGGCTCAGTAGGGGTCAAACGGGTCTCTTCAAAGGTTACTATCCTCTCTTCCATTTGATCAAACCTAGTGTTCAATTGATTGAACTGCTCAGTCATAGTTCTCATGAAAGCTTCTAGATTGGGGTCCATGGTAGAACTAGGTTGGTCTTGTGAGTGTTGGTAGGGAGTTCCTGATCTAGTAGTCATTCAATACACGGATTCGTTCTAGGGTTTGCTAGACCTAGAGATCCAATGTAGAAGGAGTCAGCTAACTTTACAGCCAATTCACCAGTTAGTCAATCCATTGGCCAGGTAAGAGGTGGGGTTGTGGGAGGCTCCCCCTGCTTTCGCAGGGTCCTAATTATGAACCACAAGTCCACTTAGGGCGTTTTCCTCTGGACCTCTTGCCTAGACACCAGTGTCAAGTAATAACCAATGAATTGAGTGCACCAGCTTTCCCACTATACCTTAAATCAGACTCGTTGGTGTCCCTAGCTCACTAGAGCAATTAAGTTGCTACTCAATTTTATTAAAGACTTGGGTTTGATGCAAAATGTGTTTGATTTTTTTTTTTTGCCTATGTGCGTCACTTAAGGCCTTGCCTCAAGTCAGCCTTCTCTGTGACGGCTATGCACAGTCCTCTTGATAGCCTACGACACTTCCGAAACGTAGGTAGTTGGGTCAAACGCACCAAGGTACTACTGATAGCCTCCCTTATTGGTACGTCCCTGATATCCCTATCAAACGTCCGTTGGATCAAATAGCCCGGGGTACTACCTCTAGCCTCTCCCTTTGGACTATCCCTAAATGAGCACAATAGAAACCAAGAGATGCACCTTTTTTTTTTTGTAATTTAAATCAAGGCGCAAGAAACAAGGAATAATAAAATAATGGAAGACAAATCCAAACTTGCCTTGGAACCTAAGATCTGATACCAAAAATGGTGTGGTATGCAAGAATGGAATCTAACTTAGCAGATTAATTAATTGATTGAGCAATGATACCTATCTACATTAACATTAATTCAGATATAAGAATGCTAAAAGTAATTCAAAGAAGGGACTACTTAATGAAATGAAATCTACCAGCTATGTAACTCAATTCTGATCCAAAGAAGAAGGGATCTAATGATTGAGGACCCTTAAGACCAAGATGTATACCTTCATATGATCAGACTTAAGAGATTCGGATGGGTTTAATCACCTATGATGAGCACTCTCTTGTTGTTGAAAGATTATTTTTAGCACTCTATTGAACCGTTACTAGACTTAACGATTGTCACCACTAGTATGAGAACTCCATCCATAATGGGTTCCAAGGCAAGGCAACCTCCTCTTTAACTCCGGATTGTAGGGGACCCTTGAGGGCTTGAAGATGATGACGTGGAGAGCTGAAATGAAGAAAACGCCCCTTGGTAGACCAAAGCTTGAAAGATACCTAAGTTGAACCTCACGCTCATTCTCTCACGGAAGACATTTGCATCACACAAATGGGAAGAAAAATGGAACTAAAATAGTTTTCATTTTATTCATTCATAATCTCTATTACAAGGGCTATGGAGAGGTATTTATAGTCCCTTCAAGCTCATTTGAAAATTTGAAATTCATGGAGACTTACATGGAGAAGATAGTGGGAAGTTAAAGAAAATGAAGGAGAGTTACATGATTTATGAAGAAATATATGGGCGGACCAATTTGAATTTGAATTTAATTATTGGTGCCCAAGTGGAGAAGATGGAGGGGAGTTACATGATTTATGGAGAAATATGTGGGCGCGCTAATTTGAATTTGAATTTAATTATTCGCGCCCAAGTGGAGAAGATGGAGGGAAGTTACATGATTTATGAAGAATATGTGGGCGGGCTAATTTGAATTTGAATTTAATTATTGACGCTCAAGTGAAAGCTGAAATGTTAAAGTAGTATAATCTCTTGAACTGAGTTGGTTCCGGTGCTTGAGTCGGATTTTTGGGTTGTGGTTGAGCTGACTCCTTTGACTTCAAATGGCCTGCTTTATAATTCAATTCATAATGAATTTGATCGAAAATATTTGTTGGTGTCCGCACCACTCCAAATCAAGGGGAGAAGAATATGATCAAATCCTTGTTTTTTTGATACTGTAGAACTCAAAGGAGTCCACGATTCTTTAGGGCGTCTTGATGATAGGCTTGTAGGTAATTATTGTAATTTGTAAATAATGCGGCTTCAATTATTCCTTGTAATTTGTAATGATTTTGTGTGATTTGGTGGGGGTTGTCCTCTCCATCCATTTTTCAGAAAAAAATATTGAAAAAGAAAGAAACAAAGGGGAAAACAAGGGGGGGAAGATAAGGAGGCTTTTATTTTAGGACCATAAATCAGAAAGAAATGGATGTGCAGGCAGTGACTGATCTAGATGACCACATGAAGCCAGTGCGAGATGTCGAAGAGAACAGGGAAGGATCAGTTGTGCTCGAGACCTGGACAAGGGACAGTCGATGATTTCCAAGTCCTCGAGGGAGACGAAGTCTTTCAACCTTTCCATCGGCAACCGCACTACTTTCTGACATTCATAAATAATTAATTTTTTGATAGCTGGTAGATGATGCAGAAATAGCCATCGTTCCAGACCATTCAGGTTTGGGCACCCATGGATATATAATACAGATATTGAAGGGCTCCGGCTGCTGCTTCTTCTGCGTCGTGTCATTCTATTGTCATCGTTAAAATCATCGCCTTCATCCCACGCTTCTGGGAGTGTGCTTACTCCTACATTCTCCAAGTGCAATTCTCCAAGCAAGGGAGGTAGACAAGGCAAGCCCCTTAGCCCAGGGCAATCCTTGATATAGAGCTTAAGCAGGCGAGGGAACATTTGGATGCCTTCTGCTCCAAACCACTCTTCCCATGCTGGCAGGTTTTTTATTTCCAACTCTTCCAGCAATGGATATCCTGAAGAGCCATAGAATTCCTGACCAACTTGTCTCACTTTATGCATATTTCTGATGCGCAGAGTCTTGAGAAATGGCAGTTGTCCAAGACACGGAAGTCGTTCCCATCTTTGGATATTGTCTAGGCAAATAACTTCTAAACTTTTGAGCGATTGTGGCTCCAGCCAACTTGGAAATCTGGCACCATTATAGCATTTGATTTTCAACCTTGGGAGACCGAAATGTGGTTGAAGTCCTTCAATTATTTCATCATCGTTCCCTGAACTGATGCTTCTATTAGAATTCTATACTAACACCAATTCATCAAGGTAGCATTTATCGTTTAGATTAGCCTGACTGGCCTCTTCCTTACTTTCAACACTCTCAAGATTTTTAATGCAGAGTCTTCCGTGAAGTTTCGTCATATTCTTTAATTCTTCAATCTTATGTCCACTGTTCTTTTCAATGATAAATACTGGCAACTCCTGGAGAGACGTTAACTTCCCAATATTAGCCAACTTGAAAATTACCGCCTCATCTGCCTTAAGCTGCCTCAAATTGACTAAGTCAGTCATATATGCAGGGAAATTCTCTATTGGGCAACCCCATATGTTCAACACTAGAAGATTGTAAAGCTTACATAATGATTCAGGCAACCTTCGAATTCTAGTGGAAGACACATCAAGGTATCGAAGATGTTTTAAGTTGCCAATGCTTTCAGGCAACTCTTGGATCCCACAATTCTTTAATTGCAACACACGAATTTTTGTTGACACATTGAACAAATGATTAAGCATGGAACCAAAATTGGCATCATTCAAATTCTTAAAAATAAGAGTGTGCAGATTCTTATAACTGCTTAAGTCTGATATCTTAGTGAGCTCCAGATTCTTATAATATACTGTCAGGTGTCGAAGCTTACCCGAAATTTCCTGCGGCCGGTCATGTGCTATACTTAAATGATCATTAGGGGAGACAAATTGTAGCATATTATATATCAAATCATGCATTGCATATGTATCCTGCGAAAAGTGCTCAAAGAAATTTCTGCGAAGCAAATCATTGAAGTACCCACTTCCTACCTCTTCGATCCGCTTATTTTGTTGAGGTACAATGAAGCCTTGTGCCATCCAGATATCCACTAACTCGTCTTTTTTATATTGGTAATATTTAGGAAACGCAGAACAATATGTGAAGCATTGCTTCAAGCATGCAGGCAGGTACTGATAGCTTAATTGTAGGACCGGTATAATGTCATCTTCACCTTGTTTTAGTTGCCATATTTCACTGTTCATGATGGTTCTCCAGTGCCTCTCATCAAAGTCTGAATTCAATAGGCCTCCCAGCGTCTTGGCTGCAAGTGGTGATCCTTTCAGCTGCCTAGCAATCATCTGGCCAATAGCTTCCAACTTTGGATATTCTTTGGGGTTCAAAGAATCAAATGCACATCTACTGAAAAATTCCCAATAAGCATGATCTGCTAAACCCTCCAAGGGGACTGGGTCCATAGTGCCCATCATCTCTGCAACCTTTGGATCTCTAGTTGTTACCAAAACCTTGCTTCCTTGCAAACCGGACTTTAATGGTGCACAGAACCTCTCCCATTTGCTCCTGTCATCGTTCCAGACATCATCAAGGACGAGCAGGAATCTCTTCGACATTATCTTCTCCTTAAGGATGACTTGAAGAAGGTCCAAATTTATAATATTGCACTGTCTCTTCCTGGTAACAGACTCTATCATCTCTTTAGTTAACCCTTTCACATCAAAATAATCAGACACCGAAATCCAAATCTTTACATCAAAATAATTATCCACCTTCGGATCCTGGTAAATGAGCTGAGCGAGTGTAGTTTTTCCGATCCCTCCAATGCCGACCACCGGCAAAACAGAAATGCTGTCTTTCTTTGGTCTTTTTGAACAAGCACAATCATCTCTAGGTTCAGTTGCATCACTCGACTTCAACAGCAGTTCTATCACCTTTTCTTGTTCTTTTTCTCGGCCAAACACTTGGGATTCAGTCAAGAATGAGCTCGTCTCTCGTCTCGCCGTGTTCTTGCATCTTTTTCCATCATCATCTGAATCCAGGAGTCTGATGGCTCTTTCCATATTATCAGCGATGCTTTCTAACCTCCCCTTAACCTCCCTCACAGTTTCACCATCACGATTGAACAAATTTATGGCACGAGCAAACCAGAAGGATAAGAATTTACCTCCGTGATTCTTCTGGCTTTCAGCCTTTTGCTGCAGGGCTCGATATTGGAATACATCCAGCAAGTCTTCGGCATCGTCGGCGGCGTCCTTGAGTTGTTCGAGGATCTTGGCAAGGTTCCGGTAGTTGGTGCGCTTCCTCTCGGCGCGGTCGAGGATGATGCGGGTCCTTGCCAGAGCACCCTTCAGCCCCTCAAGGTCGTTCTGAAGGCCCGATTCTCGCCCGAACTTCTCCATGGCATCGGAGCTGATCTGGCCGATCAATTTGTCCACGATGGCGGAAACTATCGGTTCTCCAATCGAGAGGATTGCCTCCATAGCGCCTCCTGCAGAGGAGTGTGTCACTCAAACCTGCGGTGGCTGGTGTTATTGGCCTGAGGATAGAAGAAGAATGTTGGAAGCCTCGGCGTAAAATACACGCCTTTCATTATTTCAAAAGCACGTTCCCGGAGGTACATTGGTCGGCCTGCTCGGAGGTCAATGGCCGGCGTGCTTGGCGTCAATGCAACGAATAAAAATACCTTCGTCTGGTGAGGGAGGTGGGGCTCAGATGCAATGAATGTTCGCCTTCCGATAATTCATAGCTAAATAAAATAAGTCCAGTTAACGAGTTCCCACGAGCATCCGTCAAGCAAAATTTAATAAATTACATAATTATAAATCCGCGCATAGCAATAAATAAGTGTCATAAATAACTCACAAATAAATAGGCATCAAGGCACGTGAACCTACTTAGACCGCACCATTAAAGTCGCCGAATAAAAGTGCTGCTCATTGTTCAACAGCCAATTCATTTCACGATTCGTCGATTCCTATCAAAAAAAGCTCAAAACCCTTTGCTGCGGAAGCATGAAGGCTGGCCATAAGTTTTCGTGCAAACAAGCCTGCCATACGATGGCATCTTTTTAGGCTTCCGTAGCCTACACATAACAGTATGGCAGCACCGGAGTGGACATCCTAATGCCGGCCATGTGTCTTTATAGCATATTTTCCTTAAGTACTTCTTTTTGACGGAGATATTTTCCTTCAGCGTTTATTCTGGAGAAAGGGACTTTAACCTTTATTGAAAAAATTAAAAATATACTAAGAAATATTTGAATTAGGGTTGCCTCCCATTAACATCAACTATTTACACTTAACAGTGCAGGTAAAATATAAAAAATATACCATTTGAATTAGGGTTGAATTGCAGTGATAATAAGATTTCTTTGGCAAAAAGCTATTAAATCTAAAAGTGATGAAATTTTAATGTCACTGATAGAATTTATCAAGGCATTCAATGTCTAAAGAATTTAAATATTTTATCTTGCTCAAATCAAAGATATCACACCAGTTATTCCTTCACAAATCGAATTTTTCATCTTGTTCATGCTCTTAACAACGTAAATGATAGTTCTATTATCTGTCAGTATGTTCTCAGTCTCATTTAATAATTATGGTTATTTGCTTCTAGAGGCAGTAAAGATAAAGTTTTCCTCACGAAGGCTGCAGTCGCTGTCTATTGGAAAGTTCTTCTATATTTGTTAAAGTGAAATAGATAAAAATAAAAGCTTGAATCATTTTATAATTGACTAGCTTAAAAATTTTATTGGCTTCTTTTCTCTATGAGAAAAGGTCTTGCTTCATGCACTTTGTTGTAGGTATCATAATCTTATTAAAATTTTGAATAAATCATCGATGAAAAGGAGGGATGGAGCCTACGAAAGCTTCTACCTCATGTATGTTTGTTAGGGTTAGTAATAGGCTTGGACTAGCTTTTAATCGAGATTTCTTATCTTCAACTCGGACTTGGGTTTAAAATTAAGAATCATTTTAATTTCAGGCTTGGCTTGGGCAGAGAGGATTAGTTCTGTTCATTCTCAGTCCGAACTCAGGTTCGAATTAGGCCCGCTAAAGGAGTCGTATCCAGGGCCGATTGGTGCTGGCCCCAAATTGTCCAAATGGATGAATAACCGAATACCGATACTACTTCACTTCGTCCACGGAGAGACGGGAGTGCTTGCTTCCCGCCGTGTGCTCCTGTTGCTGCATCCTCTTCGAAGTCCCGCCGGCCGCCTTCGAGGCCGATGACGACTTCTCGTTTTGGGATCTGGCGGTCGTTTGGAAAGGGAATCGGGTGGCAAACGCAGTGGTAGTGCCGGCAACATGGAAGGAAGGAATCGCATTTTGTATGTGGTTCTCCGCTTCGTTTTGTGAGGTAAATGCCAGATTCTTTAATTTTTCTCGCGTTTAGGCATTTCTTGATGATGGCTCTTTGATTTTTCGAGTCGGGTTCTTTGATTAGGGTTTCTTTGATGGGTGTTTAGTACATGGTGTTAGTCTTTTTGCTTGTTATTCTGGAGGCTGCAGTTACTGCAGGTGTATTTCTGGACAGAGACTGGGAAGAGGTATCTTTCTCCATATGTTTTAGCCTCCTATGATCTTTAATTCTGATAGATGTTGATGTTATTGACGTTTTCATTTGGCTGTGGTTTTTTGACAGGATTTCCCGGAGGATCCAACCGGTAGAGTGGATGATTTCAAGAAATTTGTAAAAGGAAACTTTGACACGTGCAAATGGATAGGCTTGGTGATTGTTGCTGCACAGGTTTGTTGTTGATATTAGTATATGCATGAGCATGCGGCAAACAATTTTTTTTAAATGAAAATTCTGTCTTCTATGTCCTTGTTTGTCAAACATATTCTATCTTGAATGTTTATACTGCATAACAGAAGCTTCAGGACCTATTCTTCTAGATTTCTGGAATTCTTTATTAATATTAAGGTCTCACTCATAGACTACTGTATATATCTTTTCTTTGTGACTGAAAGAAAACTTGTGCCCAGGCATTTGGCTCTGTTTTTTGTGTATAGCTCATTAAAAATTTGTCGGGCTCTTTTCCGACGACATGATTTCTTATGAAAATTGGGTAGAGATCTACTAGTCTTTATGCTAAGTACTATAAAGCCCAAGCGATCCCTATCCAATTGCCATAAGTTACATGCACAAAATGCTAAATCTGCTAAAAACTTTTGACCTGCTCAATTCATTCATATTATTCATAAGATTACATTACAATTTATTTCATCCTGCTCAGATAACATAAGACTTTCACATTATTTCATCACATGATTCTAGGCAATACAACTTTCATCACTATACTGCTATAAAGACCATATACACAAATCCATTCCATAATGACAGTCATTTCTCATAACCATCCAAGTCCAAAATACATCATAGGGTTACAGTTATACACATCCATCCATATCTATTTTAAATACATATACAATCCAAGTAACATAAGTCCATGATATCAATCAATTTACCCACATCTAGCAGCCCATATCAAAATTAGGCATCCAAGAGCCAACCTGCTATCTCTGATCTGAAATCTAAAAATTTTAACAATAGAGGGGTGAGACCTAAGTCCTAGTGACTGAATAGCCATCTAACAATGGGAAAAAACTAAGAACCACATTTTAAAAACCAATAAGCATACTGATACAACATATCACAATTGATACAGAAATCTTTTCAATGAGATAAGAAAACTTATAAGTTAGCTTATGCTTCCAATAATGCAACTTAAATAAGAAAATGTCACTTTTACAAAACTTCATGATGATGGGCTGAGTGTGCTACCACTAAGGTACATCCCTACAGTCGCCCTCTTGCAGGTGTACTCTCAGTGGATGAGTGTACTGAGCGCCGAGGATCCCCGCACCACATGGCACCCCTCACATGTGCGGTTCACCCTAGGTGTGAGCTTGCCCCTTTTCCCTGAGCCTCCTGCTTGCCCCCTTCATTGGCCAATATCTTTGAGCTTCCTCGGGCTATATAGTAACCTAGCTCTTAATCGAGCTGTGATTCTTACCCCACTGGGCTGCTTGCAATCTGTCCCACTGAGCTAATCTAACTTGTACTCCCTCTGCCCTTAGGATCATAGTACGATCGAGTCGTAAGGAGGTGCCGGCTATAATAGTGTGTGCAATGCTCATGCTATGGCACAGTCTACAGGGTGATCAGCCCCATAGATGGCCCCATGCTTTTTATGCTGTATGCTGTAAAAATACTCAAATATAAGTTTATAATCCAATATACAATCAACTATACTTTCTTTGAAACATTGATATTCATGCATGCCCATGCATCACTTTGAAACATAAATCTGAAAAGTAAATTCCATGCTTTACTGAAACATGTGTTTTTATCCAAACAATACTTTTCATGAAACTCTATACTTTGCTTTGAAACATGCTCTAGCCCATGTTTCTTTTTCTTTTCTTAAATTCATGCTTTGCTGAAACTCATGCTTTTTCTGAAACTTATGCTTTGCTGAAACTCACTTTGCTTTGAAACATACTTTAGCCCATGTTTCCTTTTTTTTTCTTAAACTCATGCTTTGCTAAAACTCTTGTTTTTTCTGAAACTCATGCTTTTTCTTTAGAATATGCTTTAAACCCATGCTTTGATCTTAAACTCATGCTTTGCTTTAAAATATGCTTTAAACCCATGCTTTCCTTTAGAACATGCTTTAAACTCATGCTTTGCTTCTAAACTCATGCTTTGCTTTAGAATATGCTTTAAGAATAAGATACATCATAGCTGGGTTCTCATTTCTCATATTTAACTACTTGAAATACTATACTTAGCATAACATACTCTGATTTATAACAAAATATCACTATGCTATCATAAAATATTTCTGAAAGCTAGATGAGAAACCCACTCACCTTACCTGCTAGCACACTGCTATAGCTGCTATTTCTCCAATTCTGGCTCCCTTGAACCAATCTCTTGGCCTAAGTCATCATACATGCATTATTAGGGTCACAAGCACCAAAGGTTTCATGAAACTATGCATACATGTTCTATGCCTTCATATTATAGCATAATACCCTTCAATCCCTAACATGCTCAAGGATTCACAATTTACACATGCTATCACCTCATTTACCTCTAAATCATGAGATTTTAACATCATTCTCTAGCTTAAGGAAGTTTGAACTTACCTTAAAAAAGATGGCTAAACCATCAAGCTTTCTTTCCTTCCTTCTCTTCCTCTTCTTCTCTTCTTCCTCTCTTCTTCTTTTCTTCTTTTCTTTTTCTTCTTCTCCACGGTTGGAACCCTCTCCTCTTTCTTTCTCTTTTCTCCCCCTTTTCTCTCTTTTTCTCTCCTTGCACAGGACTGCTTAAGGACTAAGGAGGGATGAGTGGCTTTAAATGCTCTTAAAAATTTTTATTTTGCCCCTCTCTACTTTTAAGTCACGCTTTTTAAAGCCTACATGGCTCCCTTCTCTACCAAGTATTTTTGCCCCTTCAATTTTTTTTCCTATCTTGCGTTTGATCAAATCCTCAAATGATTTTTTACCAAATTTCACTTTTGCCCCTGGTTAAATTTTCGTTAATGCCCCTGGCCAAATTTCCGTTATCAAATGAAAAACAGGGGTTATCCACCTATTAGTCAGCATGGATGCTAGCTAATGAGGATGAAATTAGCCTCAAACCACTCCCACAGAAGATTTTTGTCCATATGATACCTCAGTTAAGCGTGTTTGGGTGAGAGCGATGAGTGACCCACTGGAAAGTCCTTAATTAAGAGTGAAATTGGTCTCAGATTAATGCCACAGAAAAATTTTCCACAGTAGTCGACTATTTGTGGCCAAAATTTCTCCTAAACTACTTTTACAGAGAGATTTTTCAAAGTAGTCGACTAAGTAGTTAACTACTTTGGCCCAAATTTCTCCTAGGCAATTTTACAGAACGTTTTTCCATAGTAGTCGACTAAATAGTTGACTACTGTGGCAACAAAAATTCTCCCAGGCCTTTTACAGTGAGCTTCAGAGAGTTAGCTAACTAAAGAGTTAGCTAACTTCCCCTGTTAGCTCACCAGAAATCCAACAGTTAACCAAAATTTCAAAGTTAGCTGGCTAAATAGTCGGCTAACTTCCAAATTTGACTGACTAACAACTCAAAAATTTCAGCCATCTTCCCAATTAGTTAATAAATGAGTCAATTAACATCCAAAAGTCATTCTAATGCATTCCAACTTCTAAAATCTTTATTCTAACCTTTCCCAAGGATAAAAAACAACCAGTAAACATTGAAATCATCACAAAAACTTCGATTAAAAGCCCAAATAAGTGGCTTTATTAACATTTTAAAAGGTTCATGGGAGAAAACTCAAAATAACCTCCAAAATTTTAGCTTTCATATTTTCTTAAAATTTTCACTCAATCATTTACACTAGAAGGCTAAACTAACAATAAAAACATGCTTAAAATGAAATTACAAGACCTCTAAGTTCAGGATATTACAAAATTTATACAATTCGAGCCTGATTAGCGTAATTATATTTGTACATACTTGTGTAGATGTGAACCATTTATTCAGTTTTTTGCTTCGACATGTGAAATATTTTGTTAATTCTTATTCTCTGAATAGCGTAAGTAGTAACCATCTGGAGGAAATTTTCAGTACAAAATAGTACAATGCAAGCAGTCATCAGGTTCTATAGACAAGGAAGAATCTGTGTGTGTGACAGACTCATGATAACTTGTCCTGATCAACATGGTCATATTGATCTATTTTTTCTTCCTTTTGCTGATCATCTGTCAAATTCTTGTCTTCTAAGTGCTAAAGTATCCATGATTCTCTATATGGCTGTTCAATTCACTAATGTAAAATTCTACTTAATCATATATTTTCCGTTTTGTCTCACTCTTTTCAATCCTTTGTAACTGTCAACCATCTCCTGGACATATCTTGCTAACATGCTTCCAAAGTTTCAGTCAACAGAAACAAATGCTAAACATCACTCGTATCACTGCTTTACTGCGAAGAAAAGAAGAAGAAGAAACCATCTACTTGTCTCTGAAGCTATTTCTTTGTGTTTCATTCCTGTGTTTTACCAACTTCATCGCCATAATTTTTTAGAGTCAAAAAGTTTTAATTCATTTGATTATTGCTAATGGCTCATATTTTACCTCTATATCTAGGCACTGTCCATCTTCGTGGCCATGGTTCTTAGGGCTCTTGGTCCATATTGCAGAAGCTACCATGACAGTGATGATGAGTACCAGCAAGTTTTCCTCTTCTGAAAAATCAGGTTCAGAATACTCCATACATGGTTGATCCTTATGTCTCTTGCAAAAGTGATTCATGGAATATGAGTATTCTTAAGGAGGCTAAATATTATCGGGCAAACCCATAGTTTGTTTCTTGCAAAATGTTAGCTGCCTTACCTTGGAGTTATCATATATTTCTTGTTTGTGTTTGTCTCACAGGTTAACAGGTGAAACCACTGTCACCAGAAGAATAGATCTTGGCAATTAATATTTTACAGAGTTGTGGTCTCCTCTCCTTCAACTGATTTTAAACTATATAGTTTATAAGTGGTGAAAAACTATTGTAGATGATCCCAGTATCAGAATGTAAGTAAACTTGTTTATTTGCAACTTATGCTGTCATATACCGATATTCATTATGCACAGCATGATAGGGGTACTTGTTATCTGTTACAAACATCACTTGGTGAGAGAGTTATCACATCATACTGCCGTTGTGATGGATTGCTATTACTTTGGTCATGTACTTGGCGTGACTGTCAGGATGCGATTCTGTTCTAGCGTGCGTGACTCTGTATGGGGATTGGACATGTCATCCTATTTGGTGGAATACATAAATGGCTATTCATCAGTAACAGATTTAACTGGTCCATACTTGTAATGGTGTTTGTTGTGGCCTTATAATTTTTGATAGCCTCTTCTTTTGAGCAATTACCTTGCCAAGGCACTTACTAGAGCCCCTGCTGGCATGCACTTGATCCCACATCAGCTGTGTAGTGGGAGATCTCAAAGTGTTCATATAATGCCGAAAAATTTAAATAATGCCTTCTAGTAGCTTTTTTTTATCAGACCTTGGATTGTTGTAAAATGGTATTATATCAAATCTTACTATGATCTAAAGCACTGACCCATGTACTTTATCCTATATGATTTTTAAAATATTTTATGTTTATTGGAATACTCTTTGGAATTTGGACCACCTGCTTGCCTTCTTGTAAGTGCCGGGTGCTGGCTGCTTGATTCTTAATGTCTTTGGGCCCTCGTATCTTCTTCGTTTGTCAACTTTTTCTAGTGACTAGCATCTATTGTTTTGCTCCAAAATTTATAGCAAACTTCTCATACATTCCATCGCTTACGATCGAGCTAAAATCGAGCCCATTCAGACCAGCTCATTATTGTGGCTCAAATGGGTTAATTTGGGTTAGCCGAATAGGTTTTGGGTCGAGTTTGAGCTTAAGTTTTGTAATTTTTTCTGCGCTTCAGTCCAACCTGAAACTCCAAAAGAAATTGAGCTGGGCTAAGAGAAGGCTGTAGTCTAACCTAATCTGGCTCACTCTCAACCCTAGTATTTGTTGGTGTTGGTTATTCTATTATAGTTTTTATTTTTTTAAAATGTAGCTTTATGCTTACTTGTATCTTAAAAGGATAACCTTAGGCTGCATGAAGGTGCTCTTCTTCAAATTGATACATCACCTTAAAATATACCAATCTTCATGATTTCATCTTTTGCGGAGTACCTATAACCTAAAGGTTCATTTGGTATATTGGATTAGAAGAGGAATATAATTTTTTTTAATTTCTTTTCGTATTTATTTTTCAGATGAGCAAGACAAAATTTTGCTCTATAGGATGGCTAATCATATTGAAAGGAGGATAACTTATTTCATTAAAATAGGTATTTTTATTTTTATCATATCTGGCTGCTACTTTATTTTTTCTTTTTTATCCCCATCCTCAATAATGGTTATTATTTTTTTTAAGGGCATAACTATCCTATTTGTTTTGTTATTCTGTCCTCCACCAAATATGAGATAGGATAATTTTTATCACATCCTATTCTTTTGCTTATCCTGTCCTTTCTTTTATCCTATCTTATTCTTTATACTAAATGCAGCCTAAAGAAATTAAATTTCTCTTATGCTTTGGCACATGCGTCATATCATCATTAGTTATTACATTGTCATCATAGATCCTAACTTTCATATTACCAACTCAAAGAGACTATAATTGACCATTCATTATATATCTTACTAATATCAAATCAATTTTTATTCAAACAAATATATAAGGAGTAAGCAAAATCTAAAATCCATGAGTTTTCTAATCAATCCTTACTTTCTTGAATCATAAGGACAACTTCGTTTTCATACACATTATATTCAACAATAGTTATAGCATTTGTGGACTTCTCATGACTCTTTTTGAATTCTTCTAAATCAACTTTTATCTTTTAACATTAAAATTGAATATGTCTCATTTTATGACAATAGTAGCACTCCTTTTCTTTATAATCTACCTTCGATTTAGAATTTGATCTGAAGTTCTTATTAAAATTATTCACGTGAAGTATTCCTACCATGGTCCAAATTTGCCTCAAATGTCCCACTTTCAGATTTGTTGCCAGTCTCTTTAAATTTCTCATTCTAAAAAACTGTAGTCAACTAGTCAACTCCTCCATTTTGAGCTCTTCCTTTCCAGATGATAATATAGGTGCCTAATTACTATATGAGGTGAAAAGAGATGTCAACAATAATAAGATCTTATTTTTATATTCAATCTTAATGTCCATACTTGTTAACTTAGTTACCAATTTAGTATAAATATTAAGGTAGTCTCTAATATCTGTCCCTTCCTTTCTTCAACTAATATAATTCTCTCTTCAAGTATAATCAGTTTGTATGTGACGTTGACATACGGATTTTCTCTAACTTTAAATTTATCTTAAGTTCTTCTCAATCTTCATCATTTATGATGGTCGGCTTTTTTTTTTTCCATATAATGCTTTTATTAGCCCTTATTGCATCAAACTATTCTTTATAGTGCTCTGTCATAGACTAACATTATTTTTCTATCAAAAACCCAATTTCAAACTTTATAGTATTGCGATGCTGCTCATTGGAAGATTCATCCAAAAAATAAAGCAAATGAATGCTCAGTTTTAACATAGTTCGGCTAATATCTACTTCATTCTCACACTATTAATAAACCATTATTGCCATCTTAAAAAAAATAAAAAAAAAAATCTTACACTCACAAATCTAAAACTCAATATGATCAACCAACTTATACACAATTATCACAAACCTTACATATAATTTCTTTCATTCAAGACTGCTTAGCCACCTCTTAGCCCTCCCTTCATTGCTAATGATCCCAAAAAAAACTCCTTTTTTTTTTATAGAATGAAAGATTATTATCCAACTAAATTCCAATAAAAAACTTTATAAAAAAAGATATCCCAATCCAATAAGAGTTTAAACCAAATCTTATTTAAAAAAATTTCAATCAACAAAAAAATTTAAATCAAATCCCAATAAGAAAACTTTGCGAGAAAAAACTTCAAACTAATAATAAATTCAAGTCAAATCTCAACATATACGTGCATTATATGTATGTAAGCATGTATATATTTGAGCAAAAATTCCATTCCATTTGATATGGCTTTCTCTTCTCTGATGTGACTGCACAAGATTAAAAATAATTTTAAATTTTAAATATATATATATATATATTAATTTTAATATTTATTGAATTAATGAATTAATTGAGGTTTTTTTTTTTTTTCATGAGTGAATCATTTGAGTTCTACTATTCTTATTTTTTATTTTTTAAATAATAAACTATTTTTTTATGATGATGCTGCCGCCACCAGAAGAGCTCAACTTGAAAGCTCTCCCACATAGAGAAAAGGGGAGCCCTTCCCTCAATTCTTGGCCGTGCCTGAGGGGTTTGGAAATAGATTTCAACCAGCAATTTGTATGCTTATAATCTCACTGGCTCTCACTGTAGCTGTGTCACCATCCCCAGCATAAAGATCTACGAATGGGGAGAGATGCCAATCGTTTTAAGTTCGGTGGGCCTCTATTTTTAATATGGTTATAATTATTCTATATTTCAAAGTATCTTTGGTCTCCTCGTGTCGTGTCACAATCGAATCTTGGTGACTTGAGGCAATTGCGAAGCGTCACTCGCTATGGAGGCTCATACGCATACGTAGCAATTTTTTCCTTGGTTGTGAGGTTGGTAGGACTTTAACAGCATCAAGCAATTGACATGAACCATGAAAAATTTGAAGCCCGTCCGGCCATGGTTAATTTGAAATCATAACAAAGGCTCCGATTTCGGAAATGGGACGTAAGGAACCAACAACGACTTGTGTGGTGGACCTCACTTATAAGTTACTAAGCATTAAAATTCTTATGGACCAATCCTAACGGCAAAGGAATAATCTCACCGACAATCTTAGAAAATGGAACCAGAGGTCTTCTCATAGAATGATGGGAACCAAAAATGACATTTGTGGCCCATACCTTGCGTTCTGATGACAACCAAAATTATTCTGGACAACCTTAGAAAACCTAGGCTTAAAACAATGGCCGTTCATCCTTGATGGTCTTTGGAGACCTTCCAAGGTATCCAAATAAAAATGTTATTCAAATTAATAATATTATTTGACATCATAGAAACAAACAATAATGGTTTAATGTGTTATTATTCAACTATATAAAATAGTACTTTTAACTTCAAATTTCTATTCTAGAAAGTAAAATTAAATCTTCTGGTCAAAAAATAATGATCCAAACAAATTGTGATGATATATTGTCATGTCCTGGACCCAATTCTAGCCGGACAAATAACACGGCCGTATATCATTTAGGATATGCCTCTAAAGGATATACAAGATCTATTTTACCAATTGTCATAATAACACAATATGCCTTTATTAATTTTCAAATTCAAATAATTCTACTAATAAAATAATAAAATTATTTTTATTTATTAAGTATCAAATATGATTCAGCCACTATGTATGAACTATTGCACTAATCACTCGATTTTATTATACTCTAACTTTATTTATTCTATTGTTCTAAAAAGATAAGTAAAAAATCACGTTAGCCAACAACTCAGCCTCCCAACCAACATAATTAATAAAAATATAGAAAATGACTAAGTATCAATGCTGAATCAATTAAAAAGTATTAGGAAGTCACATTATATATCAAATACTCAAACAAACCAAAATGTACATATATTTTGCATACCAACAATTAACTATTCCATTAAATGAATATCCCATATATCATATATAACAATCTTTCCAATTAACCATAATTTTTTGTAACTTATATTTTTTTCTAATTTACATGTTAAGATCCATCAATAATTATCTTTTCTTTATTGAATTAATCATTGCCATACTTTTGCTCTTCGTTGGCAAACTATAATACACGGTATAACCTACCATGGCAAGATTGTCATCATATCACAAACAACTTACTCATCATGACACTAACTCAATATCATGACAATTTATTTGGATTGGGGTTATTTCAATACCATGTATCACTTATCTGGTACAGTGCTATTATGATACCATATACAACTTGTCCTTCGCAAGGTTATTTCGATATCATTTATATTCTGTCCATGATGAGGCTATCTCAATGCAATACATAATTTGCTTGTGGTGATGCTTTCTCAATAACCATGTATAATTTATGGTGAGCCTATCTCAACACCATGAACAACTTACTTATAGTGAAGCTATTATAACACAGGCATATAACTTGTTTGTGGTGAGACTAGCTCAGTACTACAAGCAATTTGCTTATGGTAGGTCCATCTATATTTCATAGCTAGTCCAAGTATCTATCACTCAACTATCTGTTTCTATCTGTATTTCATAACTAATCCAAGTATCTACTACTTAACTATCTATTTTTATTAACTTCATTTTTTTTATACTTGTAACACAAAATATTATTTAATAATATATTTTACATAAAAGTTTGATACAAATGATTCACATGTCATACAATCTAAAATCAATATGTAGTACACATATACATAAGGATTCTTAAAAAGAAATTACCTTAATCATTATCATAGAGTGCGCGACATACATACATATATAATATCCAAAAAAACCTTCAAAAATCAATAGGTCTCCTACTTTCCATATAATACTAGTTTGTAAATTTCATACTTCCAGTAGGATACCAATTCTCTAGCCAAAACTCAAAAAAGAAATATGAAGTAATTATCAAAAAATAGATTCCTGACTTCTATTAAACTTCTAATTAATTTAGCAAGAGCTTTTATAATAAAGAAACTAAAAATTTTAGATAAAAATATTAAAAAAATATTTATAAATCATGGAGCGAAGGATGGTATTTCCATAACTTTTAAAAAAATTCATCAGCATCCATATATGCTCATTAAATTAATCATAGCTTCATGAATCTGATCTTTATTTTAAGTGATTCAAGATCTAAAGCTAACTCAAAGCTAAATATCATAAAAGTGGATTTACTTGAAATTGTGATTATATTAGCCCTAACGAAACTCTTTTTTAATTGAGGTATTATGGACTTCTTATTATATACCATCAAGTTTTTCTTTTCACCATGAACATAAATAAACTGCTCTATATTTTCAATCTTTAGTCTACTTCAAACTATAGGTGTGGTCGAGGCAGCTTGCTAAATTGAAACCAAGTAATTTGATGAAGTGATCTTCATTGGTGGTACATTGGGCTGCCACACATCATGTAAAACTTTCAAACCGACAAAAGGAAGCATCTAGCGCGGCGAACCTAAACAACACGCCTTCCAAATATCTAAATGTTCGTATAGTTTCATGGGACCCACGGAATAACAAATTGGTCTGTTAACCGTTGGCGTCTCCATCAATCTATACGTCCATGCTGACCCAAACCAAACACGTGTTCACCGGAGGCCGACCATGAATCGCCATGGGCCACTCGGGCCATGTGTGGTCCCCAACGTAGGTCATCTACCACCACCCGTCCAAGCATCAAGGTACGTGACCACTCCTTATGTGTGGTTGGGAAGAGATGTTCCACATTGAGTCCAATCTAGGACTAGCAATCAGAGTCCAACAGAGCCTTCCGGAACAAGCTCGTAGCTTGAGAACCAAACAAAAAAAAAAAAAAATCCTGGGCACCGTCACGTACAAGCATGCATTATAAATACAGGAGATCGTTGAAGGGCACCGGCAAGCCAAATCAAAAGACCTACAATCCAAGCAAGAGGAGTTGCACCTCAGCAACCACCCAACGTTAGAATAGAATGGCATTCTCTACCTGCTTCGCATCCCCCTCATGCCATGCCGGGGGCAATGGTTGGGTGGTGGCAAGTCAAGTCCACTCCCAACCTCCTACGAGGCGGTCAGCAAACTATCAGCCAAGCTCATGGGACTATGACTCCCTTCAGTCCTTGAAGGGTGGTGACCTGGTGATTGCCCTAGCTCAGTCTCTAGGGAGTTGTCACCATGGGTCGGGCTCGGTTTAGGCTAGGGTCTTTCTGTGTCCAACTCAACCCTTCATCTAGATCTCACATTCATGTTGTCCAAAGTTCTTTAGAGCAAACTAAAGCCTGTTGTTAAAAGCGTGAACCTTTTGCAACGCTAGCTGGAGAAAGTTCCTACAGGCGAGGTACATGGCAAGTTTTTATTGATTATGAACAATCTGCCATGCATCCAACTTGTGGAAGTTCTACTACTTCGGTTGCAGTCTTGTAGAGGGTCCGCTGCAAGCTCTATTTCCAACTTTTTTTTTTTTTTCATATGTTGGACTTAAGATGGAGTTCAGAATAATTTACGTGTGGAAGTAGGCTAAGAACTAACTTAGAAGTCTCGCTTTAAGCCCTGGAGTATTAGAAGGCTAATCTAACTCGTTCACCTCCAATGCTCGTAATGGATTGCTGACTTTTTGTTGTCTGTGGTGCAGAACGGGACACGCACGACACATCTGGAAAAGTTGAAGGAGGACACAAGGCACTTGTTATACAAGGAGGCTGAACCAGTGGCTCGACTCAAGCTGGTCGATGCCCTGCAGCGTCTTGGTGTGGGTTATCACTTTGAAGAGGAGATCAAGGATGTCCTTGGCTCGATGCCCATCGAGAGGGCAAGCATGCTGTTCAAAGACGACATCCATGCCACGTCTTTGCTATTTAGACTCCTTAGAGAGCACGGGTTTCCTGTTGCCCCAGGTAATGACTCTTGCCATATTGAGTATCTTTGATTCTCGTGATAAGCTACTGACATGGAAGAGATTTGTTTACCAAACCAAGAAAATATGGGTAAAATTTTTAGATGACATTAGGACAGCACAAAATTTATAAGAACCCCGTTCTCAATATTCACGGATCTGATAGTTCTATACCGGTGGTGGCCTGCAACAAGGTTGGTCGATACCAAATTTTGCATCACTGGGCCAGTCTCTTTGATAAGATTTTTTTTTTTTTTTTGGTATATCACTGAGTGATACGTCATTAGACTTCTAGTTAGTTCTTGTTGGCTTAGAGTATTGATATAACCTGTGTATAACAAATGACTTTAAAACATTCCCTACACGATATAAAATGGCACGTATAGTGTAAAAAAATGCACCAAATGGCTTTAAAAAGCATGCTGATGGAATCTCCAAGATCTACTTGCTGGTCACACATCCTATGCTGTAAGTACTAAATTCACATTTACGAGAGCTACCCTGCATGATTCCATTTTATTTTGAAAAATAATTTATGGTTTCTTTCTGGAATGGACTTGGATTATATTTAAGTTCACCGACCTTTTGAACTTAATCTTAAGCCTCGAGTATCCTGAAAAAAAAAAAAAAAATCTGTAATAATTTATTCCGTGCTTTTGGTTAGTGGGTTTCCAATGCCTTCAGATATGTTTTCCTTCGGATGCATCATGTTTTCCTTTTGGACACAGAAGGGAGACGTCCGAGTTCGCCATGCTAAACCGCACGCATAACTGAAATAAATTATAGACATATTTGATAAGCGACAAGGATGAGACGTTAACCTTTTATAGTAACTTCCGACCTTCATACAGACTTATCAATCGATCATGTACACTTATTCAACCATTTTTCTTACGGATTTTATTATTATGCATATATATTTATCTATGGGATATATTTATATTTTTAATATACATATTTATTCTATCAGTATTTATACTTATTCATCCACTGTATATAATAATTCTATCAGTATATACATTTATCCACCTACTATACTTGTTAGAGACCGTTTGTCAAGATAAAAAAATACAGGAGCTTTTTATTAAAGTGCGGTCCATGAAGGGATTGTTTGTTAAGTCTTCCTAAATTATATGCTTGTTCAGCGAGAATTTAAAAATATCGAAGACCTACTTATGGATCTATATATAATGCTTCTTAAAAATATCAAAGACTACACATGGATCTATATAAATGTTTCTTTCTCTTTTCTTTTGTTATTGCCATTGCCTTTATTTTCTTGAAATAAAAATAAGGATGCTTTAAGAATAGGGTTGGGTTTGGGCTTCAAATTAATGCACAAAAAAATTTTGGACCTGGCTTGACCTGTTACTTGGTTTGACTTGAACCTGATTTGAAATTCCAGCCTGAAAAAGACCTGAATCATTAGTTCTTAGTTATTCAAAGCTGAATCTAGTTCAAATATAATTTTAAAACTTAAAAATATGGTAAGCCTTTTAAATTTTTTACTAAATTTTCTGTTGATAATGTAAGAATTGCTCTCCATGTCAGAGCAAATTTTTTAAGTAATTAGATGTAATTATGTAAAATATTGCTTATTTTTATGTAAACATTTAAAAGCTAAAAATTAATTCTATTGGCTTAATTTTTGGCTTAAATGAATTGTTGTGTCCTAACTTGATTAGATTTTGGGTTGCACGGGTTGAGCTTGGGTCTAATTCCTAAAAAAAAAAAAAATTAGGTTTGAGCCCAATCCAAGACCTAAAAAGAAATTAGGTTGGACTCAAGCTAAAGCATGGCCCAATCTAACTTTTGGACTTAGCTCAAGCTAGGACGAGACCCAATCTGACCTAGCCCACTTCCAATCCTACTTAGGAACCATGTTCCTATACAGTGTTGAAATTGCATGATCGAGTATTATCAATTGATGAATGTTTAGTTCTTAGCAATCCATTCCCCTTTTCATTGTATAGTTCTGCAAAGAAAGATTGAGCTAACACAAAAGAAATTACAAGATTAGTTCACCGGTGCATGCGAAGATATTGATTTTTTAAATTTTCTTTTAATATGGAGTTTTAGTCAATTTTAATACTACAGCCTAACTAGTAAATGCTTGTGTCCTGCAGACATCTTCAAAGGCTTCAAAGAAGAGAAGGGAAACTTCAAGGCAAGCCTTCTGAAGGACACTCAGGGATTGTTATCTCTACACGAGGCTTCATATCTTGCTTTTGAAGGAGAAACGCTGCTGGATGAAGCAAGACTTTTTACAACTAAATATCTCACCGATATCAAACTACAAATGGATCCATATTTTAAGGGGAAAGTGGCTCTAGCTTTGGACCTTCCTTTGCACTGGAGGACTCCAAGGTTGCAAGCAAGATGGCACATAGATCAATATGGAAGAGAAGGAAACATGGAGCCTATGCTTCTTCAATTTGCTAAGCTTGATTTCAACATGGTGCA
Source organism: Metroxylon sagu (assembly GCA_017589505.3). NCBI lineage: Eukaryota > Viridiplantae > Streptophyta > Magnoliopsida > Arecales > Arecaceae > Metroxylon > Metroxylon sagu. The sequence goes on from JACVBY030000667.1 coordinate 4,710,082, forward strand.
AAGCATCCACCAAAGTGAAATTAGGAAATTGGCAAGGTAAATACATACTTATCTAAGACTCAACCAGGCATCTTAACTGTTGCTATTGCCACTAAAATTTTGCTCTATAATTTTTCTTTTGGATTTTCCATTAATTGGATTCTCTTACGGTTAAGATAAAATTGATTATTTTTATATTCTCCAAGTAAAAGTTAATATAAGGATATTAACTAAAAACAACTTTAACATGTATTTGGAATCATTAGTTGGAAATAAGTCTACGAGAATATTTATAAGGATTTTTAAGTGTTTGTAACACGAACATGCATGGCAGTTAAAAAAAAAAAACCATGCTTACTTTAATTGCTAATAAGCTGATGCTTGGCTGTATGATGAAGCACACTTGAATTAGCTAGCAAGTTTTTCTCAAACCGAAACTTTTACATTAAAGAAATTCAATCCCTTCTTTCTTTCTTTTTTTCATTTTTTGAGAATACAATCCCTTTGTAAATTTGATCCGCTAATTATCATGCTAATCAACTTGCTGGTTTTTGTTTTATAGGTGGTGGAAAGATGTAGGCCTTGGGGAGAAATTGAGCTTTGCGAGAGATCGGTTGATAGAGTACTTCTTCTTCGCAACAGGAATTGTATTCGAGCCACATCTTGGATATTGTCGAGAGGAACTTACTAAAGCATTTGCTTTGGTGGCAATCATAGATGACTTCTATGATATTTATGGAACTCTGGAGGAACTTAACCTTTTCACCAATGCTGTCCAAAGGTTGGTAGGATTTTATTGTTTAAATTTAGGCTGCATTTGATTTAGGAACAAAGAAGGAATAAGTTCTGAGACAAGTTTCCTCCTGCCAAATGGGTTGGTTTAAAAAATGGATGCAAGGAGAAGTAACTATTTTGTTCCAACCATTTAACCCAATATATAACCATGGAAATCTATGTAGATATATTTAGTTTCATATCGGTCATAAACTCAAGAGATTTACTTATTTATGTAGAGTCAAAGAACTTGAACAATTTATCGCTCACCTTTTTAGAGAAATTCAAGGTTACTATAAATAATATCAAAATAGAATTAACACATGATTCATGTTGACTAAGTAATATTATAATATAGGTTTTTTTGGAAATTAACTATGAGCCTATCATGATATCTGTGTGTAGATTTGTCTAAGTTTGAATCTTTAACTTCACAACAATGCAATGAGAGTTTGTAAAAACACGTGCAAGTAATGCTTATGGTTATATTTGATTGATTTGGATCCTTAGCTGAGCAAGAACATATTTAATCCTTATAAAGAAACCCGGGATACTTATTAGGTGTCAAAGAACTTCAATAATACATTGTAATGAGCATTTCGATAGGATGTTGGATTGTTACATTAACTACGTTGGAAGGAACCTAGAATAACTTTATTTTTGAAATAAGACTCTCTTTTAGTTCCATTTTTTTCTTCTGAACTAAAGGATCAGTTATTCAATAAATTATAGTCAAAATAAAAATACAAACAATCTAACTTAATCAATAGCGGGTAACTCAGTTAGTCGGCATGTCTCTCTGCATATAAGAAATCTCATATCCAAAATCCAAGTACTGGCAACAGAAAAGGGAGAGAAGTCTTATTGTGTTTTCAGAATATATATTTATATATATTTCTAATAACTAGTATCAATTTTTAATAAGAGTGACTTTTGAATTCTGTTTATAGGTGGGACTCCAATGCAATGGAAGGATTTCCAGATTATATGAAAATATTGTATTCAGCTTTGTACAACACAACCAATGAAGTGGCGGATCATATACGTAGAGAAGAGGGCTGGGATGTCCTTCCTTATCTCAGAAAAGCGGTAAATTAACTACCCCATCGTCCTTTTATATTAGTTTAGTAGTAATAGAATAATGGCATGACCACAAATAATCTGAGAAATACTCAAGTGTACACATTATGGCAACCAGCAAGTTATTCCATCGAATTTTGCTTCAAATATTCCTCAACATAAACATCCAGAAAGATTTGTTACCATGCCTCATTGATCTTAGAAGTTTGAAGCATGACAGACTTGCTGATGTTGTATGACTGATAAATTTTCACACTTGATATGATTGTTTCAGTGGGAGGACCTATTCAACGCCTTCCTAACGGAGGCAAAGTGGCATTACAGCAGCTACAAACCAACCCTAGAGGAGTATCTAAACAATGCCCGCATGTCAGTGTCCGGCTGTGTCCTACTAGTCCATGCTAGCTTCTTATCAAAGCAGAGAGTCACAAAGGAGGCATTGCAACGCTTAGAGACCTATCCGAGCCTCTTCCTGTCCTCCTCCGAGATCTTTCGTCTTTGCAATGATTTAGCCACGTCTTCGGTAAGTCATGCTAATTTTATTAGTACTTTTCCTTCTCTCTGAGAAAACGAAGTATGAAATATTTTTTGAGTGCTGGAACTTCAAGCGTATAAGAACAAGTTCACTATAATCCTAGTTAAATATCAGCCAAAACTGGGTTGCTAGGCAAAACTATGAATTTTTCTCATCATCTCAGCCTACTGGGCCAACCAGTCAGCAGAAGGCAGGCTTGGCGACCTCTACAGAAGTAGTATCAGATGACACCATATAGATAGTTAGATCATTAAAATGGACTAGTATAATATATGAGCACTGGGCTATCCAGAAAAATTGAGGCGATTTAAAGAAAAAAATTGTTGTGATTGTGCTTGAATTACCAATTCGATGCTAAACATAATGATATGTATATTTGATCAATGCAGGCAGAGTTAGCGAGAGGTGATACTCCAACATCCATTCAATGCTACATGCAAGACAATGGTGTCTCTGAGGCAGTTGCCCGCCAAGCCATGCAAGATTTAATCATGAACTCATGGAAGAAGCTGAACAGAGATGCTGTTGATTGCCATCCACTCCCTCGATTCATTGCTAATGCAGCAATAAATCTTGGACGGACATCCCATTGCACATACCATAAGGGAGATGGTTTGGGAGCTCCAGATCAAGAGAAGAAGAATATGATCAAATCCCTGTATTTTGATCCTGTAGAACTCAAAGGAGGGCAGGATTCTTTAGGGCATCTTGATGATAGGCTTGTGGTCAGCAACGCGTAATAGGGACAATTTTGATGGCAAGATATTGTATGTATTGTAACTTGTAAATAATATGGCTTCAGTTACTCCTCGCAATTTGTCATGACTTTGTGTGATTTGGTTGGGGGCTATCCTGTCCATCCGTTTTTCAGAAAAAAAATATAAAGAAAGAAAAAAAACACAGGAAAAAAAAAAAAAGATAGCTACCTGCGTCATTTTCTAAATGGGATCCAGGCTTTTAACTTTTTAGGACCTTAAATCCAGAAAAAAATGGAAACGAGAGCAATTGATGCATTATCAAGGTACAGTCTTTGAGCATGGCAAATTGAGAAATATAGGATAATGTTTTAATAGACTTTGCTTACAAAAATTTTTAAAAAAATTGGAATAGTCCAAACCATATGGAATTTAACAATAAATCTGCATTGATTTAAGTCCTTATTTATTCAAGTCCAAATTAATTGAGCTTTCTAATTTACTTCATCAGTTTGAAGCGAAAGTTTATTGCCCTCTTTTCTAAAATATTTGTATATAAGAAATTTTACTTTTGCCATCAATGCTAGTAAGAGCAGCGTCACTTTATTCTCCTGCACTATTTTCTCTAGTTCCATCAAGAGACATTGTTAACATGTATGGGCAATCAAGATTTGGTTAGAGGTTTTAGCTTTGTTAAAATGTTGAAATGTCGAGCTTGGTAACATGTTGGATATGTTTTAGGATGGAGTTCTCTCAGGTTCTGTAAGAAATGAAAACAGCATTCAACCAGAGTGTTATTATGACAAACTAACTCGAAACTTTTCTCTTCAAGCGACAAACTAAGTAATTTGATGAAGTTGAATGTGTGATTTTCATTGGTGACACGTTGAGCAACCATATATCATGCAAAACTTTCAAACGGACAAAGGGAGGGGCATCTAGTATGGCGAACCGAAACCACATGCCTTTCAAAATCTAATTGGCCTTTAGCCGTTGGCATCTCCATCTATATGTCCATGCTGATCCACCCGAATCCAAAGTCATCAGAGGAGTAGCTACACCGGAGGCTGATCATGGAACACCATAGGCCACTCCGGCCATGCATGGCCCACAACGTAGATCATCTACTAGAACTACCACTCATCCAAGCAACAAGGTCAGTGACCACTCCTTACGTGTGGTTTGTAAAAGAGGTTCCACAGTGGGTCCAATTAAGGACTAACAAGCAGAATCTAAGAGAGCCTTCCAAACTAGCTCGCAACTTCATAACCAAACAAATCCTGGGTACTCTCTCGGCAAGCCAGTCAAAAGATCTGCAATCCAAACAAGAGTAGCACCGCCTCAGCAACCACCCAACATTAGAATAGAATGGCATTCTCTACGTGCTTTGCATCCCCCTCATGCCACGCCGGGAGCAATGGTTGGGTGGTGGCAGGTCAAGTCCGCTCCCAAGCTCCTACGAGGTGGTCAGCAAACCATCAGCCTAGCTCACGGGACTGTGACTCCCTTCAGTCCTTGAAGCCAAGGGTGGTGACTAGGTGATTGCCCTAGCTCAGTCTCTCGGGACGATTGTAAGCATGGGTCGGGCTCGGTTTAGGCTAGGGTCAAACTTACAACCCTTCGCCTAGATCTCACTTTCATGTTGCGTCTGCTCGGGCTTTGCCAAGCGTATACTAAAGTTCGGTCCAAAGTTCTGCAGAGCAAACTAAAACCTATTGATAAAACCGTGAACCTTTTGCAACACTAGCTGTAGAAAGTTCCTACAGGCGAGGTACATGGCAAATTTTTATTGATTATGAACAATCTGCCATGCTTCCAACTTGTAGAAGTTTTCCACCACTTTGGTTGCAGCCTTGTGGAGGGTCCGCGGCAAGCTCTATTTGCGACATTTTTTTTTTTTATATATATATATAGGACTTAAGATGGAGTTCAGAATAATTTGTGTGTGAAAGTAGGCTAGAATTAAGGAGCTGATATCCTGGTTACCTGAAAGAACTAATTACTTAGAAGTCTAGCTTTTAGCCCGAGAGTGTTGGAAAGTCAATCAAATTCGTTCACTCCAATGCTCGTAATGGATTGCAGAGTCGACTAGGCCCAACAAAGTCCATTCGATAGGTTTGGATCAAGCCTTGGACAAATACGTCTTCCTCCCAGAGACTAATCTGGATAGATAAGGTTTATCCAAGCCTTAGGAGCCTCATGGGGATTTTCTTAATCCTTGATTTAATCCCCTTAATCACCGAGAGATGGCGTTAGGTTCAATGTTTCGAGGATTAAGGTGCTGTTGGAAAGAAAGAAGCCGTAAGGGAGGAGCTATATTCTTTCTTGGATTCGCTCCAAAATTTTCAGGCAAACTCTAAACTTTTAATTACCTTAACTTCTCTTTTGATCTACAAACGATTTAGCTAGGAATTTTAATGGGATTTATGCTGATTCTTGGGGATTTAGAGCCTTGGAATGATAGGTTAGATGCTCTGTCTCACGGAGTAGAACAGAGCATCAATTTCCGATGTAGGCTATAGACGGGATTGAGGTTAGGGATCCAAAATAATGCACCTAACTATTGATTAGCTGAGCTTGGTTTGGAGATTGTTAGCCATTATAGTTATAAAAATTAATTCAAAATTTTTCATGTAGGTGAGCGATGTCCCTAAGCTATATTATTATTAGGCTTAGCAGCAAAAAAAAAAAAAAGATAAATAGATTAATTACGAATTAATTAAATTAATAAACAACTTATTTACAACTTTAGTTAAATGTTGTTTAATTATGAAAAGTTTATGATGATGATTAATGATATTATCCAGTAAATTATATGTGCATATTTAGTGTGGATATTTTATTACTTTTTAAAAGAATTACTAGTATTACTATTTATTGTTTTAAATTTTTTTTAATATTGTTTAAATTATGAAATATTGAAAGCACTATATTAACAAAATAAATTTATTATCATAAAAACATTTTAATATTAAAATAAAAATAAATATACTAATAGAATAATAATAATAATAATAATATACAATAAAAATAAGAAAATACTAAGAATTATAATATATAAAGAAAAGATCAAAATAAATAAATTTATAAATGACACATTCCACATTATGAATAAAAGGAAGCATGGTCTCATATATAAGTAGTTACTGGAAAAAATTAATTATTGAATAAAAAATTAACAAATTGAGTAAATTTTGATTGATAATTGTACATATGAGAGTAGAACCTCGGATAAATATGTGTGGCTGTAGTTTTTGAAAAAATCAATGACATAAAATATATGATGATATGAAAATTTAATAATTCATATTGTTCTAATTAAAATACATATATAAATTTGAATAATGACATGATACTGTTATATAGAACAACATTGAAAGCTAACTAATAGTTATGACATGTAAAGTCTTATAAAAATTCTATATTAACTTCTGCAACCATTAGTTTATAATTAGTGCTACTTACTGGGTATCTTATTATTATTTTTTTAAAATTTATACTTATTTTTTTTTTTAAATTCAAAGAAATGAACAAAGCGAACATTGATTAGAAATGGCTAGACATTGCTTCTAATTATTTTCAGTTAATTAGTTAGTTATTTTCAGTTAATTAGTTGAGTTTGATGTTAGCTTTAAACTAGTTAATTAGTTAGTAAAGTCTTGATGTTAGTTCTTTTGAGAATTGTTGATAACTTTTGTGGATTAAATGTTTTAATTTAATTAACTAATGAATAATAATTTGTTTTAGAGAATTAATGCTAGTTAGCCCATGCCCAAATCATAATCTCCAACTCCATCCCACCACCTTCATTGCTAAACTGTTTGATGGATACCCCACCACCTTGGCCGCCTGAGAGAAAACATCTCTAGAACTGCACCATGTTTTGCCGTTTTGGGGGCAAGGCAACCTTACCGATCCCAACCGAGAAAAGACCCCCGATCCCACCATCGGCTCCTTCGTTCATGGCCAAGAAACCTTGACCCTAAACCTAACCCTGATTTCCTAAGGCGAAAAGGGGGGGCTTCTCGATGCCACCAAACCATCCAGAAGGACCGCCGACTTACCACCAAACCATACAGAAGGACCGAGTTCAGCAACTGCTGTGCCACTCGCTCCAACATCGATTCAATCTCTCCCCTCTCCTGGCATGATTCTGGATTTGCCGAGGGCCATTTGGAGAGCGACTTGGAATATAGAGCGCCGAGAGAATGAATTAAAATGTGCGATGAGAGTAAGTGGTGACAACCATGAAGCGCCAAGAGAAAGAGAAAGAGGAAGAGGTGAGTCCGATAGTCTTCCCCGGGTGGCAACCGTATATAGAGCGCCGAGGATATTCTTAGTGGTCGACATGCGGTATATAAATAGATGCTTTTAGCGGAGATGTGGCAAATAAAGAACCTCTTAAAATACGTATGCATCAAGCTAAAAAGCCACAACTCTCGTAAGAATTAATTTTTATAATATAGTACATTATAAATTTTGAATAACTTTTATCAATATTTCGTAATAGGGACCTTTTAATTCTGCTTATAGGTGGGACTCCAACGCAATAGAAGGATTTCCAGATTAAAAGAGAATATTGTATTCAGCTTTGTACAACACAACCAATGGCCAGCTTTGTACAACACAACCAATGAAGCAGCAGATCATATACGTAGAGAAGAGGGTTGGGATGCCCTTCGTCACCTCAGATTAGCGGTAAATTAACTACTTGTTGAAACAGAGAAGATGAAAAAGAAATTAAAGCAGAGATGAAGAAAGGGAAGAAATTTTTTTTTATTATTATTATTTTCATGTATCAGCCCTAGGGGCCTTCCCTATTTTATACAAGTTCTTCATCCTTCACAAAGGAAGGTGACAACCCAGAATCTAAACAAGGAATGGCTATACATGGTTAATGCCTAAGCTAGGAAATATTATGGAGGGAAATTAGGCCAAGCTAGGCTGTCAACACTCCCCCTCAAGATGAGGCGAAGATATCACGAAGCTTCATCTTGTTGCAAATTGAAGAAAACATAGAACCACCGAGACCTTTGGTCAGTATGTCAGCCAATTGCTCTGTAGATTTAATAAATGATAAATGTATAACTTTCTGATCAAGCTTCTCTTTGATGAAATGATGGTCAATCTCTATGTGCTTAGTTCTGTCATGTTGAACAGGGTTATTTGCAATATTAATGGCCGCCTTATTGTCACAAAATAGAAAGAGGGGAGAAGATTGAAGAAGATGTAATTCAACAAGCAGCCGTTGTAACCATAAGATCTCACAAATGCCTTGGGCCATAGCTCAGTATTCAGCCTCTGCACTCGATCGAGCAACAACATTCTATTTCTTACTGCGCCAAATCACAAGATTTCCACCAACAAAGGTACAAGATCCTGATATGGATCTGCGATCATCTATAGAATCAGCATCTGAATAGGCTTCAACTTTAAGATGTTCATGACGCGAGAAAAGAAGGCCTCACCCTGGGCAGCTCTTAAGATACCGAAGGATCCTATACACAGCTTCCAAATGGCGCTCACAGGGATCATGTATGTACTGACTTACAACACTGACTGCAAAGGCTATATCAGGTTTTGTATGGGAGAGGTAAATCAGTCTGCCAACAAGACGCTGATATCGCTCACAATCTACAGGCTTACCACTGTCAGCTGTAAGACGATGATTCTGATCGATAGGAGTAGTAGTAGGTCGACATCCCAACATTCCTGTCTCAGTCAATAAATCTAAGACATATTTTCGCTGTGAAAGAAAGATGCCATGAGATGACCTGGCCACTTCAATTCCAAGTATCGTAAATTACCCAGATCCTTGACTTCAAAGGATTGTGCCAATTGGGTCTTCAAACGAGCCAACTCTGTGAGATCATTACCGGTTAGAATGATATCATCTACATAGACGATTAAGATAACAATCTTGTCTTTATTATGACAGAAGAACATGGTATGATCAGCATTACTTTGATGATAACCTATTTCGAGCATGGCACGATGAAAGCGATCAAACCATGCCTTGGGTGACTGCTTTAATCCATAGAGTGACCGACGCAGACGACAAACCTTGCCAGCAGTCTCCGCACTAGTAAATCCAAGAGGAATCTCCATATACACCTCCTCTTGAAGATCACCATGTAAGAAGGCATTCTTTATATCTAGTTGGAACAAACTCCAGTCAAGATTCACTGCACAAGATATGAGGGTCCGAATGGTATTGATCTTTGCTACTGGGGCAAAAGTTTCTTCATAGTCAATGCCGTATGTTTGTGCATAACCTTTGGCAACAAGACGAGCTTTGTAGCGATCAACTTTGCCTTCAGGGGTCTGCTTCACAGTATAAACCCATTTGCAACCTACTGCTCGTTTTCCAGCAGGTAAGGGAACCAGTTCCCAAGTTTGATTTTTTTTCAATGCTTCCATTTCTTCAAGCATTGCTCCTCTCCACTTAGGATCTGACATAGCAGCCTTCCAGTGTGATGGTATAGAGATGGATTCTAAAGATGCAATGAATGACCTATATGTAGATGAAATAGACTCATAGGAAACAAAGTTAGCAATATCATAATGATATTGAGAAGGAATAATATGAGGACGAGAAGCTTTTCTATGAGCAATAGGTAGATTTAAAGTAGGGTCAAGAGGAATATTACTATTGTCAAATGAGGATGCTGGAGCTGAGTCAGAGGAAGACTGTTGGGTAGTAATAGAATGCACAATGGGCTCAGTTGCAGACTCCCCCTGTTGATTAGAGTCACTGTCCATCTGTTGATTAGAGTCACTATCCATCTGTTCATCAGTGTGCTCCCCCTCTCGACCAGTAGTTCTAGAAGAGATACCGGGAGAGCAAATAAATTGTTGGGCTAAGGGTAGTTGAGTAGAGGGCTGAATAGTGGAGACAGTACCATAATAAGGTTCAGTCTCTCGAAAGGTCACGTCCATACTGACAAATATCCATCTCTCGGGAGGGTAATAGCACTTATAACCCTTTTTAGTGGCAGGATAGCCCATAAAGACACATTTCAGAGATTTTGGATCAAGCTTGCTGACGGTAGGATGATGATCTCGGACAAAACATGTGCATCCAAATACGCGAGGGGGTACAATAAAAGAAGACTCCCCCTGAAGATATGCAAGTGGTGCCTGGTACTCCAGAGTACGAAGAGGGATGCGGTTGATCAGATAAGCGGCAGTGAGAACTGCCTCACCCCATAAAGTTTTTGGAACCCGCATAGCAAATAATAAGGATCTAGCAACCTCCAAAAGATGCCGATTCTTTCATTCAGCAACGCCGTTCTGGGCAAGGGTATCAACACAAATAGTCTGATGGATGATGCCATGAGTTGTGAGGTACTCATAAAACTCCCTATGCATATACTCGGTGCTATTATCGGATCTCAATATTTTAATCTTGGCACTAAATTAAGTATCCACAAATTTATAAAATTCTTTGAAGCAACAGACCACCTCATCTTTAGACCGCAGAAGATATACCCAAGTTACTCTACTGTAACAGTCAATAAAAGTAACAAAATAACGATGCCTAGAAATAGAAACAGTACTACAGGATCCCTACACATCTGAATGAATAATTTCAGAAGACTTCTTACTACGAGTTCCTGATGTCGGATAATTAGTGCGCGTGTGCTTAGCATACTCACATGCATCACAAACTAACTGTTCTTTGGCACAAAGAGAATATAAACTAGAAAATGAGCGTGATAAAATAGAAAAAGAGATGTGGCCAAGCCTGCGGTGTTGTAACTGAAGTTCATGCAGAGCATTAGCAGATGATGAATCGACTATACCAGCTTGCTGAGAATAAGTCTTCAGGTCTCCTTCATCAGGTGGTAGAGCCCATTGTGCATTTTACCATACCCAATCGTCTCCCCCGTTGTCAGCTTCTGAAAAACACAGTAAGTAGGAAAAAATGTGACTTTACAATTCAGATCATTGGTAATTGAATGGATAGAGAGAAGATTAGTTGGGAAACTAGGGACATGTAAAGCAGTAGAGAGTTGTATGGTTGGTGTACAATTGATGGATCCTTTTCCAAACACAGGTCGAAAAGAGCCATCAGCTATACGTACTCTGTCTGAACATAATGAGTAATACTGAAATATATCATAATTATCCGTCATATGCATAGTAACACCAAAATCAATGATCCATGTCTGAGAAGTATTTAGATTGAATGCACTAGACTTAAGACAAGAGACACGAGATTGCGCAAAATGAGAATGAAAAATGGAAGGAGAACTGGAAGAACAGCTAGGCAAACCGTTATTAGAAGGAGCATTGCCGAAAGGAACATTCAGCCGGTCCATAATTCGGCGAAGCATCTCATTAGTAGATAGGAAACTCCCAGCATCAGTAGGTAAGGGAGGAGTAGACGAAACACCTTCAGAAAGATGTGCTTGAGGATGACCAATGGTGCTACCAGAACGGCCTCCTCCTCAACGATCACCTCTACCACGACCAGAAGGATGACCATGCAGCTGCCAACAAGCATCGCGAACATGGCCTGATTTGTTGTAATAGGAGCAGGTCCGTATATCTCAGCCACTATGTCCACGAGAGTGTGACTGAGGCTGAACCACCAGTGCAGATCGGACCGGATCTGTAGGAGTAAGTATCACACGTCGACAAGATTCCTCACTCAGAATCAGTGAAAAAACTTGCTGAAGGGGAGGCAGATCGTTGCTACGACCTAGAACTTGAACTCAGATTGGGTCAAAATCATTATTGAGTCCAGCAAGGAAGTCAAAGATACACTCATCATCAATGTATTTCTTGAACTCAACAACATCTTTCGAATAACAGGCCTTGAATGAGCGATAAAAATTGAGCTCGGACCATAGCCATTGGAGTTTTGCCATATAACTAGTGATAGAGAAATCACCCTGTCGAAGCGTACGCACCTTGTGTTTGAGCTCAAAAGCTTGAATTGTATTACTTTGTTGTGAATAAGTCTGAGCAGCTGCCTCCCAAATTTCCTGAGCGGTATCAAAAAAAGACATACCTTGAGCAACAGAAGGGACCATAGAGTTGAGAAGCCAAGCCATCACAAAGGAGTTCTCCGATTCCTATTTCGATAATCCAGTATCTTCTAATGGTGGTTTAACTATATCCTCGGTGAGAAAACCCTCAAAGCCACGGGCTTTAATATACAACCGCACATTTCGAGACCACATAAGATAGGTGAGAGGTTCGTCTAAACAGACTGAACTAATCAGGAGAGAGGAATTATCCATCACGGTCCAAGAGTCAAAGGCATAGGTCGCGGCACCAATTAGTCCTTCAAACTGCTCTGTGAAAACAAAAAAAAAGAGAGGCAGCCTTTCAACAGTTAAATGTGCATAGGAAAAACTGTGTATTGGCTCATCATAGCAAGGCTGCACAAATAAGCACAAACATCAGTCCGCATAGAGGGTAGCAAATCCGCCTTCGTCATGGACCATAGATTAGGCCACAGAGGGAACCATAGAGGGTCAATAGGCCATAGATATAGCGCAGAACCATGGAGCCCAGACCATAGAGGGTCGGATGGAGGAGAAGCACGGCCCCTCGGTCCCTCAGGGTCGGCCGGCGTGAAGGAGCCCCATGGTGGGCGCCAGAGGAGCGAAAGCGGCAGCGGAGCCCCACGGTGGATCGGCGAAGTCCGTGGAGGTGCAGAAATCCATGGATCAGCAGATCGGCGGATCGGCAGAGTCCGTGGAGGTTCACGAATCTGGATGTACAAGTCGAGGTGCGGCAGCGGAAGACGGCGGAGTCTGTGGAACCGGTGATGGTGTCTGTGGAGTCCATGGAATGGGTTTAGAACATGGAATCAGATGGGGAATCAGGCTCTGATACCATGTTGAAATAGAGAAGATGAAAAAGAAATTGAAACAGAGATGAAGAAAGGGAAGAGATTTATTATTATTATTATTATTTTCATGTATCAGCCTTAGGGGTCTTTCCTATTTTATATAAGTTCTTCATCCTTCACAAAGGAAGGTGACAACCCAGAATTTAAACAAGGAATGGCTATACATGGTTAATGCCTAAGCTAGAAAATATTATGGAGGAAAATTAGGCCTAGGCTGTCAACACTACTCCATCCAGCTGTAATAGAATAATGGCATATTGGCCATTTATTACTGTGACTCATTGATCTTAGAAGTTTCCCGCGGGGAGTATCTAAACAATACCCAGATGTCGGCTTCTTATCAAAGCAGAGGGAGGCATTGCAATGCTTAGGGTCCTACCCGAGCCTCTCCCTGTCCTCATCCGAAATCTTTCGTCTTTGCAATGATTTAGCCGCCTTTTCGGTATGCAATGCTAATTTTATGGATCAGTGTAAGGGGCCACAGTTAACTATGCAAGCTAAGACTTCTTTTAAATAAGGACAGGACCTATTGAGAAAAGTGGGCCTTCTCCAAAGGAATCCCACTAGTTCGTAGTGACTCATTCGTTTGGTGTTGGAACGTCAAGTGAATAAGAACATAATCACCATAATCCAAGATAAGTATCAGCCAAAACTGGTGACAAGGCAAAACGATGGATTTTTCTCCCATCTCAGACTACTGGGCCAACCAGTCAGTAGAAGGCAGGCTTGGCGACCTCTACGCAAGTGGTATTGGATGCCATAGGACACCATACAGATGGTAGGATCATTAAAATGGACCAGTATAACGTGCGAGTACAGGAAGTGAGGAGATTTAGAAGAAAAAATTACTATGGTTATGCTCGCATTACCAATGTTTGGATGCTAAATATGATTATTTGTGTATTCTATCAATGCAGATGGAGTTAGAGAGAGGTGATAGATACTCCATCATCTATCCAATGCTACATGCAAGACAATGGTGTCTCTGCCCCCAAAGCCATGCAAGATTTAATCATTAATTCATGGAAGAAGCTGAACAAAGATGCTGTTGATTGCCATCCACTCCCTCGATTCATTGCTAATGCAGCAATAAATCTAGGACGAATATCCCATTGCACATACTACAAGGGAGATGGTATAGGAGCTCCAGATCAAGAGGAGAAGAATATGATCAAATCCCTGTTTTTTTGATACTGTAGAACTCAAAGGAGTCCAGGATTCTTTAGGGCGTCTTGATGATAGGCTTGTAGGTAATTATTGTAATTTGTAAATAATGTGGCTTCAATTATTCCTTGTAATTTGTAATGATTTTGTGTGATTTGGTGGGGGTTGTCCTCTCCATCCATTTTTCAGAAAAAAATATTGAAAAAGAAAGAAACAAAGGGGAAAACAAAAGCGGGGGGAAGATAAGGAGGCTTTTATTTTAGGACCATAAATCAGAAAGAAATGGAAAGGAGAGCATTTGATGCATTATCAAGGTACAGACTTTGGGCATGACAAATTGAGAAATATAGGATAATGTTTTAATAGACTTTGCTTACAAATAAAAAAAAAAAAAAAGTTTGAATAATCCAAATTATATGGAATTTAAGGATAAATATATATTGATTCAAATCTTTATTTATTCGAGTTGAAATTAAATGAACTTTCTAATTTACTTCACCAGTTTGAAGTAAAAGTTTATTGCCCTTTTTTTCTAAAATATTTGTGCATAAGAAATTTTTCTTTTACCATCAATGCTAGTTAGAGCAGCGTCAGTTTGTACTCCTGTATAGATTACAATAGTTCACCCGCACTATTTTCTCTGGTTCAATCAAGAGAGCAGTCAAGATTTGGTTAAAGGTTTTAGCCTTGGTAAAATGTTGAAATTTGAGCCTGGTAAAATGTTGGATTTGTTTTAGAAAACACAGTTTTTATTATGACAAACTAAGTAGGAAATTTTCTCTTCAAGTGTCGATCTGATCAGTCTTTTGATAAAAAAAATTACCACCATTTGGTTACAGCTTTTTGTTTGCATGAATTTTGAGCACAAGGACTAATTTGTTACCAATCCATCATCAATTTGACAACCTAAAAAGCTAAGGATAAAATGGACCGGACCTATGTCAGTGCCACACCAAAAAAATTCCTGGATGAGAAAATTAACAGTTTTCTTTCTTTTTCCCTAGAAATATGTCAAAATTACAACATAAGAGTTTTGTCGAGATAACATGTCAGCATTACACCATATGAATATTGTCAAGGTTCTGATTTGTCTCTTCTACACTATCATGCATCAACTTTCACCGCACATTTTCAACACTCCGTTAAAATAAAGTTTTCGACCATCCTTCTATCACATTCGATTCTTAAAGAAAGTTTGGGCCTTCAGAAAAAGAAAAAGAACGGTTTTGAACATTATCCACCACTGCATCCCCAATCCACTCAGGTACCTCTTCTAGATGTCTTATCAACAAAGGCATACCTTTCGGAACTCCCGGACACAGCAATCTTGTTATTGTCAAGGAAGTACAAGAGAAGTTATCCTGCCATTGTTTCATAGACCAGCATCTTGATTATATGATCCCTTGATCACTAAAGGCTTTCAAATCTAACAACTACTAAATGGATAAGCAATGCAATTACTTTCAGGAAAATATTGCCTAATTTCCACTTTCCTTGCCCATGAGATGCAGTATTGTCACTCCAAGCCAAAAGGACACAGTAGAAGCACTGGAAAGAGGAAGTTACCCAAACAGCCACTCAAACATCTTTTTCCAACCACCTATCAAACTCGGAACACTTCTTTTTTCCATCAGCTACCAGTCTTCCCTCCCACTCCCACCATCCATTCTACTACCCATCCTCCTCCCTTGGTCCCTAGGACATCCATCACTACTTAAAGAGCTATCTTCATGAATCCCAAGTCATTCCACTCTCACTTAAGGCTTCCTGGCTTCCTCCAAGGGATTGTTGTTGGAGTTTCCTGCATTAATTGAAGGATGTCTGACTTGGATCAATCATCTGAGGATGGATATGTGGATTCCAGAGGTACCATTTTACAATTAGTGCCCCTTTCTCTTCTTAATAATATGCCCCTCTTCTTAGTTTCCTTTCATTTCCTTGACCTCTTATCTGTTCCCATTCGGGTTTGTTGTCCTCTTTCTGACATTGTTGGATGTCTGTTTCAGCAGGGAACAGCCAGGATTCCAAGCTGGACTTCACAGAGGATGAGGAGACACTGATTGCCAGGATGTATAATTTGCTTGGAGATAGGTTTGTGGGCTTTTTTTCACTCTGTTTAAGAGGAAGCTTGAAGGTTTTTTTCTATTGGAAGGGCTAAACATGAAACTGAGCTCTCTTGTTGACTTACCTTGAGGATGTTCTTTTGACTTAGGTGGTCTCTGATTGCTGGAAGGATTCCAGGAAGAACAGCTGAAGAGATTGAGAAGTACTGGACTTCGAGGTACTCGAATAGTGAATAATGGTGGGCATTTCTTTCTGAATTACTGCAAGGGACAAGAGCAGTTCTTTCTGTACTACTTCAGAGGGCAAGCAATTTTGGATGGTGCCTTACTTGTGTGTTTCCCATATTTCAGCTTGCATTCTTGTCTAGTGTATAATAGGCCTTGCAGTCATATTGGGTTTGGTTGTCTCTTGTTATTTCAGCTGCGAGAAGGGAAGAAAAAAATCATGTCTCCATGTCACTCTTTTGTACAACCTTCTATATGTGGGTTTGGTGTTATGCCAATTAGCAAGCCCACTGTAACTGAGAAAATAATGGAGTGTTACGTATTTTCACTGAATTGTATAGCTTTAAGATGGATTCATATGCCATCCTACTGGAATCTTAGTTGCCTGCACTTCATGTGCAAGATGTGGATGTAACTATGCCCGAGTCAGAAGACATTAAAAAAGAGAATTTTCTGTTTGTTATTATAAAAAGACTGCTGTTCTTTACGGCCAATCAATAACACTTGAGGACAAAGTAGCAGGTGATTGGTACTTTGCTTATTTAAATATAAGATATTAATAAACATCGCTCAGCATCCCAAAGGATCAGAGCAGGTTTGTGATGCATAAAGAAATTATCTGAAATAGTTTAGGATTCAAAAATAAAAAAGAATGTATAGAAGCCTGAATACAATTTGATGATAATGTCGCTAGCACGTGCAGGTAACGCATGCCCTTGGCTATTATTTATTGTTGTATCTGCAACGATGATAATAGAATGGAATCTTTACAGAATAGTCTGCTAAAGCTAAACAAGCCTGCTTACCGTACCTCAATGACTTTCTCTGCATCTATCCTTCGCTGGTGAGAAAAATGTCATTTTTAATAGCTTGATTTCAAGTTCTTTTCATATTTGTTTGATATGGCGTTGGGATTCAAGATCAGCTATGAGACACATGTCTTGGTCTCAATGGGTCAGCATTTGGTGATGGGAGAATGTTGTGCTGAGGTAGTGTTGAATTGTCCATGCCTATTAAGTACTTGGGTCCATACCAAAGTAGTAAGACACCTGGTGAGACATTGGGGAGCTTTTGAGGAGAACTGGGAGTTGGAGTCCAACTAGAAAAAGGTCTTAAGAGTTAAGGAAGGATTTTGTGGTACCATCGGCAGTATAAGCTCATCCCACTGAAATATATTCCCATGATTCGAAGGTGTGCAAGAGTTTTCTAGGATTTGGTTGAGAATATTTTAGAGTTTCCTTTTCTTTATAGGTGCCATCCAAAAAAAAAAAAAAACAATCTGATCACAAAACTAATCTATAAGATCTAAGAGTGAATTTTTTCCTCCAAATGGTCCACATGTGATGAAGATTTCGGGGCCTTGCTGAAATATAGATGCGGTTGGACATTGGAGATTAAAGATTCAATGCAAAAGGAAAATAGGAAAAATGAGAGAGAGTCTCAGAGGAAGCATCGCATATCGGGCATCCAGAGCTAATCACTTATCCTTTTTTCGCTAGGCTTTTACTTATTTGGAGTTTATCATGTAGAGCTAACCAAACAAAGACTTTGATCTTATCAAAAACAGCTTATTTTCAAATAACTTTGTAGTTTAACTATGATGCACCGCCCGGATTAAAAAATTTATAGAAGGAATTCATGATATAAGACCCGTGACTAGAAGGCCCTACTTCAATATTTTAATCCTATAACTCGCATTATTAGAATAGCAAGCAAGTAGAGGCCAACTAGCTGGAAAAGGACTTCTTTTGTCCATATCGCAGAGAATGATACAAACAACACACTTTGGATATCAAGTTACCAACCATTGCTTGCCTGCTTGATTTCCACCTTAATGCTTCAAGAATTTTATGGGTTAACAGAATTTTGAGAAGGTCTAGAAGGCACATCTTTGCCTAGAGCATGCTTATGTTAATTAGCTTATTAGAATATGATGGCATCATGATTTTAAGGAAATATGAAGTCATTTTATGGCTGTTTGTCTCAATTAAATGTGAGAAAATTTTGTTGGCCTGGTGCTCTGTGTTGTTACTACATGAAATGAAAATATGAAAGTACGATGACCTTTTCCAAAATGGTATGGTAGTAGACTGTATGTATTCATTCTTTTCAACTTCTTTTCAGCAGCATGATATCAGAGTTAGCTGACTGAATTTCTTCTTTTTTTTTTTTTTTTTTATTTGGAGAGAGAGAGAGAGAGATTCTGGAGTGCTGAAAGCATTCCAACCATGGAACTACTTCTTCGTCCTCTTATTGGATTCTTCCTGCTGAACTTTATTCCGCAAAAATTCTACTGAGCTCCCAGGCAGGAAATCTGGGGTCATTGATGGACCTGGGATCAATCTTTTGGGTCCAAGTAGTGACATTATTGCAAGAAGTAGTGGTCCAAGCTATCGATAAGTCGTGAGAACTGCGTCTATCTTCTTCTAGTATAGAAAATAGGAAAAGTTACTAGGTCTTCGGCCAGTAAATTTTTTTGAAGAGTCTGGAGTTTGGATCGCACCCTTCTAACCCTAACCAGGCCTCAGTTTGATCTCCAGAAGAGAAGTCGATGGACTTAATTTTTATTTGCCTACTAGTGATGAATAAGGTTGTCACTCACTGTATATGAGGAAAAAGGTTGAGGTGAGCTGCTACACGACAATGAATTACTTGAAAAGCCAAACACAAAATCTGAGAGGATGACGGTAACAGTTATCGCATTTCTATGTGAAAGTTCTGAGAGAGTCCATGCAATTGTCCATTCAGTATGGAGAGTAACCAAATTAATAATGGTGTGATGATTCTATTAAACTCTAGTGTCCCTGTCCTGTGTGTTATTTTTCTGCCTCTAAACCCAACAACCATTTCTGAAGAGATAAAAAGAAGTGGGAAAAAGATAAAAAGAAAACCTATTGGTTTACATCCTCCACAAATATCATGATATGTTTGCACCTCAACTGCATTAACTGGCATCTTCATTACAAATAAAAATTTTTAAAAAAAATTAGAATATAAAATGACCGGCGTCAGCAAGTTTGGTGTATCTCACCGATCCGTGGTTGTTGATGGTGCTGGTACAGTATGCTATTGGTGGCACTGCAGCAAGCATAATCGTTCAACTTGGATGAGGGTTGGGTGGGCCGCGAAGAGCGTTTGAAAGGAGGAGGTGGTTTGGTTGCAAGTTGCTGGGGTGCTGGAGGCGAGTTGGATGATTAAATTAGTGGATGGTGATGTGATATACCAGGAGATGCGACGCATCACCAAGAGCTGATGGGAGGAAAGGTTGCGGTGGAGTTGTGGCCGTCGCGGCGCCCACGGGTATGCTATTGGCGGTGGTTAGGTTGGAAATGGTTTGGGTGGGAGGGTCATAATAACTAGCATCCGGGGTGAGCGAAGGTGGCCGGTGGGAGTCGGTTCGAGGTGAAGCCACGTGTACAGTGGAACGGGAACTCCTTTTCCCTGATAACTAACCGCATGCCATGATGCACGGATTATCTTTAAAAATATTCAAATTAATTTCTATTTTTATACTATTTTTTAAAAATATTTTTTCTTATAAGTATTTATATTAGCTTTATATATGGTATAAAAATATGTATTATAATACTTAAAAATAGATTCATGTCGGATGAAAAATAAAAAGTTTAAGAAGTTTATAACTTAAGTTTATCTGCAATCAATTAATTTGGCTCGAGTTTTTAAGACTACATGGACTTAGCTCGATAATAAGTTAATTGGGCCTTGAACTTAAGGCGTTATAAATGATATTCATAAGGTGGGTAAAAAAGGTTCTAAGTATATGAAAGTTGATAAGTAGAAGAAATAAAGTTACCCATAAAACGTTCTCTTATAAAATAAAGGAAGAGATTTTATGCACAAGGATGTTTCCTCGTAAAGAAAGGAGATTGTGATGGCTAGCTTGTAACACATCACCTAATAAAGGAAGAGATTATGATATTGATGAATAATCTCACATCGGATAAAAAAGAATAGTTTGAAGAGTTTATAACTTAAGTTCATCTACTACTAATTAACTTAAATTTATTTTTTAAAACTATGTCGACTTGTTCTAATAACAAATTAATTGTATCAGATAGGCTTGGGGCATTAAAAAAAAAAAGTATACTTGTCAAGCTAATATGCAGATAAAGATTAAATTTTATAATGTACTAATGACCAAAAAAAAAAAAAAAAAATCTGAGTGTTCAAGTCATAAATTTCAAATACTCTTAAATTTTAATTTTAATGTTTAAATTTAAATTTCAAATACTTTTTTATTATAATCATATTCATAAAAATTGAAAATATATCTTCATATTATATCTATCTAAATTGAGGATATATCTACGTGTCAATGGAAATGTCTCTCCATCTCATATCTATCCAAATTGAAAATATAATTGTATATCATATTCATCTATATTAAGAAAAAAAAAACACTATATCTACCTAAACTAAGAATGTATCTTCATGTCCGCCTAAAAGAATATTGGTTACTATAACATATCTCTCATAATGAACACAAATTTCTCATTTAAAATAGAGATTTTCCGCTTCATTCATGGTATCAAAGCAGTTTGCATCTCACGATATTGCTTCCACTTCTATATACTCTCTTCTTTTATCTTTTTTATTTTTTTGTTTCCCTGAAAGTAGTCTCACGATATTGTTTGGTCCCTACTCCATCTACTGCTTCCATATACTCTCATCTTGCATTTTTTGACTTTGTGTCCCTCTCCCCCCGATAGCATCATTTTCGTTTTTTTTTTTGTCATTCTCTACTAGTATTGCCACCATGCTTAGCCTCCCCCCTTCTTTTCCATCCTTGATAATAACCCTCACTCACACCAACTCTTTGCTTTAGAAACAAAATTTAAATCATTTCTTAGAACCCATTAATTAATTGGTAATTCTTGGCTAGAAAACTCTACCTATTGCAATCACATGACCTCTTACTCTTCATAATTTTTCTTTAAGGATATTCTGTCTAACAAATCATCCATTCACACTATCAATGGCTCACAAGTTTTCATTAGTCATATAGGGTCTACCTCATCTTCCAACTTTATTATAATTGATGCCTCTCTTATTCCCAATCTCTATTATAATCTTTTATCTGTTCAACAACTGTGTGCTCAGTTTTAACTTACATTTTTGAAATATGATTGTATTATCCAAGATTCATAAACCAAGGAGTTGATTGAGACAGGCCATAAAGTTAGACATTTGTTTGAGCTATCTTCCTTGCATCTTCCACTTAATCTCTTTATGGTAACCAGGAACAATCTTTCACTACAACTTTGACATTCTCACCTAGGGCATGCTTCCTTGTCTCATGTTCGACAATTAGTGTTTAGTAATCATTTAGGGCATATTGATGACAAGTATTTTGACCATCTTTTTGTCAACTTAAAACAAACTGCATTACTTTTTAATTTAAGTGATTATATTTTTCTTATTCCTTTTGATCTTATACATTCTAATATGTGAGGCCCTTTTCAACTCTTAATATATAGGGTTCCTGATAGTTTATTCTTTTTATGAATGACTATTTATTGCTGGTTTCGTAATATGGATAAAACTCTGTTTCCTTGTATCATCAAAATATTTTGTTCCGACAATGTTGTTAATATACTGTTTCTACCTTCTTTAAAATTCTCAAAGTAAATGATACTATTTCACGTAAGTCCTATCCAGATATGTCACAATAAAATGACCATGTAAAAAGGAAATACCACATATATTGGATATTGTATGAGCATTACTTCTCTCCACACATGTTCCTAAATATTTTCGAAGAAGAAGCTCTCTTATGGTTGTCTACGCCATCAATCATGTTTCTTCTCCGGTCATATGTGATCAGTCTCTCATGAATGTCTTCATGGGTCCTGTTCAAACTCTTTGCGTGTGGTTGTTTCTATTCATCTTCATTATTTACTGGGTCCTAAGGTTTCTGTGCAAGTCCCAATAGATATTACTTATCCTATGTTAAGCATGCCTGTGATCTTCTTTTAAGACTTGGCTAACAAATTGCAAAGCTACTGCTACTCCTTTGAAAGCTAATGTCAAGCTCTCTGCTACTGATGGTGAACTTTTCATGACGCTATACTCTATTGATAATTAGTTAGGAGCTTACTTTACTTGACAATCAGTATTTCGGGCTTGTTTGCTTTGCCGATATGAAGATAGAGGAATGGGAATAAAGACCCTCTATTTTTATTCCACTCATTTGGTTCACAAAATTTTTATTTTTATTACTATTCCATTTAAAACGACAAACCCATATTTTGGGGTATTGGTATTCCACCCAACTCCTTTGGGAGTCAAACTCTTGTTTCCACATAAACTTCCATTCTCCGAAGTTTGCCTTCAGAGTGAAGGCATGTAAGGCATCACCTTCTTTCTCTTTTTCTTATTTCTCTCTTTACTATAAATGCCAAATCCACTCTACCGCTACCACCATTGTTACCACTAGTGGTGCTACCACCCAGGAAGGTGGTGGATGCAATGCCTAAGAAGGCACCAATATTAAACGATCGAGAGGTAGAGGCCCTTCGACTGAAATTTTTAGTGGAGAAAAAGTTTCAATCTTCATTACTTAAGTATACTCTCAAGTATATAAAATGCACTATTTAGCTCCACCCGAACTTGATGAAATCTCTCATATGATTTCTACCCTCAAGATCCTCCACATCACTCCTTTCAATCACTACAAGGTCCTACACCTCCCACTCTTCTTTTCTTTTTCCATTCGATGCTAGTGTAAGACCCTTGCCTCTGCACTCCATCCAAACAAGTCCTCATCCTCCTCTATCACTGCAACCGCTACTAAGGTCTTCAAGCATGCCGCTAACTCCTGCTACTTCTCCAACTATATACATAAGCATGACTTCAACCTTTCCATCCACCTCATAAAGGAAGAGGTGTCATTGCAACTAAAGTATTAATAAAAACATTTTAGACTATTTGTACCACATACCATCTCATGTATTTGTGCTAAAAATATGTTGATTCATATTCTTCTTGTTGTGTAAGCTAAACATAAATAATAGGAATCGAAATTCCGTTCTCATTCTGATTTTTTACATGAATAAAATATGGTTATGAAAATCAAAATAGCACACCATAAACTTAAGAATAGAATATAGTTCCCAATTTATCCTCTACCTACGAACCAAACATGCCCCTAGTGAGTTTAGTTATGACTGCTCAGCAACCGCTCACTTTAATGTGATTATTCAGAATCTATAGTATGTAAAGGGCATACTTTTTCATGATCTTTATTTTTCATCTTATTGTTATCTAGAGCTGCAAGCTTTATTTTATTGATACTAATTGAGTTGGTAATTCTACAGATTGTCAAACCAATACTCATTACTATTTCCTTATGAAAGATTCTCTTATCTCTTGATTCAATAAAAATTAGTCTATTATTGCTCGATCTAGTATGGAGTTCAAGTACCATGCCCTTGCTGATATTGCCGTAGAAGTAGTTTGACTATGATAGTTACTATAAAAAATTAGAGTATGGTATCATGCGACCACACTTATTCATTGTGACAATTGGAATGCCATCCAAATTGCTCATAATAATATTTTTTATGAACAAATTAACTATATAAAAATTAACTATTATTTACCTACCATTATCTTCAGATTCTAACATTACATATCTTATTAGTTTATTCTATATATCAAATAGCTGACATCTTTACTAAAACTTATCTACTTGGGATGCTTCTATGAACTTATCTCTAAACTCAAGTTGGTCTCCACTTTACTACCTTAAATTTAAGAATATTGTATAATATTCATATCTAGATTTTTTTTTTCTTATAATATATATGTGTAACATATGTATTATGTGATATAATATGATGTTACGTGATATTTCATATTTAGAAATTTTTTTTTAATACATATGTGCAAAACATATAGTGATGAAATTTATCGTATATATACCCTAAGGATCCTATAAATGCTTATCTATGTAGTCATTGTAATACATACAAATAAATCATTCTTCTCATCCTCTCAGTCTCTTATCACCGCATATAGTTCTACTAAAGCTAGGCTCAACCATTGGATATCTCGAGCATATCTCTTAGAGGCTCCGTTTCTCACACCATCCCCCCTGCGGTCTACATATGACCCCATCCGTTACCATCACCCCTTAACGCTTCTCACATAAACCAGCCGGCAGACAAGACAGTGCGCTGGAGGTCATATTCTCTGTTGTCATCACTCTGCGGTTGTCGGTATTCTTCTTTATTCTTTTATGTCACCCTTTTCTGCAACTTTTTGCTCATCCTTTCTCCACGAATTGGTATCTAGACCAAGAGTTTCAAGAGCTTCTCTCTCTGGACTTCTTGCTCATCCTTTCTCCACGAATTGGTATCTGGACCAAGTGTTTCAAGAGTTTCTCTCTCTCTCTCTCTCTCTCTCTCTCTCTCTCTCTCTCTCTCTCTCTCTCACACACACACACACACACACACACAATCCCAGGGATTCAAAAATTGTGATATTGTTCATGATAATTCATTCTTTAATTGCTCTTGTATTCCTTATGATTTATGCACCAAGTTCATGCATGCAGAGTTTGTAGCATTGAAAATTTTCTTCCGGTTGGATCAAATTATGAATAGATGGTAAATTTAAAATGACAAGCAAGTCCTTGACATCAAAATGTCTTGTTTCATTTGCTGTTGATCTACCCATAGGATGGCAAAAAAAGGTTGTTTGGAACTCTGATGTGTCTTACTGTGCTAGGATGTTCAAAAAGTCACAATGAAGCAACTTTAATATCATGCTAAGGCTCAACATATACTATAAAAATCATTTGATGAATTATAGATTATAATCACCTGTTGCACCGCTTTGCTCTATGCTAGACAAAACAGCTAGGATTATAATCACGTCAGCAGCTGAAAACGTTAGAAGATGATTTGCTAATTTCCTCCATCAAATATCATGAAAATGAGGTCAAGAGTTCAAGAAGACATCTATTAGGTGTAGCAAAATTTTGCCGCAAAATTTTGCCTCGTTCCCGCAGTTATCAATAAACAAATGAAGCAATCATATTTGTATCATTTGGTGAGCCTGGATAAATTTCTATTTTTGGGAAATCAGCTATCATTATGATAAAATATAATTTTCTTTAGAATAAGAATCTCAAATAATTTTTTTTTCCATTTTTGTTTGGAGATTACTAATTCACAAGTTCATGGCTCTTTTTTATTTTACTTCACTAATAGAGAAGTTGCTTTCCTATTTACTTTAGTTGATATAAGTAAAAGTTTAGGTTTTCCCGCGGCGTTAAAACATCATTCTCCACGTTAACATCGACTAACACACCTCTTAACTTTCACTAAAACAACTCTCGTCTCCAGCAAAAACTGGCGACGCTTATTTCTCATTTTGGAAACTTATATTGCAAGGGTTGTTCGAGACCGAATCATGTATTTAAAAAACAGTAAGACTTATACTGATTTAAGTAAGTATTCTTGTTGTCTTATGTGACACACAAGAACCAAGTAGCGCGTGATATTCGACATTAGTTCTTGTTTTGATTTAGGTGAATATTTCTTGTTGTCTTGTGCGAAATAAGAAGAGAGTAGCGTGCGAATTAGTCATTTTTTGCTCTCTTTTTTCTTTTTTGGGTCAATATGACAACGATTATCAATGCAAGGCCGCTCAGATACCTTATGGCGAAGGAGCAGGAAAAAAAAAAAAAAAACTGCAACATCTCTCGTCCATCTTCTAAATTTAAAGCTGCTTATTTGGTTGCGTTCGCAGACCATCTATAGAAGCAGGCATCTTGAACAAGGCCGAGTACCTTACCATTCCTCTCAGATAAAATCCTTATACACAGAGGCATAGTTCCAAATGTTACAAAGAAGATCAATGCAAAATCTACCTCTCCATAAAGCTGAGATCTTCTGCAAGCAAACTCACGAGCCCATCACTAAACACATCATACAATTGACAAAATTAAAAACAAAAACAAAGCCGGGTATACACATAGCATCCCTTCTATCTGAGAAAGTACAAGCTGAAATGTGCACCATCTTCTTAGTGACTTTGATGTCTCAATGGTATTCGATATTTGACATTCTTAATCAATGGAGCACAGTTCATGTCTGGATCAAAACCAATAGGCCCTCACATTCTATCTGAGAAGTTACATAAGCTTGACCGGATGCTGAATTCCACCCTTCATCATTGCACAAAATTCCTCATAGTTAATCCTTCCATCCTGCAGTCATCATAAGGTCAATAATAAGGATACAATTTAAGTATGCTATATGACTTCACAGATAATTATCTTACATTATCTGTGTCAACTTCTGATATTATTTCCTTGATAGTAGATGCATCACCAATTCCATGCTCCTCCATCGCTGATTCCAATTCATCTCTTGTAATAAACCTGGTAAGCAACAGGGCAAGAGAATTGTCAGAGAAACCCAACAAGAGTACTACAAAAGCATTTAAACAATTTCAGTTCTGACTGATGGCAGCAGCCTATGGCTAAATGGATATCGTGAGTTGCACAAGCATATAAGACGCACCCACTGTTATCTTTATCAAAATACTGAAAAGCTCTGTATAGATGTTCCTCTCGTTCAAGTCTGTGCTGGTGCATCGTGGCAGTGATGAACTCAATATAGTCAATGGTTCCATTTCCATCCACATCAGCCTGAAAGAAGATCACTTAGCAAAATAAGTAAGAAAATGGAGGTGAAAATAAAAGTGCAAATTTTGGTTTCTAATTATCATCTTACAGCATCCATGAGCTGCTTTACTTCAGCCTCTGAGAGCTTTGACCCTAGCCGTGCCAATCCTGTCTTGAGTTCTTCATATGTGATCGTACCACTTTTGTCAGTGTCCATATTGGTAAACATCTGTTTCAGCCCTTTAATTTCTTCTTCAGAAAGACTTTCAGCAATAACCTGTAAGCCATTCAGTATACATTAAGTACTGCAGTAGGAACAGACATCTAATCTAGAACATTTTCTACACACCAACCTTTAGTGCCATCTTCTTGAGCTTGTTCATTGCTCTAAATTGCTTCATCCTCGAAAGAACAGCACTGTCTATAGGTTTATCAGATGCCTCTCCACCTTCTTTGATCCACGGATGCTCTGAGCAAGTGGTCCCACCATTGCATAAATAAGATGTTGATAGTCAAATAAATGTAGCTACAAGTACCACTAAAGAATAGAAATTGATGAATTGCTTATACCAATACTGACCAAGAACTTGGGCTGATGTGATTCTTTTCTTTGGATCCTGTGTCAACATTTTCCTGACCAGATCTTTGGCACTGACTGATATAGTTGGCCATGGTTCACTTTCAAAGTCAATGCATCCTTGCAAGATGGCATCAAATATCCCTTTCTCCGTTTCTGCAAAACCAGCATATTCACATAGCAAAAGAACATAAAAAATAACCACGCTTGAATACATTCATGGTCTCCAATGGAAAAAAATTGAGATAAAAATTGAGATAATACAGGTCCCTGGGAAAAGGTTAATATTAGTATTATCCTTACCAGCCCAAAAAGGGGGAACACCACTGAGAAGAATATATAAAATAACACCTGCACTCCATACATCTATTTCTTTCCCATAACTCCGCCGCAAAACTTCAGGAGCGACATAGTAAGCACTTCCAACTATATCCCTGTACACTTTTTCTGGAGTAATACACAGAAAACTAGTGAGCTCAATCTTATCACCAGAGTTTAAAAGTGCAACAACTCACATATATGAGAATGCTTCTCAACAAATCACCAATTAAAACAAGATAAAACTTGCAATCATGACTGATGTTAATCATATAGAAGCTCAAACGAGAGCAAACTGAAATGACAAGAAGCATGATTTCCACCACTGACAAGAGACCAACATGGCTTCAGCGACATGTTTCCAGAATGTATCTCATATGGTATATAATTAATTTGGGATTGGGGAAAGCAAGAACAAATTTTTGATCTAAAATGAAAAATGGCTTTCATCGGTTGAATTTACCAGTAAGAATCACATCTGAGTTAAGCTTGGCATTTTTGAACCAAAAAGTATAATAAATGGCCGCTTAGGACGAGCTTCCTTGAAAAAGAGAACCATCCTAGAAATCAGTGCTTAATCTCATATAAAGCACATATGATATTTACTGTTTACACACTTCCATCTTCAGGTTTCACTTCATATTCGATGTATCTTATACATCACTATAATTTTGTATGAGCATTTATTAAGTTTTGAAGCTCTTATAATCACCAAATCTGCAGGTACCCATCACTTTCCACACATGCTAGTCAGATCAACTAAATAATAAACATCTTCAGAAGAGGAGAAAAAAAAAAAAAAAAGTCTATGATAACAGGTTCTCACTAAAAATCAGTTTCTTTTCCCTTTTCCTTGCCCACACTCCCCCACCCCCAAAAAAATAAAAAATAAAAAGCAAAAATTAAAAATTAAAAATAAAGTTACACCACGGCCTATATTTTCCCTCATTATAACAGCTAAACTTTAGTTATTTTGCCCTAGAAATCTTGATAATTATGGCAGATGTGATGCAGGAACTTGATTTGAAGTAAGGCACTTTAAACACCAATGCAAATCAACATTCTTCAGAGATCCTGGCTTGCCCCTTGTGAGAGTGGACAAATTAGTTTAAATGGATTGAGGAGTCAATAGTTTTGGAATATGAAAACCTAGCCTCCCAAGATGTCCTCATTCAAAAACTTTGGAAAATTACCATTTTTACCAAATCTCACCACCTCTCCCCTATTCTGTCTAGGACCTCAATGTTACACCACCAGACTTCTCATTGTCGCATTTAACTTCCCTAAGAACTTCTTCAACAACTCATTTATTACAATCAACCAGTTACATGATATCATCAACATCATCAAAATCAGTAAATGAAGGCACATCCTTCCATTCCTTTTGTTTCCCAAGGAGATAACAAAAGTTTTCCCCTTCATTCACTATTGAACTTTGTATAACCTTCTATTATTGAGCTTCCCATTCCTCTAAGTAAGCCTTTTTTCATCATATGCCCATGAAAGCACTAATATTCACTCCACATATCTTTAACCCAATTCACCTTTACCAAAGGATGGTAGGCTAAAAAGAATAACAAATTATTAAAATTTCTAGTTCCAAAAAGTCATTATTTCCTTTCTTAACTCATTGAAGTTCAAAAGTCCACATTTAGATAGCTTTTTCAGGTGCTAAAGTCTTATGAGTGGTAAAGCTTTTTTTTTTTTTTTTTTTTGCTTTTGACATGAAAAAGAGTTGAGAAACATTAGTAATAAACATATCATTAAAAAAAAAAAAATCAAAAACCTGGTTGAATCATAACAAGTAAAGCTTTCTCACAGTTTCGTTAGCAAGATACATGAAAGCCCTAAAGTGCATAATGTTAGTGCCTATTTTGATATATAATTCCAATTTATACAATTTGAAAAGTGGATCATCCATCTAACTACAATAGTTTCTTAACATATTGAAAAAATTAACATGCACTGGTGATAGGTTATGACTGCTACTAATGCTTCCTAATCATGTTTGGCAATTTTGTATCACATCAACTCAGATATTAAAATATAGGCTTAACCAGTTCACTTCTGTGAGTTCTAATACCAAGGAATCAATAATGCATGAAGAATATCCTCTTCAATTAAAATCCCCTTCCCATGCAGCTCGAGTGATTTCCAGGTACCTTGCTAAAGGCCCATTGGCATGCCTCAGAAAAACCTCATGGTAAAGATAATTTAAAAGAACTCATACTTGAAAACCAATGGTTGAAGCCTCTCTTGCAACTCAAAAGAGATATCCCATAGTTGAAGAAAAATACAAGATGTTTTTCATGACTCAATCCGATTTCTTTTAATCTTATGTAAAAGATACAATACAAATGCAACATGAAATGAGAAAATATAATTTACAAAAACAGACAAGATATGTTAGTTGGGAATTAAAATAATAAACATGATGTTGAAGATATGTGTATCAACGTAAACAGCATGAAAGGTTACAAACACGGTCTCTAAACAAAGACATGCAGACATTATAGTTGTAATGATATGGTGACAAATTACAAACATTACAAATGTCCCGATAAACTACCAAGGAGTTTTTTCTCTGTCTTTGAGCACAAATGCAACATAACTCACAAACAGTAAGATTGGCTTTGTATTCGCTAATGCATATGATATGAAGAATCTTTGGCTGCATCAGTATTGTCATTTAGCCTAAACTGAAGCAGCATAAATATAGGTTTCTTTTCTTGGAGACATTGGCCTATTGGAGTCTCCTTGTATTATCAACATGATCTTAGGCAATTTCAAGAAGGCTCCCCCATGTATGTTTATTGACACTTAATGCTTTTTTTTTTTTTTTTTGGGGGGGGGGGGGGGTATAAAAGCAAAGCATTAGAAATCAAGCATTCAAAATGCAGCAACACCAAGACAAACTATTTATAATGTAAATTTGATGTAAAGCAATGAGGAATCATTCCGTAGTTACCCTAAAGCAACTACTCCAGTTAAATTGGATCGATTTTATGATTTAAGAAAATGGGATGGATGAAGTTGGCTTCAACACAATTAGGGCAGGTTAGCAAAAGGTTAGCAAAAACAGAGAAAATGCTCTGTTTGTGTGATCTTTCAATGCCAGTTATACAAAGACATCCTGCGAGACATAAAAAAGGCTCTACATTAAATGGGATGATGTGTGTATCATGTCAAAAGAATAGCAGAGGACATTTATGAATATGTGGAATTGCATTGAAAATGAAAGCTAAACGTAGATTAAAAAATGTGAGTCATAAGAGTTGCAAAACAAAGTGATGAAATCCTAACTGAAATCACCCATTCAAATACAATAAAGACTAAGAGAAGCATGTATAAGTGGTACTATACAGTACTGATGTACCGAGCCTATCAGTACCGATTCGAGATCCTATATGGGGTGTACCAAATCTCAAAGTACCAAACCAACCCCGTATCAGACATACTAACACTATATTAGTATGGTACTGATACAGAACCGAGTTAGCAAATCTTAGCTTCAACTAAAAGGGGTGACCTCTAAAAAGAACAAATGATGAAAGCTGCAAAAAATGATTTGAAAAGGATTGTGGCAACCTGGACTCGTAACTTACCAAGAATGAACAGAAGCTAAGAATTGTAGACATTAAATCAACAGATTATGATCCTGGCCATTTTAATTGCGTGCAAAATTGCATAACTCAGTTTAACTTTCAAGAGTCTCCCAGACCACAGCTGGTGACCAGTCTGTGTTAACGTTCTCTTGGATGATAATCTTTCCATATCAAAAAGTATGATGGCAAGTACCAAAAATAAACCAAGTTACACTCCATTTCCTTTTGGAGCTGAGTAATTCTCTATGTAGTATTGAATGCTTACATAACAAGAAAGGCAGCATATGGATTAAATGACAAGAAGCATATCAGTGGTAAAGGTCAATCAAGAATATGGATTAGAAAAGAGAGTGTTTTATACCATCCTCGATGAAGACCGAGAGGCCAAAGTCGGTGGCCTTGAGCATGGCCCCCTCATCCTTGGTGGCGAGCAAGAAATTCTCGGGCTTGAGATCGCGGTGCATCACCCCCATGAAGTGGCAGATGTGGACGACGTTGACGATGGCCCGGCAGATGGTGGCGGCGGCGCGCTCTGAGTAGTGGCCCTTGGCGATGATCCGGTCGAAGAGCTCCCCGCCCTCGCACAGCTCCATCACCAGATTAACCGAGTGCCGGTCCTCGTACGCCCCCTTAAACTCCACGATGTTCGCCTGCCCCGTGAGGTGCTGCATGATCTGCACCTCCCGCCGGATGTCGTCCCGGTCGTTCTTGCTCGACAGCTTCCGCTTCGAGATCGACTTGCAGGCGTACCGGTTCCCGGTGCCGATCTCGGTGCACAGGTAGGTCACGCCGAACTGGCCGCGCCCGAGCTCCTTGCCCAGGGTGTAGAACGACCTCACGTCTTCGAATGGCTTCCCCAGGATGGTATCGGGGGCGGGGATGGGGATGGGGATGGGGACGGGGACGAGGACGGGGACCGGGACCCGGACTGGGATGGAGGGCTTCGGGGCGGGCGAGGGAACGGCCGGCCGTCCCTCGATCGTCGGCGCCGGCGGCTGGGGCTGGTTGTAGCCATGATAGGAAGAAGCGGGTTGGCTGGGCTTGGCCTGTTGCTGCTGGTGGGAAATCTTGCTGTACCCATTGGCTCCTTCTCCTCCTCCTCCTCCTCTGCGTCCCCGAACCGTCTCTTTACTAAAGCAGTGGCCCATCTCTATCTCCGCGATAAAAGCTCGAGGATGAATACAAGATCGGATCGGATTTGAGGAAAATTTTAAAGAAAGAGGGAGGCTTTTGTACAAGCTGGGGGAGGATTTGATCGACAGAGAAGCCAACGGACCGAGTCGTGACAGCAACTAATTCAGAAGATCGATGAAAGTTCCTCTCTCGCAATTTTGCTCTCGCTTCTCTTTTTCTTTTTATAATTTTTTTTTAAGGTAGTGAATGGTGGAACGGGGAACAGGGAGGGGTTACATTATTGGACTCCGACTTGTGATAAATACACTCCATGTTGGGTGTGTGTCTCAAGGCTGCTGCTTGGAAGCGATAGTCACGGACTGTGTGCATCTACTATTAAAGGGAGTGTATTTATGGATCCCCGTTTCAAATAAATTAAAGGCCAATTCGATGACGCATCCACTGGTTATTTGGCTTACGCGGTTTCGCGTCCTCGGTCACGTCGGTGGTCGTTAACTTCGACGAGTTTTGGAGCGGAGCGTCGCCATCCACGGCTTGGAGGGCAGGATGGCGTGGGCGGCGGGGAAAGATCAGGTGCGGTAACTGCACCCGAGGTCAGGGGTTGCTCCGTTTGACGTGTAACGCGTGGGCCGTACCCGACTCCCGTTGGTCGCGGCGGCATCGCGGTCAACGCCGTGGACGGGGGTTAGAAAGTGTATTTAAGAAGCTAACGCTGCGATTGGTCTTGGAGAATATTTTCTATTTTTAATTTTTAATTTTTATTTTCTAAAAATATTTTTTATTTTTCTTTTTAAAATTAAAAAAATATGTTACATAGGTAAACATAAAAATTATTTTTTATTTCTTATTTTCATTATAAATAATATCTTTCAAAAGAATAACCAAAAAACTAAAAAAAATATAATATTATAATATTATGTTACATAATAATATAGATTATAATATATATTATATTATATATTATATATTATAATAACTCTATAATATATTATATATAAATTACGTATTACAATATAAGGTTAATAGTATTATTAACAATATGATAATATATATATTATGTTATCATATATTATAATATTATAATAATATTACAATATTATAATATATAGTATTAATTATATATTACTATAATATCATTAATATTATATTTATCTTTAAAAAATAATAATATAATATTAACGATATATTATAATAATTAATATTATATAATTA
The DNA here is from genome assembly GCA_017589505.3 of Metroxylon sagu. NCBI lineage: Eukaryota > Viridiplantae > Streptophyta > Magnoliopsida > Arecales > Arecaceae > Metroxylon > Metroxylon sagu. The sequence goes on from JACVBY030000667.1 coordinate 4,743,968, forward strand.
TAAAATGTTAATATTTATAATTATATATTAATGATATATATTATTACTTTACTAAAAAGTGGTCTTAGGCTCCCAAAAAAAAAGTTGTCTTTAAAAATAAAAAATAAAAATAGTATAACCAAACATATTTTTTTATGATAAACTTAATATTTCTATTTTTAAAAATAAAAAAAAAAATAAAAGTGATACAAATCAAGTCTTTGATTTTTTCTTCTTTTTTTTGATGGAAAACAATGAAAATAACTCTAAACTAATTTCATTTTTCTCTTATTTTAGAGTTGTATTTTTCAAAAAACTATTTTTATTTTTATTCATCAAACGTGTTTTCATAAGCGTTTTTTATCTTTTATGAAAATAAAAATAAAAAACAAGACTATTCTCAGAAAGCAAATGCACCCTAATTCATTCTTAGACCATGTTTGATAGAGTTTTAAAATAAAAATAATAAAAGATATTTCTTAGTATTTTTCAATTGTTTGATTATTTATATTATTAAAAACCATTATTATAAATTATTCTTAATTTATAAATATTAATATAATATTATAATATTTCAATATTATATTATAATAATATTAAAATAACCATATTATAGTATTATAATATATTATATAATAATATTTTAATATTTTAATTTAATAATAATTATACTACAAAATTATTATAATTTATTGTTTTACTATTATTTAATAATGATAATATATACTATTGAAATTATGATAATTATTATCTAATAATATAATTTCATAATATTATGATATATTATTATTATATTATAAAATTATAGCATTATATGATGTAATAAGATAATATTAGTACATTATAATATTGTATTTTATATTATTCTAATATTATGATATTATCTTATCTTTTGCTACATAATATATTGTAATGATAATAGTCTTCATATAACTATAATAATTATATTTTATTTATGATATATTATAATAATAATATTTTTAAAATATTTTAATATATTATATTATATTACTATAGTTATATGATATTGTTATGTTATAATGTTAAATGTGGTTATTCTTCTTGTTCAAATAAGTGACTTTCTAATTTCATGAAAATAACCCTTTCAAAATAGAGTTTTTCAAAAAGAAATCTTTAAATTTGAACTTTCTAAAGTAGATCGTTTTTTTTTTTTTTTTCTAAAAATACTTTTAGAATTTTTTTCAAAAACAATAAAACCAAAAATATATTTGTGGCATCCCAATTCAAATCCAGGTCCAATTAGAGCTGTGTACCAATATTCAATGTTGGAAATTTAAAAGAAATCAGGCAACGTGTTGGCTTCAGATAGGAAATTGGGTAATTTAGACACTTTCTTTATTTCACATTTAAATTATTTTAAGATTATCTATTAGATTTAGAATACTATAATGTGGAACAAGAAAAAATAATATAAAAATTATAAGTAAAAGAAGGTACCATTCATATCACTTTTGTTATAGGTAATAAATGATATCAATGAAGGACTATAAAATAATTAACCTTAATATAAATACTAAATCATATCATACATGTTTGAAAAACTAGATGATTTGTATGTGGTTTGTAGCTTCATTTCTTTACTTGAAAAACAACACACATAAAGCATACAAAATACCTTAGAAAATTTGACTTATCTACACTTGAAAAGATCTTCACTTATATCTTATTAAGTATAGATTTCAATGTCGGATATGTTATATTAATAATTTAAGCTTTTAATCATGATATACTATCGTTAACATATTTGTATTCAAAAAAAATATGTGATTTGGAGAGTTCTGACTTTTGTATTAAGCAGTTAAAAAATTTGACAATTTAAATACTATAAAATAATACATTTTTTTAATGTTTTAAGTATGAAGTAGAGTTTTTCAAAATGTATGATTTTTAATATGAAATTATCTTAGAGGTAATATATGTATATGTTGACCCCGCATTGATTTTGATGATTACAAAATAATTAAGTTACTGATGATTTTGGTGAAGGTCATTGTGATTTGCAGGTACATAGGAGTTACCAAGAATATCTAAACGGATTCCAAGCTTCAAAATCAGTATGTGGTTCAAGAGAGAGAATCCCAAGATCTGAGAAGAATGATTCAAGGTCAAATTAAGTAAATCTCAAATGTTTGGCAATGTTCTCAAGTGAAAAAAGTTTAAGTTGTGAAAGTTGTGAAACCAAGCCTCTTGATTCAATAGATTTACAAGTTCGTGGAACAATTTTTCAAGTTTTGGAGACATTAGTCAACTTCCACGGCAACTACTGGAACTTGGAATGGAAGAATGAAGCCCTAAGCCGACCCACATGTGAGTTATCAAGTCAAAAATGTGTCACAGAAGTTTTTACAGAAGAAATTCATGGGTTAGTCGGCTCTAAAGCCGACTACTATGGCCATACAGAGACTTTTCCTAGGTTAGTCGGCTCTAGAGCCGACTTCTGGTGAAAAAACAATGGGTTTACCCACATTAGTCGGCTCTAGAGCCGACTAACCTTGCCTCGAAAGAAGAAATTCTCAAGTTAGTTGGCTCTGGAGCCGACTAACGCCCTGTGAACTTGCCCAATGGCTAGTTCTGACATTCCAACGTTCGGAAATGGCCATTCCAATAGTCCAATCCCTCAACCAACTATAAATACAAGTTAATGGGATGGATTAGCAAGAAGTTAAGTGGATTTTTGAAGGATTACAAGTAAGAAAAAGAGAGATTTACCAAGTCAAATCCAAAGAAAATTCAAATTTCGCTCCAGTTTTCAAAAACTACTGTTGCTGAAGTTCAAAAATCCTTGGAAGCCCATTCAAAGCTCCCACCAACCACTCCAAAAGCTTCATCAAGTGCTCTTAACTCCAGCATTCAAAGAAGTGAAGCTCATTCAAGCATTCAAAGAAGTGAAGCTCATTCAAGGGAAAAAGGCTTCAAAACTGTAAAGTGCTCTTTATTATATTTATTTGCTCATTAAGGAGCTATTCTTGCTGAACTTGTTTCTTATTGTATCTTGTTGAGTTTCAACTTGGTTGAAACTTGTGAGGGGTGTGCCAAACCCTAAATTGGTGGTTGTAAAGGCTCCCTTGTGCCTGGAAACAAGAAGCTAGCTAAGTAAGCTAGGTTGTAATCATTGGAGAACGATTAGTGGTAAAAATTTTCAAGGGATGCTTGGGGAGTGGATGTAGGTGCAAGGGTTAGCACCGAACCACTATAAAATCCTTATATTTGTGTGTGCCTTTCACTGTTATTGCTGTGTATTTTAAGTTTGACACTTCACTCTCACACACTCATAACTTAGCAAATATTGCATATATTATTTAAAATTTTAAAAGGAACCCAATTTACCCCCCTCTTGGGTTGCTTAGCTGTGCAATAGTATACATGCATACTCTCTCAATCAAAACTTGGCCCAATAACCCTATTGTTTATTGGCTTTATTTTTTATGCCCAAACTTTATATTTTTAGTTAGTTTCAGAATACATTAGCAAATTATTGGCCCCTATTAATATTCATACACTCGTCATTTTTCTTGAGAGCAAAGAAATCACTTTCTTTATAGTTATTTAGTAAAAAATCTTGAATTTTTGTTGGCATAGAATTTTTCCATGATATTTTTTTTTCTATCAAAATAAGGAATCTAGACTAAAATCTTACTTTCACTGCAATTTATGATCTCAACAAACTCCCTTTGCTCAATAAATTTATTTGTAATTTAGACACAACTTACTCAAGAAATTTTGAATGATCCTCATATGTTTTTTTTTTTTTTTGGCTCATGCTTATTGCAATCTAATATTTTTGTTGGAGCTAAGAATATATTCAGCATCACTTAGCTGTACTTAGAGAAGTTTCCAATATCATCAAGATTATTTTTGAATTGATAATTAACAAGTCTTTTCAAGAAAATATAACTAATTATCTCCCTCCATGCCATAATATATTTAATAATTACGCAATCCTACACGAAGGTGGTGAAGAACACCAAAAAGATCACACGGGCATGGACACACCATGCAATCTCATCTTCCTTTGGCCTACGTTGGGTAAGGATGTTTAAAACAATCAACCATATAATTAGAATCATAAAACATTACTTCATTATAAATTAGTATAACTGGAATATATGGTATGTCTTGATAAATCATCAAAGAATTTGGATAAGATTTTTTATTTTTAAGATACAATTTGGTTTGCCATATATTCTAATTGTAAATTTTACTTCGCAACTATGATGGTAAATTTTAGCATATGATTTGGAGGAATGATGTTTTATTATATTTAAAACACTAAATTTCCTCTAAAAGATGAGCAAGGTTGCCAATTCTGTTCTTAGCCTAATAGAGTTAGAGTACAATTAATGTATGAGAAATTATTATGAACAGAACTCGAATTGTCCAAAGAGCCATCATTTTGTTATAACTCTTAATAAAAAAATAAAAATCAGCACAAAATTGCCACCTTATGGATATGGAAGAGAAATGTTGGAGGATGTTTATTGCATTGCCATAGTTGGAAGAGAAAATGATTAGGAAGTAGGAAGAAATGCATCAAAATTTTTTATTTTTTAAATTTGTTATATTTTAAATTGTAGTTAGTTGCAATTGAAAGCGGAAATTACAAGAGGAAAAGTTGGTATAATTGTCCTAATTAAAGACAACTTATAAATTATCAAGCTTGAATTAGTGTTTTACATGCCAAAACATGAAGAATACAAGAATACAAACATCCTGACATAATAAAAATAGAAAAAATGGTGATATAGTGGCTTATAATTAAATAGTTAATTAAAACCTTTCTAATAGCTGAACATTTGGCTTGTTCTTGATTCAGATGGCTAGAGTCTAGTAATTATTATTTTTATTATTTTTATTATTTTTTTAAGAGAAGCCTAATAATATTTTTCATGTCCGAATTTTTGATGACATCGGCCTAACTCAGTTTTAGCTTTATAGGAAAAGAGAAAAATGAATAATGCTCCCTTTTTTTTAAGTTTTAGAAGGCACAATCCATCTTCCCCTGATTTGAACACAAAAAAGTGGCTTATGTTTATTAAAAAGATCCTTGGTTAGATCAAAAAATAGAATTGTTGGGACCCCCCCTGCTTTTCTTTTCAAAAAAAATGAAAATAAAATAAATTTTTTTGAAGAAATCAAAAAGAAAAGCTTTTTGAGAGAGCAAAGAGAAATTAGATTAATTTTGACATGGGAATTTGTTATTGTTGACTCTTTTTTTCTAATCTTTATGCTAATGGATGGGATTTCTTCTCGCATGATAGAGTACCTTCCCAATCATTCGCTTGTTTTCCTCATTAGCCTTCTATGCTCAAAAAGAAGAGTACTAGAGGACTTTAGAGTTTTCCTTTGGAGAACCTATTGATGCTCAAGTTAGCCAAAAGTGAAAGAGAGCTCTAGATTCCTTAGACGAGCAGCCTAGAGCCTAAGCAAAGAGACTGAGAAAACAAAGAATTGAGAACTTATTTTACCTAAGATGATTAGAATAGCTTTTATAAACATTTAGAGGAGTTTTATTTTGAGCTAGATTCTTATAATGGATGGCTCTTAGTGAATCATATCCTAACAGGCATTAATAGGCTAATTCCCTTATAGGATTGACCTTAACAAATATAAAAAAAGTTTTAGTTAAACTTGAATAGAGTGGCCATCATGAAGGGGAGTCCTTCTCTAATTAGAGTCTCTCTCTTCGTGTGGGTATCTGATTGTGTCAAATGTCACTATAGGATTGATTAGCCAACTAAATCATCACATATCACTTGCACTCCACTTTTGAGAGTTGAGCTTAAATTTGTACTCAAGTCACGAAACTAGCTCTACTAATGGTATGGCTAATTTGTCTTAGACTTATTAGTTTTTTGCCTTATGATTGTGCTATTATGTAGTATATTTCTACCGAGCCATCTAGTAGCCCCTTGTATTAAGCTACCTTGTAGCTTATGGCCAACTTGAGGTTGGTTGACAAGCTATTTGTTAGCTCAACTTTCATTGAGCTATCAAGCAGCAAACTTTGGACCAAGCTATTGGGTAGCTCAGCTTTGGCATGTTAGGATTCTATTTGGCTAAACAAGCTATCAGGCAAATTGAGTAGTAGATGACCATATGTGGAGCATCAAGCTATTGAGTAGCTTCTCTTTGGATTTGCTTTCAATATTAATGACATTAGTCTGTCTAGCCAACCTAGGGGTAGATGAGCTCAAATTCCTAAGAGGATTGGTCGGTCGTATCTTAGTTTACGAACTGTGTTGATGTGTTTTTAGAATAAAGACTATTCTTACTGATTGATTATTTATTAGGTCGATATCAGGTTGAAGAAGACTTGTCCCCAGGTTGAAGAGGACTTGTCCCCAAATTGATCTTTGGTTATAAGCTAATCTAAACTGAGTTGGCTAGTCGGCTTTATGAATTGATATACCCAAGCTAATTATTAAGACCAAGCTAAAGAGCTAAGATATTGAGACCAAGCTATCTAAGCCAAGGTGGCTTAGTCCTCAGCTTAAAGATACTTCAGTCTTTAAGTAGGCTAGCCCATTGCTTCCTACATGATCTTGTGGAGGTCGGCCACCCACATAGGTTCTTTAAATTTATTTTCTCTAAGTCTTTTAGGTTGGTGCTGCGATTTCACACTTTGACTAATCGAGGTCGGCCAAGGATGTTAGCCTTCCTAATAGGATGCAAGCATAGTGGTAAGCATTGTAACTCTACACCTCAATCAATCAAGGTTGACTTAGGAAGGTCGGCCTCTTGTTGTAAATATAGTAGGTCAACTTCACAAGAGCTGATCTTAGGCTTCTTTAAAATTCTATCCAAGTCTCTCAAGTTGGTCCTAAGACTTGTGCTCTTACCAACTAAGGTTGGCTTCTTGGATGACTTTAGTCACCTATTATATTGCTCAATCGATTCTTGGGACTTGAAGAGAGCTTTACTAATCGAGGTTTACTTTCCTCCTAGAGCTCAGGTATCTAGGAACAGTAGATCGGTCCATTACCCCTTGATCTCAAATTCTTGAGAGAATTTTTACCATCTTTCATGTCGGCTTGAAAGCTGGTTCTTCGACCAATCTAGGTTAGTTAAGAATAGTGCACTAGGGAGGATAGCCTCTTGCGTAAGGTAAAATATAGTAGGTAGGCTCCCAACATCATGACCTTAGATTTTTTAGAATTTTTGCCCAAATCTTTTAGGTTAGCCTTAGGACTCGACCTTTCTTGGGTGACTTTGGTCGCTCGATGTCTCTTAATTTGATGCTTCAAACATGTATCTTATGGGGCACCTTATTAACCGAGCTCTGGTCTTCTTTGACCAACCTAATTTTTTAAGATTGTATTCTTACCTTTGACTGGTTTATTCTTCGAGGATCAAGCTGAGGAGTATCAATCAGACTTTCCTCAAGCTGAGGAGTATCAATCAGACTTAAAGCTGATCCGAGTTTCATTTGGTAGAGTTATTAGTAGTTGCTAGTCAGTGATCAGGTCAGGTATCACCACTTTAGCACCGAGCCTAACACTATTAGAACTTAGGTCAATATTTATGTAATCAACATATAAGTCTTTGAGGTTGGTTTTATATAACTATCCTATGTGTAATCTTTGAAATTAGTTTTATGTAACCGTCTTGTGCAGAGTCTTCAAGGCCAGTTTTATGTAACCAGTTATTGTGAGCCTCTAAGGTCAATTTTATGTAATTGGCTTGTGTGAGTTTCTAGGGTCAGTTTTATGTAACCATCTTGTGGCAGTTTTCAAGATAGGTTTTATATAATCAACCTATAAGAGTCTTCAAGATTGGTTTTATGTCACTATCATATGTGAGGTCTTCAAGGTCGGTTTGATATAATTAGCCTATGTGAGCCTTCGAGGTCAGTTTTATATAATTGTGTAAGTCTTTGAGTTAGTTTTATGTAACCAGCCTATGACAGGCTCTGAAGTTGTTTTTATGTAATCGGCTTATGGAAGTCTTCGAGGTTGGTTTTATGTAATCAACTTGTAGCAAACTTCGATATTAGTTTTATGTAACTAGCCTATAGAAATCTTCAGTGAGCTAAAACAAACTGAAATCTAGAGGAAAAAGCTAATGCTCCTTTACCATTTTTGTTATCAAAGAATAACTACAAGGCATGAGTAAGAAATTTAAAAAAGTAAAAATTATTAATAGTACATCTTCAAATTATTAGAATTCTAAGTATAAGGAAGTGGATGACTATAAATCTTCTTCAATCAGTAGACTCCTGGCCAAATTGCTTTTGTCACTTGGTATGGCCTTCACAATTTAGAGTCAATCGTTCTTCATCATTATCTAAACACAATGCTGCAGTCGTTCTTAACATCAAGTGTTTAGGTCGGAATTGGTGCCTTCTTTAAATTGGCAAACTCTAGTTTGGTTGTTTTTTATTCTTGAGCTCATTAGGTAAATTTGCCCTCTCGTCTCAGGTATGCTCCATGATTACCTTCACTGGAATAACCAGCTTGAAATAGTTATTCTACCTATTCTAAGGTTATTCCAAGTTTATACTATGTTGGAATAGCACCTTTTTATGTTTTTTCTTTTTTTTTTCTTTTTTACTCTCTCTCTTTTTCTTAGGTAGCATGGCTTGATGCTCTTACTTATTTTCGATAGACAACATTAATTTATTGACTTTTTTTCATTTTGTGCACCAACGGATGAGATTTCTTGCTCGTCGCATGATAGAGCACCTTTTCCACTGTCAGTTTGTCTTCTTCGCTAGCCTTCCTATGCTCAAAAAGAGGAGCATTAGGGGATTTTGTAGTTTTTTTTAAGAAAAATCCTCCTATGCTTAGATTAGCCGAAGGTACAAAAGAGCCATAGGTCTCTTAGACGAGTAGCTTAGGGCTTAAGCAAAGAGACGAGAGAGAGAGAGAGAGAGAGAGAGAAAGTTGAGAATTTGTCTTACCTGGAGTAATTAGAACTATTTTTACAGATATTTATAAGAGTTTTACATTGATGTGAACTCTTGTAATGGATAGCTTTTAGTGAATGTTGATCTCGAAGAAGGCCATATCCTGATAGAAATTAGTTAACTAATTTTCTTATAGGATTAGCCCTATCACATATAAGAAAAATTTTGGTTAAATTTTGATAGGATGGCCATCACAAAAGAGGGACCTTTTCTAATTAAAGTTTCTTTTTTTGGTATAGGTATGTGATTATACCATATGTCACCATGAGATCACCAAGCCAAATTAGCTCACATTAGTCATGTTGGTTATAATTGATCAATCAAGACTTTTTTTTTTTTGTAAAAAAAAAAGGCCATTCAAAGATATTTATTTTTTAAAAAAATTAATCTTTTATTCTCTCTTAGTGATTATGGTGAACTAGAATATCTTTTATATTTGAACTTCTTTAAGTAATATCTGATTCTTTTAAACAGTAGAGTAATTTCATTTGCTTCTCATATAATATCACTTGAAGTCAACCGTGCAATAATGGACTTTGAGCATGCATAAAGTTTGAGTCAAGCAATTTACACAAAACATCTAGTCTTTAATAAAAGAGGATAAATATCCAACATTTCGGAACAAGTGACAGGAAAAATTCTATCATAAAAAAGAAGTGTAAATATACATATATTTGATTTTTGACCAAGCCAAGATGCATCAAATTGATCATAGCAATATATAAGACATAGTAAACCACATCATCGGTCACACTTCTAAAACTTTTATGCAACCATGAAAAACAATGAACAAAAAACTCATGCCTAAACTACCAAAGATGGGAACCCACTCTTTACAAAATATATAAACTTCACTCTCTTGTATAAAAAAATAAAATAAAATAATTACTCTCTAAAGGTTTTTTATTTGTATCATTTTTATGCTACCAAAAATCAGCAACTAAAACTCCACGTTCATACATACATCCTTATATATTTAATGTGATTAATATCTTTGAATTATTCATAAAACAAAAGTCATGCAATTTGAGCACTCTCAACTTACATTTTAAAAAGATCAAAAGTTGGAGAGTTTCGATAACATATATTTTTGTATCATTTAATACATGACAAGGGATCACAGCCCCCATGTTTTTATCACATCTAACCGCTCTTATCATTGTGTCGTAGTACTAAATACTCACTCTTTTTCTGCCACGTGTCTAGGACGGACATGTAACCTGCTCCTGTCCAATGCACGGTTCAGATTAAAAGAGATCAAGCACTAGTATGAGCGATACACGTAACAGATCCTCCAAACACTGAATCTGGATCTCGTCACCATACCCGAGCGGGTGAGCGCTTCTTCTTGCTACGTGGCCGGCAGCGGGTAGCATATCCGCACAGACCAGGGGATTGGGCGGTGACGGTATCCACTCAGCTTGCGCTATTAACATCCCTTTTCGTCCGTCCCTAAGAAGAGAGGAGCTTCTTGAAACGCCCCTGAGAATTTTAGGGCGCCTCCGAAGAGCCGCTTCTCTCAATATATTTTTCTTCCAAATCTCACTCGTAGATCGAGAAAAGGTATTCTTTTCTCCGTATGTGATCGAATCTTTTCTCTATTTACTATTTTATAATGCTTTTTTAATAATGTTTTTGGTCTTTTTTTCGCCATATTTCTCCGATTCGTTTTCGGTTTTGGAAATCTCGAGTTGCAGAGCTGTCGAGTTACGGATTCGTAATCTCTTTAAAAAATATTTCTGTTGTTAGATATCCATTAAAGAATTTGAATGGGATGAAACTGGTTTTTCTTTTTATTTCTTTATTTTTTTCATGATTAAAGTTTTGATTTGGGTCCGTCTGATCTTTTCGCTTAAAAACCCAAAAAAAAAAAAAAAAAAAAATCAGAACCACGATCCTATTCGATCTGGGATGTGAATTTCTCTCCGACTTGAACTTTTATTTGACATGCATTCAGGCTGGGTTGATTGGGGTTAATGGAATTCGTTTTCAGATGGAAGTGGGGTTTTGATTTGTAGTTGTTGTGTTTTTCTTCTGTCGCTGTGGAATTGAAATATCAGTGCTTTCGTTAATTACGGTTACACTGGTGTTTTATTGCAAAAGGTTTAATATTCGGGATAAAGATGTGATCAGATGCTCATGGGATGATTGTCCTGTTATTTCTGTGATCCTGAAGAGAGTGGGTGAAAGTTTTCTAATTAATTCGGTTTGGATTTCAGAATTTATAAGCCGTAGAATATTTAGGCCACATTAGAAGCTTTTGTGAAATTTATTGATTTTTTACTTTCCCCGCTGTAACAATTCAGGTATTAATTGAAGGGGTTACTCTTTTAAGGCTGTTTTTGTAGGCTGGTAAGTTGCGAATGTCATTACGGTAATATATTCTAGTTTTTCTCCTTTTTTTTCTTTTTTTTTCTTTTGTTGATTTCAAAGAAAATCAATTTTGGAGTGTTCTCAATTGAGACGGTGATAAAGACTATGGTGAATATATAATGGGATTTTTGTCCTTTCTTTTGTGGTTTGAGGTTTTTTGGGGTGTGCACTTTTAGAACATTTTTTCTGTAGATAGTAGATCTTTGAGGTGGTAAGTATTTAGTGTGACTTTATATGTTACCAGCTAATTAATTTTGAAATATCATTTGCCATTGATGTGTTTAATTATATTTATAATTTAGACTTCAGGCTTTCTGCAAAAGAAAAATGCATTGACTGTTTAAATCTTATTTAAGGGTTTGGCGAAGAGTAAATAGTAGACACAGGCGTAGGAAAAAAAGAGTTTTTTTTAAAAAAAATTAGTTCTCCAATAGAAGTGAAAGAAATATTCTTTATTTAGATTTGGCTGTTGCTAGCAGTTCCATTAATGATTAATGGAAAAAAATGAGCTAGATTTTCTTTCTTGACTTCTTTTTCTTCTCTTTTTGGTCTAAATGGACATTATTGTGCAAATTTATTTCATTGGAGTTGAAATTTTTTTAAAAAATTTGGGATGGCTGGTTAGGGTTTTGATGATTGATTCCATGCAATATGAGTCAAGTTAGAAGTATGGTTAGTGTTGTTTTCTCAAATGTAGACTGAAGAGAGTCAGATATAGATAGAGTTTAGTTATATATCTGTAATCTTTTGATTACTTAATGAATAATGCTTTATCTTATTATTTTTTTCCTGCCTGGTACATTATATAGGGATGGATTTTGGTTCCCCCGATGAGAGTTTAGAAGAGACCAGCAAAGAGGAAGGGCCACCATATGTTGGAGAGCTAGACCTTAACTTACTTGGTAACAAGGATGAAAGGGGTGGAAAAAGTTTTCAAGATGAAACTGAAGCATTGCATGACAATGTGCAAGAATACACAAATCAGGAGCAAGCTGGATCACCTCTGTTACCTGATAATCCAATTGTTCTATCTCCCTCAAAGAAAGCTGAAGAATCTTGCTCACCAATGGAACCAGAAATGCAGCATGACAATATGGAGATGAAGATTTCAGACTATACTGATGAGCGATTGATGTCCACGATCAAGGATTATGAAGACCATAATAAAATGCAAGAGTTTGACTATGTCGGTCTTGCTGGTGAACAACTTGAGACAAGTGATAATAAACTAGCAAATGAACTGGAACCTAGAGATTCAGATCCATGCTTTGAAAAGTCTCTGTTATCAGCTGATAACAATGATAATTCGAATGAAGTAGTGGATAATGGAACCTATGACTATCAAAATGCCAAATCACCATCCTTGATTGCAACAGAGTATGGAGATGTTAGAAACATATTAGGGAATTCTCAATCTGGAAAGGCTGAGCTTAGCAATGAGGAAATGGATCATGAGAACTTTAGTCATGATACTAAATTGAAGGAAGGTGACTACCCAATGGAGATGGTAGCTCCTGATAATGGTGGGATGGTAAGAGAGTGCTCTGGTCTGCATTCTCCTCCAAAAGTGCAAAATGGTACACAATCACCAGAGAGAAATCTGTTTGATGTTATGGAAAAGTCTCCCTACAGCCAACCATCTGCAAGGCAAGAGCCCCTGCCTCCTGAAAATAATGACAAGAAATCAGCTCCTTCTCCAAGCCCATCTAAAAGGAAACATTCACCTTCGCCTGATAAGCATACTGTGGGTCACAAGAGAGCTTCTTCACGTGATTGTTTATCTCCACCAGTAAGACGGAAATCTCCTTCAGGAAGGACTGCACAACGAGATTCTCATCATAGAGATGATTCTCCAAGAAAGCGCTTGTCTGCATCACCTCGAAGGCAAGATTCCCTGCGAAGGAGAGATAGGTCTGCATCTCGATCACCTGTGAGGAGGGATTCTTCTGGATCCAGAAGAGACCACCGTGGTAAATCTCGATCAAGGTCTCCCTATGCAAGGGATTGTTATCGAAGATCACCAAGGTGATTTTTTTAATATATTTTTTATAATATATTTCTATTCCTTCAGTTCTTGTGATCCACCTCCTTGAACATCTAAGGTTTTTAACTTTTAAAACACAAACCCCCGGGACTGTGTGAGGAAACTAGTCTAAAACCAATAATAGTTAGTTGATTAATTATTGTCTATCCATTTTGTTTAATTTGTTAAACCTCTTGGTTGTGATGTGCCACAGGAGAAGGCATTCTCCGAGGCGCAGATCTCCTCCACCAAGTTATTATTCTCGCCGTCGCTCTCCGAGGAGGCCTTGGTCACCACCGCCGAACCGCAACACTGGAATCGGTAGGCCTGGAAGGAATTTATTTGTTGCAGGCTTTAGCTACATTACTACTGAGAGAGATTTAGAGAAGAAATTCTCGAGGTTCGGACATGTAACAGATGTTCGCATAGTTCGGGATAAAAGGTAGCTTTATTTTCTCCAAGTCAGTTCTAGCTATTCATAGCCGTATCTATGACAAAAAGTTGTACCAGCATCAATGTCATTTTGGTCCCATCTGTTTTAGATTTGATTTTTCTTTAAAAAAATCTTATTATCTTTATGGAGCTTGTAAAGTGGTTGTCCATCATTCCTTATTTAGTCCCCATGCTTCTAAAACCTTATTATACGAAAAATAGCCCATTTGAGTATAAAATGTGGATATTGAAAGTAGGTTCACATTTGTGGCTCATCTTTGTTTCTATGGGTATAATTAGCACACAATTTAGTATGAAGGGTAGAAGACATGGAGAGTGAGTAAAGAAAGGGCTGAAGGAAAGTTGAAATAGAAGACTAGGTGACAGACAGGCCAGATAAAAATAACTTGATTAATATTTAAAAATGCATACATTGGAGCTCTGCAAAACTTCAATCTAGACTGAAAACCAGTCCAAATCATTCTCATAATAAACCTAGGATGTGCCAATTCCAAATAGTCGGGTCAAGGTTGATGCTTTTTATTAAGAAACCTAGGACTTCCTCAGGTCAACCTCTTACTAAAGAAACGGAAATAGGACTGCTGCTTACTAAAGGAAATTATTCCAATGTAAAATTAAATAGCAAAGGTTACTAAAACTCATCCGTGTACCACTGAAACTATCGATCAAATTAAAATCTTAAACTTCAATTTGGGGACTCTGAATATACTTCAGGTCTTCAACATTTGTCATGATTTCTTTCTTCTAATAATTTTATAAAAAAATAATGAAAGCTGAAAAAACATATGTTGCCACTATATTTTATTTTTTAAAAAAATATTCTGTGCGTACGCAACAAAGGCATGCATTTTATGGTGGTATCAAAGTAGGTATTCTTAGCGTTGCTGTTTATGTTCTTGATAATCTAAACCTTCAAATTGAGCTTTTGAATTTTGCTCCCCTTTTATTGAGGCTGTAATTGTCTGAAATGTTACATTGGTGTTCAGTAGTTTGTTGGAACTCATCATTTTAGTAAATATTTGAGGCTTGGACTGGTTTTTTACATCTGTTGCTTAAATGTTTCCCTTCTGCATATAGGTCAGGGGATTCTCGTGGCTTTGGATTCTTATCCTTGGAAAGGGATGAGGATGCTGATGCTGCTATACGTGCTCTTGACCAGACAGAGTGGAATGGCAGAATTGTTCTGGTGGAGAAATCAAAGACATCTGCTCGCTAAACCTTCCTTGGATTTGACTATACTTGGAGAGAGCTAGAGAGAGGGAGATAGGCGTTTTGTCAGCTCTATTTCATACCAATAATCCTTTCAGCCATATGACATTGGTTATGAGTATGCGGCAAGTATTACTTGATGCTAGACTCTTGATGCTGTATTAGATCCATCTTTGCTTGATTAATATAGACTAATTTTGACAGATTTTAAATAATTTTGGTTGGTTTGGTTATGTGTTTATGAAAGTGTATTATGTGCATAAAATGAGAGCACTTGTTTCCTTCAGATGATAGCTCATGCAAAATCCTCTTTCAGGGTTCAGCAGCAGTTAGAAATGAAAGTTATTGTACCTTTCTTTTGTGTCTGGGAACCTCTTCCTTAAAGAGTACCATGCATTACAAACAATGTACATGATTTGAACCTGCCAACTCAAAACTGGTCATCATGGGGAATCCTGCTTCTATAATATAATATCCAGTGCTTTTGTCACTTGCCGGAATTGGCTTGAAGAGTGTATTGGTGAAGACATACATTTTTGCAGAATGAATTTCTAATCAATACTTATATGACTTATTATATATTTTAGTAGATGTTTCTTTTGTTCTGCAGGCTATGTTTTAGTTAGTTGAATCAAGCTTGATGTTCCGTACCCTTCTTTGTTTTGGGCACAAATATGTACCCAAATGTTTTATCTCAACCATGGTGGCGTTTCCCCAACTGACCGTGGTCGAGTTTAAGTGCACTTTCGGTTTCCTAGCGTGGTTTCTGAAGCTTGCCCGCATGAAACATCAACTAACTTGGCCGTGTGAGCTTATGGTGAAGATATGCTTTTCTGCATTTTGATTCTTCAATGTCTATTAGTTTTTGTTAGCACATCATATATCTTGGAGATCTTCTTTTGCTGCAGGCTTGTACTCGTCGTTAACAATACCATATTATCAAGCCTGATGACCTGAACCTTACTTTTGTTCAAGCACTGTTACCATCTGGAAATATCAATCTTATGTAGTACCAATCACTGTTTCAAAACTAGGCATTGTGGAGATAAGTTGCCTTTTTAATCTGGGTAACTGGTCTTGTAAACTGGCTTGAGAAAATGTGTTGGCAGGAAAAATGGTTGGTCACAGCATTTATTAGGATCCCAAGCCCAACAAGTTTATCTGATGAAGGTTTCTTTAGAATGAAATTATACTTTGGTAAAGCTTGGCAGAATCAATAGTTTCATGTGTGTTGAAAATCTTTTAAACTCATTTTAGAGAATTTCTGATATTTGCAGTGATAGGCTGCTTTTCTAAGCAATTGAAGACACTGCCACTGTTGTTCTGTCTTGGAAGCTGCATGAATAATCTTGTCTATGCAATGAATGCAAGATTAGCACATCTGGGTTTGATATCTTTCAAATTTTGAAGTGTGTTATGAAATCAATCTTTTACCATGCATGAATGAATTTGCTGTTCTTTTTGTTGGCACGTTTTGCTACCAAATCTGTGCTTAAGGGCATCATAAGATGTCAATGAGCCTTATACTATTACACGAAGCTGTAAAATAAATGCATGCAAGAAAAGGTTTGCTTTGAATTTGTTGAAGTTGGAATCCTCTATGTTAACAACCAGAGAGGTAGCTTATTTATATAAAGTTTTGTTTTACCGTTTTTGTATGACTTGGCATGCAAAATTAGTTTGCCAAATAATCTATCTTCCTTGCGGTCAAATTGATTTATCTAAACTGAGAATCAAGGCGTTTATGTGTTTGAACACTGTGATCTTACTTGTCATGTATCTAGGGTCTCCCTTTACCATCCAATATTTTGGGCTTTGGCTGTAACTTATGGCTAAGTTGGTAAAGAATGAAGATTGTTCTTTCATTAACGCTATGGGTTACATCGATCCTATGTATTCTTGAGGTGAAACAATATTATGATGTGATCTTAGAGAGAGAGAGAGAGAGAGAGAGAGAGAGAGAGAGAGAGAGAGAGAGAGTGCGCCAATATAGACCCAAAGCTATCTCCGCTTGTAAGAGGAAAACATAGAAGAGACTTCGTGGTTGGCTAGTGAAAGTGAGAATCTCAGAAAGTTTGAGAAAAGTTAGAATGTGCTCTGTGGTTGTGTTCTCTTGATAACGGGAAATGAAGATATTTTAAGCTCTCTCCACGCATAACTCTGGGTTCTTGAGAACTTTGAACCGTGGTGTAGATTTGAATATTTGATAAATTGTTGGTTATGAAGTTATGCATGATTCATAACAGATTGTGGTCACACAGGTAAAACTGATTAGATATCTATGCTATGGCTATTATTTGGATTCTACAAGATCAATAAAGTGTGACATCTACAATCTCTTGTTTTAGAGTCATTTGTATATTACTATATAATTGAAAATATTCATCAAATTTGCATGGCAAATATCCAATATGCTCAACTTGTTTTGCTATCAAATCCTGTTGTCTTTCAAAAACTTTCAATTCTAGTTTGCTGTATTTTTTCACAAACAGTTGAACCTCTTTTCCCGATGCCGTTCAAGTTGCCCTGCTATAAAGTCTGGCACGTCTTACCTTTTCTTTTCTCGTTGCTGGCAACCCTAAATTGTTTGTTTTTAATTCTTTTCTCGTCAAACCTGGTCATATCTTTACATCTCTAATAAGTAAATTGAACTGCTATGTGAATTCTCTTTCACGGAGTTACTCTACCGATGCGCTATGCTTTGGGTGGGAGATTATGTCGGGGGTAATCTAGACAGCTTAGCGTCTGCAATTTTAGAAGGTTGCACCACCAGGTGCACTTGTTGTCATGTTTGGGATTTTATTCCTATTTAGTGCGTAATAATTTTATTTTTACTCCTTGTGGACAGCTTCTTCCGCTGGAACAGCGTCGCTGCCCTTCTTGGTGGAAAAGCTTGAGGGACACTGCAGTTTACCATTAACGTGATGCCAACAACCTTTGTGGTCTTTAACCGTGTTTTGTTGGTGCAAGGGCACTCATCTCAAATGCACAGATGAATGATCTTTTTGATTATATGGCAAGTAGGGGTGAGCGGCAGATTAAGATAATCTAAGGTAATCTGATAATTGATACCAATCCATTTTGATAGGATGAAGTCAGTTTGGTTTGGTTCTATGCATTAATAAGATCATGTGATTATCATCCTTTTATTTTAAGATTTGGTTCTATGCATTAACAAGATCATGTGATTATCCTCCTTTTATTTTAAGATTTATTTTTTAAAATAATCCGAGGGATCGAATGTGGGATGTCACATACATCTTATGAGTTATACACCATCTTTACTAAGACACTTTAAATATTTAATTAATTAACAAATACAATATATTTTTTATTAAGTATAATTAAAAGAAAAATTTTATTTATTAGATATTATATATGTACTAAATTTTAAAAAAATCGATTCTATTCTATAATTATCATAAATCGAATCAATTTGATCAACTTAATTTTATGATAAGATTGATTTGATTTTAGATCCAAAATCTTATAATTGATCTTAGTAGGTTGGTTCTATTTTAGCAAAGGAAGCCATTGTCATGAGTAGTAGGCTTTACAATGATAGGATTGCTTCATTTGTACTTAGGGGCTAGGCATGGGCTGGGTTTAACAAGAAAATTAGCCTCAATTGTCCCCACTTTCTTGGAGAATAGTAAGATGAAATCCATTAGCCTTTTGTATATTTTTTATTAATGTCCGAAATTGTCTCTTGCATGCTAACAAAAAAAATTTGTTGTAACTTTGATGGTAGAGCACTTTTCAATCAATATATAGATACGTCTACAAGAGAGAGAAAAGGAAAAGAGAGAAAAAAATTTAAACATTATCTTGAGGGACCTTTCAATGTTTAAATTAACCTAAGATATGAAAGAAGGCCTAAAGTTCCTAAGAATTAGTTTATCTAAGAGATTTGAAGCTACTTTTATAAGTCTTAGAATAGTTTATCTTGAATTAGGCTACTTATCGATGTACAGCTTTGATGAGTTAAATCCTTCAATAGGATGGTGCTATAGATTTCTTCTCAAATAGGACGTATAGAATCCCTCCCAAATTAGGGTGGTGGACTCCTCAAATTGATCAACATCTTTGATAAGATTCTTTAACTTAAGTAACAACTTTGTGGATGCCTATCCTGGTTAGGACTTCTCTTTTTGAGAGGATATGTATAACAATCTAATCAACCACATCATGCTACCTTCTAGTCCCGTTAGATGTCGCCATCAAGTAGACTTGCTAAGTCTTACTATATTTGTTATGCCCCAGACTTGATGATGGATCCAGGGGTGGCAACCCACCACATGCTAGGCATGCAAGGCGTTCAGAACATAACAAATAATACAAGAAGGGATAATAAATTACATATCATTTAAGGTCCAAAGTACCCTTAATACAAGCCATATAATGTTTGGCAATATCCCAAATCACAATATCAGAATTGGGGTTACATGAACAAAATGTCACAGGTGGAAGCTCCAAAATTACCCCAATAATTGCTTCTTCAGTTTTGTGGCTCTGAAAAATATTATGAGATTTAAATGAGCTCACACTCAGTAAGGAAGCCTACCATAACATAAGGTAGTCATTTCAATGTTTAACAAATCATGTTTTCATGCATCCAAAAATATGCCAAGCTTCCATAATTCAAAAACATTTCATTATGTTATCAAAGTATGCATAATATATGCTCAATGCAATTTGGAAGCCAATGCTATGTAGTATTTCAAAAATACATATCATCTGATTATCCAAGATATCAATTGAAGATAGATACTATTTTTAAATTAAAATCCACTATCATTAGCATTGATGTTCTGTCTTGTTACAAATACGCCATGGTCACACACTATGCCCACAAATACCCCTATAACAGGGTCAGAACACCACATAGGTGTATCCTCCATATATATCTCCCTTGTGGAGGAAGGGTCATGGTACCAGATTCATATCAAAGTCATGACATATCGCAGAACAGAGCACCCCATGGGTGTATCCTCCACATATATCCCCCGTGGAGGTAGGTCCCGAAGTTAGAAATCATATCATGTCATCGTGTCATCATGTCATCATGTCATAACATAGCGGACCATGTGTGGCATATTTTATATTTACAAAACTCCATTTTCATGTCATATTTGCATGCTCACAGTTATTGTAGCAAAAACATACTCCATATGTTTTTCATGTTTGCAATGATTTGACATGTCAAAATACATGAACACTTGCAAATAATTTTAATATACCTAATATTTTGCAGAAATTAGCAATATTAAAATAACCATGTTAAATAATCATTTGCATGCATGGGGTAACATATACTTTGCAAAATTTGCAATATTAAAAGCTACGTCACATAATCAATTGCATATATAGTGTATCAAATATTTTACAGAACGTAGCAATTTCAACATAATCATGTAAAATAGTCATTTGCATATATGGGATACTAAATTCATTTTTTTCATTTTTCAAATAATGCACATATAAAACAATGTAACATTTAAATCCATAATTTGCATATTTTAATAATTCATGAAATCATGATAAATAGCTTACTTACCTCCTAACGCTATTCCAAGGATGCAAATCAGCTAATTGGGCTCCTAGGTACCTACAACATAATTTTTTCAATTTTTAATCTTTAAATTCAGGATGTCAAAATGACTCCTATACTATACTCTATCCAATCTAATTCTGGGCTCAACTTGGGGCTTGAATATCTCCAAATATGGAAGCCCAAATGAGGAAATAAAAATTCTCCAACAAATTAGGATTAAAGATTATCCAAACCCCACACTCCTCTTATTGGGCCCGACCCATTATGAGACCCAAAAATTGGGTCCAAACGGGCTCGCTGGACTGGGCCGAACCCGGGCCCAGTCCACCGCCTCTCTCTCTCTCTGCCCCTGGTTCACCCGAACTAGGGGGAAAATTGCTGGCGGCCTAGGGCCGCCGTCGGCCCTTCCCCTGGCTGCCAGCCTACCGCCGACGATCGGCCCAGTGCCGGCCGCTGCCCCCCTCCTCTCTTCCCTCTCTTCTTCTTCTTCTTCCTCTTCTTCTTCCCCTCTTCTTCGAGGGCCATCCGACGGCCCTCTCCCTCCTCTCCAATCACCTCGAGCGGCCGGCTTCCTCCCCCCACCGGAGCTACCGGTCCGAGTGGGGCGCCGCACGAGGCCCCCGGCCCCTTGGCACGGCCAAGGCGCGGTCGCCTCCCATTTCTCCCCTTCCACTCTCTCTCCTCTCTCTCCCTCACCGGCGACGAGGTGGAACTTACCGAAGGTGGTGCCGATGGAGATGGGGGTGGAAGGGGGCCGGCACGGCCCCCTTTTAATGGTGAGGGGAGGCCTCTCAGCCCTCCCCTACCCGTGCGCAGGCACGCGCATAGGCGCTAGCTGATGCACGAATTTTTTTTTTTTTTTAAATTGGGGGTATTACAATATTACTTGCTCTCCATTTTTAGAGGTGGAGCTTAAGTCCTTACTCAAGTCACAAAAGTAGCTTGGTTGTACTATCATCAGTTTATTTTAGGCTTCCTTGGCTCTACTGCTACAATCTATCTATATTAGGTGCAAATAAACTTAGATAGAGGTCAACAACTCTTATGGGTATTTGTTAATCTTAAAATATTAGTCGATCTTAAGATATTGGTGTAGTATACTCCAATATCCCTCGATTTTCTCCAAGTCTTTCAGGTTGAGGCTTGTAACTCGGAAGAGCTTTGCCGTTCGAAGTCAAACCTAAGAGCAATTGAAAATCACTCATGAAAGATCTTTCAAGGTAACTCTATAAACGGTCAGCTGGATCTGCTCAAGTAGGCTTGGTAAGTGACCTATTGGATTTGCTTTTATTGGCTTGGTAGGCAACTTGTTGGGTTTACTCGATAGGTGACTTGCTCTTTGGACTTCAAATCCATCTATACTCTCCATCTTTCAAGTCAGGCCTGAACTTAGGAGAGCTCTATCAATTATGGTTGGAGTGATTAAGGTTCACTCTTGCTTTAGGTCAATGTTAGGGACTTGAATGTTTCATTGGTCTTACATTAGCTCAGAGAGGTTGAAGATGACTCTCGAGTTCATCTATCAAGTTGGTGCTAAGGACTTAGATAAAATTTTATCGATCAAGGTCAATCTTGAAAGTGAATGAAGATCACTTCTGGAGAGGAATGCCAGTTGAACTTAGAGTTGATCTAAGCTATTTCGATAGTCTTTGATGATTGTTGGTTGAGAGATCAAGTCAGGTGTCACTGCTCCTTCGCCGAGTCTAGACCATGCTAAGATTTCAATGGCTTGGCTTTAAGCAATTAGCTTCTTTTTTATCATTCTCTTCATAACCCAAAATAGATTTTACTCCCACTAATCTTTGAAGGCTGATTTTGGATCATCAGCCTTTATTGTTGAACTCACTTTTGGAGAGAAATTAGATCTTTTATTCATATCAAAGGGTAGCATAGGCTTCATTGATAATACATTTTAAGGTTCTTAGAATTCTAAGTGCATAAGATCAGTTCACCATCAAACTTTTCAAGTCGCCATCAAACTTTTCAAGTCAAAAAGCTTCAAGTCGAATGACGTTCAATGCTTAGTAGGGACCTTCTTAATTTCGTGTCAACTTACTTGCTTAGTCAACTTAGCCCAATGTTGTTATCTTCCTGGGTACCACATCTCTAGGTCTAAACTGATATCCTTCGACTCTTAAGTCGTGGTATTTGGCAACTCTCTGTTAGTAAGTTGTTGCTTTGATCGTGACTTCTCCATAACTTTCTTGATCAAGTTGTAATTGGCTCTTGGTCATTTGCATTCTTCTACCCCCGTAATTCCCAGATGCGATGGCTTGGCATCTTGATCTTAACTAGAATAATGACTTTTATCCTAAAGGTTAAATTAAATGGTGTCTCCCTACTAGGTACCGTACTTATGATCTAGTAGGCCTAAAGGATGCCAGGAAGCTCTTAGGCCTTTGGCTTAGTTTAGTTGTGTCTTCAGGGCTTAGAGAATAGTTTGGTTTATCACCTTGCCCTATCTCTTGGTCTGAGGGTAAGCAACCAAGGTGAACCGATGGTTGATGTTGTGCTCTTGATAGAACTCCTTGAACTAAACATTGCCGAACTGCCTTCCATTGTCGATGATAAAGACTTTGAAAATCTCAAATTGATAGACTATTGATCTCTATATGAAGTCTCAAACATTTTACTCGGTTATTCGAGCTAAAGGCTCAGCTTCCACCCACTTGATTAAGTTATAATATCCTAAACCTGAAAGTCTTGAAATGTCATTTTAAACATGTTTTTATTGTTAGTTTAGTCTTCTAATGTAAATGATTTGAGTAAAATTTTGAAAAGATGTAAAAGCAGAAATTTGAGGTTATTTTGAGTTTCTCCCATGATTCTTTCAAAAAGCTAATAAAATCAATTATTGGGCTTGTAATTGAAGTTTTTGTAATGATTTCAATGTCTACTAATTATTTTTGATCCTTGGGAGAGGTTGGAATAAAAATTTTGAAGGTTAGAATGCCCTAAAATGGAGTTGGGGAATGATTTTAGGAAGTTAGTTGGCTCTAGAGCCAGCTAACTTATGTTTTTAGAAAGTTAGTTGGCTCTAGAGCCAGCTAACTTAAGGATTTTGGGACGTTAGCTGGCTTTAGAGCCAGCTAATGTATGGATTTTGGAACGTTAGCTAGCTCTAGAGCCAGCTAACGTATGGACTTAGCAAAAACTTTCTGTAAAACTGATCCGGGATAGTTTTTAGCCACAGTAGTTGACTCTAGAGCCGACTACTGTGGAAAATTTTTCTGTAAAAAGAGCTGGGAATCAATTTTATCCAAAATAATTGACTATTTAGTCGACTACTTTGGGAAATCTCTCTGTAAAAGTTGTTTGGGATCAATTTTAGCCACAGTATGATCGGCTACTATGGGAAATTTTTTTGTAGAATTGGTATGAGACCAATTTTTCTCTTGTTAGTTGGCATTTAAACCGACTAATGAATAAAAATCAAGGACTTCCCAGTGGGTCACCTATTGCTCTCACCCAAGCACGCTTAACTGAGGTTTAAGATGGATAAAAATCTTTTGTGAAAGTGGTTTGAGGATAATTTCATTCTCATTAGCTAGCATTCATGCTGTCTAATAGGTGGGTGACCCCTATCGTTCATCTGATAACGAAAATTGGCTAGGAGCATAAGTGAAATTTAGTAAAAAGTCATTTGAGAGTTTGATCAAAGGCAAAATGGAAAAAAAAATTAAAGGGTAAAATGCTTGGCAGAGAAAAAGCCATGTAGACTTTGAAAGGCGTGACTTAAGAATAGAGAGGCGCAAAATAAAAATTTTTAAGGGCATTAAAAATTTATTTTCTTTCCTTAGCCCTTAAGCTACCGTAAGAAAAAAGAAAGAAAAGAGAAAAAATAAGGAAGGAAAAGGAGGGATTCAGCCAGCCGTGGGAAAGAAGAAGAGAAGAGGAAAAAGAGAAGAAGAAGAGAAGGAAAAGAAGAAAACTTGGTGGTTTAGCCCATCTTTGCTAAGGTAAGTCCAAACCTTTCTAAACTAGAAAATGATGTTAAAATCTCATGATTTAGAGGTAAATGAAGTGATAGCATGTGCATATTGTCAATCTTTGAGTATGTTAGGGATTAAGGAATATATGCTAAGATGTTAAGGCATAAAGCATGCATGCATAGTTTCATGAAACCCTTAGTGCATGTGACCCTAATAATGTATGTATGATGACTTAGGCCAAAAAATTGGTACACGGGAGCTAGAACAAAAGAAATAGAAGCCATAGCAGTGTGTTAACAACTAAGGTGAGTGAGTTTCTCATCTAGCTTTGTAAAATGTTTTATAATAACATAGTAATACTTTACTACAAGTTAGGGTGTATCATGCTAAGTATAGTACCTTCAGTAGTCAAATATGGAAATGAAAATCCGGTTATAATGGTATTATATTTTTAAAGCATGTTTTAAAGCAAAGCATGAATTTAAAGAATAAGCATGGATTTACAGCATGTTTCAAAGCAAAGCAAGAGTTTCATCAAAGCATGAATTTAAGAAAAAGAAAAGGAAACATGAGTCATAGCATGTTTCAAAGCAAAGTATAGAGTTTTATAAAAAGTATTGTTTGGATAAAAACCTATGTTTCAATAAAGCTTAGAATTTATCGTTCCGAAGTTATGTTTCAAAGTGATGCATGGGCATACATGAATATCAATGTTTCAAAGAAAGTATAGCTGATTGTATATTGGCTTATAAATTTATGTTGGAATATTTTTACAGCATACAGCATAAAGAGCATTGAGCCATCTATGGGGCTAATCACCTTGTAGATTGTGCCATAGCATGAGCATTGCACACACTATTATAGCCGGCACCTCCTTGCGACTCAATCGTACCATGATCCCAAGGCCAGGGGGAGTACAAGCTAGATCAGCCCAGTGGGATAGATTGCAAGCAGCCCAATGGGGCAAGAAACATAGCTCGGTTAAGAGCTAGGTTACTATATAGCCCAAGGAGGCTCAGAGATATTGGCTCATGGAAGGAGCAAGTCGGAGGCCCAGGGAAAAGGGGCAAGCTCACACCTGGGGTGAACTGCACATGTGAGGGGTGCCATGTGGTGCGGGGATCCTCGGTGCTCAGTACACTCACCCACTGAGATACACCTGCAGGAGGACGACTGTAGGGATGTACCTTAGTGGTAGCACACCCAGCCCATCATCATGAAATTTTGTAATTGTGATATTTCTTCATTTAAGTTATATTATTGGAAGCATAAGCTAACTTATACGTTAACTTATTTCATTTATAAAGATTCATGTATCGATCGCAATATGTTATGTTGGTATTATTATGAGTTTTATAATGTGTGTTGCCCAGATAAGCAACCCAAGAGGGGGGTGAATTGGGTTCCTTTTATAATTTTAAACAATGATTTGCAATGCTTGCAAAGATATAGGTGTAAGTGTAAGTGTAGTGACAAAATTGCAACACACAGCAAGAACAGTGGAAGGCACACACAAACACAAAGGTTTATAGTGGTTCGGTGCTAACCCTTGCATGAGCTTCTCTTCTTTGAATGCTTTGAGTTAAGAGCACTTGATGAAGCTTCAGGAGTGGTTGGTCGGAGCTTTGAATGAGCTTCAATGGATTTTCAAACTTTAGCTACAGTGATTTTTGAAAACTGGAGCACGCTGAATTTTCTTTAGATTTGGCTTGATAAATCTCTCTTTTTCACACTTGTAATCCTTCAAAAATCCACTTTACTTCTTTCTAATCCATCCCATTAACTTGTATTTATAGTTAGTTGAGGGATTGGACCGTTGGAATGGCCGTTTCCGAACGTTGGAATGTCAGAACTAGCCGTTGGGCAAGTTCCCAGGGCGTTAGTTGACTCCAGAGCTGACTAACCTGAGATTTTTTCTATCCCAGGCTGAGTTAGTCGGCTCTAGGAGCCGACTACCTTATGCCAGACCACTGTGTGGTCACAGTAGTCGTCTCTAGAGCCGACTAACACATAATTTTTCTCTGTAAAAACTTTTGTGACACATTTTTGACTTGATAACTCACATGTGGGTCGACCAAGGGCTTCATTCTTCCATTCCAAGTTGCCGTGGGAGTTGACCAAAGTCTCCAAAACTTAAAAAATTGCTCAACGAACTTGGAAAACCATTGAATCTTGAACTTTCTATACTTGGTAATTTTGTCAAAGATCTGAGTTTTACTTAATCTGACCTTGAGTCCTTCTTCTCAGATATTGGGATTCTCTCTCTTGAACCACATACTGATTTTGATATTTGGAATTCGTTTAGATATTCTTGATAACTCTTGTATACCTGCAAGTCATATTGATATACACCAAAATCATCAGTAACATACTTAATTGTTTTGTGATCATCAAAATCAATGCAGGGTCAACAATCTTCCCTTTTTTGATGATGACAAAACCATTAAGTATAAGATTAAATAATAATTTAAAGCAATGCAGCATTAAACTTAGCACAAGGTTGAAATTATTTGGCTCATGTCAGGAGATATTTCTAAGTCAGTTTTATATGTAGGTTTTGTGCCACAAATCTCGAAAAGAGTACTAAAAGTAAGAATATGAGTCAAAAATTAAAAATTTTCATTCGAGTACTTCAAAAACAATATGACATTCATTTTCCATGTTTTGAACTCAGAGAAACCAGATTTTTGGTGGGATTTATAGTGAATTTTGACCCAAAGAGCTGAATTTTTCATGAAAAAGTTGAATTTTGTGCCAAAATGATTAATTTTAGTGCCAAATTCAAAAGTTATATGCTGGGAATGAAGATTTATGCTAATAAACTTTGTCTTAATGCTAAAATCATAATTTTAAACCAAAAAAATCAGAGTTTCGGCAGTTAAACCAGAATGTGCCAAAAACGTGCCAAAAATCTGCATAGTGTGCCGAAACTTTGATTTTTGATGTTAAAAATTGCGAGAAAAGTTTTCAAACGAAACTTAATTATTTTAAAGAGAAGTAAGATGAAACTAACAAGTTTTGTCTCCCCCTTTTTGAAAAATTTTAAAAAGATCATCTTATTTTCAATTTTACTCCCCCTAAATATATGCTCTCATTGTTCCATTTTGAAATTATGAAACATGCTGAAACTTTTTGAAAACTTGCTG
Organism: Metroxylon sagu; assembly: GCA_017589505.3. Taxonomy (NCBI): domain Eukaryota; kingdom Viridiplantae; phylum Streptophyta; class Magnoliopsida; order Arecales; family Arecaceae; genus Metroxylon; species Metroxylon sagu. The sequence goes on from JACVBY030000667.1 coordinate 4,771,563, forward strand.
AAACATGATGTACCATTTTTGAAAACTTGAAAAACTTATGAAAACATAATGAAAATTTTTTGAAACTTGCTGAAACATGATGAAAAAGTTTGGAAAAAATTTTTGAAACTTGACAAGAAGATCCTTCTCCTTTTTAAATGTGTGCTTACCCTCTTTGATCTTTTCATAGGTCCATTCTCCTCCTTTTTATCATCAATCAAAAAGGAAGTGAAAGATTAAGCACTTAATTTTATACATCTCATCCTTGATAGTTCAATATTGAAAATTTTCATGACAAATGAAAGATCTCAAATTTAAAATGGAAGATTAATATGACACATTTCATAAGAAGAAAATTTCATACACAGAATTATAAAAAGAGCATTTCATTAAATATAAAATTTCATACATAGACTTTCATACAAAGGATTTTTATAACATGACATTTTTATACAAGCATTACAAACATCAAGACTTAACATAAACATTTCATTAAATATAGAAATTCATACATAGACTTTCATACATAAGAGTTTTATACATGACTAGCATCACAAACATTTAGTTCTAATACAAATATTTCAATACATAAAGATCCTAATACATTCTAAACACAACAAGATAACCTAAACTACTTCTCATCTGAGGATACAATAGATGGCTGAGCAAAAGATCCAGCACCATGTCCTTGTGGAGGAGGACGATAAGAAGTATGTGGTGGCCTGGAGCGGGGCTAAGCAGATGTGAAGCCAAGCTGGGGAGGTGGCTGAGCAGGATGGGTAGGTGGCTGAAATGCAACTGGAGCAAGCTGGTCGCTGATGGTGGAGACCAAATGGTGAAGGAGACTAATGGACATCTCCAGTCTCTCAGATTTTTCATCAAAGGTCACAATCTGAGCTCTCAACTGTCTCACTTCTTCAGCTACACGGGCTAACTCCTCAGAGTCACGGCTAGATCCTGACTCCTCATCTCATGCATCATCAGCCTTCTATTAATAACATTTACAGAGTGCTCCAGCCTATCCAACCTCATCATCATCTGAGTCATGGTATCATTTACAGTAGAAATGTGAGGTACCATAGTAAAATCACCTGTAGATGAACCACTATCCCCTGAGCTTCTGCTGGAAAGAGCAGATGACACCTCTCTGATAATGTACTGCAGCTGATCTTGACTGAGCTCAATAGATGTCCTCTGGGGTGCTGTGGGCTCCTCAAGCTGCTGCCTAGTACTTGATCCAGCCTCCTCATGTGAGGAAGATGGACCCTCAGCCTCAGCTGGCTCATCTGCCTTTGCCTCTCTTCCTCTTCCTCTGGTCCATCGCCCATTAAACTTTACAAAACCTATTCGGCGCAGAGAGTGTTCATTGTAGAAGTCTGAATGGTGCAGCTTGGTTGATTCTTCACCCTTCAATCTTACTCCAAAATGCTTAAAGAAATGGATGAGAAGCATACCATAAGGAAGAGCAGATCTGGCTTTATTGATTGTTTCTCTCCACATAATCAACATCAAATCAGGTAGATCATAGGGGATGTCACTGACAATGTGATACATGAGGGTCAGATCCTTCTCAGTGATCAGGTTAAAGCTACTCGTTCTAGGGATGAAAATCTTAGATATGATGTGATGGAGAAATCTCATTTCCACATTTAGGGTGTTGGCCTCCAAACGGTCTACATCCTCTCCATCCTCAATTCCTAGGATAGTCTCAATCCTATGAGCTCTATCCTCAGGAGAATCTCCTCACACTCCACCAACAAGGACTCTCAAAATATTCCCAATGGAGGAACGGTCCAGCTTAATATTAACACCTTTCACTATGGAGAAGAAGAGGTGAAATCAACAGAGAGATTCTGGTAAAACTCTCTTACCAATTTTGGGTAGATTGCAACCTCTGTATTGCACATGAAGCTCTATCCCCTTTGTTGAAGCATCCGCCCAATAGTGAACCGTTTCTGGGCAAGGAATCTAAAGTCCACGATCCTTCCATTTGAAATAGCTCTTGTGGACAAGGATTGGATACCAGAGAACCTTGAGGGAAAGGGCACGGCAGGAGCTTGTGCGCCTCTCTCGTGAGAGCTCTCCGGGGCTTCTTCTTACCGCACGCGGGGGATCCTCATCCATGGAGCCATGGAGCTGGGGCACTAGATCTGAAGGGAAGAAGGGATCTAGAGAGGGTGGAGGAAGGGGTTTAAAGGGTTCTAGGCTTGGAGGAAGAGTTTGGAGGAGTTTGGAAGGAAATGAAAGAGTGGAACACCAAAAGACACTCAGCCCCTTTTAAAAGCCGAGAGTTTCTTGGAGTTAGTCGGCTCCCATGCCGACTAACTCCATGTTAGTCGACTCCCCAGTCGACTAACATGGGGAACATGACGCCAGCCCTCCAGAAAATCTAATAAAATTCACACAAAATGATTTTTACAATCACGCATGTTATGGGATCTTGAAGAGGGGTCAGTTGGGCTAATTGTCATGATTTTTAATATTTAAATGCATGTTCAGAAAAAATTTAAAAAATCAATCTATGTAGTTGACTCATTCTGACAGGGGGGTCAAACATGTCAAGTTCTCTTTTGATTTCATAAAATTTGTTTTCATCAAGGGGTTTTGTAATAATATCAGCTAATTGCTTATCAGTACTAACAAATTCAAGGATTATATCTCCATTTTGAACAAGATCTCTAATGAAATGATGTCTAATTTCAATATGTTTGGTCCTAGAGTGCTGAATTGGATTTTTAGTCAAATTGATGGTACTAGTATTGTCACATCTTATGGGAATGTCTTTAAGTTTAATGTCATAATCCTCTAGTTGTTGCTTAATCCATAAGATTTGAGCACAACAACTTCCAGCAGCTATGTATTCAGCCTCAGCTGTAGACAAAGTAACTGAAGTTTGTTTCTTCCTAAACCATGAGATTAAGTTAACTCCTAGAAATTGGCAAGTTTCACTAGTTGATTTTCTATCAATTTTACAACCAGCAAAATCAGAGTCTGAATAACCAATCAGATTAACAATGGATTGCTTAGCGTACTAAAGACCAAGATTTTTAGTACCATTTAAATATCTTAAGATTCTTTTCACAGTATTTAAATGTATTTCTCTAGGATTAGTTTGAAATCTAGCACACATGCATACACTGAATAAAATATTAGACCTACTAGAAGTTAGACATAAAAGTGATCCTATCATGCCTCTATAAAGCTTTAAATCAACTGATTTACTATTATCATTCAAATCAAGTTTGCAAGATGAGCTCATAGGGATACCGCACATTTAGAATTCTCCATGCCAAATTTCTTTAGAATTTCTCTTGTATATTTGCTTTGGCTAATGAAGATTCCTTCTACATTTTGCTTTATTTGAAGTCCGAGAAAATAGTTGAGTTCACCATCATGCTCATCTCGAACTCTCCCTGCATGAGCTTAGCAAAATCTTGGCACAAAATTTCATTAGTAGCACCGAAAATGATGTCATCCACATAAATTTGCACAATAAGCATATCATCATTTTCTCTTTTTATAAATAATGTAGTGTCCACATTTCCTCTAATAAAATTGTTGCTTATCAAGAATTTGCTTAATCTATCATACCATGCCCGGGGTGCTTGTTTCAAACCATATAAAGCTTTGTTCAACTTAAACACATAGTTTAGATGTTCATTATTTTCAAAACTGGGTGGTTGTTCTACATATACTTCCTCAGCAATATATCCATTTAAGAAAGCACTTTTAACATCCATTTGAAATAATTTGAAGTTCATGAAGCATGCAAAAGCAAGTAATAATCTGATAGCTTCTAGTCTTGCAACAGGAGCAAAGGTTTCATCAAAATCAATGCCTTCTTCCTGATTATAACCTTTAGCTACCAATCTTACTTTATTTCTAATTATGTTTCCATGCTCATCCAATTTATTTCTGAAAACCCATTTAGTGTCAATTATGGGATAATCTATTGGTCTATCAACTAGGATCCATACATTGTTTCTTTCAAATTGATTTAATTCTTTATGCATTGCAGTTATCCAATCAGGGTCATTTTTAGCATCATCAAAACATTTTGGTTCAATTTGTGAAACAAATGCTAAATGATTACATGCATCTCTATATGAGGACCTAGTTCTTACTCCTTGAGATGGGCTACCAATAATAAGTTCTTTGGGGTGATTGTGGACATACCTCCACTCTTTTTCCAAATCATGTATACCTTGAGGTTCAGCTCGTTGGAGTGTTTCAATGCTATCTTCCTGATTATTTTGTTCATTTGATCCTTCTTTCTCCTTTAGAGTAATGTCTTGCATTCCTTCTTCAAGTAGACCTGCATCATCAACAATATCCTTCTTCCTTGATGAAAATTCATTAGTTTCATCAAATACTACATGAATGGATTCTTCTACCACTAATGTTTTCTTATTAAATACTCTAAAGCTCTACTATTGGTTGAATATCCAAGAAAAATTCCTTCATCAGATTTTGCATCAAATTTATCAAGATTTGTTTTGCCATTATCTAGAATAAAACATTTATATCCAAAAACATGAAAATATCCAATGTTTGGTTTTCTACCTTTCCAAAGTTCATATAGGGTCTTTTTCAAAATAGGTCTTATTAGAGCTCGATTCAAAACATAACATGCTGTATTGATTGCTTCAGCCCAAAAGTATTTTGGGAGATTGCTTTCACACAACATGGTTCGGGTCATTTCTTCAAGGGTTCTATTTTTCCTTTCAACTACACCATTTTGTTGAGGGGTTCTAAGTGTAGAAAAGTTATGGTTAATTCCTTTTTCATTACAAAAACTTTCAAAATGATAATTTTCAAATTCTTTTCCATGATCACTTCGAATAGATGCAACTTGAAGACCTTTTTCATTAGTTGATTTTCTAAAAAATTTTAGAAACGCAGAAAAAGCTTTATCTTTGCTTGCTAAAAATAAAACCCAAGTAAAACGAGAGAAATCATCAATGATTACAAAACCATAACGTTTGCCACCTAGACTTGTGGTTTTTGTTGGTCCAAATAAATCCATATGTAAAAGTTCCAAGGGCCTAAAAGTTGAAATCATATTTTTGGATTTTAATGAAACTCTAGTTTGTTTTCCAAACTGACATGCATCAAAATTTTATCTTTTTCAAAACTTAATTTTGACAAACCATTTACTAAATCTCTTTTAATTAGTTTGGAAAGCAAATCCATGCTAACATGAGCAAGTCTACGATGTCATAACTAGTTAGAATCATTAAATTTAGAATTCATGGCAACTAGACATTCAACATTTTGGTCATTAAGCTCATTTAGATCTACCATATAAACATTTCCATGCCTATGACCAATAAATTTCATGCTATCATCAGCAGGATTAGTAACCATGCAAACAGATAATTCAAAAATGACTTTAAAATCTTTATCACATAATTGACTAATGCTTAACAAATTATGCTTTAATCCATCAACAAGAAGAACATTTTCAATAAAAGTATGGGAAGTGATACCAATTTTGCCAATGTCAATGATCCTTCCTTGAGCATTGTCTCCAAAAGTAACTACTCCTCCATCCTTAGCTTTCAAAGTGATGAATTGAGATTCATCACCCGTCATGTGTCTTGAGCACCCGCCATCCAAGTACCATCTTCTTTTTGCATTTCGGGACACAAGACACATCTGCAACCACAATATCCAGTTATGTTCTTAGGTACCCAAGTTTTCTTAGGTCCTTTGGGGTTAGCATGAATGGTTCCTTTAGGAACCCAAATCTTCTTGATATTCTTGTTGATATGAGAGTTACATGCATAGGCTTTATGTCCTGGTTTTCTACATTTGAAACAAGTAATTTTTGAAAAGTTGTTTGGTGGGACAAAAATATTTTTCAAAAAATTCTGCTTCTTTAAAGGATTATAACCTAGTCCAGCTTTATTAAAAACAACCCTTTAGTTGTTAAGAATCATTTGCAACTTTGTGGAACTTAAAGTAAATTTGTCCACAATGGGTTTCAGTTTATTAACTTCATTTTTTAAATTCAGATTTTCTTGGGTTAAAACAGAATTCTCATTTGAAAATTTCTCTTTTTCAAAAATCAATTTTTGAACTTGATTTTTCAAATCTTTGTTTTTGCTGCCTAACTTTTTGAATTCAGCAAGTAAATCATAAAAAGCATCTTGCAATTCATCAAATGTAAATTCAGTTTGAGAGTTAGGTATTACCTCTTCTTCACAAGCCATGAGGCACAAGTTTGTTGTTTCTTGTTTCTCATCCTCTGAACTTGTGTCATCACTATCACTCCAAGTTGTCATCAATGCTTTTTTCTTAGCCTTTTTGGGACCTTTCTTTAATTGTGGACAGTCAGCCTTGAAATGTCCAGGCTTCTTGCATTCATAGCATGTGAGAGGCTGCTCCTTATCCTTTTCTTTGCTGAAATCTCCTTTCAGCAGTGGCCTTCTCTTCACTCCTTGTTTCTTCTTCCTCATGAATCTTCTAAATTTTCTTGTGATGAGAGCAAGCTCATCATCCCCTTCACTCTCTTCTGAAGATTCATCACATTCATCCTTTTGATATGAACACTTTAAGGCCATGGTTCTTCTCTTCTTGGACTCCTCCTTATCAAGATGTTGTTTGGCTTGAATTTCATGGGTCATCAGTGATCCCATGAGCTCTTCTAGAGGAAGGATGTTGAGGTCTTTTGCCTCTTGAATTGCAGTCATCTTGGCTTCCCATAACCTAGGCAAAGATCTCAAATTTTTTTTCACTAGATCACTGATAGTATAAGACTTTCCAAGGCTTTTAAGGCCATTCACAATATCAGTAAATCTAGTGAACATATCAGCAATGCATTCATTTGGTTCCATTTTAAACAGTTCATATCTATGTACAAGCATATTGATTTTGGATTCTTTCACTTGATTTGTGCCTTCATGGGTGACCTCAATCTATCCCAAATATCTTTGGTAAAAATACAAGTGGAAATTCTATTAAATTCATTTGCATCAAGTGAACAATATAAAACATTCATGGCTTTAGCATTCAGCTGAGCCATTTTCTTATCATGCTCATCTCAATCCGCTTCCGGTTTGGATATTTCAAGACCATTTGTTCTAAGAATGGGTGTGTGACGGCCATTGACAATGATACTCCATGGATTATAGTCAAGTGCTTGAATGAAAATTTTCATCCTAGCCTTCCAATAAGTGCAATTTGTGCCATTGAATAAGGATGGTCTGTTTGTGGAATGTCCCTCAGTCAACAAGGAACTCATTTGGGCTGCCATAGATCTTGGACTCTTTGTCGGTTAAGACAAATGCAAGCAAGAGAACCAATGCTCTGATACCACTTGTTGCCCAGCTAAGCAACCCAAGAGGGGGGGTGAATTGGGTTCCTTTTATAATTTTAAACAATGATGTGCAATGCTTGCAAAGATATAGGTGAGTGTAAGTGCAGTGACAAAATTGAAACACACAACAAGAATAGTGGAAGGCACACACAAACACAAAGGTTTATAGTGGTTCGGTGCTAACCCTTGCATGAGCTTCTCTTCTTTGAATGCTTTGAGTTAAGAGCACTTGAAGAAGCTTCAGGAGTGGTTGGTGTGAGCTTTGAATGGGCTTCAATGGATTTTCAAACTTCAGCTACAGTGATTTTTGAAAACTGGAGTAGGTTGAATTTTCTTTGGATTTGGCTTGATAAATCTCTCTTTTTCACACTTGTAATCCTTCAAAAATCCACTTCACTTCTTTCTAATCCATCCCATTAACTTGTATTTATAGTTAGTTGAGGGATTGGACCGTTGGAATGGCCGTTTCCAAACGTCGGAATGTCAGAACTAGCCGTTGGGCAAATTCCCAAGGCATTAGTCGACTCCAGAGCTGACTAACCTGAGATTTTTTCCATCCCAGGCTGAGTTAGTCGGCTCTAGAGCCAATTAACACCACAGTAGTCGGCTCTAGAGCCGACTAACGTGGGTAAACCCACTGTAAGTCCTACAGTAGTCGACTCTAGAGCCGACTACCTTGTGCCAGACCACTGTGTGGTCACAGTAGTCGGCTCTAGAGCCGACTAACACAATTTTTCTCTATAAAAACTTCTGTGACACATTTTTGACTTGATAACTCACATGTGGGTCGGCCAAAGGCTTCATTCTTCCATTCCAAGTTGCCGTGGGAGTTGACCAAAGTCTTCAAAACTTGAAAAATTACTCCACGGACTTGGAAAACCATTGAATCTTGAACTTTCTACACTTGGTAATTTTTTTAAAGATCTGAGTTTTACTTAATCTGACCTTGAGTCCTTCTCAGATACTGGGATTCTCTCTCTTGAACCACATACTGATTTTGACGTTTGGAATCCGTTTAGATATTCTTGATGACTCTTGTATAGCTGCAAGTCACATTGATCTACACCAAAATTATCAGTAACCTACTTAATTGTTTTGTGATCATCAAAATCAATGCAGGGTCAACAATGTAGTTCTCAGTTTTTTTTCATTGTTAGATGGTTATCCAGTCACTGGGACTTAGGTCTCACTGCTCTATTGTTGACATTTTTGGGTTTCAGATCAGAGACAGAGATAGCAGGTCGGCTCTTGGATGCATGATTTTGATGTGGGTTACTAGATGTTGGATGAATTGGTTGATGTCATTGGTTTATATTACTGGGATTGTATATGTATTTGAAATGGATATGGATGGATGTGTATAATTGTAACCCGATAATGTATATTTGACTTGGATTGGCTGTGAGAAAGGACTTTCATGGTAGAATGAATTTATGAATATGATCTTTATAGCAACATTGTGATGAGGCTATACTTCTTAGAATCATGTGATGAATAGTGTGAAAATCTATTTTATCTGAGCAGGGTAAAATAAATTATGGATGTTATGTTATAAATTGTATGAATGAAATGAGCAGGCCAAAATTTTTAATAGGTACAGTATTTTAGTGCATGTAACTTATGACAATTAAATAAGGATCGTTGGGGCTTTATGGTGCTTAGCATAAAGACTAGCAGATCTTTACCTAATTTTTATAAGAAATCATACCGTCGGAAAGGGGGCCCAATGGGTTTTGGTATCAGAGCCTAGGTATTAGATCTTAAGGGCATAAGCATGAGTCTAGCATAGTGAGTATAGTTTTAAATGATGAATTTGATCAAATGAATTGTGTTTTGTAGAATGGTTAACACAAGGTCAAGCAAAGAAGGAGAGCAGTCCTCAGGGAGAGGTAGGCGTCAAGGTAGACCCAGATGGATGAGTAGGGGAGCCCAGCCCAGTAGAGTATCTTCTAGTGATTCACCATCTATTGGTGCAGGGGTGGATATACCTCAGGAGCATCTGCATGAGTCTCCTTCACTATCCACTACCCTAGTGCCAGTGAACCCATCCCAGGCACAGACTCAGGGGCCGAGTATGCCAGACTTGGTGGGGATGATCACTCAGGCAATGGTAGCAGCAGTGACCTCTAGTTCCAGCCTTCAGTCTAGAAATCTTGAGGCAGAAAGAAATGTAGAGAGAGCTAGAAAGTTGGGGGCTCTAGAGTTCCAAGGAACTACTGATCCTATTCAGGCTGATTCATGGCTTCAGAAAACAGAAAGGGTCTTTGAAGTGATGAAGTGCTCTGAGGAGCAAAAGTTGAGTATAGCAACCTTCCTGTTGGAAGGAAGAGCACAAAATTGGTGGAGATCAGTTAGTAGTAGGCAACCACAAGAAGTAGAGATGATCTGGGAGAGGTTTAAGAAGGAGTTCTATCAGCAATATTATTCAGAAGTGTATAGAGATCAGAAGAGGAGGGAATTCCTTAATTTAGCCCAAGGGAAGATGTCTGTAGCTGAGTATGAGGCTACATTTATTGAGTTGTCCCGATTTGCTGAAGCCCTAGTAGTGGATGAGAGGAAGAAATGTAGACTATTTCAAGATAGATTAAATCTCCCAATCAAGGCTAAGACCAGCATGCAGTGTTATGGTAGTTATTCTGAGCTGGTGCAAGGGGCTCTCAGGGCAGAGGAGATAGAGAAGGAGTTCCTTAGTAGAAGGCAGGAGAGAACAAAAAGGAGTGCACCTAGTTTCCCTTTGGGTGTAGGACAAACTCAGCAGCTTAAGAGGCCCCAGAGGGCGGGACAGTTTAGTTCCAGTTACAGAGCTCCTGTAGATGTTGGCAGAGGAGCAGCATCTGTGTCAGTATCTAATCCTGCTCAGAGGAAGTCAGTATATGGAGGGGTATCTCAGGCTGCTAGTAGTAGGGTGGCGGGAGAAATAAGAGATCAGAGTCGCTCCTTTGGTAGTGGGAGAACTTTACCCCAGTGCAATGTCTATGGGAAGATGCACTTTGGGGAATGTAAAAGAGGTATTAGGGGATGTTATATCTGTGGTCAAATGGACCACTTGAAGAGAGATTGTCCCAAGAGACTGTAAGGCAGCGATTATCCTCAAGGATCAGCTGCACCTAGAGGACAGCCTACTAGAAGAAGAGATAGCAGTATCCCAGCTTCAGCCAGTCAGATGAGGTCTACTACTAATCAGCAAGGGATGATTTCTAATGTTCCAAGGGTTGAAGCTAGAGTTTTTGCAATGACCAGGCAAGAGGCTCAGATCAACCCAGATGTGGTGACAGGTATATTACCCATTTGCAATTCTGATGCTTATGTTTTAATTGATTCTGGATCTACGCATTCATTCATAGCAGTAGATTTCATCAAGCATCTAAATAAAGCTGAGACTTTGTTGGGTAATCAGTTGGTAATATCTATGCCAGTAGGAAAGCCTTTCATTGCAAATCAGGTGTATAAAGAATGTACCATTTTAGTAGAGGGCCAAGAATTGCTAGCCGACCTGATTCCATTAAATCTAAAAGAATTTGATGCCATCTTGGGGATGGATTGGTTATCAATGCATAGGGCCAAAGTAGACTGTTCAAAGAAGGAAGTAGTACTTCATACCTCAGACAATAGAGAGGTTTGTTTTGTAGGAGAAAGGAGAATGTTACCCTCAAGTATAATTTCAGCCTTGATAGCTAGCAGAATGTTGAGAAAGGGGTATGAAGCCTATCTAGCTTGTGTGGTGAATTTAGAGGATAATGATCCAGAGCTATCTTATATTTCGACGGTATACGAATTTTCAGATGTATTTCCTGAGGAGTTACCAGGATTGCCACCAGACAGAGAAATAGAGTTCAGTATAGACTTGACCCCAAATACTAGATCTATAGCCAGGGCATCCTATAGAATGGCTCCAGCAGAATTAAAAGAATTAAAAGTTCAACTTCAGGAATTGCTTGATAAAGGGTTCATTAGACCCAGTGTTTCACCTTGGGGTGCACCTGTGTTGTTTGTAAAGAAGAAAGATAGTACCTTGAGGTTATGCATAGATTATAAACAGTTCAACAAGGTGACCATTAGAAATAATTATCCCTTGCCGAGGATAGATGATTTGTTTGATCAGCTTCAGGGGGCAGTAGTGTTTTCAAAAATTGACCTTAAATTTGGGTATCATCAGTTGAAAATAAAGGAGGATGTACCAAAGACTGCCTTTAGGACCAGATATGGTCATTATGAGTTTTTGGTGATGCCTTTTGGCTTGACCAATGCCCCGGCTGCTTTTATGGGACTGATGAATCAGGTGTTCTAGGAATTCTTAGATAAATTTGTGATAGTGTTCATTGATGATATTCTGATCTATTCTAAAAGCAGAGAGGAGCATGAACAACATTTGAGGACAGTGTTGCAAATCTTAAGGGAGAAGCAGTTGTATGCCAAGTTGAGTAAAAGTGAATTTTGGCTAGATGAAGTTAAATTCTTGGGACATGTGATATCAGCTAAGGGTATGATGGTAGACCCCCAGAAAATAGAGGCAATAGTGAATTGGGAAGCACCTACGAATTTGACTGAGGTGAGAAGTTTCTTGGGCTTGGCAGGATACTATAGAAGATTTATAGAAAACTTCTCTATCATAGCTTCACCCATGACTAAACTGCTAAGAAAGAATACCAAATTTGAATGGTCTAGTGAATGTCAAGAAAGTATGGATGAATTGAAGAGAATATTGACCTCAGCTCCAGTGCTTACACTCCCAGATAGTAACAGTGATTATGTGATATACAGTGATGCATCTTTCAAAGGTTTGGAGTGTGTATTGATGCAAAATGGGAAGGTGATTGCCTACATCTTTAGACAGTTAAGGTTCCATGAAAAGAATTACCCTACCCATGATTTAGAACTAGCAGCAGTAGTATTTGCATTAAAAGTATGGAGACACTATTTATATGGGATGAAATGCCAGATATTTACAGATCACAAAAGCCTAAAGTATATCTTAACACAAAAAGAATTGAATCTCAGGCAAAGGAGATGGATAGAGTTGATAAAAGACTACGACTGCACTATAGAGTATCATCCAGGGAAAGCTAATGTAGTGGCTGATGCATTAAGTCGGAAGTCTACAGCAACCTTAGCTTCCATTAGAGCAGTGCAGTTACCCCTGATGTTAGAATTAAGAGATTAGATGTAGAGCTGGCAGTAGATAGTTCAGGAGCCTTACTAGCAAATTTCAGAGTCAGACCAATGTTGCTTGAGGAAATAATAGAGGCTCAGGTGAGGGATCCGCAGTTACAGAAAGCTAAGGAACTAGTTCAAAATAGAACCCAATCAGAATTTTCAATCAAGGATGATGGTATGATATTATTCAAGGGCCGAATATGTGTGCCAGCAGTAAAATCATTAAAGGAGCAAATTTTAGAGGAAGCCCATAGTTCAGCCTATGCTATGCACCCAGGAAGTACTAAGATGTATAGAACTATTAAACAAAATTATTGGTGGCATGGGATGAAAAGGGAGATAGCTGAATTTGTCTCTAAATGCTTAGTATGCCAGCAGATTAAAGCAGAACATCAGAGTCCAGCTGGCAAAATGCAGCCCCTATTTGTACCTGAATGGAAATGGGAGCACATCACCATGGATTTTGTTGTAGGTCTCTCAAAGACAAGGAGAAGTAATGATTCTATTTGGGTGATAGTAGATAGATTGACAAAATCTGCCCACTTTTTGCCTATTCAGATTTTATTTACCTTGGACTGATTAACAAAATTATATGTGAATGAAATTGTAAGTAGACATGGGGTACTAGTATCAATTGTATCAGATAGAGATCCAAAGTTCACTTCTTATTTTTGGAAAGAGTTGCAAAAAGCTTTAGGCACTAAGTTGAGATTTAGTACAGCATTTCATCCTCAAACTGATGGGCAATCTGAGAGGACCATCCAGACACTGGAAGATATGCTGAGAGCATGTGTCATTGAATTCTCAGGTAGCTGGGATGAGCACTTGCCATTGATCGAGTTTGCATATAATAATACTTATCATTCTAGCATTGATATGGCACCTTATGAAGCTTTATATGAAAGAAAATGTAGAACTCCAGTGTGCTGGGATGAGGAAGGTGAAAGGAGGTTGCTAGGCCCAGAGTTGGTACAGCTCACAGCAGATCAGGTTAAAATGATTAGAGCAAAGTTAAAGGTAGCCCAAGATAGACAAAAAAGCTATGCAGATAAGAAGCATAGAGATGTTAAATTTGAAGTAGGAGATAAGGTATTCTTGAAGGTATCTCCTTGGAAGGGTATCATGAGATTTGGGAAGAAAGGAAAATAAAGTCCCCGATACATTGGACCTTATGAGATTATTGAGAAGGTTGGGATACTTGCATATAGATTGGCCTTGCCACCAGAACTTTCTCAAATTCATAATGTGTTCCATGTATCAATGCTTAGGAAGTATGTGCCGGATTCCTCTCATGTACTTCAGTCAGAGCCAATAGAGTTACAGAAAGATTTATCTTATGTAATAGAGCCAGTGCAAATTTTGAGGAGGGAGGTTAAATAGCTTCGTAGTAAAAGAATTCCTCTAGTTAAAGTGCAGTGGCAGAATCATCAGAGAGAGGAAGCTACATGGGAGAGAGAGGATGAGATGAGATTGAAGTACCCTCATCTATTCCAAGCTGAAGGTAGCTAAATTTCGGAGACGAAATTTTTTAAAGGGGGGAATATTTGTAATATCCTAAATCTGGAAGTCTTGAAATGTCATTTTAAACATGTTTTTATTGTTAGTTTATTCTTCTAATATAAATGATTTGAGTAAAATTTTGAAAAGTTGTGAAAGCAAAAATTTGAGGTTATTTTGAGCTTCTTCCATGATCCTTCCAAAAAGCTAATAAAATCAATTATTTGGGCTTGTAATTGAAATTTTTGTAACGATTTCAATGTCTACTAATTATTTTTGATCCTTGGGAGAGGTTGGAATAAAAATTTTGGAGGTTAGAATGCCCTAAAATGGAGTTGGGGAATGATTTTAGGAAGTTAGTTGGCTCTAGAGCTAGCTAACTTATGTTTTTAGAAAGTTAGCTGGCTCTAGAGCCAGCTAACTTAAGGATTTTGGGACGTTAGCTGGCTCTAGAGCTAGCTAACGTATGGATTTTGGGACGTTAGCTGGCTCTAGAGCTGGCTAACGTGGGGTTTTGAAATGTTTTCATGAAAGTAGTCGACTCTAGAGTCGACTACTTAGCAAAACTTTCTATAAAACTGATTCGGGATAGTTTTTAGCCACAGTAGTCGACTCTAGAGCCGACTACTGTAGAAAATTTTTCTGTAATAAGAGCTGGGAATCAATTTTATCCAAAATAGTTGACTATTTAGTCGACTACTTTGAGAAATTTCTCTATAAAAGTGGTTTGGGACCAATTTTAGCCACAGTGTAGTAGGCTACTGTGCGAAATTTCTCTATGAAATTGGTATGAGACCAATTTTCCTCTTGTTAGTCGGCATTTAAACCGACTAATGAATAAAAATCAAGGACTTTCCAGTGGGTCACCCATCGCTCTCACCCAAGCACGCTTAACTGAGGTTTCAGATGGATAAAAATCTTCTGTGGAAGTGGTTTGAGGATAATTTCACTCTCATTGGGCCTAAAGATCCACGCTTTGTCTAATGTGGTGGGTAACCCCTGTCGTTCATCTGATAACGGAAATTGATCAGGAGCATAACTGAAATTTGGTAAAAAATTATTTGAGAGTTTGATTAAGGGCAAGATGGAAAAAAGAATTAAAGGGCAAAAATGCTTGGCAGAGAAGAAGCTATGTGGACTTTGAAAAGCGTGACTTAAGAACAGAGAGGAGCAAAATGAAAATTTTTAAGGGCATTAAAAATTCATTTTCTTTCCTTAGCCCTTAAGCCACCGTAAGAAAAGAGAAAGAAAAGAGGAAAAATAAGAAAGGAAAAGGAGGGGTTCAGCCAGCCGTGGGAAAGAAGAAGAGAAGAGGAAAAAGAAAAGAAAAAGAGAAGAAGAAGAGAAGGAAAAGAAGAAAACTTGATGGTTTAGCCCATCTTTGCTAAGGTAAGTCCAAACCTTTCTAAGCTAGAAAATGATGTTAAAATCTCATGATTTAGAGGTAAATAAAGTGATAGCATGTACATATTGTCAATCTTTGAGTATGTTAGGGATTGAGGAATATTATGCTAAGATGTTAAGGCATAAAGCATGCATATATAGTTTCATGAAACCCTTAGTGCATGTGACCATAATAATGCATGTATGATGACTTAGACCAAGAAATTGGTACACGGGAGCCAGAACAAGAGAAATAGAAGCCATAGTAGTGTGTTAACAACTAAGGTGAGTGGATTTCTCATCTAGCTTTATAAAATGTTTTATAATAATATAGTGATACTTTGCTACAAGTTAGGGTGTATCATGCTAAGTATAGCATCTTCAGTAGTCAAATATAGGAAATGAAAACCCGATTATAATGGTATTATATTTTTAAAGCATGTTTTAAAGCAAAGCATGAATTTAAAGAATAAGCATTGATTTACAGCATGTTTCAAATGAAAGCAAGAGTTTCATCAAAGCATGAATTTAAAAAAAAGAAAAAGAAACATGAGTCATAGCATGTTTCAAAGCAAAATATAGAGTTTTATAAAAAGTATTGTTTGGATAAAAACCTATGTTTCAGTAAAGCTTGGAATTTATTGTTCCGAAGTTATGTTTTCAAGTGATGCATAGGCATGCATGAATATCAATGTTTCAAAGAAAGTATAGCTGATTGTATATTGGTTTATAAACTTATGTTGGAATATTTTTACAGCATACAGCATAAAGAGCATTGGGTCATTTATGCGTTGATCACCCTGTAGATTGTGCCATAGCATGAGCATTGCACACACTATTATAGTCGGCACCTCCTTGCGACTCAATCGTACCATGATCCCGAGGCCAGGGGGAGTACAAGCTAGATCAACCCAGTGGGGCAAGAATCACAGCTCGGTTAAGAGCTAGGTTATTATATAGCCCGAGGGGGCTCAGAGATATTGGCCCATGGAAGAGGCAAGCCGGAGGCCTAGGGAAAAGGGGTAAGCTCACACCTGGGGTGAACCGCACATGTGAGGGGTGTCATATGGTGCGGGGATCCTCGGCGCTCAGTACACTCACCCACTGAGAGTACACCTGCAGGAGGGCGACTGTAGGGATGTACCTTAGTGGTAGCACATCCAGCCCACCATCATGAAATTTTATAATTATGATATTTCTTAATTTAAGTTATATTATTGGTACTAGTTGCACCTCTATATGAATTGGATGGCTTCTTCCTTCATGGTATGTCAATAATGCCCTACTAGGGTATTTTATAGGCTAATGCTCTACCTTCTAAATGGTTGCCATAAATTTCTTCATGAACTTTTTGGAGGATGTAATGAGTCTCAGTAGGTCAGAGACATCCCAGATACGGTAGGATGAAAGACTTCTTATATAGCACTCTATTGATGAGAATGTACCTAACTACTCTTCAAACAACCTTTTACGCTTCTTTTTTATTTTGAGGAAGTTGGCAATCTTCAAGGGGGGCAACGATTGAATCCATTCAGTTTTGCTCATCTCCAACCTAGATTGCTTTGGCTTCATCGATGCTTAGACTTATAACTCTTTTAAGAAGATTATATGATAGCTCTCACCTCTAATGAAGGCTAACTTAGACAAGGCATTTACCTAAGAATTCTAAGACCTAGGATTGATTGAATATCAAGGTACTTAAAGGTCAAGACTAGGCTCTTTACCTTGCTTAAATATTTTTGCATGCTAGGCTCCCGTGCCTCTGTATTCTCCCATAGACGAAACTAATTTGTTGACATTTAAAATTAACTTCCACACACACCAATAAAGAGAATTTGTTGTAACATAGATGGTAGAGCACTCTCCAACCAATTTGTGTGTGCTTCTATAAGAGAAAGAAAGGAGAAGAATGAAAGAGGTCTGAAGATTATCTCGTAGGGTTGGGGAAGGGACCCATCAATGCTTAGCCAAGATATAGAAGACAACCTAAAAGTTCCTCAAATCGATACTCTAAGGCTTCGAAGGTTAAGCTAAATTGGTTTACCTAAGAGATTTGGGTTGCTTTTATAGGTGTTTTGGAAGAATCTCTTTTGAATTGGATCACACATTGGTGGATGATTCTGATGAGCTAAATCCCTTAAAATGATGGCACCTTTGGTGCAACCATTTTCGAACAGAGATTGTAGAATTCCTTCCGATTAAGATGGTGGACTTCTACTCAAATTGATTAGTGTCTTTAATGAAATTTTTTTGGATTAAGCGTTGACTTTAGTCGAAGTCTCTCCTAATTGAGAGGTTTCTTTTTGAGAGATGTGTAGTGATCTAGCAACTGTACTATGCAACCTTCTAGTCCCACTAGGTATCGTCATTAGGTAGGCTTATCAGTTCTTACCACATCATTTTTTATAATACTTAGGAAAACTTTGATACCAAAAAAGGCCCCATCATATTCTTCAGGGTATCATATACTCGGAACTTTGACTTGGCAATGTTTATAGCAATCCCAACATGGAAGGGCCGCTCGTATCTAATGTATTCCCCATTTCTTATGGGCTCATAAAGATTGGTGAGAGTTGGATTGTCAACAAGTTCAAGGAAGCAATGCCATTGTGAGTATGATCACAACCACCCTAGTGAAGTTGCTCGTCGCTTCTCCTGCAACAATATGATGACCTTTTTTTTTGTGTGGTTATGTGACCAACATTAAGTGGCTTTTTAGAGTTATGTAATTAAAGTTACACTGCATGCTAAGTTATGGTGCATCTCATCTCATAAATTTGGAATATTGTAATTTAATCATGCAGCATAAATCAAGTTACATTTGGAATTTAAATAGGCATGTCGGCTTGTAATCAAATTAATCGCGGGTCAACTTTTAAGGAATCAATTGATAATTTTGAAACATTACAATACTCAAGTTTAATATCATAACATAATTATATTACAATACAATTACAATATATTAAATATAATTATTAAATAATAATAAAATACTATAGTATAATAATATTATATTACTATTATTATTTATTATAATAATCATAATGTAATATAATAATATCTTAATATGATATAATGCTATAATATGATTTAATAATATAATATTATTATGTGACATTATAATCTCTAATATTACTATAATAATATATCATATATTACATTATTTTATTATTAAAATAATGATATTATACTTTCTAATAATATATTATAATATAATTATTGACTAATAATAAAAAATTACATCATAAAATTAATATTAAGTTATTACAGTTATCATATTACTATAATGAATGTATGATAATATAATATTATTATAACTATAAATCAATAATAATTTATAAAAATATTTTTTGATTATATAAATATATAGCTCTACCAAATGAATCGTACAGTTATAACCTTTTAAACAGCATTAATTTAATTATAATTTAATTCAGTTGCATGCAATTCGATGGTACTGTAATAACTTATAGGATTCCAAACGGCTCCTAAGAGCCATTGCAAGTCCTCATAAATGCTTTTTTTTTTTTTTTTTTATGTAAACATTAGTTGAAACTAGACCCAGGGAAGAAACAAATAATACTCGATTGTGAGCGAAGACAAGAGTAAGATGGCCCCATGCTGATGGAGAGGTAGGCCTTCAACCGGACATCCATTCGGGACGGCAGCGGCGAGGACAAAGTAGGTGAGCGGCCTCAAAAATAACCATGCGCTTGCCACGGTCGTCCTGGACGGGGACACCATCGGGCGTCCCCAGATGGGTGCGCGGTACCGTGAAATCAACGTACAATAACGACCGGGTTGAGTGTGATTGTCACGCGCCCCACCATTCATGGTCTTTTCCTAATCGGAAAAAAAAAAAAAAAGCCCACCAACCCACTACTGTGTTGAGTTCTCTCTCTCATGATGAAAGAATATAGCGTTAGCTACCATCAATAATTAAGAAGAAACGACAAGAAATTTTTTTTGCCTATGTCAAATATACCGCGAAGCATTCCCGAGATTTGAATGCAAAACCTTTTTTTTTCTTAGGAGAGTTGCAGCCACTGGCCTACTTGATCCGGCTTAATTATTGATATACTATTTAAATGAAAGATCTACATTATGATTATAATATCCGGTATTTAAATTATTTAGAAACTAAAATTTATGAGTTTAAAAATTTTTTTTCTCATGCATTAAAAGAACTTGAAATAGATAATCTGCCATGATCAATGATTTAAAGTATTCAAATCTATTAAATTATGTTATTATTATTATTATTATTATTTGTGCAGGTAGTTTAAATATAATGTAACAAAACTAATGATTTGAATCATTAATATAGTTGCTCATCATTCAATCAGGATCGATTAGATCTGAATCACAATCTAATCGGCTAGATTATAATCAGCCTCTATATATATATATATATGCATGCGTTTGACTTAGCCATACTTAAATAAATTACCACTTTGATCTGATTAAGCATAGATTGAATGATGAAGATCCTATATCAATATTTTGAGTTGTTAAATGCAATATACTATCTCTAAAATTCTTAAACATAAAAAAATATGCGATTGAAAGATTTCTAATTTATACATCAAGTGATAAAAATAAATAAATATTATTTTATAACATTTATATTGCCTAACATTTTTTTGATTACTTACATAAATTAGACATTCTCAAATTATATAATTTTTAGTATGTAAGTATTAAAGAAAGATAATAAATCATTTCTAACCGCTTAAATTATGGATATAAGATCCTGCCCGGTCTTGATTCGAATGAATCTGACAGGAGATTGAATCGAATCGAGCTAAGCCAGGCGCTGTTGTTGAGTCATGCATGTTTAAGAAGGAAGGAAAGGTCAAAGTTGCTATTGAGTAACATGTGCTGATGGCTTTCCTCATTTTTATATTTAGGATCCTCTTTGAGAAACTAATATCATTAAGTAACCCAGTCCCCTCTTCTTGATAGACTAGTTGAACTTTGATTCCAACTTCAAAATCAGTTTACAAAGCATGCATGCTGATTATATAAAATCAATTTGATAAATTGTTTCCTCATACTATAATTTGGACTTCTTTCTCTCCTCTTGGTGAGTATGGATTAATATGTTTGAGTAGAGATACCAAATCTATTAAAGCAAACGGTGGCGTAACCAACACATCTACCCCAATTCCCATGCACGATATATCAAGCGCTGGTGGCGCCGCCACCGGAGAAAGAATGCAGATATACTTTATACGGCTTGACCCCAACATCAACAGTGGTTGATGTGTTACGTCTTAAGCCTCAGTCAGGCCTTGGAAGGAAGCTGAGAACCACTGTAGGTTTATGAGACAATGGTAGCAGTTCCCGCAGCATTTAATTAAACCAAGCCGCAAAGTTTCCCTATCATGACACTATTGATACCAAGACAATAACAGCATCCCGGATTCCTGGATAGATGCCAGAGTTTCGTATCATCAAATGGTCTACTTTGAAGTCTGAATGACGTCAAAGCAAGGGTTTCAACGAAAGGAACAAAACTAGAGGATCCCAATCCAATCTGGAGGTGATAGCGAGCACGCAATAGTTGGCATGCCATGAACTCTCCAATCTAAAAGTATAACAGTTCTCTTTTGCCTCATGTGCCATCCCTTTCGACTCATAATTGGAAATTCCTCTGAAATTGCAAGCTAATCTACTGGCCTTTAGGTCCCACCATTTCAATTACATATTCTCAATGTTTCATTGATGCCAGAGCGGCGATGGAATTGGAGCTGCGTTAGCTAGCAATACGTTATCCTTGAGGATTCTGGTGTTTGACAGTCCTGCAGCTAGGCCTGGTTGGGATCCGTCCTCTTCTTTATCCCGGGGAGTGCCTGTTATATATGGTTTTTACGGCATGGCCTGCCCGTAGGCTGTAGTCCAGAGGTTTGCTAGGGTATGGAACATGGGAAGAAGCTTGCATAGGGCTGTCTCCAATATCAGAGCATTCTACATCGACGAGGCATGCACAGAACTCCTACCCATGATCTCTATCATCGAGAAAATGAATTAGTTTCTCATATCATCTTGGAATGCTAGGTAATAGTAACAACAAGAGTAAGGCAATTCTTATATCTCATATTGCTTGTCATGTGTAGGTTTAGTTATATTCGAATATAGCTAAGTTCAATTTCGGTTACCTTCCATATCCTTAATCAACATAGTTCATGAATCTTAAAGATGAAAAAAAAATGGAAGGTGGCTATAGGATTCATGTAGATCCAAGGGTAAGGAAAGTGACCGGATCCTGAATTTGACTACATTTGAATATAGCCAAGCGTAGATTCATTCACCTTTCCTATTCTTGGATCTATACAGTTCATAAATCCTAACAGTAAAAAAAGTGAAAAAGATAGGATGTCTCCGGAATCCGTATGGATCTAAGAGTGAAGAAAGTGACTGGATCTTTCACTTGGCTATATTCAAATGTAACCAAATTTACTTCTATATATATAGAAAGAGAGAGAGGAGAGAGAGTGGGAGGTTAAAAGTGGACCTGAATTGGCTTGCAACCTATGAGGCCGACCTAATTTCGAATTGAACTATGGGCTTGGCTTGAGCTTATTCAAGTCACACTTGGGCTTAGAATTAAAGTCAAATTAAAATTCATATCAGGCTTGGGTCATTACTTAACTGGGCTTAAGCCCATCCTGAACTTGGTCCGAAGCATCCGCTTGAATCTAAATCCAAACCTTAGAAAATAATGGGTCTTTTAAATTTTATCCTAAATTTCCTATTTACTGTATCAAAATAGTTTCTCATATTATAGTATATTTTCTTTTTCTTAGGAATTTACTATTGATATCATTATCTTGTCCCCAAGTGATTAGGTGTAATTATTTTAGATGTTACTTTTTTTTTTTTTACAGTCATGTAAAATCTAAAATTAACTTTGTTGGCCTAATCTTTGACCTAAATGCGTTATTGCAAGTTGGCTTGATTGGACTTCACATCGAGCTTAGCTCTGAGCTTGGATAAGGCTCGGACCTATATCCTAGATTGAAAAAAGAAAAAAAAATCAAACCTAAGACCGACTTAATGTTTGAGAAAATTTTGGATCAAACTCCAACAAGAGGTTGGCCAACTTGACTTGGCCCACGTCCAACACTGCAGATAATGGCTGGCCATGAATGAATGCCTCTTATAGAGTATCACTCAAAGTCATGAGTTGATTATATTGAAAGTTGTGTCTCAGGCTACCGAGCTTATGCCAACATCTGCCACCGAAGCATATGACGAGGGAAAGAATAAATAAAAACAAGACTAATTTAATGGTATAGGTTGTCGCGTAACCCCATCAAATATTCTAGCTTTTATATTTGCCCCTAGGTGGATAGAGATGATGCAACAAGATACAATCACCACATTAATTTCCACAGATTTTATCTACTCTTTTTTATCTTTTCTTCTCGTGGCTGCCAATATCTTGCTGTTCTTATTCATGGAATCACAATCCAATTGACTTAACTAGTTAATTCGTTTGTTTGCACTTTGTAGTTTAAACAATCGGTTCCGTGCTTGACGTAGGAATTGTGAGTATACTCATTAAACATCTACAAAATAACTATGAGAAACTAATGCTTGATAAACAAAAGATGCCATGGGACACCGCTCTAGAATGTTACAGATCACCATGGAATTATAGCAAGTAAATCAGTAGTATGGTGCAAGATACAACGGACAAGTATTATGACCAGTTCAGCTATGACTAACCTTCATAGGAGTCACTGAATTTCTAACTGAAAACCTTGAGAGTTAGGGCTCGTTTGGTTTACAGAAAGTGACTTACAGATAGGAATAAGATATCTGAAAATTAGATTCTCAGGCATAGAATGTCTGAACTATCACGTTTGATTGATCATGAAAAACAGACATTTTTCTTAGAAAGAATGAAGCTGTCACGTTTGGTTGGACAGTTTCTTTCCCAAAAAAGTAGTGCAGAATACCAATTATATTCTTTAGTTCTTAAAAATTTTTTTTGCCATCTAATTTTTTTAACTTCTATATGGATTATAAAAAATAGTCAAGAAATCAAGATACCAAAATTCTAAATCAAGACAAAAAATTTTAGATCAAGTTGACTCACTGTAAATCTGAAGCGAAGCATTTTTTTCTCTCTTCTCGCTCGCTGATTTGAGAAAAAAAAGGTATACGACGGAAAAAAAGGGTACATTGGGAAGAAAAGAAAAATACACTGCGGTAGGAAAGTAAATCCCACAGTACCGATGGGAAAGTAAATCCCACAGTACCGATGGGATTTTATTTTCCATGAAATATAGGAATTCAAATCACATGGGAATAGAGTATTCCCACGAATGAGCCTTAAAAGAGCGAACCAAACATTCTAATTCGCGGGAAACAAAATTTCACGATCTCTTTTATCGTGAACCAAACGAGCCCTTAGTGAATAGGATTCGAAGGTTTTTGGTCAAAAATCATATGTATTTTTCATTAGATTTGGTATTAATTTAAGAAAAATATCTACAAATTTTGTCCTTTCTAATTTAAAAACATAATTAAAAAAAAGAAAATTAGGCTCCTATATTGACCCACCACCATTTTAGAGGAAGAACCAGCAACCAATGACTTAAACACCTAGGAAAGACCTTCCAAGTCATGAAACTTCTAGATAAAGGCACGCACTACCAAGCCACAACTCAATTCACAACAAGCATTATGAGCTATGAATCAATGGGTCAATTGTAACTAGTATGGTTATGCAAGAAAAATATAGCAAAAAAAAATGTTAGGATAGCATTTTACAATTTTAATTAAAAATATAAAGCATATATATTTATATATCACAATCTAAATCCATATGCTCATCTTATGGATCATGCCTAATCAATTATAAGCAACAATCACATAGAAGGCAGTGGTAAAGGGATAAGCGAGGGAGGAGATGAGTGACATCGCTTGATAACTCAAGTTCATCTGCTACTAATTAAATTACACTCGAGCTTTTAAAGCCATGTAAATCCGGCCTGTTAGCAGATTAATTGAGCTAGTAGGTAGGCTTGGAGCGATATAAATAGTATCAGAGCCGACTCCAATGTGCCTAAGTTGGTGCGCATAAGAAAAGGGTTACCCATGAGACGGTGGTTGAGTCCTACATAGCGTGGAGCCATCCTTGTAGACTAACGATTCGGTTCGAGATAAATTCTGGCTGGCTTTTAGCGTACGATAAGGACGTCGCTTGATAAGAGAGGAGATTGTAATACCCCCAAAATAGCTCTACATTGGATAAAAAAGAAAGTTTAAAAAGCTTATAACTCAAGTTCACATGTTACCAATTAACTTACACTCAAGTTTTTAAGGCCACATAGATCCGACCTGCTAACAGGTTAATTAAGCTAGCAAATGGGTTTAGAGCATTATAATATCTTAGCCCATAAGGAAGGAGTAATTAACAATAAATGCTTGTACATACTGAAAATCCAAATCCTACATTACCTAAAAGGAAGTTGGCATAAAATATTAAAATAAATATACCCTTATACCCTATATCATTCCAACCAAATCGGTCCTACCAAGGGAGAAGACATTGCGAAGATTGAAACAAAGCAAACTCAACCTATTACCTATGTGGACTAATGGACATTACAAATGGACATTATGTATTTGTGATTAAATTTGATTGAATTTGTATGTGATTTTGATACAAACCCTTGCCCTTGGCTAGGATGTCAGAATTTGAATAGACAGAGTAAGTAAAAGTTTATGTTAGTAATTATTTAGTTTTATAATGGTTATATATCAAAAAGATCATAAATATTTATATAAAATTAAAAAGTTTAAATAATAACTTTTATCTAATTTTTTAATAAGATCTTGAGTTTTATGTCAACTCTGTCCAAATTATCCGAAGCATACAAATTCACCGCAACATATTTGATGACGCTCCTGCAAACAAGGAGCTATACTTTGATTTTGAGGCTGGCTCATTATTCCTACCGTTAAAGCACCTGTCAATCTTAATTCATTTAGAAGTATTTTCTTCTTTCCGAAGAAGAGAAGGAGAATAATTTAAAAGCTAAAAATAAGTTTAAATGCATTACTTTGCTTCACTTTTCATCAAAATATACCATTTTTTCTAAAAGGCCTATCCAGCTATCAGGTTGGCTGACACATAAGCTGCGCGAGCGTTCTCGAAGATATTGAACACAAGAAGTCAAGTCGGCTTGGATCCACCTCCAGGGCCACAAGGCCACACGACCGCTGTACCGAACAGGACTGCAACATAGCCAAAAAGAGCATTTGTTTATATTGATTACTGGAGCCTGTTTGGCATCATCATTGCTTTTGTGTTCTTGTTTCTCTACGAAATAGTGAAATACTCTAATAGAGAGCCAAGCTTACAATAACATTTCAAACACAAGATCAAGTCCATTAGTTTCTACCGAACAAAGCTTGATCGGATACCATCTCCTAACCAGGTCCACAAGTACACTTGATGCTTTGATACAATAGTAGAACTAGAAACAAGCATAAATAATTAGAAGTCACATACAACCACAACATCATGAAACCTTGTTCTTGAATCGCAGGATCTCCCTGGTTGAAGGGAGAAGGGCAATTCAGTTGCGTTCCAACAAACCCACTTCTTGGAGCAGTGGCATTCTGTCTAATTCTATCATCAGAACCTTTCCATGACCTGCATTTTCTGTACAATAAAGCTTTCACATTCCATGAAGAAATTTTCAGAAGCTCACCTCGATCGCCTTCCTATGCTCCACTGCTGCTAAAAGCACAGAAAGAATCATCAGTTTCTGCCTCCTTTGTTTCAGCACTTACTCCTTCAGCCTCTCGACCACATTTGAGATGTATCTCATAACCACATCCAAGGCACTGGTATGCCCAACCAAAGCCCTGCTCCTCACACTCGCAACATAAATAAGGGCCACCCCCTGAGTTCTCTGAAACCAAGTTAAGAATGTGGCGGTGACCCACATGGTGAAAAGTGCTTGGGTAGCCCTTGGCTTCTTCATCCATCTTCTCTTGAAGCAGCCTGAGCTGAGCTGCAGTGAATGGAAATGCCATTTCCAAGTGCAAGTTTATCAGATTTCTCCCTTCTTTTGTAACTGTTTTCCCATCAGGACCAATTATGATTAGAGTTGGAATTCCTTGGACATTGAAGTATCGAGCTAGTGTTTTGGAGGACTCGTCATCATATGGCATTGCAAACCATGGCATTTCACTGTAACATTGCAAGGAACCTGCTTCATCTTTGTCCATCGAAACAAATACTATTTCAAACTCCTCATTCTTTTCTTTGAGGTTGTTAAATATGGATGCCAACTTTGAAGTAAACTTTGCACATGGAGGGCACCACTGAGCCGAGAAGTACAGTCCAACTGTTTTCCCTACCAAGTTTGAAATAGGCACCTGCAACTTTTAAGTACAGTGAGCATCGATCCTACCAAAAGGAAGCACAATTCAATCCTAAGCTGTGATACTTTTACCTGCTCCTTATGATCAATCACGTAATCTCTACCATTCAATGAGAGAAGCTTCTCTAAAGTTTGAGATGCATGCTTTGCTTTCTCATCAGCCTCCAACTCTGCCATCCTCTCTGAAGTGAAAGGGAAAGCCCAGCATTCATAGCGGTTGACAAGCTCCACAGCATCAGTCCTTATCAGTTCCCCTTTTGAATTGAGTATTATTAGAGAAGGAATACCCTCAATTTGGAATCCTTGGGACAGGCTTCTCCTAGTCTGTAGGTCAGTAAATGGTATTGCAGGCCATGGCATTAAGCCATGGAACTGCTCGAAGGAGGCCTGATCTTCATCAGATGACACAAACACAACTTCGAATTCGGAACCCTGTTCCTTCAGCCGATGATACACATGGGCCAAGACTTGGGTGAAGGTCTCGCATTTCGAATACCAGTTTGCGGCGAAGTACAACCCTAGAGTCTTTCCTTCTAATTCTTTAAGCTCAACCTGTGGATTCCCATCACTCTCACAGATCAGACCAATAAACAAAGAAATTTCAAGAGTAAATCCATGGATGATATTTTGCAATTTCTTTGTTTATAGATCAAAAAAAAATAGGACCCATATTTGAATTTGGCTAACAAATCCTCTAGTGTTTTGAGATATTGATAGAACAAGTACTATCCTATTACTAAGTTGGTATTATGTATAAAGGAATTATATATCAGCAGGTGAGCAAAACAGTTTGATTTAGGCCTAATGTTAATGGTTGGCTTAAATGGTTTGGACCACAGAACCCTGAGGGATCTAGAAGGCATGCAGCTAAACATTCCATGAACCACAGAATACCAAAGAAGGAAAGCAAAAGTGATTTAATTATAAATTAAGAGAGAATTAAAGGAGATGTCTTTAAAAAACAGCAAACTTCACCAAAATCAGTTTACAAAAGACCTGTAGATCAGGTGCCAACACTATTCAATATATTAAATCAAGAAGAGAAAACAAATCTATACTATAAGAAGTCCTTTCTTTCTAAGTTGACACCAGTCCCTGGCAAAGGCTACATCCACCAGTGTGGCTTTGAGATATCAAATATTTTCAGTTCAAACCCATTTTCCCAAAGGGTAATTGAAACAAAAAAAAAAAAAAAAAGAATTACAAAGAGATAAATCCTGTGAAGCTCAACTTTGAGTCCTGGGCATATCACCTTTTTTCTTCACTAAGACCAAAACCAAGGCAGTTGCAACAAAAGATTATGGAAAGGAATCTATCACAAAGTCCCTAATATATTTGTCAACCAAATCAATGAGTTCAGGGCTAAATTGGCAGTGAGAAACTCTCATCAGAGAGAGAAAAAGAATGAAAAAAGAATACCACCAGAAAGAGAAGAAGAGCAATAACACAGACCTTGTTGCCTGATGGAGAGAGAAGGAAATCTGTGGACAAGACGGTGGAGAGTCCTATCCCATCTCCAGTAGCAGCGGCCGAACCGGTTGTTGGAGCTTCCATGTCCTCTCTCTCTCTCTCTCTCTCTCCCTTTCTCCCTTTCTCCCCCTGCAACTCCTGCCCTTCTCTTTCACAACTTTCACACAACTGCTAGCTTTATTAGCTGGGGATCTGGATGTGGTCACCTCCGGTGAGAACAAAGATAAAACTTAGAGACTAATTTCTAACTTTTTTATCTTAAAAAAAATGACATGAAGATTCTAGTTTCCTTATTTTACTTTTTACCTTTTTTATTTTTCATATAACCTCATTTTTATTTTTTTTATTTTTTAATCTTTTGAAATTATAAAATATAAAAAATATGAAACTAATATTTTTTATAATTATTATGCCGTAGCTAGCAACTTTTTTTTAGCAATTCTTTTTCTCGCAAAGTTATCGTTTCATTTTTTATTGATCATTATCGTTTGTTACTATCACTTATTTATTATAATATTATAAATAATAAAAAATTTAAATACATAATAAGATAAGGTAGGATTAAAAATATTGAACGATGATTTTTAATGAATAAAATTGAAGCTTGATTTCAAAAAAAATATTATAAAAACATGATAGCAGTTAAATATTTTTTTATTATTAATTTTATAAATAAAATTTAAATTAACTATTAAATAAAATATTTATTTTTAAAGATTTTTTAAAATAAAATAAAAATTATATTTCGTATTTAAAAATTAAAAATTTAATATTGAGACAAATGCTACCTTTATTAGGGATCTAGACATGGGCACCTCCGCCAATCGATCTTGGGCTTGGTACAAATGCATGGAAACGCCAGTCAGGTAAACTATGATTAGTTGGTTAAATTATGTATATAATTTATGATGCTGCATCAAACCTTCATTGGCTCCGGGATACCACCGGCTGTCCATTTTGGAGAACCTATTTATATAATTTGGGGGCGAAAATTGAGATAAGAATCAAAGCCAACTTCTGCTCGCATGCTTCCTAGATGGCTATCAGTGATGCGGATGCGGTAATATTTCACCACATCTTGTGTTAATTAATTAAAAAAAAAAAATTACTTCAACCCGCCCCTTTCCCTTTCAGGAGAAAAAGGGGAAAAAAAAGAACTCGACAATTATTAAGACTTCCGAATGGGGCCGGCTTGGCGACCAGGTGGCAGTCATTCGGACCCCTCCTCCAGAGATGTTTGACCTCGTTGGTAGCACGGCGATGGGTCATGTCATCCTGGTATCTGGCCAAGCTCTTTAAGCCATTCTTTTGTTATGATTGCCTTAAAAAAGAACACGTAGGCTATTAGTAAAATGGAACTTTTCCACCAGATCGGTCCATCCTAATATGGTGACATGTATGAGCTTACCTTGTTAAGAGAATGATTCGTTGAAGAGTATTATAATCCCATGTAATCTATGTTAGAGCTCGTTCACATCATGAGCGTTTCTTATTAATTTTAAAATTTCGTCACCTTCCTCTCCGCTCCAGCTGGATCCATCAGCGTCCCGGGAGGCCATCAGAGAGTGGTCCCTTCACCCAAGCCAACGACCCCGTCTAGAGAGAGGTGAGACGACTTTTATACCAACCGAGGATTTTTTTTCTTCGGAATTAATGGAATAGATGACATTTCATAACCTCAGAAGCTGTGTCAAAAGGTTTTTTTCGGTATTACAATGCTTATGTCTCACTTGATTCAAAAGTAAATTAAGTTCAAGTTAACAGAAAAATATGAGCAGAGCATCCAAGAGATAAGACACCATTATAGCTTATTCCATCCGAAGGCTTTATTGTTCATCAAGATACCTCTTGAGAAGGTCCGTGCCATGTTTTAATCCGAAATGAGAAGGGATTAGTTTTTACTCTTAGTCAACCAAAGTCTTATAAGAATCTCTTTTTGTCCAAGTCACTTCTCTTTTTGTTCAAGTCACTTCCCCTTTTCTTTGTGAGTATCGGAAATATCCCCATTCATAGGTCCGAGATCCACATCTATGAATTGAAAGGTCCGAATGATCAACTCTGCAATCAGTTGTTAGAATCAATAGGTGTTCAAATCGTTCATTTGAATAAATTGAAATCCTTTTTATTTTTATTGGATAAATTGTCCCTCATCATTTAGAGTTAGTAGCTATGATTTTTGCTTTAAAAGTTTCAAAATATTATTTCTATGAACCCAGTCCGACTTTATAGATCATAAAAAATTGAAGTATACCTCTATTTAAAATGAGCTAAATTCAAGGCAGAGGAGTTGATTAAAGATGTTAAAGTAGTATGATCTCATTATTATATGCCAATCACAGAAAGCAAATGCTGTAGCAGAGATATTAAGTAAGAAATCCTCATGTGACTTTGTCGCTTTGATTAGGTTTCAAAAGCATAATTTAGGGGACCTAGAGAGGTTGGGAATTGAGGAACGGCTGCACAATTCTAGCACCCAACTTATTATCTTAACAACACAAACTGTTTTAATTGAAAGAATTAAAATAGCTCAGGCTAGAAGCCTAGAATCATGAGATTAGAGAGAATAGAATCGGGTGTCCAACCAAAATTTTGAGTACATGATAATGGATCTTTAAGATTTGGAGATAACTTACATATTTCTAAAGTTTCAAAAGTGAAGGAGATTTTAAAAGAAGCTCACGAGATTTGTCTACAACATACATTCTAAAGGCACCAAAATTCATTAATATTTGATGAAGAATTTTTAGTAGAAAGGTTTGCAGAGAGACTTAATATTTGACATACTAATAGGTAAAAGTTGAGCATAAAAGACTAGTAGAACCATAGCAACATCTTGTTAGATAGTATAAATAGAAATATGTCATTATTGATTTTGTAATAAGTCTGCCTAGAAGTCCTAAAGGTAAAGATATTGATTAATTGATCTTATATCATTAATAAAGTCAACATATTTCTTGGATTTTAGAGTTAGTTCATCTTTGGAAAAATTGGCAAAATTATACATAAAACAAATTGAGGTTCTATAGAGTTTCAGTAATTATTATATCAAATATGAATGCAGGGTTTGGTAACAATGTTAGAAAAGTTTGTATGAATCCCAAAGAACTTAATTAACTTTTAGTATAACTTTCTATCTACAAAATGATGGATAATCAGAGAGAATCATACAAATTTTAAAGGAAATATTGAGGATATGTGTCAAGCATAAGCTGATCTATATACATTTGAGGGTAGATAATTAATCACCCCACCTCAAAAAAAAAAAAAAAAAAAAACTTTGAAATATTGTGTAGAGTTTTTATTAGTTTCTAAATTTTTTCTAGGAATTGCTCCTTCTCAAATAAAACATTTGAGAGCCAATTGCAAAATTGAGTAATTGTCCTCACTGACCAAAAGTCCTAGCTCCACCACTGATGTCAAGGACTTAGGAGTGTATAGGATGCTTATTTGCCACTATTAGAGTTTGTCTATAATAACAATGGCCAAGCTAATATGTAGGCCCTATTTGGGACCAGCAGCTAGGCAGTTGTTCACTAGCAAGTATATGAGATAGTTGTTAGTTAACAATTGAGGTTAACAACTACTCTTAAATGAAGTCTTAGATAGCTCCTTAGAAGTATTATATAACAAAAGTTGTAAATATCTTATCTACTATGATGATGCTAGTGAAAGTCCTAAATGGTGTCACAAATTATAAAAGAGATTTAACTAATTAGAAAGTGGCTTTGCATCGCTTAGAGTTTACAGAATGGTTATACAAAAGAGTTAAAATTTTAAGTAGCAACTTATGTATTCTTGAAAGTATCTTCTACTAGAAATATAATGAGATTTGAAATTCGAGATAATTCGAGTGGATCCATTTGAAAAATTTAGATAGATAGGAGAAGCAGCATATTAATTGATTTTATCATTAGCTCTATCTAATGTACACAATGTGTTCTGTGTATTATCGTGAAGAAAATATCTATTAAACCTTCACTATGTGATAGAATATGAACCTTTGAATCTATAAAAGGATTTTACTTGTAAGGAACATGCAATGTAGATTGTAGATTAGATAGAGTAAATTTTGAGATCATTTTCTATATCAAGTTTTGGCAAAGTCACACTCTAAAAGAAAAGTTGCTTGACAGCTTGAGGATAAATAAACCCAACCTTTTAAAGAGTCAAGTATATCAATTATAAGAATAAAATTTTTTACAAAAGGAACGTGATGAATGAGCCAACCTAGGAAAGAACAAGTAGGAGTGGGAGGACGCTGACTCTCTTATCTCCTATTCTTTTCTAGAAAAGGATGTAAAAAGTACATTGATGTAAAAAGTACTTTGATGCATCTTTGTTTATTTTCTTTCCTTAAAAAAGAGCATTGAATCCAATATAAATGAGATTGCTCTCTATTTTTATTTGCTTTTGTGTCAACCATTGCAAAAACATGCTTTTTTCTCTCATTACAACTGCCTCTTCTATCTTCCCCCTATATGATAACCCACCAAGCATCATCATCGGCCATTACCAATTACTATCCTCTTTTCTCTCACAAACATGTC
The DNA here is from genome assembly GCA_017589505.3 of Metroxylon sagu. Classification (NCBI taxonomy): domain Eukaryota; kingdom Viridiplantae; phylum Streptophyta; class Magnoliopsida; order Arecales; family Arecaceae; genus Metroxylon; species Metroxylon sagu. The sequence continues at coordinate 4,804,325 of JACVBY030000667.1, forward strand.
CACTCTTATTACACCCCAAACCCTAGGGTAGATTTGAGATGTGATAATCCGTCGCACATTAGGCATGCAATACGTCTAATAACAGAAGCAATCATTCATCTAAAGATGTTATGAACTAATAGTTATAGAGAATGAAATAAAATTCTTATTACAACATAAATAAAACAAGTGTTCTAGCTACTAACAAGATTAGATAACTCATATGATGAATAGGTTAAGCTGATAGGTACTGCTTTCTACCAGGCCCCTTTTCATTTCTTGGGCTCTTAAAAATAATAAAAGATGATTTAATAAGTTTACACTCAGTAAATAGGACCAATTATAAACTTATAATTTAGGAGATTAATACTTATAAAACTTTTAAGAGTAAATCATGTCTTAAATGTAAACTTACATTTCTTGAGAAAACTTATGATTTTAAAAGTATTTATAAACTAATTTTTATAATATATTGCCTTTATTTCAGACTCTTATGCCATCAAGGTGTATATGTCTTCACTTATTAAAGTTTATATGTCATCTTGTTATCATGCCATCATCTTTAATATTATTCTAAATTTGCATGTCATCTTATTACGAATACGCTATAGTCACAAACTATAATCACATATATACCTATGACAAGCCTAAAGCACCATATTTAGCTTTATGGATAGGGATATGTCCTCTACATATATATCCTATGGAGATGGGTCTCGATATCAGTAATCAAATCATATCATAATAGACCAAGGGTGATATATTTCATCATGCTATTTTCATTTCCACTCAATTATTCCATTATATAATTATTCATGTAATTCCTAATGATACATATATTATTATTGTTGGTTATTATTATTATTATTATTTTGACTTTATAATAATATTTTTTTTCTTTTATATTCTACTTATTTGAACCAGTCATTTTTTCTAATAACTAATTATTCAAAAATTAACCAATAACAAGAGGCATTAAAATTTAATAAAGAAATAAAATTTAACTATGCAAAAATGGTAACAGAATAATAATTATTAGCATTCACTAAAATTTAACTATAAAAAATTAAACATTAACATACTTAGAACATATTCAGAATTAAGTAATTTACTACAATTGTTAATATATAATTAGCCTACTTACCTCATTCATTGATCCACAAAAAGGTCAAGTCAACTTGGCTATTGGTCACCTACATCACCATATTTAATCTTTTTAATTCTTATAATTATAATCATGATAGTTAATTTTAAATTCCCACCAAGCCTAAGTCTAAACCTAGCAATCAACAAATCTAAGGTTAAAAAATGTAATATTACTTAGGTCTCAACCTAGCCTAGGATCTAAATGTACCTCAAATCACTTGGTTTAGATCAAGGATTGTCTCAACTTAACAATTAATTACTAGCCCAAACTCAACCCTACTCACAACTAGTTTAGATTTAAAATAATTCATTAACAAAATCCCAATTCAATTTGACTTTAAATAGGCTAATTACCAGGCTTACAATAGGCTAAACCCAAATAGGTGAGAGCCTAAATCATCCTGGCTCACTAGGTGAATCAGAATCACAGAAGAAGAAACTTCTTCTTCTTCTTCTTCTCAGGACCCAACCTCTAGCTCATGAATCCAAAGAAGGTCTAGTTGCTTTGGGCCACCCAAACCTCGATCCTTATCGGGCTACCCTCCAGTGAGGATTTGATAGATCCTAGGCACATGTTCATAACACTACAACAATATTTTTCCTTTCCAAAAATAGAGTAGATGGCTCCTTTTTCTCTCCAAACTTTGACGATTAGCACTAACCAATCCTACATCCCATCATCCCAAGGCAGAATATGAATTAAGAAAAGAAAGGATGGGATTTACTTTACCAGAGCAGCCACTAGAGTAGAGGAGGAAGCCACCGAAGACAGCCATGAATCATCTATTCTATCCTAAAATAGAGGCAATCCAATTAGGATATAGTCTTAAATCCATTGCTAAATCATCACCGGTTTCATTCTAATTAACTCATGAATTGAGGGAGAGGAAGAAAAGATTAACTCTCAAGATTACCTAAGTGGGAAGGGTCAAATCGAGAGAAGATGGTTGTCTTCTTCTCTGCTCTTCTTGATCTTCACGGCTAGTTTCACGGCTAGCTCCTTCCAAAGATCCTAATCCTCAACAATGGCAGGGAAGAAAGAGGGTGTAGGGTATTTAAAATCACTCTGCTCTAAGGGAATCATAGGATCTCAAGAGTTCGTAAAAGAGATAGTGTAACAATCCTTTCCTTTCCAGCTCGCCTATGAGCATTACACCCACGCTTGCGAGTGTTACGCTCACACCTATAGGTGTTACAACACTCTTTCTCTCTCTCTCTCTCTTTCTCCCTCGCACTCCATTCTAATTATCCTTTTTTTTTCTATTTCTCTCTAATCCTCTTTCTTTAGTAATTATCCTGACTTGATCTTTCTTTGCTTTTCTTTCATTCATGGATTCTCTAATTTTTTTATGATGGTGATTTTGTAAGAGAAAAACTATTTATTAAGCAAGGAGAAGGCAAGCTTGAGGCCCGGCATTCTATTTAGAACTTTAATTATGGTAAACCTTAGTTATTTTACCATGAAATTTTTGATAATAAAATGGTTTATGGCAAGCTAGAGTTAGTTTTAAAAATCAAGAACCAAAGTTAGAGGCTTTTAGTGATAAGAGAAAATTAAGTAATCACAAAAATTGGACTAATTGAAGCACTTGTCTTGTATTGATTATAGGCTACAGATGTTGGTTCTTTATATTTACAAAAATAATTAAGAATGTATAATTATATTTAACATCAATATTAATTGAATTTATTACATTTAGGTGATTATTGAATTGATTTGTGTAGTTAGATTTGGGTTTGTTATATATTAGATCTAAGCATCCCTCCATCATCCTCCCTTTATATCATAAATCTTTATATATATATACCCACATATATTCCTTACATTTGAATGCTTCTCTGAATAGTTCTTATTTTGAAATTATAGTGTTAAAAATAAAAAACTCTCAACTGAGAATTTTAAAAATTACAAATTAAATCTTATAAAACTCCATATCTTATGCATGCGTATCCTCTAAGACAGCGACCATCATTCAGGTTATGTGTTAATCTATAATCAGTGATCGAAGAATCTAGGTCCATGTTTTTTTTGAAAAAAAATAAAAGAATTTTATATACTTACGAAAAAGACAAAGAATCCAGTATTATCAGATCATGAACTGCTGGGGATACTCCTCGAGCCGAACATCTTTACCTTGATAGGGAGATAAGTTATGCTTCTTAATAATCAATTATAGGTGGGCGCAGGGCAAAGCAAAAGTTATACTTCCTGTTTAACCGTTGCTTGTCTAGTCTTTCCTCCATACAACAAAACCTCATTTCTGCCAAAAAGACGTCCTCCCATGTAGAGTATAACATGGTTTGTAAAACTTTGATCCTATGAAAGAAGTGATAATTTACTTCTTCTTTCTCTCTCTCTCTCTCTCTTTGGTACAAGAACCATCCTCTATTCTCCCACTGCACCCATTAACCAGGTGACTGATTTTATGCATACATTCATTTTGAATAAATTCATCTGTTATGCTGCCATCACTGCATTTACCAACTTCTTATGCTGCGTGGAAGGTAGACAGGCATGATAATCCAATAATATCTTAAATGAATTGTTACTAAAGAATAATATATTTATAAAAATATATTTGTTCAAGTATAAAAGTATGAATTGCAATAAAATAAATGAATCAGAATTAATTTTTATTCATCTCATTCATACCTTATATTTGATGAAGCAATAATTTTAATCCTCAACTTCGATTTCATATAAAATAAGAACCCTCAGCTCCATCTTATTATTTTATCTTTATTTTTTTAATTATTTATAAAAGTTTAAAAATATTAAAAAAACTTAAGAATATCCTCAGGATTGTAAAAAAAAAAAAAAATTAAATTATTCTTTGAACAGACCTTTTTTAAATATTTTAAATATTTAAATAATTTAAAAAATATTTATAAATATAGATGTGGGATGATTCCGGGACAGGGCAGAGAAGTTATATATCGTCCCGTCTCCATCTAGTCATGAGGTTTTGGTTTTATGAGGAGTTGTCATGGGTCTCCGTCAGGTCACGATGAGACTGCGTCATCCCTGCAAAAGAGTAAAATTTGATGTATTGGTAAAATTTCTGAAAACTTTTTACAAGCTTTCACCTCAAGAAAGGAAGAAAGCGTGATCTAACAAGTAATTAATAAAGTTCGTAATTGATCCATTCCAGGCAATCAAATCCTCATCTTTTTATCCAACTCCATATAAAATCTTCTGAAACCGGAGACATTCGGGACACGTGCACGCCTTCCGCGCAAAAGAGACTCCAAACGCAGCAATCTTGGGGTACAAGACAGCCGGATAGCCTTGACAGCCCATCCTCCATTGGGACGGCTGGGTCCCCCAACCCCCCGGTCTCGCCTATCCACACACCACGTCACACAAAGGCCACAACACGACGCAGACGTGCCACTTGACGCAGTCTAACAGCCCTCCGGGAAAAAAGAGTGTCCTTTCCCTCACCAAAGAGACACGGCCTCTTGTCTCGAGACACGTAGTCGGATGTTAGGTTGGCGTCTGCCTCAAGCTAGCGTCGAACCAACCCTGGTCTGCCGTGCCCCGGGAGAAGGGAGTAGGTCTGACTGACTCTGGAGGGAGGCATCAACCAAGGTGCCTTGATCCACAAATGATGGATTAGGCGCCACGGAGTCTTTTGGTGCCCGTGCCCGGGGAAGGAAGCTTCTTGTGATGTTCTCGCCAACTCTTGATTCCAGGCATCCAAGCCCAAGGATGACACGACTAAAATGGATTCCATCCATTTGAAAAGGACATCACCACATCTTAATCATGGACACCCTTTAGACCTAGGGGAATGATTTTTTTTTTTTTTTTTTTCTTCTTTCTGTCCATCAGTGATTCGAGCGATTCTTGGATGATGATTCAAAGCTATCAAATCCGGTGAAATTACAAGTGTTGCATCTCCTGCTGTCTTGATCACTTCCCACTACTTTGCAATTTTGCTAACTTCCAACTGTCTGATTTTGATGACCGGTCAATGAGAGAGTTTTCCCTTCAGACAACCAAAATTGGAGATCCTAAAAGATCTCAAAGCTAAAACAGTAAATGGGAACTTGACACGCACTCAATTGAAGAAGTTTAAAAAGACAATAATATCTTTGTCATGGATAATATCCTATAGATATAAGGTGTGATTTTTCATCATCATGAAGCAATCCAGTGGTTCATTGATTTTCAAATGCCAAAGAATTTGAGCCAATTAAAGGTACCAGTTATAATTATCAAGTCTCTTACAGTGGAGGTGTTAACCTCTCCAGATGTCAAACATCCCCTAACACTTTTTATTCTTGTGTGACTTCCACCTGTCTCATTCTCATTATCTTACCATGAAATTTTCTCCTAAGAAAATTCGACAAGCAACTTAAAATAAACCTTGATCAACTCTAGAGCTTTACGGTAAAGGTGAAATAAAAGTAGAGAACCAAATCAATCATACCATTACTCGAAGGTTCTTTCTTTTTTTTTTTCTTTTTTTTTTTTTTTTGAATGAAAAGACCACATGAAAGCACTTGAATAAGAAATCAAAGTCATCAAGTAACAATAGTCATAATTTCATCATTATTATTTTTATCAATAATAATATTAATAGTGGTAACTAAATCTAATAATTGAAAGATAGGCTTTCATACAATATAAAGTTATTGGCTGTCCATTTCAGTGACATAGAGTCCAGATTCATTTCACCTAATTTTATTTCAATCAGCTTCCTCCCATCCTAGCTTACTCTCCTCTTGCCATGTGTATGTTGCATTAAATAATATTTAATGTAATAAATTTTATTTCATATAGATTATTCTTTCTTTCAAAGTTTTATTAAAATTTATATTTAATGTAGTGGTATTGTGGCATATTTTTTTCTAATATAGGTTGGGTTTGAAATTCTACCGTATTATAAAACACGCTCTTGTTTGCATTTTTGACAGTTCTCGGCCTTTCTAAGAGCATTTTACTGGCAGCATGCTTTTACGTTGCCTTCACCCATCTTGTCTTACCTTTTCCTTTCTTATACTTTTTAAGAAAAAAAGCAAGAGGAGCCAAAGGGGATTCCATTTATCATCTAGAAGTCTAACTTTCGGATTGCAGCCATCAAATTTACCCCTCATGTGCATCCCTGGTGCCAGTGCTGGAAACAAAAGCAATTTCAACATGAACAAAAGCAACCACAACATATCCTGGTAAAGCAATCCACTTCCTTCTGCTAGTTTTTACTGCATATAATGTTGTTATTCTCATCGATCAAGTCAATTCCAGAAACAAAGAGGCATGAGTCCTGACAAATATCACAGATTCTCCATTATACAAGATTGAGAGGCCTTACTTTTTATACTTTAGGCTGGCATTCAGGCCAAATTTTTTCATTCTTTTGAAAAACCTGGGACCAGAGCCTCAGCCTTTTTTGGGCTACTTGGGCTGGACGAACAGTGTGGACCTTTCACAATCCAAGTAAAAGTTGGGGATGAGCATGTGCCACCGAACAAGGGACAGCTGGTGTAGCCAAAATTTTATAACAAGTGGGGTGGAGACGGTGCAACAGGATCCCTACAGACATTGTTCAATACTATTAGGTGAGTGTACAAAGGGCCATGTAAGCACTAGTCATTCCATAAGACAGGCTAGGCAAGAACATATTATCCACCTGTGTTATAATTACTTAGCTCACCATCATCTAGAAATCAAAGCCAAAATCTGTGGTTGCTGAGTAAAGAGATGTGATGTATGATTAGTTAAGAAGAGTATAACTTGATATAATATATTGTTGATGGCTCATCTATAAAATGCGCAGGGATAGCCTAATGGGGTCCGTGAAGTTGGCTCTTTTCCATGAAACATTCTCATGAAGTTAATCTCCAAAGCAATGGAGCTAATTGAGAAGTCTCTTCTTAGGAAAAGCCAGGATGACATCTCCTGTGCTGTTGTGTGCCTGGATAAAGTACTCTTAACTGTTCCTCCATTTCATCTTGAACACGGACAGTACTACTAGAATTTTACAAGAATTGTTATTCTGTAAGTAGGAGAGAGCTTGTTTAGGATGCTTTGCTTAATTTAAGAATGTCTTTGTTGGCCAAGTTCTAAACACAGAAAGCAGCCGTGATGAGCGATATGAAGGCTCAAATGGTACAGAATCTTTACAGTTAGAACTTATATTGTCGCCTAGTGGTTGGATTGATACGAGTTCGTCAAGGACTTGATTAACATCAAGCACGGCGAGAAGAGCTCAAAGGAAAAGTTAAAGCCGGCCAGCCCGAGATACTAATACCTTAAGGTTGACATAGTAGAAAAACAAAGGTGGCATGAGGTTAACAGAACAGCCAGTGTATTTACAAAAGAATGACTGCCAAAATTTAAACCAGTACATTCTTTCTCTCTAGTTTAAAAAGTTGAACGGCTAGTGAATCATTCCGAACGTGCCATGTCAAGTGAGGTACCTAGCCTTGCTTTAAAGAAAACTACACTCTGATTTATTGTGCATAAGAAAATGAGTGAGAGCTTTGTTTGCTTCATCACCCCTCCATATCCTTCCACCGAGCCTCGTTTTCATCTCCCTCCCACTAATTCATATACCCCAAGCCAATGAACGTTCCCTCCGCGTTTCCTCCATGTAGAGGTGTATAACCTCAAAAACACCTAATATTCTCGCACCACCGTGGAGGAAGTCCCCTGGAACATCTCCGACGACACCGACGAGGTCTCGTTCGCATCCATGGCCCAGCAAGCCAACGACCAGCTCCGAAACTGTCCCACCCAACCCCGCCTTTCGACCGACCCCAACTTCGAATTCTGCCGCTCCGGTCCAACGTCCCCATTCCCGGCCGAGCTCTTGTTCTCCGACGGCCACCTCTTGCCGCATTCGTACCCCACGGACAACCCCACCAAAACTAGCAAGAGCTCATCAACATCACCATTATCATCACTTTCATTAAACACTGTGAGCAGGAGCAGCAACATCAGTAGTAATTTTAGCAGTAAAAGCAGCGGTGGCGGCAGTGCGCGGAGGCGTTTGAGGAAGAGCAGCGAGAGCGTGTCGGCAGCTGTGCCAAAACGAGTGTCGGTTCAGCTGCCGGGGCCAAGCTTGGTCGCGACAAAGCGTAGCTCAGGAAATTATAGAGCGGTGGTGGGGAGAGCGGAGGCAAGACCCAAGAAGGAAGCAGGGAAGCAGCAGAGAGGTTTGTTTGGGTGCATCGTATCGGCGTGCCGGGATTGCCATGCGCTGGAGCCATCCAAGGTTGTGGAAACCAGCAACAATAAAAGCATTGCAACCTAGATGAGGAATTTGTGCAAGCAAATCATCATTGTTTGAACCTCTCCGAAGAATATTAGCATGAAGAGTATCTTGAAACCGTTCTAAATTTTGCATGGTTAATGGTTTTGAGTCTTTGTGAGTGGTTTGCATTGCCTGATCATGCCTTTGGTTCATATTTTCATCTTTCTGGTCCTAAAGCTTTGCAATTGTCTGTCAACATCCCAAGGGGTATATGTCTAGAAAATTATAGTCAGTGAATGTCTTGCATCATGAAAGAACCAAAATATTCATCAAAAGAAGCATATGGTTGAGAGAGATTATGGCTTGACTAATTAGTATAGGATTACATCTGCATGTAGACTTTAACCGAAGAAAACAAACACAAACCAACCTGAACTTTTTTCCGCAATTATGAGGGTAAATCAATAAATTTAAGTAAGTTTACACTATGAGTTTGGCACCAATATTGGCCATAAGACCTGGACGTTGGCAACTAGAGCCCCCAGGTTGATCCTTTGGGATTCTGCAAACCTTTGAGCATGGTCGTTTAGCATCAAGCTTGGAATACTTCTTCAAGTGATAAGAACTCAGTGGAGACCCTACACATCCTGCCTGCAGATAGGGCAAGAGCCATGTCTCACTAGCCACCTATCTATGCAGAGCGTGTGAAAGAAATGCCTACAAAGAGGTAATCTTCTTGCACTCTCTCCATCCTTGAAATCCTGGAAGAAGGAAAAGAGATGAAAAAAGTCTCAATCTGATAGCAGTTCTATAAACAAAGATAAAATTCTTCATAAAATATATTTAAAAAAAGAATTGAATGGTACACTTATGTTAACTCTTTGAAAGAAAAAAAAAAAGAGAGTTAATGATTTTAAAATTAATGACAGACAATTCAAATTTAAGATCCAAAGGGTTTGATATGACATAATAATAAAAAAAATATTTTTAAAATCCAAAATCTATATATTTTAGTGACCTTTAATCTGTGCATTACGGTGCTTAAAAAATGAATGATGTCAATTATACTAGTGAAATACATAATAGGGTACACAAATTGAAAATTAACTTTGCATATCATGATCTATTCATCTTAAAATATGAATAGATTTAAATTCACTGAACTTTGATAATTAGAGCATTGTAAAATATAGTATTATGTATTAAAATCATTTATTGGCACACTTACTTGCCGATTAGATTAGAAACCTTCAAAATATATTAATTTTCATTTCTATGCATTATTTTTAGCACCTATCATGTTCAATATTTGGATTTTAAATTTAAATAGTCTATGATTATTAACTCATAAAGTGTATAGTCCAATTAAAAAAAAAAAAATGCTGGTTAACCTTACAATTGAAAATGATCATAGAAATAAGTCACCGAGACCCAATAAACAACAGGTAAAAGACCCCACAGATGGTGCAGATGCCTTATGATGCATGCATGTGCCATTAGTTATACTCAATACCATGGTATCATCACAAAAGATCTATAACAAATTGGACTATAGCTATGTCAAGGCCATCATACCTGCAGGCAAACAGCACAAGAGATCGACTCCCTGCATGAATCGATGCTGCCACCACTGAACTCAAACTCAGGCAGACTCTTGACGATATCCGGCAAGAGACCACTGGTTCTACTGATGTCGAACAGGTCTGCAGTCTCCCCATTACTAGCTTCAATTGCACTAATCTGAGATCAAGGTTATTTTAGCTATCAGTCATTACTGTCATTAAGATTTGTTGGGATAGTGTCATGAAGTAAATGTAGGCAACTACTGGTTTCGACTACTACTTACTTGCCACTGGTATGCTTTTAGCATTGCTGGGCTCACCCACTCTTGGAATATCTTCCCATTTAGTAGGCTGCCAAACATGGCCACCTGCATTTATTTTTTTAAAAAAAGTAAATCAATCCACACGCATTAGTAGAGTGTGTGGATAGTGACCATAAATCTTTCAGCAGCTATTTCTTTTTTCTTTTTTTCTTTTTTTTTTTTTTTGAGGAAAATTTCAGCAGCTATTTCTATCCTTATTTCTTACAGCTATGTGAATTATGGAAGTTTGATAAGATATTTTGGTTGGAACTTAGGTGTGGCTGGGGCTTCGATTTCACTCTATCTCTCACTTTTTCACAGCCAGGCATAGATGGAAGCACTTATATACCTGCTAACTGATTCAGCACTGTTTGTTCTACCATGCAGACTAACAACAGAGGTCTACAAACTGGACTCAATTAGTGCCAGTGTTTCTAGCAACCGGTCCAAAGACTCCAGCGTCATTGCAGGCCCAAGAGAACCACATCACATGAACAGGATGGTATATATGGTTATACTTCAGAAGTTGGAAGTACAATGTGCAGCTGGAGATCTCTGATCAGTAATCACATCACCTAACTACCACCAAAGGAGTATTTAGTTTGGCCCCATTAGGGGAGGGTGGCCCCACTAATAATCAGTGATGAGATATCCTCTGCCAGGGCCCAACTAAAGCTGATCCGACCATTAACTTGGTGATCTTTTAATGGTGATGTGAACTGACGCAATTAAAGCCAAGAGAGGTTTAGATCGAAATGATAATGTTGCTCTAACTTCTAACCTCGGATTGCAGCTCTCCTTGGAGGCAAGACTCCAGCACCTCTAGGGACAGGACCGCGCCCGCGACCGCGCCAATGCCCGCGCCGCGGAGCAGCCCCGTCTCCGTGGTCTGGCCCTTGAGAGCGCCTGAAATCGACCCTATCAAGGCTCCACCTGCGGTCCAAATCCAATAGTCCAGTAATTGCCCACCCAATTAAACTTCAAGAAGAAAGAATCAAATTTGAAGATGGAATGGGAAACACTGAGATCTTTGGTTATTAGATGAATCTCCCCTCTCCATTTCAGCAACTTTTGGAAAAACTCTTTGCACTGCTTCCAATCCCCATGCATATCATGCCAAATTATGCAGTGAAATTTGAAATGCTGTTGAATGAATGTGCTACCATAGCTTTCTTTGAGGTGCAATTTAGTACGTAATGAGTAAACCAATATGTTCTTACGGAATTCAATTGTTGCATAGAGCAAAGAGACAAACAGCAGAGGGAAAGAGAGAGTTCTTACACGCTGCAAAGAAGCAGGTAAGGCTTGCAAAGGCTACCTTCCTCAAGGTATTCAAGCAAAATCCAGCTCCAAAACCACAAAGCCTCCACCAACGGCCATCCATTTTATCAACCTATAAATCTCAGAGAAGTAGAGAGTGTCTCTTCTACTCCTTCAAGCCTGCCTTCTCCACAGTCCAATAAAACCTCCTCGCTTCTATAGAAACCGAGCACATTCAAAAAAACTTGGATAAGTAGAGAGAAGCTCCTCCACTCCTTCAAAGCTGCTTTCTCCACAGCCCAAGAAAACCTCCTTGCCTACATAGAAGCCAAGCAAGCCACAGGGACCCAACAAAAAGCCAAAACAAAAGGATAAGTTTCAAAGAAATGCAAACAATACAGATCCATTGGGAAACGTGGAAGAACAAAGGAGCAGGGCCACAAGCTACGGCGAGAATGAGGGAGCATTTAAGAGGGGGGAGAGAGAGAGAGAGAGAGAGAGAGAGAGAGGAGAGTAGGCCACTACCACTGTGGTTTTGCCAAGTTTCTGGGGGCGTGTCCGAACCTTGGGACCCCAAAACAAGAGGCCCAAAGCAGTGGGCTGGTGAGGGAGTGCAAGCTGTCGAGATGGGTCATTTGGTACGTGTCAGAGGGTGCGTCCACAATTAGAGTGGCCTCTTCAATGGCATTGACGCTTTCAGATGGGAGTAGGCAGCAACTGCCACACTCGTGCTCGCAACTCTCTCTCACTCTCTCTCTCTCTCTCTCTCTCTCTCTCTCTCCAGAACGACTAGTATTAAATTGGCCATCGGATACCAAAATATCTTCTCTGTCGTTGGCACCCATCGGAGTCATATTTTGCACCCATCGCATAAACACCTTTCCGGCTTTGCACAAGTTAGCTGTGCCAAATGACACTAGACTTGCAGTGTGATCTTCTAAATTTTAGTCTCTTGCCAAGAAACTGAAGAGTGAGCCAAGACTCGAGGAGGAAAGTCTCCATCAGGTTGGTTATTATATTCGAGTAGTTCAAAGGTTAGGAAGGAAAGAGAAGCGTTGAGGCTGTATTCAAGGGTGCTTCAGTGCAGCTGTCGATTTTGAAATGGCACCGACTAAAGGCAGAGGCCATGGCACCAAATATCGGACATTAGATGAGTATGGGAAAGTAAAAGAAAATGTGTTCATAATATGACGAAGGCTAATTTGAACGGGTGTAGAGGAGCATATAGATTGAAAGGTGTTAGGTGTTTTATAAATGAAAGGTGATATATATGGAAAGAAAAGGTCATCAAGATAATTTGTTGGAGGCTTGGTTGCAGGTCTCATTGTCTCCTCTTTTTAAGAGGCAACCTAGCCTTAAACAAGCTTCGTTGTTTATACCGGAATATATTTTATTTTAAATCACTTTATTTATTCACTTGCACTAAGCTCACATACATGGAAATCTGGTCAAAAGTAAAGAGAAAAGCTTTTTTTTTTTCTGAATTTTGGAATAGAAATTATTTATTATATTTGTAGGATATAATTGACTAAGCGGCTGGTTATATATTGTGAGGAGGATAATGTGCTACAAGTATCATTGCACCATCCAAACTTAACTCTAATTTTTTTAAAAAAAAAAAAAAGAAAAAACAAAGGCAATTAAAAGGTTCGCCTATTTATGTAATTTCTGAACGTGCGATTTTTCTTCTAAATTGAAATCACTTTATCAACAAACTTAACACAAATACTTTTGAATTTGTACAAACAAATGAATAATAGATTTTTCATGTTATTTGTTGATGAATTTATAAAATATAGGTTTCTTAATTTATCCATCAAAATAATTTATTAAATTTTAATATATATATAGTTTTTTGTGAAAAGATTAGGCACAAAGGCTGAACATATTAAAAGTATGCAAGTGATTTAAAAAAGAATTACCATAAGTTTTGTTTTATATAAAGCATAGTGCGCCAAACTCTCTTCGTATAAAATTGATGTTGATTAAATAGCCAAAGGCATATGACGAAAGCATAGCAAAATGATATAAAAATAGATCGAAGAATGCGATAGACTAATCAATCAAAACAATTTATCTTGGATTATTATAGATATTTCAAGAATTGATACAAGGTAAAGAATAATAAATGATCTTAGACCATCATCAATAGGAAACCTAACCCACTAGTTAACGTAATTAAACCATTATAAACACCTATAAATAAAGGATTAGGATTTCTCCTCTTTTAAAACTCCAAGTTATCTCACATTTCACATTTCATTGAAGAATTTTATATTCTTGATTTTTGATTGTTACTTTTAATTCTTTACAATAACTGACGAGTCTCTTTTTTCTTGTACTGAATTCTCTCCATAAAATTGCACGAGTTGATGCATTGCTCTGCTGATTCTTCATAAAAAATCTTATTCATTAATAAGTTTAGATTAAAAAAAAACGTCAACAAAAATTTTATTCAGTTTCTATCGATCATTTTTTATTTTTTTATTATTTTTTTTTTTCAATTCAGCATCCCAAGATGTTCTAGTATTTATCGATAATAATTTTTTTAGTAAATATTGAAAAGCAGCCACTCTAATTTAAGCCTATATTATTATACTCTCTAAAATCTGCGCCTGAAAAAAGTCCTGCAGTATTTTTGTGAAGTGTATGACAAAAAAAAAAAAAAAAAAAAAAAACACGAATTGCACATTTTCCGCAGCCTTAGCTGGTCTCGTTTCAACTGGAACCAATGACTGATGGTCCAGCTTAATTAAATTACTCTCGGCTGAGTTAAGGATAAGAAAGTCTGGTCAAACATGGGATAATTGGAACCTCTTTGAAACGTTCCAACTCAAAACCCCAGCCTACATTGGTTCTACCCTATCGCCTCTCCACCCAAATCAGGCTCCAATTCTTTCGTTGGTGTTTGTTTTGTCACTCGCGATGCTTTTAACTAGCTTTTAATGGATTTGCTTTGCCTAGGCCACACGTTCGACTCTGCTAGATTTACACCATTCACGTCCGCAAAGTTAGCTGCCGGTCGCTGGAATTCAGTTTTGAGTACCGTAGCGTTGCTTGAGCCGAGCTCAGATCAAACTAGACTTCAAACCGGATTGCCATCAGATCAGTGCAAATCTTACCAATCTAAAGCAAGCAACAAGCCAGCCCAAACCTACTTCTGAGTCGCTGTAGCGTCCGTCCTGCCATGAATCCGACTTCGAAGCAAGATGCAGCAAGCGAAGAGCAGCTACAATCCCAACTACATGGCCCCACCCGATATGCCAATCAAAAGAGGAATTAGCCACTGGTTACAATTGTAGTTTCTCCTAATACTCAGTTATGGCGATCCGAACAGCTCCTATTCCTAAATGAATTTTGAGCCACCTATGGCCATAGCCGAATCTTGATTTTCTTGGGCTAGACTTAGTCCCGGCACAAACATACATACATCCGAAGCCAAACCAGAGGGCACGGTCCACCTAAGAAGTGCCCTGGTTCGTATCGGGCTTCTCCGAGTCTCCTTCCCCGCGTCTCGGTTAGGTTTTAGCCGAGCATCGCCGCCTTACCCCAGTTTTGATATATAAAAAATAATAATAATAAAAAAAGCGCCAATTAGGGTAGCGGCCGGCGGAAAACGACGACGTTGCGAGAGAATTAGCTATGGATGGCGACGATGTTGCGAACCCTGGTGGCGATGAAACCCTAACCAGGTGAACTTCCGCTAAGTTCTGAATCTTTTCAATTACTTGATCGTCTAATCGTGATATTTTATGCTTAAAATTGATCGAGGCCTGATGATTTTTTTGGGTTTTAACTGAACTAATCGACCCAGGGAAGCTCCTCAGCTTGTTAAAGTTCTGAAAGAGATGAAGGATGGATTGGATGCCGTAAGGAGCAAAGTAGAAACCCTAACCCAAAAGGTATTTTCTAAACTCGTATTTGAGTGGAATAATTCGAACCAAAAAAATGTCTTCTTGGGTTTTTGTCAGCCAAAAAAAAAATTCTTGGTAAGTTTTATGCGTTTATTTTTTATTTTTATGTTTTAAAATCTGGTTTATTTGGAGATTTTTTGGAACAAAATTAAAAATCTATAATGTTTCTTTCTTTTTTTGGTTTTTTGTCAGCAAAATAAACTGTTTGGGAATTTTGTACTTCCATCTTTATTCGTTTTCAGGTTTCAGGTTCTTTCTTGTGTTCTTGAAATAAAAGTTTAAAGGGTTACTGATGGAGAAAACTATATAATGTTGTAGTAGGATACTTAGAAAAGCATTCTGATAGTATTGCCATATCAGAAGCAATGGTTGCACATTTTTTTAAGTAATATTTATTGGGTTTTAGTTGATGTTTTTTTGAACCTTACAAAGTTTTTGGAGATTTTCTAATAAACAAATCGTTGCTCATCAGGTGAGGCAAAAGCAATTCCCAACAGCAGATGGGATGAGCTACCTAGAGGCAAAGCATCTTTTGCTACTGAGCTACTGCCAATCCATTGTCTACTATTTGCTTCGTAAGGCAAAAGGTTTGTCAATTGAGGGCCATCCTGTTGTCCGGAGCCTTGTAGAGATCAGATTGTTTCTTGAAAAGGTTTGTCTTTTTTCTCATTTTCTTTATTTATGTTGCTTTTGAAGTGATTCCTGATCATCTCATATTCTTCGAAATAATTATGTAATAGATTCGTCCAATAGATAAGAAGCTGGAATACCAAGTTCAAAAGCTCACTCGTGCAGCTGGGAATGTTGCATCTGAGAAAACAGTGAGCATCGATGCAAAGGAGAAAGATGAGACACAAGAGGAGGACCCATTGAAGTATCGCCCAAATCCTGACATGCTTGTTCGCAAGTCAACCCAGGCTGCCCAGGTGACCATAACTGTATTCATTTTTTTCTCCAAATTTTATGTTTTGATTCATTTTGCGGTGGCATGGTTTATTGTTTGGACTCCAATTCTCAGATATGGTGAATCCTATTTCTTGCTGTGCCTGCTGGAGCCCTTTTTTTGGTTGTCATAGCAGTTCGTTGCCACATCTGCACCATCTTTTTTATCATCTCCTTGTGATGATTAGACTAAGAAACTTAAGATTTGTCTAGATGCATTACCATGCTAGATGGCACACCAGGGAATCAGGTTTTCAATTGCAAAAGTAATCGGCAGTGTTGACATTGTTTCTTAGGAGAGAAGACTGGAAATTAGGAGAAATTGGAGACATTGATAATGTTGGAAATCTTGTGATTGCTAATAAGTCCAGATGCTTTGAATTGCCTGGCTGTGATTGGATGTTCCAGTGAAACTATTCATTTTAATTGATTTTTACATTTTTTTTAAATTTTTTTCTTCAATATTTTTTCCTTTTTGAAGTTTCATCTACTTTACCGTAATGCTGCTAGCTTGGAGTCAACTTTATATTAATATTTTAGATTCTTTCAGATGCTTGCAGAGGTATGTGTTCATATTTGTGACTTCTGCTTTTTGCCAATCAAGTATATTCTTTTCCCTTCTTTCTTAATTATTGAACTACTTAATTGAAATATCACCCACCAGACATGATGACAAAACATTCTCTAAATCTTAACAGCTCTTAGCCCTTCAGATTTGGAGTTGAATTTAAGTTTTGTGATTGAGGAATTTGGATCTATACATGTTTGCTCTATAGAGATGACAGATTCCTGACACTTTGTAATACTGCACTTCAGGACAATGGAGGTGTCTATCGTCCCCCAAGGTTTGCCCCTACAAGCATGGATGAGGATAAGATAACAAAACAGGAGAAGCAGGCTTTGAGAAGGGAAAAAGAAATATTGCGACAAGCAAAACAAAGTTCTTATGTTAAAGAGCTTATGGATGAATTTGAAGATAGACCTGAAGAGGTAAATATTTGGTTGCCATTCATATTGATAATCCAACTGATGCTAGTCTTATTAATTAACTGATCTGTGCTGCAATTTGTTTGCAGGTGAAAGAAATCGTTGGAGCTGAAAGCAGAGAGCTTACAAGGTACAAAGCAAAGCGAGAAGAGCGTGCCAGGCAGGAAGAAGAGCTTTTTATTCGTGCGCCAGTTACAAAACTGGACAAAAAGATAGAGAAGCACATGAAGTCAAGAAATGGGTATGCTAGAAATTCTCTCTATTTTTAAAGAGGACTGCCTGTTTGGAACCTTTGCTATAGAATACAAATCTGGAGAGAAAGTAATGCAGCAGCTATGACATGGATGTGGGCAGTGGGAAATAATAGAGAACTTTATGATACATTTTGTTCTGGAATCCACAAATGTCTTGGATAACGTAACTAGAAAAAAAGGTAAAGGGAGTGAGAACTTACAAAAGGACTCTGATTTAATGAACTGTTTCAATAGGTAACAAAATATATGAACTACAAAATTTTAAAAAAGTTATTGCCCTTTCAACATGGCACAAGAAATCCTTGAACTATGTAACGGTGACTCAATTTCCCAATTTTCCAGTTCCAAAAACAACTCTAATTAGATTACTCCATTAGAGATTTAAAATATTCTTATAATAAGCCAACTAGATTTCTCTTAAAAGGATTAAAACATGCTAGACTTCCATTAGAAGAAGAGTGCAGAGTTTGAGAATAAAGAAAGGTGTAGAGACCATATGTGGGAATAGGTGAGTGGATCTAATGTAGTAAGAAAGAAAGAATTCAAAAACTTTTAGAAAATATATCTTTGTAGGTCTAGACTCTTGAGAACTTTCAAGGGAAGGGTTAATTATTTTCAGATCTTTTTAGAATTCAGAATTTAGTTAAATTATCCCAAATCTAAAATCTTTAGCAGCCACATGCAGCTGCACATGCATTATAACTAGTAACAACAGATACAATAAAAGGATAATGACAAGGAACGATGCAACAATGATCAATATATGCATAGCCCAGCAATGGGAGATGGATGAGTAGCCACAATAATAGAAACATAAAATTATGTTATAAAAGGATAAAGAAAAGGAATAATGCAATAATGATTAAAATATGCATTACCCAGAAATGTGAGATGGATGAGCAGTTACAATAACAGAAAAATGAAATTACGTTACTCTTTTCATTTTTAAAAGATTGCTTTGGAGGACAGTGTCGTTGTTCATGTCTATACCCTTTTCTGTCTGCCTGTTTCTTGTTGGGTAGATGACTCCTCTATATATAATGTGAAAGCTCCAAATCCAGCACGACCTTCGTGCCAATGCTAAGAATTTTAATGCAAGGAGGATTGAGGAAGCTTTCTAGAGTATATTTATGGATGCCCACAATTGTAATACCACTCTCCTGAACAAAGCATGTGCATTGCATGTGGAGAATAGCAGTACATTAACAATGAAAAGAGGAATGAAAAGAATCCCAAACCTTAATATCTTGACTGTCTTGTCCTGTTTTATTTCCTAATTGTTGGTTCAAGAACTTATAGAAAATCAGAAAGAAGGCTTGACTGTTGTTGCTCATTCCACTAGTTACAAAAATTGGAAATGCTTTCAAAAATAAATTCTCTGTGCTCCTTTGTAGGAATATACCCTCAGCTTGCTTGTTACTGTTGTTTTCATTTTCTTTATCTTCCCCTGCTAGCTAAGGAACCTAAATACTTGGAGTGTGGAAAGTAATTGATAACCATCCACTGTACTGTCAAATCTATTACAGAAGGCTGCAATGAATTTCAAATGATCCAGATCGATCTGTGTTGCTTATAGAACTTGACATTATTTTCCTCATAGTGAAGTTTTGTTTAACTACTCAGAACTCAACCATAATATGGGCTAGACATCTGCCCAATATAATGTCTAATTTATTTTTCTTCTTTGGTTGTCATTATGAATAGATTATGGCTCCGCAATCTGGACTATCTTGATTTCTATAATGCATAAATTGAGATTCATGTAATGTTGCATATATGGTTCTGTAACAGATTGCTGGGTTTGACCGATGGATTCTTCAATGAAATTGGAACATTACCTCTGGAAGAGAAGGAAGACGGCAATACTACTAGCTACATGAATGCTAGTCAGGGAATGAAAAAATATAAGAAGCGCAAGGTATATTGAGTTCGAGGGGGGAAAAAGATTATATGTTAAATCCCTGTTCTTTTCCTAAGCTTGCATGTTTTTGCCTTTATTTTTTCTCCTATGTTTAAATGTGTTGCTCTATGTCGCTGCAACATATTTCATTCTAATTCATCTCAACAATTTAAAACAAGCTGACCTGTGATTTTTATTTTAACTGCAATTGTGTATGTGCTCTTTTGTTTTACTCAAATCTGTGTTACTACATTAATGTAAGAAATGGTTACCATCATTTTATTGATTGTGCATTGATGAATGCCTGCTAAGTAATAATAATGTCTTCATCAAGTGATTCTTGAACATGCCACATTGGTTTTATACAAATGATGGAGGGCCAAAACAAACAATACGAGAATCTTTCAATGACATAAAAACTTGGATGGAAGAATGTTTCAAAATTTTAACCTTAAAAATAAATTATGGGGTTTTATATTCTTAAATTTCTTGCTTTTTCCCTAAATAAGAGAAAATCTAGTAAGTTAAATAGCTGAATTGACTGCTAGCTGTCACGTAGGAAATCAGTAGCTTTATATTGTCATATTTTTGCAATTTTCAATAAAATAACATTTTAATATTCCTTGAGGCAGTTAAGGCAAATGTGAATGATTAAAAGCACTTTCTGGATTTGCTTTAACTTGTAAAGTTTATATTAACTTTCAGAGTATAATATAAGTAGTGTGAAACACCATTGTTGTCTTAGCTCAGGTGTGGAGATTGTTGAGCTTCCTCACACATCTCTCATTGGTGCTAGAGCTTGGGCTTTACATTTTTTGAGGGGAGACTTTGTATCACTTGTTTAATGCTTATATCTAATCTTGTTGTTTTTTAAATACAAATCTAAATTTCTTTGGGTCATGTGGATGACTTGTGAGGAACGAGGAATGAAGTATCTTGTCTAAAAGAAGATGAACTAGCTTCTCTTTTTAATTTATTTTTTATATAAAACTCAAGACAAAGCCTTGAAATAATGACTGTTATAATGGTTTCAGGCCCCCTTATTTACATTGTTATATACAATAACAGAGAAAAGATAACAGTTGCTATAACGCATCATTTAGCATTATAATGGTCCATTAAACACAAATAACAACTATTATTTTCATTTATACCATTACTCCCAATAAAATACTATTTATCAATACAAACTTTTTGTATTAATTCTCCCTTCAAAAGAGATTATATTGTCTGAAAAATAGTGTTTTTTATCAAATGAGCAGTGGTAGGAAAACCACCACCATCATTTTTTTTGTTATTGACCTTTTATCCAGTCAGAATGCTGTTACAAAAGGCTGTTCTAAAGATGATTATTTTAATACTGAAAATTGAAATAGCACTTTTTGAGGCAAATAGCAACCTTTATGACCATTATGTTGTTCATTACCAGTTCTGGTGGGGGTCTATTAATAATGGAATAAAGCAATTATGGAAACCTTGTTCAAGACTTCACACATTGAAAATGTTGATGTGTTGCTTGTGCCATGTTGAACTGCTGTTATTATTTAACGTTGAAACCAAAAAAAAGAACTAATGCTTGAATTTTGTGTGTGTATGTACATGTATGTATGTATGTGTGTATGCATGCATGCATATATATAGATATTCATACACACATACATGTGTATGTAGAGCTTGACTTGGGTGTACTTAAGTGGATCTTTACTTAGATCTAGTCGGTTCAAGATTTGGATGATTAAGGTTCTACATGATGATTCAAGTTATTGGGTGTCATCTATTACCTATAAAATGCTTATACACTAAGAACATGTAATTTAGAGACTTCTAGCTTACACATCAAATGATAAAAAAAAGAGAACAATCTAAATAATATAAATAATATATGTTCTTTTGACTTCTTGATGTATGGGACAGGGGTCTTTAAATCATATAGTTTTTAGTTAACATTTGATAGGTAATATCAATGTGAGACCTTCATCATCTAAATATAACTTGACCGAATCTAAGCAGAGATCTAATCGAGTGTAGCCAAGTCAAATTCATTTATTTGCACATACACACATATATGTACATATATGAAAACATAGTTGACATGGTCCTCTCGCCTAAGAGGATAGGTAGCACTAAGGTGTTCCTAGGAGGATAGTTGAGATGATCCTCTCGCCTTCTAAATTAATGATAGGCCATCAAAATTGGAGATTCAACCTGTCGAACATGATTTACATTAAAAAAAAGTATGGAAACTAAAATTCGTGTGCTTTTATGGTTTAGAGCTTTGCATTAAGTTGGGACAAAAAACAAATAGTATCAATTGCACTAGTGTTGTAAACTATATGATAGGATATATAAACTGAAGCAAAATGATACTGAGGCTTGGTTATGATAGGATATATAACTTGTGTTAGACAGCGCATGGCAAGCATGGACACATAAAAGCAAGGGTCACATAGGGTATCTTGAGGCTTGGTTATTTTTTATTGAAATACCGCACCAATTGCATAATTGATACTGAGGAAAGGAATGGTTGTGTGGTTCTCATCTAATTGATTCAATTTTTTCCCTTGCTAAGCAAAATGATGAACTGCATATACCAGCCTCCATGTTGCTCGTGTTTATTGTGAATCCTGTGCATACGGTTTCTGTACGTACACTGACTGTTTGTTTATTCGTATCCATCGCTAACATCTGCTCTCCTTATTATGGCAGAGGAAGCACTGATAAGCGATCCCGGGAGGGAATTTTATATTTCTCTCACTGCATGGTGCTTGGCATGCAAAGCCATCCATGGAGCTCAAGGTTGTGCTGATTGAAGTTCCTTAGAAAGGCCCACAAGTATCGCACCCATGAGTTTAATCGTCACACAGGAGAAACAAGAAAAATCCAAGATGATGTAGCTTAAATGCTAGATGCTAGATACCCCCTAATTGTTACCTCAGGGGTAATTTGTTTAATTTTGCGAACCTTGGTATTCAGGTTAGTTGCTCTTGTTTGCTCTTTTTGTGCTTTTTGACTATGGGGATTTTTATGTGTTAGTCCTCTAAGTAAGAACCTTGAGATCTTGTGAATGCATCTCCTGAAGAAGCTTCTCTTGAGGATCAATGATTTCAGGGACTGATTTTATTGAAATGTTTTGCGTGGCCCTCTAGGTATTGTTTATTAAGGGTCCAAAGATGTGGCTTTTAACCAATGAAGCTAGCACCTACTTACCAACCACTACTTGACCATGAACCAGTTTATCAAGAGTAGAGGACTTTTAATAATAAAAAACATATATTTATCTTCTTTGTTTTAATATTTTTGAAATTATATAAGTTTTGATGCGCAAGCAGTTTAAGTAGTAGATCATGTATTACGTAGGATTCAGTTTCTTACTTGTCTTTCATGATTCGACTGGATCTAGATGGAAATATATTGGAGTATATCATAATGGTGCTCTCTGATGTGAGATTGAATTTTTTTTTTTCAAGAAAAATAAATCAACAGTAAGCTTGTGAATGAATAAGAAAAGCATGGGTTGGTGTGGTGATTTGAATAAACTAATCCATCGGATAAGTTTAGGTTTAAAAGACTAGAAAAATAGATTACGGGAAGGTGGTGACTCCATGGTGTTTGAAATTCTTCTGGCGGCCAAGATAAATGTATTATATTGCGGTAACGTGGATGATCCGAAAACTTGGTGGCTGCGTCTATCATTTTCTTTCCAGCTAAGAATAGATTTTGCTTCCGGTTCTTGGATGTAAGTACAGATTACGAGATAAATTATGCACCTTGGAATAAAACAGCCACTTAAATGCTTTTACCAAAAATAAGGAATAGAAATGGGCACAAACAAAGTATCATATTCTAGATCAATACATCTATGGGCATAAACAAAGTATCATATTCTAGATCAATACATCTATGTATTCATATTAATATTAATAGAACATAGCTTAGTTTAAGGGGAAAAAAATCAAATAACCTTTTGGTATTTTTTTTCTGTAAATGGCCGTTATTATAAAAACAATGCTCAAGTAACAGATCACATAAAAATGTAAAAGTTAGGGAGCATATCAATAATCTACTCAAATCATGCTTTCTTTTGATCACATGTTTTGCATTGGTGAAGGACCAAGTCTCGTTTAGGCCAAAAGACTAAATAGTCCAACAAAGCCATAAGCACGTCTCTATTATATAGTCTCGTGCATTTGGTGCTGATTGTTGCAAAGCAGAAGCCTCCCCGCCCTTGGACACTGTTGGCCACTGTAGCATATGATACTTAGCGGTCCACACCAACTCCAGAGCGATCAGAACCGGTCATCTGTCGTATGACATAATCTTATTGCACCTTGGGCCACCCTTGAGACTTGGGCATCATCGTTTTCTTTGGCGTAGCCTTAACTTTAATTACCAAGCAGTCAAGCCTTTCTCAGTTACTCAAGATTAGTTTTATCCAGTAAATCTGCTAAAAACCACAATGTATTCACCCCAACGAGGGAAAACAAATATATGAAGCCACTATTTTTAGAAAAATACTTGGGCATTTTGGTAGTTAAACGAAAATGCATATAGATTTTATTTATTTATTTTATTAATATCCTGGTAGAGCCGACGGCATTACTTTATAGCATGAAAGGAGACAGAGATACACCCCACAAAAATGGGAGGATAAAATTCTAGGAGAAGGGTTGGTATTTGATAAAACATCGCAACGTTGGTTGGGGAAAAAACAAAAGAAAAAATCTTGAGTTTAGAGCAGACAAGTGGAACTAAAATTTGAAGGGAAGGCAAATCATTTGAGAAGTTCAAATTCATTCGTCTTATTCCAGTAGTCTCACCTGGACACGACAACCTCCCTTCAATTTTATCGCAGTCTTTCGAGAGAAAGTTGGTGAGGGGCCGATCCCATGTTGACTACGGTACGTGAAGATTACGCTGTCTGCCACTGTCGTTTTATAACCTCTTGGCAACGGGGTGGGAACTTTGAAACTTCTCATGGTTGATGGTTTCAATTGAAATGCTTTTGAAGACAAAAGCTAGAGGACTGTACTTCGTCGGACACTTCAAACTTACTTTATTTTTTATGGTCTTTTATTTGATGTTAGATTACCTTGGGGCAAGGTTGGGTTGAATCCATGCTAGATAAAGGAAATTTACTTCCTCACCAAATGAAATCTTTGTTCTCATTTCTTACCAAAGTGCCCAATGAAAATTCTAGTTTGAAAAGAGGTGGGTTCAAATTCCACCCTCGTTACATCTTTTATTTTAGGATAAAATATATATTACTATCTTATAATTTAAGCACTATCAAATTATACTTATGTAATTTTAAATATTACATTTAAATACCATGTGTTTTAAGTGTTATCAAATTGATCTCTTGTGGATTGACATGTTACACTTAACTATCATGTGTTTTAAATGTTATCAAATTACATACATTTGGTTTGAATTGTTGCACTTAACTACCCATGTATTTTAAACTTACTCAAGTTTTACTTAATATGACCAAACTTTTACATAAATACAATTTGATAGCATTTAAAGTACATAGTAATTCAATATGATATGTCAAACCACATGGGCTCAATTTGATAGATTTTAAAATACATTGTAGTTAGGTATAATATTTCAAACCATATAAATCCAATTTGATAATGCTTAAATCATAAGGTAGCAATCTATATTTTACCTTTTATTTTAATATTACAATATATAAATATATAACATCCTCAGTGCAACTTTTATTTTAATATTACAATCTATAAATATATGACATCCTCAATAGATTGTAATATTACATTTTACCTAAAGATATCTTTTGACTCAAACCTTCTCTTAATGCAAATATCTCAAAGTTCTAATAGAATTATTGGTGGCCTTAGCTTAAATTAACAGTTCTTTGCATTAGAATTGAAAACATTGCACATATTGTTATATTTAGTTTCAATAAGAAGTTTATAATTTGCTTTAACACTCTCATGACCATGTGCCAATCTTCATGAATATTTACAAGAGTAAACCTTAAACTCGTGCTAGAAGCAATACCTCTTTTATACTCACATAGGTGGAATCATTTTTTTTTTTTTTTTTTGTATCCCTATTACTGTAGACAGCCTTTTATTTTACTCTTGTGGATTTCATTAAGGTCTTATTTGGTAAACCATGAGTGAGCTCCTGGGAAGCACGATCCTATGGGAAGAAATCTTTCCATCTTCTACTTGGATTGTAATTTCCTAAAAAATTTGCTATTTTTTGTTGGCTAATTTCACTAATTTTCGACAACCGAACAAACGTCATGCGAGGTCTTCTTAGGAAAGCTTTTTTTTCAGGGAAGTCAATGGCAACCAAATGAGACCTAAGAGTAAGAACTCATTCTCTATTCATTATAATAGTTTGCAGTAATTTTCTTGAAACTTAGCAAATATTTTAGTGCTATCCTAGTCATATGTCAATAACTTGTTATTACCTATTAAATTTTTATGCTAGTTTTTGTTAGAAAAGGTAGATTTCCCATTATTGGTAACTATTTAGGGAAAAGGATATTAGTTCCTAGTAGATGTTTTACCAAATCTCTTGATAGTCCTTTAGTTAGGAGATCTAACAAATTACTACTAGATCTTTCATTAATGATTGTGACAACATCATCCATTATTAATTGTCTGACATATTCTTATCTCAAACTTATATATCTAAATTTTTCATTGTAAACTTTGTTATGTACTCTATATATATTTATTTCACTGTCACAGTGTAAGGAAATAGGTGGCATAGGTTGTGGCCATAACTTAATATCTAATAATAAAATTTTCAACTATTGTAATTCTTTATCGGTTGTCACTAATGCTATAAATTCAGATTTTATGATTGAGTGTAATATACATATTTGTTTCTAAAAGATTCAACTAACTACACCTCCAAGTGTAAAAGTCCATCCAGATATTGATTTATTGTCACTTATTTTAGTAATCTAATTTACATCGAAAAATCCTTTTGGTACAGTTAGAAAATCAAAATAGAATAATTTTAGATGAATAGTTTCTTAAGTTAACCAAGGACTCTAAATATTGCTTTCCAATGATCTATGGTAGGTTTACTAGTGTATCTTGAGAGTTTGTACACTGCAAATGCAATATCTTGCATGGTATAATGCATAACATACATTAAACTTTCAATAGCATGAGTATATTCAAGCTGTGCCACTGCTCTACTAGGATTTTTAATTAATTTAATATTATCATATGGGGTGCTTGCTTCCTTTATTTCTAAATATTTGAATTTTATAAATAATTTTTCAATATGGTAAGACTGGTTTCAAGCATAGCCTCCATTATATTTCATAACCTTTATGCCTAAGATAGTATATACTTCTTTTGGGTTTTTCATCATAAATTTAAAAATTAGATACTTTTTAGTATCTCATATACCTTCTAAATTGGTTCCAAAAATTAAAAGGTTATCTAGCAAATGTTCACACAAAATTTTTTGGTAAATTTTAAATAGATGCACTTATCAGCATCATTAAGTATGAATTTATCTGTCAAAATTGTAGAGACAAGCCTTTCATGCCACTATTTTGGTGCTTATTTTAAACCATAAAATGTTTAGACCAATTTACAAACTTTTTTTTATTTTCAGGAATAATAAAACTTTTTTATTGCTTTATATAAACCTCTTCAGTGAGGTCACCATTTGAAAAAATATATATAATAATTTTAACATTCATTTGATGAATATGCAAACAATAAATCAAGGCTAATGTTATAAGAAATTTAATATGGGTTATTCTTTCAATAGAAGTATAGGTATCAAATTAATTTATGCCTTCTTTCTATATAAATCTTTTAACTACTTATTTAGCCTTAAAAGTTTGTATAGAATCATTTATATTATTATTATTTTTAAATACCCATTTGGTTTGCATCAAAACATTCGTATTATATTTTCTTTTAAATGTCCATTAACACCTTATTAACTTTGATTTTGGAGGCAATCTATTAGAACCAAAGTATTATGGATGATATTGAGTCTATTTCAGTATTTGTGGCCTCTTTCCAAAATGCTATATCTCTAGGTGATATTGCCTCATCGAAAGTTTAAGGACAATATAATTAAGAACCCTTAACCATTTAAGATTGAGCTTGTGCCTTTTAAGTGTTTAAGAAAAGAGAATTGGATTCATGTAAAGAGAGATTTTTATTCAATTATTTTGCTGATTTTCTTCGTATATGGATCTAGTTAATTCAGATCTGCTCTATTTCTTTTTCATTAAAGTGTACTTTAAGAAAAATACGCAGCAATTCATTATATCTCAAGAGTAAACCATTATTAATTATTTACATCTATGTAAAGTGAATTTTACTTTGAATAAATGCCATCTATAGTGTAACTCGAATAAGATAATATTGCATCTAAATTATTTATTTTTTAAAAAATAAATACTTAAAAGATTACCTAAATATAAGAGAGAATAAGATATTCGATGGATAGCTGCACCATTGCAGTTGGATGAC
This sequence comes from Metroxylon sagu, assembly GCA_017589505.3. Lineage (NCBI taxonomy): Eukaryota > Viridiplantae > Streptophyta > Magnoliopsida > Arecales > Arecaceae > Metroxylon > Metroxylon sagu. The sequence goes on from JACVBY030000667.1 coordinate 4,832,265, forward strand.
CTATGACAGTGCTCCGTGGTCCCAGCACTCCCATGATTTATGCTACCGCTTTCAGAGGTCACGTTCAGACGGCCTTGGCGAGTTGCTGGTTGTTGCTTGCTCATTTGTTAGGAGTTCCAACATTCTACTCGGATTCTTGGACTGGCTCAGGTTTCATTGGGACCATGCACGCTTGCAAAGACGGTGATGGCCCTCCAAAACGCATGAATAGTTTTGTCATCGCATCTGAGAGGAAGTGGAAGCGGTAACCGTTTGAGAGAGAACCATATCTGCAATTACTCACTGGTGGAGACTTGGTTAGAGTAATTGTCAGTTCCATTCTCTCTAGAAAAAGATTGCAGAAAGATTGTATCAAGCATTAGCAACCCATCCAAATTATTTTAAGGAGGTTTTATCTCTATAATGTTTAACTACAATGAGAGAGAATTATATATTTAGTACCTCAAAGTATAACTGTAGCAATCAGAATCTCATTTCTGAAAGATTAAACAAAAAAATATTATTTGGACTCTTTAATCTTATATATCTATCAATAATTTTTTTAGTATATAAAAGACAGAATACTCGCTAGCATTAGCTTTTTTCATTCATTCAAATCCCAACATCATCATCAAGCAAAGGGTCTGGAATCAAAACCAATAATAAATACATAGATTTCATTTGTAGTGTCTCTTAATCCACCTTAATTATGGGCTAGGTTCACTTTAATACTATTTGTAATAACATAAGATTTTATCTTAAAAAATTAATCAAAAAGATATTATTTAGACTTTTTAATTTTCTAAAAGTATTCAAGATCTTTTTAATATATAGTTAATGTGGAACTAAACTCTAGCTAGGACATGCTCTAAAGCTAATGATTGCATGGTCCTAGGATGAGTGTATTGATGGATATGGCTTTGAGGTTTTGGAAAGAGGATTAGCTAGGTTTTGCTTGTTTGCTTGCTTTCTTTCTTTCTTTCTTTCTTGAGACATCATGGAAATACCACCGTTCTGGTTTGAACTCTGGATCCTTTCTCAGAAGGATGCCAATTAGCTGACCTAAGTCCCCTTGGCTAAGTTACTAATTGTCATGCAGTAATTACTCCTTAATCTTGAATGTTAAAAGTTCTATGAATATATTTTTGTCTTGTCAGGACGGAAGTAAACTTGTGAAGACAAAATTTCAATGGTTAGATGAGATTCTTTTGGCATGTAGCAACTGGTGGTCCAAAACTGAGGTCCTACAAGCAAACATAAAAAAAAAAAAAAAAAAAAGAAAAAATCTATGCAGCGCACGAGAAAGGAAAATGATTGAGAGAGAGATTGGTAGCAGTGCCCTCTACTGTTATTCTCAAGCCTTCAACTTTGATGATGGCAAAATTTGATCATAGAACCTTTGATAGAACTACTAAAAGATTATACAAATAAGTTAGATGGCACCCTCTTTTACCTAGTTTCTATCAAAACTAACCCAAGTTAGGAGCATGAATAATGGAATGCACTTCCTTTTGTCTTGTTTTGGCCCTGTTATAAAATATCTGCACCACACTGAAGCCAAGATGGTTAGAATTAGAAATCTCTATTGTTTAAGCTTGCTTTCGTCTACTTGGTGTTATGCAAAAGTATATATTATGGACCAATCAATGGATTCTATGTGGCAGAAATTCTTCTTCTAGGGTTTTTCCCCTTTCTTGCATATAGAGTTCTGATTTTTTGTTCGGCTTGCAGTGCCTTTTTCTGTATGTGATGAATTTTCTCAACATTATATGGTTAATACATTTACTAACACTAGTTGAATTTATTAGCAATATCTAGATTAAACTTACTTTGATATGTTCTTCAAAGCAAACATTGCCAATCATTCTTAGATGACTCATTAAGGCAGTTAAACTTATAATTTAATTGGACCTAAAAAGATTATAAGCAGGCAGTCATTTAGCACATCAATTCTTTCTATGAGAAGAACTAATTTTATTTCTCTAATTTTATTTCTTAACTCAACAAAACTTATCACATCAAGTTTAACTCATTCAGAATATGTTTGTTTCTAATATATATATATATATAGTTATCAAATCATATCTTTCTCAATATCAAGAAACTACACCTTATTTCAAGATTTGTCATGTTTCTCCCTTGAAATCATCACCCTCATATTATATATGTTGCAATCCTTTGATGTCGCTATAATGAATTAACCTTACATTCATTGGTACACATTGGGATTCCATATCTTCCTTATTTGCTCGGCATCTTACTAGTATATGCATGATATATAATATATAATATATATATATATATATAAAGCCAGCTTTCTTGACTTTAAGAAAATGATGATGTCCCCCGACAAAACCTCACAAGAATCTCAATTTTTTCAAACAAAGGTTACCAGCATGGAGCCAAGAGAAAACAAAGGAAAGAAAGAAAAGGAAAAGCGACGTAGCCAGATACCCTGCACCATAAAGAGATCCATCGCCAAGTGCATGAATGATGAGGAGTAATGGGAGGAGGTAACCTCCGAGAAAAATCCACACACCATCCCTCACTCCCCTTCCCCCTTCTCATTCTCGCCTCTCGCCGCTCGCCGCTCGCCGCTCGGTTCACTTCGTTCATTCCGTCGATGGTCCACAGGGTTTCAACCACTGGTGCTCAGAGTCCCACGTCCTTTTCTTGAGAAAGTTGGCGACAGAAATCGCCGTTTTAATTGGCTACACCCAACTTGCCGTGCCAACCAGGTCCGTCGCCTAGTGACCCAATGTTCCAATATCCACGTAGGTCCCACCTCATCCAGGGCCCACAATAATTGCCGCTACCTTTGTTCCTCTCCCCTGCTCTCCTCTCCTCTAACAAACCACTAGCCTCCGGTTGCCTGGATACCGGCCTACGGCTCTTGACAGCAACTAATTTTTGATATTTTTTAACACAAACCTGCCTTCATAGTAATTAAGCAATTTTGATAAGCGCAAATTGATCAACAATATAATATAATATTTGAAACATAATATTTGATAACATATCATGTTAATTTTTTAAAATTTTAAATTTTTTTTTTATTATTCTTCAATGTTTATATTCTGAATCATCATTTTTATTTTGATGTGCACTAAAAAAAAAAATTATGTATGGTCTAAAAATAAATAATATGTGTGATGGAAGAAAGACTGTATATTAAAAAAATAAATAAATAAATTTATAGAATGGATTGATTATTAGGATTTTAGTCAACAGATGCCGTCAACGAAAGAACCACTCAGTAACTTCCTCTGCGTGTTGAGTTGGACAACCACAGACTTGTTTTAAAATAAAAAATTTATTTTAATTACAAGAAAAGGAAGGTGGAGAGGCCACTGTAGAAATTTATATTAAAGCTCCATCGCGAGAAGAATCGCTTTTATGGAGTCCACAAGGCTAACCCATTGCTATACAAACTGAAGAAGAATTCACTTTTGGTGATGGATAATTTCGAAGGAATGAAGAATTTGGAATCCAGTTCAGAGTTCTTTTTAGCCGAAGAATCCGGTCTGGCTCCAGACCGCGTCCCGAACCCGGCTCATGTCCCGGCCCTTGAGCGTCCGGCCCACCCCCTCGAACACCGACGCCGCCACCCTCCCGCGCTCCCTCGCCAGATACTCGTGCGGCGGTAGAAACTCCCCGTCGTCCAGGGCCGCCCCCGCCCCATGCATCGACTCACCCCAGTCGACTCGGAGGAACCGGGGCCAGTCCGGCACGTTAACCGGCGCCGTCGCCGCCACCGGGGGTTGGTGGGGGTGGTGGTGGTGCCCGCGCGAGTCGACGTTCCGGTACTGGCGCACCACCGCGGGCCGGAGCTCGTACCCATCCTCAAAGGCCAGCGAGAGCCCCCCCACGTGGCGGTGGTCCTCCCGTGCGGGCCACCGCCGGCCGGCCCTCTCGCCGGACCGGTCCATCCCGGTCCGCCTCCCGGCCGCGCCCTCCTCGTAGTCGTCCGCCACCGCCGCCCAGACATCCTCCTCGCCGAGGTCCGGGAGGTCGGCGGAGAGGGTCACGTGACCCTGGCCGTACGTCCCGAGGAGCCGATCCGCGCCGTACTTCCACCCCTTGGCCATCTCCTCGCCGATCCTTTCAGACCCTGATTGCCGGACGTGGGGTTAGAAGGCGGCGGTCGGACGGGACCTTATCCGGCGAGGTTTGCGGGAAATCGTTTCCATTAGGCTTAATGCCGAGAACAACCACCTAAATTGGGGAGCTCGATGTCTATTTGTAGCCTTCACGGGTCGCTTCTTCATTTCATTTGGGTTTCATTTGTACAGCATTTCATCTAACCTTGACAGTGAAAGGGGCGTCCCGAGGGGGCGAGAATGGGCCAAAGAGCACTGTGACGATGGCCTTCCACGTTGGACAGCCTCTCACGGCCCGACACGTTGCACGGGGGGCCATCCTTCACACGTGGCATATGGACGAGCAGTACAAAAACGGAGCTTGTAATGGGTACAGTGCTGGCTGTGCTTCCGGTCAGCAATAATTTGAGGACCAGCAGCAGTGACATAACCCTAGCGTCATTGATGGCTGTGGGACCTCACATAATCCAATTAATCCTCAGGGACCAATGTGACATCATCTAACCCAACCGGATCCATGGGACCTTTCTTTTACATGAGCTTGGTTAAATTAATTGGGGCTATTCTATCCGCGTTTCTATTATTGGTAGATTTCAATGGGATAGGGGAAAAAGTCCAGGGCACATTGAACGGTTGAGGAGAGAGGGACCAGGGATCCGGAGCCCAGACCCACTTAGCTTTGTCCTCTCTGAATTAAGCCAAGGGCCCTCCACCGTGACACTTCACCCCCTCCACTCTATCTCTCATTTGTATCCTGAGGCACACTCCAAGTTGACAGGTTTTGATATCATTCGGCTGCAAATAACATTGATATCATGACATGGCACACATCTTGGTCATTTCACTACTCATCAAGTAAGATACAAGTTATCTACATCTTTAATGCAGAGACGCTTAGATATATGAAATGGCATCATAATCACTTAAAAAATAATAACAATGCCGAAAACCCCTATTACTACTGCTACTATGATGATACTAAAATTCAGTTAAAATTCTATAAGCACCTACAAAGATATAAGATAAATGATGAGATAAGAACTAATGTAGAACTTGTTTTGCTAAGTTCTATAAAGAAAAACTTCATAATTGGGCTGATGCTCCTAAAAGAATAGAGAATAAACATGAAAAATATAGGGGACTGCTTGATTAAGGCTCTCTAACACTTAATTTAATAAAAAAAAAAAGTAAACCTTATAGGTTTCAAGAAGAAAAAAATGGTATGAAGTTTTAGATCTTGTAGCGGAGAAAGATTTAAAAGAGAGAGAAAGCGAAAGAGAAGGAAAAAAATAAGAATTTTATTATCTTTGAATGAAATTTCTCATTATAAACAAGCTTTAATCCTCATATGCTATCCATGTAGCGATGGTGTGTTTTGTTATGGTAATAGGCTTACTCAATGATAAGACTACTCGATTTAGTATGGATCATATTTGCGTATGGGAGTGAGCATCATCTGATTTTATTGGCTAGGAGCTTTGTTGATCATATTCTTCTGATATCATTCGATGAGATGATAATGATATTATTTAAAGGCCATGTACCCTTATAAAAAAAAATGCCATCTTAAGACGAGCTTGATATAGCTCTTTTCACACAATTGACACCCGGCATAGCACACGTTCATGCAACAGTGAGTAGCACGCTCATAATCTAGCGTTTTGCCCCCTCTTTCTGCTGGGCGGTACTCTTGAGTTGTTTTCACGAGCGACCAACATGGACGTTTCTTCTTCCCACTTTATGCCATGAAGTTAATGACACGTCCATGCTAGGCACACGGTAACATGGTTATAGTGGTGTCGCTGATCGCCTCATTTAAGCCACGGCTCCTCACGGTGGTTAATTTCACCATGTGGGCTGCGGCATGGGAAAGCGCGTCCCTTCCCTTTGGTGGCTGGGACCATAGTTGCTACCGTCGAACCCCCAGGCGAGCACCGGCGCCCACGGCCTCTGGGGGAACCCAACGGGGCCCCACATCCAGTCCACTTTTTTCGTCGGCGGACCTTATCTGGGCATCATCCGGACCGGCGGCTGGGACCCGACTCCGGGACCCACCACCACCCAAGGGCCGAGGATCTCGCCACGAGGTGGGACCCACGGGAGATGGAAAGGTGGCCAGATCTGGGGGCCGGGTTGATCTGGAATCAGAATCTTAACAGCGACCCGCCCCCAGAGTCTTTCTCAATCACAACGCGCAGCAGTTTAAGAGGCATCACCTTCACTTCTCTGTGCCTGCCTCTCCAATTGGGGTGGGGGCTTTTTTATTTATTTATTTATTTATTTATTATTATTATTATTATTAGGGACATGGCCTTGAATTTGTACTTTTTTAAAGGGGAGGGCAAGGTGCGTGGAGCCAGGTTGAATTTGGGGGTGTGATTTGGGCATTAGTATAGTATATACTCCATGATACGGGGTGGTGGTGGTGGTGGTGTTTTCGATGTCGGGTGCCACGGTTTAAGAATGGACGCATGGGGGAAGTGGCTAGGGTTTATTTAATGGGGTGGGGTATCTGGGAGTGGGTGTTCGTGGGATTGTACCATTGTGTTTCTCTTGGTGGGCCCTGATGTCTGGGTCGCCAGGGCATAGGGATGGGAGACCTGGCTGGCTGAGTGAGCTTGCCAAGCTGGTGACACATCAGGGGATCATGGAGATGATTAGATGATTTTGGTGGCACAGGGTGCACCGACCAGGGCGGACTGGTGATTGACAAGTGTGTGCTGATTTTGGCAGGGTATGTGGCATTTGTTCTAGGGTTATGACCCCCCCCTTTTCAGTCTGTATATTTGTAGGTATGCAAGCTTGGATAGGTTCTAAGAGACCTAATTAGTGAGCAATTCACATGACATGAATGTAGTTTTCTTAGGTTTATGATGGCATCTTGATCTCAACTTCTCTCATTTTGCATAGAGAAAAATATATATGGCATTAATAACTCATAAATCATACCATATCGATTACACTTTATAAATTTCAATTATATATAATTAAAATAATATTGAAATAATGCTTTAAATGTTAAAAAAATTCCAAATTTATTTCTAATAAAATCAAGTTTATAACTAGGGATAACACAAAAATCCTAATCAATTTAAGACTTCTCAACATAGGATCATCTACTAATTTATTAAAACAACTCTATATCATTTAGTTTTTATGAATGCAAAATATCCAAGAACAAGATTTTTCAACACCTTACTTTTGAATGTCTATAGCTTGCAAAGCAAACACCCATTCAAATATTTCATAGGTACCTTATTCGAAGGATATCTTATAGACATTATCTAGTTTACCATTCATGTTGCCACCCAAGAATGATGCTACCTTTACAAATATCGCATATTGCCTGCCTTTTAGGAAAATTGATGCAGCATAACGTGGGTTGGGTGGGATGTCTTGCCATTAGTTTAGCTACTAGATCAAGAGTTTGTAAAGAAATTTTTTGTGCTTCTTGCATTTGTGCATTATTATCATCTAAGCTCAAGTTATACTTGATGTAACTAGAATGTAGTTACATTTTTTTTATAAAAAAAATAGGTCAATAAGATTTTATATCGATAATTCAAACTATTAGATGTAATAGCTCGAATCATACATGACGAGGCCCTATCATTCAATTTGAAAAAGTATGTAACTCCATGTGTAACTCCTTTAGAGTTATACCAAAAGTAATTTGATCCTTACTATGTGTGCATGCAACACACATAAGTATGTGCAAGAGAAATTTATTGCCTCTAAAATACTCATTAAAAAAATTATATAATTTGAAGACCATAGCTCATCAAGTAGTCAAAGGTTGAACAATCTAAATAATATCAAATAACAATTTTTGTGATCTCTTGATGCATGGGGTATGATCTCCAAATCATATATATATATATATTTGTGTAAGCACTTTTAGAGATATTAGATCATATTTAATAGTTTAGATCATTGATGTGGGACCTCATTAGCTAAATTTGGATCTGATCAAATTTAAATAAAGCTCCTTTCAAGTATGTGTATGCATGTACATATATGCGGCATTGACACGTGCATGCACACACATAGTAGAGCTAATACATGTGGAACACTACAGTCTAAAAAAGGTCGATCCAAGCTAGATGATTGGGACTCAGGATTGATCATTCGAGTCATTGAATGTGATATACTATCTCTAAATAGCTTACTATCAAAATATCATATGATTTAGAAATCCTTAGTTAATACATTTGGTAATCAAAAAAAATTACATGATTTGTATTATTTAAACTATTCAATTTCGACTACAAGATGCTTATGCTAGGGATTTTCAAATTAAATGATTTTTTAGTATGAAACAATTAAAGATAACAGATTGTATTAAATAGCTTAGATCATTGGTGTAAGGCCCTCAATGATTAGAACTAGCTTTACTTAGACTATCACATATGCATCTACATATTAGTTTTACTTTCTCCATATATATATTTATATGTATGTGCATATATATGTACGCATGCATGCATGCATTTACATATTAAAAAAAAATTATATAGGCGTATATATATACACATGTATGCATATATAATCATGGTAGAAGCATAAATTACCTTTACGGGCAAACCTTCACAATGAGAATTTATGATGCTTCAATTAATTTTACTCTTTGAGAGAGAAACAAGAATTTATTTATCCAATTTGATGAGTTTTAAACTCCACTAGTTGATATTGTATATGTGGGTGTATATTTGTGTATGTATACATATTTATATATAGAGGTAGACTAGAATTTGATCGAATGGATCTTCATTGATATTTAGTCAAGCCGTGATTAGATAGTAAGAGTCTAAAATCAATGATGATCTATTATTTTTAAATTACTTTCGTTTCAAAAGTCAAGTGAATTGAACACCCTAACTTATCCATTGAGTAGTCAAAAGTTAGATAATTAAAATAATATGAAACAATTCATATTTCCTATACTACTTAATGTGTAGGCTATGGATATCCAAATTATAAAAATTTCGGTGTATAAGCAGTTTAGAGGTAATATATCTCATTTAATTGCTTGGATCATACATGTGCCCATATAAATATCTCTATCCATGGATGCATGCATGCATAGTTATGTTGGGAGCATGGATTGCCTTTATGGGCAAGTCCTCGCAAGGAGAACTTATGATGCTTCCGTCATATTTCATTAGTGGACATTGATGCCTCTATCTTCTGATGGTAGGTATTTGTTAGCGAAGACCCAATAATGATATAGTTTTGTTGACTACTCGATAAGGTGCTGTTAAGATCAAATGGAATGATCACCCAGTCCAATTTTATTGGGCCTCGGTCTTCCATGGTTCGTTGAACACATCCTGAACAAACTCTAAGTTACATGGAAAGCAACTAATGGCTTTCTATCCAACTCCACATCAGGCCCTGACTGTGACTTCTGGAAGGTGATACTGAACGATAACTTAATCCAGTCGATCGCACCAGGAATGCAATTCCAAGAGGATATCACCAAGGTCGCCTTGGGAAGTCACGCGTGAAATAAAGACGTTCTAAAATTATCATACGAAAGGAAAGGGTAGGTGGGCTAACTGTGATGTGGATCTGGCAAACTTGGGTCCAGTCCCACACGAACTCTGTGGAATCAAATGTTGTTTGAGACCGCTTAATCCATTAAATATAGTGGACTTAGTATTTGTAACAATGAGTTTTGTTATCCTAAAAAGATTTCAGATTTGCAAGTTGTCGGCATTAAGGGCCAAGACCGTAGTCGGGTCCACCAAGATGAGATTATGAAATTTGCATGCAATGACATGATAACTTTTTTTTGAGAAATATGATGCAGTGTTCTGACAGGATCCTATGCATTAATGTTGGTATAATTGCACCCATGCCACCTACCCGGATCGAAACCTTAGAACTCTTCCAAGCAGAGGGAGTATCAACCAATTTAGCTAAAGTTGGTCAGCCTTCATGGTAACACTTTAGTGCGTCCCTAAGCCCATGATGGCGAACAAAAATCTTAAACACGCGCGCGCTCTGACAAAAAAATAAAATAAAATAAAATAAAAATATATATATATATATATATATTTAGTTATATTTGAATGTAACTTATATCCGATCACCCCTTCATCTTCGATTCTTGAATGCACATAATTCTTGAATTTCAAAGATGGAATAAAATAAAAAAAGTAAAGTGGTTCTTAGATTCATATGGATCAAAGTGTGGAAAAGATGACTAGATAGTGGATTTGGATATATTCAAATCTGATCATTTTTTTCATTATTAATCCTTAGATCCACATAGTTCATGAATTCTAAAGATGAAAAAAAATAAAAAAAGTAGGGTAGTTCTAAGATTTATATGAATCAAAGGATGAAAAAGATGATTAAATATCAAATTTGACTGCATTCGAATATAGCTAAACCTATCTCCCTTTCTTTCTTTATATATATATATATATATATATATATATATATATATATATATATATATATATATATATATCCTTCAAGATTTATTTAGCTTATACCTCAATCGGCGTGACTAAGGCCTAGCCCACGTTAGTAACCAGGCCAAGTGACGGCCAATGATTACGCCTAGCTGGACGCAACCAGAAGGAAGAATAATCCATTCGACCGACTCAAAATGAGTTCCCATTAGACTAACAAATAAGCCCATGTGTGGCCACACCAAGTGTGTAGGAACTACTGGGCCACGATGGGATCCAAACTGCTCTCTCTGATTGAGTAGCCGTTTCAGTTAGACAACGTCAATGCTGATGTCAGTAGGTTATCTCGAATACAAAGAGCACACAGATCCTCTATAGTGCATATTTATGTAGTGTAGAGTATTATGCATGCCTAAATAGCTGCTATATAAGTATGAACGACAGTGATTATATTTGAAAAAGAGTTAAGGAGTTAGGAGTGTAAATATAGGCATGGATTGTGACTGAATGTTTACATTCGAGATGAAGCACGTAATGATCATACAGATATATACAGCACTATAAAGCTTGCGCTACAGAGGATTTTGTTTACATAAACCATACATCTAGATCTAGTAGGATCTATATCTTCCATCTTTTACATTGGTATTCTGCATTTATACAGATCTAGCACATCAATGCTTTGCAACCATAAATTTGCACTTTATCTGATCGTCCATGTTTGCTCCATATTTCCACGCTCTAGATTGTATCATGTCTCATGATTCATGTTTACTATTGGCATATGCATATAGCTTACTCTAATCTTAGATTCTATTTGATTCAAGTTTCCTTGGGAAAAGAGATTCAATTCATTCTATGCAAATCTTAATTCTATGATGTATACTCATATTTGAGCAGTCACAAGTTAGATCCATGGTCTCATGTTGGTAGATTGCATGCTTAAATTTTACACACGCTAATGTCCAAGATAATCCATTCATGTGTTACATCCTCCTATTTTATCTTAGTAAAATCCTATGATCATGGTATAGACACCGTGCTTATGGTCTAGGTCTGCTCATGATTAATCACATGCAGTTTCATGAACCAATTTCATGCTTCATTCGCTAGAATTACATGTACCTTTGCTTTAGATCAAAACTTACCATTATTTTCTACATACTTTCTTGCGATCCAAATCATTACATGAGCGTGTTATAATTACTCATGGTTACATCCATGTTTCATGAAAACATATGTTTCATGAAAATATTCAAGAGTATTCTATCCAAGTCATGCATTCATCCATATCCATTCTTCACTGTATCACACAACCATCAAGCATCCATAGATTTAATCCAGCTATACTTCATATCCATCCTAAGATGCGAGTACAAGTATTATGAAATCCACCATCCCAGAAAAAGAAATAATAATAAAAAAAACCTTTGGCTTCACACAAAACTCCAACAAGTTTTTTTTTTTATTATATTTTTGGGTGAAATTCGCTTTTAACCTGCTTCAATCAAGATGTCATAGTTATAATTAGAAAGCAACCTTCTGATGCATTAACCTGGTTTAACTCATGTCTATACAAATAATAATAATAATAAAAAAATCTTAATTTTAAACTAGTTAGAGCTTTTAATCTATGGTCATAGAATTTAGTAATTTTAAAATGATGGTGGACGGAAACTCTCATGCAATGGCATTGATGGATCGATCTCATCCCACAGTTTCAGCAATTTGTATTGTTATGACACCATGTTTCAGCTGTATCTAACATCAGGAGAACAGAGAGATTGATTGTTTGATCAAGAGGCAAGCAAATTGGACAATTCACAAGCCAGTCAGCTGTTGTCCCATAACCCTTCGAAGCTTGAAGCATATGCTACCAAAAAGAAAAAAAAGAAAAGAAGAAACAAATGAGGGCAAAGAAGCCACGAAGCGAGAGATGCATAGGTGATATGGTCTCCCGGCCGAGGATTTCTTTCCCGCATGCTTTAAAAAAAGAAAAAAAGAAAAGAAAAGAGAGTCGTGGTCAACATTTTTATGAAATAAAACCAGAAAGAAAGAACAATAATTTGCTCGTTATTATTTAATATTCATACCCTAGCCGTATCATTTGCCCGGCCAAGAATTATAAATAATGCCTGCAGGCAGATTTGAGGGCCAAATGTTCCAAAAGAAATGGCTTGAAAATGTCCAGATAGGGACCATACGAGACAAATAAGAAATAGCAATACGAATGCCAAAATTTTTTTAATGAAATCCAATACTTAGAACCACAAAGATTAAATCAAATAGATTTGAGGTAACGAAGCAGTTTGCTGACACTTTTAGAGCTAATCAGGTATGCGAACAGTCACAGTCAAGTGTTTATTGAATCAAGTGGAGGACCTCCTGGCCAAAATCACTGAGAAACTCCAAGATCTTGATAGAATGAGATGTGAACGGCCAATGCTTGATCTCTATGATATCAGTATTGATGATTTTAGAAAAACATATCCAATTCCCATCAATTGAACATGAAGCATTGGCTAAACTAACAATTAATACTGTCAAAGCATTTTACCAAAGCAACCTTGTCTGATACCCAACTTGCTTCAGGAGAAAAAAAGAAAAAAGAAAAAAAAATGGAAATCAACTCGCAAGGCTTGCGCAATATAAGGCAATGGAGAATGCAAGGCATGTTAGGGATACTTAGTATAACTCCATCACCACAAATCTGCCCTATTTTTGAGAGAAGAATAAAGGAAATTGTCTTCAGGCCATTGCCTGGGAAAGATAAAGAAAATGGAAATTCAAAAAGAAAATTACTAGCGTTTACAAGGATGTCACTGCAGATCCTTTATCGTGTAGTTGAAATGCATATATAGCACATCATAGATTTGACAAATGCTACAACTTTCTCTTCGTTCGTCAGAAGATTTATATATCTCTACATCTACCAAAACATTTGCCATTGTTGAGAAAATATGGGCTCATGAAACAGGATTACATAAAAAAGGAGGTTGTCAGGACATGGTTCTGAGGATTCTTACCAAAGCTTGAGGACAGAAAGTGTAATCCAAAAAACCACATCCCGCTCTCAAATTTCTGACATACCCTGTTGCAGTTCACCTTGAAAACAGTAGCATCCTTGCATAGAATGTCTAGACAAACCAACAAAATCAGTACTTCGGGTACTTTAATCCAGCTCAACTGGTATGATCACCACGAGAGAGAATTCACTTGCAAAATGATAATCAAGCTAAATCTTTTGTTGAAGAACATGGCGCAGTTGAACCTTCTGGCTCTCCATCCTTGCCTCCAGAAGCTTTGCCTTCAAGCTGTGCTTCTGCATGCCCCTTGGCCATTCGATACATCCTTTCATTCCCCGAGTTATATGAGGGTTTAATAAGTCAGGGGAGCTCCATTGCCCTACACTAGGTGAGCTTAGACCCACTTCACCTGACTTTCTGTCGGGAGATAGAGTGGCATTAGATTTTCTACCATTTGACAACCTTCCATTTGTCACCTCAAATGAAATTTTTTTATAATTTTCACCGTTATTTGGACATGATGACCTCCACAGTCTAGATATAGAAGATGCCTTCTTCCTGGACTGCCTTGTGGTTGCAGAACAAACCTCACTGATTTCACTCTTTAACTTGCCATTATCTCCATTCTCATCCCAATCAGTTCCACTAACTGATGCATTGCTTTCTCGATACAAGCCATTCACAGATGGGTCACTCCCTTCTGGTGAATTACTAGATCCCTGCTCCTCAACATGGCTCACTGTTTCCCAGCCACTATCATCTTCTATATCCCCATTGCCCTCAACAATTATCCCATTTGCATATCTCTTCGAGGGTTTTTCCAGAAACACATCAGTCTCTGGGCTTACCGTGTGGACATTGGAGGCATGACTTGCAGGACTGTTCCCATAGCATTGCTCGATCTCTCTTTCATTAGTTTCTTCTCTTGGTTGGAGTTCCTCAAAGACAGAGAAAATGTCCTCCGAAGCAGGAGGAGGCTGGTACGAGAACTCCTTAATGTCTTGAACCTTAACAGAGTTGGCTGCCTCCCTAAGCATCTCTGCTTCTTTCAACTCTGCCATGTCTGGATGAGTGCTGCTTCGTTCTTTGAAAAACGCCTCAAGATCTTTTTGCAGCTTGCTTAGCTGAGAATACTTCTCCTCAAGTGTCAGCTTTGCATCTACCAACTTCATCTGCACCCTCTCTTCACGCCAAACCTCTGCCATCTGCAACATCTTCCTCTCTTCCTCAACTTCTTCACGAATCTTCATGGATTCCCTCTTCAGAGCTTCAATCTCTGCTTTGTCTTCTCTAATTTCCTTTGCCAGCTCATCACATACCTCCTCCATAAGCTCTCGACCCTTGCTTTCCTTCTCGTAGTCTTGCAAGTACTGCTTTGCCGATAACTTAGCCTCAGTAAGTTCATTGACGAGCTTGGAATTCATGATCTCCATCCGCTGCCGGTTTTTTCTCTCTCTGTTGAGGTCATTATTCATGGCATCCATTACAGCTCTGATCTTCTCATGCTCTCGCTTTCGCCATGATGCCTTCTCCTCTGAAAGCTTCTTTAAGAAGTGATCAAGCTTTTTCTTCGCTGATCGCCGTTCAGCCTCGAGCTCAACAATTCGATTGCGAGCCTGCTCAAGCTCTGCTTGAAGAGCAGAAACAACAGAAACGGTAGTCACCTGCTGATCTTCAAGAAGCTTCAGGGGACCATAAAATCTGTTGACGTCATCTGATGCCTTCAAGCACCCATGGTCCCATTTAGTTGCTCTCTCCATTGCACAATTGGATAGCACAGCAGAAGCTTCAAGCTGATTTTACAAACCAAACTAAGTAAACAGTCACAAAGATATAAAGAAAATGACCAACTATTGTTTGGAAATTAGCAGGTAATCATATTCTCCAAAAGAGAAAAAGAGAAGGAGAATGAAATCATTAGTACCTTCTGAACAATGTCATTCTTTGCATCATGGACTGAAATGGGACCAGACGGTTCAATCTTTGTGTTGTTATGAAGGCCATTTATCTTGGGATCACAGTCATAGGGTACATATAGATGCCCAAGATTAGGCTGCAAAGATGAAGAAGAGGAACAAAATCATCAGCAGGAATTTCCAAACAGTAAGGGGTAGATCACCCACGAAAAGCATCAGCATTAGAACCATTGTTATGACCACCCAACCACAGCCAACATCACTATCGTACAACCGATGGTAGGGCCACAGCCAGTATTATCTGATCTTTGACCATTGAAGGTGATTACAAAGAATATGCTAGCTACATTTAGGTCAGAAATCTCTAATTAGTTGAGAAGCAAGACCAATCTAATTGAGCGTATAAGGGGGTGAATCGTCTACATAAACCAAAACATAAATAGAAAATTAAAAATGAGTAGCTCCAACATAGAGTCTTTTTTATACATTTTAAGACAACAAATACCAAATTTTGGTGACAATTCCCTCATACATTGTACCTTCCAGTTTAATGGGAAAACCCACAAGATTTTGAAGGAAAAATTAAGCATTTATCCACTCTAAAATTTCAACAGATAAAGACAAGCAGGGGTGCAGTGAGCTTCAACATAAAAATGCAATCAAATGCAAACTTTTTAACAGATTCTAGCAAAATCCCTCGATCTAAAGCCCTAGAAGAAGCACGGAAAAATAAAAACGGATCTTGAGGTCGTACCTCAAGCCCTAGGCGAGCTACCCTGCGTTTCCCGTCGCCACTGCTAGTCTCCGGGAGCTGGAGATGCCAGAGCCCAGCGGCGAGCTTCCTCGCCGAGAGCGCCGGCGCCGCCTCTCTGGCGGCATTCCGGTGCTTCTTTCGGGTCTTCCCGCCAGCGAACTCCGACGGAGGCTCGGCGGAACGGCCCGCGTCGTCGAACTTCCAGCGGAGGAGGGGAGTGGCGGGGCCGCTCCTCCTCCCGCGGGAGGCAGAGCCGTCTCTCCTGGAGCGGGATCCGGCGGCGGTGCCGGGGAAAATGAGGTGGTTCCCGGTGCGGCGGCGCCGGCAGAGCTTCCGCGGCGGAGGGAGATCCGAGGCGGGGGGCTGCGTTAGGGTTTTGGAGGGGAGAACGGCGGCGGCGTAGCTCCGAGCGGCGGATCTCCTCATGGCCCTATCTTCTCTGCCGCGATTCCGACGCCATTGGAGGTGAGAATGAGAGAAGAAGGAAGAAATCTAAGAGTGAGATGGAGAGATGGAGGAAAGAGAGAGTTTGGAGGGATTTTGTCTGAAAGAGAGGAAAAAGGAGGAGACACGTACGCGAGAGCGAGAGCGAGAGCGAGAGAGATGGAGAGAGAGAGAGAGAGAGAGAGAGAGGATGGTAGTGGCCGTATTGACTGAGATCTAACGCTGGGTTCTGTCGTCGGAGAGAGAGAAATATATATATATATATATATATAACTATAAAAAAAAAAAAGAAAAGGAGTTATTCAAGTTACGTCTTCACGTAAGCTTGTTTCTATGCCAGTCCAGCTTAAATATATATTATATTATTCTCAAATAATAGTGTACATCTATAATATAATATATGAGAGTGGATTTTGATGCATAGTTATTTATTAGAAATACTAAAGCAATCTCTTTGCACGTACACTTTGATCCTTCTCAGAACTAACAATGACAAAAGCATCTTAAACTAATAAACATGTGCATTTCTTTCGTTGAGTTCTGTTACAGGCGGTGCAAAGATTAACTTATTCTATCCATTACACTAGCATTATGATATTATGCTTTTTTTTTTTTTTCTTTTTTTTTTTTCACTTTTTGACCAAGTGATTTAAAGTTGGCTAACATGACTTGGTTGGTCATGATAATAGGCTACAATTTTAGCTTTGGTGAGAATAATATAGTATGGCCTTTCTTGGTTAGCATGCGATTCCTACTTTTATTAAAACAGGGCTTATTTGAGAGATAAATGTTATTAATTATAGTTTGTAATGCAAATGGCTTGAATTAGAATATATATTAATATACACCAAAAGAAATAAATTGAGTTTTGATCTCTACCTTTCTGTTCTACTTTGCAAGTCATGATAAATATCAAGAAGAGACAAATGAATGGTTACTATAAGGAGAGGATAAAATAAATAAAAAATATCTAATGATAAATGCTAACTAACACACACACACACACAAAAAAAAAAAAGAAAGTTATCCCTTCCACCTTTATACTTTGCAAGTGGTATTAAACACTAGCAAGAGAAAAATATATACCAATCATCAAGAGATAAATATTTATCCTATCATTGATAAACACCTAATTTGAAAAGATAAATATTAAGGTTGTAGAAATAAATAGTAGGATTATGCAAGTCATTTCTATTCTTAAAGCTACATTAAATTATATTTTTAAAACATTAATAGTGTAGTTGAGATGAGGGAAATGACTCTTTCAATAAACTTTAACATTATCTTTAATATCTAATTTTGGTATAATGAGATAATTTAAATCAATTTTCTTATAAGTATTATTCAAGTCATATTAGAGACACTCTTTATAATATATCTTTCCCTTTCAATTTCCAACCATCAAGGTTCGAAGAAATATTTATAAAAGATGACCTCTGCTTTAATTCTTAATATTTATGTGTCTTATAATTTTAAAAACAAAATGTTGTCATGCAATAAAGATACACGCAAAATATAAATTGGCATTGATCATATTAGTCGTAGATATGACTAATATTAAAATAAGTAGAGTACAAGATCATTTCAATAACCTTTAGAGCAATAAGTCTTCCCATAATTTATAGGCAACAAAAAGCACTGCACCGTAGAATCTATATACCTTATAACAAAAGTAAGACACTAGGCCATTTTAACAAGTTCATACTTATTCATAAAAATGTAGAACAAGCAAATATAAAACAAACAAACATCTTTCTCAATTTTATCTCTTGACCCTTGGTTATTAACACACTAGCAACCTAGCATAGAGTCAAGAAATGTCACCATCCTTTATTGCTAATTGCAAGCCACTCACAATTGACTATATGAAATACATCATACAAATAGCACAATGAAGTTTATATAAGGGAAGTAAACCATTTATTAGCATAATAATAGGTAAAAAAGATGTTTAAATCTTTCTATATTCAGCTATGAAAATATTACTCGGTATTGCAAGGAAAAGATCAATAGACAATTCACCCCTCATCCTATTATGGATTCTTTGGTTTCTAATTTATTTTCTATATTTTTTGAGCTAAACAATTAGAAACTTATTGGTATAGAAAGGTCGTTGAAATAATTTAACCATAACAAAAAAATAAACAACCCAAAAATGCTTAAAATTGATTTATTTTTTGAAAAAAAAGATCAAGAGCACACGAGGAGCACCGCTCTATTTCTTTTTATTTGTAGTGATAAGTGAAACCTACTTTACTTCTTTTAAAGAAAAATCTAAAAAAAGCTTAATTTTGCTAGATCCAATATTTTAGTATTGATAACTAAAACATAAAAAATAATAAATTATATTGACTACATAATCCATTAAATATTATATTTTGTTGATAAACCTACATATTTTTAAAATTTATCTATATTCTTACAATATAATAAAACTAATCGATGAAGACTTGATATGCCGTTACAACATATTATGATATCTAAATAATAAAATATAAAATTTTGATCTACATGCAACTTATAGATATTACTGAAAAACTTTTAGAGCTCATCCAAGTAAAAGGCACTAAGAAAAAAAGAAACAAAGGAATTAAAAGTATATGAGCCACTTAAAAAATATAAGTAAATATAACAATCATTCTAGAAAATTAAAATTTTACCATCATACATTCTCTCAATGGAGAAATAAAATCAGAAATCAATTTTAGAAATGAACTGATAGATACCTATAACTTGTCAAAGTGAACAATAGCTCTATAATTTCAGTTTTTATGAGCACATGTATAAAGAGAGAGATTTGACAAAAAATGAAAGATTTAGAGAACTATGAGAGAGAGAGAGAGAGGCAAAGAGGAGAGGGGTGGGAAGAGAGGAAAGGGGAAGGATTGAAAAGGGCTCTATCTTTTTTTTTTTTTCTTTTTTTTTGGTCTATTAAGTCCCGAACTCCATTAACCACTTCACTCTATTAATTTTATGCTTTGAGATCCATATCAAATGGTTGATCTGGAAGTCCATGGATCTCCTCTATGCTCCAATAGATTCTAGATAGACCCACTTATATATACACACCATTGTAAAGTAGAAATTTTTGATCTCAATAACTGCTACTTTGTTATTGATACCTGGATAGCTTGATTGAGGAAAGAATAATTATAAAAATTATTTGTATTTTTATAATACTATGCAATGGAAAAAAAATATCCCATTTAAGTTATATAATTACAGCTTCACCCTACACATGCCATAGAGAATCACTGAAGGGTTTCACTCTAGATAAGAGTATAATTTCACCAGCAATTCACATAACCTCGTTATATTTCATAAAATAATAATAAAAAAAAAATCATTCAATGTTATTTGCAAATAATTACGTAAAAATCTTCCTTGTTTGTGCCGCACAGCAAAATAGAAGGTGCTTTTTGGGAGCACTGAAGTATTAAAGGTTTGCAACGCAACAACCCCAAAAAATACTTCCATGCTTTCACGATACTGATCTTTAGAGTGGCGAATAGTTTAATATACTTCCGAATAACTTTGTCCAAGGACGAGTGAAAGGCATGTGACCTCCCTGAAGTTAGATTAGAGAGGTACCAAGAAGCGTGGGCCCTGTCCTCCTCACAGTTCACCCACTGCCAGTTTTTGGTTTTGCATGCAATGACCTGTCACCATTCAATTTGGCCGTAAACGTAAGGTGGTAGGGAACCCCAGTGGTTGATGGCTGGGTCCGGTCCAATGGATCTATTTGCACATTTGTGCCACCATCGATGCCCACATTGTGCTTCCTGTGTCGTTATTGAAGTAATGATCAGAAAAAATAAAGGAGTTCCACAGTATTCATGGGGTTGATGATTATTTGCGAACAGGTTGGAAGTGGGTCAAGGTCCATCTTGAGCCATGCTCATATAGAGAACTAGAGCCAACTTAAGGTTTGGATAACTAGGTTGGGTTGGCTCGCTATAAAATCCAAGCCATGCATGAGTCTAGGGCTTGATTTAGTTTTTCTAACTAACATTTGCAATGTTAAATTTGGAAGCCGTATCTCAAACATGAGTCTTAACTCTGGTACATGTGGGGTTCAAATTGAATTGAAGAGCAAATCCAATCAACTTGACCCACTTGCGGTTCTAATTAATGAGACAATAGAAAGGTGCCAACATTTGCAATATTCATGTAACTTTTCTTTATATAAGCCAAGCCACGAGTTCAAAATATATTAAAATTTTAAAGTGCTTCAAAAGGTTCTATTATTGTATGTCCAGCGTTGATAAAGGTGATCTAGATATATATATATATATACAATGGGAAGATTTTTGAAATACTTAGATTAGGCTGAGTGCCAGAGGTAGAGGATTGTAAGTTCTAGAATTTTAAGGCTTGCAGTCTCGAGTAAAATCCAGTTTAAAAGTTTGGTTCGAGGGGGAATGCCACAAGACTTCTATTTTAATTATTTTGAAGAGCACTTAAATTCAATTAATCCCAGGTGATGGGTCGATATTTACTTCAAATCATTATTTCTCTTATTTAATAAAAACTACCCAATTAATTTTACTCCTCAAGGGACAAATGATGGCAAGATAATGATTTTACTATGGACTCAACAGTCATAAGAGGTTAATATATAAAAACAAACGTAAATATTATTTTCGTGGACTGTTTGCCATGGTCCCACATCGACCTATAAAAGGAATACTATATGTGTTTATAAGCTTGGACTGGTCCTCCATCCTCCTACTGCAAGCTTTTGGACAGAGTTTGTGATAGGTGGTTACCAGAGTTGGGCTCAAATTCATGAACATTGCAATCCAAAATCCCAAAAACCAAGTTCTAGGATAAACTTATCTTAGCTTTTGATAAGCTTGACCCTATCTTTTCGATGGTCCAAGTTCAAAGTTTTAAATTTTTCAGAAAGGAATATTTAGCAAATAACTTGTCAAGAGTATCAATTATTATTATTAATATGTACGCTTAATATACATACTTGTCAAGCTAATACGCTGTGTTAGCACTAGGCTATGACAGTTTGCATTTACTATTAGGATATCTTCATGGAATTAATTAGATGGACAGGGTTTACATTAGAAGGTGATACAATCACAAGATAAACCTAGGAAGTAAGTCCTTGTATTGTACAAATCTATTACTCTCTCTCTCTCTCTCTCTCTCTCTCTCTTTTAAAAATAAGAAAGAAAAAGGAAAAGAAATTCTTACATGTGACAACCATTAACAATATGTACTTTAAAAGCAATTAGTCAATGGGCATGGAACCTTCAATATTCTCCCAAGAAAATATCCTCAGCTTCTGATGGCGATCACAGGTATAAACTTTGTAAAGGCTTTGTTTTTTTAAATGTAAAAATAAGCCCAAGGACAGATGAAGAGGTGAGCGAACAAATAGCGACATTAGCTTTGGATGCTCATAAAACAAGCGAAGGTCGGGCATTAGAGAACAAAAATGGGTGGGGCTTGGAGCGCCATGCTATTCCTGCCATGGGGAACAAAGAGTGGGTGCAAACGCCCATCGACGCTCGCATCACCGGACGGCGTCTAAGGCCGGTAGTTTTTGGCCTTTTTCTCTTGTTCCCCGCACCGGAGATGGGATGTGGCCAATCTTTGGTCCCTTTCCTTTTGTTTTGTCAATAAATGCCCTCACGTTATTCTAATTTTACTCATACTTTTTAAGGGTGGAATCGATATTATAATTCTCCACCACAGAGAAAACTGGTCCGCAAGAGGGAATACTAAGCATTTCACATGTTTTGCGAGCTTCATGTTCTTCAAAGTTTGGGTGGGGGGACCAAACTTAGATAGAGGTCTTCGGAATCAGCCAACCAACCGTATTACTCGTGTAAGTACCAATAGCAAAATTAAACATGATACAAAAATACGGCTCGAATCTAACATAAAATAAGTAAATTTGGATTGATTAACCTTAAATAGGTTTATATGGGAATGATAAAATTGGATACAATTCAGATCTCGCACTTAATGAGTAGATTTAGATTGATCTTAAGTAGGTTTATATCATAATCATATCAGTTATGATAGAAAATAACTATGCCATATCGCGTACGTGTTGACCTATGAGCTCAAATATAATCCAGTTATGATCAGATTGATTTAAAGTTGTTTATATTTTTATTTATTTATGTAATTGAATTTCTCATAGATGACAAAATTTAAATTATTTAGTTTAAATGATTTAGTGTCATGAAATTTTTTTGATGTGATTAAGAATTATACTGAAAAATATAGTTTTTATATAAAAAACATGAAGGAACAAATTAGTATTAAGTGAATTATGTTTATTCACGTTAAGCGAGTTGTTAAGTGAGTCTTGTCTGTTCATATTAATTGAGTTATGAAACCAATCGTGTTATGTCAATCTAATGAGCAGTTTATTAAACGAGCTAAGCATATTATATTGTATTATCTGTTTAATAATCGAGTTGTGTTTATGTTGAAATTTTTAATATGATTAATTACTCATATCATGTTCGTATCGATTTATATAATGTTATATTCTAGTTTTAACATAACACAAACATGATATGATAACACGAATTGTCACCCTTACATAGATAGCTAAAACTAATACATAGGTTTAGGCGAGATGGAGAGAGAGGTTAGATGAGTAGTTCTCAAAGTCGTTAATAGATATTGTCATCCTATTCGTGGAAACACTTGCTCTGACTGAAGGTTGAATGGTTTCAAGGAAAAAAATACTTGATATTCTCATATTATCCCTGTGAAACCTCATGCTACTGAATCTATATATCTATCTATTTCATCATTCAGGAGAAGATGGAGAGTTTAGCTGGACCTATGTATTATTCTTAAAAGAAAAAGTTTTCTAATAACCCTATTTAGTTTGTGTTGCATTAGCTAAGCATCCATGCATGGCTAAAGAGATTCAGATCATTTGTCCATTTGCCCTTCATTTGATGCCACCCCTCCCAATTAGAGAGCTGAATTTCTAGTCAAGGGAAATTTGCATGAAAAATTGGTTTTCCACGAAGTCAGTAGACCAGTTGGTGAACAGGAAACTTGGTTCACTAGTCATGAAATTTAATGATACTTGGAGACCAGATAGGGTCTAGACTGAAGGAAATAATAATAAGGAGAAGTACTAGAATATGGAAAAATTTCATGCCGGACAAAATTTTTGGACTAACAACTTTTAATTGAAGGAAGCCAAACAACTAAATCTTTAACCACCAGACTGCTTGCCAAAAGACATCAAAATCGGATGGGAACTGAATTTTTAGTTTGCAAACATTCATATATTGCTTGCCGTCCTCTTCTTTCTTGTTTCAGATCCATCTCTCTCACAGGACACTGAAAGTTAATAGAAAGATTACCACATAAATTGCCCCATATGTCATGAGAGAGCATGATCCAACTCATACCCGTGTACAAGTGTCAACCATCTAATTTATAACACAAAACAACACTAAAGAGAGAGAGAGAGTGTGATGGAGTGTGTCCGGTTTTATTATTGGTTGCATGTTCTCATGACAGTGAACCATGTTGAATGGGAGGAGTTGTCATCATCTAACGAATTAATGGAGCATGGTATTAGAGATTTCTTACGTGGAGGGGACCGTTCGGGTTTTTTTTTTTTTTCAAAAAAAATTCAGTCAGGTTCAAGTAGGTCGTATGTGTGAGAGATCCGGGAACGAAACCACTAATTAAGACACCCCAAGTGGATTTAAGGGTGGGTTCTAATGGGATTTCCATTCTATAGCCTAAGCAGGAGATGCTTTAAATAGGGCGTTGTGAACCCTATATTTGGGGGTGCTGGACTTGGACTTGTGATGGTGGCTCACTAAGACAGGTCCATTGCATGGAAGCTCAGGAGTACTCAAGGGGAATTTTACTCGTCAAGTAATGGATGGTCTGGACTGTGGGCAATAGGGGAGGTAAGGGTACTAAGCTGAGATAGGAAAAGGAGAAAACAAAATTAGTTACGAGATTTTAATTTCTTTCTGTGGCAGAGATAGCCTCGTAAAGCTCTCTATAATTTTGTACCTAACCGATAATGGATAGGAGATCTTTTAAAAAAAAAAAAAATTTAAAATTCTTTTCCTTCCAAATATAAAAATATACGGCATAAAAAACATGACTAACTAATTCTAAATTTTTCTTTCATATCGCCAGTATCTTCTTCCTCTTCCATCTGAACCAAAACTTTCATAAATTAGAAGGCAGTGGGCTCAAACTAACTGTGTTGGCAAGAGTATAGGATCAATGTCGAATAGATAACTTATTCAACAAGTGGTTTATAAATTCTGACTTTCTCCACATCATCTAAATGTTTTCTTCTTCTTCTTTGGTTTATAAAATGAGGACAAAAGCTTTCCCCAATTTTATTAATAAAAAATCAAAGATTATTATATTTTTATATTAATAATAGAGATAGATTTAGCTACATTCAAATGTAGCTAAGTTTAAATTCAGTCATCTTTCTTTTCTTTGAATCCATACAATTTATAGCTTCTATTTTTATTTTTTATTAAAATATATTAAAATATTAATTATATTTTTTAATTATATTTTTTATATATTTTTATTAAGGGTGATAGTAAAAAAGTTGATAAATAAGATATTTTTACTAGCACTATACAAAATCGCGCATAAGATTTTTACCTTCTATAGCTCATTGTTCAATTCTTTCAAAGCAATTGGATCCTTTTCTTTATTTGAGAATCTTCTCCCTTCTTTCATTCCATCCCAAAGAGTAATTAAGAACAATACAATCATATTTTTTAGCAGGGGAAAAGTGAAAATAGAAGTTACAAAGAGATGCAATTCAAGCAGTGGCGATGCATAGCAGGGCATGGGGAAGACATGAGTTCTTGGTTTTTTCCATTAACCATCCAACACTTTAGAAGGGCACGAGCATTCCCATATCTAATAAGAATGGAGAATTTTGAGAAGAACAGAATAGATTGAGCTTTCTTTTTTTCCTAATTTACTTAGCTAATAAATTTGCCCCCATCTTGGTTTTTGGCACACTTCCTCTATCATAGTTTTAAGGGGAAAAAAAAAAAAAAGTAATCATCGCTGATTGCATTCCAATTCTAGCATCCTATTCTAAGAAATGAATATTATGTGATATATTCAACTTAACTATATAATATATTATATATAAATGCAGTTTGCTAGGTAGGTAATGCTACAAGAAAAATTATAGGCTAAAATATACTTTTAACCCTTAAACTTTTAGTTATTATTGTTATATAGAGCTAATTAAAAAAAAATGAAATATATCGCTCTAATACAGCCATGTGAACTGATTTATAAGATGATATGTTAACTTATTCTATTAATTTTTATTTTTCATGATAAAATATTATAATGCAATATTTTTAAAATATGAGAAATTAACTCATAACAAAGAAAAGTTTAAGAATCAAAATGAATTTTGAGTTAGAGTTTGAGGACTAACTTTATTTTTGCCAAAATTTAGACGCTGCTTTAGTTTCTTGCATGCAAAATAGAGCTCTCCTAATATCAAGTGCCACCAACATCTCCATCCACAACTGGTAAGAGGGTTGTGGCAGGAGGGTATAAGAGTTCTTAAGAGGGTTGTGGCAGGAGGGTATAAGAGTAGAACTCTAACAGGAAGACTCCTTGCGAGCTCTAACGTTACATTCCTTGCTAATAAGAAGCCCAAACAAGGCATCTAAGACCTCCAAACTCATCCATCGCATCTCCTGAGCCTCTTCCATCTCCATAAGGCATCTAAGACCTCCAAACTCATCCATCGCATCTCCTGAGCCTCTTCGCATCTCCAAGTCGGCCTTGGGACAGCAATGGTCCAGCAATAATCTGGGATTACTTTGGGCGCGGCCGAGCAAAGCTTCCGGTTCTATTGGCTCTCTGATCCCTTTATTTTTATTTGGGTGTTAATATATCCAATTTTGTTTGATACAATTTTGTTTGATAAATATGGATGAAAATATAAATATTAATTAAATATAAAAAAGAATCATATCTATACTCATTTTAAATGATTCTATATATAAATTAGATATTGATAGTAGTCAGATGGTTAAGCCTTTTTAATGACCATCAAATCAAATATTTTATAAAAAGTAAGTTAAATCAATATAATGTTAATATGGGCATTGGTTTTTCTTAAAAATTTATGAGTGTTATATAAAATTAAGTAGAATTACTAACAGAATTAGGTATTTAGATGTGCATTGAATAATTTTATATTTATATTTACATCTATTTTTCTTTGATGAATATGTATGGATAATCGAATGCTTAAATTTGTATCGATATTGGG
The DNA here is from genome assembly GCA_017589505.3 of Metroxylon sagu. NCBI lineage: Eukaryota > Viridiplantae > Streptophyta > Magnoliopsida > Arecales > Arecaceae > Metroxylon > Metroxylon sagu. Next base: position 4,859,203 of record JACVBY030000667.1, read on the forward strand.
ATAAATTTGGATTAAAAAAAAAACAAATATCAGCCAATCTACATTCACCATTTTTAAAATAAATATTCTAAAAAGTGCCCCAGTCCTCTGGATAATGAGCTTCTGAACGGCAAAAACGTTTTTTTTTTTTTTTTTTTAATTTTTTTATACGAGCTTTAACTGGATGTCTCTTAAGTTATTTTAATGGGCTTGACACGGGCCAGACCCATAAATGGTTTACCCAGGCCGATCCTAGCTCACATCAGTTAAGCTTCAAAAGCCTTGGAGCCTGACCTGAACAAATAAATTCAGGCCGACCTAACCTGATTCAAATTTGTTTGCCCGATTGATCCAGTCCACCATAAAACTTTATAATTTATCGACTGATATTACAAATATGATTATAATGTATTTACTAAACTACTGGTTGGGATTAGAGGGACTCTAATTTAAGGTGTAACTTGTTTTTGGTAAAGTGACTGGAGGTAACTACCCAAAACAGAATATATATTACGTATTCGTGATAACAACAATCACACAAATAGCGATCGTATTATAGTTCCAAATAAAGCATAAAAGACTTAAAAGTTTATTAGATCCCGATAATCTTGTACTCGATAATCAAAGTACTGGAATGCAAGATTATAATATTTGGTTTGCTTTGATAATATTAACTCAGGTTCTTAGGTACCCAAGATTTCATATTATCAAATTTTTAAATTTTATATGTATTTTCTTATAAATATTTTTTACCTTTCAAGTAACCATATTTTTTTTTTTAAGACTTAGATACGAAATGTTCTAGTAAAACATAAGAATTATTCATAAAATCATTTTAAAAATATTATATATTTAATTATTATACATATTTAATATATATTATATGTAAATAATATATAATATATAATATATTTAGTAATATATTATTTTTTATAATTTATATTTCATAGTATTTAAATATTATAAATTATTTTAAATATAATAATTTAATATGCAAGAAAGTTAAAATATTAATAAATTTAAATTTAATATTTATATTATTATATAAATATATAATATTGTTTAAAATGTTAAATATTATATTAATTTTAATTTTAATATAATATATTATATTATGTATTTAATATTAAATATAACTATAATATTAAATATCTAAATTTTTAAAATTATATTAAATATACAGTTTAATTAAATATTATTAAATATTTATAGAAAAGATAAGAGCATGATATGAAATTATCAGGCTTTAGTAATTTAAATATTCAGATTTCAAAAGGGAACCAATTTACCATGATTTATGGTAATTCTATATTATCAAAAACCTTATATTATGATCGAAATTATCATATTTAATTGTGAGACATAATAATTTGTATGTTGATCATAAATTACTATGATGAATTATTACAAACTAAACAGTTCTTTAAGAGTTCTTAAGCCAGTTAACTAATGAATGCGAACTTTGGTTCTATATTAAGTGTGCATATTTTTGGACCGACTTAGCCAAATGGCTCCTTTGATGAGAAAGCCAACCTCAACAAATCTGAGATCTATCATATTTGACGAATTAATCGATAAAGTTTTCATCAGCCAAAAAAAAAAAAAGAAAAAAAAAAAAAAATCCTAGTCACTGGTCCATGAACCTTTAGGAGTGCGAAGGTTCTTCTCTCCTTGTTTAAAGGCACCATGCCTTGGTAAATAAGATGTGTCAAGGATATAATGCTACTCTCTAACAAGCTTGCGCCGAGACCTCAAAGCATACCTTAGGAGCAATTTTAGTCAGCAAAAATCTAGGCCGAATTTAAAACCAAAGTAGTACTTGCTCTGATCCATTTGGCCAATCAAGTGTGCAAGTAACCCTCCTTGCCTTTCCCTATGCATGATCTCCATCAAGGCTCGTCATTCCAAGACCAAATGGTAAACCATGTAGCACCTGATTAATATGAGTTGCATTGATCGCAGAGTCAAGAGAGAACGATCCAATAGCTGATCCAGTGGTCCCAAAACTCTTCTGATAATTTACTTCATACTAGTCAAATGTTGGTAGGTTGCATTGGTTGTGAATCAATAACTTTCCCTATGCATTGCTTCTTTCCCCTAGCCATGTTAGCAAGAAGACTCGCTTTACTTGAAAAACTTTGGAAGGAATAATGTAAACTGCTTCCCTTTAATCTCTGGCTCCTGCCACAGCTTGCATGTCACGAACCACCTACCATTTTTTCTCAGACGCACAATCGCTCACGGATGGTATTTCATCAATTCATTTCATGAAGATGAAATGATTTGGCAAACACTTTTACTTAGTTCCAACCTTTCTTTTCTTTCACTGTTGTTATTTCATCATAATGTCTCTAGGTTTGATGGACCCAGCAGCAGCCAATGAAGTAGCAAAGATTAGACAAGAGTTTTGAGGCCTCAAAGCACTTCACCTAACATTAGTCGTGCAGGATACGTACTTCCTGACCGGTTCAACTCCCCGCCTGTGCTAAGCATCAAGTTGCATGAGACAGTCATTGACATCTTGTGAATGGAAAAGGAAATGAAAGCTCAAGGCGACCATGGCACGGCAACCCATGTTGCTGTGGGCAACCAGCAATGAAACTTGGGGCTATCAACTTGGACCTGGAAAAAGACTTCTTAGACTTTGGAATACACCTAATACAATACTATTATTTTTGCAAGTAGGAGATAAACTTTGGTGCTCGGCTGGACTTATGAATAGCATGAAAGTCTAATAAGTGACAGATTCCATTCAAGGGATGCAACTCACACTAAGTTGACGTACTGAGATTCCCATATCACTCCCTTTTCATACTGATTAGCATTGTTCAGTCGAGCCATAGACAAATTCAACTTTGTTTTCCGTTTGTTAATCTTAGTTTTCGCTTAATCATTTTCGCTACATACAAATTTTTGCTTTTATCCCATGTAAATTCTTTCCAAATTTCTCTCCCATGATATTCTCTCATCAGATATTGCCATCTACCCAATGATAAGGTGGCATTTGTTTTCCAGCTTCATTTATCATGCTTTTTAACAATTGTTTTGAAAAATTGAACCCAAATCCAACCCATCCAAAACCATTCGCGGACGCTTTAGACTTGCGTTTGATTACGTCACCAGCCACCCAGGGCCAGCACTACCATATAGAACCATGAAAGCATGATAAAATTTACCTTATTTTTTTATCTACTGATGCGTGCAATATGTGCTCAACTCTATCGGAAGAGATTTTAAGTTTCACGCCAAGCTAATGATAGCTTAGCCAACCTTGATCTTAATGAGAATTCATGACATCACCCTTTATCTTTTTAGTTTTAATTTCTTTTTGCATCAGCTCTTTTTCTTTACTCTTTCCACAATCTTGTTGTGCCCACACCGACTTAGCAACCACATCGAGAGAGAGAGAGAGAGAGAGAGAGAGAGAGAGAGAGAGAGAGAGAGAGAGGAGATTCCTAGTTTTTTGAAATACTTTTCTGAACCTCATAAAAACCATCAGCTAATCCAGTTTCTAATGACACACCGCATCGTTTGGGGCCCAACGAGTTAGGTTTTGGATGTCATTTGAAGCAGGAGCACTCACAATTTTTCATCTAAAAATACTACAAAGAATTTTCCATCTAAATATACTTTTAAAAAAATATAAAAATTTCTCAATTAACTTATTTTCTACCTCTGTCAGCTTAGCCATACAAAAGCCAAATCACACTAAGACCCCAAATAACCCTCACCTTCAGTTCCTTTCTGCCTTAATCAATGTTTAGTCCTACATTATTCATACAATAAGCAATTTAGGATACTTATGTACAACTAAAAATCCTAAATAATATTTTTTAGCTAATTTTTTTAAGTGAGATCGCGTGTTATTACAAACAGTACGAGTATGAATCCTAAAAAAAAAAACTCACGATATTTATAAATTAGATTGAATTGAATTTTAGCTTTGGATTTAAATTTAGACTCTCAGTGATGATGTTTAAACTTAAAAGTGAGAAGAGTATGTGAAATACTATACTAATATGTATTTATTTTTATATTAATTATACAAGTATAATTCGAAATCCCACTCACTTATGGTATGCAAAAGAGTTTTGAGCTTTTAATAAAACATAGCAACATTTTTCACTAGATCTGACTCGATATCAGGAATGAAATAAAATATTAGTCTAGGCTGGCAGATCGGCCCCTTGACTCGAGACCTACCACCCATGAACTAGGAGGCCTGTGTACTTGAATCAAGTTGCCATGGTGGACCGAGGATTTCCCATAAATTAAAGTCAAAGCCACAACTTAGCGTTTACTTCTATATATATGCCATGAAAAACTGATTATTTAGAGCAATAGTACCTGGAGAAATTCCAACGATTAAGGTACGTAGAGCAAGATGCTTAGAATATATCGCGTTCAGACTTGAGCAAATAGAATATAATCTCTTTGCTCCATTGCACGGCAAGCAATTTTTTAGATGTTCCTTTCGAAGGGCCTACTACAAATCCTTTCATCAAATGGTTAGGTACCCAAGCGCATCAACCCATTGTTTCCAGACCAGCTAAGCAAACAAACAAGGGGCACCTTTCAAGTTAACTGTGTGCTGCCCTAACTTTATGACATGTGCTTTGATAAGTTGCTCATGACTCTTTACGCAATAGCAAGTTAATTTCATGCATATTGTTTGATTTTTCTTTTTCTTTTCCTTTTTCTTTTTTCTTTTTTTTCTTGTTTTACTTTGTTGATACAGGGGTTTTCGATGCACAGCACATCCCTATGCATGCTAAAGTAACTTCAAGTTGATTCATTTCTCCTTCACTAAAATAATATTGATAGGAATATATATATATATATATATACATAATGAATTAAATAAGAAATAATGCAACAACTTGATCTTTCATGATAATTTAAAGCCGCTTTAAAAGTATATAAGGCTCCCAATAGTGGACTTCTTCCAAAAATTGCTATTACTTCATAACATGATTTCATGGATCAAATCTCAAGCGTCATTGCTTGATACATTTTTATGTGAAGACTTCTAGGGTTATAGCAAAAGATAAACCATATTAGAACGTTCTTAACAAAATAATTTTCTTGAATTTTGATATACTAGCAAAATTATTCACTAGTAAACTTGACCGCACATCTATAAATTTAATTTAATTTTTTTAAAAGATATTAGTCTGATTTTAACAACTATACAACCCCTGTCCAAACAATTAGTTTAAAGATTATAATGTTAGTTTTTGGCTATTATCTCATTCTAATAAATCACAAATAAGCTTCTCTTTCAACTTAGTTTTTGGATCCTTACATTTCCAATGTACTCTTTAAAATTTTATTAGATTAGTCGACATATTGATCCAAATCCTAATTTATGTCTATTGCGCATGACTTTGCCCACATTTTCATATCATTTTTGGATTAGCCAACCATGCTAATAATAATATTCTCTAAATTGCTAAAGAATACCAAATTTTTAATTCTAAATATGGCCAATAATTTCCTGAATCATTCTGAATAACTGAACTAATCAAGAAATCAAAAGACTCACATTCTTTCTTCTTTTTTTTTTAAAGATTCTACTGCACTTTTTAATGAGTTGAATTCTTTTAGAACTTTAAACAAATTGTTCACGTCTTTACCAAATTCCAAGTCCTTTCCGCCTTCTTTTCTCCCCAAAACCGCAGCTCTGAGTGCCTCATGCAAACATCAATAGCTTTTTTTTAAAAAAAAAAAAAGTAAAGAATGGATAGGCTTAGCATTGCTTTGAATCCCATCCACCAGCCAGCTGTTGATGTTGATAGAATTGTTCATATCGAAGCTGCGGACTTCATCACTGCTGAACAGCTTGCGCCCTTCCACGCTGTAGAGAAGCCGGCGGAATTTTGCCGACGCTTTCATTATGGAACGCAGTTCGGCTGTTTGTCCCGTGCGGAAACCATCTTCCCCAGGTGATGGGGCGTGCTCCTCTTGGCTAACAACGTCGGCCTGTAATTTTTTTTTTTTTTTCATTTTTTTTTTTTGAAATTTGCTTTAGTACTCGTTCAGTTTATATATATATATATATACAAAAGGATCCTAGTCATCCATGAAATGAAAAATATTTATGATGTTTTGATAAATAAACTGCTTTCCAGGTCATCTCGTTAGCTCTGACATTTAGTTGTCCGTGGAGCTACGTGCCACTAGATTTGTTGGCTAACAGCCTTCTCTTTCTCTTCCGCTTTTACGTAGCATTGATTGAAAACGAACACCATGTGGTCGTCCCCTCTCCATTGATTGCTGAGCGGCATTATTTAGTCAAGGATCAGTATTGCATCTTATCCGCATATTGTAAACGCCCCTTCACGCATGAGTTTTTTTTTTTTTTTACTGAAATAATTTGATACTTGTTTGTTAAAGCTGATTCATGAAAATCAATCAAGGTCAACAAGGAAAAAAAAAAGTGAATTAAGTCTAAAAATTAGATCTAATTTAAATTTTAAAATAAATTTAAGTCTTATATTTTCTAACCTAACCTGCTCAACCCCAATTTATCCAGATTATAAATCATAATTATATATTTTTTTTTATTCTAATAATCTTTATAAATTCATTGAATGACCTTTAATTTAAACTTTTTTTTTTTTTCATCTTAACAACTAAATCTTCTCTCATCTTTTTTTCTCTAATTATATATAAATATTTATATTTTATTATTTATTTTGATAGATCCTTATTTATAATATCTTTAAGTATATCAATAAATATTTTAATATCATAAGTTATAAACTTAAAGAGAATCATTTACTTAAATAGAATTAAGAGTTTTTGAATAAAAATTTAAGTTTAAGTTGATTTTTTTAATCTCATTTAGATTTTTTTAATTGATTTATAGTTGATTATTAATCATTAGATTTTAGCAATAAAATAATAGTTAGATGTTTGATTCAAATGCAATATTTTGAGTTGAACCCAGATAAATCTGAATGATCTGTTGAATTTAAAATTCCTTCCATAAATTCAACCCGATCTGTTTGCAACCTTAGCTACAAGCAAACATATATACAATTATGATAGTGGGTTTGGTCATTGATGCCACATATTTAAGACAAGCCGAACCCCAATCAATCGACTAAAACTAGTGCCATGTATCATCAATCAACATACACTAGTGACCCAGCCTCTAGCAAACATACAACCATCTCCATCGAATCGTTCACTAGCGACCAACCCATCATGATGATTGTATGTTGACAACCATCCATTACAGATCAAACTTGATTGTGGCATGAGAAAAATGGTGCAATTCATTAGGGTTGGGGTACCAACCCCAATCCCTTGTACCATATTTATTATGAAAGAAAAAAAAGATTTAGTCATAGATTAGGTTTTGCACCATTTATTTAAGATATTTGTTCAAATAATAATCGAAACAATAATTTTAAGATGCACAATCACCTGTTAAAAGTTTGGACTTAATTCATATTGAGTCCATCCAAATATGGACCATACTAATATATCCTTAGGTTTTGTTTTAGCTTTTATATTAGACTTTGCAATATCTAGGAAGCCTCCAAAGTAGATATTATTTAGAGAATCAAGTGCATTAAGCATAGGAATTACGATATCAGATTTGCCTTTTTGTAACTATTTGGATGAAGATAACCTCCATATATATTTAGATCAAGTCAGGGGGTGAGAAGGAGATCAAGACACATTGTTGGAGAGTACGAGGATTGTATCCACCTCTTCTTTCTATGTTGTTGGCATGAATGAATAAGGAGTAACGGTCCTGATGGCATCATGCATGGTTTTATTATAGGTTTTAGTTACCCCATAAAAATAATATTGAAAGCTTTAGTATGAATATTTGATAGTTGATTAAAATTTTTAGTTTTTTATTAATTTAGAAAAAAATCTTATGATGAGTGTTAGAAAAGAAATGAATACCATTAGACATATTAATGTAATAAAAGATATATAATAGAGTAGTTACTAGTGCAAGAATTACTGATGGTAATATTAATAAATTTTTTATTACAACAAGTTTGCATTAGAGATCTACTTTTAATTCTTATCTTTTTACTTTAGTTATGCATGAACTTACTAGGTATATTTAGGATGATATTATATAATACATATTATTTATAAGCGATCTAATACTAGTAGATAAAACTAATATTGGAGTTAATTGTAAATTAGAATTATAAATAAATATATTAAAATCTAAAGGTTTTAAGTTAAGTTAGAATAAAAACAAAATACATAGAATATAATTTTAGTACAATTAGAAATAGAGACGAATGTAAAGTAAAAATTGAGAACCATGAAATGTCTAAAAATAATTATTTTTTATATTTAGAATTGAGTATTCATAAGGAGATATTGAGGATGATGTTATTTATAGGATTAAAGTAAGATAAAATGGAGAAGTATAATTGAAATATTATGTGATCATAGAATATCTATGAAGCTGAAAGAAAAATTTTATAAAATCGTCATAAGATTGGCTATACTTTACAGTACGAAATATTGGGCAGCTAGAAATTACATGCAATTAAGATAAATGTAGCTAAAATAAAAATATTAAGATAGATGTACAGTGACAAATAAAAGATAAAATAAAAAGTAAAGTCATTCATAAAAAAATAGAAATAACACTAATTTAGAATAAAATAAAATAAAAAAACGACTTAGATAGATTAGATATGTATATTACAGACATAAAAATGTACTTATATGAAGAAATGATTTGATATACGTAAAAGAAAAAAGAGACGAAGGTAGATCAAAAATTCCATTGAGGAAACGATAAAGAAATATTTAAAATCTTTGTATTTTACAGAAAATATGACTCAAAATCAAGCAAAATGAAAAAAAAAGATTCATATAGTCAATCCCAACTTATTTGAAATTAAGGCTTTGCTTTTATTATTGATTAAAATTTTTAAAAATTAAAAAAACCCTGTATTTAATAATTAATCTTGTGTTCACCAAGATTTTGGAAATTAGGGGTTTGTTGTGTAGTCCATTCTATATAAAAATCTTTTCAAGAGGTAAAAAATTTTTAAAAATAATTGTTATTTATCAAGATAATAAAAATCAAGATTTTAGATTCATTAGATTAGTGAATATTTTATATCAAGACAAAATCATACCTCATTCATCATATAAATGATCTAGTAGCTTGAGGACAACTCTTATTTCTCAAAATAAACACACCGCTAAAACTCTTATTTCAACGGCAGCATTAATTGGGTCTTCCTTCGAGTAGACGAATAGCCAAGCACATCAAAAATTGGTTTGGACATGAGGCCTTTTAGCCTCGGCTGATCAAGTTTTTACATTTTAACTTCTTTGTTTAGCGTCAAGTTAAATTACTTGCAGCCCTTCTTCATGAGGGTAGTTCCCTTGAAGAACTCAATTCATTTATACTTCCCTGATTTTTTTTTTAAAAAAAAGAAAAGGTCATTGATTTAGCTAGTAAACCTAAAGAGTCAAAACAAATTAAGAAAAAATATGAGTGAATTGATGAAGCAAATTCAGATCCAACATGCATCCAAAACGTACGAATTCAATTGGATCCAAACCTTACCCAACGTTGAGATTTGTGGTTTATAATTTGAAGGCTGAGCTCTAGAAGGTTTGGTGACAAACCTTACAAAATTGACCCAACCCTGCCAAACTAGTTCTGATTTGATTAGACCTCATCTGAATTAGTTTAAAATCTGGGACTCAACTTCTAAGCTCATAGGTCTGACTCGGATGCAATCCAAAAAGGTAACTAAAAAGTTACTAAACCAGCTCTAGGTAAAAATATTAGAACCAAAGCCAATTTAAGTTTGTTCTGAGCATGGCTTTACATGGATCAAGCCAACCTAGCACTGCTCGTGGGATCAGTGGCCGTAGCGATACAAAACTCAAAAAAGCCTCATCATCTACGAGGATGAGCAGAAAATGATCTCTTCCTCTGAAGTTGAAGTAATTTGGACTTGGATTCATGCATTGTTAATGACACAAAAGCTTGTTAATTGAGTTCCTCAATAAATCGGCATGCTCGTAGCGTGACACTGGAAAGTTTATAATACTACCTTTCGTATCAAAGCCAGGCCACACATGAATAATTTGTCTAGGCCGCAACATTATCACCACCGGGTTGGAGTTAGTCATTTCTTTTGTGATTGACCTTTTTGACGAATATCACAACTATCTTTGTTTTTAATTTTTTTTTTGATGAACACCATCAATGTCACGCTACTTTAGTATGGAAATAATCCATATATAAAATTAGGAAGCAACGCGTTAAGAAGAGTTTGAAGAAGCAAAGAGGAGAGAGGTCACAAAAGAAATTCTCGAGTGATGAACAATACAAGTAGCCATCTAATTATTTGCAGCTCTACCGGCTACTCTGATCATGTAAATATGTAAAAGAGTCAATCAAAGAAATCAAACTTCTAGTAGCACTGGACTCACCGTATCAAGGGCCATGAATCCCATAAGGTGGAAGTTTTGTGCCACGTAGTGTCGAGCATAGTTAGATGACTGCTGCATGTTTTATTTTAGCAATATATATATATATATATATATATATATATATATATAATAAAGTATTAACTACATGGCATACAGACTGCCGTTATATGCGAAGATAATCTTTCATTCACGGATGGAAGCGATGCCTGCATTAAAAAATTAATACCATAAAGAATCTCAATCCGGTCTCAATTTTAATTCATAATATTGATACTATTCCTACATTTTTTTTTATTTTTTATTTTTTACAAAAATTATTTTTATTCTCGCTCCAATCTATCTTATTATTTTATTTTAGTTTCATATGATATTTTTATATCTATAAAATTATTTTTATAATTTTTATTAATAATTGAAATATATTATTAAAAAATAAATGCAATGGGAGGAACATTTTTCCTCCACATAATCAGAACAGGTAAAAAAAAACTATACTTGCATGAATGGATCAGACGGAATTATTTTCTTCAGGAGCGATAGAGACGGAGTTGATTTCCGCCCGCTTGGTGCCGTTGGTGGCATATGGGTCACACGCTATGCTATTCCTAACGTAGGAGTCGTGGGATCCGCTTTAATGCTGTCAATTGCTCGCAACTCCAGCGCGAGGTGACTGGTGGCTGTCGACAAGAACCAGACTGACGTGAGATGGCCGTGAAAACGTAACCTGTGGCTAAAAGTAATTACAGACTGACGTGATTTGGTGAGCATCCCTGGTGAAAAGAAAAAAAAGTGAAAGCACCCCTTGATAAAAATAATTTAGCAAAAGATTCCCTGATGATACCTTGTTCACACCTATTCGTTAAAAAAAGGGGAAGATTCCTCTCACAGCTCTTTTCCATGCCAGTCTTTGTCGATGGCTAGGTCCCCAACCCACCGCTACCTGCTGTTTTATAGCTATTAAAATTGGTAAAAGGTTTGGATGTTGTCTCTTTTCAAAAACAAGAAAGCTACGACGCATTCAATCAAATGAGCCAAGTGTCACGTGAAAGGATTGAATCGTGTTGCAAAATCTTACTACCATTAAGCTTAGAAATCACTTTTCTATGAAGCTCTTGCAGGGTTAAGATGGTTGAGAGGCTTTTCTCTTGTGATGTCTTGTATTGTCTAGTGAAGTAATTGAGCTGATGAAGGCAACTTCCTACGAAGCCACCGTGAGAATATTAGTCCATTGCATCAAGCTTTCTAGATATCAACATTGTCGGCACGTGGTTTACAATATATTACCTTTTTAATTATTAAATTTATATTATTATGCTAAATAAGCCTTGTATGCATCTTCCTTAGAAGATAATTCAATAGACTTGAAAGCATAATTTTCATAGTCTAAGGTACAAAAAGACTGCAATAGAATGGTGTGGCAAATGTTGGTTATCCTTCCCTAATAGGAAAAATCATCTAAAGAGAATGCGAGAAAGATAAGTATACAGCAAGGTTTAACTAGTTAGGTTACTTTTCACACTAAGATGACTATTAGAGAAGGAGCTTTGGGATTAACTAGAGCTGTCAACAATCTCCAACAATGATGTTATCATGGCCGACGTCATCACAATTAATCCTTAAATAATCTCAATGGTTGCTTCCATTATAGTTAAGAGTTCATCAAGGATAAACATTGGTAACTCTTTAGAGAGAACAATCATTGAGATGCACCAAGTAATGGTAGCTATCATGCTTCTATTCTAGCTCAAACATTTTGATATTTCTCACCTTATTAAATTGCATGCTAGAATAGAAATTCTTGCATAGAATTCATTTTTGCCTTGATTTGGGGTTTTTTGACAATCATTTTAGAGTTTTCACCATCAAGAAATATTGGTCCAAATTTAAATATCCAACAAAATCTTTATGAGTGATTTCTTTTAAAGTGAATCTATCGATATCATGCCCTTCAACTTAATCCATATTTTAGACCCATTCAGTCAACCTTCTTTATATCTAGTCAATCTACTTACAATTTCACATAGTATTTAAGATAATTTTCTTTTCAATAGGATAATGGCGTCAAGTAAATAGAGCTAAAACTCATATTAGGTCTAAGATGAATTAGTTTAATGTTGGAGGTAGAAAATATAGCAACATAAAAAGCATAACTTGCTTGTTGACATCATAATGGTGTAAAAGATTGTACCACATATTTTATATTTATAATATATATATATATATATATATATTTTATACATTTACTTAGCTAGCACTCTTTTATCACAACCTTGTTTACTTGTAGTTTTCATTAGATTCTTCTTTAGCAAATGCATGCAACACCAGTGAGTTATCAGTAATTAATAATTAAAAACCTACATGGAGGGTTGTAACCACTAGGCAACTCCCTGTTTATAATTATATCCATAACATTCTAGATATGGATATAAGATTGCCAACCTATTGTTATATGTTTTATTTCAAAAAAAGATTCGTTCTGCTCTTAAACAACAATATTGATACTATTGTTATATACAAGTTTGAAGCCAGTGAATTATATAATACAACCCAATTAATTAATTTGAAGGACAAGAAAGCCTCCTCACGCGCATCGAGCAACTGCTGCCAGCATCAAACACACGGCAACAGCAACGCCAACGCGGCGCTGCCAAGTGCCAAACCGCGCTGTGACAAAGGTTTCAAAAAAATAATATTTATTAATTAAACATTAATCAACAGCACTTAATAATTTAAAAAGTAATAAATAATAAGGTAATTATGGGGGACGCGCGGGGCACGTGACGGGGGCAAGCCCAAGCCCGTCGGAAACGAAAGATTCCCTGGCGGAACCGCGTTCACACGGCCCCCCGACAACCGCAAGCAAAAGATTCCTCCCCGAGTAGCGTTCGCACGACGTCGGAGCCTAACTTTCTGCGGTCCCTCTCGCGGCCGGTGAGGCGCCGAAGGGACGACGTCAGCAAGGTGAATGCCACGTGGGGCAAAACAAAAGAAAAAAAAGGAGGAGAAGACGACTCTTTCTTGCTTTGGACGGCGTTGGCTCTTTCCTCGCATTTATCTCTCATCAAAAGTCTCCAAATCCCCTCTATATATAGGTTGCCACCCATCTGCCTACGTCTTCTTATTCTCTTGCATTAGAGAAATCCAAGGAAAAGAAAGGCAAAGAGGAGGCGGTTCTTTTGGTTCTCATTCGCAGAAGAAAGGGGAGAGAGAGAGAGAGAGAGAGAGAGAGAGAGAGAGATGGGGAATTGCATCGACCACCAGAAGGCGGCGACGTGGGTCGACGACGATGAGTCGGGGGCGGCTGAGAGGCCCATGCATTATTCAAGGAAAGAGAAGGCTCGAGAGGTGGCCGCCGAGGAGGAGAAGGGATTGTTAGAGGGGATAGCAGGGGCGGTGGCTTCCACCGAGGTGAAGGTGAAAATTAGCAAGAAGCAGCTGGAGGAGCTGCTGAAAAGAGTCGAGGAGGGCCAAGGAGTGCCGATCCAACAAGTGTTGACAGAGCTATTGAACGTTGGTGAGGTTGCTGCTCGAGAACACGAACAGCACTGGAGACCTTCCCTACAAAGTATACCGGAGTTTCCCGAATAGAAGTGGATGGTAGGCTTCATGCATGATGCTGATGCTGATGCTGATGCTGATGGTCTTTCTTTCTTTCTTTTTGTTGTTTTTGAATTAATGTATATCCTTTTAACCCCATTTCTTCCTTGGAGGATTAGCTTGTAGATTTTAGACTAGGTAATGTAAATTATATGGAGGAGGAGTGGAGCTCCAAGGATTTTTCTTTTGGCTTTTTGGTCCTGTTGATTGTAAGCATATTCGTTTGAGTACACATATATATCATATATGATTGGGTTCTCTCCATGCATCTCTCTCGCTTTTCCTTGGCCATGAGGAATCCAAAGGAGAGGAGCTTTTGTTTGCCAGAGATGGCAAAGTGGGTGGCGGACAAGGAGGCCATGATTCAATTCCTCTCTGGAGGGGATTGGGTAGTGTGGACTGCCACCCGCTAAAGCCAATGGCAAGGATCCCAAGTCGCGACGCACGTATAATTTTCATGAGGGACCGGATCCAATACAACACGGTTGTGGTGGCATCTACCACCGGCCAGAGTTGTTGACCAGCCATCCAACATAATTTGCAAGCTTCTTTCCTTGGAACAAAACAGCAAAATTTCCTTTGAAGACTCTCCGTCTACCAAAAAAATATCAAAAAAAAAAAGAGAGAGAGAACGAGAGAGAAGATTGAAGGTCACATTTTTGGAATAGACTTTACAGCAAAAAAAATTGATTTTTTTTTTTTTTTGGCGAAAAAAAAAGTTCAGGTTTTGAATTAATTTATGTGATCAAGGAATAAGTTCTGACTACCGAGAGATCTACCTTATTATTATATCTGATTATTCGAGAAGATTAGAAAGGGAAGCTTCTCTTTCCGCGAAGGTTCGCTTGTCACGGAAGAGTTGCATAGGTATAAACTTATCATCAATCAACAAATGGAAAGATGACACGTATTGCATTCCTACATTATTTCGATAAGAGATGGATGACCATGGCATGAAACGGATGGAGCTTGGCCCCCCGGAAGCGGACATTGTCTCTGTCTGTCAACTAGTTATTAATTAATTTTTAGCAATCTTCCGCTCAAAATTTAATTTGTTTCTCAAATATTTAATTATTATAATTTAATTTTTTATATTTTAAAAATATTATATTTCAATGTTTAGTAACATAGGAATAATTAAAATTGATGGAATGATTCTGATACAAATATATGAACTAATTGGTAGGGTAACATGGCAGTTATTTTTTTATTTGAGCCCATTCCATATAATGTAACATCAGAAATATAGTATTCTTAAAATATTAAAGATTAAATTATAATAATTAAAAGTTTAAGAATTAAAATAAATTTTAAATGAAAATTTGAGGACCAAAAGTATTTTAAGCTTTTTTTTTTTTCTCAAATAATGATGACATTTCTAAGAGTTACCTTGCTTAATCTCAATCGAACTATTTAGTAACCTGCAATAAGAACACAGTAAACTTTCATGTGCTAATTTAATTTCAATTTTTTTGAAATAGATTATATATATATTTAGGAATTAGTTGCCATGGGATTTGTTCCTTTCTTTCTTTTCTCCAAACCTTGGTTTGGTCTTCATAGGATGTTTCTCAAGTGTTTGACGTGATCCAATGATTTCTTTTAATTTATTTATGACTTTTCTCAAGATATGTGAAAGCATGCCATGTATCCATCTAGCCTTTATTTTTTTTATTTTATTTTATTTATTTATTTATTTTTTATACCTCCCTTCTGAGAAGAACTCTCCCAATCATTTTCCATAATTTAAATCTCCAACGGGTCAGGGTCATATAAAAAATGTAACAAACGGCCAACCACCTGAAACTAGTGAGAGAATGTTTGGTCCAAACGCCTGTAACATGGCTGGTTTGGTACCGCCAACTCAGTCTTCTCTTTTAATACCATCCACCTACAAACACCATTGAAACATTGGGGGGCAATAAATTAGGTTGCCCGGACAGACGAGCTGGTACGTGGGTCCCTTTCTTTTGTGGATGGAATTTAAAGGTGGGGGCAAAAATTTTGTGTAGCACCAAGCCTGTCGGCGCTCCCTATTGAAGCATAGAAATCCAAGAGAAATTTAAATTTGTATCACCTGAAAGAATTTTAAGTTGGTAAAGAGTATGCCATATTTTGAAAAAGGATAAAAGAAAGAAGGGGAAGGCAAGTTTCTTTTGATATTATTTATGATATTTATAATATAATACACATGTCGAAAGATGATCTAAATTAGAGAGGAGTTTCTGTCAAGCAAATTTGGCATCAAGGAGAGCTTAAATTCTCTTTCATTTTTTTTATCTAATTCTTTGTTTGAATGCAAGCGTTCAGTTCATACATACATACATGCGGTAACCATTTCATGTTTAATATCTTATACAAGTAGACATGTTTCAAATTGAACAGAAAATGATCATTGAAAAACCAAAGATTAGCAATGAAATGCCCATTCAGTAGAGACTAAGCATGAATAGTGTTAAATCTAGAGGTTTGAATATCAATTTTTTTTTTGAAATTATATATGAGATCTTTAGAGATTTTGAAGCAAAAAATTATTACTTTCAAGAAGGAGTGAATATAAAAGTAAGGAATAGTAGAAGCTTTGTGCAAGTGATATTTTTAATATTAATTTCTATGTTTTATTTCATTAAAAAAATAATGCAGATAATAATTATAGCAAATAGGCTCCAAGTTGGGAGGTTACCTGTTGTGAAGCATTTTTTGGAGCCTATATGGCATTATTTTTGTTTGTGTTTTTATTTCTTTACAATTAATAAATATTACATAGAGAGAGAAAATAGTATTTCCATAAAACTTCTATTATTTCTTGCTTTTATATTCACTTTTTTTTCCCCTAAAAGTAATAAATTTTTGTTTCAAACGTTCTAAAAATCCCATAGACAATTTCAAAAAATTAAAAAAAATTACATCATGCATATTGTCCAATCTAGCTTATTTTTCCTTTTACCCCTTCATTGGTTGAGAGAAAATAGGAAAAAAAAACTTTCATAATATTTGATTAAAAAAGAAAGAAAAAATTATTTGTGAGGCCCATATACTTTTTCTCTCCTTCCATCAGAAAATAAATATTATGAGAAAGAAGACATTTATTTTTGGATCTTTTTTTCCTTCCTCTTAGTAAATTTTTTCTTAAAAAAATATCTTCTAATAAAAAACTAAATGAGCAGTTAGGTTTCTGGTAATAAAAAAGAAAACAAAAACAATACCAAATGAATCCATAAAAAAACAAAAGAGAAATAAAAAATGAAGGAAAGTGAAGCATTTTCAACTTGAAGTCTATGTAAGATGGCTTTAGGTAATTTTGAATATGAAAAATGATTGAAATGTATGACGGTATATACCAAGCTCAATAAGATGGCACACATTGGGCCAATAGGGAAAAAATGTATGATAAGATTAAGTAATTAAACTTGGCAAAAATTACAACTTGTAATTTCATTTAGGTGGGAATTATATCTAAAAACTAAATGTTCTATGTGTTTCACTTTGAACGAGCAACATTAGCATTTTCTTTACTTTTTATTCTTTTTCTTTGTGAAGGAAAGCAAGGGAAACCATCTTGGAGAATCAGTTAGATCCATTATTTGGAGAAACACTCCCCTCAAGTTTCAAACGTAGAACCTTCTCCATGATCTAAATTCAACAATAATTATTTGCATGTGATTATACTCTGTCATGGGAGGAGGTAAGACACTTTTAGGGCTGAAGATATTATGAAAATGCTTATTTAAATTATCAAAGCTAAGCGCATGTGAGTGCATGTGATACATTGATTTAGTGTGTGGACACGTAGAATCTAATACATTTATACGGTGAGAAGATTTCTAATAATGATACACTTGCATGTTTAATGTACATGCAAGAAAACTAAGAGGTACAAATTTGATGAAATGAAGGCAAGGGTTAATGCACAATAATTAGGAAACTAGAAGACTAAGATGATAAGGAGGACATCCTCTTAATTAAACATTTGATCTTTATCAGAAAATGATGGTAGAAAGGGGATATAAAAAAGCTGGCTTAGTTAGATGTGATGAAGTTTAAATCTGGATGATTATGATAATCTTGCCGGAAAAGAATCCTGTTTTGTCCATTCATAGGTGGTCTATTTCTTAGATCATCACAAATTGATAGAATTCTGTGAAGGCTTCCATCTAAAGGAAAACTTCAAAAACAAGCAACCTAGCTGTCAATCTAATCTTTGAACTAAGGGAAAATATGAGCAAGCGCATTAGAGGTGCATGACCAGCAGATATTAAAAGCAAATATGGTACAAGCGTGATGATGGTATCATTTTAATAAACTATGATTGAGTGAAACATATTTGATACATACCTGCTGTATGATTGAGTGATTCATATTTACTAACATTATATTCGTCTTGCTCTAAAAACACATAAAACTCACAGAATTGACATCTCATCCATGCAAAGGAAACCCATCCCTCAATTGCCGTGCATTCCGAATCCTTTTTCCATAGTTTTCAATAAATATCAGAATCAACTTGGTCATTTACAGTATAGAAACGTTTAGATTCCCAGCTATCATATCAACGAGATGTCTTGAATCTGAGCACAAGGTAATCTTAGACGTGTTATTTGAAAGCATGACCCATTCTTGTGCCTTTTGAGCTTGGATTGCACCTCCTATGGAATATGTTACAAAAAAAAAATCCAAAATTCTCTAAATCGGGCTTCAAACCCATGTATTTATTCCATGATAGGGTGCAATGCAATGCAGATAAGGTAATTTTGTACTCAGCACCTGATTTGTAGCTAAAATAAGCAATTTCAACAGGTAACGTTTTTGTCAACATAGAGGATGATTTTATGACTCAATGATGGGCTCGTAAAATAATATCATATGGAAGAGAAACTCTGGAATTCTAGAGTAAACCATATACATCACATCGTTAGAAGATTGCAGGAAACTTGGTCGAACAAGTAATGAGCTCATAGCATGTCCAAAGAAGATAACAAGGAATTATTAGATTATATTTCTAGGCAAACGACATGCAGTGTACATTAAAGAACGTCGCCTGCTAAAGTTGTAATGCTGGTGTAAACCGGATAGCAACTTGCCCAAAGTCAAATTGTTATCCTCCACCTCAACCACACACGTAATACTAGATCAGATGCTAGACCATACTTGCAGCATAGCCACGAGAGGAACAAGGCAGGACTCCATCAACACGGTGGGCTTGCATTGGTGGAGCTGTTGACATATGGTGAGACCTAGCCAGAAACTGAGTCGCAGATTACAGACCAAGACAAATAGGCTATCGTATTCATTAATCCAAAAACTCTTACTTGGTGCAAAAAGCCAGGGTGTGAGGCGGCTGGGCCTTAGGGGAAGGATGACCTATTCTTCGTGATTGAATGGGTTGGGTGAAGTTTGCAGCAGATTTTATTGAAATGGCTTGGAGATAGCAGTTCGAGTTCATTTGAGTGGGGACAAGGGATATGTGACTCGACCTGATCCTCTAGAAGTACAAAAGCTATAAGTTTCAGCTATCCTCTTTGAAGACTTCCAAAGCCAATGGTGTATGAAATCCTTCTCTTAAATCGCAAGCCTGTTCAAAATTTTTGACTGCTTATGCGACGTCATGCAGATTAAATTCACCTGATATGCAACATCATTTCTAGAAAATGGATTCCCCGTCAACTTAAATTCATAAGAAAAGCTGGCGTACCGGTGTCGCCTTAGTTTTCCTAATTTAGACGTTACATGCGTGAAAGATGATTAGATTACAGAGAAAACCAGCATAATATATTTGTTATAAGATTACTAGAGAAACTAGCGGTGGTTGCACGGCACTAGCCATTTTCGAAGATGATTTACTGTAGAAATGCAATTAATTGCTAACAATTGCTTGTTAGTGAGTAGTGTTTGACAAGTATGACTTATAATATTCATTTTACCAAGTTCCCTATGCAAAGTCTGAATCATTGTGATGGCTAATATACTATGAAAAGATATCAAAATATTTTTTTTTAAAAAAATAATCTTTAACTAATCCATGAATCATATATGCTTACTGATCTCACAGAATACCGCTGCAACGTTAAACTTAAGATTAAAATTAAAATAATTAAAAAAATTATATAATGATAAAAATAAACCTTTTTTATAATTAAAAATATACTGCTTGACCAACAAGCCTACCGCTTAACATTCTGCGGGTTCACGCAAACACTGGCCTCTGATATTAAATAGAGGGCGCGTTGTTTACATTTTATAAATTACTCGACCCAATAATTTTTATATCCAACAGCGTATATTGTTAGCTTAAGTTTGTTGGTTCGCTTAAACTAGATTATTTTTCATTTTTTAAAATAAAATAATGTGGAATATAAAAATCGTTGAATTTTCAACAATACTCTAATGAAAAGGGCTGAATCCATCCAACCATGCACGACGCATTTGGTATAACAACAATCAGATTAGCAATCCGTGAGCCTCATCATTTCACTACGATCTTGTATTAGAAAGTATGGGATTGATAAACCGATGCCCTTCCCTGTATCTTAAGTCCCATGGGATTGGATTGATAATCCCATACCACTTCAGTCCCATACGGTGAAGCACTCACACCCGCAATAACTCGCCCGCAGGGAATTCGACTTCAAATGGGCTTCTAAGAACGGAAATGATTGCATTGATTGGCCTAAATTTACATGTGATGACAGACAAGAGGATCCAGGAAAAGCTTCTATGAAGGAGCTCCAAACGAAATCGCAGATCTCTAAATAATTACACGTTTCCCCACTCGGGATTTTTTTCCCCTCCCTTTACAAGGCGTTATTACAATGCTTGCAAGAATCATGGTGGCCGGAATGTCAATAAAAAGCCTGTTGCAGACAGGGCCGGACAAAGTCTTCAGTTGAATCCTTTCTGTTAATGATGTGATGATCAGCTAGTAATGAACCATAACCATCAAGCTTTGTCCCACCTATTTGGTAGCAGCATCCTTTCAAATATGATAATGACTGAAACTGACATCAATTGCAGGATCATGAGAGCATTTGAAGAGCCAGTAAGAAAGCAATGAACAAAGGAAGCCTCGTGTCCATTCCACTTTCACCTGAAAAAGAAGTATAAATAACTAGAATAGAAAACTGCATGCACAGCAGAAGAAGAAAGGAGCAAGTTTGATGTTTAGAATGTATCTTAAATGATTTGAACATCTTAAAACTGCATGCACAGATAACATTCATCAAAAACTTATACCAAATAAAGCTTACAATTGGCATCTATAATGGAAGCATCAAGCGTAAGAATAGGCACAAGTAAAATGCCATCATGAGGTAAGGAGAGGACTGTTAAGGTGTCCTATATCTATTAATGAAGTCATCAGCAGGAATTGGATGGAGGCAACTTCTTCTACAAGGAATGGCATCGATGCATGACATAAATTAGAGGAGACCATAACCATAACAAACTATCTTTATTCCATCTACTTAGCGTACTACTGAGGATTTGTTTTATCTTCACTACTAAGAGCTACAACTTCCAGAAACTGCAAAATGTTCTAGCATTTTCTCACTAACTTCATATAGTTTTTCCTAGGTCCCATTCGAGTACATCCATTTCACAACAAATATAAGCCCCTCTGTACTCTAAGACCTCTATTCTTCGCTATGCAAGAAACATGCCAACAGTGTTCAGTTCCCTAATGGATCAATTTCGAGCAAGAGCTTATTTCTTTTACTATGTATCAACCTTTCCACATTCACATTTATACAATGCTTATCAGCCTAGGACCGCTTTACATTCTCCAACCATATAACATTTCCAACTTAAAAATGTCATAAAATTCAACCAGATTCTCACTAGCAATGATCATATCCTACTCCAAAAGCACGTCTCATTTTGAGTTGCTGCTTCATAAGTTCATTAAGTATTTTTTCCATCAATTAATTTACTTTCTATGATGACCAATCAAGGGTGTAAAAGATAATCACAAGAGGTCCTCACTTCAGCCTCTTTCATTCTAAAATTTCATCTAACATTGCATTTAATATAATCTATTTAATTGGGAAGTTTTACACCCTAAAACCCAATTGGAAACTCATTTGACACAATTACTGCTTGAAATTGCTCCCCTGCCTTGTTCATGACTTCCATAGACTCAACCAAACATCGAGTAACTCTGTCCTTCCTCAAAATCTTCAAGCAAGTGCAAAAGAAAAAACCAGTCACCTCATTTGTATGAAGCCAAACTGTTGACCCATTGAAATAGGTGACCTGCTAAGAACATATTATTAAGTTGGAATGGAAGGAAAGGAGCATTTTGGAAGGCTGCATCAAGATGATTAGTATCTAGATGAGTATACAAAAGAGTGGCAAGAATCTTGCAGAAAATTCTTAAGTTTGATCACCAAATTGCTGTAAGGTGATTAAGTTCCAGATCTGTCAGCTGCCTCCTTTCCACTCCAGAAGTCAGCAACTATAGTCCGAACAAGGAAAACCTAGATTTGGTAAACAAAGGACAAAGAGAGATAGAACACTGCTTAACATCCCACTGGCTTTAAAAAAGGGGTTGTTAACATCACACACTGTTCATGGTAGGTTGTCAACATCTCACCTATGACATGAGATATCTAAGTTCCCATCTATGCCATGCAAAACAATAACCATAAAATTTCTCAATTCTATAAAAATCTGATGGCAAAAGGAAAAGATTATCCAATCTCTGATCTTCCAAAACTTTCTGGCATAACAAAAGTCATACTCCCATACACATCCCATACCCATATGAAATTTGTCAGGTAAGACATATATATTTTATTATACAATATAATGGTTCAATATATTAATTCTCTCATACTTAAGTAACCCCATAACGATCTCTGCTGCTTCTCAGCTTCTCAGACAACCAAGCCAAGCTCTGTTTCCATCCATTGTCTCTGGCATCACCTCGACTCCAACAGCACCTGCCATTGTCAAATTACCCACTATGTACACCCTTTTCCCTTACCTTCAATTGCTCTCATCCTCCTTGACTCTTAGTGAATTATTGGGCCTCATGCCCCTCCCCCATCCAGTCCTTGTGTGTTTTCAGCAGAGTCATGTTGCTGACTAAATTTTCATGTGAATATCCCATGTTCCCAATTGACTGCTAAATAATCAAGTATTAGATGAGTCTTGCGCCCATGTTTGTCCATTGTAGGAGTGTTATCTGGCAAATTACATTCTGCATATGTTCCAGCCTGACCCTAAGTTAGTAAAACTTTTTTCCTTTTTTAAAGAAAAGGTAAAATGAGTTGATTAAACTGACATTTAAAAAGAAAATACTTGTGAACATATTATGAAAGTAATGAATTTAATAAAAAAGTTATACTCTCTTCCTCCCTCCATCCCTCTTCACTGACTTTACGATAAATGAGTCAACCTATTAAACCATCATTCAAAATTTCAACTGCAGTTGACCCACCCCCCCCCAACTTTTTTCTTCCGCTCTTCCCCTTTTTTCCTTCCTTTATCAGAGGCAGTAGTTCTTGTCACCTAAACCCCTGAAACCCAATGAAAAAACCCTAAAATAAAGGCTGCATAGGTTATGTTTCATTATATTCACTTGTCTTTTCTATTTTATTTCCAACAAAACAAATAATCTCACCTCTGAAGCTAAGATCATCAGAGATTTAAGTATTTAAGTGTATTAAAAAAGATTATAAAGTATGGTACTTGCCGCAAACAAGGAAATTGGAGCGATACATAATATATCTAGAAAAATATTTTCTTATTTTTCCATAAAAACTTGGAGAAAAAGGATATCGATATAACATGCCACAACTTACACGAATTAGGCCATTTCATGGAAGCCTCAAAATATGTTATTGATTTTATCAATTTTTGTTAAAACTATGTTAAGAAAGAACATTCATGTGGAGACACATGTTGTTATCCAAATCACAAAAAAAAAAGCATGTTACCACTGAAGGTTATCTTGACTCAGATGTAGGCTGATGTATAAAATATATAAGATTTTCTATTTTAATTTTCTGTTTTATATATCAAAATCAAAAGAATTTTTAAAACAAAAAAGGATTTTCATGAAATAAATCTAATAATAATGCATCAAATATCCAAAGTAAGATATGAAAATAATAATGTTCTTTCAAGTCATACTTCATGGCTCACTGAATTGCCTTTTGTAAATATTCTTTTAAGATAGTTCATTAAAGTAGAAATGAAGTTACAAAGATTTATCATTCAAGAGAGAGCTTTTATTGATCTACATGTTTTTTAGTTAGAACTTACAATGTATGTAATGAGCTAGACCTTTTTCTTTTAGCTTTGTATATTTTTTTAATTTTGTTTCATCATGGGTCCATGACATCAAGTGCCATTAATGCCACATAGCAGCTAACAGTACTGTGAAATGATGGAAAGAGACAAGAGGTGAAGTTCCATTAGAGAACAAGTTGAGAAGTGTTTGATGTCTAAAGCAAGGTTCTCGTGGGACAGAGGTGTCGCAATTTTTTCACGGAACAAGACACCCAACATCGTATTCTATCTTGATTCCCAATCTGATTAGGCATTCCGGTACTTGCTTGGAATGCTTTTTTTCTTAAAAAAAATTATTTGTGAAACTTTAGTGTTTTATTCAATTTTTAAATATATTTAAACTTCAAATGTATACGATGACCGGGATGGGACTGAACGGGACAGTCGAGATTGGTCCCAAAATCTCTCTAGGATGAAACGTCTTAGCCCCCATCTCACTAAGACTTAAATCACTGGCTTGAAATATCTTTTCACATGTATTATTTGATATGTGGTGCCATGACAGGTGCCTCTTGCAATAAGAGGGAAAAAAAAACACAACCTGATGCCTAAAAAACGTGAGATATTCTCAACCTTCGAAAACTTAAAACAGACACTTTCGTACTAATGTTATTTATTTTCAGACGTGCATCATCATTCAAATATGAAAATTTGAAAAAACAAAAAGGGGGCAACTTCACAATAATCCCTTCAGAATCAATGGAAGAGTAAGACACATGAAGGTGGGTGAAGAAAAACACTTGGAATAGCAATCATGATACTAACCAATGTGTGCAGATGTTGCAGCTGGAAGTGCTGGAAAGTTGACGGCTGCATAAATCAAGAGAACATGCCAAAGGTTACACAAGAAACACAAAATGAAAAGGAAAAATAGATTTTTAAATCAAGAGTGCACCATTTATCACTTATGCAAGAAAAAGAAGCATTTGTAACTTCAAGAACTCACTTATTCAATAAGTTTGAATAACTGTCAAGCATACGATCAGAAAGGTTGTCTAAGCATGATTATGTACAACAAGCTGTT
Organism: Metroxylon sagu; assembly: GCA_017589505.3. NCBI lineage: Eukaryota > Viridiplantae > Streptophyta > Magnoliopsida > Arecales > Arecaceae > Metroxylon > Metroxylon sagu. The sequence goes on from JACVBY030000667.1 coordinate 4,884,542, forward strand.
TTCCCATGTAAAAACATAAGCTTTATGAAAAACCAACTGAATAAACGGATTTTACTAAGACCTGTTAACACAGAGCCACTGTAGACACCTTATGCCCAAAATACATTTCCAAGTCCAGATCTGGGTCCAGAAAAAAGTACCTGGCCTGGACCCAACCCGATCAAATAACAAATTGGGGCATGAAATTAACTTTTAGGAGCTCAACCCGATCTGGACTGAATAGTTTACCCAGCATATAACATATAGTTTTAGTCTCATAAAGGAAACTCAATTTGCCCAATAACTTGTACCTGTTTGTGACCTGGACTAAGGCTTGACCTGTACCAATCCAAGTGCAAAGAGCATCAAGTAGGGCGCCTGCCTTAATATACCAGGATCCAACTCAAGGACCCAATGGGTCTTATGAGTTATCCAGTACCCATACCAACAGAGCACGTCATATGAATTATCCAACAGCTGTCAAAGGACCCAATGTGTCTTATGAGTTATCCAGTACCTCTCTTAATGTACCAGGACTTGACACAAGAACAACCAACAGTGCACATTGGATTTTGGAGGTAACCAGACCAGACCCAAGCAGATAACATCCCTAGCTAAATGAGAAGACCTCATTTTAGAGCAAATCCTACCGAACTAAATATTGATTCTGAAAAAGATTACACGTGTGCGTGAACATTATGATATTATTTTGCATCACATTTTACATGAGAAAAGATACAAATTTGCTAGTAATTAAGATGGTATAAAGAAAAAAAAGATCATTTTTTTTAAAATGGAAAAGGTACATAACAGTGAGATTTCACTTCTAGGACGAAGCCCACCTTGGAGTTTCATTCCACCAGAACCGTTTCACATTTCAATCTAAATGATTCATTTTTTTTAAACCTAAATACAATGATATTTTGGCAAAAAAAAAATAACACATGATTTTGGAAAATTTTCAGATAAGTAGATACATGATCTATATGTCTTCAAGTAGAAGAAATTGCTAAAGTTATTGTCAAATTATTGGGATATAATACTCAAAGAAGAAAATTTCAAACAAAACTTAAGCAAACAGTGCTCCAGCTACTGCTAGCAATGCATCAGAGCAAGAACATATGGGTGCTGGCCCTATTGTGCTCATAAGTGAAGATTCATAAATCTGTGTCAGATACGTATCTGAATTGGTCAAGTATCAGACACTTCGACACTTTTATTACGCTCTTGGTCTACAGCGTTTAACTATTGGTGGAGAGTTGGCCTCTTCCAACAATGAGTTTGATCCTCCACATTGCAAAATATTTTCTTACATCCTTTAAGTTGATTAGGAGGCTAGGATTGTAAACATCTATACTAGATGATCTTAACAAGCTATTTTTTAACACTTTCTTCTCAATGTTTAAACAAATGATCTTTAAAGGAATATGTGATTTTGTTAAAATTATATTTTATCCTAGTATCCCTATATCTCTTCTCCCCTACCACTTCAATTTATTTTTTTTTTGACGTAATTGTGAGGGAAGAAGGCTTCCCACACTGAATTTTATTAAAATCAGATTAATGTACAAGGAGGTTGGAGGTGCAATGGAAGAGAGGAGATTACAAAAGGTTTTGTCAGACTTCAACCATTTGCCAGGGCAGAGATTGCCCCATCCACTAAAGCAGTTAATAACCTTGTGGAGAGTTGAAGCTGAAGTTGATTTCTTTTTATGGAAGATTCTAAGATTCCTCTCATTCCATGCCTTCAACATAAAAGACATTATCAACTAATCCCAGTGTTTCCTGGATCTAGCTGACACTTTCTTCTTCCTCTACGATGTCCAAATCTTTGAGACAGAGGACAGTGGTCTACTTAAACCAAGACAATTGGTTTGAGAATCCAGAATCGATCTCAAAAAGGGGCATCTAATGAATACATCATCGATCGGCTCCTAGGTCGCCCCACATAATGTGCATCCCAAACTTATTGGCCATCTTCTCAAAATTGTTTCCAATGTGTAATTTGTTAAGAAGAGCCAGCCAACAAAATATCTTGACTACTTGTGGGGCCAAAATTTTCCATAGAGAGCCATATAAGGGGAATGAGACTCCATGGCAATTAATGAATCCATAGGACTCAACACTACATCTGCCATCGCTTCAAGGTTTCCAAACTGGCATGTCAGCCAATACAGATGGATGAACAGCCAAAAGAAGACTCAGGAGTTCATGAAGTTGCTGGTGTTCTAAGAATGAGAGAGGGCCATACAATCTGATTTTCGATTGTTCTGATCTGCACACCACATCGAAGCAACTGAGCTATTTCTCTCGGTGGCTCTACCGTACAACTCCTCGAACAAGAGTACTATCAAGGTTGGGGAAATCCAATTGTGCTCCCAAATCCGATGCTTTCCCCATTGCCAAGCCTAAAGGTCACACAGTTCCAAAAGGCATTTAAATCCTTGCAAATATCTTTTCAAATTAGAAATGCTCTTCTTAAACTAAATCTATCCCTTAGGATGAATCAACGTCTTGAGTAATAAATTTTAGAGATTAGATTTGCTTGATTGATGTCACCAATCTATTGGCTTAGAAACTTCTAGACCCATTTGGTCAACAAAGTAAGGTTCATGTTCTTAAGATTCTTTATGCCAAGTCCACTACCTTTCTTGTCTCTGCAGGTAGTTTTCCAGTTTACAAAATATTGGAATCCGCTGGCCAAGTCCTTTCCTTTCCAAAGAAAAGCTCTTCTTAGTTTGTCTATCCTGGAACTTACCCATTTGAGTAGTCTGAATATAGACATTAAGTATGAAAGAAGGGTTGTAAGGATGGAATTAATTAGACAGCCAACCACCAATAGAGAGCAGTCTACCTATCCAAGTAGTAACTCTCCTTTCCATAATTTTTGGAAGAAGAATCCAACACTGCTTTGGAAGTCTTTGATTGAATAACAAGAGTTCGAGGTATGTGAATGAAAAGTTTCCTCTCCTATAGTTAAGCAATGTGGCATAGGACTAGGCTATCTTCCTCCTCGATATTCAGACAGATTACTAAGCTCTTGTGAAAGTTGATTCTGAATCCTAAGGCATTCTCAAAGGCTAGCAAAAGTGCTTTCACCGCAACAAGGCTTCATCATTTTGCAGCATAGAAAAGTAGGAAATTGTTTATGAAGTGTGAGCTTTTAAAATCACATATGCAAGATGCATCTCCAATGCTTCAACAAGATGGATCGAGCCAACTTGTTTCAGAAGTTTAGTAAGCACATCTGCAACCAAAATGAATAAACCTAGAGAAAGAAGATCTCCTTGTCGTAGACCTCATCTACATTTAATCCATTTTTCTAAGCAACCATTACGCACCACATCCACTAATGCTGTACTGAGTAGAGAAAGGGCCCAATTTGTCCATTGTATAGGAAATCCTCTAACCACCAGGACCTCCACTAGAAACCCCCAGCAGACTCTGTCAAAGGGTTTTTCAAAATCAAGCTTTCAAAGGACTCTTGGGGTGTTAGATCTCTTGCAAAAATTCACAATCTCGAGCTGCAAGGAAATTTTCTACAATTGACCCTTTTGATGTAACTCCTGGGTGTCAAGGATTCATCCATCAGGAGAGGGAGGAACTTTACTGTCTTGGTTATGATTTTGTATATGCTGTTGAGTAGGCTGATAGGGTGAAGATCTGATGCCGTGAGAGAGCCTTCTTTCTTAGGAGTCAAAACAGCATAGGCAAAATTTAATCTTTGAATGTCAAAAGTGCCCCTATGGAAGTCTTGAAGGACCATGATGTCATCCTTTTAAGGAGCTCCCAATACCTCTAAAAGAAGCAAAATGAAAACCCATCTAGACCCGATGCTTTGGATGCCTCAAGGTAGAACGCAACTGCTTTAACTTCATCTGAAGTAAATGGATCTACCAATGGGCTTAGGTCAATAAGATAGGGTCATATAGCCAACTTTAGTCTACAATGGCCAATGGCGGGGAGGAGGTGCCAAAGAGGTTTTTGAAGAATCCAAGCAATTTGGAAGAGATTTTCTTATGAGAGGTTAACTCAGTACCATTATCATCAACCAGCGATGTTATCCCATTGTGTCTCTTCCTTCCAAAGGCAACCTTATGAAAGAAGTTGTATTTCTATCTCCCTCCTTAAGCCAGGTTATCCTTGACCTTTGCTTCCAATAAAGTTCCTCCTTTTCAAAAATATTGGCTAAAGATTTCTTAAGGATCCTTCTGAAGAATTCCATCAGAGGTAAGCCAACAACCTCCTCTTTTTTATCCAGTAGATCGATGTCGTGAATCAGTTTTTGTTTGATTTCTTTACACATCCTATCCTTGGACCAATGTCTTAGATTTGCTCTTAACCTTCTGAGATTCTCCACCCATGCTGTCACACTATTCTAACACCCCCTTATGCTTTGCCAAGAATGACTAACAAACCCCTCCTCTGTCCACCAGGATTCAAATATGAAAATAGAGTGTTGCGGTACCCTGAAGTTGAGATTGCAATCAAAGACAATGGGAATGTGATTAAAGACAGGACTGAGCAAAGCTTTCTGGACAAAAGCAAAGAAGAAGTCATCGCACTCTAAAGAAAAGAGAAAGCGGTGTAATCAGGCCATGGAGGGCCTCTCTCTGCCATTAGACCATGTGAAGTCCCTACTTTTCAGCTCAGGGTCCATAAGGCAAATAGACTCAATGAAGGATTTGAAGCCATGTTTATACCTTCTGTTTTGTGGATTTTCTCCTTTATTTGTTTGATTCTTGGTAAAAGGTCAAGTTTTTTATATCCGTGTCCATGCAACACTAGATAAAAGGTCAAGTTTTATATTTATCTTTTCAATCTATAATAGAAAAAAATCTGATTATTGATATACCACATACATAAGTAATATACTTCTCTATGTTATTGATTATTAAAAGAAAGCATGCTCATATGTATGGACATATATATGACCATGCTATCATATCTCAACTTTAGGAATGTCATGCACCACCAAGTGACACCATTGCCCATGTCTGCTTAGCTCCGTGCTTTAGTTCAAGAAGAAATGTGCTTTTTTTTCACAGGTTACAAGCAATTCGTAAAATCACAGGGGTATCAAGAGTGCCATTTAATATTTTAAAGTCATATCTCATGTCACCAAGTAAACTCATGTTACTTACTAAATTGAAACTGAAACAAATATACAAGCCCACCAAATCTTTTCTGGAATAAAACTGCATATTTTGGTGCATGTTTCACAATCCAAAACAATGATGATTGGGGAAGAAGAAGAAGAAGAAACTAGTAAAACAGATAATTTATATGGCTCATGTACATACACTTGTTGCAGGAAGATGTTGGAGGTTCGGATGCAGAGGGCCAACGAGATAAAGTAGTTGGTAAAGAAGAACTTCAATGCATCAAACAAGACCACAAGGATGCAGACCCTATTGGGCTTACAAGTGAAAGATCATAAATCTATTAAATGACATGATCTAGGTAAAAGATTGAGTTTCTATATTTGGCCTTTTCAGTCTATAATAAAGAAAAGCAACTTGAGTTTTAATATAGCACATAAATAACTAACATACATGTACAGGTTATGGCAAAACAAACAAGTATATATGCATGTGAATACATATGACTGTGCTGTCTGTCAGATCTAGATTTTAGGAATGTCATGTTGGACACCCATATTTGTGCCACCAAGTTACACCATTGCCCATGTCAACTGAATTGTAGCTTCATGCTTTAAATCAAGAACATCTGTGTTGAAATTTTTTTCAAGTTACAGGTTGCAAGTAATTCATAAAATCACAGGGGTATTAGCAGTCTTTTCAGAGGGCATGGCATGGTCATTTAATATTTTAAAGTTGCATCTAAAATTACTAAATGAACACATGTCACTTACTACCCTAAAGGAAACAAATATATAAGCCAACAAAATATTTTCTGGATTAGACCTGCATATTTTAGTGCCCATTTAATCATCCAAAGCAAAGATAGGAGGAAGAGGAGGAGAAACGAGTAAATTAGACATTTATATGGATCATGAACATACATTTGTTGCAGGAAGATGTTGGAGGTCCTGATGCAGAGGGCCAAGGAGCTGCAATATTGTCATTCAGATCACAGGTGAAGCTGATTCCAGAAGAAGGGTCAAATGTTGCGTCTGAAGGAAGGCTTGGAAGGAGGCATCCAGACTCTGGAGCAAAAATTGAAAGAACAAATTAACATATGATTTCCAAACAATATCAACAATTTTGACAACTATACACAGACAACTACATGACATTAGATTAGTATTTGATCATCCAAAATGAAGTGCATCTAGGATTTGCCCAAAAGCTTTTTTTTGAATAGCAGAAGATGATTTATACAATAATGGCTGATTTGCCTCTAATTATCATAAGCTTTAAAGCAAAGTTAAGAACCTGATGCTGAACAGAAAGTTCAAGCTCAATATTATAATGCCAAATAATCACCAGAAAGAAAATCAGTTTCTTTTTTGAAAGCTCTACCAATTGTTCAAAGAACAACAAATACATTGCTCAAAATGGAAGGTAACTATTACAGTTAGTTTATATATCTATTCTAAAAGGAGTAAGAAAGATTTCTTTAAGTGCATTTTCTAAATATTAATTAATAAGAAAGCTTTACTCAGTTATCTCGGCTATGAATGTCTTGGAAGAATGAAGGTTGAAAAAAGGGAACACCATGGGTCTCAGTTGTCCAAGACTATAGATTGATGAAAATATGTAATATAATATCAAAAAAAAACACATAATATTGCAGGGGACATATTTGATATAGGCATAATGCAAGATGTAAAGTTTAAACTACATTAGCTGGCAAAAATAAAATTGACATGAACTGAAATGACATGTAAGAACATGGATTCTTCCAATAAGATGACCAATGGAAGATGATACGACAACTAATGGATGGTGCCTAAGTTGAGTCATGAATAACTTAAGTTCAAGATATAATAAAGAAGCATGACCACAAGAATAATTCAGATCTAATTAATTTCAATTATTGGTTGAGCAACACATAACCAGCCTATGTATGAGTTTTTTATATATAGCCGGTCCTAAGTTCGGATAAAAGAAAAGGATTATGGTAGGTTAACGGCCAACATAAAACTATAGTCATACTCTATCAACATGAATCCAATAAAAAAATCAATAAAGTTAGGGCGTTCCTCAGAAGTGACGCGCTGCATTGGACCCCATATATAGTGGAATTGGCAAAGATAGTTAGGGTGGTCCCCGAAAGCGACGCGTTACATCGGCATCCGGATATAACAAAAAATAAGCAAGAGTTCTCACACCTTCATGGACGGGTATGGGTAAAGAAGTTAGTCCAACAAAATAAGTTAAAACAAAGCTGAATGAAGAAAAAGGATTCATGTAGCCGACTCCAACTAATTTGAGATTAAGGATTTGTTGTTGTTGTTGTTGGTTGAGCAACACATAGGTTTTAAATCCAATAAAGAAATAGAGAAATAAGAAAATGATAAGACACATGTTGCGTGAATGGTATATTAGTTTATCATACTAGTGACAAATAAATATTCACTGAGATTTGATTACCAAAATCTACAAACCTAAAAATTAACATCCTAAACCTCGAAGATTCCTCCATTTCTTTGCAGCATTCTATTTTCTCACTTCATTGCGGTGTAAAAATCAAAGTGATATAACAATATGTCTTATAAAAATGTTGACGAGAAAGAATCAGGTTTATGTTGATGTTCTCAGGATTTTGTCTGTTTGTGTATGTGTGAGGAGGGCAGGAGAAAAAGAGAGATAATATCATTGGTATAATGCAATTAATTCATGATGTAGTGGATACTATTAAAAAATCATTGCTCCACAATACATATTTCCAATTAGATGCATTGTACTTCGTTCCGTCAAATTGTCATGGTCAAGAGATGCATTACCTCATGGTCTGGATCAACTCTTTTAATATTCCGGCTAGTATCCTTCCCATTACCACACAGTCCATGAAAAAGTATTGGTGATCTAATCGGGTCCTCTAGTTCTACAAACAACCCCTTTCAAATTTAAGTAAATAAATAAAATCCTTACATTTATACTTAAAAGCTTAAAGAAAACAAAATCAGCCATGTGTAGAAACTACTAATAACAACACGAGAAGCTCCAATTCCTGAAGGCCTTTATTTGTACAAAGGCGGGACATGCAATGTGCATGCCTCAGAATGTGAATAATCAACATGTTGACGGTGCCACGAAGTCACTTCCACATGATGCTTCTGTGGTAAAAAGGAAGGTAGCTTTATAATATAAGCTCCCTTTACGGATGCACTGCTATCTAAACAAAGTTTCAAGAAGAGATTAAATTAACTGAAAACAATGAGAGTATGGTTCAATAATCAAGAGTGCAACCATCAGTTTCTGGAAAGCAAAACAGAAAAATCTCATGATGGATTCGCATCCATCTGTAAAGCCATTTCCCCCACCAATTATCAACATTCATCTTAATTAGTGTATAACCTTCAAGGACAATTCAGAGTCTAATTTTTCACCAAAGCACTCTCTTGTCTCAAGTATCATCATTTAATTCAGCTATGTGTGCAACACGCATGGACACATATCAGGCCATCAGGCTTGATACCAACCTAACTCAACAAAGAGTTGATTACACAATGAGGTCCTATGTATAGGACAGAAATAAGATCGGCATGGATTCGCATCCAATATTTAAAAGAAAACCCATTACTATGAGTTAATCAGGCCAAGTTATGTGATCATCAGATAACAAGTAAAGCCCTAGTCAATGGTAATGAGAAAATAATAAAAAATAAAGCCCTGGTCATCACATTTACATTTGTCTGGATATGCAGGAGTTTGTATCATTATTTTTTTTTCACCTTAAAAAATTTGTTTTTGATACATGGTCATGACTGCAAATGAACCAACTCTTCATGTTAAAGTATTTTTTAGTTTTAGATACACAGCTACAGTTGCAGATGAACCGACATGCTCATGAACAGCTCAGCCTGGGCTTGATATGAGAGATGGTGGAGCTTGTACAATTGGGAAACAAGTCAAGCTGGACTCTCACTTGAGGCACAACTCTGGTACAAGCCAAGCCTGAACACTGTAGGAAGCTCAGGCTCATTCAGCAAAGAAAAGAATCAAGGTTACCCATTTGTAATTAAACTCTGCTTAAGTTTCAATACTCTTTCTTATCATGAGCCAAGCCTAAGCAGCTCAAAGGTCAGTTCCCTTGCAGCCAAAACACAGTGAACTCTATAAGAGCTCCAGGATCCCCTGTTCCCACAGACATGTCCAGGCAGGCACACATAGACGAAAAGGTGCTTCCTCAGTCTCTGCTTTCCAATAGTTCAAAGATCAAATGCATATTGGTAAGATGAACTAATAGCTAAAAGAGTAGACAACAAAATCAAGATATAGATAAATCTGGTGAAGCAGCACTAATCATTATTTACACGCAGAGTTAACAGCTGAATCATTTCAAGCATAACAAGCTATGCTAAGATTGAAATTTAATGTTAACCATGGCTAAGTTCATGACAAGCAAATCAGCCAATCAAGATACATATGGCAGGGGGAGGGAAAAAATAGCATAATTAAGGTTGAGGCGTAAATATTACCTTGAGATCCAACTGGGTCGCCATTTGAACAAACAATCACAGCCACACAAGAACAACATAAATTTGTGTTAGTATGTCATTTAAGTGAATGCAGAAAAATAATATACAGGCAAAACATTTAGCAGTTTCTTATATCACCACTTCACTTGTTGGATATGCTATTTGGGGCCTGTTTAAGTAATCCAGTAGGATTGGTCTGGATTTCTCGTGGATTGGGCAACCCATCAGGCATGGTCTATATCAACCCAACACCTCCATAGTCCAAATCTTGTGGGAGGGGGAAAAACTGTGGGTCTTTTCTTTTCCCTTCCTGCAAGCCAACAGACCCACTGGAATGGACCTGGGAGGGCTCTTAGAGGAGTGTGGGCTAGGACTTAGGCGGGCCCCTAGAAATACATGGGCTGGGACTTGGGCAGGCCAACAGGCTTGATTCCTGCTGTAATACCCAAACAGGCCCTAAGGAAAATCAGCTTCCAGCATAATAGCTGATGGTTTCTTATAACTAACCTTGAAGTGAAAAATCTTTGAGAGTTATCTGGCAGAAACTATAGATGTCTGTGGTAACATTCATGTTTTGCAACTTCAGACCAAGCAATGCAGCACAGTCCAATGCTTGTAAATTGGTTATGAAACTTTGCTTTTGCAAGTGAGATACATAATTACTCATCGCTTTGCAGCATCTGGTATGGTTCTTGATCCTGTTCACACAATATTCTGCAACTTTTGTGGTATCTGGAAAAACTAAAGGACATGCTGCAGAAATAAACACAAAATTATTGGTGATGTTATTTGAGTTAAAAATAGTCAGTATTATAACAAAATAAGTGAAGAAAAAATTAAGGCGAGATACCAAAATTCTTAAAATACAACAGAAAAGCAGTGAGTGGAAGAATATGCGAAATCCAACAGAACAAGCGCTGATCAAGATAGAAAATAGTAATTCGGTAAGCATCATATACAACTAAAATTAAATTTAAGTCAACAGATGAAAAAAGCTTTGCTGTACAATTAAGCATTCTACAGGTTTTTGCCAGTCCAGCATTACCAGAAATAGGTTTTCTCAATTTCAACAAAAAGAAGCAAGTACTGAAGGTGCACATTCCACAAAACAAAGCTTCAACAATAGGTCAGCCAGAGCAAAGATGAGAAAAGTAACACAGGAAGCAAATTGCATGCATAAGATAATGCTAAATAATTTGGGAATGGCTAAAGAAGAATAACTGATCAACTATGATATTTAAATTACTGAGATAAGATTCAAGATTGCCTTTATTACAACCTATTTAGGAAGGCTAAAAGTGAGGACTCTTTTTCTCATGGGGGAAAAAATCCTATTAACATGATTCAAGCCTAACATGGGAATAGGTGGGTCAACTTGACTTGTACTTGTTTATTCGCAGAACTAAATTAAGAAGTCCTAATCAGTTAAGGAGTCTAAAAGGAATCATATAAGTCAAACTAGTTGAAGGCATGCTTTGATATATCCTTCAGAGGAGCAGCGCGGATGATAAATAAGGATTCATATAGCCAGCAGTGTTTTGAAACATGTACAAATTAGTGGTGACATCTAATCTATTAAGAAGATAGGCTGAATTATGCCCTTTACAAAAAATTCAAGCAACTTAAGTCAACCGTCTGACCATTTTTTATTACCTTTCAGGCAGTTGCCTCAATATTATCTAACTGCAACTTCGGCGATTCAATTAAGCTCAATCTAGTTAAATCACTCGACCTCAACTGATAAGATTTTTTTTTTAAAAAAAAAAAAAAGAAATGGGAAGTAATAGATGCATGTCAGCAAGCACATCAAGTTGAATTAGTAGTTGACATAATTAAAGATTTCTCAAGCACCATAATTCTATCCTAGCACCAAAAACAAAAGTTGCTTTTCTAGCTACCTTCATTGACGTGACAGTTGGATATACGTCTAAGTACATGCTTTGCAGATAATGGATTGAGTCTACTTGATAGCCATCTGAGGACAATACTTCTGCAAGCATCAATTCTAGAATAATGCCCAGGCAGGTTACTAGTAATATCTGTACTCGTCAAGCCACCATCTCTTGAAGCAATCTTCCTGGCAGCTTCAAGTATAGCATTTTGACATATCTGGCTGCAACATTCATTCACAGCATCAACTTTCCCACAGGCAGCCAGGAGTCTAGAGGAGTCAACGGCACTCTCAAACTCATTGATATCATTGACAGGGCAAGAGCCTTCAGTGAGGTTTAATGGGTGAATTGAGCAAATTTGTTGAAGATCATCATTGGCACCCCGACTTTCTAAGATCTGTTGAAAATCTGATAGGCAGTAGTTTGCATGAGTAGAATCCAAAGCAAGCATTCCTGTGTTTTTACTTGATTGCCCTATCAGAATGACCAGTGTGGCCTGAAACTGGGGGCAACAGATTACATTGGCCAAAAAAGGAGCAAAGGAGGTCAAGCAATCAACAGCAGTTGTGCTTATCAAGCTGTCAACAGCGGAGAAGTTTAATATACATCGTCCTACAAGAAAGGAAGTACCACTGAATGCAGTTCATGCAGCTTTACCAATTATTTATTCAGCTTTGCAAAATATAATATAACTCTAAGCTGCAAAACCTGATAATTTCGGTGTACCACTTTTGAAAAATGGTGTCATTGGTGAAGGTGCAAGAAGAGGAATGAATGGTTGAGGAGAACTCTTTGGGGAAGTATCAGGCATCATAGAGTCCTTTTCTTCTGTCAGCACAGAGTCCATCTGATGCAGCATTGGAAAGCCATGAACAATTACATCATCCAATATGCGGCAAAATTCTTGCAAGCCTGAGTGACAAGCAGACAGATTGGTTATACAAAAGGATAAACACACAAACACACACACACACACACAGAGAGAGAGAGAGAGAAAAATGTTATGCTGCATTAAAACATAATGCCTAACCTGAGCTTGTCAGGCATATGTTAAAATTAAGTAAAATGAGGTGGGTCAAGGCTTGTTTTTTAAGTCTTCCAAATATATGGAAGAGCAAAACAATCATCTGTCAAAAAAAGCTCATGTAAAATACCTTAAAACAGAGTGCCAGAATTAACTGTCAGATAATGAAATTATGCCACCAAACTAACAGAATACCTTGCATTACTTGGATCAAATAAGTATGGTATAACATATGTATTACATAATATGCCTATGGTTCTGCATTATTTTCTACAGATACGGTGTCAATTACAGGGTTGAACCAGCCAAAAACAGCAAATTTGCTCATTCAATCCCTTTATAAAGGGGGCTGAATGAGAAATACACTGTTTTTGCCCCTTTAGTCTGTTATTTTCTCTTTGTTTTATAGGTTCAATGCTTTGAAGACATGATTTGATGAATTGTTGCTCAAAACTTAACAGATTAAATGTTTGGATAGGCCAATAGCATCCTAACCAGATACTTAATAACTACCAGGTAACTGCTACCGATTCTAGTTTATACCAGCTTCACTATGGGTATGGATCTAACCTTGAAATTCAGGTTTATATCCAGGTCCCGACCCTAGAGACACTATTTAGATTTGGTTACCGATAGAGTGGGACTCAACCTGTATCTATCCCATTGCTACCCATATTGACAAGTTATTTTTCCCAAGATCACCAGATTCCACAATGCCTCAATTTTACCTTTTTATGACTGGAAAATTTGGTTTAGATCACAAAATGATGGGTGATATAATGAGGACCCAAGACATGAAAAGTTACTGAATTTTAAACAGTGAGCATAAAGTCATACCCAAAGCCATAGACAAGAAGATATATGGACTGTTTTTATGATTCTTTGTTGCATTTGTTGTCACTATGTCATGATATCTTAATAACAAGATGATGCATGATGCTCACTGGGAAAAAATGTAACAGTTCCTACTATAGCATGTGGGGCAGATTGCAAATCAAGGCCAGAACAGAAATTCAGACATTGCCATGCATATCATCCCAAACAATATATTGAGTTGGTGAATCAGCACCCATGTTCATCCAGAAAGCAATGAGACCATTCATAAAATAAAAAGAGGCAAATTCAAATCATTTAATGACATCACATTTTATATCGAGATAATTGGATAAAAAGAAAACACCGTGACACATCATCTAAAAAGGAGAGGCTGACAGTAACTGCAGTCACAAGATCCTTACGCAGAACAAATTTCACCAAAATATCACAGACCACAGAGAAACCTCAAGAAAGGCAACTTATCACTTTCTGTTAATTAATTAATCTTAACACAAAAATTAAGTGGGAACAATAATCCAAATCTTAAACCTAGTTTCAAGAAAGTTCACAAAAACGAACTCTCCACATAAAACCGATTTTGAATCACCAATTTAGAGGGAAAAGGAAATATCCAAACCCCAAACCTAGTTTCAGCAAAGTGTGCAAAAACAAGAGCTCTCCGCAAGAACCAAATTTGCACCACAATTTACGCAAGAAATTCCAACCTCTGTCGGAAAATCACGACAAATTCGTTAAACAACAAAGCAAGCTAAAATCCCTCTCCGAAATCAAGAACCAAGAAAGATTACCAGTACAGTGCAACTCAAAACTTAAATTTCGAGATTAAATTGAAAATGACATCAAAAATTTCCAACGTCCAACTTGCTAAACCAAGATATCAACATGAAAACAAACAGAAAGAAGAAGCTGAGATTTCTTGAAGACCTGAGCGACGAAAGCGAGAAGAGACCGAGAGGAAGAGAAGCGTGAAGATGGGAAAGATGTTGAAAAGGAACAGGGGGGAAGACTCACAGAAGAGGAGGAGTAGGGCGCCGAAGAGCGACGAGGTGGAAGGGAGCTGCGCGTGGCCTCCCATTCTCGCGATCCCGGCCTTGGATCGAGGGCAGGGCAGGGCAGGGGTGGTGGTGGTGAAATCTATTATTACCACCGCTATGGTGTGTCCACTACTCCACTGTGTGAGCTGGTGGGCTTAGAAAAAGAGAGTGGCATTTATAACGGCATATTAATAACGGCTGTCCTATTTTTATGACACTCAAACGCGAAGGAGCGTGCACGGTGCGTGTTAGAAGTGAAAAAACTCTTTTGGCTAAAATATACTTTTGATCCTCCCACCTTCCTTCAAATATTATTTTGATCTTTAAATTTTTTATTATTATAATTTAATCTTTTATATTTAAAAATATTATATTTTTAATATTTTATTATATAAAATTAATTAAAATTAATAAAATAACTGATGTGACATACTAATATGTAAGATGACACCCAAGTTATTTCACCAATTTTAATTGACTTCATGTAATGAGACGTCAGGAATGTAATATTTTTAAAACATAAGAAATTAAACGGTAACAACTAAAATTTTGAGGAACAAAATAAATTTTGAGTGAAAGTTTGAGAACCAAAAGTATATTTTCACGATTATCTTTTTATAGAAGATTTTATAATAAAATATATTTACATAATTTCAACTTATACCGACACACATATCGTCGAAGATCAGTTTAGGTATGACATATGTATTATGACCTATAAGCCCGGTAGAACATCGATATTGCAAGGTATGTGATGGCAATACTAGCATTTTATAAAGAGTTACATGTAATAATATAATTATAAATTTGAATAAATATCATTAGCTTATTTGCCAACTCCACTTCAAGAATAATTATACTAAAACATAAATCTCTATCATATATAAATAATGTAAATTTTGTCTTGAGTGAAATACTCCCTGCTTGTTAAAACAGAGACTAATTGTCTTTGAAATATGAAGTCTTTGAATATACTCAAATCAAGCTTTGTTGACCTTGGGTTTAAACATATTTATGCGATCCTACCTAGTTCTACTTAAACCAATACAACCAATTAAATTTTATCTTACCAAATCATGCCCAACTCAACTAATCCTACCTAACTCAATCAAATCCTCTCCTATATAACTTAGCCTAACTTGTCTAATTAAGGTCTAAACATGCACACATATAAAGTAAATCTAATGTACGTCTAAGCTAAATTTAATACAGTAATCATACATCCCTCTGTCCATCCATATCCCTACTTTCTATTATTTTAGCAAAAATACACATTATAAAGAACATTCCATTTTATGCCCAACCTTTAAATCTTCATCTTCTCTCTCATTGGGGCTATTTAGGATTATGTTATCTATAAGCATGACAATTGGTGCCCTATCATCTCTCTATCTTTTTTTGCTATGATTATCATAACTTAATCCTTTACCCTCTCTTTATATGTTTGGTCTCCCAAATACCTCTCCTTATATGCAACCTTCTTGCATCGAACTCTAAACTCAAGTAAGGAAAAAAAAATCTCATCTATAATAAACTCTCCCTATCGTTGACGTCAAATCAAAGACATGCATTGGCATAGTATTGATATTTGTATTTCACTCTTATATTGCTACCTAGCAATTTATTTAACATCTAAAACCCTTCTTAAATCTAGCCCTAATTATACGAATGCCACTTAGATCTCATATGTTGGATCTCCTTCTCACTCCTTAACAAAATTTTAGCCTTCTATACCTCTTCCATATCATCAATCGAGAAAAGCAGAGAATTAACCTATCTATGTTTAGATATTAATCTCCCTCTTCATATTAGCTCTAGAGCCTATCTCTTCATTTCAACTATCCAAACAAACACAAACCTAGAAAATATATTTGTACATTAATTTTGAACCCTCCACATCATTACACCAAGCTACCTCCCTCTCAACAAATAGCTAGTTTTCACCTCATAACACTTTATACTCTCTCACAATCTTTAGATTTATGGAATCCTCAAGAGTCTTAATGTTGACCATTTATCCCCCTCCATTAATCTTAGCCTTTCACTAAATCAAACACAAATAATACAACCTTCTCTAATATACACCATCCACTTTATTGATCCTAACCAACTTAGGCAAACCATAATGTCACTCCTCTATATCCTAATCCTAAGCCTTTGGATTTAGGACATCTTTTATATTATAAAAACATAGCCTTTCATGCCTTCATCTCTCTCTATAAATACATCTTTATACAATCCAAAATTACGAACAATTTGTCAAATCTAGAAAAAATTCTACTACTTTAAAACTTTAATCATTCTCCTCGAACCTCCATCCTTTGTTATGCTTCCATTTCGCATCGATGTACTTACTTATTCTACCACCATTAATCTAGATTTTTTTCGATTAAGCTATCTTCAAGATAAGTAAGAAGACGTACCTTCTCCTTGATTAGGGCTTTCTCTAAATAGAAACAAGAATACCAAAAAAGTAGTGAAGGAAATGACTATGGCATCCCAGAGCCAGTATACCTTCTCTCACCTAATCTAATCCATTTCTTTAAGTATTTATATTCTCTTTATTTTGTAGCATTTTTGGATTATTTTCTGCATATATTTTAATGCATCCACCAACTGCACCTAGCCTTAGTTTCATGTTAAAAAAAAAATGAAAGATGAATTTTAGGAGAAAATTAAAGACCTTCTTGGGCTAGGGGCCACCACATTAATTTAAATCTTGACCCCAAGGCTTATCCATTGTTCAAGGTGCCCTAGGCCCAAAGCAACACTTTAGGTAGTGATCGCATTAGGTTCCCACAAGTGGCAACTCCACCAAGGATAGAATTAGATTGATAGAAAAGTTTTTGCTCTCTTTTTACATTTCCTACATGCTACACTAGTATATGTTAGCATATTTGGCCTAAGTCCAAAACTATGGTAAAGGTGCAAAGCATTATAGATGCATGGCAATATGTAAGATAATTTATTAGGTACTTTTCTTTAGTAGAAGTACACTTATACAATTTGACAAAAGTTAATTATAAGTTTGAGTTGTTGAAGAATGAAGACAACTTTCTCCTTTTAAAAAGAAAAATTTGTGAGACATTGTTTTAACATTCATAAATCTATAGATATCCTTTGAGATCGAGGCTAACCAATCAATATATATCTTAGGAGCAAACCTCATACAAGATAAGAGCCTAATAGCATACCATATGTAAATGTTTAAGGGTGTATAACTCAATTACCCTACATATAATAAGGAACTATATAGACTATTAGATAAGGTAGCTTTGCTTTCAACATTTGTTAGGCAAGAAGACCATTATGATGCAAATCATAGGCCACTTCACTTCAAACACAATCCAAGCTATATCAAGATGAGCACATGAAGTAGATGTCTCATTTACAGAAATTTGACTTTATGACTAGGCACAAGGAGCCTTATACAAACTTGATGACATTTTGTCTATACGTCCACCAACTCTTACTAATTTATTAGTTTTGATGCAAATTCAATAACTCTGTCATAACCAATATGTAGACTTCTATATAGTAGATCCATATTTTTGAGAGAAGTATGAGAGTTTAAAGAAAAAGCAGTCAATAAAGTATACTTTGAAGGATGGTCTACTATATAGAGAAGTATCTCTATGTGTCTTTTAGGCTGGTACTCAGATATATTAGATTCAAAAGGTTTGCACTTTGAAGATTATTGGATACTTTAGAATAGAAAAGACTATAGTAAATTTGGAAAGATTTATTTATTGGCCCAAGATACGTTAAGATGTGGCTCAATTTATTAAAGGATATATGCAATGCAACACATCAAAGTCTTCCAATAGAGAATTGGGACCATATACATTCTTGATAGTACCTAGTAGACATTGGAATAGTATTTTGATGAATTTTCTAGGAGGATTACCAAGGGATACATGCCTATGATTATCTATACATAGTAGCCAATCATTTTTGACAAAATAATGTGCATGATTTCTTACAAGAAGATGGTTACGAGAGAAGAAACAACTATATTATTCTTTTAGCATGTTTAGAGAAAACTAAGATTGCCTTTAAAAAATAAAAAATTAGAAAGTTGTTTCTTAATAATTCTAAAAGTCCTTCTAAGGGATTATGGATATCAAATAAAAGTAAAGTACTATTTTCCACCATAGATAAATGGATAGACAAATATCATGAACTAAACATTGGCACATCTTCTTTGGGGCTAGAATTCCAAGCATCAGAATACTTGGATGATAGTTTTCCCTACCTCCAATTTTGTCTAAAATAAGGTAATAATTAGAGTGATAGTTTCATCCAAAAATTATCTTTCAAGATCTATTTAGTTATCTACCATGGTCTCTTTGACCTCAAGTTCACAATTAATGCTAAGTCAAAGAACAACTAAGAAGAAAAAGAGCAAGCATAAGTGTAATGCCTCAAGCCCATCTGTTTGCTCAATTAATTTATTAGCAGGACAAAAATACGTAGCCATAAAAATTTGAGTGCAAGTTAATTGATAGTAAGTGAATATAAGTTATAAGTTCTTCAAACTTTTTTTTTCCCATCTGATGTGATTTTTTGGGGTATTACAATGAGCTCAATGACTTGTTAAGAACATCAAGAAAGGGCATCAAAAGTTTAAGGCTTAGATGTATATATTACAACAATGATAAAAGAATTAGTATGACAATCATCAATTGAATTGCAATTTTGACAATCATCAATTGAATTGCAATTTTCAAAAGGGGAGCTCATGAGGCTTCATCTAAGGAAAGAGAGATTGAAAAGTAGAGAAAGAGTTGAAAGAAAAAAAGCTATGGCCCCTTTAAAATTTTGAAAGCTTAGGGTAGAACGTCTACTAGCTTGACTTGCTTCATTAAAAAATGTACTCGATAATTAGTGATAAGAACATCAAGTTGTTTGAGCCTTTCTTGCTTGATGAAGACTAAGGCTATGAACCAATGCTAAAAATTGTAGATGATTTATAGGTATGATAAGAAAAGTTGTTAGGTTTGCATTATTGAGAGGAATGCTACTGGAAACACTAGAGGATTGGGTTTTCTCATATTTGTTGACTTCCTAGTAAGATTCGGTGATATAGTTCTGAGGTAGAGAAGTAAAAGTTTCTCCATCTCTAATTTTAACTTAGTTAGAGCTAAATTCAATAAAAAGGGTGGTCCTAATCTAGGAGGATCATCGGCTACTGCAAATCACTCCAATTATTTTGAATAGATATGGACAAGGTCTAGGGGGTAGATCCACCACATTAGAAGCCATATGTCAATACTTTTGATTGCCACAATTTTCCTACGATATTCAATTAGGATGTTCTTTTTTAAAATTAGGTAAATTTGTGAGATTTATGGCATTGCCATCTACCCCTAAAAGGTTCAACACACCTAGTGATGAGAGCCATATGATAACATTTGGGCCTCCAAATGGACTGATCAAAGTAAAGATTTTCATTTTAAAAAATATTTTTATTAGGTATAACTCTCAATTCAGGAAGAATTGGATGAAGTGACTAAAGATAAATTGATCTAAGAGTAAAGATCTAGCTCTAAATAAGTTTTAGTTTTTTCATGATTATTTCTACTAGCCATGATTATGTTGAAAAAGTTATGACTTCTTTCAATTGGAAAAAGAATCCAACTAGATTTTCTAAAGGCCATTCTTACTAACAAAATTAAATAATAGATCTGCATAATAATTCTATTCTTTTAAGAAAAAAAAGGGTCTAGAAACCTACTTTTATAAATTATCTTATTTTTCTATATTCTTTTAAGAGGCCTGAGTTTAGTGGATAGAAAGTATTGCTTTTTTTCTAAGATCCAAATTAATAGCTCAATTTCAAACATCTAATTATTTACTTATTTATTTATTTTTATGGTTTCTTTTTTCATAGATGGGGGGGGGTAGGTGGGCATTTGTGAGGTGGGGAGAGGGTACAGAACTTAGTGGCTTTGTTTAAATGAGTAGGCTTATTTCTTTCCTAATTGATGAATGGTTATCTTAAAACTAAACATGGAACATAGATGGGACAATTTAATCTTTTAAAAAAATAAGTAGATAATATTTGAAAAGAAATAATGTTAAACTAATATGAGACCATAACTCTTTTTTAAAAAAATAGATGAATACAAAATTTCTGAACAACTTTCTTTTTAGAGTGAACAACAAAATAAACAACTTTCTAATATCTACAATTTAGAGTGAATATGAACAACATGACAATATGTTTAGAAGTCTCTTTAGCTAATGCATACCTCCTGTCTTTTTTGTAGTTATTTGCTTATAAGCCCATATAGCAATAAAGCTTTGCTAATGTGCTGTATAAAAGCCCTGATAATATGACAATCTAGTTGGGATCACAGGCCAACCTTTAATTTAAATGATGGCTTTTACAAGACATCAATCATTATCTTAATTGTAATAATTTCCCACGTCTTGATTTGGTGTGTAATACAAGAAAATGTACTATATCTAGGTTGGAGGACAACGTAAAGGATGACAAAGATTGAACTTGGCAATCCCTTTCCATAATCATGGCCATTCGTTTATTATGGGATTGCTATTATAAAATAGGACTAATACTGTCCAATACATTCTGTAAGTGCACATTCGGCCATCAAGTTTAATTATTAAATTTGAGAGATGCCAAACTCAAAATGATAGAAACGATGACAGCATCCTTACTAACACAAGCTAGGATTGAATATTGAACAAAGAAAAGTCCAAATCTCACCTGATTTTGGCCATGTTTCTACAATATATGAGTTCTAAAAATAGACTAACCATATCAAAAAAAGGACAGATTAGGTTTTTTTTCTAGGTATAAAAAAAATGTGGTGATCCTTTAGTCCATATTAAGAGAGATTAGAAACTCAAGATATATATTTGGAAGGTGATAGATATGCCTACTTTGAAGGAGCACTAAAGTAACTAATAACTATTTAATATTTGGGCCTACTTTGAAGGAGCACAAAAGTGACTAATAACTATTTGATACTTGATAGTTCTTTGTTTCCCATGTGATTCTATTCAAGGTGCCTAGCAAGTTGTTTTTGATTTACAAGTTATTATTTGCTCAAAAACTTGCCATGATGGTATAAATCCCTCAACATTTCCAACAATATGTGACAACAAACTATATGAAGTCTTATTTACCAAGAAAAAGAAGATGAAGAAGAAAGACTTTCAACTTTTATTCTTTTCCTTCCCATTCTAGTGCTACTTCTTCCTAGAAGAAAGTTATTAATATTAAAAATGCTTTCTATTGTGAATTTTCTTTTAGTGTGGGTAATGACAAATTGATCATATTCTGAAAGGATAGATAGACTAGGGACACCACTTCGAGATCTTTTCTTCTCTCTATGAATTATCTTATAACAAGTCCTCTTTAATTTTTGGGATTTCTAGCTATAGTGAGCCCTTGGGTGATGCCGGAGTCGAACTTAAAAATGGGCTTGCAATAGGCCTGATCTAAAATAGGTCCACTACCTTGAGATCTATGCAATAGCTGCATGCCAGGGATCTTGATGCAAAGATCGCCATTGTCTACCAAGCGATTTCTTTATATATGCTTGAGAACCAAGCTTTGATGCCACTTGTTGTGACATATGGTAAGGAAAGAAGAAATCAACAAGGAAAAAAGAAAAAATAATACATAAGGGATTTATGTGGTTTGATCGGATTGTCCTACATCTACCCGACATAGACAATAGAAACTTCTTAAAAAATAAACTGGAGATTTACCATGATAATTTCCTTACCAAAGACTTTCTCTCACACATAAAACCCTAGACCCGCTTATACCTAATAGAACCCTTTTCTGGATCTTTCAATGACACTCCAGGTTACCCTAAAGGCCAGAATTATATGTGCTTATATAGAAGAGAGATTTACAATATCATACATAAACTAGGACTCATGTTCTCATCATATATGAAAACATTGATAGTGTCTAATATGGATTAGGACTCACGTTTTCCATATATATGAAAACATATCCATCTTGAGCTTATTAATGGAAGTAATTGTTTATCATATGGCAATAAATATTTTTTTCCTCTAGTTAGTGTTTATCACTGCATGCAAAATAAGAAGACAAAGATAATAACTTACCTTCTAAGCTTATCTCCTTATTTGTCTTTACTAACTCCTATTAGGTATTTACTTATCTCATTTCCATTTTGTCTTTACTAACTCCTAGTAGGTATTTATTTATCTCAAAGAAAGAAAGTAGAGATGAGAAATAGCTTTTTATGCTTACCTCCTTTCCATTTAGTCTTTATTAACTCTCAATTAGAATTTATTATTGGGTGTTTTCTATTTATTCTATTGTAACTTTTCCTTTATTATTTTCCATTGTAGTTTACTCTGGCATAACTATGTGGTGCAGAAACCAATAAATGTTTTCGATCAAATTCATTATGGATTGAATTATAAAGTAGGCCATTTGAAGCCACAGGAGTCGGCTCAACCACAACCCAAAAATCCGACTCGAGCACCGGAACCAACTCAGTTCAAGAGATTATACTACTTCAACATTTTAGCTTCCACTTGGGCGCCAATAATTAAATTCAAATTTAAATTAGTCCACCCACATATTTCTCCATAAATCATGTAACTTCCCTCCATCTTCTCCACTTGGGCACCAACAATTAAATTCAAATTCAAATTAGCCCGTCCACATATTTCTCCATAAAACATGTAACTCCCCACTATCTTCTCCATAAAACATGTAACTCCCCACTATCTTCTCCATGTAAGTCTCCATGATTTTTAAATTTTTAAATGAGCTTGGAGGGACTATAAATACCTCTCCATAGCCCTTGTAATAGAGATTATGAATGAATAAAATGAAAACTATTCTAGTTCCATTTTTCTTCCCATTTGTGTGATGCAAATGCCTTCCGTGAGGGAATGAGCGTAAGGTTCAACTTAGGTATCTTTCAAGCTTTGGTCTACCAAGGGGCATCTTCTTCATTTCAGCTCTCAACGTCATCATCTTTAAGCCCTCAAGGGTTCCCTACAATCCGGAGTTAAAGAGGAGGTTGCCTTGCCTTGGACCCATTATGAATGGAGTTCTCATACTAGTGGTGATAATCGTTAAGTCCAGTAGTGGTTCAATGGAGTGCTGAAAATAACTTTCCAACAACAAAGTGAGTGCTCATCATTGGTGATTAAACCCATCTGAATCTCTTAAGTCTGATCATATGAAGGTATACATCTTGGTCTTAAGGATCCTCAATCATTAGATCCCCTCTTTTTTCGATCAGAATTGAGTTACATAGCCGGTAGATTTTATTTCATTAAGTAGTCCATTCTTTGAATTACTTTTAGCATTCTTATGCCTGAATTAATGTTAATGTAGATAGGTATCATTGCTCAATCAATTAATTAATCTTCTAAGTTAGATTCCATTCTTACATGCCACACCATTTTTGGTATCAGAGCTTAGGTTCCAAGGCAAGTTTGGATTTGTCTTCCATTATTTTATTATTCCTTGTTTCTTGCGCCTTGATTTAGATTTTTTTTTAAAAAAAAGAGTGCATCTCTTGGTTTCTATTGTGCTCATTTAGGGATAGTCCAAAGGGAAAAGCTAGAGGTAGTACCCCGAGCTATTTGATCCAATAGACGTTTGATAGGGATATCAGGAATGTACCAATAAGGGAGGCTATCAGTAGTACCTTGGTGCATTTGACCCAACTACCTACGTTCCGAGAGTGCCGTAGGCTATTAAGAGGACTGTACATAGCCATCACAGAGAAGGCTGACTTGAGGCAAGGCCTTAAGTGACGCACATAGGCGAAAAAAAAAAAAAATTAAACACATTTTGCATCGAACCCAAGTCTTTAATAAAATTGAGTAGCAACTTAATTGCTCTAGTGAGCTAGGGACACCAGCGAATTTGATTCAAGGTATAGTGGGAAAGCTGGTGCACTCAACTCATTGGTTATTACTTGACACTGGTGCCTAGGCAAGAGGTCCAGAGGCAAACGCCCTAAGTGGACTTGTGGTTCATAATTAGGACCCTGCGAAAGCAGGGGGAGCCTCCCACAACCCCACCTCTTACCTGTCCAGTGGATTGATTAACTGGTGAATTGACTGTAAAGTTAGCTGACTTCTTCTACATTGGATCTCTAGGTCTAGCAAACCCTAGAACGAATCCTTTGTGTGCTTGTTTGTATGTTTACTAGGTCAGGAGTTCCATATCAACCGAGTCAGTCCCAACCTGAGGTAATCATGGAGGCTAATTACAAAGCCATGCTAAGGACCATAACCAAGAAGTTGGACCAGTTGAATGATAGATTTGATCGAATTAATGAACGTGCCGAAACCCTTGAAAAGACCCCTCGGACCCACACTGTGCCTAGATCTACGTCATACAGTCCTAGAGCCCATCAGTATGATCCCGTCCCAGAACCATATCCTAGGTGTTCACCCTATGACTATGCTGAATTTGACAAAGCCATTTGATTTGACAGAGCCCTTAGGAGCAGTAATACTAAGTCATATCCACATGATCAATACCTTGAACCTAGGAGAGCCCAATGCTATGACCCAGTCCTAGAACTCCACCAGGGAAGATCTAGTTATGACCATGTGAACCAATCTCAGAGAGCCACAAGGAACCAAGATTTAGAGGCACCTACTTTTAGTGGCAATCGTGATCCTTATGTGTACCTTGATTGGGAAATTAAGATGGATCAATACTTTGATTGGGATAAAATGTCTGAGGATTGCAAAGTTAGGTTTGCCCAAAGGAGATTACTAGATCAAGCCAGGATATATTGGAACCGTGTTCTAGCAAAAATATATTGGGATAACCCTATCAGGACCTGAAAGTGGATGAAGGACAAGTTACGTGAAGAGTATCTACCTGTGTCCTACCAAATGACCCCACACTATGAGAGATCCTTAAGGCATGTGAAACCCTTCAACCGATCCAAGCTTCCTAGGTCAAAATAGTTGAGCATAAATCAGACAACTTTGAGACCTAGCTTGAACCATATTGACCCGATACCTAATGTGACCCAGTCTTTTGTTGGTCAGCCTTCACCTGCATCACCTCCAACCCAGATTGATATTGAACCTGAGAAACCACTAGAGGAGACAAAGTCTGAATTGATCGAGTTAGAAGATCCTGAAACCATTTTGGAAGGTCAATTAGAAAGTGAAGACCTTGAGGAAGAAGTATATGAGGATGACCCAGACTTAGTTGATGAGTATGAAAGGGAAAATTATGATGAATATGAGGAGATTACTCAGGCTGAATCTATTTTGGAAGAACAGTTAGAGAGAGACAACCATGAGGAGAATAATACTGGGATCTTACTTGAGGAAATATTAAAGAATGATCCAATCATAGAACATAGTCCTGAACTTCAAGAACAACAAAAAATTAGTGAAAACTTGGTTCCATCAATTGAGTACCCTCAGGAAGAATTCTTACCTTTAGTTCTCTACAAAGACTCCTTTCTTGAAATGGTTGATTCACCCATCCATAAGGTAGACCCTTTTTCACCTGTTGACATAAATCAAGGGTTAAACCTTAAGGTCAGCCACACTTACCAAAGCCCAATCCTGATTAGATTCCAGATCTACCAAAATAGAGTTGGCATGATGTATTACCCATAGAGGTTGATAGGACTATCCTTGATAAATTTTTTCTTGATCAACATGTTGCCTTCCATGATCAAACCCATAACCATATATTTATGAGCCCTAGCAGAAATACTAATCTACATCTTTTACCTCTCCGAGCCACTAAAGAACTGGAATCAAATCACAAAATAGAATGTAAGTTCCCCAAAACGGCCCATCCCTATTTCCTACCTTTTTCTAAGGCTCCCAAGACCATCCAGTTACACTTTGATGAGGTCGTTAAGTTACATAAATTCTTTGAGCATATTAAGTTTGCGACCTATTTTTGGAAGACCTTATAGAACCTGTTAGGAGTCCATGTGTATGCCAACTTCCAACCCAGGGTCAAACCTAAAGAGTCAGTAGTCTGTTAGGTTTAGGCCCAAAGAGTCCAATAAAATTTCCTTTACATAAGAGTGTATTAGTGAGTCTGCATTTTGGTTCGAGTCTCATGCATAGCACGATTTGTATCAAGACATCGACACACGAGCTTAATGAATCTTACTCCCTCGTGCTGAGTTTGCTTACAATAGCTCAGTCAATATATCTACTGAAAAGAGTCCATTTGAGGTGGTCCATGATTACAAACCTAGGAAGCCCTTAGATCTTATCCCTTTACCCACACATGCACGAATCTTCGAGTCTGCTGAATTCTATGCACAGCATATTAAGGACTTGCATTAAGAAATCAATAAAAAACTCAACTTGAGCAATGAAGCCTATAAACATATGGCTAATTCACGTAAGAGAATCAAAGAATTCTATGAAGGAGACTACGTAATGATTAGGCTCAGACCTGAAAGATTTCCATTTGGAACCTTTAAAAAATTACATGCTCGCAGTGCAGGCCCATTTAAAATCATAAAGAAGATCGGACCTAATGCATATGTACTTGAGTTACCTTTTGACCTGAGTATCAGCTCGACCTTCAAAGTTTTAGACTTGATAGAGTATAAGGAGCTAATGATGATACCTAGTGAGCCTTTTGGGTCTAACCCTATTTTTGAGAGTGAACCTGCTTCCGAGTGTCCACCAACCACTTTTCCAAAGAGGCAAGATAAAATTGAACAAATTCTGGATGATAAGACTGTCACTACTAGGAACAAGGACTACCAACGATATCTGGTTCATTGGCAAGGGCGACCAGAATCTGAAAACTCGTGGATCACTAAGGAGGACCTGCAATGAATTGATCCAGACTTATTGGAACATTACCAAAACCAAGTTGACCCATACTTGATAGGGTTGAGTTCTCGCCATCCCGAAAAATTTGGTGCGGACATCAATAAATGTTTTCGATCAAATTTATTATGAATTGAATTATAAAGTAGGCCATTTGAAGCCATAGGAGTTGGCTCAACCACAACCCAAAAATCTGACTCGAGCACCAGAACCAACTCAGTTCAAGAGATTATACTACTTCAACATTTCAGCTTCCACTTGGGCGCCAACAATTAAATTCAAATTTAAATTAGCCCGCCCATATATTTCTCCATAAATCATGTAACTCTCCTCCATCTTCTCCACTTGGGCACCAACAATTAAATTCAAATTCAAATTAACCCGCCCACATATTTCTTCATAAATCATGTAACTCTCCACTATCTTCTCCATGTAAGTCTCCATGAATTTTGAATTTTCAAATGAGCTTGGAGGGACTATAAATACCTCTCCATAGCCCTTGTAATAGAGATTATGAATGAATAAAATGAAAACTATTCTAGTTCAATTTTTCTTTCCATTTGTGTGATGCAAATATCTTCCGTGAGGGAATGAGCGTGAGATTCAACTTAGGTATCTTTCAAGCTTTGGTCTACCAAGGGGTGTCTTCTTCATTTCAGCTTTCAACATCATCATCTTCAAGCCCTCAAGGATCCCCTACAATCCGGAGTTAAAGAGGAGGTTGCCTTGCCTTGGACCCATTATGGATGGAGTTCTCATACTAGTGGTGACAATCATTAAGTCCAGTAGCGGTTCAATGGAGTACTGAAAATAACCTTCCAACAACAAAGTGAGTGCTCATCATTGGTAATTAAACCCATCTGAATCTCTTAAGTCTGATCATATGAAGGTATACATCTTGGTCTTAAGGGTCCTCAATCATTAGATCCCTTCTTCTTTGGATCAGGATTGAGTTATATAGCTGGTAGATTTCATTTCATTAAGTAGTCTCTTCTTTGAATTACTTTTAGCATTTTTATGCCTGAAATAATGTTAATGTAGATATGTATCATTGCTCAATCAATTAATTAATCTTCTAAGTTAGATTCCATTCTTGCATGCCACACCACTATGATTGGACTAAACCATCATTAGGCTCTTATTGTTTATTTCTATAGTATTAGTGTTTATCCATTCAAACTAAGTGTATATCGCATCAAGGTAACTATTCATCCTCCAGTAGTAAGTATTTATTTTCTCTCATTAATATTTGTTACTACTTAGAAAAAAAGAAGGTAAAGATAAAAAGAATCCAACCATGCCTCATAACCAGTCACCAATTATTCTAACAATAAACATAGAAAATAGTTTCAAATAACCATGAAAGACCAATTCCAAAATTTCTTGTCTCAAAAGGCAATTCCAAACATGATGTGCATTTCCATCTCTCTCCCTATACACACTCATGTACATACATACAAGCATATTATTTCCTGATATTTAGATTGCCCAATTTTTTGACCTTTTGGTGCATATGTTAAGAGTCTTCAAATTATATGATTTTTTATGTGTGAATAGTTTAAGAATAGTAAAATATATCCAATAGATTAGGATCATTGATTTGAGACCTCCAACATTCCAAATTTATATTTGATTAGATCAGAATAGGGATCCTTTCTCTCTTTCTTTTTCTATATATGCATGTATGTATGTATTACTTGACTTAACTACACTTAAGTAAATTATTCACTTAAATCCATTTAGGTCTATATTAGGTTATGAGAATCCCACATTGATAATCAAAGCTATAATCTACTACCTTTAAAGTACTTGAATACTAAAAACTATATGATTTTAGTACCTTTATCCTTTGTATTAAGTAGTCCAAAAATTAGATAGTTTAGATAATATGAAATAATACATATCTTTCGACCATGTGATGCACAGGTTAGGACTCTCTAAATTATATGATTTTTAGTATTTGGGTATTTTAAAGATACTACATTGCATCTAATAGCTTGGATTGTTAATCAATGTTGTACTGGATCTAAGTAAAGGTCTTTTCAAGTATAGCAAAGTCAAGTACTCTATCTGTATGTAAACAAGTTTCTAAATCATATGATTTTTGGTATGCAACAATTTTTAAAATAGTAGATTACATCCAATAACTCAGATAATTGATGCAGGACCTCCATCATTCAAATCTAAACTTGATCAAATTTAAGTAAAGGTCGAGTATAGCTAAGTTAAACTCTCTTTCTTTCTCTCGCTATACAAACTAAATGCCCTCGCAATTTGAGAAAAATAAAAAATAAAAATTTCAAAGAATAATAATATTTATTATTATATTATACATAAAGAGTTATAGATTATTACTCTAGAATACTTTTTATAAGGAATTATATGTGAGAATCTAGATTATCTGGATAATTCACATCCATGTATCTTATCAACTTAGCTTCATTATAGTAATTGATGGAAGCACCCATGAAGAAAAACTCCAATGTCCTAGATTTCTTATTATTTGCTATATCTCTCCACTAATCTTCAAATCTTTAAAGTATAAATTAATACCCATATAAATCATGCTTCTGAAAAATAATTATAAGTAAAGATTTTGTTATAGCTAAACAAAATTTGTAATGATCATACTATTTTAAAAAAATATGGATAAACTTGAGAGCAAAAGTGAGGGAAAGTTGCAAGGAAAAAATTTCATGGATGGATATATTTTTTTTAGGTTAAGGTTAAAATCTTCTTTCAAAAATTTAAAAATTGAAATTATAAGAGGGAGATGGAAAAAAAATATACCTTAGATTCCTAAGGAAGCCTAATTAATATCAAGATAAGTTTCATAACTTTTTTTTGAAGTTGAGGAGGAATGGAGTTTGTTGATGCATAAAATTGATCTTCACATCAACGAACAAAATTTCTTTGTTGTAAGCATGATAAAACACCTTTCCAACTTGATCATGATCACCTTCCTACACCTAAAGAAATGAGTGTTAGGAGGCCCTAGAATTTCTTCTGGAGAACCCCTTTGATGCGGCTCTAATTAAATCCTAATTTCAGAGGAAACCCAGCCTCGATAAGAATTAGTCGGCTATTTTTCTTGTAAGGCTAGATTTATCATTCCTTTTAGGATTAAGTTTATCTCGCATAAGGAGTCTTGATCTCAAATAAGACCATATCCTGATAGGAGTTAGTCAGCCAATTTCTTATAGGATTAAATTTATCATATATATAAGGAGAGTCTTGGTTAAACTTAGATAGCATAATCATTACAAGTGGGAGTCCCTCTCTAATTAGAGTTTTTCTACTCATGTGGATAACTAATTGTGCTATGTGTCATAATAGGATTAGCTTGCCGAATTATCCCACATCATTTGCCCGTCAAACCCATACTCAAGTCACAAAAGTAGCGCTGCTCTTAGGAGGGCTAATTTGTATTAGGCTCGTTAGCTTTTTTGTTGTGTAATTATGATATTATGTAGTATATTTTCTTCCAAGCCTTTTGATAACTCCTCTTGATCAAGCTTTATCTAGTAGCTCATCTTTATTGGGCTAAATTAGGGTTGGTAGACAAGCTATCTGGTTTCTCGTCTTTCACTGAGTTATTAAGTGGCTAGCTTAGGCTAAACTATCAGGTAGCTCGGCTTTGGTATGCTCAGATTGCCATCTGTCTGGGCCACAGAAACTTCCATAATGTGTGAAGCACATTGGGTAACTAAGTTATCAAGCAGCTTGGTTGGCAAATAATCATGCATGGAGAATTGAGCTATCAAGTAGCTTATCTTCAAATTTACCTCTTAGTGTCAATGATATTAGTTAGTCTTGCCAACCTAGATGCAGCTGAGCTCAAATCCCTAAGGGGACTGGCTGGCCACGTCTTAATTTTAGGTTATTTTTAGAGAACAAACATATTTTTAGAGAAAAGACCATTTTTACTGATCGATTATTTTTCAGGTTAGTTCTGAGCTAAGGAAGACTCATCCCTAAACTAATTTTTTATTTTAAGCCAATCTTAATTAAGTTGGCTAGTTAGCTTTTTGAATCATTGAATTGACTTGCTTGAGTCGATCATTAGAACCAGGTAACTTAGCTGAGGTACTTACACCAAGTTATTTAAACTGTGAGATGGCTTAGTTTTTAGCCTAGAGCTACTCCAACCTCTGAATAGGTCAGCCCATTGCTTCCCATATCATGTTGGAAAGGTCAGCCTCCTATATAGAACATAGATCCATTAATTATTTTTACTAAGTTTTTCAGGTTAACATCACAACTCCCTCTACGAATACAATAGCTTAGCTTCATATAATCCAAGCTTAGGTTCCTTCAAGATTTTAGCCAAGTCTCTTAGGTCGGTCCTAGAATTTTGACTTTATCGACTATGGATAGCTTTTTTTTCAATCCAGTTTTTTGTATTTTCATATTTTGTTAAAGCACCTTTAGGGCTGCATACTTGAAATACAGAAATTTTTTATTATGTTGGTTCAATTCTTTTTAACTTCTTATTTCATCAAGTAGTGTCTTAAATTGGTTTATTAAATCACTAAATAGTTTAAACTGACTTACTCGAGTAGTTCTATATAGCCAAGCTGAATAGGTTAGAGTACTCAAATAAAGCCGGTTTAAACTAAAGTAGCTTAGGGCTTATTTTGATTAATTGTTCCCCCCCAGCTATTAGCCAACAACTATCTTACATAACTGTTGGCCAACAGCCACTTAAAGGTACCTTAACAACCAATCCAAACAGAGCATTAACTCTCATCTTGAGGTTATGACACTTTCCAAGTAGGTCAACCTACTATCCCCCATGCAGTCTAGGGGATCGGTTTCTTATACAAAACATATGTTCCTTCATTGTTTAAGTTGATGCTACAATACTACACTTCAATTGCTCAAGTTCGACCTGTGGAGATTAGTCTCCTGTTATGAATGTAATGCATCGATTTCTTAACGTCTGACCTTGGATTCTTGAGTTTTTAAGCTAAGTCCCTTAGGCCAGTGTCGAGACTTGTGTGCTTACCAAGTGAGGTTGGTTTTTGGAATGACTTTAGGTCATTAGAGAGGTTTTTAGATCAAAAACTGAGGCATGCCTTATGGGGAGCCTTTTTTTAAAACTGAGCTTGGGTCTTCTTAGATTGGCTTAGTTTTGAGGTTATCACCTGGTCTTCGAACAATTTGTCCTTCAGAGATCAATCCAAGGAGTACTAATTAGACTTGGAGTTGATCTCAGTTTTGATCGGTAAAGTTATTAGTAGTTGCTAGTCGAATGATGAGGTCAAGCATCACTACCCCCACATTGAAAGTAACACTCTTAGGACTTCGATCAACGTTAATGATCCTACAAGGCAAATTTTTATATACTAGCTTATGAAGCAGCTTTTATATACTAACCTATGGGGTAGCTTTTATATACTAGCCTGGGAGGAGTCTTTTAGGTTGGTTTTATGTATTCGGCTTACGTGAGGCTTCAAGATAGCTTTCATACACCAACTTATATGAGCCTCTTAGGCTAGTTTTGTGTTTGACCTATGTAGGGCTTCAAGGCAGCTTTTATGTACTAGCCTATGTTAGCCCCTTACATTGGCAGAACTATATCTAATTTGTGTAAGGCTGAAGGTCCTCATAGGTCGTAGAACCGCATCTAACCTATGCCAGACTCAAGGTCCTCATAGATTATAGAATCATGGTAGGTAGGAATCTGAGGAAAAGTTTGACATCAGTTTTCTATAATTGACCTGTGTGAGTCCTTAGAGTCAAGCTACAACAAACAAAAATCTAGAGGAGGAGAGCTAATACTACCTTGCAATTTTTATTATAAAAGAATAACTGCAAAGCAGAAGTGAAGACTTGAAGGTTATTTATAGATGCTTAGAATGACTTAGGCTATTTTTATAAACATCTAGAAGAGTTTTACCTTGTATTGGACTCTTGTAAAGAATGACTCTAATTAAATCCTGATCCCAGGAAAGATCTAGCCCCCATAAGATTTAGTAGGCTATTTTCCTTATAGGGCTAGGTTTATCATTCATTTGAGGATTATGTTTATCATATATAAGGAGAGTCCTGGTCTCAGATGAGACCGTATCCTGATAAGAGTTAATGAGCTCATTTCTTATAAGATTAGCCTTATTATATATAAAAAGAATCCTAATTAAATTTAAATAAGGTGGTCATTATGAAGAGGAATTCCTCTCTAATTAGAAACTCTCTATTTGTATAAATATTTAACCGTACCATATGTCACTATAGAATTAACTCGTGAGATTATCCTTATGTCAGAGCCCATTGGACTTATCTCTTCTTTCTTTAAATCTTTTGGATTCCTAATCAATTTATAATAATATTTCTAATAACTAATTAATCAGTTAATATGCATTAATTTTTTCAATAAAACCAAACTTCTCTCTCCCTCTTTGAAAAAAAAAAAAAATCATGATTTCTATTCAGAACACAGGTCGGCTTCTCTCTTTTTTCAATTAACGGGACAGATTTGATGCCTATCAATTTTTTTGATGCCTATTAATTTTTCTAATTGAGCCTAGTTTCTTTTCAGTATTTTTTAAACTTTAAATGCCTAACAATAATAGGAATTCATTAGATTGTGTTTCTCTATATCTATTATTGTATTAATTTCCAAGTCTAGGTTCAGAGCAAGGGGTCCACATTACTTCTGTCCCCTTTTTCCTTTCCTCCAAAAAAAGCATGATTACCAAAGTGTGACGATAATTAGAAATTCTGCCAATTTTATGCATTAAATAGCATATATATTTTTTTATAAATATGGAAACCATAATTTATGTTAAGAACCTGTTAGGACTCGAACTAAAAATTAAAAGCAGTTAAATAGAGAAAATCTCTGTCGTATCTACATGGTAGATGTAGAGAGACGATGTCTTAATTAGACAGTTCCTTATTTGTTTTCTAATTTTCAAGAGGCTTCTAGAAGATTTAGGGAGAGATGGTACCCTTGCATCTCTATACGTATACAGCATGTCTTAATTTGACAGTTTCATATTTTATTTTATTTTATTTTTTTAAATTCTGGAGAGGTTTCTAGAACATTTAGAGAGAGATGGTACCCTTACTATCTCTGTGCGTCTATAGACACATATATAGAGACGGAGGGAGAGAGCACGCCTCCATCACACTAACGCTCGTCGGAGGTCTCTGGAGGCAATCTTGGAGCCTATCCCGCTCCCCGATCTCTATTTCGGCGATTATCTCAGAGCCCATCCGATTAGCCTCGCCCCCATGGGCTCCGCTGTTTCTCCGCAAAAACTGTCCACCCCCCTTCTCGTACCCTCCGAAGATGACCGCCCCCTCCCGCCGTCGTCAGCCGGCGGCATCCACGATACCCACGGGTCGAGCGGCAGGCTCGAGAGCATCCTCACCGACACCTCGGTCCCGTGGGGCCGCCGCATCTGGCTCGCCTCCATCATCGAGATGAAGCTGCTCCTCCAACTCGCGGCCCCCGCCGTGATCGTCTACATGGTCAACTACGTTATGTCCATGTCCACGCAGATCTTTTCCGGCCACCTTGGCAATCTCGAGCTCGCCGCCTCCTCCCTCGGCAACAACGGCATCCAAATCTTCGCCTACGGCCTCATGGTATATGCTTCACGTGACCATTAAACTCTTTACAACTTCTTCGCGCCAACGTTACATTCATTTCCTCTGGTCATTTTTCCCATGATGAGAATGCATTTTTTCATTCCAAATAATAATAATAATAATGATAATTTTTAACGAGCGCACCGGAACATTTAATGTTCCAGTCACCGAGTTTTATGCAGAAAAAGAATTTATTTATTTATTTATTTAATGTCCCACCTCCATTTTCATTTCTCTTCCTCTCTCTTTCCTTCTTCCGCCGTCGCGTGCCATCGTTTTCTTACACTTTTTAAATATTTGAAAAAAAGGAAAAAAATTAATAATGAACGTTTGTCTGTGCGTGGCATGACAGCTGGGCATGGGAAGCGCCGTCGAGACGCTCTGCGGCCAGTCGTACGGCGCCCACAAGTACGAGATGCTCGGAATATACCTTCAACGATCGACGGTGCTCTTGATGGCGACCGGCGTGCCGCTTGCAGTGATCTACGCCTTCTCTAGGCCGTTACTGGAGTTCCTGGGAGAGTCTCCGGAGATCGCGAAAGCCGCATCGGCGTTCGTTTTCGGGCTAATTCCGCAGATATTCGCATACGCTGTAAACTTCCCGATCCAGAAGTTCCTTCAGGCGCAGAGCATCGTGGCGCCGAGCGCGTACATCGCGTCGGTGACGGTAGTGTTTCACATTCTGCTGACGTGGTTGGCGGTGTACAAGCTGGGCATGGGCCTCGTCGGGGCTTCCCTGGTGCTCAGCTTGAGCTGGTGGATCGTGGTGGTGGCTCAGTTCGTGTACATAGTGAGAAGCCCGAGGTGCCGGTTGACTTGGACCGGTTTCAGCTGGGAGGCCTTCTCCGGACTGCCGGCATTCCTGAAGCTGTCCGTCGCGTCGGCGGTGATGCTGTGCCTCGAGACCTGGTACTTCCAGGTCCTGATACTCATCGCCGGCCTGCTTGAGAACCCCGAGCTGGCTCTCGACTCCCTCACCGTATGGTAAGAGCTACCTATCTCTACGCCCTAAACCGCTCCAAATCGCTCCAAATCGAGCCTCTCTCTCATTACGGAAAAGTCACACGTGCTGTCGTGTAAATTTCTCATGGGAGGTTTTCCTCGCATGCCTAAAAGTTCACCAATAGGTTAGGGTAGCGGTGACAAAATACAAAAACATGAAATTAATGTATTTGAAATAATTTTAAATGAATTTATACCATAAACATACCAAAATAATCATGTTAAATCATGGATCAACTGTCAAATTAAAAGTAATACATTTAGAATCTATTTAATTAATAATTTATTAAATAAATTATATTAAATAAATTAAATCATATTTATTTATATTAAGTGAATCAAATTTTACCTATACATGTTAAATAAATTATATTAATCTAATATAATTTATTTATTAAATATATTATATATTTTGCATCATATTATTTGTGTAATAATTATGCTATATTCGTATCTCATATTGATCTATGTACTATTATATTTTAGTTTTGATATAAAATAAATATAATATAAAAGTATGAATTACAATTCTTAAATAACAGACTAAGATGTGTACCATGCGTGTAGTATACTGCAGAGGATCCCCGCTCGAACCGAAAGCTCAGCCAAGGACCTTAGTTTAGCTGCAAGCAGTTAGTCCCCCCAGGTGCTCAGTGTTCGATAAATCCCGTGGGGCAGCGGTCCTCCCTTGAAAGGAGCCAAAATCATCACGTGGATACCCATGAGCACTTGCACAATGGAGATGGTACCTCTCCTATCGAACAACTCGATGTATTTGATACCGCACCAGCTGCCATTGAAGTGATCAAAAGTGACAGCTGCGGAGCTTCTCATCGGTTTCATGTGCTACGCTAGCTGTTTTCACATGAACAACATGAACATGATCCTCCTTTGAGAGGAACATGAACCTACTTTGAGAGGATTTTTTTTTAATATCCATTTTGTTTGGTGTCCTTAATTGTCCCCTAAGGTCGGAATCAAGTGGGTAGCTAACCTGGTATGGAGCTTTTAAATCCCATGTAGAGGTTTCTTTATTCTTGTCTGGTGCAAAGTCTAGGAGTTATATGATAAATGAATACTGTTTTACATGTGAGTTTGTTTGACGATGCAGCATGACAATCTCTGGATGGGTGTTCATGATCTCAGTTGGGTTCAATGCTGCCGCCAGGTCAGTCCTCTTTCTCTCACCGCCCCCTCTCTCTGAGTTAAAAGAAACACTCTTTGACAACCAAGAAGGTGAGTTTTATGTCTAGAATTCAAGCACTTCCAAGCACCTTTTTACTTCTTTAGTACTTTCTTTCTAAACAATCCAAAAAATCTATAATGTTTGGACGTATAAGAAAAGAAAAGGAAGCCACCGACTCTCAACTTCACGCTCGGTGACACCAACCATTGTGTCTTAGCACAATCTCACCAACATACGATCTTTATCCAAATTAACTGACAAGCAAACAAAAGAGTCTCAATCTCATGATTTAATGGTTACAAACTACTTCAATACGCCTGCCTTATGGTTACTCCAACTGCTTTACATCTCTTTCACTTAATATTTATTATTCATTATCCTCATTCTGGGCAATGTTTCTGCTTGATAAAATTTTATCAGAATTGAATTCAAATTATTGCGATATGTAGACACAGTGACCCTTCCAATGACAGCACTTCTTACCCTATGTAACTGGAAAACACTGTATCACTGTTCACTAGACAATAGATTAACATAAAAGAAAGGTGGTTCAGATTTTTATTTTATTTTATTTTTTCCTGTTGAATAAATGATTTAATTTAAAACTCATACAGTGTGCGCGTGAGCAATGAGCTTGGAGCTGGCCATCCAAAGGCAGTGGCATTCTCGGTGGTGACGGTGATGGTAATGTCTACCATAGTAACAATGATAATAGCAATTGCCATCTTCTTACTTCGTGACCACCTCAGCTATATCTTTACTGAAGGAGAGGCGGTGAGCCGTGCCGTTTCTGAACTTACCCCTTTGCTTGCTATCACCATAGTCCTCAATGGTATCCAACCCGTCTTATCTGGTGAGAGCTTCATCCCTATAGCATCAAGCAATTACAACAAAGCTAAATTGTCACATACATGAAACTTTTCTAGTGTTAGAAGCATTTGAATAAAGCATTGCTAAGGAGAATTAGCATGGTTGGGTTCCCACAAAATGCAAATAAGTATATCCTCTGTAGTGGCTAGTCAACATGATGCCACAATGTTAACTAGTATAGTACCTTGAAGTTCAATCTCTCCTACAAGAGGATAGCAGTCATTTTATTTGCATTAGGTTTCTTGAAATCATAAGGATGAGGAACTATAATTGAGGGACTTTCAAGTCACAGCACAGTCTACATGTGTGACTTTGAGAGATCATACTGGGTAACTAATGCATGAAAATTTGACTCCTGAGACTTTAACGTAAAGAACAATAATAGCAGATGAATATGGAATAGCCGCACAGGTCTCAGCCAGTGCAAAGGTGCCCATATTGGTTAGAGATTTTCTCAGAACCAACAATGACATGACTGTTCGTTTTTTTTTTTTTGGGTTGGAGGGCACTTACCAGAGTTGAATTGATGTAGATATAGAAGCAAGGGATCCTTCCATAGATCATTGTCTTAAAACAGAATATGCAATAGATATATACAAGAATAATATTATAACCCTTCTCCAACTAATAATTCCTTTCTTTAGACAAATCTTCATTTTCTGCAAGAAACAAACAAATCAAAGTGTGGATATCCAATATAAGAGACTGGAAATAACAATTAGACTAGTCATACTATTGGCATTAGCTTTGGGTGCATCCTAACCTACTTCAGTGGTGCTTATATGCATCTACTAGGGAACGAACAAAGAATCTGCATAAAAACAACAAATCCATTCTCTTTCTCTTCTCTTGATTAGAAAGACTAATTAGGCTCCAATATGAAAAGGGGCCATGGAGAAGTAAAATGATTTGGTTAGATATAACAGTGGCATGACAATTGTAGCATCCTAACCGACTCTAATATTCCATAAACTCTACGAGGAGACAAACAAATGATCTGAGTAAAACTTACAGAACTCTGCTTTCTTTTTCTTCCTTTGCTTAGAAATACTAACCAGGCTGGATTTTATGTTATGAAAAGGTGTTGCTGTTGGCTGTGGATGGCAAGCATTTGTTGCTTATGTTAATGTCGGTTGCTATTATGTTGTTGGAATCCCACTTGGCGCTCTTCTTGGTTTCAAGTTTAACTTAGGAGCAAAGGTAAAAGCTACAGATTATCAAAACTTGTAAAATTCTAGCATGTTAGAGAAAGGATTCATATAGCCAACCTCAATTAATTTGGGATTAAGGCTTTAATGTTGTTGTCATTATTGTTGCATTGAATGATATGCTGAATGGCCTGTCATCAATCATACAAAAATCTCAGTGTATGATTATGTGTGTGCAGGGAATATGGATAGGCATGCTTGGAGGAACAACCATGCAGACTTTCATCTTGCTGTGGGTTACTTTCAGGACTGACTGGAAGGAAGAGGTATCCTAATTTGCTCTTCTTTTGTCTCCTTAATTGATTTTATCCTTCCAATTACAGCCAAAAAAAGATTTTATCCTTCCAATCAAAAAAGTCACCAACCTGTTAATGTCGAAATGGGCTCTATCTTTGACAAGCTAGCATGGTGAACAGGTCATATCTGAACCATATACCTTATAAGATCTAAACACCACTAAAACTGAGTAAGATGATTACATGGTTAGGCCTTTTTTCTGGTTTTAACAAAGCTAATGTCATGCTAACACCAATCGCCAATCCTTCTTCATTTCAGCATAGTACTGAACTTAATGGCATGTTAAACAAAGTTGTATTCTGCACTCATCTTTCTATGTTACAACTATTTTCAGCAATAATTTTTACCTTCAACCTTTTCATCCTGATTTAGAGACTGCAAGAACTATTGCATTGCTAAATTACATTAATAAAGAGAATGTAGCCAAGTCTAAGATCCGGTCATCTCCCCCACCCTTGGATCTATACAGAAACCAGAGCCACCTCACCTTTTCCACCTTGTTAACCTTTGGGATCCTTGAATTCTATGGATTCAAGGGTGGAAAAGGTGACCAGATATAGGTTTGGCTACATTCGAAAATAACCAAGTCTAAAATTCAGACGCCTTCCCTATCCTTAAATCCACATAAATTCCAGAGCCATCTCGTCTTTTTTCACTTTTTTCATCTTTAGGATTCGTGAACTATGTAGATTTAAGGGTGGAAAGGTAACTAAATATATGCTTAGCTACATTCGAATGTAGCCAAGTCTACTTTTATATATATATATATATATATAAGTTATTGAACATCCCTATTTTTTATTTAATCAACTGATATATCTTGTAGAAATATGGAATCCAAATAATAAAACATGTAAAAATATATTACTTGCTCAACCTCCTGCATATAACCATATGATTCCAAAATACCATGAGATATTGGTATATGAAACACATATAATGGCTAGAAAAGTAATTCATTTTTCCTAAATTTCTTTTATCAATCCTATGCAGGTGGATAAGGCCATCCAAAGATTGGGTAAGTGGGATGACAACAAGAAGCCCCATCTAGCTGACCATGAGTAGCAAACAGATGTTAGAGACTTGATTTGATATATCTTTTAAGCCA
This sequence comes from Metroxylon sagu, assembly GCA_017589505.3. NCBI lineage: Eukaryota > Viridiplantae > Streptophyta > Magnoliopsida > Arecales > Arecaceae > Metroxylon > Metroxylon sagu. The sequence goes on from JACVBY030000667.1 coordinate 4,925,007, forward strand.
TGCATCATCACCATGTTCTGGCATTATCTATATCCTGATCACATGATCTAGGATGCCAGTGAGCTCCAATAAATACATGCGAGGGAGAGTAGAGAGAGGATGAGACAGCACATGGGAAGTGCATGTAATGTAGCCAAAAGACAGCTGCATAATTTTTAACTTTTTAATGTTAATTTGCTTTATTCAATTCTAGTGTGACAAAAGCTTCTAATGCCCCTCAAAAAAGGGATGAAGTGCGAAATTGTGGGACAGTTGCAGGAAACAAAACTGATAACTGATAGACTTGCCAAATCCATCTGTTTTTTTAGCATGTTGGAATCTATTCCAGGAGTCACCATCACATAGAGAACCATGATATAAAGAAAGATGTGAGGAAAATAAAAGGGCCTATCATACATGCCCTAAACCAACATGGACATGAGATGTCGTACTTCAACTCTTGAGAATGGATTCTCAGAAGAGCATTGCATCAGCAAGGAAATGTTCGAAGATGGTCTAAAAAGGGGATTAGATTTTGGGCAATGGCTGAGGCTTTAGATTTTTGCATGACCCATAGATAACAAGTTTGCCAACTGATGAAATGGTGAGTTCAATCAAAAAACTGGAGTATGAGGTCGGTAAAACAAATGCTACAATGTAATGGTAATTAGAATTTCAATAAGCTAAATAGATTTTTGCATGAACCATGGATCATAAGTTTGCTACATAACAAAATGGTGTGTTCAATCAAAAAACTGACGGAGTATGAGGTGAGTAAATCAAAAGATATAATGAAATGGTAACCAGAATTTCAATAAGCCAAAAGAGAAATTTGAAGAAGACATGTCAAGAGATCATCGAGAGCCATTTAAGAATAGGCTGCTTTGGACTTTGAGACCAAACAGCAAACTTGATGCTCTATTTGCAAGCTATTACATAGAGTTCCAAGGATAGTTCTAAGAAGCAGAAGTGCAAAACTATTGAAAGAAATGAAATATATATATATATATATATATATATATAAGATTTGGCCAATTGTCTAACCTTGCATATCTCACTATGAGAGAGCTTTGGGTGAAACTTTACAAGGTTGTTTGATTGCTGCCGGCACACAGAATAGAAGTATCCCTGTTTCTCCGTAGAATGAGACATTACCATACCATTCTATCTCAACAGTTGTTCCAGCCGAGCATTTCATTAGGTACTCTCATCTCTCTCTTCTTTTTTTCCCTTTTTCTCCTCTCTTCTTCCTTTTTTCCTTTCTTCCTTGCTTTTCTCTCCGCCTTTTTTTTTTCTTTTTTCCTTTCTTCGTTTCTTTGCCTTCTTTCTTTCTCTTCTCACGTCCTTTCCTTTTTTCCTTCTTTCTTTACTTTGCTTCTTTTTGCTTTCCTTTCTTTCCTCTTCTTCTTCATTTCCTTTTTCTTGTTCTTTCCTTTATTCCTTCTTTCTTCCTTTCTTTTCTTTTCTTCTTTCTTTCTTTCCTTTTTCTTTTCCTTTCCTTTTCTTTTCTTCTTTTTTTTTTCTTCTTTTTTTCTTTTCTTGCTTTTCTATTCTTTTATCTTTGTGTGAACGGGTCTCGAAGTTCTACCCCCATCGCAGTCCTACTTCCTCAGAGGAATAGGATGGAATGGCTGGAACACCCCTATTCTGCTAGGATTTAAGATATGAGCTGCAAGATCTCTTAAAACTAATAATCATAATTTGATTTTATGTGAAACAAATTTTTTTATGAAAAATAAGAGACTTGCTTTTCATAAACTCTTTTTTCAAGTTTTGTGAAAAGAAACCAAACAAATTTCTTCATAAAACTCATTTCTTTGGCTTTTGCACAAACTTATTTTGATAAATCCCAACAACCAAATAGCCAAAGTTCTGGATAACAGATTGTTAAGTAATTTGAGAGGTGCCAGCAGAAAAAGAAATGCTCACTCATGGAATTTGCATTAGGGAAGCTATGGGAACAAAGAAATGATATCCTCAGGGTGAGAACAGCCAGCTATAGAGGAATATAAAAGAGATGTAAGGAGGCCTATTGGTTAAGTTTTTCAAACTTCGTTGCTGCCATTACAAAGTGAGGCCAACAAAGACTGGGATCCACTTCCATAGGGTGGCTGAATGTAGATAAAATTGCCTTAAAAAGTTTGGAATGGAAATTGGGCAGGAATCAGAACTTTATCATTACTGAGATAGGGGAACCTTTATGGGCCATAACCGACAATGGTTAAGCTCAGAATAGTACTACTGCAGACATACATGCCTCCAAAAAGTCCATAAAGAAACTTGGATTGAATATAACTCAGAAGCCATTAGATGGTTCCTGAACAGACTGCAGTGGGTAGGATCACTTCGGTCGATTCTTTGGAAGGTTAATTTCATGGTAAAAGCATGGAGGGGATGGGAGATTCTCTTGTGTTGATAGAGCAGAAAACTTTTTCAGAGATTGGCTGGATAATATTGATCAACAGATTAACATTAGGAAAAAATATTGGTCAAAAGAGAACTGTTAGGCAGTGTCAGATCAAGTTACACAACATAGATTGAGAGCACTGTAAATAGTGACCTATATTATTGCTGTTTTTTAACTGTTGACACAAACTCTTTCTTATGATATGGAGATAGCATTCCCAGTCTTTACCTTCATAATAAATATTTATGTTTAATTTCTTCAAAAACAACTCTTTTAGCCTGTCTACAAATATTCTAAGCAATGTCTACAAAATTGGTACTGAAAACCATATTGATACCTTGCCAGTTCGGTATGGTACTATAATGGTACATTATGCATTCCATATTAAGACAAGATAACAATTTTTTTTTTCATTTTTAATCATAATACTACTTGAAACTAGATGCTATGGGTTAATACCAAACTATAGAGAACGGTTTTACTTGGTTCGAATTGATTCGGTTCATACCGAATTGAATCTTAGTACTGTATTGGTACCTCACTGATATCGTATAATATGGTCGGCATGTGTGAGTATAGTATACCTTAATTCTAAGAGTCTAACATTTCCACTGTTTCAGTTAAAGCAATGCAGTATAATGGGCCTTCATAATGGCTAACATGTCAATTGTTTAAAAGAACCAAGTGCATTTGAGCCTGCCATAATTAAATCTAGGTACTCTTCTCAGTTGGTGAGCAATAGAACATAGTGATTTCTAACTAAAACATATCAGACAAAGGATTAAGTTAACACCAAAGGATTTTCATTGATGATATGATAAACAAAATATACAAGATTTTATCATCTTAGATCTGCTTCACATCTTATACATATAACAAGTGGACAAGATGAATCATAGAGTAGTAACTGTCATCATATTAAGTCTAGCAAATGTGCCAAATGAAATTAAAGAAGCTAATGAAGTTCAGATGTACCTTTACAGCATTGCCTAATCAACAAGTCTTGTAGATCGCAATGATGGGCAATGAATAGAATGAGAAAAATTCCATGAATCCAACAACACATGAGTGAAGTTGATAAATACAAAATACCAGATAGCCATAAAACAGAGGAGAGATTCACAAAACAGAAAAGCAAGAAACAGAACACTAAATCAACTCTTTTTCTTTTGTGCAATACCTAAGATTTGAAAACTATACCCCTGCCAAAGGCAAGTTAAGAGAGAGGTACCAACCGAGTCAACAATTGTTGGTGAACACTATATCCAACTTGAATAATCAAATACTCGTATGCCAAATTAACACCATATTTGAAATAAAATTTAAACAAACAAGACCAAACAAAGAATACACAGAGACACAAATTGTGATAAAAAGAAAAAAGAAAATGCATCTATGATGTAAACACTTTCAAAAAGGCAAGAAATATAATGATAGATCCAACCCAAATGATGAAGAGCGTAGCTATTGGAAAACAGAAAACATCACATGCATTAGAAATTTTTTTTAAGAAAAAGAGAAAGCATTAAATCAAGAAAACAAACTGATTAAAGAAACAAGGAAAAGCCATGGATAACCTAACATTCAACAAAATTGTATATGCAACATATAAAACAAAATCCAAAAATATATTTGAAAAGTCAAATGAGTGAAACAACATAGAATACTATATAATTGACCAAGGAAAGAGAGGAAACACTAGGCTAACAGAAGATTCGCAGAAATTCAAGATGAATGATATAAAAACTTAAATAACAGGTAGTTGGAAAACCAAAACTGACACCCCATAAAATGTGTAAAAAACAATTAAATATAAAAATACCAAACAGAGAAAACAGGGAACAATTTTTTTTAAAAAAAAAAGCCTCCATCAAATACATTGGAATAATCAAAGAAAATAATACCAAAAAGAAAGGCATGAAAATAATGAAAAATGATGGAAAAAAAACAGCAAGACCCATACTAACTGAAGATTCAACAAAACTCAAGAAAGAAGAAAGTTAGCACTAAATCCAACTTAAATAAGGGTATGCTTGATTACAAGGAGCATTGCTTGGAAAATTTTCTTGGACATTCTAGTTTTCCATCCATATCTTTTATCAAGAAATTAACAATTTGGAAATTATAGCTATTTCTTCATAAAACTTTCTTTTCCATAGAAAAGACTTATTCTTCCTTTTCATTTCCATGGATTTCCTTGCAACCCAACAGACCCTAATGAAAACTATGAATATTGGAAAAAATTTCAAGATCAATAACAAAGGATACAAAAAGATAGATAGCATGAAAATAAAAATTTAATTAATTAAAAAGATGTGGAAAACCGAGGGCTAACTTAAAATTCACAAAAAATCTATAGGCAAGAAAGATAACTCCAAATATAAATCAAACAATGAAGGCCTTAAATACTAAAAATAAGCCGATATAAGTATACATTAAAAAAGTGAAGTAAATGAATAGCAAAATGAGTGAAAAAACAAGGCTAAATATTAAGGGCCTATTTGGCATCATCGCTATTTTCATGTTTTTGTTTCTTTACATATATTACATGGAGATTGACAAAGCAATAAATTCATACTTTCAAAAGCTCTGAAGATTGTACTGATGATTATAAAAAGTAATTACATTTTGTTCAGTCTAATTCATGTTTGTTCCTAAATTTTTTTTTTTGGTGGGGGGAACAAAAGCAATGCCAAATGGGCTAAGGCAAGAAATAACAACTCATGTATCGAAGATAATGGATATGCTGCACCATCAATGGCAAGCACAACTAAAAATTGATCCATATCCACCTCCCCACAATGTCCCGTTGCATCACATTCAATATGTTAGGGGTGTAAATCTCATGTGCATCCCCCACAATCACCATCCATGGGATGGTTGTGCTGCCCACCAGTGGGGAGGCAAAATTGTCTCGATATAAAAGACCAAAATAAAGCTTGCATCAAATATACCACTAAGTACACCAATTTTTTTATTATAATAATAATCATAATAAAGGGACGGACTGATCAATAATACAGGAAATGCCCAAGAGTTACATACGATTCACAAAATTCAAGAGGAAAGAAAAAATAAATGATAAATCAAAAAAAAGAATACCGTAAAAGAATACCGAACGATAAAATAAATTAACGGAGCTACAAAATGCCTCGATCATATATAACACTCAACTGGTCGCTGCCAAAACCAGCTAACATAAAGTAGAAGGACAGAAACCAACAACGACCACGGAGAAAGGAGGATCGTAGAAGCGCTCCCCATTTCTTGCTGAACGTGCTATTGAATGAAATCAAATGCCTCCAACTCGATGGCGCACACCGACACCTCTAACTTCTTAGGGCTTCTGAGCAAAATATTTTAGTGTCTTTTCTAGGTTTCGGTGGACCTGTTTGCGGTAGCAAGCAAGAAGAAAATTAACTATAGACGAAACAGACCCATAAAAAGAATAAAGAAGAAGAAGGAAAATGGAGAAAAATCCTTACAGAGCGCGGTTCATCGCGAAGAGAGCTATTTTTCTGGTTCTCTTTCTGGCAGAGGAGGAGAGAGAGACCAAGAAGGTTATGAGCGGGATGTCGATATGCTTTAATACTTTAGAGAGAGAGTGACTGATTTAAAAACTTTGATTTCATGTGAGGGTTTGTTGTGATCTTTGAAGGGGAAGGCAGGGAAAGACGAAGGAAGAGGTGGGTAAGAGAGCGTTGTTATTTTTTACTTGTTTGGAAACGAGAGGAGGATAAAGAAGTTAATTTAAGCTCATCTTATTTAAACAGAGAAAAGAAATATATATGCATAAATATAATATAAGTACGCCTTTTTGTTATTAGAAAAAACTAAAAAGATTATCAAAAATAAAAATTAAAAATTAAAAATATTAAAAAATATATTTTTTTTCTTCTCTATTTCTCAATTTAAGGGGTAAAAAATTTAAGCAATTGAGGAGAAAAAAGAGGGGAACAAGTAACTCCCAATTTTATTTTTTTTTTTTTACCTTCCTTTTAAATAAAATTTTTATTATCCTCCTTTTTCTTTTTCTTTTTCTTTTCATTATTCTCCTCCATCCAAATGACCCTAAGGATATGTTTGTTTGGGGGTTAATCCGAGAGAAAAAAGGAAAAGGAAGGGGAATAATCTTATAGATCCTTGCTTGGAAGAAAGGGAAAAGAAGGAGGGAGAGGGCTCATTCCTCTCTATTCATTCTCAATATATTAAATTTCTTCACCCCCAATTTGAGGGGTAAAGGGGGAGAAAAGTGAAACGACTTTTGCCTCATCGGTTCAACTCATAAGGGCCATGCGAGTGAGAAAAGCCATTTTTTATACATCCTTTGCCTTGATTTTTAAGATGAATCTTGATTGAAGATCAATCTTTAAGAAAATTTAGGCTTGATATAATTGGTCAAATAAATCATCTATCCTTGGTAACAGGTACTCTTTATTTTATTTTTTTTTAGAGTCATCCTATTCAATTCTTCATAATCAATGCAAAGCCTCATACTCTCATCTTTCTTTATAAATAAAATCGAGGCTCCCCACGGGAACACACTGGGTCGAATAAATTCTTTATCTAAAAGATCCTATAACTGATCCTTAAGTTCTCTCAACTCAGCTGGGTCATACAGTATGGAGCCTTAGAACTTGGTCTCGCTCCTAATACTAATTCAATAAAGAATTCTAACTCCTTGGCTAATTCCTTCAGCTGTGTATCATTGACAATAACTAAATATCCCTCACAACCTTTTTTTCTGTATTTTTTTTCTGACTTGCATCATAGATATAATTCATCAAAGAGTATCCCTCATGTTTCCAATGTATTAAAAACCTCTTCCCTGGAATCCAAAAAATGATGGCTTTCTTTTGACAGTCTAATGAGACACGGTGTGTGGCTAACCAATTCATTCCTAGTATGATATCAAAATCTCGCATTCTCAGTATGATTAGGCTAGCTAATAGTGTTTTGTTATCTATTTTGAGGGGGTTCGCTCAGTCCTTTCTACACAAAAGTTTCAGCAACTTATAAGTTTGAAAATTTCCTGACATCATTATTAGTAATTTTTCTTCCTCTACGTCAGGCCATGTGATCAATCACAACAAAATTAATGATTGAGTTTTCTTATTAACCTCTTTCTAAGTGTATGTATGTTCTTTATGATAATATACTCATTCCACTTAATTTTGTCATCTACCTACCTACACTCAATTCTTATCTCTTATTCTTGTGTCATTACCTAGGTTAGCTTGCTCTAATACCATTTGTAATGCCCCAAACTCATTGGATGAATCTAAAGCGTCTGTCGCACACTAAAAAAATAAATCTCCAGTATGCAAGGCATCATTTATAATATCATAATCAAAAATATAAAGTTCCAATCATAATTTAAAAGTATTCTCAGGTAAAATAGACCTTGGCTACAAAACCATTATTTTAAAAAGACACTAAATTTCAGCAACTAATTCATAAAAATTCTTTTGTTCTTTCCGCACATCTAGACACTGTCCGAATCGCGTCCCTACGTATCAGTTATAATCGTATCTAAAAAGAAAACGTAAAATATAATGAGCTCGACAGCTCAGTAAGTAATAATTAGCCTTTTAGAATGTAATATAATATCTGTATACAAGGATGACTTATTAGATGAAACAAATAATCTGTAATTATTATTACTTTTTTAGTTTCCATTATGTCATATAATTTAATCTTAGTTCTTATGGTATCTTGTCCTCTAATTCTGCTATGCTAAAGCCAGTGTTTCACCTCCACAAGCGGGGTATCGCCACAGTACTATGCCCCATGGTCTAGGCATCCACTAGTGTATTACCCCGACAAACAAGGTATCGCCATAGTACTACGCCCCATGGTCAATGCATCCACCAGTGTATTACCCTCACAAGCAGGGTATCCAATCATCCAACATAATCAGGTTTAGAATTTAGTTTCATCATTCTTTATTAAATCTTGACCAATCCAACATTTTTATTAATTCATCAAGAGTAATAAATATTTAATATCAAGTATACTTATAGTGATCATGGTCAATATATAGGCATACAATATTCATATAATAAGCATCACAGGATGACACATATTTATTTATTTAAAACATGATAAATTCCAAAAGGTAATCATCACTTACCTCTTTAAATAAATTTATTAGAAACTATTCCTCGCTCAAAAGCTCCATCAACCTTCTTGATCCTTAAACCTTCACCTTCTTCATCCTTCTGAGCTATTGATTTGATATCAAAGAATCTCTATAGAGATAGATATCCATTATTGTTTAAAGATAGATTCTTGACTCATAAAGCAAATAAATTTTCTACTCTTCATAATATCAATATCCTAAAATAAATAAACTTTCTAATTTAATAGGATATTGATTCCTAAGAAAATCAATAAAATAAATATCATAAATTCTTAACTCTTAAAGCAAATAGATTTCTTACTCTTTATAAAATACCAATCTTATAAAATAATTAACCTTCCTAAGTAGGATATTGATTCCTTTAGGAAACCAAAGATATAAAGATCCATTAATATTTAAAAATAGATTCTTGACTCGTAAAGCAAATAAGTTTCCTACTTTTTATAAGATATCAATTTTCTAAAACAAATAAACTTTCCAGTTTAATAGGATATTGATTCCTTTAAGAAAACTAATGAGATAAATATCATAAATACGTAGCTCCTAAAGAAAATAGATTTTACTCTTTATAAGATACCAATCTCCTAAAATAAATGGACTTTCCAGTGTTTATAAGATTTTTATTTTTTTAAGAAGCTAAAAAGATAAATATCAATTTAAATATTTAAAAATAGATTTGATTAAGAACTAACTTCTGACTTATCCAACATAATCTTTAAAATATAAAAATTCAGATAGAAACACCAAAAATCATCCTTAATTATCGTCAATGATAATTTCATAATTTATTTGAAGTTTGTCAACACTAAACCTGTTCATTAAATCGCTCCTAACTTCCTCAATTGACTTTTGGTTTGAGTGATTCAATATGCGTTAGAAAGCTAAATCAATACCAAACATCATGAATATAAATTCAATCAAAAATTCTAATTATATAATTTTTTATAACTTTTTTTAACTCAATTTTATCATATTACATCTTAATATAAAGTGAGAGCTAGCCTAAAAGGCCGGAGTCTCACAGATGGATATATTCATTTGTGTGTGCTGTAAAACCTAGAAGAATATGGTAGATGTTTAGATCACAAGCAATATATGTGCATCAAAGATTAAGTCTAAGATAATTAACTAAAATATCATCATAATGGGTCATAGTAATAAGTACATCAGAAGGCCCTAGTGTAAGGTGATGCTCAGATTCTCTACTGATGAAAATAAAATAGGAGGATGTAGGGACCAAAGATAATGCATATTGGAATCATGCAAAAGAAAGAAGATTTAGGCAATAGAGGAGGTTGATGTATAAAATTGATCTTTACATCAACAAACAAGATTTCTTTGATGGAAGCATGGTAAAGCACCTTTCCAGCTTGATCATGACTGCCTTCCTGCACTTAAAGAAAGGAGTGTCAGAAGGTCCTAGAATTTCTTCTAGAGAACCCCTTTAATGCTCAAGTTAGTTATATGGACAAAGAGAAACCCTAAGGCCTAGGGCTTAAGCAAAGCAAGAGAGTTAAAAAGTTATTTCACTTTGGATGATCTAGGCTACTTTTATAGATGTTTAAAGGAGTTTTACCTTGAGGCGAACCCATGTGAGGAATAGCTCTAATTAAATCTTGATTTCAGAGGAAACCCAGCCCCAATAAGAATTAGTCGATTATTTTCTTCTAAAGTTAGGTTTGTCATTCCTTTTAGGATTAAGTTTATTTTGTATAAGGAGAGTCTCGATCTCAGATGAGACCATATCCTAATAGAGTTAGTCGGCCAATTCTTTATAGGATTAGACTTATCATTATATAAGGAGAATACTGGTTAAACTTGGATAGAATAACCATCACAAGGGAGAGTCCTTCTCTAATTAGAGTTTCTCTATTTGTGTGAATAACTAATTACGCCATGTGTCACAAGAGGATTAGCCTACTGAATTATCCCACATCATTTGCCCTTCAAACCCATACTTTGGCCACAAAAGTAGCTTTGCTCTTAGGAGGGCTAATTTGTATTACGCTCATTGGCTTTTTTGTTATGTAATTGTGATACCATGTAATATATTTTCTTCCAAGCCTTCTGATAATTCCTCTTGACCAAGCTTTATGTAGTAGCTTATTTTTATTGGGCTAAATGAGGGTTGGTAGATAAGCTATTTAGTTTCTTATCTTTCATTGAGTCATTAAGTAGCTAGCTTTAGGTTGAACTATCCGGTAGCTCGGCTTTGGTATGCTTAGATTGCCATCTCTCTTGACCACATAAACTTCCATAATGCGTGAAGCACATTGGGTAACCAAGTTATTAAGTAGCTTGGTTAGCAAATAATCATACATGGAGAATTGAGCTATCGAGTAGCTCATCTTCAAATTTGCCTCTCAGTGTCGATGATATTAGTCAATCTTGCCAACCTAAATGTAGTTGAGCTCAAAACCCTAAGGGGACTAGCTGGCCATGTCTTAGTTTCCAAGTTATTTTTAGAGAACAAACATGTTTTTAGAGAAAAGACCATTCTTACTGGCCGATTATTTTTTAGGTTAGTTTCGAGCTAAGGGAGACTCATCCCTAAACTGATTTTTGATTTTAAGCCAATCTGAACTGAGTTGGCCAGTTAGCTTTTTGAATCATCAAATTACTTCCTTGAGTCGATCATTAGATCTAGGCTAACTTAGTCGAGGTACTTACACCAAACTGTTTGGACTGAGGTGACTTAGTCCTTGGCCTAAAGTTACTCCAACATTTGAATATGTCGACCCATTGCTTCCCATATCATGTTGGGAAGGTCAGGCTCCTATATAGAGCATAAATCCTTTAATTATTTTTACTAAGCCTTTTAGGTCAGCATCACGATTCCACACCTTGGTCGGTTGAAGTTGATTTTGGGAGGTCAGTCTCCCTCTACGAATGCAATAGGTTAGCTTCATATAATCCAACCTTAGATTCCTTCAAAATTTTAGCCAAGTCTCTTGGGTTGGTCCTAGAATTTTGACTTTATCGACTATAGATAGCTTTTTTTCAATCCAGTTTTTTGTATTTTCGTATTTTGTTAAAGCACCTGGGGCTGCATACTTGAAATACAAAATTTTTTAATCATGTTGGTTCAATTCTTTTTTATTTCTTATTTCACCAAGTAATGTCTTAAATCAATTTATTAAACCACTAAAAAGTTTAAACTGACTTACCCAAGTAGTTCTATAGGGCCAAGCTGAATAGGACAGAGAACTCAAATAGAGCTGATTTAAACTAAAGTAGCTCAGAGCTTATTTGGATTAGCTGTTGCCCCTCAACTATTAGCCAACAACTATCTTATATAGCTGTTGGCCAATAACCACTTAAAGGTACCCTAACAGCCAATCCAAACAGGGCATTAATTCTTATCTTGAGGTTGCAATAATTTACAAGTAGGTTAACCTACTATCCCCCATGCGATCTAGAGGGTTGGTCTAACCTTGGATTCTTGAGTTTTTAAGCTGAGTCCCTTAGGCCAGCGTCAAGACTTGTGTGCTTACCAAATGAGGTTGGTTTTTGGAATGACTCTAGATCATTGGAGAGGTCGTTAGATCAAAAACTGAGACATGCCTTATGGGGAGCCTTTTTTTAACTAAGCTTGGGTCTTCTTAGATTGGTTTATTTTAAAGGCTATCACATGGTTTTCGACCAATTTGTTCTTCAGAGATCAATCTATGGAGTACTAGTTAGACTTGGAGTTGATCTTAGTTTTGATCGGTAAAGTTATTGGTAGTTGCTAGTTGAATAATGAGGTTAAGCATCCCTTCCCCACATTAAGAGCAACACTCTTAGGACTTTGGCCAATGTTAATGATCCTGTAAGGCAACTTTTTATATGCTAGCTTATGAAGCAGGTTTTATATACTAAGCTATGGGGTAGCTTTTATATACTAGCCTAGGAGGAGTCTCTTAGGTTGGTTTTATATATTTGGCTTACATAAGGCTTAAGGTAGCTTTCATATACTAGCTTATGTGAGCCTATTAGACCAGTTTTGTGTTTGACTTATGTAGGGCTTCAAGGCAGCTTTTATGTACTAGCCTATGTGAGCTCCTTAGGTTAGTAGAACTACATTTGACCTATACAAAGCTGAAGGTCCTCATAGGTCGTAGAACTGCATATGATTTATGCAAGACTCAAGGTCCTCATAGATCATAGAACCATGGCAGGCAGGAATCTGCGGAAGACTTTGAAGTCGATTTTCTATAAGTGGTCTGTGTGAGTCCTCGGAGTCAAGCTACAACAAACAAAAATCTAAGGGGGGAGAGCTAGTACTACTTTGCAGTTTTTATTATAAAAGAATAACTGCAAAGCAGAAGTAAAGACTTGAAGGTTATTTATAGTAGCTCTTCAAATTATCTAATTTCTAAGTATAAGGAAATAGTCGACAATCAAGCTTCTCCAGTCAGTAGTCTCTTGACTGAACTATTGCTATCATCCAATACAAGCCTTTCCAATTTGAAGTTAATTTTCCTTCATCGTTGGCTTAGTTTGATGCTACAGTCTTTTTTAAGAACCAAGGTTGCATGTTAGAACTGGTGCCCACTTTTAGGCCAGCAAACTTTATAGTGGTCGACCTTAATTCTTGAGCTCTTTAAGTAAATCTACCCGTTACCTCGAGCATGTTCTATGACTACCCTTCTTGGAGAAAAACGATTCGTTCTTTTTGTTTCTCCTTTTTTTTGGGTCACCTCTCGATTTTCCTCCTTAATGCCGGTGTTGACAATTTTGGGGGAGGGCCTCACTCTTTGACATCTTGAGAGAGAAGGGCTCTAAGCTGGAGATGGTGGTGTGGGGTTCTTTTGGTCGTAGGAATTGGCAAGGCTCATGATGAGCGTGGTGGCGATCTTGCTGAGCGTGGTGGCCAAATGGAGCACAGGAATAGGCTCCATTGCTAGGCCTTAGAATAGGGCACTGCTCTATTTCTTCTATGCGGGTTTGACTTAGATGGGTCCATGGTTTTAAGATGTTTCAAGATTCATGTAGATCTAAGATCAAATCAATTTATTGTGCATAGGCCACAATCTAGTACCATAGACTCTCTCTCTCTCAAGTGACATGGCTGGGTTCTTCTACTCGTCCTTTCTCATATATAGTGCTATCTATTGATACATAATATTGGTCTTTGCATCAATGGATGAGATTTCTTTGATGCGAGCATGGTAGAGCAACTTTCTTGCCTTATGGTTGCCTTCTTGTATCCAAAGAAAGGAGTGCTAGGGGACCTCGGAGTTCTCTCTAGAAGAAATCTCTTCAACACTCAAGTCAGGTATGTGGACAAGGAGAATGGAAGAAATCTTTTTGACACTCAAGTTAGGTATGTGGACAAGGAGAATGGAAGAAATCTTTTTGACACTCAAGCCAGGTATGTGGACAAGGAGGAAACCTAGGGCCTTTAAAGGGAACGCCTAGGGTTTAAGCTAAGAGAGAGAGAGGAGAAGTTGTTTTACCTAGGATGACTTAGGCTACTTTTATAGATGTCTAGAAGGGTTTTACCTTGTGTTGAACTCTTGTGAGAAATAACTCTAATTAAATTCTGAACCTAGGAAAGATCCAGCCCCAATAGGATTTAGTAGGCTATTTTTCTTATAGTGCTAGGTTTATCATTCCTTTGAGGATTAAATTTATCGTATATAAGGAGAGTCCCAATCTCAAATGAGACCGTATCCTAATAAAAGTTAGTTTGCTCATTTCTTATAAGACTAGCCTTATTATATATAAGAAAAGTTCTAATTAAATTTAGATAAGGTGGTCATCTTAAAAGAGAGTTCCTCTCTGATTAGAATCCCTCTGTTTGTATGAATATCTAACTATAACACATGTCACTATAGGATTAACTCGCGAAATTACCGCCACATCAAAATCCATTGGACTTATCTCTTTTTTTTTCAACCTTTTGGATTCCTAATCAGTAATAATATTTCTAATAACTAATTAATTAGTTAATATGCATTAATTTCCAATAAAACCAAACTTCTCTCTCTTAAAAAAAAAAAAAAAAAAAAAAAAAAACATGATTTCTATACAGAACACAGGTCCATTCGGCTTCTCTCTCTTTTCAATTAAAGGGACAGGTTTGATGCCTATTAATTTTCTAATTGAGCCTAGTTTCTTTTCAGTATTTTTTTTTAAATTTAGATGCCTAACAAGAATATGAATTCATTAGATTTTCTTTCTCTGTATCTATTATTGCATTAATTTTCGAGTCTAGGTTCAGAGAAAGGGATCCACATTACTTCCATCCCTTTTTCCTTGCCTCAAAAAAAGCATGATTATCAAAGTGTGAGAATAATTGGAAGTTCTGTTAACTGTATGCATTAAATAGCATATTCAGTGTTTTTATAAATATGGAAATCATAATTTATGTTAAGATCTTTTTGCGAGTCAAACTAAAAATTAAACGCAGCCAATTTTAAACAGAGAAAATCTCTCTGTATGGGAGATGTGAGAGACGATGTATTCCTTATTTCTTTTCTAATTTTGGAGAGGCTTCTAGAAGATTTAGAGAGAGCTGGTACCCTTATCATCTATATACGTATACAGCATGCCTTAATTTGACGCTTCCTTGATTTTTTTTTTTTTTTTTTTTTTTTTTGAAATTTTGGGGAGGTTTCTAGAACATTTAGAGAGAGATAATACCCTTATTATCTCTGTGTGTCTATAGACGCGTAGAGGAGAGAGGGAGAGAGAGAGCTGTCTCCATCAGACTATCGCTCGTCGGAGGCCTCTGGAGGCAATCTTGGAGACCATCCCGATCCCTGATCTCTAATTCGGTGGATATCTCATCGCCCATCCGATTAGACCCACCCCCCATGGGCTCTGTTGTTTCTCCGTCCACCCCTCTCCTCGTACCCTCCAAAGATGACCGCCCCCTCCCGCCGTCGTCAGCCGGCGGCATCCACGATACCCACGGGTCGAGCGGCAGCCTCGAGAGCATCCTCACCGACATCTCGGTCCCGTGGGGCCGCCGCATCTGGCTCGCCTCAACCATCGAGATGAAGCTGCTGCTCCAACTCGCGGCCCCCGCCGTGATCGTCTACATGGTCAACTATGCTATGTCCATGTCCACGCTGATCTTTTCGGGCCACCTTGGCAATCTCGAGCTCGCCGCCTCCTCCCTCGGCAACAACGGCATCCGAGTCTTCTCCTACGGCCTCATGGTACATGCTTCACGTGACCATTAAACTCTTTCCAACCTTCTCTGCGCGCCAACGTTGCATTCATTTCCTCTTGCCTTTCTTTTCCATGATGAGCATGCATTTTTCCATTCCAAATAATAATAATAATAATAATTTTTAACCAACGCAAAGGCCATTCGTTAAGAAACATTTAACGTCTCAATCACCGAGTTTTATGCAGAAAAAGAATATATATATATATATATATATATATATAATGTCCCACCTTCATTTCCATCTCTCTTCCTCTCTCTTTACTTCTTCACCGCCGCCGCCGCCTTTGGTGCCATCGTTTTCTTACATTTAAATATTTGAAAAAAGAAAAGGAAAAAAATTAATGATGAACATTTGTCTATGCGTGGCATGACAGCTGGGCATGGGAAGCGCCGTCGAGACGCTCTGCGGCCAGTCGTACGGCGCCCACAAGTACGAGATGCTCGGAATATACCTTCAACGATCGACGGTGCTCTTAATGGCGACCGGCGTGCCGCTCGCAGTGATCTACGCCTTCTCCAGGCCGTTACTGGAGTTCTTGGGAGAGTCTCCGGAGATCGCGAAAGCCGCATCGGTATTCGTGTTCGGACTAATTCCGCAGATATTCGCATACGCTGTAAACTTCCCGATCCAGAAGTTCCTACAGGCGCAGAGCATCGTGGCGCCGAGCGCTTACATCTCGTCCGTGACGGTGGTGTTTCACATACTGCTGACGTGGTTGGCGGTGTACAAGCTGGGAATGGGCCTCATCGGGGCTTCCCTGGTGCTTAGCTTGAGCTGGTGGATCGTGGTGGTGGCTCAGTTCGTGTACATAGTGAGAAGCCCGAGGTGCCGGTTCACTTGGATCGGGTTCAGGTGGGAGGCCTTCTCCGGACTGCCGGAGTTCCTGAAGCTGTCCGTCGCGTCGGCGGTGATGCTGTGCCTCGAGACCTGGTACTTCCAGGTCCTGATACTCATCGCCGGCCTGCTTGAGAACCCCCAGCTGGCTCTCGACTCCCTCACCGTATGGTAAGAGCTACCTGATCTTTACGCCCTAAACAGCTCCAAATCGAGCCTATCCCTCGGTATGGAAAAGTCATGCCTAAAAAGTCGCCCATAGATTAGGGCAGCGGTGGCAAAATACAAAAACATCATATTAATGAGTTAGAAATAACCTTAAATTAGTTTGTATTGTAAACATACCGATACAAATATGATACAAAATAATTATATTTTATCATGATTGATTGTCAAACTGAAAATAGTTCGTTTAGAATCAATTTAATTGATGATATATTAGGTGGATTATGTTAAGCAAGTTATTTTGTATCTATTTGCATTAAGTCATTCATATTGTATCTATTCATGTTAAGTGAATCATGTCAATCCAATATAATTTATTTATTAAATAGATTATATATTTATGTCGTGTTACTATGTAATAATCATGTCATATTCGTATTTAAATTTTTAACATGATTAATTAATAATGTTGTGTTTGTATTAACCTATATGCTATTATATCTTAGCTTCTATATGAAATAAATGCGATGCAAAAATATGAATAACAACTCTAAATGAGAGGCTGAGGTGTACCTCTCCTATCGAACAGCTCAATGCTCTATTTGATACCGTAATAGCTGCAATTGAACTGATCAAAAGTGACAGCTGCGTAGCTTCTCATCAGTTTCATGTGCTACGCTAGCTGTTTTCACATGAACAACATGAACATGACCCTATTTTAAGAGGATTTTTTTTAATATCCATTTTGTTTGGTGTCCTTAGTTGTCCCCTAAGGTCGGAATCAAGTGGATAGTTAATCTGTTATGGAGCTTTTAAATCCCACGTAGAGGTTTCTTTATTCTTGTCTGGTGTAAAGTCCAGGCGTTATATGATAAATGAATTCTGTGAGTTTGTTTGTCGATGCAGCACGACAATCTGTGGATTGGTGTTCATGATCTCGGTTGGGTTCAATGCTGCCGCCAGGTCAGTCCTCTCTCTCTCTCACCTGCCCCTCTCTCTGAGCTAAAAGAAATACTCTTTAACAACCAAGAAGGTGAGTTTTATGTCCAGAATTCAAGCACTTCCAAGCACCCTTTTACTTCTTTAGTGCTTTCTTTCTAAACAATCCAAAAAATCTATAATGTTTGGACGTGTAAGAAAAGAAAAGGGAGCCACCGACTCTCATCTTCACGCTCGGTGACACCAACCATCGTGTCTTAGCACAATCTCACCAACATATGATCTTTATCCAAAGTAACCGAGAAGCAAACAAAAGAGTCTCAATCTCATGATTTAATGGTTACACGAACTGCTTCAATACGCCTGCCTTATGGTTACTCCAACTGCTTTACATCTCTTTCACTTAATATTTACTATTCATTATCCTCATTCTGGGCAATGTTTCTGCATGATAAAATTTTATCAGAATTGAATTCAAATTATTGCTACATGTAAACACAGTGACCCTTCCAATGACAACACTTCTTACCCTATGTAATTGGAAAACAATGCATCACTGTTCACTAGACAATAGGTTAACATAAAAGAAAGGAGGCTCAGATTTTTATTTTATTTTATTTTTCCCTGTTGAATAACTGATTTAATTTAAAACTCATACAGTGTGCGCGTGAGCAATGAGCTTGGTGCTGGCCATCCAAAGGCAGCGGCATTCTCGGTGGTGGTGGTAGTGCTAATGTCTACCATAATAACAATGATAATAGCGATTGCCATCTTCTTCGTTCGGGACCACCTCAGCTATATCTTTACTGAAGGAGAGGCGGTGAGCCGTGCCGTTTCTGAACTTATCCCTTTGCTTGCTAGCACCATAGTCCTCAATGGCATCCAACCCGTCTTATCTGGTCAGCAGCTTCATCCCTATAGCATCAAGCAATTACAACAAAGCTAAATTGTCACATACATGAAACTTTTCTAATGTTAGAAGCATTTGAATAAAGCATTGCTAAGGAGAAGTAACATGGTTGGGTTCCCACAAAATGCAAATAAGGATATCCTCTGTAGTGGCTAGTCAACATGACGCCACAATGTTAACTAGTGTAGTACCTTGGAGTTCAATCTCTCCTACAAGAGGATAGCAGTCATTTTATTTGCATTAGGTTGTTTGAAATCATAAGGCTGAGGAACTATAATTGAGGGACTTTCAAGTCACAGCACAGTCTACATGTGTGACTTTGAGAGATCATACTGGGTAACTAATGCATGAAAATTTGTCTCCTGAGACTTCAACGTAAAGAACAATAATAGCAGATGAAAATGGAATGGCCACACAGGTCTCAGTCGGTGCAAAGGTGCCCTTATTGGTTAGAGATTTTCTCAGAACCAACAATGACATGACTGTTCGTTTGTTTTTTTTTTTTTTGGTTGGGGGGTGGGCACTTACCAGAATTGAATTGATGTAGATATAGAAGCAAGGAATCCTTCCATAGATCATTGTCTTAAAACAGAATATTCAATAGATATATACAAGAATAATATTATAACCCTTCTCCAACTAATAATTCCTCTTACTTTAGACAAATCTTCATTTTCTGCAAGAAACAAACAAATCAAAGTGTGGATATCCAATATAAGAGACTGGAAATAATAATTAGACTAGTTACACTATTGGCATTAGATTTGGGTGCATCATCCTAACCTACTTCAGTGGTGCTTATATGCATCTCCTAGGGGACGAACAAAGAATCTGCATGAAAACAACAAATCCATTCTCTTCTCTTGATTAGAAAGACTAATTAGGCTCCAACATGAAATGGGGCCATGGAGAAGTAAAATGATTTGGTTAGATATAACAGTGGCATGACAATTTTAGCATCCTAACCTAGTCTAATATTCCATAAACCCTACGAGGAGACAAACAAATGATCTGAGTAAAACTTACAGAACTCTGCTTTCTTTTTCTTCCTTTGCTTAGAAATACTAACCAGGCTGGATTTTATGTTATAAAAAGGTATTGCTGTTGGCTGTGGATGGCAAGCATTCGTTGCTTATGTTAATGTCGGTTGCTATTATGTTGTTGGAATCCCACTTGGCGCTCTTCTTGGTTTCAAGTTTAACTTAGGAGTAAAGGTAAAAGCTACAGACTATCAAAACTTGTAAAATTCTAATGCATCAGAGAAAGGATTTATATAGCTAATCTTAATTAATTTAGGATTAAAGCTTTGATATTGTTGTCA
The DNA here is from genome assembly GCA_017589505.3 of Metroxylon sagu. Lineage (NCBI taxonomy): Eukaryota > Viridiplantae > Streptophyta > Magnoliopsida > Arecales > Arecaceae > Metroxylon > Metroxylon sagu. The sequence goes on from JACVBY030000667.1 coordinate 4,944,870, forward strand.
TTGCTTTTGCATTGAATGACATGCTGAATGGCCTGTCATCAATCATACAAAAATCTCAATGTATGATTATGTGTGTGCAGGGAATATGGTCAGGCATGCTTGGAGGAACAGTCCTGCAGACTTTCATCTTGCTGTGGGTCACTTTCAGGACTGACTGGAAGAAAGAGGTATCCTAGTTTGCTCTTCTTTTTTCTTCTTAGTTGATTTTATCCTTCCAATTACAGTAAAAAAAAAAGACTTTATCCTTCCAATCAAAATAGTCGCCAACCCGTTAATGTCAAAATGAACAAACCATATACCTTATGAGATCTAAACACCACTGAAACTGAGTCAGATGATTACATAGTTAGGCCTTTTTTCTGGTTTTAACAAAGCTGATGTCATGCTAACACCAATCACCAAACCTTCTTAGCATAGTACTGAACTTAATGGCATGTTAAACAAAGTTGTATTCTGCACTTATCTTTCTATGCTACAACTATTTTCAGCAATAATTTCTACCTTCAACCTTTTCATCCTGATTTAGGGACTACAAGAACTATTGCATTGCTAAATTACATCAACAAGGAGAATATAGCCAAGTTCAAGATTCGATCATCTCCTTCACCCTTAAATCTACACAAATCCTAGAATAACCTTACTCTTTCATCCTGTTAATCTTTAGGATTCTGAATGTATGGATCCAAGGATGTGAGAGTTGATCAAATGTAGGTTTGGCTATATTCGAATGTAGCCAAGTCAAGTTCATATAATCAACTTCATAATCTAATTACCTTCCCCATCTTTGAATCTATATAGATTTCATAGCTACCCTACCTTTTTTATTTTTTTCATCTTTAGGATTCGTGAACTATGTGGATCCAAGGATAGGAAAGATGACCGAATGTAGGCTTAGTTACATTCAAATATAGCCAAGTTTATCTCATATATATATATATATATATATATATATATATATATTGTTGAACATCCTTATTTTTCACTTAATCAACTGAGATATCTTGTAGAAATATGGAATCCAAATAATAAATCATGTAAAAATATATTACTATCTCAATTTTCTGCATATAGCCATATGATTCCAAAATACCATGAGATATTGGTATATGAAACACATATAATTGCTAGAAAAGTAATTCATTTTTCCTAAATTTCTTTTATCAATCTTATACAGGTTGGTAAGGCCATGCAAAGATTGGATAAGTGGGACAACAAGAAGAAGCCCCATCTGGCTGACTATGAGTAGCAAACAGATGTTAGAGACTTGATTTGATATATCTTTTAAGCTATGCATCATCACCATGTTCTCGCATTATCTATATCCTGATCACATGATTTAGGATGCCAGTGAGCTCCAATATATACATGCAAGGGAGAGTAGAGAGAGGATGAGACAGCACATGGGAATACATGTAATGTAGCCAAAAGTAAGTTGCATAATTTTTAACTTTTTAATGTTTCTTTATTCAATTCTAATGTGACAAAAGCTTCTAATGCCCCTCAAAAAAGGGATAGAAGTGTAAAATTATGAGACAGTTGCAGGAAATAAAACTGATAACTGATAGACTGTGATACCTCAAATTTAGTTTCATATTGGATGGGAAAGAAATGTGTCACGTGCTTATAACTCAAGTCCACTTTCTACCTATTAACTTTCACTCGAGTTATTGGGCTACGTGGTTTCAGTTCGCTAACGAAGTTAATTAGGTTGTAGGTGGGCTTGGGGCATTGCAAAGGTATCAAGGCCGACCCAAGTGTGCGAAAGTTGGTGGGCATGAGGAAAGGGCTACCCATGAGACAGTGGTGGAGTCTCGCTATAGTGTGGAGCGACCCTTGCAGCACCAACGATTCGGCTCGGGATAGATTCTGGCTAACTTGTGGCGTGCGACAAGGACGTCGCATTATAAGGAGGGGAGATTATGATACCCTAAATTTAGTCCCATATTGGATGGAAAAGAAATGTGTCATGTGCTAATAACTCAAGTCCACTTACCACCCATTAACTTTCACTTGAGTTTTTGGGCAATGTGATTTCGGCCCGCTAACGAAGTTAATTGAATTGTAGGTAGGCTTGAGGTATTACATAGACTTGCCAAATCCATTTGTTTTTTTAGCATGTTAGAATCTATTCCAGGAGTCACCATCACATAGAGAACCATGATATAAAGAAAAATGTGAGGAAAATAAAAGGGCCTATCATACATGCCCTACACCAACATGGACATGAGATGTCATACTTCAACTCTTGAGAATGGTTCTCAGAAGAGCATTGCATCAGCAAGGAAATGTTCAAAGATGGTCTAAAAAGGGGATTAGATTTTGGGCAATGGCTGAGGCTTTAGATTTTTGCATGACCCATAGATCACAAGTTTGCCAAATGATGAAATGGTAAGTTCAATCAAAAAACTGGAGTATGAGGTTGGTAAAACAAATGCTATATGGTAATGGTAATTAGAATTTCCATAAGCTAAATGGTTTTTTGCATGAACCATGGATCATAAGTTTGCTACATAACAATATGGTGTGTTCAATCAAAAAACTGATGGAGTATAAATCAAAGGATATAATGAAATGGTAACCAGAATTTCAATAAGCCAAAAGAAAAATTTGAAGAAGGCATGTCAAGAGATCATCAAGAGCCATTTAAGAATAGGCTGCTTTGGACTTTTGAGACCAAACAGCCAACTTGATGCTCTATTTGCAAGCTATTACATGGAGTTCTAAGGATAGTTCTAAGAGGCAAAAGTGCAAAACTATTGAAAGAAATGAAAAAAGAAGAAAAATTATATTTGACCAATTGTCTAGCCTTGCATATCTCATTATTAGAGTGTTTTGGGAGAAACTTTACAAGGTTGTTTGGTTGCCTCCCGTCTATAGAATGGAGGTATTCGTGTTTTTCCACAAAATTGGACATTACCATACCATTCTATCTTAAGAGTTGTTCCAGCCGAGCATCTTATTAGGTACTTTCATCTCTCTTCTTTTTTTTTTTTCCTCTCCTCTTCTTTCCTTCCTTTCTTCCTTGCTTTTCTCTTCACTCTTTATTTTCACTTTTTTTCTTTTTTCCTTTCTTTGTATCTTTGCCTTTTTTTTCTTTCTCTTCTCCCGTCCTTTTCTTTTTTTCTTTTTTTTTTCTCTTTCTTTCTTTACTTTGTCCCTTCCTTTCTTTTTTTTTTTATTCTTCTTTCTTTACTTTATTTCCTTTTACTTTCCCTTCTTTCCTCCTCTTCTTCACTTCCTTTTTCTTATTCTTTCTTTCTTTCCTTCTTTTGTTGCTTTTCTATTTTTTTTCCTTTGTATGGATGGGTCTTGAAGTTGTACCTCCATCTCAGCCCTATTTCCTCATAGAAACATAATGGGATAGCAAAAGGGTGTTGGTATTATTTTATACCAAAAAGAGTTATTATTAATGTCATTAATTAAAAATCTAACAAAATGTGCATTGTTATATGAAAGGATGAAATATATCATATTTACAAGGGCAAACAGTTAAGTTTGTAATTCAGTATAATCCATTTTAGTTTCGTTAAAAAGTTTAGGTAGAAGTACATAGCTTAGGACTTCAAGGGATAGGCTCTACCAGTGTGCCTGCCTAAGATCTAACAGTTTTATTTGTCTATTTATTATTAAATATTTTATCATCTAAATTTATCTAAAAGGTTTACCTAAAGTTCTGAAATTATTGGATGTAAGACTTTGATAAAAGTTTTGTTGATGAAATTTACATATTCAATACCATATGGATTGAAATGCAAGCCAGATGAAAGGTTGGAACACGTAGATGTCATGAAAATGGATATATTCATTTGCATGTGCTGTAAAACCTAGAAGAATATGGTAGATGTTTAGATCACAAGCAATATATATGCATCAAAGATTAAGTCCGGGATAATTAACTAAAATATCATCATAAGGGGTCATCCTAATAAGTATGTCAGAAGAAGGTCGTAATGTAAGGTGATGCGCAGATACCCTACAGATGAAAATAAAAATAAAATAGGAGGTAGGGACCAAAGATAATGTATATTGGAATCAGGCAAAAGAAAGATTCAGGCAACAGAGGAGGTTGCCTTTCATAATGAAAAAAGATCAAATTAGTTTAGCCTAAAAAATTGATGTTGAACTAGAGACATGGGCCCAGCTAAGTCCTTTCCTTTGTGATGTTTTTTGGGCAAGCGTAGGTCAATCTGAGAAGCGGCCAACATACCTAATCCCAATCAATATAAAACCGAGACCAATGCTTGCCACGCCACCATGAACATGGCAAGAGATGTCATGGAATACTCTAAAGAGATGCAATGCTTGTTAAAATTTCCAAGAGATGTCATCGATCCTGCTCTGATTAATATATTTCCATCTTCTACCAGCATATCAGTGCAACTGCTCTAACACGTACGTAATCCTCCACCCGCAGAAGAGTACATCTTATGTTTCAGAACCTTAAAATACTCTCTCTCTCTTTCTCTCTCTCTCTCTCTCTCTCTCGGAATAAATGATTCAATAATTTCTAACCAGCCAATTAAAATAGTTAATTTCACCAATTCTCTCAAACTAGCTAATGTAATACAGAAACATAGTGGACTGATAAAATTAAATTGTTTTTTAGATGAGAGCTTATGCAGTTGCATTGACCATGGGCAATTGAATTTTATTGTTGTCAGTGGCTAAAGCTTTTCAACTATAGTCTAGGGAATTAATTGCTGTATCATCAAGGTCAATGGCGAAGTTAGAAGTTTGGATCAGTAAGGTCGAAGAAATTATATTTAATGATATTATTTAAAATTTAAAAAATAAAAAAAAGTTCAATCTTCTCAAAGTCTTGTACTTACTAAAAAACAGAGATATTTATACATAATCATGTACTTGTATAAAATAATAAGATATGGACCATTACCCTTATATTTTAATTATAACTTCTTCACTAAAAAATAAAGATATTTATATATATCCATATATTTATATAAAAAAAATAAAATATAGATTATTATTCTTATATTTTAATTATAACTTCTTCACTAAAAAATTAAGATATTTATAAATGATCATATATTTATATAAAGATAGTGAGATATAGGTCATTATTTTTGTATTTTAATTATAACTTCTTTACTGAAGAATAAGGATATTTATACATACTGTATATTTATATAAAGATAATGGGATATATGCCATTATCCTTATATTTTAATTATAATATCTTTACTTAAAAAAAGTGATATTTATATATAATTGTATATTCATATAAAGATAATAGGATGTGAGATATTATCCTTATATTTTTATTATAACTTCTTCATTGAAGAATAAGAATATATATATAAATCTATATATTTGTTTAAAAATAATGGAATATAGGTCATTATCCTTATATTTTAATTATAACTTCTTCATTAAGGAATAAGGATATTTATAAATAACTATATATTTATGTAAAGATAATGAGATATGGCCCATTATTTTTTTATTTTAATTGTAACTTCTTCACTGAAGAATAAGGATATTTATAAGTAATCATATATTTGTATAAAAATAATAGGACATAGGCCATTATTCTTATATTTTAATTATAATTTTTAATTAAAGATAAATATTTTTATAAGTAACCATATATTTGGATAAAGATAATAAGATATTGGCTATTATCCTTATGTTTTAATTATATCTTCTTAATTAAAAAGCAAGGATATTTATAAGCAACCATATATCTGAACAAAGATAATAAGATATGGGTCATTACCCTTATGTTTTAATTATAACTTCTTCACTAAAAAATATGGATATTTATATATATCCGTATATTTGTATAAAGATAATAGAATATGGGATATTATTCTTATATTTTAATTATAACTTCTTCACTTAAAAGCAGAGATATTTATATCTAACTATATATATGTATGAAGATAATGAGATATGAGTCAATATCCTTATATTTTAATTTTGATTTTTCACTAAAGAACAGAAATATTTATAAATAACCATATATTTATATAAAGATAATAGGATATAAACTATTACCTTTATATCTTAATTATAAGTTTTTCACTAAAAAAAGGATATTTATAAATAACTATACATTGGTATAAAGATAATGGAATATAGGCTATTATCATTATGTTTTAATTATAATTTTTTCATTAAAGAATAAGGATATTTATATATTATCCTTATATTTTAATTATAATTTTTTTACTAAAAAATGAGGATATTTATAAATAACTATATAATTGTATAAAGATAATGGAATATAGATTATTATCATTATATTTTAATTATAACTTTTTCGTTGAAGAATAAGGTTATTAATATATATATCTGTATATCTCAATCTTTTTGTCAATGGATTAATCTTAAATTTTTATTTTTCTTAGTGGGTCAATTTTAAATTTTCTTTAATTTCCTCTCTATATCAAAGGTATTTTAGATTCTACTAAGGTTAATTGCCTCTATTGGATGTATAATAGATCCATCCCTAAATTCAAGGTCAACCTTTCAATTGTAATAATTCTAAATTGAACAACATATACTTTTAACCATTGATAAGTCTTTTATGATGTATAAACTAGGATTTTTCTTTAATTTTTCTTTTAATTGAAACAGCTATGTGGAACTTCATTTGACACTAAAAGATTACATCTATGAGGTCTTATCCCACTATTAATTCCAACTTGCTCCAGTTCAGCATTTATGTTGGAGGAATTTCTCCCCTGGTTTGCCAACCAATTCACATCTTGGTTGGTTTCCCAGGATGCACGCTGTAACATGACCATATCAAATTACCAAGCTCTATAAATTGATCACTGTTTACCAAGAAATGGTCCTGTTTTGCTGCATATCATTAACAAAAACTTACACAGTTTGTATGGATTTCCATCTTGTGTTTGCATTTTGGATCAATAAGCACTGCATACAAATTGCAATAGATCATTTTTCTCTTCTTCTTCTTCTTCTTCTTCTTCTTCTTTATTTTGGGCGGATGAGTCATCTTTGATATCGCCACTGATTGGGGACAGTGTAGTCGAAAGAATACTTTAGAGTTCACGCATGCTTCTGACTTCTTTATTGTCATCTTGAAGTAAAAGAGGGCTGATGGTTCCTTATACAACTACTGAATGAATAAATAATGCTGTTTCACTCATCTTGGTTCTTCATGTAGGCAAACAGTCAATTCACATCCTGACCCACCACAACTACCAAACAAATAATAAGAAAAGGGTGTCACCACAGCTAAGCCAGCTTATTCCACATATATAATCTTGTTGACCTTTTTAGTAATAATTAAATGTTTATTATTGCATGTATCTTATTCTTTTCTGCCTTCGCCCTCAAACTAGCTTTCACGCCTGTCAAGAACTTGTGAATATAAAACTGGTCTGACTCCTTGAACAATAAGGCATGGCCATAACTTGGCAGCTATTAGTTGGAGAATTAGAAGCTGACCTTCACAGCATTACAAACATATAGGTGAAGGCATGTTTCAAAGAGTCATGCCCAAAAAATATATATCCTATTACCCTGTGCATCTCATCCATTGTCTTCATATTAACTGATAAATATCCGAATGCATGGATTGTGCACCACATTTCATGCATCTATTGCTAGGTATCTGATCTTAATCAGGCAGTCGGATTCGCATTAATACCTTCCTATTGATATAAATAGTAAATTATACAGAAGTAGGCGAACTTCCACCTCTCAGCCTGTTCAGCTGGAGAAACTAATGCAAGGGCCAGGGAGCCTCCCCAAGGTCTTATATGTTGATAGTATATAATAATTGAAGACATCTTAGCACACCCATTGATGATCCTATATATAATTCTATGCTCTCCTTCCCTCTGGCACTGGGCAGACAGAAAAGAATCTCTGTAACCCTCCCTTCTTAAACATAGTCTCTTGGCCTCATCTCTTTTATCTGCTTTGCTCTCTCAAAAGAAATGATCCTCTTGAAAACAGCCTATTCATACTCAAGGGTTGAGAAGGAGGACCCGGATGAGCTACGACACCGGAAAGCGCAGTTTTTGATCTGCAAGGTATTGGAAAAGGCTGATTCAGGGAAAGGGAGATCCTCTTGGAAGAGGAGAATATGTAAACCAAGGACAAAGGTTGGCTTGAGGCTGAGGAGGCTGAGGTTCATTATTTGCAGGACTAAGCTATGCGTGTCCCAGAAAGTTGTGAAGCAATTTAGGCATTTGAAGCATGTTCTTTGCAACAAGGAGGCTCTCTTCTAGGTGTTACTTCTTTAGGACTTCACTCTTAATTGTTATTCTGGTTCTTAGATGCTGGTTCTTGATTTGGTCCATGTTTTGCAGCTAGAAAGAGCATCTAGCAATTATGTCACTTGAGAGAATTCAAAATGTTTATGCTTGCACCAAATTGAAATGCATTATAACATTCATGAGATCTTGCATTCAATATATTCATGAGATGCATTTAGTGATTGCTATAGTTGGTCTTTTTTAATTGGTCTCACCCATCACAGGATAGGCATGCAGAAAAGCCTTGCTTATAAAGTTCGCCTTGCTTATAAAGTTCTTTCTAGGCAATTGATAGATTGCTCTATTTGTGATAAATGTACTGCTCTTGTATGTCACTCTCTAAATCATCATCTATATGAAATCTGTGCATAGATATATTTCATATATTCATACGGCATGAAAATGATCATAGCCTTCAATTAAGTCAGCGCAGTGCACTTATAAAACTCTTTCAACTGGCTTGCCACATTCCTCTTATTACCTTTCAGACTCGCACCACATAGGGTGCTAGAAAAATTGTGTTGAACTGAGCATTTTTTTCAGGGCTCACTTACTGAGTTACCAAGTCATTTTGTTAACTCAAAGCACTGAACAGGAGAGGAGTCTTGAAGAAAATGATTGATTGATTTGTTTCAGGTTTTGTATTTTTGGTGCAGAGCAGTTGATACAGGCTAGAATAATTTAATGAGCTTTCTAGCCAAGGTGAATATTTGGCTGGGTTTGTGCTTGATTCTATTCCTCCAGATTGGCTAGCATATACTTTCTAAACGTTATAGCATACTCAAGTAAGGCCTGACCGCCTGGGCCTTGTTTGTCAGCCATTTGGAAGGTGTAATTTTACTACTTCTTGGGTTTAGAGTTATTAAGAATTCTAAGCCACTTAAACCCCAATAAGAGCACTCTAGAACAAAATTTGTTTAATTTTGCACCCTTGTTCCCTCTCTCTTGCCCAATTTTTGTATTTTCAATATTCTTCAAGAACAAAATTTGTGGCAACTAAAATCTGCAATTTTTTTTTTCTTTTTGATTGTTTGATGAGGTATGGAACCCATTAATAGTTTTGTTGCTATCAGTGAATATCTGGATAAGAAAAAAGAAATCCAAAATTATGGTTCATCCTGTATTTCACCATTCTCCTACCATAGCAGAAGTTCTAATATAAATGGATATGGTTTAGAGATTGTTAAATGAATCAGAGGAGCAACATGCTTCCAATTAAGAAGTGGTGTTTCCATTAAAACCAGATTTGCAAGGACTTGTTTAGCAGCAACAGCTCTTTATTAACTACCAAAGATTCCATACATTTATATAAAAAAAGTATGAATTAATATTAAACCGAAGCCAAAAGAAGACAGATTATAACTACCAAAGGACAGCAATGTAAACTTGAAAAAGTATTTGATAAGGTCAGTTGGAGCATCTTATTTTCAGTGATGAAGGACAGAGGATTTCCAGAGCTTTGGATGAAATGGATACAGTCTCTTCTTGCCTCTCATATTGGCATTTTGGTGAATGGGATCCTTAATAACTGGATCATATGTAAGAAAGGTTTTCGACAAGGTGACCCTATCACTAGTTTTGTTCATTATGGTGGAATATATTGCACCGAGACTCCCCAGAAAAAGCAGAAAGCATGTCATTGATTGAAGGCATTGTGAAGAATTCTCCATTTGTAGGAATCAAAAGTTTTGCACTTGTTGATGACATCTTCTATTTTACTCTGCTTTCAAAGAAGAACGATGGCAGTGAAAGCAGTGTCACTAGCATTCAAAAGTGCACTAGATTTAAGAACTAATTTCCATAAAAGATCTGTGATCTGCTTGAATATGTATGAAGATAAATACTGTAGCCACATTAATCAACCAGAAAGAAGGTGAGCTTTTGTTTACTTACCTTGAACCGCCTCCATGTGAAAAAAAAGTGCCAAAGAAGTGTTGGCTGCCTCTAATTAAGAAAATGGAATCTAGATTGGGATTATGAAAAGGGAAACCTCTTTCGCTGGGACAGCGTCTGACTTTGGTAATGTTGTCTTGTCTGCCTTGCCAACCTACTTAATGTCTGTGTTCTAATCACCAGCATGGGTAAGGAAAAGGCCAGATTAATTACAAAGGAAGTGGTGAGGTCAGCAGGTTTCATTATCAAGTGAGATGGTTGAATGTGTGTAAAGGAAAAAAAAAAAAAATGGAGGATTGGGGATCAGGGATGTCATAAGTCTAATAGCTATTTATTAGCTAAATATGCTTCGAAATGGTTGAAACCTAGGTTGATGCAGGATTGAAGGACTTGATCAAATCAGCATACTACAGTAGAAAGAGACCAGGTGTGAGAATAAGATGTTCCATTCATAAACTTTCTCCTCTTTGGCAGGATTTTTAAAGATCCTCCATTTTTCACTTGTATAGCATTCAGGTTGGGCAGTGGCAAAGGTTTTGGTCTCTTGGTTAGGTGAGATACTGTTGTTCTCTCTCTTTGCAGAACACTACCAAAAAGTAGTTGAGTAAAAACATTTCGGTGGCCTCATAATGGAGTTGAAGGGAAAATTAGATAACTAAGATAGCCGAGCCTTTGTTCAGAAAGGAAAACAAGGAATTAGAAGAGCTCCTTATTCTTCATTCTTTGATTCGGCCTTCAAGACTCGCAGAAGTCCCTACATGGAATCTCTCTAACTCTGAAGAATTCTCCATTAGTTCTTGCTTTTCTTTTTTTTTTTTTTCCCTTAAAAATGGAAGATAGATCCTCTAAAAAAAGTGGAAGTGTTCATGAGGCTTGCCTTGAAAAATATATAGGATTCATACTAGTGAATTCTTAGCTAGAAAAGGAGGCTTATCAGTTCAAGCCATCCCTTTTGTAGAGCACCACAGGAAACAACTAACTACTTATTTCTCACAATCCATTTGTCCAAGGGAGTTTGGTTAGCTATCAAAATATGCATTACTTGGAGAGGTTGGCCAGCTTCCTTACAGTCATTATGGACTTGTTGGAGATGCAAGGAAAATCCATTCCTCATTTCAAAGAGCTTGATATTAGCTTGTTCTTGCTGTACATTAGCAAATTTGGCTAGAAAGAAGCTCAAGAATATTATTGTTGAAGAAGTCAACAATCATTAGCTTGCACTTGAAAGCCTTGTCAAATTTGGTCCAATCTTTGCTCTGAGAAGAGGGAAATAGGGCATCGAATATGAGAGAGGAGGATTGATTCACCACAGAATCCTAGAAATTATCTCTCTCTTGTATTTCTTATACTTCTTGTCTCCTATATTTCTCTTACAAATTCTTATATTCTCTGTTAAAGAAATTAGGAGAAGGCCTTCCTTCACTTGCATTAGAGAAAAAAAGTAGTGACCATATTATTCTCAACAAAGGGTGAACAGAAAGACAAGCATATTTCCTCCACAAAATCACTTAAAATTTTGCAACACGCTACGTAATGACCCAGCCACCTCAAAGAATAACGTGATCATGCAACAACATAAGTAATAGATCCATGAGCGTGTCTATCCTCAGGGATTTCTTCCAACTCAATAAAGTCAGTCAATTTTTCTACATCCAGAAAATATGAACTCCCAAATTAGCCAGCCATTATGAATTGATGTTGTGGACGTTTGCACGAAGTAAAATATGCACATGTTGTGTGCACATGATACCTTACAAACTTTACTAGTTATACTTCAAGTAAGAACAAATATGATCAAAGTATATTAACAAGGACGTATAAAAATTTAGTTCAATGTCATCACAAATTTCATGTAAAACTTAAACTTTTTGTAAAGCATAAAGCACATCATACATTACTTCTAAAAGCATCATGACAAAATAAATACAATCTCATTGCTCACTCCATCTAAATTAAAATAGTCAATGCGTAATGTGTCTGATTCTGATAAACTTTATAAGCTAAGATGCAAGGCATCAAAGTTGAACCATCAATTTCCATTAATAAACTATCAACAAAGCATGTAATTGCTCGAAACAGGGTTTGCCTACGTAGTTCCATCCATTATCCTTACATTCAAATTGTTGTAATTCTTAAAAGGGAGCTAAATCAAAAGGAGCAATTAGATAAAAATATATTGTAGATCTTCTATAAGTGAAGGAATTAATAAATATGCATGAAAGGTGATTATCTAGATAATTGTTCTTAACCCCCATTAAGATGGAAGGACCTACAGGGACACTACAAGTTAATTAGCTCCATGATACATGATTGGTGACATAAACATGCAGAAACATCAGATAATCAACACACATGAGATAGAAAGCACTATATTTATGATAGAAAAAGGGTGCCCCCGTAGTTCTCCAATTTCTACCTGATTATGTATGAGATGAATAATGCTAATAAGATTTCTAAAAAGAGGTGTAAATGTGTCATGCCCCTAACCAATCATTTTGGCAGGAAACTTGATACAGCAGCATAACCTCTAGGTATGACCATAGAAGTTATGCGAGGCTTGGTTATTAAAATTTTTATATTTAATATAAGGATCAATTTCAATTAGTTATTGAACATTCTCCCAATTTACTATGATAACAATTTAAAGTCAAATTAATTTATTACAAAGATGCTAGCATCAGAAATTCTAAATTTTCTGTTCACTCATTCCCCTGAAGGCTCAAGAGGCAACACAAGAGAAGGCAGGTTGAATTAGGTTCTAAAAAATTTAATTCTAACTCAAACAAAAATCAATACAAGATAACAACAAGTAAATAAATAGTAAGCAAGTAAAGGAAGCAAGAGAATTTTTATAGTGATTTGCTACTCCTTGCCTACATCTAATCTCTAAGTCTCTTACTGAGTATTTCATTGTCCAATCTTTTTTTCAGGTGAAGATCAAACCTTTCTACAACTTTTTCTTTTCTTCGATTTAAGAAGCAATCCTTACAAGAAAACTCAATGTTCTTAAAACTCTTCTCTTGAAGAAAACACTTAACACAACATCAAAAAAATATCAATTTGACAATGGAGCTCTAAACTTGGGTTAGAAGACTTAAGTGCACTAAAGGCTCAAAGAGGGATTAAACAAAGATTTTTTAATAATTTTAAATCCAAAAATATATATTTAAAATAGCCACCAAACATCTATTTTATAGCCATGAGAAAATATAGCCATTGGAGCTTCTAGGTAGCTCCAACAATCATGTGAAAATATGACATTAAACTATTAAAAGCTGAGCGATTGATTTTGGGGTTATGCGATTGTACCATGTCTGATCGACCATTTTATAGTTTGGTCAACCGCACGTCCAGTTTTAGATTTTTTATGATAATTTTGCTTTAATTATGATCCAAACCTAATCTAAACTATTTTTAATGTTCATTAAGCCTTTTGCAGTTAATGTCCTATTAAGTTTTACATATGGCCCTTAGAAAAAATAAAATATACAAATAAATTTCTTTCCTTCAAACCTCGACACATCAAATGATTCTTTGAATTTACGCTATGTTGTCTACAACTCTTGTGCTTAGGTGACACTTAAGCTTTTGTAGGACCCAGTACATTCTAGATGAAGTTTCAATCAATTTAGTTTTGCTCAAACGTATACATCTATCTAAATCATCATAACTCAGGTATATTATTAGTAATTTAATTAATATCTTGTTATCATCAAAATATGTATTATTAAACCCTAAGGTTCAACATCCTCACTCCAGTCCAATCTAAATTTTTGATCTTAATCCCCATGTTATTCTAAAAAATTATGAATAAAAAGAAAATGAGCTACCGTTCAGCAAGAATCCCCATCACACACCCATATGCATAAATAACACACATGCATCAAACCATAAATAATCAATAACAATAAAAGTATACATTTCATTTATCAATCATAGCTGGTATCACATTTAGAATAATCAATATATAATCAGCAATAATTTCTAAAAGTATTTTATCTAGAATAAACTTGTCCAAAGATAGGTCCATCATTTACCAAAGGTTCGATACATCATTATGTTTACAATATAGTCAATATTAAGGCTTTCTTTTCAAGTTTTTACCATATATTTAATATTTTCATACTGTTTAATAATTTTGACAGATCAATTATTAGAAATAATTTATCAGGATCAGATCCATCATTTTTTGAGTATATATAAATATTAATTCATTTAATAGATGTTAGACTAGTTATGGCCTTATTTGAGCCTGTGGCTGATAATCCAAAATAATATGATGTCATAATTTTAACCTATGATGGAGATGTTTAGTGTTGCGATGGGAGGAAGACAAAGGAGATGGTCTTTTAGGTCGCTGCATTGTAGTTAACTTCTTCAGTGCCATAAGCTAAAGGACTTGCCTTTAGATTGAGGTGCCCCACCAACTTTTGCAAAGCCTTTGTTAGCCAACTCACCTGTCATGACTGATATAAATTATTCACTTTGCATTGCTTGTGGTATAGCCAATAGTTGAGCTATATTCTCCTCGCTCCCTGAGGGCCAGGTTGGTGCAGACAAAGGCTTCTGGCGATCCTTAGAAATATTTGGAATATCTAACACTTTATTTTGAGCAATATATTTGGAATGGTTTGACATTTGATTCATGTAATTTAAGATGCCCACAAAGGATTATCATTGAGTCCCCAAACCTATACTTGACCCCAGATCATACCTAGATCCAACTTGGGTCAAATATGAGTTTAAACATAGACCCATGTAATTTTAAAGTCTAAATTTACTACAGTTTTATCCAAACTAAACCAATCATTCAATTAAACCCATATAATTTAGTTACATTCGGATGTAGCAAATTTAGGATTCGATCATTTTTTTCATCTTTAAATCTGCACAGATCTCAAAGCTACCCCATTTTTTTTACTTTTTTCACCTTTGAAATCTCTGTGTAAATATAAGGGTGAAGAAAGTAATCGGATATAGGCTTAACTATATTTGAATATAATCAAATCTATCTCTATATATATATATATATATATATATATATATATATATATATATATATATATATATATTAGATTTGAGTTTGATTTTCATTGACTTTATGTAACCTAAAAAAAACCCAAAATATAATATAAATTTATACTCATATCCCATATTTCTTATAGCATTTATTAATTATGTTTTGTAATTATATCATTAATAAAAAATTAAGGGCTAAAGAAAATTAAGTTTTTCAAATAACACTACCTGCTTGAAGCCCAAAACTAGGTTCAAATTCATACATTATACATTACACGTGCCATTGCGCAATAGCTTCTAATATATCGCTAAAAAAGGTTTGAAATTTTAAAATTATGCATGGTTGTACACAAGGTAAATTGTTTCTTTATTGGTTGCTTATTTTATGCCCTCTTTAGCTTACTTATTGATATTGCCAACCATATAATTAGCTAATGTTAATTCATAGCAACCTAATGACATGATTTTTAAACATACTCTACACGAGATACAATTTGATTAATATACATACACAAAACCTCACTTAATAGTTAACTTGAATCGATGATTATAATTTATTTGAATGTTTGAGGAGACATTTTTTTCATATTCACATTTTGAAAATAATAGATATTTATAAGCGATATCCTCATAGACACAACCCTCCTCTTTTTTGAGAAAATTTTAGATTAATTTCTTGGGTGATGCAATCCCAACAATCAGGACTTGCATAATTTCTCCCCTCCAGTGACAAGAGAAAGTTTAACCATCCTCTCCATGCTGATCACCAGGGGAGGGAGGATACATAATCTTAAAATGACTTTGGCACAAGCAATAATATCTCTTCAGATATATTTAATTCATAATCACCGGAATATAAAGTTGGAATCTTGTAGCATAATTACTTGGAAGTGATATTAAATTATTTCAACAATTAATATGGACAGCCTTTATATCACATCGAACAGAATGGGAGGCATATTATAATCAACATAAGGTTCCTTAAAAACAATAAAATTGTATCCCCTGACCGAACATTTGAAGTCCACCATTATATTAATTACAAGGATTAAAAGTTATAAAACTGGCTCCAAATTGCTGAAGCAAGAATTGATGATTATAATTACAGCTATCAGGATTGGTTTTGATGTCATTCCTTTTCCTTTTTTTTCTTTTCTTTTTTTCTTTTTCCTTTCCAATTCTAGGGCCTAAATCGAAACTGGCTCATGTGTACTCCAAAAACTTACTAGATTATGATTTGTTCTGAAATCATTCCAACTCTCAAAAGGATGTCTTGCAATTTATCCTTCATATCCAAATGTTTAATGGTAGGGCCAAATGCTTTCACATGTGCAAGGGTGCTTAAAAATAAGAAAAGAAAAAAAAAAAAGAAAAAAAAAAAGGTAATGCATAGCGTGATCCTGGAATTAGAGCGTTGGTATTAGCTAATTTCATTTAAGATATCCTATCTTTTATCCTGATTTCATGGGTATTATAGAGAACTATTTGAACCATTGAAAAAAAGCTGCCAGGCAAACCGTTATCCCAGCAGCAGCTATTCCGGACAAGACTTCAATTGCCTCATGTTCAATCAACCAAGAGAGTCGATATCAATTTAATGAGCCATGCAATCATCCAAAAGCAAAATATCAACATTCGTAGTCGTCAATGGGGATGCCTTCTTGCTGCGTAGTTCATTTTATCATTCGCTAGCACTGCAAGAGGTGCACCCTACCTGACAGGGTTCCTGGTGCATGCGACTCTTAAAATGCGATTGAGAAGGACAGATGGCAATTCATGCTAAATAAAATCAAACACGGCAAGCGAACTGAGTACAGCTGTAAGCCCCGCACGGGACTCCCGTGCGGCACCGCGCACCGCTTCCAAGTCCTGCAACTTATCCTATCCTCAATTTATATATATATATATATATATATATATCACTCCTTTGGGAGCCCTGGACCCCTCTCTCTCTCTCGCTAGGGTTAGGGTTTTTTTGGACCCTCCCCTCCCTCCTTTAACTCCACCGCCAATCCGCCCTTCCCTTTTCCCAGGGATAGGGTTTTTATCTCTCCAGCGTTCGTCTACGCTTTTATCTTCCAGTCTTTCTGTCGGGGTTAGGGTTAGGGTTTCCTCCCCCATTTCGTTTTCTAGTGTTAGGATTTGTTTCTATTCTGTTTTTCGAAGATGATGCAGCCCGCCGGCGGGATGGTGCAGCCACCGATGGCTCCCCCTCCGATGGATCAGCATCAGCAGCCGCAGCCGCAGCAGTGGACGGTGATGCCACCCCCGCCGCAGCCTCAGTACTACCAGGCGCAGCCGCCGCCGATGTGGAACCAGCAGCCGTCGCAGATCCCGCCGCCGGTTCCCCAGTCGGTGCCGCAGCCGCAGCAGCTCCAGTCCCAGCAGCCCCCGCTTCAGTACGCGGCCCCTGTCGCGGCCTCGCAGCTGGCATCGGCTGACGAGATCCGGACGCTTTGGATCGGGGATTTGCAGTACTGGATGGACGAGAACTATCTTTATGGGTGCTTCGTTCAGACTGGAGAGGTGATAAAAAATCACTCTTTGTTTCGTTTATAGAATTCATGATCTTATATTGCTTTCTTGACAATTTTTATTTGTTGGATCGTGCTTTTTATGCTTTTATTTTCTTGATTTTCTTTTGTTTTAGTAGCTCGTTTAGTATGCTAGAATCCAGGTTGCGTCCTTGAAATTGCTAGTTTTACTGTCAATTAATTGATATTAGTGTCCAATTCCGTATAATTATTGAGGATTAAGGTTGCTATTGCCTCATCATGTAGAAATAGCTGAATGGTTATGGTATAATGAAGAACAGGAGAGCTATTTGTTTGGTTTTTTTTTTTTTTTTTGGATTTTGAGTTTATCATATTTAGATT
Source organism: Metroxylon sagu (assembly GCA_017589505.3). Lineage (NCBI taxonomy): Eukaryota > Viridiplantae > Streptophyta > Magnoliopsida > Arecales > Arecaceae > Metroxylon > Metroxylon sagu. The sequence goes on from JACVBY030000667.1 coordinate 4,962,913, forward strand.
TAATTAAATAAATATATAAAATTATATGGTTAGAGATCTTAAACTATGATTTTTGACAATGTTAGAAAGATAGGGATCTGATAGACTTACCCAATTGATAATGAAGATGAGAAGGCTGTTATTTATGCACATAATTGGTTGTACTTGGAATTATTGCTTGGGCATTGTAATAAGTTGTGTTTGTTTGGGGTTCGGCCAACTATCTCAGAATATTTCTTTGTACAAAACATAGTTTTAACAGGTATGGTACAACTGTCTGAAGGGGCTAGTGCTCTGCCATATCATAACTTGCTGCTTGACAATCTGTGTTCTGTGATTTGAGATGATATGTCAATGGTAGTAATATTCCCTCTCAGGATATACCGCAAATACTTTTTTATTTAATGGAAGAACCAGGCCTATGTGGGAAGAAATGGTTTTCATGCTTGGTTTTTAAAATGCCAGGGCTGTTTCCAAAGTTTTTCCAATTTATAATCAGGATTGCTTCGTCCATGTTCTTAAGATGCTCCTTTGGTGTTTATCTAGAACCACACTATTTGATGAGCTTATATTACATCAATGCAAAACCTTGTTCCACCATCCTTAGGTTGCTGTGCTATTCAACCCAAGTCGTTCAACCTGAGAAGCATGTTAAGATCATATCTCGCTACTTCTATTCAAGTCTTCTCTGGTCTTTTTCTCTTTTAATGGATCACTCGGCTTATACAAGGCACCCTGTTGCCCAAATCATTTCACATGTCTGTACTGTTAATTTCACCACACCATACTCTTTTTGAGCCTAATTTGTTGTTTCTTTTGGGCACATAAGAACACTCATCCACTTCTCTTATGCTTGTAGGTTCTGTTTACTGTTATTGTACTCTTGGCTATCCATAAAGTTTTGAGGATACTTACATTATGCATAATCATAACTAAACTGCTTTCTTGGTAGGACTTTCAGCTGCACTATATGGTGCAGCAGAAGAACAAAGACATTGTGTCGGCAAGTGTGACTTTGTCTGAATCCATATGATCTGTACCATCTTAATGTTCCTTTAGTTACGTTTGCTATGATGCAGTTGCTAGATGGTGTATACACAAGATATTTAGGTAGAAGTCATGGAATGCAAAATATTAGTTGTTGTCAGTTTTATGGAAACAGAACGGACTAAGGTTTTGAAATTTGATTGGACATGTTAATTTTTCTTATACTAATTGAACATGGAATTAGAACAAAAGTATTATTTCTGGCTTATTTATGTGTATAGAACTTGCGATTGTTGTGATCATATCTAGCATTATTTGGTTCATTCCTCATTCAAGTTCATGATCACAGGTTCTTTCTGTAAAAATTATCCGAAATAAGCAGACTGGGCAATCAGAGGGTTATGGTTTTATCGAGTTTGCAACTCGGGCCACTGCAGAAAGAGTTCTTCAGACGTATAATGGCCAAATGATGCCTAATATTGAGCAAACCTTCAGACTAAATTGGGCTACTTGTGGAGCGGGTGAGAGACGTGGAGATGATGGTCCTGATTATACAATATTTGTTGGGGACTTGGCCTCAGACGTCACAGATTACTTGTTACAAGAGACATTCAAAAATCGCTACTCATCAGTTAAAGGGGCAAAAGTTGTTACAGATAGACTTACTGGGCGCTCAAAAGGCTATGGCTTTGTCAGGTTTGGAGATTTAAATGAACAAACACGTGCCATGACTGAAATGAATGGAGTTTACTGTTCATCAAGGCCTATGCGAATTGGTGCGGCTGCCAACAAGAAGGCAGGTGCTCAACAGTATTCTACAAATGGTAGGTGGCAATGCAACATTATCTTGATTTCATTTTTTTCCCCTATTGTTATGGTTACCCTCTTGTTTGCATGTGTTGCTTATAGAGAACTATGCTAGGAGCAATAAATAACACCTCTCGATATGTATATTTTTGTTTTCAAATATCGTGTTTACATGAGCTGAATGCTTAGCATGGTAGTGGATTCTGCTAAATGTTATCTCTATCATGTTTTATTTCCTGGTCATACGCTTGAAGATAAGCGGCATTGCTTCGATAGATGTGCAAAAGTCATTTCCTTCCTAGCACTTACCTTTGTGAAGTTGGGCTCATTTACACTAAGCTTAAAGTAATAAAGACTTATAGAAATTCATGTTGTCTCAGAGCAGGATGCCTTGCTATCTTCATTTAGGGCCTGGAATTGACTTCAGCTGAGATGCATATCTCCTATAAGCGTGGCCTCAGTTAGGTCAGTGATTTTAATTAGTGAAAATTTGGTTCCAAGTGTTTTTATGTGGCATTAAATGCTACATTTTTGTTTCAGCTCTTCTACTTTAAAATTAGAAAAGCTGTCCATATTCATAATTTACTTCTAGTTCCTTGGAATAAGAGATCTATCTGCATTCCCACTATAAATCCTTGAGTTTCTTACATTTGGACACCTATCAGTCAAATTAAATTTCTGTTGCTTTTTTACTCTATGCTTTTAGCTTGATCATTCTAAAGGCACTATTTTGGCATTTTGTAAATCAATTTTTTTTTGGTTTTATTTTTTGCATACTTGTAAATGAATTTCTTTTCATATATATATATATATATTTTCCCAAATCTTATAGAAATATGACTTTAAATCATGCAGAATGGAGAAAAAAGATTCCTCCAGCGACCCCAATGTATTTTTTCCAATATGAAACTCAGATTTATGTCTCTTATTATCATTTCGTGGGTAAAAGCAGTTCTCTTTGGGTTTTTGACTTTCTTGATTATCATCTTCAGATTGCCTGAAATAATGTTGTCCAGTCATTCAGCCTCTTGTGCTTGCCTTTGTCTAGCTTAGGTGGTATCATGCCTTTATAGCATTATAAGTCTTTCTGCTTGTATTGTGATCTTTTATTTTTCATGACTATTTGTAACTTCAAAATAATTACTTTAATGCAAGTGCTGATGTATCACATAATTTAATCAAGGTAGTTTAAACCTTTGACAGGAGATATCTTGACCATGGCATCGTTGACAGCATTGATTTCAAAATCTTGGCATTTGATTAAAAAGACCTATTTTTGTAGGTCTTAGTAAATCTCAAAGTAATGCCTTATGATGTCATGACATGAGTAGCAGATGAAAACATTGTTTGTTATTTCATATCAATGTTCGAAGTTGCAAAACAATGCCACTGGCTGGCTGTTTCTTTTCTATTGTCTTTCCATGATCTATGCACCTTTTGTGCTTCTAATTCTTTATTTTTTTCTCTTTGGCTTTGTGCTTATTTTTGAAGAATGGTAGAGGACATAGCTTTGCTTCGATAGATGTGCAAAAGTCATTTCCTTTGGTTTTTTAACTCTATATTGGTTTTTTTGAACTCTATATATGTATTCATGTGTGAATCAAAGAAATCATGCTTAATTTTGTTCTTTGCCATCAGATACTAAATTATGTCTCTCTAGTTCACCTTTCTTTACAATCAATTGTATATCTTTTGCATTTCTATGATCTGCTGAATTTGACTTCTTCCCAAGTGTTTAGTCAATATTTTATTCTTAAATAACCATTTCAAATTGAAACCTTGGGTTCAATTTCTGGCCTTACAACAAATAACAAATAAAGCCTTAATCCCAAACTAGATGGGGTCGGCTATATGAATTCTTTTTCTCCATTCAGCTCTGTTCTGAGCTATATTTTTTGAACTCAATTCATTATCTCAAGAGGCTACAATGTGCTAAAAACATATGCCTTTTCTTTTAATTTTCTTTATCATGTGTGTGCGCATATGCAAGCATATGTCGGCATAAGTGTGCATGTGCAGTTTAAATACCTACCCATATATCTATATTTGCATTTGAAATAAGGTCAAGTTTTTATAGAATGTTATTCTGTGTTTTTATAAATGTTTTCAAGAACTCATCAATGATTGTTTCTGAAACCCACCCACCTGCTCAACACATAGCTAATGTTTTTGTTCCCCTATGGAGAACACATTGCAGTCAATTTAAATCTGAAAGCCACATTGTTGTTCTTGGTCATTACCAATTGATTCTAAATACAAATGTGCAAAATTTTAATTCATTCAAATTCTTCAAAATTTTAAACATTTTCTATGATTATATTTGGGTTTTATTTTCTTGATACATTATTATGCAACCTTCAAAACATTTTTAGACTAGTGGTGTAGATTGCTTGAACTGGGTAATGATGAATCACATTCAAATGCCTTTTGGATATAGTATAATTTATGATTAGTCATAAGTAGAAGTGCTTGGTAGATAGGGACGCTTAAAGCAAACCCTGAATAGCTGTGATAAGGCTGGATGGCTTATGGTTATGGTACAGGCTATGACCTGTGGTGGAGAAAAAGAACCCAGCTGGAAAGGGATCTGCATGTGTTACAAAAGGTGTTAGAAAGGTTGTATTTGCTATTCATCTACAATGAATCAAACTTTATTTTCACAGTTGTTAACCAATGTAGAAGTTGAACAGCAATTAATTGACTATTGTAAACTATCGTCATAGAATAATTGTCATCAGTGTTGTGTTTGGATAGTATATTATAGAAGATGCTCACTGGAGTGTGGCAACGAATCAATGGAGATTGTACTGTCTTGCATGCCAATCATGTGAGGGTACCATAACAAAGTTGACAAAAATGTATATTACAAAAAGGTCCACACAAATGTGTGGAAGACCAATTGTAATGGATATCATCTTGATTATATATGTTGTGCAAAGTGCTTGTAAGGTTGTCCCTAAATATTCATGTGTTTGTTGATGACTATTTGGAAGGTTATGGACCAACTAGAGGGATGAACACTAAGGGCATTTACCCAATGATTAGGTTAGACTTTGTAATAGTTAGACAGGTGGTCTTGATATTAGTGCATAATGAAGATTTATAGCTATTAGGGTTTAACAATATAAATATTTGTCGACATGGTTCTGAAGTAGAGGATCCATGAAGATGTTAAATCATAAGAAGGAAATCAGTATTAGTATTGTCCTTTTCTAATTATGGTGAGAGATCTTCTCCAAGAAGAAAGCATAAGGGAGGGGAGAGGAAGGAACCTGTTCAGCAGAAGATTTTGGTCACAGTTTATATGAGAGTGTGCCTTTGAGCAGGAGGTATAGCACGGCTCTAAGTTCTAACATTTTTTGTGATTCTCCCCACATCGATAATGGCCTCCTAGTCCTTTCTATTTGTTAGGCATGGAAATACTTTCCATGCTTTTTTTTCTGTGTATTAGGTATTAAGCTTTTATGGCTTTCGGCCTTTTCCATTATAAGAACAGGAAAACACTGCCTGCTTTAAACAGCCGAAGTAGCCTTTTTTTGAGTGCTCTCTTCTTATTCTTTGTTTCAAAGTAAGTTGTTTGCACCCTCTGAGAGTATGCATTGGCGATTTGCAAGATTCATAATCTCCTTGGGGTTATAATTTAAAGAATGCAAAATGACTCCTGGATTGACATTGATGCAGCTACCTCCTTTCACATTCTTCAAGAACAAACTTGGGCATTTTTTCCATATTTTGCAGCGGTTTTTAGATTCATGGTGACTGTTATTATGACCCATATATTTATTTTCGGTGAATGATCTGGACACTCACCTGCCAATTAATTACTTTTAGTATGCAAATATCCATTAACTATAACAACACAGACTTCCATATGCAAGCAATATACTGAGGCTTCTATGGTATTTTTATTGCAGATTTTATGCTTCCTCTGTTGGTAAGTGGTTTGGTTTTAAGAAATTAATTTGATTGAATGGAACTTTATTTTAATATATGGTGTATTTCTAGAATTTTCTAGGATTACCTTGTATTCTATAATATAGAGAGAGCACTAGATTATTAATGGTATTCATGCTGGCAGTTATTTCTAGTTGTGAAGTAGATTCTCACCTGTATTGTTTTTGCAGCTTCTTACCAGACTACTGTGGGAACTGAGTCCGAGAATGATCCAAATAATACCACTGTGGGTAGTTTGTTCTACTGTAAATGTTAGAGCAGTCATTTGTGCGTTATGGTTCTGAGATATACTATCATGGCTTGCAGATATTTGTCGGTGGACTTGATCCTAACGTCACTGATGATCTTCTGCGGCAAGTTTTTAGCCCTTATGGGGAATTGGTCTATGTTAAGATACCTGTAGGCAAACGTTGTGGATTTGTCCAATTTGCAAACAGGTTTGCATGCCTTAGGTTTACGTCTCTCTTCTTGTGGCATATGCTTTGAAATTTATTTTGGTGAACCCTTCTTTTTAAAAATGAATCGCAGGTCATGTGCTGAGGAGGCCTTGCGGATGTTAAATGGAACCCAACTTGGGGGCCAAAACATACGGCTTTCATGGGGTCGTAGTCCAGCAAATAAACAGGTTCAGGAATTGCACACCATCTGAACCTTAGTAATCTTCTTAGTGACAAGTTATTTGCTGTTGTTTTATTAAACTGAAGAAACACTCAAGTTTCCTGTTTGATCCTTTCAGCCACAGCAGGATCCGAACCAATGGAATGGTAGCTATTATGGGTATGCTCAAGGCTATGATACATATGGGTATGCCCCACCTCCTCAGGATCCCAACATGTATGCATATGCAGCATATCCAGGATATGGGAACTATCAGCAGCAGCAGCAGCAGCAGCCGCCACAGCAGCAGTAGCAGGTTAGTGTGTCTGTTGATTTTGATTCATTATATGAGGTTTGAAAATGATATTTCAATTCGTGAATTGTATGGTAACAAACTGTGTTGCTGAAACTTGTCTTATCAAGGCAGAACAAGGGAGGCCTCTAGAATGAGATTTGATCCAAAGGGTTGCTGATTTTGGACCTATTGGGCTGAGTCCAGGTTTAACCCTACTTCGGTTATTAATCTGGGTCAGGAATCAAGTATGATCATACACAATGACCTCAAAAGATTCACAAATCAAAATAGTCTTTTCTTGTTACGCTCGGCTAGATCATCCCAACAGTACCTGCCCTACAACCAGGCTTTCCTTTGGATAAACATGGAACTAATGTTTGGGCTAAGATTTTTGTGCTAGTAGTCTGATTTGCTTGAGTCTTGTGTATTGACATTTCAAAATTCCTACTTATAGGTGAAACAAAAGTTTGTGATGCTTCCTGAGAGTTCGGAAACAACAACAATGATGGCAATCAAGCTTTAATCCCAAATTAGTTAGGGTTGTATGCATGAATCCTTTTCTTTCATTCTGTTCAATTTAGGTTCATACTTTCTGTAAGATACATAAATATTAAGTCTTTTCTTGCTACTTTCTTCTATGAGATTTTTGGTCTATCTTCATCCCTTTTTTCTCATATGTATATAAAATCAATCCTTTGTGCTGGTCTACTTCTCAATTTATATTGTAAATGTTCAAACCAATAAATTCATCCTCAATTGTTTCGACCGTCTTTTTATGATTGATCTTTTTTTTTTATTTTTTGTCTTTTCCGATGTTACTACATATCTATTTCAACATTTTTACTTTGACTATACTTAAAACATTTATGAACCTCAATAGAAATTGTTAGGCTCAATTGCTTTTACTATTTTTTTCCATATCCTCCTTTATTTGTAAATATTTCTATCTTCAATTAAGTTAGTAAGATGTCTTAAATCGTCTACGTGAATTTCATTAATTTATTAAAATAGAATGTCGACCTTTCTTTGATTTTGTTCTCCTTAATGAATTCTCTTTAATTAAAATTTTTTGATCTTTATTTTTTTCCTTTCTATGGTCTTGTAATCTTATATATATATATATATATATATAGAGAGAGAGAGAGAGAGAGAGAGAGAGCTTCTGATTTAATGTGCTTGGAATATGATCTTTTATATTGCTTTCTTAACTTTTATCCATTTTATAGTTTTCATGTATTTCTGTATTCATATATTTAAATAATTTTCTATGGTGTTCTCTTTTAACCCAACTAAACTTTCTCATTCAAGCATGAAGTCTTTTTTTTTTAGTTGTACTACTTTGCTTTTGATTACTCTAGTACCTGATAATGTTAGTTATTTCTTCCTCTATGGTATGATTTTCTCTTTGGGACCTTATTTTTCTTAAAAGCTATGCATCTCTTCTTCTTCTTTTTTTTTTTTTTTTTTTTTTTTCGAACTTAATAACTTAATCCTTGAGTTTCTATATTCTTTATTCCTCTTTCATTACTTAAGATGTACATACAAATTATCTATCAATCTTTGTTATGTGTGAACTTCTTGCTTAGTATAACTTTACAATCTTAATATCAAATTAAGTCAATATTTGTAGGAAGAAAGAAATCTATTTGATTAGTATTGTAATCATTTCTAAAGTTACTAAGGTTTTTTAAAAGCATGTTTTAGCTAATGATAAGTCATATGGTATTGCAAAACCTAAAATAACATCTCTTTCCCCATTTTTATGTTCATCACCATTCATCCTTTCAAAATCTACATTATATTTTCGATGTACCCATTCAAGTCTCTCGACCAAAAATTTCTTAAATTAGTCAATCTCTCTCTTTGATAAAAGGCTCTCTCTTAATATTTAATTTAATCAAAAGATTATTTTGTGTCCTATTTTTTATTGTCCATAATTTAATCTCTTAAACTCTTATCTATAATAACTTTGATTCAATTTTTATGCTTATCTTTTTCAGTATGCTAATGTTTGAAGCCTATCATACCAACTTTCTTTGTTTTTTCCTAACTCTCCTATTTATTGTATTTATTAGTTTCATTAATTTTGTTATGAACAACTTTATATTCTAAGTTACTAAATGTAATTTACTTTCTTGGACCATCTTCTATACACCTGTATTCCTTCATTTAAGTGCAAGAACTCTTACCTATTTATCACCTCCGGATGTTGATGTAAAGCATCACCTTTGAGAAATTGAGAAATGTTTCAAAAATAATATGATAAGCATAAGTAGGTAGTATTTTCTTATTGTAAACAATGGGGTATTTCTAGGATTTTAAAATCAGATTTTTCATCAGTAATTTTATGTTAGTATTCCCCCCACCCCCCCCCCCAAGCCAAAAACCATGCATTGGGAAGGACTCTGAAGGTCTATTAATTAAATTTTCAGTAACCTTTCTTCCATCCATGTTTTTTTCTTCTTTTATTTGTAATTTAATCATTTGGGTTTTACTTACCTGTTCCTGGAAGACTAATTTAATCTTTTCATTCTGAAGTGATATCACGACATGAGGAACTGCGGGCATCTCTGGTCTATTAATAGTAGCGTCTGAACCTGGGGTTGGACCTGAAATGTTGGCTGTGCATCTGTGGAAACAGAGTTCTTTGTTGAACTGCCTTGAATCTTTGTCCAGATCTTTGTAGGTTTGATATAACTTTGTAATGCCGCATAGACATCAGGCCTGCAGCTGGTGGTGGTTGGAGAGTTTGTTTTTTTCGTTAGATTTTTAATTGTCAGCGTTGAGAGTTATTTGCTTGAATCATATATGATAGTATATCATGCTGGATGTTTATTGTATGAGATTTGGTAGGTTTGGCTTTCCTCCTTAAGACTGACTTGTTATCAAAATTAGAACTGGTCGGGCCAAACAATTTTACATGTAAATTGCATGGACCTGTAGCTAGCCATTTTCTGGTCGGTTGTAGAATGTCTTATTTAAATTTTTCATCTCGTTCTGAATGGAGATGGACCATTGGTGTTCGCATGGCCTGCTGATTTTAATCGTTGCAGCAAACATCTTAAAAATACGTGGGCTGGTCGGATCTGCCAGTGCATTGTCATTTTGTTCCATATCATTTTCCTGTGATGAGGTATTGGATATGGCCATAAGCGTGGTGGATATGCGAATTTTTATGTTGGAATATGTTGTATTGTGGTGGAATCTGAAATTGTAGCGAGGTAAAATATGGTGAGACCTCTCTAACTTTGCCATCCTCTGTTAACTTCGGCGGCACCATTAGAATGCGGATTCGTGGTACCATCGGCTTGTGGCTTGGCTTGGAGACCACTGGGGTTGTTCAAGTGAGATGGAGGCTAACCTAGACGGAGGAATGGGAGAGGGAGCTGAATAAGAAGGTGGTGGTGGATGGGGAGGTGCAGATGAAAGGAAGGTGGAGGTCGCCAAGGACCTGGTGACGAATGAGGGGAGGATGAGGCTGTTGAGGTGATGGTTGACAAGAAGGCAAAGGCTAACCAGGAGGAGGTGGGGGCGAAGAGGAGGAGGATGTGCAGGCGATGGCAGTGCCCTTGATTTTCTGTTGGAGGAGGAATGGAATGGGTTGATGGTTCTTTGACCGCTTCCTGTCATCCTCTTGGAGTGCAATGGGGATGCTGAAGTTCCACTCTAGTGAGGATCAAAACTGGCGACGGCGAGGAAGGGATTCACGAGAACAATTGGGATCAGAAGAGGTGTCGACCCTGGTCGAGAAGTTGTCATCTTGCGATGGGAGGCAGAGTGGACCACAGTGGTCCGGTAACCATTTCGAGACAGGAACCAGAGTGGAGTGGTACGGTCCGGTAGGATTTATTGGTTATGCAGGGCCCTCATTAGGATACCAGGATCGAGTGGTAGGATGTATTGGTTACATAAAGCTCTGATTGGCATGTGGGGCCCTCATTAGGATACCAGGATCGAGTAGTAGGATTTATTTGTTACATAAAGCTCTCATTGGCATACTAGAATTGAGTAGGATCTAATAGAGTTACATAGGACCCAGGCCATGGGTGGGCCCTCCTCTTGACCATGAACCAATCTTTGACGAGCATTTCATGAGATTAGATGGGGAAGGTTATCATAATTGAACATTTGTTAATAAAAAGGACATCACATGGGTTTATAAGCATGAGCTTAAGCTTTTGGCCCACGAGTACTTAATAGCTAGCTCGGTTGTACATACACCCACCCTGCTTGAGAATCAGGCGTTCAAGTTGTACTGGCTTCATGTCAGCCAGATTTTTTTCCCTCTCTGGAAGGGTTTGTTAATCTGAAAGATTTTTTTTTTTTTTTTTTTTTCTAATTGGGAAGAATTTAGTTGTTTCATATATATAACTTTTCTTCTAGGGGTTTGATAATCCTATAAATAAATTTTCTTTAAATTAGAAATGATTTGTTAATCTCATAGATAATTTATTCTTCTAATTGGAAAGGATTTGAGGGTTTGATAATCTCTTAGAGCTAATAGATTCTCAACAACTCTATTCCAGTGCTCTCACATAAAGGAAGTATTTGGTATGATTCATCCAAAATCATATGTATCCAAGTGATAATGATAGAATCACTATATTTGATTGTATCTCAATGATCTTAAATGGGTATGATTCAGAGCACATTCAATTCTAAAATTACCGTCCAATCAAATGATCATATTTTATCAAAGATATGATAATTTTCAGTCCCATGCCAGTTGGAATCTAAACCAAGAAAAAGATCCAGCAATATGATGTACAAAGACTATCATGCTGATTAACTTGATATCATTTCTTAAAAAATTCTACAAACAAAATGTCTACTTCTCTATTTCATCATCATAATTAGCCAATTTCAAGTATAACACCAACAAATATCAACCAAATCACCTAGACAAATCCTCATCGCCTATCCCATTGTATCATGACGATGAAAGCAAGAATTTTTTCGATCTAGAAATTTGTATCATATTTTACAATAATGATATAATTAATTATTATATATTTTATGTAATATATAATTATTATATTTAAAAATATTACAATGCTTTAATTTTTTTTTAAATTATAAAACATAAATATTTTTAAAATTTTAACATGTCTTTCATTTAAGTTTCTATTAATCTAGTTTATTAATCAAATATATTAATAAAAAAAATATTTAGTATCCTAGAATTAAATTACTATGCAAATTAATCATGTGCCTTCTGTATGTCCATGACTAAAGATTTAAAATCCAAGGGTCGTGGATCATGTGCTTGATAGCGTGAGGTTGTTTCTATAAATATTTTAATAGAATCGTATCGGAGCCGGATTCTTCACGGGCGGTCAGATTCTTCTTGGACGAATTTGGATGAAGGGGCAAATTAGGAACAAGAACATTGTGCGAACTATTGTGCGAACTAATCGTGGATCATGCGCTTGATAGCGTGAAGTTGTGTTTAATAGATATTTTAATAGAATCGTATCGGAGCGGAGCCGGATTCTTCACGGGCGGTCACATTCTTCTTGGACGAATTTGGATGAAGTGGCAAATTAGACACAAAAACATTGTGCGAACTAGTCGGCTGTATCTCCATGCGGATTGGCTCAGGAAACATGCATGATGGATTTCCAGCCGACTTGTACACACATATATAATATATAGAAGGCAAGGACCTCCCCTGGTTGAGAGCAAAATTATGACCTGTAAGCCTAAGCGAATTGATTTATGTATATAAAAAATAGCTTCTCCAGTAGCTAAAAACTAGAGTGTGGCCTCTCGCACTAATTTATTTGTTGTCTTTTTCTATTTGTTATCGACCCATCAAAATTGATATGGTTTCAGTGCAGCGCACGTAGCACGTGCTGTATCTGAATCGAAGCAATGCGGAGCTTTCCTGACAAGCCGAATCCCTCTCGCCGAATGTGGAAATAAATATATAAATTAAAATATAAATTCTTTACCAGTCGTATTTTTTATTATTTCCACTGTGTATTTGATTTTGACATTAAAAAAAATTACGATTGCATTGCATTGCATTGCGATTCACGTTGCAGTATAAACAACACTTGTGGATGCTGTTGAGAGGGACAGGAATGACGTACGGAGAAAACGATATATGGTACGGAGGTTGGGCAATCCACAGTATATAGCCACCGTCGGCCAAGCCCCATCGCAGAGTTCCGAGCTCGAGCAAATGGAGTTCATCCCAAGTCCGCCATGGATCTGCCTCGTCCTCGCCCTCGCCCTCCTCTACTTCGTCGCCGCAGCTGCAAAGAAGAAGTCGTCTTCATCTGAGGTCAGGCTGCCGCCCGGCCCGGCCGGGCTCCCCATTTTGGGCAGCCTCCTGGAGTTGGGCGACAAGCCCCACCGCTCGCTGGCTCGCCTGGCTAAGACCCACGGCCCCGTGATGGCCCTCAGGCTCGGCCTCACCACCACCGTCGTCGTCTCCTCCCCCGCCGCCGCCCGCGAGGCCCTCCAGAAGAAAGACAGGCTCCTCTGCGACCGTTCGGTCCCTGACGCCGTCCGTGCCATGAAGCAGGACCAATTTTCCATGGTATGGGCTCCCGCCGCCCCATACTGGAAACACCTCCGAGCCATCTGCAGCACTCACCTCTTCTCCGTCCGAAGCCTCGAAGCCAGCCGAGGCCTCCGCCAGCAGAAGGCCCGGGAGCTCGTCGCCTACGTCCGTGCACATGCTGGCCGTCCGATTGACGTTGGCCGAGCCATCTTCGGGACAGTCCTCAATCTCATATCCAACACTGTGTTCTCATTGGACATGGCGGCGGATCTCAACTCAGAATTCATCCAAGAGTTCAGGGACTTGGTGTGGGTCTTCACCGCAGAGATGGGCAAGCCGAACCTCTCCGACTTCTTTCCGGTGCTTCGCACCTTCGACACGCAAGGCCGGCGGCGCCGCATCGGGGTTTATTTCCAGAAAATGTTCAAGATGTTCGACGAGATAATAGACCAAAGGTTGAGCTCCAAGAGTTCAGCAGCCGCAGCGGAGGGCGGCGGCGATTTCTTGGACGCACTTCTCCAGCTCCACGCTCAATCCAAGATCGACGGGAAGACTTTACGAACCCTCCTTGCGGTATCATTTCTCAACACCTCTTATGGGTTAATGAAATAGATCGAAATAAGAATAGGTGCTGATAGTAATTAATTAGGACTTGTTTGCTGCTGGGACGGATACGAGCACCATCACGACCGAGTGGGCCATGGCTGAACTGCTCAAGAACCCGAGCAAGCTTGCAAGAGCCCGTAAAGAACTCGAGGAAGCGATCAGACTGCCAGGTCAAGAAGTAGAGGAGTCTGACATTGCCCGGCTGCCTTACTGCCAAGCAGTGGTGAAGGAGGCGCTGAGGCTGCACCCGCCGGGGCCGCTGCTGCTGCCGCACCGGCCGACGGAGGCCGGGGTGGAGCTCGGAGGCTACGCGGTGCCGGAGGGTGCCCGGGTGTTGGTGAACGTGTGGGCCATCGGGCGGGACGAGGAGGTGTGGGCCGAGCCAGAGGCGTTCGCGCCGGAGAGGTTTCTGGGGAGGGAGGTGGACTTCCAAGGGCAGGACTTCGAGCTGATCCCGTTCGGGTCCGGGCGGCGGGTGTGTCCCGGGCTGTCGCTGGCGACGCGGATGGTGCACCTGCTGCTGGCCTCGCTGCTGCGGTCGTTCGAGTGGAGATTGCCCGACGGGATGGGACCCGCCGACCTGGACCTCTCCGAAAGGTTTGGGTCTGCGGTTGCCTTGGCCAGCCCGCTACAGGCCGTGGCCGTTCCGATCGAGTGAGTCAAGGCGATGACATAAGCCTACCAGGGCTCTACGTTGTATGGCAAGTCGACTGCTGTAGAACATGGTACCAATAATGCGCCCTCTATTTAAAAAACAGAACCATCTTCCTCGAGCATAAACAAATCCATGGATCTCGTGAAGATATCGATTGACCCTTGAGCATTTCACGAGTGCCTACGTTTTGGTTGGGTTCATGGAATCGCTGATGGCCCATGGCCACGTTTTGTTGGATATACCCAAATATCTTAATGGAAGGAAGTAATCCAAGAAGATTGCCGATAAATAATAATTTTTATTTTTTTTTGTTATTTTTAGATAACTTGTACGTTATATTACTATAAATTAATTACATATAAATATTCTTAAAAAACATACATATAATTAATATTATAAATTTTTATAATATAACATATCATATTAAAATTATTATTTTTTATTACATACTAATATCAATAAAAAAATATTATTTCAAATTATATATAATAATTAACTATTTCAATATAATTATATTTATATAATTATCATTATAATTATTATATTTATACTAATATATTAATAAAATTTAATATTAAATATATAAGCAAAGGTCATGATCGAATAATTACTATTCTTTATAACAATCAGTCTATTGAAGATTATAATGATAATGAAATATCCAAAAAAATATGATGAAATCAAATCTATTTGGATTGCAAGTATATATTAGCATATATTCACTATAGAGAACCATCTATTGAGAGGCTAAAGACTTGATTCAGTTTTGCAAAGACCTAGGCTAGATGCAACTATATTTACTGGATGGGTGGAAATGAATAAGCATTTTGACAATGTAAGATAATTAGAATATACTGAATTCTCAACAAAATAGGTTTGTGAAGGTCAAAGGAGTAACCCAAGAGGGAGATGAATTGGACTTCAAAAATTAAAACTAAAACATAATTTAAAGAAAGATAATTGTAAGTAAGTAAATAGTAAGAAAATAAAGACGGCAAGAGATTTTTAAATTGGTTCGACACTCTTTACCTACATCTATTTTTCAAGTTTTCTATCTGAGTATTTCACTATTCAATCTTCTTTCTCAGTAAAGATCAAATCCTTCTATAACTTTTTCTTTTTTTTGGGCCAAAAAGTAACACTCACAAGAATATTTGATGCTTTTGAAACTTTTCGCTTGAAAGAGAACACTAAAAACAATGACCCAAAGGATGTGGATTTACCAATGAAGCTCTAAACTTTGGTTGGATAATTAAGCGCATTAAACCCAAAAATATATGAATAAACTAACAACCATCCTTCCATTTTATAGTCAAAAATATAGTTGTTGGAGCTTTTAAACAGCTCCAACGGTTATATAAAAATATGGCCATTGAGCTGTCAGAAGCCTACTGATCGATCGCTCAGGCTAGGGCCGATCAATCACCTTAGCCTATGCTGATCGACCGCTAGGTCCAAACAGAAGTTGGTCTGTATGGGGTTTTAGGGTTTCTTAGGGTTTTTCCAAATCCCGTCGACCATTTTAGGGTTCGATCAATTGCAGATATCCGATTTTAGAATTTTATGTTAATTTTACATTGATTATGATCCAAAACCTAATATAAACTATTATATATTCATTAAACCTTATACACTTAATGTCCTACCAAGTTTTATATATGGTCCTTCAAAAAAATAAAATATACAAATAAATTTCTTTTCTTCAAACCTCAATACGTTTCATGATTCTTTAAGTTTACATTGTACCACCTCTGACTCTTGTGTTACAAGAATACTTGAGCTTTTGTAGGATCAAATGCATACCTGTCTAAGTCATTAGAACTTAAGTATATTATTAGTAACTTAATCAATGTCTTTTTATCATTAAAACATGAATTATTGAACCCTAATGTTCAACAATCTCCTCCTTTTTTTATAATAACAAATCATTAATTTTCAAATTAAAAGCACAGTAAGGGATGTGCTAAATAAGATTTTTACTTGATACTGCTATCATGTGGATTAGTATTAGTGCAAGTATCAAGTACTTAAATTTTTGTAAATTGATAATCTCTTTATTCCATAAGATTAAATTAATATCATATAGAACAAAGAGATGTTATTGGATGCAAATAACATAAAAGCTTAGATCTCCATGTATAAAAGCTTGGACCTTGCTTTAATAATATGATATTATCACTTTATGAGGCAAAGATGAGTTATACCAGATCAAAACCATGGATCTCGATGGGACATTGTCCTTACTGCTTGTAGGAAGAGGAATTAGATATGCTTCTTTTCACCTATAAGAGATATCTTGGATTTTCAAACCCTAACTTTGAGAAATCTAAATGAAGAAGAATTTCATTAAGTGCTCTTAGGTGAGTTGGGGACCAAGTTTTTATGGTATCCTTTTATAGCATGTCTCATTCATCAAAGGCAGTTATAGAGTGTTCAAATAGGTATTATCTCCAATAAGTTACGATAAGATGAAATAAAAAATTCATCCGTATCTTACACACCATAAGCTATGTCTTATCATATATTGGAGGGCTTTACTCAGAACTTAGATTGAAACAGAAACCTTGATGAATTGTTAATAATGGATCCTCATCAAATCAAACCCAATAACAATACTTTTGTAGCTTGAAAAGGAAAATATGATAATACACAATATAAGATAAGTAAAACCTCATTAGTCATTAGTCAATCTCCTACTTCCTTTCTAATCTTCTTTGGCCTCCTTTGGGAAATGACAAATAATACCCAAAAAATAGATTCTTAAGAAGGTATGCCTAGGAAATGGTCCTGGGAAAATACTTTTGATATGTTTGCTTGGCTATGGGAAAGAAGATTGAATAAGTATAGTCTCTTAAGTAACTCATATTTAATTGGTTACCAACTTTCCTATGAAATAATGAGATGAAACCATATATGCCCTTGGACAAAAGATGCAAACTTGGTACGTAAAAAGATTGAGCATTTGAGGTAATTTTCTACCCTCATTATTGGCAAGTCTATCGGAAGAATCACTAAGGTCTCGTTTAGGAAATAAGGAGATAGTTCAAGGAAAGTGACTACTTGAAAGGTTGATGCTTGAGAAGAATTTTTCTGTGTTCACGTTTGATTGAACATGAGAAAGAATCCTTGAAAGTAGCTTTTTTCAAGTTAGTCATGTTTTGCTAACATTCTTATTTCTTAGAAAGTGGAAGGCTTTTTCTAAATTTATCCCTTAATTATACTATCAATAAAGATTACTAAAAGGTTAAAAATGGAAAAGTAGCTCCCTTTTTCGATTATTAAGCCATGGGAAGAGCTTTTTCCCATCTTTAGGATGGGTTTGATATTTCTGTACGGCCATAGGGGTGGAGCTCGGAGGCTACGCGGTGCCGGAGGGTGCCCGGGTGCTGGTGAACGTGTGGGCCATGGGGCGGGACGAGGAGGTGTGGGCCGAGCCAGAGGCGTTCGCGCCGGAGAGGTTTCTGGGGAGGGAGGTGGACTTCCGAGGGCGGGACTTCGAGCTGATCCCGTTCGGGTCCGGGCGGCGGGCGTGTCCCGGGCTGCCGCTGGCGACGCGGATGGTGCACCTGCTGCTGGCCTCGCTTCTGCGGTCGTTCGAGTGGAGATTGCCCGACGGGACGGGACCCGCCGACGTGGACCTCTCCGAAAGGTTTGGGGCTACGCTTGCCATGGCCAACCCGCTGCGAGCCGTGGCCGTTCCAGTCGAGTGAGTCAAGGCGATGACGTAAGCCTACTAGAGCATCGTACCAATAATGCGAACATGGTTCCAAGAATGCGTCCTCCATTGGGGCTACGCTTGCCATGGCCAACCCGCTGCGAGCCGTGGCCGTTCCAGTCGAGTGAGTCAAGGCGATGACGTAAGCCTACTAGATCATCGTACCAATAATGCGAACATGGTTCCAATAATGCGTCCTCCATTGAAAAAACAATACTACCTGCTTCAAGTGTAGACAGATCCATAGATCTCGTGAAGATATTGATTGACCCTCGAGCATTTAACAAGGGCCTACGTACGTTTTTGTTGGGTTCATTGAATCTTTGAAGTTTTCCAACTACCGATGGCCCATGGCCACGTTTGGGTGAATATACCCAAACATCTTAATGGAAGGAAGTAATCCGAGAAGATTGCCAACAAATAACAAATTTTTTAATTTATTTTTAAATAACTTATATATTATATAACTATAAATTAATTATATATAAATATTCTTAAAAATATGCATATAATTAATATTATTAATTTTTATAATATGACATATTTAATTAATTTTTATTACATTCTAATATAAATAATAAAAAAAATATTATGTCAAATTATATATAATAATTAATTATTTCAATGTAATTATATTTATCTAATTATCATTATAATTATTATATTTACACTAACATATTAATAAAATTTAATATTAAATATATAAGCAAATGTTATGATTAAGTAACTACTATTCTTTATAATAATTAGCCTATTGAAGATTAGAATGATAATGAAATACCCAAAAAATATGATGAAATCAAACCTATTTGGATAGCGAGTAAATATTAGCAGATATTCACCGTAAAAAAAAAAAATTATCTTTATAAATCATAGATATGCTAACAAAGAATCTAGAGCATTTTATAAGTATAGAAGTTAAAAGATAAGGCAAAAATTATAAATCATTCCTCCCTCTCTTTACCTTCTAATTTGGTCGATAAAAAATTGAAGATTTTGAAAGGGAATGAATCCCCTTCCCCACCTCCTTTTACTTTCCTCTTAAATAGTAGTTTATATTATCGTTCTCCTTCCTCCTTATTTTTTTGTTCCAAAAAAATAAAATAATCTTAGGGGCAAGGATCCAACATCACCTTGTTTGATATGCGATATTTAAATAATCAAAGATCATCAATGATCACGGATTACTGTGTTTGATATACCATGCGAATGAAAGGTCATCATGCATACAATATTAATAATACCCTCAACAATTTTTTGCACATATATATATATAGTAACAATAATAATATATTATGTATAAATTATATATTATAATATAAGATTAATAATATTATTAATAATACTATAATATATATTATGTATTATATATAATATATTATAAAATTATATTATAATAATTATTCAGATTATAATAATATAAAATATAGAATAATATAATAATGTTAATATAATTTTATTATTAACATGTTAATATTATTTTATTTTAATAAATAATAATATAATTATTAGTAATATAATATATAATATATATAGTTAATGTTTATTATAATATTAATATAATATTAATGATAATACATTATATATTATATGATTATAATATTATATTATTAATATATAGTTTATATATTAATATAATAATATATAATAATATATTATTATATGATATTTATATATCATAAATAATATAATATAATATATTGTTATTATATGGGGAGATGGATTTTTAAATATAGGAACAAAATTGATCTAATTTTTTAGTGAATATCACTATCATCATTGATCTAGCATTTTCATCCTGGGATTAGAATCATATTTCTAGTAGTGATTCTAATTTCATGATAATGATACATCATTGCCCAAATAGGATACTAAATGAGGTGATCTTATCACCATCTTAAGATTATCGATAATCTTTACAAAATCATTTCATACCAAATAATCCTTTAAGTTAAGTTATTTTATTGATTATTTTACTATGCAGGGCCTAATTTTGCCTCTTATTCAATAATGTGTCCATAAAATACCTTCATCTTTACTAGCTGTTTTGCAATTTGAGACAGGTCTTGCAAACCGAAGCCATAGAAACTGATCACGAAGATCTGATTACAAGTGGATATAGAAGATCAGCCCTTCAGTTGACAGTTTTAATTTTTACGTGTTTTTTTGTTGTCCAGGTTAAGATATCATCTTGACATGATGTTGGTTCTAATTGCTTGGAACTATTCTTGTACTGAATATAATTACCTAGATGGGCTGGTTTTGTGGAAACAAATTAATTTCCTAGACTAGAGATGTGTGTTTTTATGTTAGTAAAGTTGAGGAGGTGAATATGATTATGAATACCTTTAATGTGTAAAGATAATCATTAGATGATGCTGATGCATGCAGGAATATTCACCATTGTGCATTATTGTTGGACCATATTGAAGAATGCACCCACTACGGTGCCAGGTAGAAAGTTGCATTGCGTTTGGTTGATACAAACCAAACTTGTGAAGAAAGTTGTCGCGAAAGTGGTTAAGATATGATTATGTGAGTCTGAAGCAATTGGCTTTTTTATTGTTATCTTTGATAGTTTAGTTTAATAATAATAAAAAGAATAGGACTTAAATACAGTGCATTGGTTCTTGCACTGCAGTTTCGTACCTTTTTTTTTTTTTATAGCAATCATTGTATAAAACTTGAGTAAAAAGTAAAAGAGGGATAAAAAGAACTAGTGTAAATGCAAGCACTCACTGCATTACATCAAAATTCTGTCCTAGCAAAACTCTTTTGTAATATTTTTTTTCACTTTTTCGATATTATTTTATTGTCCAAAAATAATAATAAATAAATAAAAGAAAAGAAAAGAAAACCAAGTATTTAATCATAGTTAAAGCTTTGTTTGATTTGCCATGGGTTGATAAAAAAATTTAAAAAAAAAGTTAAAGAAAAGAAGCTCTATCAACTTGACAAGAAAAATAAAAAAAAAAGGTATTTTCTTATATATGGGTAAACTAATAAAATTACAAAGAAAGCTATCTGAAAACGTTTATGTTATTCTAAGCTACTTGTCTATTTTATATTTTTCTCTCAAAATTATTGCCTTTAGAAGAAGAAAAATAATTAGGCTTACTAGAAAATATTTTGGCTTACATATTTTTGGATTATTTTTGTCACGACCTCTGATCCTGATCCTAGTATAGAGACGCCGTGACACGGCCGCATACTCTTAAAATAAACCTAAAGAGCATGCAAGGCCTACTAAACCCCAATATAAACATATTATAAACATTCTTGTGGAAGCCAAAAGAAAACTCAAATATATCAGATTTTATATCATGTCATTAACCCTGTATAAGTCAACTCCATTTGCTACATACAAAATGTCTAATATAGCAAAAGCTAAGACAGCCCTCTGGCCTCACTCCTGGGGTCCCTCCCTGAAACTTTGGTTTATAAGATAAATGTTCTCATCTGCTGAAAAAAATAAAACATAATGGAATGAGCTAAAAAGCCCAGTAGAATTTCTACACTTATCACCATGAATATGCCAAATAAACAATTTAGTATAGCCAAAATATGTTTGAATAAAAGATATCATAATGTATATAACCATCCAAAAAGCCAATAAGGTCCATACAAGAAAAATATCAAAAACCATCCTGATAATTATACCCATAACCAATCCAACACAATCCAAATACTAACATTAAGGAAAATAACCATACCCAAGCGCCAAAAATAACTACCGCACCCCGATATCCACCACTATATCAAACCAACCCAAACCAACTATAATATCCATAACCATCACTACCCAATCCATCCATATAACCTTTACCATAGCCTTACCAGCCACCGCATCCAAATAACCATATCCATTACCGAACCATCCATATAATCACCACCATAACCATGTCAGTCACGGCATCCAGATAACTACATCCATTACCAAACCATCCATGCACCTGTACGCATGGCATCACCAAGGAAGTCGCTCTCACTCGTATGCAATACGCCCACTGGGCCCCCTTGCCACAGTATGTAAGACATCCCTTAAATGAGCCCCTCCCTTACCAAGCATGCATCGCGAGGCATTTCCAGATAACCACATCCATCACCAAACCATCCATGCACTCGTACGCATGGTATCACCAAGGAAGTCGCCCTCACTCATATGCAATACGCCTACTGAGCCCCCTTGCCACAATACGTAAGGCATCCCCTAAGTGAGCCCCTCCCTTAACAAGCATGCATCACGAGGCATTTCCAGATAACCACATCCATCACCAAACCATCCATGCACCCGTACGCATAGCATTACCAAAGAAGTTGCCCTCACTCGTATGCAATATACCCATTGGGCCCCCTTTCCATAGTACGTAAGGCATCCCCTAAGTGAGCCCCTCCCTTAGCAAGCATGCATCGCGAGGCATTACTGTTGATACATACTGTCGCAGTCAGCACCAGTATTACGTGTAAACAACCTAACCTAACAATACTTCTCTCATACAAGTTGGTTTATATACTAGTGCTCCGCATAAATAAACTCAGTCAGGTTCTATACCATGACTTTGTTCCACACCGGCCTTCCTCGGGCTTATCCCCTTCCCCAGTGCCGCCAGTTTAGGCGAAAGGGTACTAACTCCCCCTGCCAGAACTAGTACCATGTACCAGCAGTATCCATCCTATTTCCAGAATACCATCCCATCCCATCTTCAGAAGACCAAGCCATATTATATGCCAAAAAAACCCAAAATCCATAATCCCAAATTAAACCAAAAACCGTTTATAACATAATACCATACCACCATATATAAATATATACATAAGTCCATAATAACCCATGATGTTTAATCCAAATCATGCAAAGAAAACCAACCATATGTGATATATGCAGACATGCAAGTTATAAAAACATATTACATAACAGTAAGGTATAGAATTTCTACCTCAGATCGCTACTCCAATAACCCCTCCATACAACATGTGTGGTCATCGATCACCTATAATCCCACATAAATAATTAATTTATCAAAATTTATAACCAAAAAATTACCATTTTATCCCCCTAGCCCAACATCTAAAAATGACTCTTTTACCCCCTCACTCAATCTCTAGCAACCTCCTGCTTACTGCTTTTTATTCTAAATTTAATTATTTTCCAGTTTTACAAGTTTTCACTAACTTTGCAGTATTTACAAAAATGCCCCTACTTTCGTCGATAAATTTTTCTATGATTACCTTGGCTATTAATTGATTTAAATATCATTACCAAAACTAGACTTATCGTTAATCACAATGGTTTAGTTTTCAAGACCATATTTGACCAATATAATTTTAAATAAATGTGTTTCCTCGGATTCATTCAAACCATTTTATTTCAACTCAACATGAACATCATATGGTTTTTGGATAAAATAGAGATCAAATTAGACATTTCTAAATGCAGATTTGAATCTACAGAGTGAGTCTAGCTAATTCTCATGAATTCTATAATCAAATCCTAATATACTTTTTTTTTAATTTAAAATTAGCCCCAAGATTAACCAATTTGAACCAGCTGGCCCACTGGTTCAAGCCCAACCCAATAAGAAGGCTGCAGCCTTGTTCACCCTCACACCTCGACGCGAGAGCCACAATTCTCCTGTTTTCTTCTGCTTCTTCTTCACGCGCCCTCGCTCCCTCTCGCTGCTCTCTCTCTCTCTCTCTCTCTCTCTCTCTCTCATCTCTCTCTCCCTCTCTCTTGTCTCCCTCCCTCTCTCTGCTCTCTTTCTCTGTGACTCTCTTTCTCTGTCACCCTCTTCCCGCCGGCTCTCCCTCTCTCTCGTCTCCCTCTTCTTCCTCACTGCCGGCGGCGGCGGGTTTAAAACCCACCGCCGCCGGCTCCCTCGTCTCGTCGCCCGTTCACCGCCGGTGATGGGCGGCGACATGCCACCAGGTTCGGCGGCCTCCCCCGCCGAGCCTAGTTGGAAACAGGGAGAAGAAGCCTGTCTTCTTCTCTCCTCTCCCGCTGCGCCTCCTCGTCGCCGGCCACCATGGCAACGGCGAGAAATGGCGACTCTCTCTCCCCTCCGGCGAGCACTTCAGCGACGACCAACGTATGGATCACCCAAAAATCCCACCGGTTTCTCAGCTAAGCAAAGGAAGTAAAAGTTTACCTCCGCCTGCAACGATTTGAGCTTCCATGGATCATCCTCTGACTCCTGTAATCCTCTCCTACTCTTTAATTAGAGTGATCCTTCACTATGAAGGGGTTCAAACTACACCCTTCAATGATGGTTTATCAGCTCGGATGCAGAAGGAAGAGGAGAGGAAGAAGAAGCGTAAGAAGTGAAATGAAGAAGAAAAGAAAAGAAAAGAGTGGTCCAGCTGTTGGCTTCCAGAGGGCTCTTATTCTCTCCCACTATCGATCATCGTTACTAAATTTTCTCTCATCATCCACCATGAAACATTCACAAAAACATAAGAGAATTCAGCATACAAGTGGATTAGTATTTTTTTTAAATAATCGGGTGTCACAATTTTCTTCAACAATTTTTTTTTTACTATTTGATTTTTTTTTAAGTTTTATTTAGTGAATTGGTATCCTATTGAAAGTATAAAATTTATTAGCTTTAAAAAACTAGTATTATATGGAAAGTAGGAGGCTCATTGATTTTTAAAGGTTTTTTTGGATATTATATATATATGTGTGCATGCTCGCACGCACTATATGCTAATGATTAAGATAATTTATTTTTAAGAATCCTTATGTATATGTGTATTACATGTTGGTCTTAGATTGTATGGTATGTGAATAGTTTGTATCAAACTTTTATGTAGAGTATATTATTAAATAATATTTTGTGTGACAAGTATAAAAAGAATGAAATTAATAAAATTAGATAGCTGAGTAAGAGATACTTGGAGTAGCTCTGAAATATAGATAGACCTACCATAAACAGATTGCTTGTGGTTTGATATAGCCCCACTACAAGCAAGTTATATATTGTGTTATAATAGCTTCACCAAAAGTAAGTTGTACATGATGTTGAAATAGGCCTACTATATATTGTTATTAAGATAGCATTACCATGAGCAGAATGTACATTGTATCGAGATAGCCTCATCATGGATAAAATATATATGATCTTGAAATGACCTTGTAAGGGCATGTTTTATATGGTATTATGATAGCCCTGTAACAGATAAGTGATACATGGTATTGAGATAATGCCACCATGAGTAAATTGTCATGATATTAAGTTAGTCTCATCATGAGTAAGTTGTTTATGATATTATGGTACTCTTGCCATAGCAAGTTATGCTTTGTATTATGGTTTGCTAATCACAAGTAAAAGTATGGTAATGATTAGTTCAATAAAGAAAAGATAATTATAGATGGATCTTAACATGTAAATTAGAAAAATATAAGTTACAAAAAATTATGGTTAATTGGAAAGAATGTTATATATGATATATGTGATATTAATTTAATGAAATAGTTAATTGTTGGTATGCAAAATATATATATCTACATTTGGTTTGTTTGAGTATTTGATATATAATGTGATTTCCTAATATTTTTTAATTGATTCGCTTAGTCATTTTCTATATTTATATTAATTATGTTGGTTGGGAGGCAAGTTGTTAACCAATGTGGTATTTTACTTATCTTTTTAGAACCATAGGATAAATAAAGTTAGACTACGATAAAATCGAATGATTAGTAGAATAGCTCATACATAGTAGCTGAATCATATTTGATACTTAATAAATAAAAATAATTTTATTATTTTATTAGTAGAATTATTTGAATTTGAAAATTAATAAAGGCATATTGTGTTATTATGACAATTGGTAAAATAGATCTTGTATATCCTTTAGAGGCATATCCTAAATGATATACGGCCGTGTCATTTGTCCAGCTAGAACTGGGTTTAGGACATGACAATATATCATCACAATTTGTTTGGATCATTATTTTTTGACCAGAAGATTTAATTTTACTTTCTAGAATAGAAATTTGAAGTTAAAAGTACTATTTTATATAGTTGAATAATAACACATTAAACCATTATTATTTGTTTCTATGATGTCAAATAATATCATTAATTTGGATAACATTTTTATTTGGATGCCTTGAAAGGTCTCCAGGGACCAACAAGGATGAACGGCCATTGTTTTAAGCCTAGGTTTTCTAAGGTTGTCCAAAATAATTTTGGTGGTCATCAGAACGTTAAGGTATGGACCACAAAAGTCATTGTTGGTTCCCATCATCCTATGAGAAGACCTGTAGTTCCATTTTCTAAGATTGTTTGTGAGGTTAATCCTTTACTGTTAGTATTGGTCCATAAGAATTTTAATGCTTAGTAGCTTATTATAAGGTGAGGTCCACCACACAAGTCGTTGGTTCCTCACATCTCATATCCGAAATCTGAGTCTTTGTTATGGTTTCAAGTTAACCATGACCAGACGGGCTTCAAATTTTTCTTGGCTCATGTCAATTGCTTGATGCTTTTAAAATCCTCCCAACCTCACAACCGAGGAGAAAATTGCAACGTATACGTATGAGCCTCCATAGCGAGTGCCGCTTGACAACTGCCACAAGGAGACCAAAACATACTTTGAAATATAGAATAATTATAACCATATTAAAATAGAGGCCCACCGAACTTAAAACGATTGGCATCTCTCCCCGTTTGTAGATCTTTATGCTGGGGATGGTGACACAACTACAGTGAGAGCCAGTGAGATTATAAGCATACAAATTGCTGGTTGAAATCTACTTCCAAACCCCTCAGGCACGGCCAAGAATTGAGGGAAGGGCTCCCCTTTTCTCTATGTGGGAGAGCTTTCAAGTTGAGCTCTTCTGGTGGCGGCAGCATCATCATAAAAATTAGTTTATTATTTAAAAAATAAAAAATAAGAATAGTAGAACTCAAATGATTCACTCGTGAAAAAAAAACTTAATTAATTCATTAATTTAATAAATATTAAAATTAATATATATTTTTAAAATTTAAAATCATTTTTAATCTTGTCCAGTCATACCACATAAGAGAGCCATATAAAATGTGATGGAGTTTTTGTTCTAATATAATGTTCACATACATATAATTTATGTGTATGTTGAGATTTGGCTTGAATTTATTGTTAGTTTGATGTTTTTTCTTGCAAAGTTTTATTTGATTTAAATTTTTAAAATTAAAATTAAAATATTTTTTAAAAATGAGATTTGGTTTAAACTCTTATTGGATTGGAATGCCTTCTTTTTATAAAGTTTTCTTATTTTAATTTACTTTGATAATAATCTTTCATTCTATATATATATATATATATATATATATATATAAAAGGAGTTTTTCGGGATCATTAGCAATGAGAGGAGGGCGAGGAGATGGCTAAGCAGTCTTGAGTGGAAGAAATTATATATAAGGTTTGTGATAATTATGTATAAATTGATTGGGTGTATTGAGTTTCAAATTTGTGAGCGTAAGATTTCTTCTTTTTTTTTTTAAGATGGTAATAATGTTTTATTGATCGTATGAAAATGAAGTAGATATTGGCTGAACTATGTTAAAATTAAGTATTCCTTTGTTTTATTTTTTGTGTGAATCTTCCAATGAGTAGCATCATGAAGTATTGCGAGTATAAAGTTTGAAATCGAATCTTTCATAGGAAAAATATTTTTATCCTATGATAGAGCACTATAAAGAATATTTTGGTGCAATAAGGGTTAATAAAAGCATTGCATGGGAAAGAAAAAAAGCCAACCACCATGAATGATAAAGATTGAGAAGAACTTGAGATAAATTTAGACAACAATATGATTGACTCTTGTAATATTCTAAACTTGAAAGTCTTGTAATTTCTTTTTAAGCATGCTTATATTTTTAGTTTAGCCTTCTAGTGTGAATGACTTGAGTGGAAATCTTAAAAAAAATGTGAAAGCTGAAATTTTGGATGTTATCTTGAGTTTCTCCCATGATCCTTCCAAAAAGTTAATAAAGTCACTTATTTGGACTTATAATTAAAGTTTTTGTAATAATTTCAATGTTTACTAGTTGTTTTTGATCCTTGAGAGAAGTTAGAATAAAGATTTTGAAAATTGGAATGCATTAGAATGACCTTTGGAAAGGTTATATGATGTTAGTTGACTCATTAGTCAACTAACTGGAAAAGTTAGTTGACTACTTGAGTTGTTAGTCAGCTAACTTAGTCAGCTAATTTTCTTAATTAGCTGACTAGTTAGTCAAGTAGTGAGCTAACTTAGAAAGTTAGCTTCTAAGTTAGCTCACTACTTGACTAGCTAGTCAGCTAATTGGAAAAATTAGCTGACTATTTATTCGACTAATTTCAATTTTTCTCATAGTAGTCGACTACTTTGGAAAATCTCTCTGTAAAATTGGTCCCAGTAGTCAACTACTTAGTCGACTACCGTGGGAAATTTCTCTATAAAATTGGTTTCAGACCAATTTCACTCTCATTAGTCGACATTTTAGCCGACTAATGAGTGAATAGAGGACTTTCCAAGGAGGATAAAAAACTTCTACGGAATTGGTTTGAGGCTAATTTCACTCTCATTAGCTAGCATCCATACCGACTAATGGATGGATAACCCCTGTTATTCATCTGATAACAGAAATTTGACGAGGGACATAAGTGAAATTTGATAAAAAGTCATTTGAGAGTTTGATCAAGGGCAAGATAGGAAAGAAAATTGAAGGGCAAAAATAATTGGTGGAGAAGGAAGTCATGTGGGCTTTGAAAAGTATGACTTAAGAGTAGAGATGAGCAAAATAGAGATTTTCAGGAACATTTAAAGCCCACTACCCTTCCTTAGCCCTTAAGTCGCCGTATGAAAGGAAATAAAAGGGGGAGAAAATGGAAGGAAAATAGGAAGAAAAAGGAGAAAGAGGAGAGGGTTTCAGCCGTGGGAAAGAAGAAGAGAAGAACAAAAAGAACAAAAAAAGAGAAAAAGAGGAAGAGAAGGAAGGGAAAAAGACTTGGTGGTTTAGCCATCTTTGTTAAGGTAAGTCCAAACATTCCTAAGCTAGAGAATGATGTTAAAATTTCATGATTTAGAGGCAAATGAGGTGATAGCATGTGTATATTGTGAATCTTTGAGTATGTTAGGGATTGAAGAATATTATGCTAGGATATTGAGGCATAGAGCATGCATGCATAGTTTAATGAAACCCTTGGTGCTTGTGACCCTAATAATACATGTATGATGACTTAGGCCAAGAGATTGGTTACAGGGAGCCAAAACAAGAGAAATATCAGTCATAGCAGTGTACTAGTAGCTAAGGTGAGTGGGTCTCTCATCTAGCTTTATGAACTATTTTATAATAGCATAATGATATTTTGCTACAAATCAGAGTATATTATGCTAAGTATAGTATCTCAAGTAGTTAAATATGGGAAATGAAAACCCCATTATGATGTATCTTATTTTTAAAGCATGTTCTAAAGCAAAGCATGAGTTTAAGAATAAGTATAAGTTTACAGCATGTTCTAAAGCAAAGCATGAGTTTAAGAACAAACATGGGCTTACAGCATGTTTCCAAAGCAAAGCATGAGTTTTAGAAAAAAGTAAGTTTCTAGCAAAGCATGAGTTTAAGAAAAGAAAAGAAAATATGGGCTATAGCATGTTTCAAAGCAAAGTATAGAGTTTCATGAAAAGTATATTTGGATAAAAACATATATTTCAGTAAAGTATGGAATTTACTTTTCAGATTTATGTTTCAAAGTGATGCATGGGTATGCATAAATATTAATGTTTCAAAGAAAGTATAGCTGATTATATATTGAATTATAAACTTATATTTGAGTATTTCTATAGCATACAGCATAAAGAGCATTGGACCATTTATGGGACTGATCATCCTGTATACTGTGCTATAGCATGAGCATTGCACACACTATTTACAGCCGGCACCTCCTTGCGATTCGATCGTACTATGATCCCAAGGCCAGGAGAGTACAAGCTAGATATCATCTCTACTAGCTAAAAATAAAATTGTGACCTCTGGCACTAACCTATTTATTGTCTTTTTCTATTTTTTTATGGACCCATCAAAATCGATATGGTTTCAGTGCAGCCCGCGCAGCACGTTTTGTTTCTGAATTGAATCGATGCGGAGCTTTCCCGGCAGACCAATTCCCGTCTCGCCGAATCAGTACGAAGCTTTCCCGACAAACCGAATCCCGGCTCGCAGAACGTGGAAATAAATATATAAATTAAAATATAAAATCTTTCCCAGTCGTATTTTTTTATTATTTCTACTGTGTATTAATTTTGACATTAAAAAAAAAATTATGATTGCATTGCATCGCGATCTAGTTTTCTTCGAGGGAGGCCTCATATTGCGGTATAAACAAGTCTTGTGGATAACGTTAAAAGGGGCAGGAATGGCAGCTAGAGAGGACGATAGATGGTGCCGAGGTTTGGCAACTGACAATCCCGCCGGGCCAAGTTCCATCGCAGAGTTCCGAGCTCGATCAAATGGAGTTCATCCCAAGCTTGCCGTGGATCTGCCTCGTCCTCGCTCTCCTCTACTTCCTCGCCGCAGCTGCCAAGAAGAAGTCACCTTCATCGGAGGTCAGGCTGCCGCCCGGCCCGGCCGGGCTCCCCATTTTAGGCAGCCTCCTGGAGTTGGGCGACCAGCCCCACCGCTCTTTGGCTCGCCTGGCTAAGACCCACGGCCCCGTGATGGCCCTCAGGCTCGGCCTCACCACCACCATCGTCGTCTCCTCCCCCATCGCCGCCCGCGAGGCCCTCCAGAAGAAAGACCAGCTCCTCTGCGACCGTTCGGTCCCTGACGCCGTCCGGGCCATGAACCACAACCAATTGTCCATGATATGGGGCCCCGCCGGCCCATACTGGAAACATCTCCGAGCCATCTGCAGCACTCACCTCTTCTCCGTCCGAAGCCTCGACGCCAGCCGAGGCCTCCGCCAGCAGAAGACCCGGGAGCTCGTCGCCTACGTCCGTGAACATGCTGGCCGTCCGATAGAAGTTGGCCGAGCCGTCTTCGGGACAGTCCTTAATCTCATATCCAACACTGTGCTCTCATTAGACATGGCGGATCTCAACTCAGAATCCACCCAAGAGTTCAGGGACTTGGTGTCGGTCCTCACCACAGAGGCTGGCAAGCCGAACCTCTCCGACTTCTTTCCGGTGCTTCGCACCTTCGACACGCAAGGCCGGCGGCGCCGCATCGGGGTTTATCTCCAGAAATTGTTCAAGGTGTTCGACGAGATAATAGACCAAAGGTTGACCTCCAAGCCTTCAGCAGCCGCAGCGGAGGGCGGCGGCGATTTCTTAGACGCACTTCTCCAGCTCCATGCTCAATCCAAGCTCGACCGGAAGACTTTAAGAGCCCTCCTTGCGGTATCATTTCTCAACACCTCTTATGGGTTAATGAAATAGTTCGAAATAAGAATAGGTGCTGACGGTAATTAATTAGGACTTGTTTGTTGCTGGGACGGATACGAGCACCATCACGACGGAGTGGGCCATGGCTGAACTGCTCAAGAACCCGAGCAAGCTTGCAAGAGTCCGTGAAGAACTCGAGGAAGCGATCAGACTGCCAGGTCAAGAAGTAGAGGAGTCTGACATTGCCCGGCTGCCTTACTGCCAAGCAGTGGTGAAGGAGGTGCTGAGGTTGCACCCGCCGGGCCCGCTGCTGCTGCCACACCAGCCGACGGAGGCCGGGGTGGAGCTCGGAGGCTACGCGGTGCCGGAGGGTGCCCGGGTGCTGGTGAACGTGTGGGCCATGGGGCGGGACGAGGAGGTGTGGGCCGAGCCAGAGGCGTTCGCGCCGGAGAGGTTTCTGGGGAGGGAGGTGGACTTCCGAGGGCGGGACTTCGAGATGATCCCGTTCGGGTCCGGGCGGCGGGCGTGTCCCGGGCTGCCGCTGGCGACGCGTATGGTGCACCTGCTGCTGGCCTCGCTTCTGCGGTCGTTCGAGTGGAGATTGCCCGACGGGACGGGACCCGCCGACGTGGACCTCTCCGAAAGGTTTGGGGCTACGCTTGCCATGGCCAACCCGCTGCGAGCCGTGGCCGTTCCAGTCGAGTGAGTCAAGGCGATGACGTGTCTAGTAGAAACCTATGTTGCATCACACGTGGAGTGTTGTAGAACACGGTACCAATAATGCCCTCTCTATTAAAAACAACAGAATCATCTTCTTCAAGTATAAACAAATCCATATATGTCATGAAGATATTGATTGACCGTCAAGCATTTTACAAGTGCCTACGTTTTGGTTAAGTTCATGGAATCTTCGAAGTTTTCATCTAACCGATGGCCGCATTTGGTTGGATATACCCAAATATGTTAATGAAAGGAAGTAATCCAAGAAGATTGCCAATAAATAACAATCTTTATTTTTTAAATTATCTTCAAATAAGTTATATGTTATGTAAGTATAAATTAATTATATATAAATATTCTTAAAAGACAAACATATAATTAATATTATAAATTTTTATAACATAACATATCATATTAAAATTTTAATTAATTTTTATTAATATTAATATAAATAATAAAAAATTTATTATATCAAATTATATATAATAATTAACTATTTCAATATAATTATATTTATATAATTATCATTATAATTATTATATTTATACTAATATATTAATAAAATTTAATATTAAATATATAAGCAAAGGTCATGATCGAATAATTACTATTCTTTATAACAACCAGCCTATCGAACATCAGAATGATAATGAAATACCTAAAAATATGATGAAATCAAACCTATTTGGATTGCAAGTATATATTAGCATGCATTCACCATAGAGAACCAGCTATTGAGAGGCCAAAGACTTGATTCAACTTTGTAAAGACCTATGCCGCATACAATTATATTTACTGAATGGGTGGAAATTAATAAGCACTTTGAGGTTGTAAGATAATTGAAATATACTGAATTCGCAACAAAATGGATTTGCAAAGGCACAAGGGGCAGCCCAAGAGGAAGGCAAATTGGGTTAAAAAAATTAAAACTAATTTAAATAAAATTTAAAACAAGATAATTGTAAGTAAATAAATAGAAAAAAAATAAAGAAGCAAGAGATTTTTATAGTAGTTTGGCACTCATTGCCTACATTTATTCTCCAAGTCTCCTATCTTGGTATTTCATTATTCAATCTTTTTCTTGAGCGAAGATCAAACCCTTCTACAACTTCTTCTTTTCTTCGGGCTAACGAATAATCCTCACAAGAATATTTGAAGCTTTTGAAATTTTTCTCTTGAAGAGAACACTCAAAACAATCAACCAAAAGACGTAGATTTATTAATAAAGCTTTAAACTTTGGTTGGATTATTAAGTGCACTAAAGGCTCAAAGAGGGCTTAAGCAAGGATTTCTTAATAATTTTAAATCCAAAAATATATGTATAAAATAGCAACCATCCTTCCATTTTATAGGAAAAAAATATGGTCGTTGGGACTTTTAGGCAACTCCAACGGTCATATAAAAAAAGACCGTCGGGCTGTCAAAAGCTCATCGATCGACCGCCCTAGCCTATACTAATTGACCACCAGGTCCAACTAAAAGGTGGCATGATATGGGGTTTTAGAGTTTCTCAAAGTCCGATCAACCATTTTAGGGTTCAATCGATTGCATATATTCGATTTTAGATTTTTATGTTACTTTTATATTAACATGATCCAAAATGTAATATAAACTATTTTATATATTCATTGAGCTTTGTGCACTTAATATCCTATTCAGCTTTACATATAGTTCATCAAAAAAATAAAATATTATTTATTCAAATAAACTTTTTTTCTTTGAAGCTTGACACATCGCATGATTTTTTCAAATTTACATTGTACCACCTCCAACTCATGTTTTAAAGTGAGACTTGAGCTTTTGTAGGATCAAGTGCGCTCTATATGAATGCAGACCTATCTAAGTCATCGTAATTAAAATATACTCTTAGTAACTTAATCAATGTTTTGTTATTATCAAAATATGAATTATTAATATAAGGTTCAACAATCTCACCCTTTTTGATGAAGACAAACCATTAATTTTCAAATTAAAAGCATAGTAAGGGATGAGCTAAATAAGATTATTACTTGATACTATTATCATGTGGATTAGTATTAGTGCAGGTATCAAGTGCTGAAATTTTTATAAATTAATAATCTCTTTATTCTATATGATTAAATTAATATGATGTAGAACAAAGAGATGTTACTAAATGCAAATAACATAAAAGCTTAGATCTCCATGTATAAAAGCTTGGACCTTGCTTTAATACTATAATATTATCACTTTATGAGGCAAAGATGAATTATACAAGATCAAAACCATGGATCTCAATAGGACATCGTCCTTGTTGCTATGTAGGAAGAGGAACTAGATATGCTTCTTTTCACCTACAAGGAATATCTTGGATTTTTGAACCCTAACTTGGAGCAATCTAAATGGAGAAGAATTTCATAAGTGCTCTTAAGTGAGGTGGGGACTAAGTTTGTATGGTATCCTTTTATAATATGCCTCATTCATCAAAGGCAGTTATAAAGCGTTCAAATAGGTATTATCTCCAATTAGTTACAATAAGATGAAATAGAAAATTCATCCATATCTTAAACACCATAAGCTATGTCTTATCAAATATTGGAGGGTTTTACTCAGAACTTGGATTAAAACAAAAACTTGGATGACTTGTTAATAATGGATCCTCATCAAATCAAACCTAATAACAATACTTTTGTAGCTTGAAAAGGAAAATATGATAATACACAATATAAGATAAGTGGATTCTTGGGAAATACACAATCTCCTACTTTCTTATTGATAAGATAAAATACACAATATGATAATACACAATCTCCTACTTTCTCTCTAACCTTCTTTGACCTCATTTGGAAAATGACAAATAATACTCGAAAAATAGATTCTTAAGAAGATATGCTTAGGAAATGGATTCTTGGGAAATTAGTTTTGATATCTTTGCTTAGCCATAGAAAAGAAGCTTGAAAAAGTACAGTTGCTTAAGTAGCTCATATTTAGTTGGTCACCTACTTTCCTAAGAAGTAAGGAGATGATACCATATATGCCCTTGGACAAAAGATGCAAACTTGGTGGGAAAGAGATTGAGCATTGAGGTAATTTTCTGCCCTGATTATTGGCAAGCCTATCATAAGAATCACTAAGGCCTTGTTTGGGAAATGAGGAGGTGGTACCAGGAAAGTGACTACTTGAAAAGTTAATGGCCGAGAAGAATTTTTCTGCGTGCATGTTTGGTTAAACATGAAAAAAGATTCTAAAAAATAGCTTTTTCTAAGTTAGTCATGTTTTGCTAACATTTTTGTTTCCTACGAAATGGATGGCTTTTTCTAAATTTATCCTTAATTGTACTATTAATAAAAATTACCAAAAGGTTAAAAATAGAAAAGTAGCTCCTTTTTTAGATTATTAAGCTATGGTAAGAGCTCTTTTCTATCTCTAGGATGGGTTTAAGATTTTTGTACGGCCATGGGTTAGATCTTTCCTTGGAAAAGATGCTTTGCATTGAACAGTATTAAAAACTTCAACCAAATGAGAGGAGATGGTTGTTGTTTCTTAGGAAAGGCACTTTCTGGTGGGAATTAAGTGTCAACCAAATGGAATATAATAATAGATCTAGCATCTACTTTACTCATTTTCACAAATCCTTCTTAATTATCATTCAACAAATTGATGGAATACGGCCTCTAAGTAACAGTAATAGCATTACTAACTTACTAAGAATAATAGATTGTCATGTTTGCTCGAATGTAGAAAGATTCAAAGAATTAACTTTCTTTCTATAAACTTAAGCTGCTAAAATCTATTAAAGCTCAAGAGCATTTTAGAAATAAAAAAATCTTTGTTTTAAGAATTAGTACCAAATGGATCGTTGGTTCGGATGTGATTGTTAATAAGATTAATTCTAGCTTTAGAATCCTAAAACCAAACTTTATTGAGTTAGTTCTTCATTCCAAAGTTCGGTTCATTAGTTTTGTCTCAAAAATTAAATTCTTTTTTTTTTTTTTAAAGTTGCCTTGACCATCATCTTTTTTTAAGTAAAATTTTTTAAAAATTTAAAACGTTCTAGTAATCAAACATGAGATGTTACATATGTTTACCATCTCTACTAAAAGACCTTAAGTATTAAATCAATCCATAAATATTATATATATTCTTTTTATTAAATGCAAAGAAGAAAAAAAATTCTAGCAATTAGATGTCAGACATGTGTTCAAAAAGAAAAAGAAAAAAATCGTTTTTACTTTGTAATCGGTTCAGAACCGAACTAATGTGATCGAATTAGTTTTAAGTTGATTTTAAGTTATGTTTGATTAGGTTTTAGGTCTAAAATTCTAAAACTAAATCTATTTAGGTTAATTTTAGATTCTTACCTAAAACCACCCCAATCCATCTCATGCTCACCATAATTCTAACATTGATTTATCATTTTTTTATTATTATATTTTCTTTTTAAGTTGGATCAAGGTATCATTTTCTCTTCAATTCTCTTCCCGTGTTAAATCATGGAACTCACAAATACATGAACTGATGAAAGCTCCCAGATGTTAACCTAGTTTATCTCCTGTGATAAATGGTTGAGATAAATCCTGTTTCAAATTGGCAGAAATGCAAGCAGAGAATGCTAATAATTTATTTGTGAGGAAAAGAAAATCAATATTTCCTTTTATTTTTATTTTTATTTTTATCCATAAGCAAGCTTCTATTTCTACAAAAACGGAACAGATTTTCGAAATTTTAACGTATTTCCTGAACCGTCAACACGCACCTCTCTAGGTTCAGGAGTCAAAAAGGATTGACCCAAGCGGCGTCTTCATAATTCCCCCCTAAAAAAAAACCGCCGCAATGTCCCCTCCGAACATTCCTAGAACGGTCCGGTTAACCTGTCCATACCCTTTATAAAACCCCGAACCCTCCCCCCCCCCATCCCTTCCGCCCCGTTTGTGTTCCAGGGTCGCGGGCTCCGAAGGAGGGAGGAAAGAGGAAAGAGGAAAGAGGAAAGAGGGGCGAGACAGAGGAAAAAACAGCAAAAGAAAAGGGCGAAGCGAGGAAAAGAAGGCAAAACTGATTCGAAGCTTCTCTTTTCTTGTCCCCTCTCTAAAACCTCGCCCGCTTTCGACCCAGAGAGCACCAACGCTAGGGATTGTGGACTCTTCCCGCTTCCACCCTCTTCCGTGCTCTTTCATTCGTCTCTGGTCCAGAGAGCGCGACCTCGGCATTGCTAGGGTTTTCGCGTGCTTGGTTCGGGCTCTCTGCTGCCATGGCGGAGAAGCTGAGGGATTTGAGC
The DNA here is from genome assembly GCA_017589505.3 of Metroxylon sagu. Taxonomy (NCBI): domain Eukaryota; kingdom Viridiplantae; phylum Streptophyta; class Magnoliopsida; order Arecales; family Arecaceae; genus Metroxylon; species Metroxylon sagu. Next base: position 5,000,323 of record JACVBY030000667.1, read on the forward strand.
CAGCCGATCGAAGTTGCTCTACTCGATGCCACCGTTGCGGCCTTCTACGGGACGGGATCGAAGCAAGAGGTGAGCATTCGTTTCCTATCCCTCTAGTTCCTTCTTCTTGGTTGATATCTTTTGGTTTTTCTTTCGTTTTCTGGGCGTACCCGATGGAGTTCGGTTGCTCGTTTTGGTCGTTTCTTGGGAAAGTGGTGGGTATAGGATACCTATGCGTTTTCTGTGATCATTCAAGTTTTATTCACTTAGATTGAGATGAAATACGGCACTTTTGTTGAAACTTCTGGGTTCTTTTATTCTTTTTTCTATTTCCTGTTTCACCATGAGTGTTTTGTTTTTGGATTGTCACTGATTCAAGTGTCGATCATTCTGGGAAACAAGCCTTTTGACTGGACTCTAGTTGGGTTTCAGATGAAAGAGAGCAGCTTTCTCGTAATTTATGATATTTACTTTGCATTTCTTTAACTACAAGTTCATGTCTTGTTTGAGGGTTGATAGTGATTCAATGACTTCCCCCTGCTCTTGTTGGGTTTCACATGATCGAAGGCTGCTTTTTGAAATTCTGGGTTTGCTTTTCTACTTCTTTAACTATGAACGGATGTTTTGTTTTAGGGTTGATAATGATTCAGGTGTCTATGTTGGATGTTTTGTTTTTCTCAGCGGCGGGCCTATATTACCTGAAATTCATCTTGTGGTCACCATAAACCTATTATATAAACTATGTTTAATTTTGCATATTTTTTGTTTAGCATTGCTGGAAAGTTCTTCGAGCTTCCTGAAGAGTAACATGCAAACAATGCTACAATTTCTGTCTTTTCTGGCATTGATTTATATCATATTTTCCTTTAACATATGTGGTTGCTGAAGTATAGTCAAGCATATTATAGATTCTTTGCCCTCTCGGCCTTTTTCTTGGTTTATTTTATTTCATCTATTTTGAGGAACCTTTATTTTTTTGAGTTTATATTATGAATTTCCCTGCGATCTTTAGCTTTGTCGAAATTTGTATCTATCTCATGTTGTCTAATACTGCCTTGTGTTTTGTTGGCAGAGGACAGCTGCAGAACAGATACTGAGGGAGTTGCAGAATAACCCAGACGCATGGCTGCAAGTGGTTCACATTTTACAGAACACACAAAACTTAAACACTAAATTTTTTGCTCTTCAGGTAAGTGATGCACTTTGTCTTGGTTGATTAGTAATTGATATAAGTATATCACATGCTTAAATTAACTATCAGATTTGAATAGAAGTCATAGCCTGATTTATACCACAATGTTCTTTCAGTTTCCAAACAGTTCGATGTATGCACTGCTTTTGCATGACTTTTTATTGTTCTCATGCATATAAACAAACTGACTTGCATTGTCAAATTTAATCTATGGTTTAAATTCTAATTTATATGGTAGTTGAAGTGTCTATGAAAGGTTTGAGGTTGTTGTCATCTTGTCATATGGACCAAAAGATTTTACGTTTATGAAGTAGCTTTGGAAGGCGTTGGATAGGTGTAATGGTAGACGGCTTTGTTTCTGGCTTGTTGGTGGAATTTTGTTGTTTTTAGTTTCCTTATGCAAGGAAAGGTGGTTTATTTTTTGACCATATAAGATAAATAGAAACATGACTGATTTTATAATTTGTTTGTTAATTGAGTCGAGAAAGCGTAATTTAGTTGTCTAGTAAGTTTACTTGTTTTTTCTTTGTCTAACAAATGGTACCTTTCTTGTGATTGTTTGATTGGGAATTTTGCTGTTTTTAGTTTCCTTATGCAAGGTGGTTTATTTTGTCAACATATATGATAAGTAGAGACATGACAGATTTTTATAATTTTTTTTGTTAAATGAGTCTAGAAAGCCTACTTTTATTGTCTAGCAAGGTTTCTTGTTTTGAAGAAGTATTTTCTTTGACTGACTTATGATGGCTTTCTTTTAATTGTTGATTAGGAACTTTATTTTCCTTTGACCCATTTAAGGTTGAGTGAAAAAAGAGATGATAGTAAATGCTTCCTAATCTTCTACTTTTGCATGGTGATAAGAAAAAGATGAAGAACAAAAATAGTGAAAATAACAGAAGAAGCATTTGACAGAAAACTAATGAGGGTTTCCGAAGAAATTTTTGTTTTTATTCAATCTTACAGTATGCGGACTACCTTAATGGACCAAAAGTGCCATATCACTTTCTATAATCTATAACATTTTTTAAGTACTGGAATAATATTCTTTTGATGGATCTTGTTGGTTCTTTCATCCTACACCTACATGACAATATGTGCCTTTGTAGGTACTAGAAAGTGTCATTAAGTATCGTTGGAATGCTTTGCCAGTTGAACAGCGAGATGGAATTAAAAACTACATCTCAGAAGTTATTGTGAAGGTATAAGCTTATCATATATTTTACTCTCAGCCAGTTCAAGTGGTGCTTTCCTGATTATTGCTAGCACCAATTTAACATAGTATCTTTTCTTTGTGTTGCCAATCTATGTTTGCCCTTGTTAATGCTTGTTCTCTCACCAGATTTCAAGTAATGAAGACTCTTTTCGGCAGGAGAGGCTATATGTCAATAAACTGAATATTATATTAGTTCAGGTAAATTGTTGTCTTGTAACCTTTTGGTTTTAGACATGCTGTTTCTCCATTATAAAAAATCATGGTATTATAGATTAGAAAGTGAGGAGTTCAAAATTTTCTTTTGTTGTTGCTTTATTTTATATTGATTCTTCATACTCACAAAAACCAATGATATTACGGCAGTCTCTTCAATTCTGATGCTTTGCTTATACCTTTCTACCTTTGCTGCATACAAATCTTAACATTCAGAATTTCTTGCTGTTATCAGGATTCGGTTTGAATATGCTTTTGAACCTTGTTATATTACCATGTGCAATCCTTGAAAATACAGGTTTTAAAGCATGAGTGGCCGGCCAGGTGGCAAACTTTTATTCCTGATCTTGTATCAGCAGCAAAGAGTAGTGAAACAATCTGTGAAAATTGCATGGCTATATTAAAGGTACTCACCCTTATCCCCAGACCTTTGTTTTAGAATCACACTTTGTCTTTTGAAATATGAATTAATATTGATTCTTAATCACCCAGCTTCTTAGTGAAGAAGTTTTTGACTTTTCAAGAGGAGAAATGACTCAGCAGAAAATCAAAGAACTTAAGCAGTCATTAAACAGGTAATACATTGTGGTGACTATAATCCCTTATTTTTCCTGCTTTGCTTGTAAAATATGTTCCAACTTTGTTGTGTTGCAGGCAAATTTTATGAACCTTATCACTTGAACATTTCCTAATTGAATGCTCTCCCTTCCATTAATCAAACGAGGCTTAGGCACGTTGAAAATTGAGAAGTGTTGGGATTCAGTGCTATTCTCTTGAGGGCACTAAGCTCAATATGTACTATATATAACGGCCAGGAGTGAGCCAACCAAAATTGTCTTTTCACATGGTCCAACGTGAGATAAATAATGATATAGTCTCTTTAAGTGAATTCTCATGTTACTTCTACACCAAGCAAAGACATCTACAATTGTCTTTTGCTCATGCATGATACAATTATATTTTTATAATAATTCACATGAATTGCACCCCATGCCTGGTAAAGAAATTTGAGGTGTGCACTTATTGAACCACATGTGCTATTAATTCACATAAAATTTACAAGCAATGAAGGACTTCATATGGTCCTGGTACAATGTAGTATAAAAGTGAACCAATCTGCATACAATGCACCAAGCTCCTGCATTATTTCTAACACCTAACATTACTCTAGGTAATACACCTACAAGCAGATTGAAGATCAATTCTAGAAAACCAGGAGCATAGAAAAGTTAACAGCTAACAATGGCATGTCTAGAGCTAGATAAGGAGTGGTGAAGGTTGTAATCCACATGATGAGATTGGAAAATTCTTGATGACGCATCCCTAAAGGTCTGGAAGTTTTGAGCATGATGAAGCACTGATTCAGCTGATAAGCGTATTCTTGGAGGTGGACAGTAAGTGACAACATATTCATGTGGGTAAAGGGATGGAAAGCCAGTTGAAAAGATAAGGACGTTTGACATCTGAGCAGGTTCTGGTAAGGAGAGGAGTAATGTCTGTTGAAGGTTTTAGAAAGAGGATTTCATCTAAAGTAGCACAGCTAGAGCTGTGATAAAGCATTCGGAAAAGCTTGCATAACATCGGAGATAGCCTTACATAGGAATGCTTGGTGAGGATTTATGATGCTGACTCAAAATAGTTGGGATGGTTGTTTTTCACAGCCATTGTTCTGTGCTTATGGTGCAACTTTGATATCATTGTGCTGCAGTGTTAACATTTATCATGCTCTTTTGATAATTGCACCTAATGGAAGCTGTCAGCCTGTAGCATGAGTAGGGTGATCTTTCTTGGCACTGCAGTTGAACTTTAGTGGGATATCACTTGTGCCTTAGACCATGAGTTTCTTTGATTGCTTTGTTTATTCAGTCTAGCTTCTCTATCAGCTTCTTTTTTCTTTTTTCCGAAGAATAGAACATACTTGCCTTTTGAGTTCAATGTTGCTTCTGTCACCATCTTCATGTTAATCTTTGAGCCTATATGTTGAATCGTCCTGATCATGTTTGTCGTATTTATTTTCTGTTCTTTAATTAGATAACTCACCCAATATTTATTTGATTTGTAAACAGCGAGTTTCAACTCATTCATGAGTTATGCTTATATGTACTATCAGCATCTCAAAGGACCGAACTTATACAGGCTACATTATCAACACTGCATGCTTTCTTGTCATGGATCCCGCTGGGTTATGTGTTTGAGTCTCCACTGGTTTGTCATAGGAATTCTCTTGCTTTTTGATCAACAAGCGAGCGCTTAGTGAATTGTTTTTGGTCTGAGTTCAGTTCAAAACTGATACATATCTTTTTGTTCAATCTGTGACAGCTGGAGACACTCCTGAAATTCTTCCCTGTCACATCATATAGGAATCTTGCACTTCAATGTTTAACAGAGGTATGCCCTTTTTACATCTTTCCTTTAGAGTACAGTAACCTTCGTTGCCCATTCTGTGTACATTGTGCCATACATTGGAGTCAGATAGCACACATTGTTTCATGAGCATCTTTTATCACATAGTTACAGGGACATGTTATAGGGTCATGTTACAGAACCAAAAATATGCCCTTTTTTGAGAAAACCTTGAGATCTGTGTCTGTTGAGATTTGTGCATATTAGTGTGCATGGTATATGGATCCTTGTCTCATATGCTTTTTTGTTGCTCTAAATCAATGTCATTATGCTATTGTCATATGTGGTTTCTCTAAGTCTTTCTATTCACAGATTGCAGCTCTTCAGTTTGGTGACTTCTATGACATGCAGTATGTCAACATGTATACCATATTCATGGTGCAACTACAGGCACGATTTTTGCTGTATTATTTAATAAAAAATTGAATTTACTTAAGAAGATGTTTTCTGTTTTATGTATTGCTTTTATTCTTGTGAATATGCCTTTTGTTTACATTTGTGTGGAATGCTGAGACCATCTTCCATGTTTTTCAGTCTATTCTCCCACCTGGAACAAATATACGGGATGCTTATGCAAATGGTTCTAATGAAGAGCAGGTGCACCTCTGTTAGTTTCATGGTCTTTTTCAGACTTCTGTTTATTGCAGACTCATGTGTCTTGGTGAATGAACGAGTCCTTTGGTTCTTCATTTCTAGTGTGCTTGTTGATACCTACTGATACATTTTCCTTTTTCATCCCTTTTGAACAGGCTTTTATTCAAAATCTTGCACTCTTTTTCACTTCTTTTTACAAGGTGACTTCTTTTCCTTGTTAAATATTCGAATCTTTAGGAAATTAATGTGTTCATGAATCAATGAATGTATTCAGTTGAGAACCTATAATTTGTCAAAAATGATATATTATGATATGCTAATAAGTAAACAGATGGCTCTGTGACTTGAGCTATAGTATCAGCTAGAATGATGTTCATGATGATCTTATATACATTTGCTGAAAGTGTTGGTCTATATTGTTGTCTGAGGTTGCTTTTGGTTCGAGACTAGAGCAGTATTCAGGCCTGACTGAAATAAGTCTTATGCCTTCCAAACAGCTTTCAAAAAAAAAAAGGCATAACCAAGGAATAATTCTGCCAGTATTGATTATGCCAGGCATAACTATATGGAAAAGCAGTCATAATTTCCTGGCATTGAGCCATGATTTATGCCTGCCTCCTTTTCTCTCAATGGATGAAAACACCTTCAATCACATGTTATTTTAGAAATTGTTGCCAAATACAAATAGAATAACTTGTGGCATAACTGTTCCAGTAGGCATTATTACTCCCATTCCGCATTTTCTTATTCCAATCAGACACAGCCCAGCCAAATTTCGTTCTTGGTATGATTCTTGAGTTTCATATAATTTATCAGCATCGATTATGAGTTTAGTTTACATCCTATGCGATTGGTTAGCAAAGTGTATTTGGGAATTATACTTGTGTCACTTAATCCTGTCATCACATTGGATAGTTGACGGAGTGAAAACAAATTTTTGCTGCAGGCTCATATTCGGATATTGGAATCTACTGCTGAGAACCAAGCTGCTTTGCTTTTGGGTCTTGAATATCTCATTGGTATATCATACGTTGATGACACTGAAGTTTTCAAGGTATGAAAGTATCACCTACTGTTCCTTTTGTACTGTATGGATGCACGGATTGGTGAATATCTGTGATAATTATTTATCAAACAAGCATCAACAGGTTTGCTTGGATTACTGGAACTCATTTGTCCTGGCCTTTTTCGAGGCTCACCACAATTTGGAAAACCCTGCAGTTGCTGCAAGCATGATGGGGCTCCAGGTATATTTTGTCTAACACTAATCACTGGTATTATGGATTGCCTAATTGTGTTCGGTGTTATTTCTTGTGTCGCATGGTCTTTCAGTTTACAGCCAATTCTACCACATGGTATTTTGCTTTTGTAAAACTCTATTAACATAGTCTTTGGAGTTACTTTTCCAGGCGGTAATAAGTTCTTCTGGAAGAGGTTGTGTTATTGAATTGAAGTGTTGAGGTGATTTTTGTGACAGTCCTTTTCAATATGTTATATGATGGCTTCATGTTACCCTCCATTGATTAACATAGGGGGAGCATGGAGAATTTCAAGTAGGTCCTAAACAAGTGCCAGCAAATATTTTAGAACTTAGAGACAAAAGGAACGAGACTTTATGTAAACTCTGTAATAAGTTTTCTAATACCAATTAGGACCTTTATATATGGTGAGATATGGTGTCTCTAATATAAGGAGCATATATATGCCTGGGAAAATGGGTTTCAATTTAAGTGATGAGGGTGATCCGCCACATTTAGAGGTGTTATTGGGTTAGGTAAGGTGCAGTTTCACTAGACCTAGACCCTTACCGATTGGAGTTTTAGGGTCTAACTTTTGTTCCATACTCAATTGGGTTCAGTTTGGGATTGGGTAATAAAAATATGCATTGAGTTTGGGTCAAGTGGAGGGGCTTGGGTACCTATCAGGTATCAAACACTATATATTTGAATAGTTAATCAAGCTATATATACTTTGGGAAAATTATCAATGAAACATCCAAATTAAATCTTGAACCACAAATATTTGATGGTTAACTTTATAGTAATGACCCAATTCAGCTCAACTCAACTAAGCATTAAGCTTAAATTAGTTGGAGATAGCTGCATGAATTCTTTTCCTTCATTCAGCTTGGTTTAGGGATATACTTTCCATAAAATATTGAGATATCAAGTCCTTCCTTATTGCTTCTCATGTGATTTTCAATATACCTCTATTCTATTTTGCGTCTACATGTATCAAATTACTTTTTTGTATAGGTGTATCCTCGGTTGATGTTATACATATCCAAACTATTTAAGTTATCACTCTCTTAATTTGTCTTGAATTGATGCTATTTTTATTTTTTTATAAATAACTTTATTTTTTATTATATCTTTTCTTTCATTATTATGTATCTATCTTAACATTCTCATTTTATGTGCATGCTTTCTGGCTGCCCAACATTAGAATATAAAAAGCATAGCTAATTGTATGACTATTATACAAAAAATTTTCTCAACTTGATAGGCAACTAATGATTATATAATATTTCAATTACACTTTTTCATTTTATCTAACCCATTTTAATCTGGTGGATAACATCCTCTTAAATCTCTCCTTTATGAATAATTGATTTTAATATTGAAAATGATCATCCTTGCATTTTACTTCGCCTTCACCTCTATTTCTAGTTTTATTAAAACCACATTGTTGTATTGTGGTTAACTAATTGTTGTCAAAGGTGCATATGAGATGCAAGGCGCCAAGGGTAAGGCACTTCTTATACCCTGAGGTGCACCTAAGACACGAAGCACTAACTGCGGTTAGGTGCTTCTTATATCTTAGGCGAGACTTCTTTATGTAGGTATACATAAGGTTAAAAAGATGCATGCTTTTGATTTAATTTGAAGCGTAAGAAAATCATGACTTTCTTAATAAGTTATATTTGTAATATTTTTTAAAGTTTATCATATTTATTAGATAATATTAACTTTATGATGCACCATTCAATGCACAATTAATTTTCTTATCCTACAAAAGAGGCTAAAAATTGAAAAACAAAGAAATGGAACACCAAAAATTATGTTATCATTTAAGAAAGAGGACAAAAGATATCAAGGAACTATTAATTTTTTTAGCTAATAGGCTAAATATATTACTATTATGATTTTTTTACCTTTTCTATCATATGTTATAAATATTGCTTATACAAATTATTCTACAATTTATTTCAAAAATATGCGTCTCATTTCGCTCAAGTGCATGCCTGCGCTTTGTACCTTGCGCCTAGGCTCGAAGAATCCTTTGCGCTTAAGTGCACTTAGCATTTTTAACAACATTGGGTTAACTATATAACAATGATGTACTTGAAACAGAAAAGATATGCTTTATTTAAAGTCAAGTATAAATTCCCAAATATGTTCTAATATGTCATTACTTTTTTTTCATTTGCTTCTCTAAATTACAAAAGTTTCATATGCTTCTCTAAATTATAAATGGAAGAGTATACAATTAAAACCAATATTTTATTTGTAGATATGCATATAACTGTGTATAAATATACATATATGTAGATGAATATATGTATGTATGTATTTGTGTATATGTGAGTGTATGTATGTAGTAAACTGGGTAATTATTCAGATTTGAGTTAGGTCGGGTCTAAAATCATCAGACCTGGACCCAACTTAGAAGTTTCGATTGGTCTAAGTACGGACGTCATATCCAACCTATTCATCGTTAGGTCCAAGATAGGTCCTGGGGTTGTAGGTTGGAGTGATAGCCCTGACCACACTCTCAAAGTTCCTTACGTTGTTCCATACCAGTGATTAGATTACTAGCTTTACAGGCTCAAGAGGAAGAATCCACTATTCTTGTGGACCATCATCATTGTACAGAAGCTTTTTAGTAAATTATTTACTAGGGAAAGTTTGGTGCTTTCATCCTGTGCATATTTGGTTCTTTTCTTTAGGATGTTCATTGTTTTGGTATTTATTTGCTATGTTTCTTTTTGAATTGAAGTGATATAATATAAAAGTATATATATATATGATAAAAAGAATCAGGATTGTATTAAGGGGATTTATGGGGTTATGAATTTCATGAGATTTCTCTATAGGTCTCAAGGTTTTTTAACTTGTAGTTTATTTCTCTCTCCTCCCCCCCCCCCATCTCTATCTATCTATCTATCTATCTATATGTATGTATGTGTATATTTTTAGATATATATATATATGGAGTATACCGTGAGAACTTGTGTTGGTGTGCATTCGGTCTCACCTTGGTTGTGTACTGGATAGATCTTGGGTATATATACAGGGCTAAGAAACTCAAATAATACTTTATAGCTAGCCTTTTTGGATAATATCCTCAAATGGACCAAGGAACAATGCACAGGAGCTCTTTTGAGGCTGACCACGAATCAATTGTTGTGTTTAAAATTGGATTTGGACCTTAGTTTGGTAAGGATGCTTGGACTAAAAATAGGGGAAGTATGTGAGAGCCTCTGTTGATGTGTGTTTAATCTCACATCGGTTATGCCTCAGCTAGTTCTTGGGTATTTATATAGGGCCAAAGAATTTAAATAATATCTTTCAATTAACTTTTTTGGATGAGATCCTATGTTGTTAAAGTTATAGGTTGGGCAAAGTGGATAGGGGAGTTTACACACTGCTAAATTCAAAGATGTAAATGGATAAATGAAATTCTGAACTGTTGGATACATTCTACAAGGTCTAAGGTCTTGTTTGGGGCAGCCGTGGGCCCAAGTTGCTGGGAAACATCTATGTTAGGTAGTAGATGGCGAACAATTGCTGTTGGCCCCTCCTAACAGCTGTTCCAAATAAAGCCTAAGGCTCTAAGCTGCCCATTAACAAAAAAATTATGTGTCATGCAGATGCATTGCCTATCCAGCATGTCATCTCAAAATTAAAACACAGTATGATGTTTATAAAACACTTAATTTGGGAGAACTTGATACATGAGCAAAGAGTTTGTGAAACAGACAAATTTTTTGTCTATGGGTGTTTTGGACCTTGTAGATCATACTCCTTTGGAATTCTTTTTCTGAAATGTCATCTTAAATTTTGGTACTGTTTATATAGTTTGTATTGTATGATTAGTCCCTTTTTCAACTTTTCTGTATTATTATTATCTCTGCTCCTCTATGTGCACAATTGAACCATTGTCTTGACAAAGTATTTTTGATATGCTCATGCTACCTACCAATTCTGCAGGCTTCACTACACCCTGGGATGGTCGATGGGCTTGGCTCCCAGTTCTTGCAACGACGGCAGCTTTATTCTGGTCCATTGTCGAAATTAAGGATGCTCATGATATGTCGGATGGCAAAACCAGAGGAAGTTCTGATTGTTGAAGATGAAAATGGCAATATAGTTCGTGAAACTATGAAAGACAATGATGTCCTCATTCAGTACAAGGTCTGTTGGACAACATTTTTCTTTTGAAAGAATCACAGAAGCATCCCAACTTTTTTTAGTTCCTTGCATGATCATCATATGGAATTATACATCTGATTATGATGTTATTTGAGTGATGTTGTTTCAATTTAATTCTGGATGTCCTATTAATGCATATGTGGTGATTTATATTTGTACTAGCGAAAAAAAATCATCAACTTGCCTTTATCTTGGGTGTCACACATGTGGGTTGACATGATGCTGTAAAATCTGAATAATATCACATCGTTATATTATGGTTGGCATTAATAGTACATCCACTGTCAATTGCTTTTGTGTCTTTAGTTGGATAATCATTCAGCTTGCCATCTGGGAGAATTGTCTCTGAGCTTTTTAGCATGGGAAAATGTTATATTTAACTGTTAAACTACAAAAAGAAGTGCTTGCATAAATTCTGATCCTTGTTCATTTTTTTTTGTGTTTTTGCCCCTTTTTTTGTGATTGATCCAACTTATGCTCAGCTGTAAATCGCCTTTACAGGTCATGAGGGAAACATTAATTTACTTGTGCCACCTTGACCACGAGGATACTGAACAGCAGGTATGGGTCAATTGCAGAAATTTCATTCTTTTAGGTACAACAGTTCTCTTTAGGTATAAATTACCAAGAGAACTGCCTCTTGTGATTCCCACATGTAATGCATGTCTATTAGTAAATAGCATCCCATGTTGACATAATAAACAAGAAATTGTTGTCTTTTTTTCATGAATTCTATGTTGTGAAATTTCATTGTGAAAACAGGACAGAAGAAAGAAATGACATTTAGTGTAGTTGGTTGTTAAAGAACACATTTTGTATTAGTTTTGAACACCATCTTCATCTCCATGTTAAAATTCTGTTTGTATTCTCTGTCCAGCCTGGTAAAAGTGTTGCAAGCCTAAAAGACAAGCGGTAATGCCTTCACAAATTTGTGCTTGCTTTAATGGCTGTGCCAGGTTGTTTACTCTAGCTCTATTAGCCTAAAATCAAGTGGATCAGAAATTAAATTGTACATAAAACTAGAAGCCCTTTTACTAATTTGGAAATAACGATTAAGTTATCAAGGCATGAATGTGCAATAAAAGAAATGTAGGGGCAGCCGTAAAGTCTGAATATTAGAGCAAATCTGTAGATAGGGATTTAGGGAGCATGTAGATGTAAGCTCTGAGGTTCGATAACTGTATTAATTGTGTTGACAATTAACAATCACTACTGAACTATTGATAAAATATGTTAAAATTAAAATCTCATCAGACTATGATAGGTTCACTCTTGTGAAAAAATTCAGTGATCAGGCAATTACATGCAACTGATCATGACATAGTTGAATTAAATTGTATGACGATCTTGATGTAGTTTAGTATTAGATTAGCCTTAAGTTTAACTTGTAGTTTTAGTTCAGTCTTTTATATTTGGCTAGTTAGGATATAACATTTTGGGGCTGTAATGTGTGACTTGAGTGCCTTTTTTCTTTCAAATGCATGACTATGGGATGCCTTGGTGAGGCACTTCTTTTGGATGTGCTAGAGGTTTTAAAAGTCTGTATACTGACCTGTACCAACCGTATTGTACAAGTAAGGTATCGTTATGATATCGAAGTTCGATTTGATATAATCAAATTGGTTTGAACTGAGTGGACCTGCTTTATATTGCCCGGTGCCAATCTGTATCGTCTGGTTTCAAACACTACTATAGCTAGTAGTGAGAATAAGTATTAGCACCTTATCTTAAGATGGTTGTATACCATACCGTACCAATCATATCGTATTGAATAGGTAATATATCAGTACGGTTCTTGATAATGGTTTTGTGGACCCTGCTTTAAGCAATCTTCTTTCGATCAAAATTTGTCATGGCCTGATAGTATGGTGATGGGATTTCTGATGTTGTCATTTTTTTAGTTTTCTTTTGACATAAGTTTAATCTAAGATTTGTGTTTAGTTCTGTTTTTCTCAATAACTCCAAATTTACTAGGGTTCGAGTTATAATACATTGTGAAAGATCATATCTGAGATGGTGAATAGGTTTAATGAAAATTATTGTTTCTTTAGTTTTAAATACTCTTTTGGGCTTGAGGTATGAGGTATCACCCCCATATATTAATCAGAACTCTTCGTCCACCAATTTCCATGGATCTGATCCAGGATTTCAATCATTGATGCCTATGGCAGTGGTGGTCAGCAGCTGGCACTGCACATGCTCTTCTATACCAGGACCAAAAGAACAAAAAACTTAAAATTAAAATTCTTTTTATAATAAAATTTTAAAATTATATCGATGGGTGCATTCATGACCTTGTCCTGGTGCTTATATTGGCCTAGCATATACAAGCACTTAAAACTATGATATGATCAAAATATCAGATCCAAACGTTTAGGAGATTTGATTGGCAAGTTTGAGTTTCCTTTGCATTTGTCATACTTAGTGATAGCGACGGTTAGTGAAGTTTAAGAAGAAGCTAATATTGGGCAATAAGGCTTTACAATTATGGGGCTCTCTGATATTGAAAAAACTGGATTCATAATTACATATTGCATTCTAATGTATCTAAATACATCATCTTCAAATGTTCTCTATGTCATTATTAATTATAATAGTAAACAAACTTGCATAGCATCTTCTATGTTGAAATTACATGTTAACTTAAGCATCATTTAATATTGTTTTGTAATTTAGAAAATTTAGCTTTAACTAGTGAGGCTTATCCAAATCAAATATCCAAATTCCTGAGTTTATGCATTATAATCTATAATCAAATTATTATTGTCTAACATTTATTATGGTTTGCAAAATTCTTCTTTCTTGACAGATAATATCTTAATATTATGACCCTGTGAAAATTTGAGAGATGATCTGAATATTATGATTCTCTGTTGCTACAATTCATTGTTGAACATGTTGTTGCCTTATTCCTGTCATTATCATCCAAGCACACCGAATTTCATGCTGATTGGCATCTCCCTATTCTAACCCAAGTGGCTAAAATATGAATCCAACCTGTCTTATCAATCTTATGGTCTTACACTGCACCAATATCTCTTTGCACTGAAGCTCTGTAATGGCTTTACTTAAGTTTATCATGGATATAAAATTAAAATGTATATTTCTAGTTAAGAGAGAAGACCTTTATAGTTTATGCGTAATGTATGTGCCAAATATGTTATTAAAATATATTCCGTAATGTAGAGAGAAGACTTTTGTAAGTAATGTATGTCCCAAATATGTTATTGCAAGACTAGTCGTAATTGTAGAATTTTACTGTTGTTTGTTCTTGTTTTTGTTTATCTTATGTTCCATCTGCCCTATTTTTTGGATTAAAAAACTACTTGCTAATTCTGCAGTTACCTGAGTATGCACTATGACTATCTCTATCTGATCAGTTTCTTCATTCTAGTATTTTTGTCATTTTTGTTTCTGGACTGGAATCACTCTCAAGTCTTTGGAAAACAGATATTGTGGAAAGTTGTTATACTTTGTAACTCAGTTATTTATATAGATCTATATTACAAAATTCTTAGGTCAATATTCTTTGATTGGTATTTCAGATGTTGAAGAAATTAAGTAAACAGTTACATGGGGAGGATTGGAGTTGGAACAATTTGAACACTTTATGCTGGGCAATTGGATCAATATCTGGGTCTATGATGGAGGAGCAGGTATATTGCTTTGGTTTGGAATATTAATTCATGTAAAAACATGTCTTTTGTGTTTTGATCAATATCTTTCAGTATGTTAGAAATGATGCCAATGAGAACATTGTTCTCCATTGTTTCTTAGTTGGTTGCGTATCTGGCATGGCTGTTTTCTTTTTCTTTTTAATGCTTCATCAAATGAATAGGGATCAAATTTTTAGTCATTATTGATTGTTCAATCGACCTTGTTGCATTTTTGTATTATATTTATGCTGAATTATTCTGTAATTTGACCATAATAATTAGCTTACTGTTTTGTTGCTAGATTTCTGTTGGTTGGGAAGCTAGACAATAGACATTCCACTTGAAAGAATGCAGAAGTCATGGTTGTTCAAAAGTTGAGCTTTGAATCCATGGTTTCCAGTGTGCCATTTTTGACTTTTCACCTTTTCTTGTTGCTTATCCTAGCCTTGTACTCTTTAATTTTAATTTAATACGAACTGGTTAATAAAATTATCCATTATAAAACTGTCCTTGCTAACATTTCATATTCTCACAAATTTTACTATTTTCATTGCAAATATTGATTTAATTTCTAATATGAGGAGTTTATATGTGTTAGTTTGTATCTGTTACTGTACTACCTTTTAGTTTGAAAGGTTGCATGAATAATTATGCCTTGTGGATTAAGGTTTAATAGTGAGATAAAATTCTATCATATTAGAATTTTTACAAATCCTTGAAGGCCTTTAGAGTTTGAAAACTTAATTGGAGCACTAAAAAGATTTCAGCTGCCTTGATAATGTTCTCCTTAGGGATACATTAACTACAGTGTGAATATTACAAATTGGCTAGATGTATGGCGAATACATCATGCATTCATCCACTCCACAAGGAGCTATTACTATAAACATCTCAGAGTAAGATCATACCTAATTTGTTCTTGAAGATATATCCATATGCATACCTTGAGGTCTTGTTATTCTAAACCATTGATCTTTAATCTGTCATTTTTGTTGACTAAACTGCAGTACAGTGTCTAGTATGCATTCTGATGCCTGGCATAAAACCCTATATGCATGGTACCAGGCAACACGCAGCTGCTTAGGAGACCACATTCTAATAGATGACGAATATAGTACCTAATAGATAATTGCAGAAGCTCCTCACTCCACAGATCGATATTAACGTATATTTTTTCAAGCAGTAAATTCTAAGGATTTTCAATCTAGAATGACTGTTGGATACATTTATTCCCTTTTCATTTCCAGTATCTTATGCATTTTCACCTGTCACAAGACTAGAGTCTAGAGAAGGCTAGCTTTTGAAATTTTTACAGAGACCGTTGTTTTCACTTCATGAAACAGACTGCCTTTTGAAATAGTGACGCATATCAAACCATTTAGCATGATAAGTCCCGGCTTTTTGAGTTGTTGGGAACAGCAAAATTTCCACTTTGGTGGTTCACATAAATGTATCAACTTGATATCGGTTGGTGTAACTAACAACCTAGTAAATTAGATAGCATGCTACTCTGGGCATTAATAGATGGCTGGTTATATTGAGAAGCATTGCGGGCAATTGTTAATGAAATTTCAGGCTTTACCCCTTTTAAACAACTTTCCTCATCAGTTTCAGAATTGCTAATCCAGGAGTGAAAGTTGTTGATGTGATGTACCATGCATATATTGCTGGCACTTGTGGAATAGACATGCTTTTACATGGGGATTCATCGATGCATTTATGAGAGTTAATTTTTTTCAAACTCTCAAACAAAACACTGTTACAGAAGCAGAAGATGGTTGAAATTGGAAAAATTAAGTTCCATTAAAATGTGTTTTCTTCTTTTCCATATTCATGAAGGGGGTGAAGCAGTACCCATCTCTTTTATGTAATGTAGGATGTCTGGCAAAATGGTTGATATTCTGTGGTGCCTGGTAGCCCATATGGGGAACATTTGATGTTCATGGCGTTTGTTATTTTGATGTTAAGCTTTAGTTTGGATTTGTTAATGTGGTGCTGTATGTCTGCATTCTGGGGGTGGTTATGAAGTACTTTCTGCTTATCTGGGAATTTGTGGAGGATGATTTCTTATAAGAATTTAATGTGGTAGTATGTTCAGGCTGAAATTTTTAATGATTTTCCTTGTAAATTAGTTCCAACAACCTAGGTTTCCTGTGTACCTTTTACAACCTAGCTAGTTGCTATCCTTTTGTTCCAAGTGTTTCATTTCATCATTTTCTTGTAAGTTTGCTTGCATTCACTGTCTGCAGTTTAACTAGTTATTTTTATTTCTATAGCATACTGAGTTTTTTATTCCTTGTGTGTGATCTTTCATATTGTCGATTCCTTTTTCAAGCAACTCATATATGATCTTTGACATCTGTATGGCAGGAAAATAGGTTTCTAGTTCTGGTCATTCGTGATTTACTGAATCTCTGCGAAATCACCAAGGGAAAAGATAATAAAGCTGTTATAGCTAGTAACATCATGTAAGAATCATTAACATTAAGAACCATTCATGTTTAGCAATTCTATTTTCTTTCACATTAACTTTATTTTAAATTGCCAGGTACGTTGTTGGACAGTATCCGAAGTTTCTAAGAGCTCACTGGAAGTTTCTGAAAACAGTTGTTAACAAGTTGTTTGAGTTTATGCATGAAACACATCCAGGAGTTCAGGTCTCTCTCTCTCTCTCTCTCTCTCTGACGTCTGATATAATTCTGGTGGTCAATGATCATATAGGATGTTACTGGAATATAATGTTTGGTTCACCGACTGCTATGATGATTCTCTGCTAAACTACCATGTTGACTACATTTATGGAAGCCAATATTTATATATTTATTTTAAGAAAGTTGGTTGTTGTATTCAACTCTAATTTACTGATGAGATGTTGCGCCAAGATTCAGGAAAATAGTTAGATCTTCTTTGTTGATGTTGCATGTGATTTATATGCTTGTTGAAAGGTTTGCTTGGTTTCCTTTCAGCATTTTTTTTTGGTATATTGACTAGGCATTTTCTGCCTTTTTTAAAATTTAAATTAGTTATGTTATTCACTCAGTTATGTTTAAGTTCACTGCTTAATGCTCCGATATTAGCTAATACTCAGTTGCATGACTAGACAAAATGTGGAGTCCAATTTGATGGTCCTACATGGCCTGCATAGTGATGAATTGATTGTCATGGATGTGAGCTAGCAGGAGGAGATGAGGGCCATGGTCTTATGGCACGATTATCTGCCCAGCAATATTCACTTGCACCATGCGACTCTTTTAGTCCTACCTACTAGAGGGATTAGGCTTCATGCTGAGTATGACCCCTCTTATCCTTGCACAAAGAAAAGTCTCACCAAAGTACATCTCAAAATAAAACTTTGATGGTCCTGGAGTTCAACATTCTACTGTCTAATAAGGTCATCAGTTCCTAACAAGATGATGATGGAGCAAACAATTGGTATTTACTAGCATGGACCAAATTGGAGAAAGAGCAGCATACTTCAATGAAAATATGTGGACACAGCTTTTTCATGCCCAAATATTAGAATGCTAGAAGCAAGCACCATTTCTCATTAGATACAGATAATCAGTGGAGAGGATTGTATATGCAGCAAGTGTTAACCAAGAAAGGGAATGAATGGTGAAGATACCCTGAAATTTGTTTGAATTTATTTTTTTAAGTATTTCCTTGTGATATTTTAAGGTTTCAGATGCTTGTCATTTGTTTTGCAGTTTATCTTCACTTTCAGCATTCCATACATTGTGGGCTTTTCAGATGTCAGTTTCACTCATCTTGTTGATTTTCTGATATTTGAGCTTTTCTCAGCTGCTTTTAATTTTCAAATGTTTAGTGCTAGGACCTTTCAAAAGTATTACTCTTGGTGAATAAAAAGGTTTAGACCTTTGAAAAGTATTGCTGATGGTGGATAAGAAAGTTTAGCTAGTTAAGTTTAGATTTTCTTGTATGCTCGGAACTTTTATTTAGATAATTTATGGAGTGGGTTTCAATGACCTATTTCAAGTGGAATTGGTGTAGAAGAGTCCTATTTTAAGCGCATATTGGATTGGGTAACTTATTAAACCATTATGGTTTGGTTTTGACCTGTTTTAGGAGTCTTTCTATGAAGTGTGTTGTTGTGTTGTGGCGTTCTGATTTTTCCATTTTAGGGAAGTTTTTGGAGATTTGTTTTTTAGTTATCAAGAGTCCTAGTTTACTTGAAAGTCATGTAAAATCCATGAAAAGGGCCTTATGGCTGGCAGCCAGCACCATTCTAGGTGCTTCATTTTGAAAGAAGAAAGGATTTCTTTAGGTTAGGCTCAGGCCTTCTCTCTCTCCCTCCCTCCCTCCCCCCCCCCCCCCCCCAAGTCTTATAAGCCTTGCTTTTCCTTTTATTTTTGACCTGAATTGCTGTTAAAAAATATTATGGTCAACCATCATTCACCATATCTCCATTAGAAACCTGTTCTTAGGACCCATATCTTGTGTAAAAATCTAAAACAGAAATGTTGTGGCCTCCTTGAGTCCCATCTTCTGTAATAGAACAGCAAGGAGATTTCTTAAATTAAACCCTAGTTTGATATCTACCCTCAGTCTGCCAACACATTGTAGCCATACCAATTAGTCCTGCATCAATTAACCTGTGTTGTCTGGACCCTCTGGTTTGCCTGAAAAAGAATCTGTAGTGGACACTTGAACTTGGTCATGGGTCCACAGATTGGAATTCTTAAAGATTAGAAGGGCCTGACACTAGACAATTTCCTGCACCTTTGACTTGTATTTAGGTCTTAACATGGGTTTACTTTTGGAGTTGCTTATTTTCCATTTGTAGTGCCTTATTTTGGTCCCATGGTGACTCATCACTATGATGATGTTGACTGTGTCTTGCCCAAGGTAACCCGGTTTGCTGGCTTGGGCAGCAGAATTGTGTAGCCTGTCAGCATGTTACCTCTTCTGGAGTTAAATATTATGACAGGCCAAGTCCTAGCAGAGGAAAAAGATAAAATGATCAAATAGAAATGCTTGGTTGTAGGATGCCTTTTTGGTGAAAGAAATTCTGGATGGACTCTATGTGGAGAAGTCATAGTGGAAGAAGATATCTTATGCGGATGGGACTCCTATTGTTGAAGATGCTGTACTGTGAAAATTGTCCCCAAGCTCTCCAAACATGATCCAACAACCATTTATTTTAGATCACCATCAAACTCAAGTATATCTCCTTGCTTGCTTTTACCTGCAACGACCTTTTTTAGTATTGAGAAAAGTATGTACCAATCAATTTAATGTTTGTATGGCAACATTAAGTCTTTGATTTTAACAATGCTCATGTGATAGTTAAGTGACATTAAGTTTTAATATACGAACTTTGTTTTATTCTTCACAACATTGGAATTCTTATTTGATTTCAGAAAGTGTACACAATTTTCTAAAATCTTTTGATAACTACTTCAAAATCCCTTTTTTTTTTTTGGATTAATGCATACTGTTGATATTATGGCAGCTTGCTGCTTTATTTTTGCATTTTTTATGCATCTTTGATGTTGTTTGGGATTAAGGCTTTGTTGTTGTTGTTTAAGCTTTTTTTTTTTTTTTTTTAAATTCTGATTCATCATACCTTTAAATTGCTTTCTTTCTTTTGACGATTGCCTAATCTTTTCGGCAGTCAAATTCTATGTTTTACTCATCAATTCTATTATTTTGCGTGTATTATTTGTCTATGCATAGATAGTTGAGAGGAACGTTTGTTGTACCGAGAATCAGTACCGTTTCAGTGTCGGAGTAGTACAGTTCGATATGGGGCGTACCATATCGAACCAACGGCATACCGATCACACTGTATCATACCAACGATGCACTGGTTAGGTGAATTGAAAGGTTTTAACCCATAAACCATCCTATACCAAGCTGAACTAGGCGGTTTGACACGGTAAGGGCAGTTTGGTATGGTACAAGGTCAGTATGAGGTTGGTACGGAGCCGTTCTGGGCTATATAGGATGGTTCGGGGCAGTATTGGCTCTCTATCATTTCGAAATGGTGAACCATACTGGTATGGTTCGGTATGCCCTGTATCAAATGGTTCAGTATGGTTCGGCATAGCTTGGTTGAGAGTTTAACAGTTGACTGCCTTCTTTGATGTTGAGTCTAGCATGGGGCAATTATCATATTATGTACTTATTCCTACTTTGTTTGCAGTATTAATATCGTTATTTTCATTTCAGGATATGGCATGTGATACTTTCCTGAAAATTGTTCAGAAATGCAAGCGTAAATTTGTAATCACCCAGGTATCGCATACAGCTCTTTCTTAAGTTTGATATATATATGAAACTAATTATCTATTATTGCTGAGAAATAGCTGTGTAAACTGCATATCATAGCCGAACATTTGTCCAAATGATGCAGTTGAACTAATGGGAATAACCAGTCCAATTTCATTGGTAATCATTTATTATCATAATCATTTATTATCACCATCTTTCTCTTATCAAATGACATTCATTGGGATTGTCAAGGAGTGATAAAACATGGGACAATTTATGGTTATATGCCAGGCCATATTTCAAAGATTTGAAAATTGAAAAGTTTTGATTAGTTCACATAGTTCTTATTCACTGAACAAGCCTGTGATATGAAATCAAGACTAAACTATTCACCAATTATTTAATATTTTAGTTAGTGTATCCATTTCATGATCGTGCATGCCACGTACATGAAATAAATCAGTCAAAGAAACCATTTATTTCTCCATGATGTCTTGTAATTTGTATAATTTACTCCAAGCTTGAAATAAATATTCATACACATAATAACATATCTCGTTGTTTTCTTATCTCAAGTGGTAGAGATTGCTTGTTGCCGAGCTCTGTTAGCTGTTCTTGCAGTGGGCTAAAATACCGTTTTCTGGATTCTTGTTTAACATGGGCCAAAATTATTTTAAAAATTTATCAATATATTTGGATTATTCTTTGTCTAATCTGATGATCTCTATTCATTTCTAACATTGCTTGAAGATTATTATAAAATACTTATAATACATGGAACATATCCATGTTTTTGTTCATAAATACCTTATGTAACAATGTATTTATGTATGTGTATGTTTATATGCATAAATGTGTATGTCTGTTTATATGTTCATGTTTGTTTTCACATACACATGCTCATGCACACACACATGCATAAAAACAGTTACATAATGTAGTTGATGGCAATCCCCATTTTTTTTTCCTTGTTATGATGGACTTATCATTAATTTATCTTGATAAGTAAATCGGTTTGATTTTCCATGATAAACAGTTCAGTTGCTTGAAGGAACCTACTTTCATTTGATCAGTTATCTGTTGTAATTATGTGCCTATTGATACCTCAGGTAGGGGAGAATGAGCCTTTTGTTTCTGAACTTCTATCTGGTCTTCCAAATACAATTTTAGATCTCGAGCCTCATCAAATCAATACATTTTATGAGTCGGTAGGTTTAAGCAAACTCCACTATGTTAGCAAATTATGCTTTATTTTTATTTTTTTACTTTTCACCATATAATGTTATTCTTAATTGCGTTAATTGTTATTACTTTGTGTACCTATAGGTTGGCCATATGATACTAGCAGAATCTGATCCTGCAAAGAGGGATGAGTATCTGAGAAGGTTAATGGACCTTCCAAATCAGGCAAGTGATTTAGCTTAACAAAATGACCTGGCTCTGAGTTTGGACCACAATGGTCTAGTTTCTTTAAAACTCATATACCTTGTCTGGACTCTTTCCTTTCTTGATGGTTTCAACATTTGATCTTCTGATGTGCCAGAAATGGGCAGAAATTATTGGAAAAGCAAGCCAAAGTGTTGATGTTCTGAAGGATCAAGATGTTATAAGAACTGTTCTTAACATATTACAGGTATTTCTGTTTGCTTTAATTAGGGGACTCTGTCTAGACTTGTGTAAGATACCTCAACTTGTTCTTTGAAAATGCACGATGCATCTAACGTTGCTTGATTGTATATTTTATGATGAAGACTGCAAATGAGACTGTTGACAATATCAATATATTTAAGTGATGGCAAATTTGCCAGAACCTGACTCAGGTGTTCTAGCACTAATTTTGTATCTGGTGAAATTGGAAATGACGGGGTAACACTTATTTTGTAGATCTGAACCTTTGTTTAATATACATGATATATGACAGTATCCAGAATATATAATGTTGAAGTCTTGCTTTGAAAGTATTTCTAGTTTTGTATGCACAGCTTCAACTTTCTTTAATGATGCTTTCGTGAATTAAATAGGAGTAACACAACCTACTGATGCTTGACAGACAAACACAAGTGTTGCTAGTTCTCTTGGGACATTTTTCTTTTCACAAATATCCTTGATATACTTGGACATGCTAAGTGTATACAGGTACTAAATTAGGCCACATATTTCAGTGCTTTCAGTCTTTTTGGCCTAAGAAATAGTTGATTACTTAATGTTTTGTTAACTTGTTATTTGTTTTTTTTTTTTTTTTTTTAACAGAATGTACAGTGAGCTTGTATCTAATAGTATAGCTGAAGGGGGGCCCTTTGCTTCAAGAACATCCTATGTAAAGCTTCTTCGGTGAGGCATTAGAGTAGCAACTCAGCTTCATTGTGTTGTATTTCACAATTTACTCATTATTTAGACTTCTAGGAATAATTTTGCCAATACTAAATTATTGGTGATTAAAACAGATCTGTTAAACGAGAGACTCTCAAGCTGATCGAGACTTTTGTGGACAAAGCTGAAGATCAACCACAAATTGGGAAGCAGTTTGTGCCACCAATGATGGATCCCATACTTGGTGACTATGCTAGAAATTTGCCTGATGCTAGGGAATCTGAAGTGTTATCGCTATTTGCTACAATTATAAACAAGTATGTTTTACAGAGTATCTTTGTTTTGTTTGCTGCATATTCTGGTACATGAGAAATATCTAATATTTCCTTTTTTTTAGGGTCAAGATCAACTTGCTTTTGGTGTAACTCTAAGAGAGTTAATATTTTTTAAATTGAATGGTGGAGGTTCCACATTGATGAATCAAGCCATTGAATGTGCTTTACCATATCTAAACTTCTTATACATAAAAAATCATATGATTTGGAGACCCTTAGCCTATGTATCAAGTGGTCAAGAATTGGATAGTTTAAATAATGTCAATTTTTGGACATTTGATGCATAGGGTAGGGGTCTCCAAGTTACATGATTTTTGATTGTATAATTTGTTTAGAGATAGTGGATCACATCTAATAGCTCAAATCATCAACATGAAACCCCCATCGTCCAATTAAAAAGGATGTGACTCTCTTAGAGTTTCATTAGGTGTAACTTAAACCAGATCCTATTACTTATTCTTATTTGGTTGCCCTGTTTGCATAGAGTTGACTCAGGAGCGGGTTCTAAAAGAATGTAAATCAGAAAGAAGCTGATTTCCTCTTAACATAAAACTCTGACCTCTTCTTTTTGGCTATTAAATTATTCAAAAAATTGGATAAATTGTTCTCTTTTCATTATTAGGATAGATTGACATAGCGTCCAACTTGTATGTCCACATTCACACATTTAATTTGTGTTAACAGAGATTACTTCTTTAAACCAAAACCAGATGTTACATTTTGTACTTAAACCTTTTATATTTTATATTGAAAAAACTGTTTTCAATTTTCATTGGAGGAATTAGTTGAACTGGTTTCTTGTTAGGCTGACCATTGTGGCAAAATGAGAGTGCTGGTGCTGTCTGGTGATTTAGCTTCCTGACTTCATTTCACTCTAAAAACTCACAAATTCAGAGATCTATTGAGCACTTCAGGCAAACTCCCAGACTACCATATATCCCAATGTAATTGGCTATAGGAGTCTTTTATTCAGAGGGTATCCACACTATGGCTTTCTGATGCTAATTGTACTGAAAAATGGGTCTTGTAATAACTCAAAGACTCCAAATTTTGATAAGTAACTAGAAGTTGCAAGCAACTAAAAAAATCAATGTTTTGTTCAGGAATTTCATTGACCTTGTGATTTTTTTTGGGGATATGTATATATACATGCACATATAGAAGAAAGGATGGAGTTGGAGATGTCACTAACAGAATCTCCAATCAAGGTTTTAAATTTAGTGGGATGGGGCCATTATAATTTTTTCATGGAATGGGATGCGCCATCATCCCGATCCATCTCAACATTTCAGACAGGGCATGTCGCAAAACATGCTGTTTGGGATGCTTGAACAATATGTTGGATGGTCTTATCTTGACACTTGGGATGGCAACCCATCCCGGCATCCAACGAAACGTCTTATCGGGACTTGAAACCTTGTGTCCAATTACATATTTGAAGCTCAAGTCCTAGATTATTGAGACTCTAGTACCTTAAAAATACAGGCATAGTGAAGTTGAGACTCCCTTAACCAATCCTAATCCAAACCATCAGATTATAACAATGTCTGAAGCTCGAGTCCTGTATTATCGGGAATCTAGTACCTTAAAAATACGTGTATAGTGAACTTGAGAGTTCTATAACTTTATCCATTCACTAAAGTGGCCACTTGAAGATTTTAAAATAATAGATAAAAGGTATCACATGCTAAATCCATGTGTGTCACAGGCTGGCACCAAATGTGACTTTGCCCATGCCAAGGCTCATTTAAAATATAGGGAACCGTGCTGGTCTTTATATGTTCATGCTAGTCTCTATTAATTGGCTTAAGCTCACATGCATTGGCATGGAATGGAATGGATATGAGCATGCACAATGAAATGGCACTGCTTTCTTGTAGCACTGCACTTGTATTTTGTGAGAATGATATGAACTGGAACAAACTTAACTACTATCCTACAAAATGTAATAATATAATCAACTGAAAATTGAGTTCTTGTTTTCCAAACTTCAACTCCTATCATGACTCTTATCAGTGAAGCTATATGGAGGCTGGTCCCCACATTGGGTTGTGCTTCCAGCTAGGGCTTTGTGATTCTTGGATTAACTCAACCTCGTTCTAGATCATTAAAATGTACGTACGTACGTTTGTATGTAAAATCTTCCTAACTTCACCGTTATAACAAATTCGATATAGAAAATATAAAATAAATAATATCTAGAATTTAATTTAGTTGCATCACTTCCATGCTTATGTAAATTTTGTGCCATCATTCTTTAAGAGATGTCACCATAAATTGAATGATAAAGGATGGACTTATTGTTTTGTTGGATTTGTGTGACATTCTCTAATTGTCAGTGGACTTAAAGCTTCCCTGCACGTTGCCTTTTTTTTTGTTTAACTTTGCTGGTGACCCATTGTATGCCATAATAGTTATTTATATTTCTCACTCTTTCTTGTTAGATATAAAAGTCTAATGATGGAAGATGTCCCCTGTATATTTGAAGCAGTTTTTCAATGTACTCTTGAGGTGAGAGTTAACAGATCAAGATAGATATGTCTCTTTGTTGTCTAGGTTTTTATCAAATAATGTTTCAAGTTTCCATCTTTTTCACAGATGATCACAAAAAATTTTGAAGATTATCCTGAGCATCGTCTCAAGTTCTTTTCTTTATTACGTGCAATTGCTGCATATTGTTTTCTTGCTTTGATCCGGTTATCAAGCCAGGTTGGGATCCATATTTTCTTAAGTAGCTTCCTACAAGTGCCCATGCATGTTTTGGATACAATTCTTATTAGTTGCCTGTGTTGTCCACTATATACTCTTGCTTGATGCAGCAATTGAAGCTTGTCATGGATTCTATCAGCTGGGCTTTCCGGCACACTGAAAGGAATATTGCTGAGACTGGGCTTAATCTTTTATTGGAAATGCTGAATAATTTTCAGGTTTGATTCATTTCCACCTGTTTTGGTTGTCCATCCGTTTGCTGAATGTAGTTAACTGACCTTGTGTATATGGTGTACTGACAGGTTTCTGAGTTTTGTAATCAATTTCACAGGACTTACTTCTTAACAATTGAGCAAGAAATATTTGCTGTCTTGACGGACACATTTCACAAACCTGGTTTCAAGCTGCATGTTTTAATTCTTCAACATTTGTTTTGCCTGGTATTTAGTGGACTATGTTTTGCAGCTTCTTATCTCACTGTTTTGCATTAACATAATCCATTGTTTCCATTCCAGTTAGATTCTAGTTCATTGACAGAGCCCTTGTGGGATGCTTCGACTGTTCCTATTCCATACCCCAGTAATACGGTATTCGTTCGTGATTCCACCATAAAACTACTAGGGACATCTTTCCCAAATATGACACTGGCAGAGGTAACAGATCCAAGCTCTATTTTTTATTACTCTGTTCTATTTTAGTGACGTTATCTGAATATTAGGTTTTCTGCAGGTGACTTGGTTTGTTGATGGGCTGTTTGAGTGGAGGAACAATCTGCATATATTTAAAAATCACATCCGAGACTTTCTTATACAATCCAAAGAATTTTCAGCTCAGGTAATGTGGTGACTAATGATGCTATATGCTTATCTTGCACTGTTCAAGTTTGCAGTAGGTGTGCCGTTCCCTTGTCTGTTTGGGTGCTGGCATCCCTTATGGCTTAACCGTCCCAAACCTGAACAGAGGAAAACATGGAGGTCTTTATCAAACAATTTACTAAATATTTTGAGTACAATCTGTTATGCATAAAGGATCATGCATCTGACATTTTTGTGTTTCATTTGCTGATTCTTTTTATGATGATTAAAAATGTGTGGTTTGAAATTTAGTTATCTATTTTGGTTGTGTAGATTCTTGGATTTAGAATATTAAATATCTTTATATTTAGTAAATACATCTGCAAGTAATGGGCGGACTAATTGGTTAGATGAGGAATAATCAGAATAATTATTCAAAGTGATAAAAGAGAGCTAAGATTGTTTATAATACAGATGACCTTCCATTTGCATCCACTGTTTGAAACTCTTAAAAAGTTTTATGAGGTACCTTCTATTTTGACCTTCCAAAAGCTTGTCATTATTTTTAACCTTTACTTAAAATGAAAATTTAGAAAACTGCAACTTGCTTTGGGCCATATATGTTTTACCAATTACTTGTCCGGTCGTTAGTTCAAATCTGGTAAAGTATTACTAGATCCTAATAGGAGCATGTACATATTTGCAAGGGTGAAATTAGAAATTTTCCTTTGTGGTGTCCAAGGAGTGTATTATTGTTTAAAGACTACTTTTTTTATAAAAAAAATATTGTTGTTGTGCATATCTGTATGTGTGCTTTATGCACACGGATGCATGCACATGTCTGTATTCATGTTATCTACTATCTATTTTTTTTATCACTTGATGCATGGCTTTGGATCTTTAAGTCACATGATTTTTTGGTTTGGAAGTATTTTAGAGGTAGTAGATCACATCCAACAGCTCGATCTTTGATTTGAAATCCTTATTATCTTTGTCCAATTTAAACTTGAGTAGATCCAAGTGAAGATTCACTTGAGTGTAGCCAAGTCAAGATATGGGACCTATCATCCAATCTGGACTTGATTGGATAGTAAAGATTTACTTGAGTGTAGCCATTTTAAGTGCTCTCTCTCTCTCTCTCTCTCTCTCTCTCTCTTTCTCTCTCTCTCTCTCCATGTGTATGTGTGCGTGCACACATGCGCTTGCTGTCTTTAACCTCTTTCTCTCTCTATAGTATGTATGCTTGTACATGGGTAGGTGCAAGCATGCGAGCGTGTGCATGTGTGTGCTGAGGTTGAATGCAAAATAGATATGGGAGAGTGGCTGAGATTGAGGAGAATTGAAGGTGTCTCTATGCATAACACTGGGATTTATGGGGAGATTGCTAGGTTTGAAGTGCTTTTTATGATAGAATTTAAGGCAACTAAATTATATTTTATTATTTGCTATTAGGGGTGGTAATTTTGAACACGATTCGTGAACATGATTTGAACCCGACATGAAGTTTGCAGGTTTGGATTGAGCATAAACGGGTTTGGGTCAAAGTCGGATCGACCTATTAGACACGATTAATAAACAAGTCGGGTCTCAGGTTGACTCACTAACCTGAAATTGACTCGCAATTGATTTGATTATTAAATGGATCAATTTGGGACTCAACCTACCAATCCGGACATGATCTGCCAGGACTATTTATCCAAGTTGATATTACCCTTTATGGAATTATTTTTTTATCATCATATAGAATTCAAGAGTTTGATGGAAATAGATTGGAGACAATTAAAATTACGCTGGAAGGATATGTCATCACAATTCATAACTCAAAATCCTAACCCTCAAAACTAAAAATGTAATAGATAATGCATGTATACACAGGTCTTAAACAGGTTATACGGGTTATGTGTTACATGGGTCTTGCATTCGTGTCAACCTTAACACAACTTGATTATTAAATGGGGTTACACAAGTGGTGTAGTGTAACCCACGTAATACATAGGTCGGGTTCGGGTTTAGATTTCTAACCTGATTTATAAATGGGTTGGGTTTGGGTTGACTCATTTATTATTATACTTTGAAGTTGATCCGATCTGTTTATGATCCGTTGATACGATTTGCTACCCCTATTTGATATGTAGCTGTTATTGCAAACCAGCCATTATTATTTACTGAAACTTTCTCTTGAAGAAGCAAGGGGTTGAAGATAGCTGGCCAGATGGTCTGCATTAAGAGGATGGTGGTTGATAATCGGACATAAAATTGTTAATTTTACTGCTTTGGCAAACTACAATCATTTTTTCCCCTTTAGATCTAGATCAACTCCTCAAGAGTTAAATATAGCTTTGCTTGTTGACAGCTTAGGCCGGTTTAAAGTTTGACTGCGGCTGTGCGGATTTTTCACTTTGATGTTCTTGAGGATGATGCTTATTAGTTATGCTGATAGGCAGAAAACAAAATTTTGCCAGCTCAGTTGATGTTCAATATGGCCTTGCTTGGCCTTGCACGCTGTTTTTGTGATTTGTGCTTATTTTCATGGCCCTGCATGCTTCATTCTACTTTGCATGTCTTTTTCTTCCCTTGGTGCCTCGCCTTGAAATGCTTGAGAGCCTTGAATGGAAGTGTCTTGCACTTGGAATGGTTATTGTTGGAATTCTCCAATGACATCCACATACAGATAATATATTTCCATGAAATGTTTTAATTGAAGAATCAACAAGCATGTTGGGTAGGGAGATATAAAACTCAGCTTTGACCATGTAGCTCTGTCTAATGCTATCTACCTTCACATGCAGGACAACAAAGATCTTTATGCAGATGAAGCAGCTGCCCAAAGAGAGAGGGAACGGCAACGTATGCTTAGCATTCCAGGCCTCATTGCCCCTAGTGAGTTGCAAGACGAGATGGTGGATTCATAGTGTTGATGCGTGGCTGTGATATTTCTAGTGTCTTCAATCTCTAAACGGTGCTTTAAATAATTTTGCCAAATTCTCCGTCAAGTGGATTGGAGAACCCCCCAATTTTCTTTTTCCGATATTTTTTATATGGTCGGATGAAGGAAGAAGAGACACTCGTCTACACTCTTCAAGCTGCTGGTGGATACTTGGAGATCGGTGTTGATGCCAGTTGAAGTAGCAGCAGCTTTTATGCAAGCTAATATTTTTCAAATGTAGGGTTTAAATTTTTGTTTCCAGTTATTGGCGTGGAAATGATTGTTTTTACTTTGCCTATTGAGGGTTGTTCAAGTGGCTTGTGTATTTTAACATTTTCAGGCTTGTTAACTGCCTGTGTCTTACTGAGTGGTGGTCCATCTTTGTTTTGATTCCACAGCGCAACTGTGTTTTTTTTTTTTTTTTAATAATAATAAATTTCGCTAGCTGTGATAAACAAACATCTAATCATGGAATAGGTTGTAACAAGTAGTTTTTGTGCTCTCTCTTTTGTTCCATGGTTTTGCTTTTCTATTGGCTGTGGCAAGGGGATTAGAAACAAAGGTGCACAGTAATAATATTGGTTTGTGGGATGCAAGAGAATCTGGAATGTTTTGTGATACGAGCAACAGGACAAATTCTGGAAGCGGGTTTGTAATGTGGTTTGAACCATTTAAAAGTTGAGGAATATGGGAATGTAATTAATGGTCAGATTTTGTTAAAAGTTTATGAAGGAAGCTTGATAAATGTGTTTGAATTCTTTCATCCGTGCTTGGAAATCCTGTGAATGTAGTGGAAAGTAGAACTTACGCAAGGCTTATCTGAGGTACGGTCCTTAAGCCACGATTTGAACTTAAGATTTTGATTCTCTTTTCCTTTTAATTCTGGAAGAAGATAAAGTTACTGGTTTTAATAAACATTCAACAAAGGCCTCATATCCAACGAGTAAATCGCAGGTTGCTGCCCATCATTCATTGTGTCAGATTATCCTTTTGTTTGTCATCTTGTCAATTTATGTAACATTGAACTTAGCTTGTAATCCAGAGCCTTCTAGAGGACTAAAAGGAGATTGACCATCCTGAAATCTGGAGATAATATAAATACCTGTTATTTTGTTGTTTATAAACCACGTAAACCAACTGGAAATAAGAAAATTTTTTGAATAGGTATTATATGATCCAATCTTATCTATTATAAAATTCAATTTGGCAAAATTTTTACGCTTCCTCTTGGCCTGTCTCAGTTATCCAGTCAACGTAAAAATCTCAGTGAAGAATGCATTTATTCTATCATAAGTGAACATTTTCATTTTATCATAAATCTCATTTGGGCTCCATCTGGAACACTAGTTATAGTGAAATTCATTTTTAAATTAATTCTAAAAATTGAATTCAGTGTTTCATTTTTCTAAATTATCCTTATTCAATAATTAAATAGAAATAATGATTTGAGAATTGTTATGTTAATTGTATTCATAAATAACATTTAATTATACAAATCATAATTATATTGAATTATAACTTGATATAATTATATTAAATTAAAATTAATAACAATGACCTATTAAATAACATAATTAAATATAAATATGATTATAATTTAATAATTATAACAATATAATTGTTTAATTATTATAATAATCATTGTTATAATATAATAACAATAAATTATTAATTCATAATATTATGATTATATTATTAAAATAATGATATTTTATTATTGATTATAATATAACTAATTATATTATTATTATAAATCATAAGGAATAATTATAATCTCGATATTTTTTTTTTGAAGGGAGAGGTTTGCAACTTAAACCCTAAAATTAATAAAAAATCAAAATGAACCTTGAAGTTTATAAAACAATACACATAAAGCCCTTCGCCTATTTAGACCTATAATTTAATTATTTTGGTTGTAAAAGAAAAGCCATTATTTATCTGAGTTGAGCTAAGAGAAGAGCGTATTTTTATGTTTTGTCCTAAAATCACCATTGCTTATCCAATTGAAAGCCCTGTGCTCTTCGATTGAGAATTGAGACAATGGAGCGTTCAGTTGGAGAGGGCATGGTAGAAAATGATGATTTGGTAGATGACACCACATGATGCATCTATGGAGAAAGGGCTTGATTAAGAATCTCTTGGATACCCTCAAACCTAGCTAGGATATTTCTTGGTTATCCAATATATAAGGCAATATTCCTATCTTCCTCTTCGGTTGATTTCTTGAAATGATTTTTGTTATTGCATAATGAAATAGCCTAATTTTTTTGGCTTATAGATCGGTGATGTTTGTAGAATTTTCTTTTAATTCGATTCTTTTACTTGTGCCCATTGCAGATAAGTTGTGCCAAGACTTGTTGATTAAAGAGCTTGATTACAGAAGTACATTGAAATGTATCATATGATAGAGAAGTGGCTTTTCCATTTTCTAATTGCATCAATTGTGTTGAACATTTTGTTTATAATGGAGAAGTTGTAACTTTTGATGGGAAAGTTTTAACTAATGCTGTTGTATAATGTTTTTCATGAGCATTAGCCCTTTATGGTCAGAATTTTAAGAGAGTATCAGTTTTTCATATTTTATGTTCTATAATGACTAAGCCTTTATAACGAAAACTAAGTGGAGTTAGCAATTTTATATCCTTTTCTATTTTTAATTTGTTTTCTATTTTTATGCTTACTTCAAAAATGAATTGATATAATAACAATGTGACATAACATCTACTTTGCTCAATGGTTGAACAATAATTCAGTTTTGTTTTCTATTTTTCTGCTAGTTGAATGAATAAACAAATATTCAATGCAATATGAATGTGATAGTTACACCAAACGATCTAATCAAGGTGACTGTGCAACTATGAGTAGATATCATTATTCTTCAAAGCCATTTCATTGTGGGCTGAAAATTAGATGATCTATGGAGTAGTGTACCTGGCTACTCAAAACTATCAATACACAAAATCTCAAATAAATTCACATAATCTTAAGCAAATCTCAGATGGTGGGGCATAATAAGCATTTCTCTAAATTACAAAGTACTTGTGAATGATAAAATCTAAGAAGCATTTCATGACTATTAAATTACACAATATAAAATACTCCACTATGGAGTATATAATATAAATCTTACATTGTCAAGTGTCAATTACATAGCATAAATAACACCAAATAGTTTGCTGCCAATCACACAAAAAGTGTCAACAAAAACTACCAAGATACTGTCAAGCAGTTAGCACAAAAGGCAATCTTCCAATCAAATCAATCCAAGCAGCTAGCACATTATTAGGTACACTGAACATAAAAAAAATTGACACAGCTCTAACACAAACTGTCACAAACTACACAAAAATCACAATTGACAAACCATACAAAATGTCTAAAAGTGAGTATCAATAGCAATTGTCCATAAAATGCCCTAAATGATTGTCTACACACTGCATAAAAAACACGATACAATTCAATCTTGCTTAGGTCCACATAGTGCCTTTCCTTTTTAGGATATGGTGTCCTCTTTCTGTTTATTTTAGCACCACTTTGTTATTGGGTCACTCAAGTAGCTGCCACTATACCAATCCCTCTTGAATCTCTTTCCGGCTCATCTATGCTAATACCTCTACTAGACCCTTGTAGTGTGGTATAAAAATAAGTGAAACATGAAAATAAGTTAGTAACTTTAACTTTAAAATTGTTTGACTATTGCTCTATTTGACTATCATGAATTAAATGATAGTAGCTGAGAAACATCAACTAATTAATCAGAAACAACAATAAATTGCAAAGAAAGCTTCTTTATTAACTATTATCAGTAGTTGAAAGAAGTAATACCTTTCTTTAACTAGAAGACATTAGAAGCTATTTTGAACCCCATTAATATCTTAGTCTTTTTTTGAACCTATAATGAGTTAAATTCAACATGCAAGACACTAACCTAGTAAATCATTAAAAACTATATATGTCCAGTGGTAATAACAAAGGGGACACTTATATATAGTTTCAATTTTTTATGGCATGCCTTTTTACTCTTAATTGGTCCCTTATGTGTCTTGTAATTGCGCCCATAAGAACCACATTTACTACACCTTAAACGTGTATTTTTCCTTTTTAATTTGTATAGGTTTTGTGGCTCTTCAAGCTCTCTAATTCTTTATTTTTCAGGCCTACCATTGTATCTTCTCAAGACTTGGGGTATAATAGAATTGAGGCCAGTTTTAGGCCACATGCCTTAAACATTTATGGGATTTAGAAGGTATGAGCATGTGAACAAGTAGGTTTCGACATAATATATTATATCAACGTAGTCTTCTAGCCTCTCCTTTTAATAAAAGATTATTATCACTGCATGCATATAAGGGTTTCCATAAATGTCTTATTTATAATATATACATGTCGTCTTATCTAGATCAACCACAAACTTGGTTTGCCATGAGTGACCTCAAATCTGTCAGCCGTTGACCAAGTTGGTGTCTAACCCTTGAATGCATTTTTCATCTTCTCTAATTTTCTTTATTTTTGGGATATATATCTCCTTTATACATTGTTATATTGTCTCTATTCTCATGAAGTATAACCATTAGCTTTCTTCTAATTGTCTTTAGCATGATTAGGATTAGCTGGTTTTTGGCCTCTGCTATGGAAGCACTGAATGACTCACTTATATTATTTAGAAGTTTATCATACTTAGTATAGAGTTAAATGCATGTCAACTCTAATAAACTTTGTCCAAACCCATCAACTAACTATGCGTCCTTTTGCAGTCAACATAAGTAGTTGCCCTATTTGCTACCCACATTTTATCTTTTAGCCACTTGCTTTTAAATTTCTTGTTGAAGCTTGTATATAAGTGCTTTAAACAGAATTTATGATGTACCCTAGAGCAAACCACAATAAGATTTGGAATCAATCCCTATAGTATACATAAATTAAGACATCATCATATATATTATGCAATAGCTTAGAATTAAAATAGTATTAAAAAAATAGTTAGTGGACTACCTTTTATTGATTACTTGTAAAAGTCCATCCATGTCTATCAATAGAACCTACGTCTTTAAGAAAATTCATGAGAAACGTAGTCCAATTGTCCTTATATTCGAGCTCTACAACAACATATGCAAAAGGATACATTCCATTATTCCCATCATAATTAGCAATAGCCAAAAGTTGACCTTGCCCATGTCCTTTAAGATAATAATCATTAAGACTAATCAACCCTCTACAATCATATAAAAATCTATTCTTTAGATGCCCCAAGCATTCATTCTTTAGAGGCAACTCATCAAGTAAGAGAAGAGGGTTTGCTCCACCAAAAAAAAGATCTATTTGAAAGAATTTTACTTACGAGAAAAAGAGAGGGATACACAGGACACTGCTTAGAAGAACTCTTCTTGCAATACAAGAAAAAAAGGTCTGTTTCGCTAGAGAGCTGATTTACCTAAAATAACTCTACTTGAAAGAAAGAGAGAGTGGATACATAAAAGATCTTTGAGAAGAACTCTCCCCATCAAGCAAGCGAAGGAGTCTACTTCATTAGAAAGCTAACCTGCCTAAAAAAATTCTGCTTGAAAGAAAGAGAAAATGGATCCACAAAAAACTGCTTAGGACTCTCCTTGCTTAGCAAGAGAAGGGGTTTGCTTTGCTAAAGAGCAGAGTTGCCTAAAAGAACTCTACTTGAGAGAAAAAGAAAGTGGATTCATAGAAGAACATTCAAAAAACTTTACTCGAAAGAAAAAAAAGGTAGATATGTAGAAAAAGCTACTCAGGAAAAACTTTTTTTTTGTCAACCAAGAGAAGGGCTTCCACTCTACTAAAATGTTAATCTACCTATAACTCTACTCGAAAGAAAGAGAAAGTGGATCTACAGAAGACTGCTTAGAAGCTCTTTTTGCTGAGCAAGAGAAGATGATCTACTTTGCAAGAGAGCTAACATACTTGAAAGAACTCTACTCAGGAAAAAGAAAGAGAGTAGATCTATAGACGAACGCTCAAAAAAAATTTTCTTGTTAAGCAAGAGAAGGAGCCTGCATCTTTAGAGAGCTGATTTCCTTGCAAAAACTTTACTTAGAAGAAAGAGAGCAGATACGTAGAGGAAGTTGCTCAAGAAGAATTATCTTTGCTAAGCAAGAGAAAGAGACCCGCTCTGCTAGAGAGCGGGTTTCTTAGAAGAGCTCTACAAAAGAAAGTGGGAAAACTAAATGAGCTACTTAAAAAAAAAAAAAAAAAAAAAACTCCTCTTAACAAGCATTGAAGGAGATTAGCTTAGGACTACTCAAAGGAACTCTATGCAAAAATAGAGTAGGAGTATTATATCACTCTTAGAGAAGAACCCTCCTCATAAAAGAAGGATCAAGGAACTACTCTTGAAGGCTCATGCAACTTGGGAGAAGTCCCCTTCAAGCAGGAAAGCAAATTAAAAGGGAAGAATTGGTTTGACCTACAAATCCGATTCAAAAGGCCATGCTTCCCATGAAAGTGACTCTTTCAAAAGGGGACCCAACAGAAGCAAAGCACTAGATATGCAAGAAATAAAGAAAAGATGCAACTCAATTATTTATATAAGAAAAGAAGTAAGCTAATTGTACTAAGGAAAGAAGGCATTTGATTCATTGAGCCATAAAACAAAAAGGAGAAGAATAAAAAGAAAAAGAAAGAGCTTCTCCACATGCAAAAAGGCACAAGGAAATAAAAATAAATACATGCCACAACTAAAAAAAGAATAGAAAAGATAAAGTAGGGGACATTTGCCACTAGGAGGCCACGTGACAAAAGGAGCACTTCAGATGAAACCCAAGCTAGGAGGCATCGTAGGTCTCCTGAAAAGCTGTGGGCCTCCTCTTC
This sequence comes from Metroxylon sagu, assembly GCA_017589505.3. Taxonomy (NCBI): domain Eukaryota; kingdom Viridiplantae; phylum Streptophyta; class Magnoliopsida; order Arecales; family Arecaceae; genus Metroxylon; species Metroxylon sagu. The sequence goes on from JACVBY030000667.1 coordinate 5,037,150, forward strand.
TTCCTCCACATATTCATCTAGAGAGATGACTATGATTGGACATATATTGGCCTTCGTTGATGACTCGGCCCTAGTTGAGGTCAATGAAGCAACCAAAACTACAAGTGGTGATTTTTCTTTAGGTTACTTGGTGGCCACGATGACTTCAACCACAGGAGTAGCACCCTCTTTCATCGAGCTAGCCTAGATGATCGATAGGTCCATGTCTATGGCTATCTCTACTATTTGAACCTTCTCTGTAGAGTTGAAGGACAAGAAGTTGAGATCTGGATAGATCTTCGTCATATCGCTCTATCACATCATATAAAAAGCTTCGAGGAGCAATTCATAAGGATGGACATAAGCTCCTTTGATACCTTAAACTCTAATGCCCTCTTCATGCTCCTTTCAATAAAAAGTTGGCACTCCTCAACTAAAGCTGCCTCTACATGGGTCTCCATCACCTTAACTTTGGTGGCCTATGCTTTTACCTCCAATCCGACGAACTTAGCTTCCACCATAGTTACCCTTGCTTCAACCCTCGCTACCTTGGCTTTTACTTCTGCCAACTTCATTGTAAGCTCTCGTCTTAGTCTTCAGTCTCTTCATCTCCACCATTGATGCTATCTTGGCACTCTTGGCCTTCCACCAAAATTCCTCAAGCTTCTTCCTCATCTCTTTGGCTTGCAATAAGGAAGCTTCTACTTGACAATTTCTGCTTGAAGAGAGTAAGCATGCATTTGATGGAAAGCACATAGGTAGGAAAACCCTACCATCACAACAAGACGCTACTGTCATGAGACAAACCCTGACACTAGAATCAAAGCTCATCTATAAGTAGAACCCTTACTTGAAGATGAGGAGATTCTTTTCTTATTCTTTTTCCTCTTTTTCTCTCTCTCTCTCCTCTAGATCTTACTCGACTGTAAGCTTCATAAACTCTACACTATTTCTGTCTTCTCGAAATTGGAAGGTTAGAAGGTTCGTTGTTAACCTTTTTAACTCTTTTCTCACTGACTTGCGCATTGGAGGGCGTTAGCTAGGTAACCTCTAATATCCCTTACGCTCTCCTTTTGTTTTCATAAGAGTATCAGACTTAGAATAGAGCCCTCCTTTATAAGACCAAACAAATCAAGCTCTACCTCAACCTCCTTTCATCATTTCTGTTGGTGACTCTTTCAACGGTGTCAAGGAGATCAGGCTCCACTTTAGCTCCCATATTGGTGCTCAAGATCCTTCAGCCGAATTTTGACACCATTAATATCATATAATTACACCTAATAATATTATAATATAATATTCAATAATATTAATATTATATATAATAATAATATTTTATTAATTATTATTTTATATAATGTTTAATAATATTATGAGGTAGACATCGAATGTAGCAAAGTCTGAATCTGATCTTCTCCCCCACCTTTAGATTCATACAGTTTACGAATCTCAAAAATAAAAAAAGTGAAAAAGATAGGATGACTGTGTGCTTTATGTGGATTAAAGGGTGAAGAAGATGACAAGATTATAATATCATTACATTTAAATGTAGTCAAGTCTACCTCATAATATTATAATAATTATGAATATAATAATTAAATTTATTTTTTAAGATAAAAAATAAATAAATTATATTTTTATTTAAATATTATTTAGATAATGCTTGCTTCAATCAAAAAATAAATAAATAAATAAATAAATTTTCGAATAACTCGGTTGTCTTTCAAACAAACGAGATCTTATAAAAATTATGGAAGGGATGCTTGAGTTTGGCGGACTCACTGGAAACCTTCTGCGCCCAACTGCACTCGCTGCTCTCCAAGCCGCTGCGAAAAGGCCCTATCTTTCTACGGGACGAGACGAGCATTCACTCGTCTCCATTCTCGTTGGCCTCCGTTCTCCGACCAGGACAAGGACAAAGATTAGAGATACAAATCGTGGGTCATCGTCAGATCTGCATCTATTTTGATGTTAGTATATCTTTCGATCTATTTATCAACCTCGCTTTCTTGCCTCTTGTTTCTTCTTTCCAGTAGATTTTTCCGTTCTTTCTTCCTGAAACTTGATTATATCGTTAAACTATTGCTGAAATACCTGCATTGAATCGGGGAAACCAAAAAATATTTCACCTTTGATCGATTATGAATAGTAGGAATCCATCAGTTTATGCAAGTTTTAATCTTGGCACTGTTAGTTTCTCTAATTGAAGGAGGGTAATCACCGGATTTAATTGATTCATATTTAGAGATAATTTACAGGATGAATCGAATCCTAGGGGTTCGTTAAGATTGTTCTAGGGTTATGACATCTTTTGGAGCCTGCCTTTTCTTTTTCCTCTGTTTTATTTCTTTTGTAAATCGAGGGTTTCAAATGTGGTTTGCAGATTTTGTGGGTTTTCCAAAAGAAATTCGAGGGCTATCAATTTAAGCTGGGAGATCTTCACTTGGAGAGCGATTCACCGATTCTAGTGTTCACGAGTTGGAAACTTTGTAGTTCCTTCCCCCCTTCTGAAAAAGGTTTGCTGCCATGGAGATGCATCTCAAAGACCTGTTCGCCCGTTTCCAAGAGCAGTTTGGCTCCGGCCCGGGCCTCGGCCCAAGCTTCGGGACCTGCCTCCTAAAGGTCGAAGGGATCGCTCCGGCGTTTATCAAATCCCTCTTCCGCGCCGCTGCCGCTCTTTACCGCACCGACCCATGGAAGCGGCTGCGACCTGGCCATCTATTCGATATCCGAATTGGCAAGGACACCGACTGGTCCAACAAGAAGCAACCATTCCCTTGTGCCCAGTTTATTGGTGGGGATGGAGGAGACCTCGGCTTCCACTTGTTCAGATCCGAGCAAGATGCTCAGAAGATGACAGGCGTAAGGGAGACGAATTTGGTCCCCAATGTGGAGCTCCTGAGGGTCATCTTTGAACCAGAGTCCCTGATGTACCCCATCAACAAGAGGATGGTTCGGTCCTTATCACTGGAGGCCTCCGGACCTGATCGGTTTCCTGTCATTGATGTCGCTTGGTGCACTTCAACAGGTGGGCTGCGGTTTCGCAACCCCACGCCCGAGGAGCTCCGCTATGTCTATGCTTTCATGAAGGCTATTGCCCTTGTGCATCCATTGCTTGAGTTGGCAAACAATGGAGTGGCAAAAAGAGGAAGGTTGGTTAGCTTCGAGCCCTTTATTGAGACAGTTGATGTGCAGTGGCCTCCTGAAATCGCCAAGGGTGGGGACCTTGTAGCAGTTACGATCTCGCATCCACCTGGTCAAGTTTATGTGGAGAAGAAGATTGTTGCAACTCCACCAAAGTATGCTGAACCACCAGAGGAAGAGCATCCACCAGTGGAAGCATTGACTAATTGGACTGCTTTTAGAAAGTGTGCAATGTGTGAAAAGGAAGTCCTTGGAGATCAGTCTCTGTTCTGTGGCCGGTGTCATGCAGTGGTTTATTGTGGCCCAGTATGCCAGAAGCAGCATTGGAAGGAAACTCATAAGAGTATGTGTGGACTTTACCAAGCAATGATGGAAAGAGAGGAAGAGTTGGCCATGAAGATATTTATTTTCCCTTGCTTTGTCGATCACCCCTGTAAATGGCTTGAGTCAATGGGTCTCCATCAGAAGGGGATGTGGAGAAGGAAGTGTAGCTGCTATTCTCATTGCCCATTTGGTCTTCTCCCTTCAAAGGCCAGTAGAATCTGTGATTCATGGGGAGGTTTGAGTGATGGAGAGTATCCTCCTGATTCTGCTCTCCCAAACTATTTGAATGGAGCTTCCAACCCGATCTTTCTATCAGGTTGGTCTGAGTACTACAATCTCCGCTCCCTCCCAATGACAAGCCCAGTTGCTGCCATATTGTCTCATCCTTTAACAGTTTATCACATACTAACTGCACTTGTTATAAGCTCCAAGAACCGACTTATTAAGGGGAAAGAAGTGATTGTGCATTACCTTGGCCCTGCAGGGGAGCTAGATTGGATGCCTGCTTTCACAGAGATCAGCCATTTGCTCTATGGGTCAGGTAACATACAGATAGTCATGATTGGGCCAGATGTTCCAAGTAATCTATTAGGGACTGTGTCAGGAATCAGTGGTAAGTTGAGAGTGAACTTGGTGAGGGGCATCTACCAGGAACAGGCCTCTTACCTTTCCTCACCTCATGCTGTAATTGCCCTAAACTGTGGGTTGGAGAACTATGGGAGCTGGGGTGGTGCCCTTGAGTTGATTAAGTCCATGAATGTGCCAGCTTTCTTCACAGAAAGGTCTGAAATCTCATGCGCAAATGCTAAGCAGGTTCTTCGAGGGGCTGGGTTGCATGTTACTCACCCTGTGACACCAAACCCTTTTCGTTCACCGCTGCGAGATCAGATACCTTCCAGTAATCTGCCCTCATTCAGCAATGGTTTTGTGCTCGGGGTGAATACATGAAAAGCAATCCATGACACAGTAAGGTCCTTCAGAGTGTCTTCATAATTCACTTAATTTGTCTACTTGTTTGATCCTCAATACTAAGAATCAGTTTGAAGTTGGAGAGTCAAGGAACCAACCTTTCTTTATGCTTTCATGTCTAATTTGTGAGGTTTTAGACTACTCAGATTTTGTACTATTGATAATTGATATTTGGTTATCATGAACCCATTCTCATAATCTATGCACATTTTGTTTACCTTTCTGGCTATCAACAAATGATTACTGCTCTTGATGTAGATTGTATCACCTTAAAATTTGTATCGGTCAGCTTGCATGGTGCATCATGAAAGCTAGTTGAATTCATCTGAACATGAAATTTGGATCCAGAGAAATCTGGTTTTATGATGCCTACCATGTTGGTCTGTCATTGACATCTAACTTACGCAAGACATCAATGCTTTTAGCAATGAAAATTTCTTCTGAAAACAGTGGGGGAATTGTTGAGTAAATCACTTTCTTTGGGTGCTTATTATATATGATTAGAGATCCTATGAGGTTGTCTGAGTTTGTTTAAACCGGGCAGTAGTCTGGTGGTCGCATTACCCATCCTTTTGACCAAAGTTTGAAAATTTGGTGGTCCAAACTTTTAAACCTGGGTGTAATTTGTTCCAAGAATTTGAGCAGAATAATTCCATTGGATGGATCTTCTTCTTCTTTCCCAAAGAAAGGAGAAAAAGAAAACAAATTATTATGTAAAACATTTAAAGCCTGAGAAAATCTCGCGAAGTTTAGTGGGATGAGCCTGAGGGAGAAGGAAGAGAGAGTGCGCTAGCTGGAGGGAGGGGCAAGGGGATTGTGGGGTTCAATTTCCTGAGATGAAAAAGAAAAGTTGAGTTTTTTTTTTTAATTTTTCCATCCTGCTTGAATTGGGCTGTGACCCACTTTCTCCCTTCTCCCGTTCCCTCACATCGCGCTGCACCGTCCCTCCATCCATCCCACCGATCCAGCGGGATGTTGGCAAACCAAGCTTTCAACTCCCTTCTTTCTTGCTAGGTGATTTTTTTTTTTTTTTTTCTTGTTCTCTTTCTAGATAAGGAGGAGAAAATAGTGTCTGACGTTTTATTAAGATAATGAAAGGGATGAAAGCAGACGACTAGGCTATTAATCCTCGAAATGACTCTGGAGGAGTCTCATTTGAGGATAGGCCTTTGTGATTGAAAAAATACTATAGCTTTTTGAAGACCCTGCTAACCCGTATTTACTCCAGGTTCAAGATTGTGATTGCAGAGGACTAGCAGCCGGAGGAGGATGGTTGCCAAGATTATAGTTGCCGAGATGATCCCGAATGGCATGGCCCGCACTGGCACCATTAGGATGGACGAAATCATCAATGTTGATATTCAGAAAGCTTGATTAGTGAGGCTGCCAAAGGACAAGGGTGGATTGGATGGGACACCACACAGAAATAGAAAAATAGCCTCAAAACCTGAGCACCGAATGCCATTTGAACTTGAAAAAAAGAGACTTAAAAATAGTAAGCTTGGATCAGCGCGTGGCACACAATAGTCTTTGGCATATGTTTTTTTACGTAAATAATCATAGCTTAATTTTTACTTTAAAATTTGAATGAACTACGGAAAAGATGTTTTTTAACTAATATTGGACGGATAGAGAAAATAAGGAAAGCTTTGCTCACTTATGAGAGTAAAAAATAAGAATATAATTTATATTCTATATGAAAGCATGGCTATTTTTATAAAAAAAATAAAATATAAAAATATAAAAATAAAAGAATAAAAATATGACTGACTTATATTTTTATTTTTTAGTGAAAAAGTATATAAGTATTTTTTATTAAAAATATAATTCATTCTATTAGAATAAAAAAATAGAAATATGATTCATATCTTATTACCTCTTTCACTAAAGATAAACATAAAAAATATTAGAGTCTTTCAGATCCATTTGTTTGAATTTTAAATTAAACAAAAAGATTGTTTAATGCAAAAGAATATCAAGTGTTCTTTCAGCAAGAAAGGCCTAATCCAGACCTTAAGACACACTGCCTAAAGGCTAGAATGGTTATTCGCTTGATCCATCCACTCAAAAATATCTTAACAAATTTCTCTGGGTTTTATCTCCCCAGTAGTCACTTGTTATCGTCCTTGTGCCGAGCTAATGCCTCTTGAGGCTTATGCCTCTGTTATTCTCTGGGAAAACAATCTAGTTATGGTGTGCATCACGAAGCCACGGTGAACCAAAGTGATCCAACGAACATGAATCACCCCAGCACGATTAGCAGCAGGGAGAAAGCATAGAGATCCCACATGTTCTACCTGTCCACCAATTTCAAACATATTAAAATGTGCCTTGAGCATGATCCAGTAAGTAGCTGACGTGAGAGGTTTTCTGAACCCTCTCATGGCTGGTTCGATGGATGCAGGATGCCTGTAGCGGACCCATGATTGCACTGCACAATGACACAAGCTTCACCGTAAACAGATCGCAGCGCCATACCACCAAATCAAATTTAGCCAACAAATCAAGGCTCCAGTACATCGCTGCCAGGTGCCATGCCACATCTTTGACATCAGCCACCATGGCCGCCTGCTTCCCATTTATTTTGAAATTGAACATGCATCAGTCACCATCTTATCCTCCAGATCTTTCACCAGAGGGAGCATTGTTCATTATAAGCTGTTTGAGTCAAAACATGTCCTACTCCATCCCAGAGAGCTACCGAAACAAGTAGCAGAAGGAATAGCTAAAGGAGCAAACCAAAAATTGAGACAACATATTTGTAGCACTTGCATCCATAATATAGAAAGCTAAAGAAGCAAACCAAAAATTGAGACAAAATATTCGTAGCACTTGCATCCAGAATATAAATACCGTATGTTTAGAAAGAGAGACACACTAGACAACCAACAGCAGCAACAAAGACCCCAAGCACTAGCCTCAGATCACCACTGCCCCTCATTTTGGGGCATCATGACAGATTACAGGGTTCTATTTCTTCCACTCTGGAATCCTACCTCCCCATGCAACACCAGCATTTCCAAGGTATCAGAAATTGGACTAACCGGCTCATACCTTTATGGCCCCCAAAGCACCAGACTACTTGGAAATACAACCTAACAGACCTTCCAAGCTTGCGCTTCACTGCAAACCTCATGAGAAGAGAGGCAAAGCTGACATGCACCCCACAAAACATGTACATATACTACTACATCTGCAGAAGCCTCAAACAGATCATCTCCCAGTTTCAGATGCCTTCTTTTTCACAAAGGTCCAGCAGCGACAAAGTCTATGCATATGGAAAAATAAATAATCAATCTCTATGCAGTTAAAAAAAAAAAAAAAGAAATGCAACTACATCACAAACAACTGGAGAGGGAAGAAAGGGTCTACAAAAAAATATCCAAAGCTCAGACATGATAAATCATAAACCCATAAACATACTTCAACCAATTTCATACAATGCAAACAATGAACAAAGAATCTCAATGACTTTGTTGGTTTGCTAAAAGTGAACTTAGTGAACATTCAACAATGATAAATGAGAAAGAAATAAACAAATTAATGATGGATTGACTTGAATGCAAGAAAGAAATCTACGGCAAGTCAACCAATCAAACCCACATTTCTATAACAAAGCATTTTTTTTTTCAACAAAAAAGCAGTGATACATTAAAACTTGGTTCACTTAATATCAAAAACTTTTCCCACACAAAATTGCAAGCAGGAACCAAAACTTGATGAATAAATATTTAAACAGATAATAGAAAAGCAGTGAAACTAGAGGGATTCAGAAGAAAATAAATGAAAAGGCCAACATGCAAACTTCTGGTCAGTGACCATTTGCCTCTCAGAAGAAAATTATATAGGATAGCACGCAAGTTGCATGAAATGGGAACTATATAACATTACGCTTTTCATTCTTTTCAGTTCCCTCCAATTTTAAGGGGACAGAAGAGGACAGGTCTGGCAAACAAGCATCAATAATGAATTAGTTCTTCAAAGGGGCAGCTCAATAAGATCCCAAACAGAAGCAGAACTGGATTTGAATGCAATAATTTCAAAGCAAACTCAAAAAAATAAGATAGCAGGTTAGTTAAGGATGTGATTGATGGTGCCTAAACTGCATAAAGGAGGTAAAGAAAATAGATATACAACTTGAAGGTCTCATGTGTTTACATGGCAGCAAGATGTCAAACAGTCTATAAGAAACTTTAAAGATCAGCAATGCTGCACAACTATGTTGAGCAAGTTATGCACAGAGAAAATAAAATTTTGTGTTTGTGTGTGTGAAAGATCCTAAAAAAGAATTGACTGGAGAATACTTGCTAGGGTACAAAAAGAAGATTCAAAAATTGGAAAATCAAATGCACACCGCAGTGGCATTTGATAAGCATTTATGTGAGAAACAATCATTTCAGCAAAATAAATAATGACTTCTAATCTATCCGAATTTGCATTGAAATGTAGCTAAGAATATAATCAGACTAAACATGAAGAAAAGATCAGTTATTTAAGCTGATTGTATAGAGATCCAAGCATAAAGAAACAACATAATGGCAATTCTTTCTTGTCATTTATGGACAGAGGACAGATGAAAAGAATAAATAATATAGTTTTTACGTAGAAGCATGAAATATCAGCTGTGATCATAAAAAAGATATGGAAGCAAATATTACCTCTGCTATGGAGAGTTCAAGACGAAACTTCGGACCATCATAATGATGCAAAACTGGCCTAAAAGCATCCTCTTCTAAAGGCTTGCAGAGCTTTCTAACACGGATCCTTACCTAAATCACCCAATAAGATAATTCAGTACTGAGAAAGGAAAGTAATTGCTACAAAATATACTTTTGAAGTCTTATGTCCTTTACCTGTGCAGGAAACCTAGACTCTCCTTTACACTTCTTGTCCTCCCAAGCTGTTGGATCAATGTTTGAACCCCCAAAACTAGCAGCCTGCAAGAAATAAGCTTAGTTAATTGAAAAGTGCAAGATAAGTTGTTAATACCCTTAGCATTATTCACTAAAGCAGTTTTAGAATTCTGACATGACCGACATAAGCAATGCATGGTAGGAGTAGGACAAGCATACCGTACTTATTATAGGTGGTAAGCAAGATAAGATAACCCACAAGCATTATGCTGCATTTTTTATGCCATGATACTCTAAAGTGTATGTTCAGCTTGTGAAATTTACAAGCATGAATATTTAATTTTAAACTGGTAAAAATAATACCCTCACAAGAGAGAATGTACAAAAGCCTTCAAGTTTTCAGTTCCTGTCATGGACATATAAAATATGCCTACCATCCAGCTAAAAATACACGTAATGACGTCAAAATCTAATGTGAAAAATGAAATGATAGACAAATGTACAAACCTCAAATATCCCATGAAGCTGATGAGTTGTATAATTATATAGGAACAGAGGTAACCCTGGAGTAATTGCCCGGACAGAGTCACGGTACCTTGGAGGCAAGCCTGCAAATGAAAACTAGAAGCAGATGAAAAATTTGTAACATGAAATGGATAACTACTAGTAAAATCCATAAAAATGAATCACACAATTTGGTGAAAAGGCAGCCAGTGGGAACTACAAGATCAAAAAGCAAACAGAAACATAACTGATCAAGTATCAAGCAGCTAACAACAATAACAACTGCAATCAAATATGAGCTACAGATACAACCGTAAGGAGGGGACCGATGTCCACATTGCTGGTCCAAAAACAATACCACAATCCCTATAGAATTGCCACAAATGATTTGATGTGTAGGTGGAATTAACTTAGGTGTTCTGGACTGAAAATCATCCCATCAACCACCAACATTCTACCCACAAGTTATTCACAGTTTGAGTAAAAGAAAGCATCTAGCAAGACTAACTACAGGAAGACTTTGCAGTTTGCTCAGACCAGAATATCAAGGTACCAAACTCCAAAATAATATGTATACCTTCTGATGAAGCACTTGAACACCCCTTGACTCTGAAGTTTGGGATGTGTGGCTAGATTTCTTAACATATCAAATGTAATGGAAATTATGATATGCCTACCAATTAGAGATGTGAAAAAGAAAGAAGAGAGGAGAAAAGTAGATGTATGAAAACAACATATATACCAGGACCATTTCACTGATCGTAAATGGTATGTTTTTGTCAACAGCAATATGCAAGTAAAGGCAGCAACATGCACAATATTCTTTATGTTGGTATCTAAGTAATTATCTAAGAGAATATGTGTGTGTGCCCCATTTATCTACAAGTCACTGTTCCCCAGGGTTCAAAATCTCCATCAGAGCAAAATGATCCAAATTTCTTAAGCATTGATCCATAGCAGGATGCTGAAAGAGTTGAAACAGGAATCGCACAATACTGGAGACAATTTGTTCATTTTGTATGTTAAAACGTTGATTCACTTAAAGTTGAACCCAAGTTCTCCAGAAACCAGCTGATATCATCCAAATACAACCAATACCAGCCACCTGATTGGCTAGATTAAAACAAACCTGGTGAATTGAAACAAGATCCATAACTAAAGTCTGTTAAGTGGCTTAACCAAACTGTGAAACATCTAAGCAGCAACTAAATCCACAAGTCATTAGGGCTAAACATGAAAAAGATGAAACCCAAGTAGAATATTTTACATAAGGCAAACTAATAGTTTCTGCTTTGACAGAGTACCAGAAAATATCAAAGGGATAGAACCATCATAAAATTTATGGTACATTCACAGTTCCATACGGTCATTAGCTCAGGTCAAAATCTATTGTGTGAAGCTATGGAGTGAGACTTCAACAGATATACTACAAGTCAAATTCTTCTTCAAGTGCAAATTACCAATAAATGCACGTTGAAAAACATTATATAAAATCAGCAAATTGACTAAAGGTGAAAGATGAAAATACCAAACAGCTGTCGCTTGAGATCTTCCTGCATGGTGTCATTGTTGCACACAAAGATATAACCGCCAAGAACTTCATTCCTTGGCAGCATCTCTGTTGAAGGTAATGTCTTGAACCGCTTATCAACAGCAGCATTGTTGTTGCTATTGCTGTTGATGTTGCTGCTATTGCTGCTGTTATTGTTGCTGTTGCCATTGCTGTTGTTATTGTTGTTGACCTCTTTGCCACTAGTGTTGCTAGCGTACTTGTTGATCCCAGTGTTCATCTTGAAACTGCTGACACTGTGGGCATTGCTTTTCTGGTACACTGGGTTCATGTTGTAAACATTATTATGGAAGGGACTCTTCACTGTAGCCTCATTCATCTTGAGATCCAGATTCATAAGACCAAGATTCAGATTCTCAAATTTGTTATCCTCCTGAAAACCTAATTTTTCCCATGGTTTTGTTTCAACAGGGTTCCTCGTATAATCAAGGTTGTTCATCCGCTCAGGCTTTGACCTTGTCAGCTCAGCCAGTTTCGAAGTGATAACAGACCACTGGTGGTCCTCCAAGACCTTTGATTGTCCTCGGAACTCATCACCTAACTGCCAGAGATTGTCCATCTGTGCATAAGCCTAACTATCAGAACAGTGAGGGAAAAAAATCCATTTTCTTGATAGTTTCATCATACAAGTAGCAAATGTATATTGCCATCACACAATCCAAAAATAAATAAATAAATAAAATCCAGGAAGGGTGGACCAAAACTGAATGGTGTTTTCTTCAAAATTTTGTAGCAAAACCTCTAACATCAGAAAACCAAATATTCCTTTAAAATCGAAGATCTGAACACATTTTAAGTCCAGGATAGTTGACGAAGTTTAAAAAGAAAAAGAGGAAACTTTTTCTTAAAAACTGATTTTTAGCAACCATCCATGAGGTTAACCAAAGAATAAATCGCTTGCCTTCCTAAATATTCATTGCAATCAAGGAGAAGCAGATCATTTCATCAGAGTCAAACCTTGTCGGGCAAAATCCAACACCAAAATCCCAAACTTTTCCCTCAAAAATGGCCATTCTTGAACCCCATCTTCCGTCCAAAACCATAAAGGTGTGCAACAAAAAGAAGCTAGATGAATGGTACTCATAATCCACATACCGTTCACAGCAAAAACTACAAGAACAGCAGAAATAAAAACATCGAACGGAGATCCAACTGTATTGTTTAATATCCACATCAAAAAGATAAAAAAATTTTGACGACGAAACCAACATCAAAACGCAACCCTCAGCATCAAATCCACAGAAAAGACCAACATTTCTAATCCAACAAAACCAATCTCCAATTCAAAAAATAATAACAACAAATTCGAGCCGAATCCAAGCTACAGTAACTGATATTAGCATCCTTTCCCCAAAAAATTTGAAATCTATGGACCTTACTCACCTAGAGAGGCCCTGGAGGTGCGATCTCGGATCGCTGAGCTTCCAGATCGGATCGGTAGGGAGGGATCACGAAACCCTAGGTTTTGGGGGCGACAAAGGGAAAAGGAAAGGTAAGGAACTGCCTCTCCTTTTTCTCCTCCCACGGGCCACACCGGACAGAGGAGGAAACGAGGACCGGGGGCCGTCCTCCCTTCGCAGGACTTTTTGGACCAGAATGTCCCCGTCTGTGCTAGGAATTTGCATTCCGGCCGCTCAAATACAAATCGTGGTCGGTGGTGGCTTTACTTCCTCTGCCGACCCAGCTCGAGTAACTCATTTTGACAACAATAAAAGCCTTATTTACTCTTCGGTCGCTTTGACGGTGCCCTCGCATGCCAAGACAAACCGTCTCCGGGATGAGGCTTTGTTTGGTTGTTCGTTGGACAAGCCATCTCACTAGAACCTCGCAATGGGGCTAGATAATGGAATTACGGATCGAGTTCTTTTAAATTATAATGCTCTTTTTCTCTGAACTTTGTAGTTTAAGGGGTCTGAAAGGCTCTTTCCCTGATTAATTATTCATTTGCTTTGATTAGATTTTTGCAGGATATACGGTGCATGCAGTTAAAATACTTTGTGTCATGCCATTAGTTTCAACTTCTATATAAAAGTTTTATATAGTAAATAGCATCAGTTTTACTATGGATACAGGTTAGATTGGCTAGAAAATTAATACTGATGGGACTCTACGCCATACAAAGTTGGCATTGATAGATGCTTGACAGCTTCTACGTCTTAAAATTGATGAATTTAAAAATAAAAAATAAAAATAAAAATAATAAACCAAAATAAGAACATAGTCTTTCATGATTCGGTACTTTTTTTATTTTTTAAAAAATAAAATTTTAACTAAATATAAAATTTTATAAACAATCGATCTCGAGTTTAAATAGAATAGAATAATTAGAATAAATTAACGGCTAATATAAAACTATAGTCATATTTTATGAATATCGATTTTATAAAAAAAAATTTATGTATCTAATCTTAATTAGCCTGTAATCAAGATTTTTATTGTTGGTGTTGTTATTATTTTTTTATTTCTTAAAAAATAAGCAAGGTTTAGGTACTGCCCAAATAGCAATATCAAGATAATATCCTTTATATTTGCACTCCTTTTGAAATAAAGTATCTTTACAAAGATAAACTCCCTATGCTGTTGGATAATAATTCTTTTTTGTAAAATTCAGTAAACATGTGTTAACCATCATGATTGATGCATGTCTAGTTGATGATACTTGCAACGTTCTCCAATCCCTTTGAAGTGACAGGTTGACTAGATACAATAGAATTATTGATGCATATTTTAAAAGTTATTGATTAATAAAAGTTGAAACATAATGTAGTTATAGTGCTCAAGTACACTACATTGATATGCAAAATATTTTATTTAATTTAAGGGATGCATTGTGGATTAACATTTCTTACTATTTATCAAACACATGGAAATTATTTATTAATGACTTCAATATGAACACATGTAGCTAAAATATTATCCATCCTTTTCATTCTATTTTAAAGATATTTTAATATACATTCAATACAATAACTTTCTTGTGAATATATCATTAACTAGCTTGAAATAGTCTTTCACGTCTTTACAAAAAGCCATTTACAAAAGTTAAAGCAATACATTGAATATATATGATCATGATAGATGGAATGTAGCATAAACTAAATACGCTGTGAAACAAATGATCAACAAATAATGATCAATCAAAATGATGCAAACTCTTATGCATTTTTATTTTATGCATCAATATAATCGTGCAGATGCTAGAACTCTATCCACTTATCCCCACCTAATGAATCTAAGAAATTATGTTGGGTTGGTTTGTGATGCTTTTATAATATTTTTTAAAAAAATCAGACTTCAATCGGTTCATTCAACACCATCCATTCAACTTTGCAGCCCTCATTCATTGCCCTTATGCCTTGATTTCCAAATTATGGCATCAGTTCACAAACTGACAGAAGCATTGTAGTAAAAGCCAATTATATTTTTTACAATATGGTTTTATCACAAAAGAAAGAATGAAATTTAGGTGTAGTTTCTTATGTGTGGGCCATCTGGTATTTTTTTCTTTTTATCTCTCTCACTTTTTACAACTACAAGCCTTCATTTAAGCTTCATATGATTGTAAGTGGGAGAGAGAGAAAAAGAACTAAATAACCTACATCTAAGAAACCATACTTAAGTTTTGTTCCAAGAGAAGTAATGTGGGTCACAAGTAAGATGCTGCTTCCTACGATGATGGATTAAGCACTTATTAAAATTGCCATGCAGGTCATTAATATAAATTTTATTCTCTAATGTCTTTTGGCACATAGCACTGGTGCTTCTAAGACTATCCTAATCACATAGCAAAATAGCTAATGTCAAGGCCATAATGTAGACACCAACTTATTTTAAAATCTAAATCATGTGGCTGGACTACTTTTGAAAATAAATCATGTGGTTAAACCACCATCAGATTCTTTTCAGGACCCTCCGTTGACATACAGTTCCACATCATTCAATCTTCTTTAATATGTTGCATGCTGCATCCAATTGGAAGGTACCTATCCTTAGGAGCCCTTGGGGTTTAATGAGTCATATCATTCCAATCAATTGGGTTCTTGTGTGCAATTTAAACCACACAATATGTGCAATGGATGAATCTCATAAAATCAAGACAGCAGATTTCATCTGAAGTCTTTGAGTCACATAACTTTCATTTCAAATGCTTCATGGTCGGTCATGTGACACATCTTGCAATGCATCTCCCATCTCCCAATTGCAAATGTTGACCCATTCGACACATCCAATATCGCATTTATAGATTGGAGACAATTAATATAGCTCATTGTTGAATTCAAATGATTATTTGAAAGTATTTTGCTGCTCCAAGAATACCGGGTGTTTTCCCCCAATAATTTGAGCTAATGTAAGACAATTGACATGTCCTTAAATCCAAGTCATTTTGCCCCCAGATCAAGCCGTACAATTAGGCTTCGCTGGGCTAAACAAATGGCAATTTATATCAAATTCTTCACATGATCAAGCCAAGTAAAGGCCAAATGGAGTTGTTGACCAGCCCTCTGTTTGGTAGAACTCAGAAGCTTAAAAAACCGATCTGCATTGGAGAACGCAACAATGATTCATGAATATTTAAACTTGGCAGCTCCTTTCACAAGCTTTCCGGACTTCAATAGTGTTTGGTGGTTGCACCCTATCTTCTGAAAGACTTATTGATAGCTTTGGTTTGGTGTCCCTATTTCTTTTGTTTGTACATACTTCTGTGTTTATATCACCGACAGCAAACCAGTGGTTGGAATTTGACAGGGAGGGTTGCAAATTTCTGGACAAATGGTGATGGAGAATTTCATGGTTCCCTCCTTTGGGCTGGTTACTTCAGTATGTCTGATGGGTCTGGCATTAGTTTAGTATAAAATTCTCCATTCAGGAACCAAGAGGAGACAACATCTTAAATTATATGTAGAACTATATGCTACTCCAATCCAAGGCCAGTTCATTGGATGATTTGAGGCAACAATGGATTGTCCTGATTGACTTGAAAATTAATTGTTTTTTTTAGGCAACAGTCTCTTCCAGAATCAAGATTCACATTCAACCGCTTCATAACGTATGGTCATCATGAAGAACAAGATACATTGCCCCTAGTGAAAGCTTGTTTGAAACAAATTAGCAATGTACATATTCTAACACATTTGAAATGAAAGGAACTCTAAACTCTTCTTCTCTAAACTATTCTCTATTCACGTTCTCTCTGGAAAGATCCTTCTCAACTTTGACATTTGCGAACACCTTTCCTATGGAAAGCCATGTAAAGCTCATCTCATCCTTAAAAATTTCTTAAACTAATCTTAATGCCCTCGTTTACATTCCTGTCTCTTACACATAATCATCATCAATAAAAGCTTGGGAGGCCTTCTTCCCTCCCAGTTACAGTATGAAAAAAAATAAAAATAAAAATTAATTTAATCTGGGTTATTTATTTATTTATTTAATTTGGAAATATGAGGATATCCATCCCTGGTCATGAAGAAACTGCGAACAGTTTCTGAGTCTCTGAGATGAACGTTATTTATTTATTTATCTTGATCCTCTCTCTGTGCCAGTCATTTCCCTCGGATCAAATCTTTCATCCTGTTTGGCAGCATGATGCTTGATACATTGCCCCCTCAATGGCACAAATAGAATGATAACAAATCGCTTTTGTGATTGATAATTAGAGTTTCCAACTCCATGATTTAATTAACTAGTCCCAAATGAGACATAGCACTCCGATCGTATTAGAGGTGTCAATCTGAAAGATCTCATTCTTATCACCAACGTTTCAATAAAACAGGCTTCAATGAATCATAAATCCATCATAGGATCATCATTGAGGATTTGAACTTCTTAAGTATTTCTGTTCAACTTTTTTGTTTTACCAAAGGTGATCCAACGTTATTACTGTTTATTTTTCTTTTCTTTAGTTTGAGTTTCATTTCCTATCAAATTCAAATCATGTTGGCTTATGGAAGTAATTGTTGTAGTTAGTCAAGCTTTTGGTATGAAGCTAGCTTACGTAGAATGCACATTTTCGATGTAGAACAAATGCGGTGGTCTGGATTAACGCTTTAACTCAAATTTCAACTGTTCTTCAAAGTAATCTGCACACCAAACTCTGCTGTACCCAGCTTTAACTCACTGTGGATTAACGCTAGGTACTTCTTTTTTATCTCATATGAGATGCATCATATGTGGCAGAATTGATGTTCTAAGGGAGTGGCATGATTGATTCCCTCTCTATTATTGTGTGAACCTTAGTTTTTATGTGCCCTTTTGCTTGGATTAGTATCATGTAGCTAAGATTGGATATTACCACCTTAGCATTTCTTTCAAAATCATAATTGATGTGATCTCGTGGAGCATATCTAGAAAGGTGATTGAATCAAGGTGAACTGATATCGCAATCAAGGAAAGATAGCCTGATATTATACTTTGGTTTTGTGGTTCATATCCTGGGTGATCATCCATATTTGTTATGCATGATAATCATGAGAACAAAAACCAATATTGAGAGGTGAAGTGATGCTGTGAGATGAGTCTCAAGAGAGATTAGAGGCACTTGGTCTAGTATGGGTAGACAAGGCATGAGCGATATTTTGAGGGTGATATGCTAGGTTAATTAGATGGTGCTTAATATTAGTACTTTTGCTTTGAGTACGCTTCATTTAGATGAACACTTCATTACCTACATGAGAAGTGACATGTTAGAGACCTTGAAAGGGCATGTAAAGAGAGTAATGCTCATTATGGATGAGTGAGAGATGTTGGATTTAAGGTTGGGTTTTGTATCCAACTCAAGACCCATAGAGCATCTACATGGGCTGTAGAGAGATTAAGATAAGATGGTTACCCATCCTATCCAATCTTTATCCTAAATAGAGTTTGAATGAGACTAGTAGTTTGAATCTTATGTGGATTCTCTACTTCTAATAAAGCTCCTTCTGATCTATAAATCATGCAGAGGATTTCTATTTATGTTTGCAGAAAAATTCTAGCTCTCTCCTCTCCCTCTCTAACCTATACTCTAAAGCCACCATCATAGACTCTTCATTTTACAGCATGGGCATCAAGAGAGAACTTTAGTAGCCTTTTTAAAAGATAAATTTGTGTTGGGGTCATGCTAGGTGCATGGAGTCATGTGAAGAGGCTCGTAAGATGAGCAACAACATTTGACAAGTGGGTCTAGTGATATACATTGGATCAGGTATGTATCCAACACCCTCATTCAGATGATATTTTGAGTAAGACAAGATTTTTAGTAGTTATAGATTTTTGAAATACACCAACGAGGAAAGGAAGGCACCACAAATGTATATTAACTAAGAAATAAGGACAAGGTGCATTAAATACAAAACCTTTAGTTTAGCAGTAGCATATGCATGCTCCTTGATCTATGCTTCAAAGCTCTTCCGCACCTTCAAAATCTCCATCCTAGCAATGACCTAAGCTCATAGGTCAATCTTCATCTGGTGCAGTTCTTTTCTTTATTAGGTGACACTTTGCAGCTCTATTGCAATATATCATCGTTCAAATCCTTGTCAGTGATCATGATCGAACATTAGGCTACATCCAGGGGTCCTATTTCCTCTTGCACCTTAGAACAAAGCAAGGTCACTCCTAAATTATCTATAAACTTTTTGCCACGTGCCTTCAAACATGTACCATACCACATGTCCTAGCAATGACCTAAGCTCATAGCTTAATCTCCATTTGGTGCAGCTCCTTTCTTTACATGGAGATACTTTGCAGCCCCCTGTTACAATATATCATCATTCAAATCCTTGTTAGTGATCATGAACGAACATCAGTCCACATCTAGGGGTCCTATTTCCTCTTACACCTTATAACAAAGCAAAGTCACTCTTAAATTATAAGTAAACTTTTTACCATGTGTCCTTATACATGTACCATATCCATTTTTTAGCTTTTATACCTACTCCAAATAAAGCATAGATAGGTTGGTACTCACGAATTTAGAGAAAATTACCATCCTTACTTTGGGATAGGGTTTGGGGGGGGGGGGGAGAGAGAGAGAGAGAGAGAGGGATCTCAAGAAACCCTAATCTACATCAAAGACCTAGTAGAAGGGGTTAGGCTCTAGGGTTTAATAGATTGAGAGAAGGTGAGGGAGAATTAAGAATCTTGGAGGAGAATTTTGTGTGGTTAGGATCATGAGAGGGGAGATGAAGGGTTAACAAAGGTGAGATAGAAGGGGAGAATGGAAAGCATTGACAATTTATAAGGGGTGGGGAGAGGGTTGAGAGTGGAGAGGAATTGGACCAAATAAAATATTGAGAATGATAAATAAACCACATCATAAATTTTTTTTCTAAATTGCAAGGTATGCTACCGATGGTCACATCAATGATCAACAAACCATCACAATAGAGATCTTTATCCTCAACCAGAAATAAACCAATAGCAAAGAAAGCCTCATACAAGCATTTCAGAAAACTACGTATAGATATTATTGGTCAGAAAACTGCGTATAGATATTATTGGTATAGACCCCTCTATTCCAATAATTAGAGATAAGTACTAGTACAGGCCTACCTCTATACCAATAGTCATATATCTGTTGCTATAGATGTTCTACACTAAGGCTTTTTTTGACTACTAGTATAGAAACTGCTAGTGTATTCTCTTTTTCTTATAGTGTTGCTAGATAGTTTTAGGTGAAGAACTCATTGAAAAAGATGTGGCTATTATCATGTAAATTCGTGTAAGGATACTTATCAGATAGTGCCACCATCGTGTTAACGTGGATTTTAAGGTGAAAAAAGAGTTTATAAAGAAATTATTTTATAACTTTAATTAACTTATTCCACCTCAAATTTTGAAATAATGGCAAGAGTAATTTTATTATTTTAGATATTATATTTATAGTTTTTGCATCATTCAGTGATCTTAAAAAAGTTAATAAAAAAATTTTAATTAAAAAGAGAGGTAAGTGAAACTCAAATAAATTTGAAAATATTTTTGTAGAGCTGATCATAAGCCAAATAACCTACCTCACCTAATTGAAAATTTTATGGACTTGAGTACTAAAAACTTAAAGCCCGTGCAAAAAAATGAATGCCTGAACTAAAATTCAGGCCAAGCTTGAGAAAATTAAGAAATAGCCCCACTCATCCTAGTTGGGCCCAAAAAGATATATACACATCAAATTTACTCATGTGCTATGTAAATACACATCAAATCTGATTACATGCTAGCTGGATCACCCAGCCTAGCCCAAAATTTTATGGGCTTGGGTACTCTAAAAAAATTCCTAATTAGATGCTAAAAGGAGGAAAAAAAGAGAATTCAGGTTTAATGGACTGGCTTAGGATTGAGCTCTTTGAGTCTAAGTTAAACCTAATCAAAAATATGGGTCCGATGATTAGGCTAGGCCTAGGTAGGAGAATTGGTCATAACTATTAGTGTGCAGTTTGGCCCAACTTGGCATTTAAACTACTCTAGTTTATTGGTAATTTTTTTTTCTTTCCAATCGATTGATTTATGAACATGCATTTTGAGGTTATTCCACCTATTAAAAAAAAAATAATCTAGTCTTGCAGCAATCTAGTTGGCATAGAGGGTAGTAGCATCATTTCAATTCTATTAAAAAAAATTTTGAGCTAATATCTTTATGAGAGTATTTAGGGTTTAAGTTATTTTATCCTATTTCTATGAAGAAATAAGACTTTTTCATAAAACTATGATAGGAGTGGGACATCAAAATTAATACAAGATAATAAGAAGAAAGAGAAAAGAAAGAAAGGAAGGAAAGAGGATGGAAAGGAAAAGAAGAAAAAGGAAGGAAGAAGAAAAATAAAGAAAAGAAAGAAAGAAAGAAAGAATAAAGAAATGAAATAAAGAAGATTAAAAAAAAGAAAGAAGGGAAAGAGAGAGAAAAGAAAGAAATAAAAAAATAAATGAAAGGTTAAATTCATTTTGACCCTTCAAGTTTTATTCACTATTGCACACATCCCTCTTACTTTTATGTGGAATAATTTTATTCTTATAATTTTTAAAATAATTAAACATGGTCTTTATGTCGACTTTTCATTACTTAATATGATAAAAGATTAAAAGTTATAGATATTTGTAACATTTTTTAGAACCAAAAATTAGGATTTAACATTTAGTTTAAAAAATTAATAAAATTAAAAATCTTTCATTCTTTTTTAATAATGATTGATATATATATATATATATATATATATATATATATATATATGTATGCATGTATATGTATGTATGTATATATGTATATAAAGGATACGAAGGATTATTGCACTTAACTTATAAAAGAGTTAAAAAGTTAATGAATCTATATTAGTATGTGATAACCGTGTAATCAAAACAAAAATTTATTCGAAGTTTGCCTATTTTAAGAACTATAAAGGTAAAATTATTTTAAAAAATAAGAGGGGTCAATGTAGTTGTAAAACAATTAAAAAAATGAAAATAAATTTAAACTAAAAATATAAGAAAACTAAAGAAGAAAGACAAAGGCACCAAGCTTTATTGGGTGGCTTAAAAAAATAAAAGAGCAGGATGGTAGAAGAAAACAAAGAAGAAGAAAAAATGAAAGAAAAAAAAAAACAAAAAAAAAGAAGGGCTTAACTTTATTTTGATTTCTTTTGAGCTTTGTTCATTACTTCACAGTTTCCATCGATTTTCAGTTGAAAAAATTTATATTTTCATAATTTTTAAAAGGTAAACTTGGTGGGATGAAAATGAATTCAAGTCAGCCGTCAGAATGCTCTATCAGCCTGGTCAAGAAGAGATCAAGAAGAAATAAGAAAGAAAAATATAAATAATTAATAAAAACCAAAGAAATAAGAAAAAAAATGGAAAGAGAGAAAATGAGGAGACCGAGCGTGGGTCCGCCCATTTAAAACCTTGCTCTGGGTAACAGAGAGTGCTTGCCTGTGAAGCCCTTAGGGCCTGTTCTTCTTGTTTGATGAAACTATCCTTGAGAGGAAAGCGAGGAAAACTAAATTGGTTGAAAAATGGAGCTCCGATATTTGGGGCTGTTCTACTCACCTCTTCGGTGGGTGCTGGAATCGGAGCCGGAACGAGGGAGGATTACGTGCGGCCACCAGCCCGGAGAACCCAAGAACATCCACCGAAGCGGGCAGAAGATCACCCCAGATGCCCAGCAAGTGAGTACTTGATCCCCTTCCGCGAATTATTCGAGGGAGGTCTACTTTATTTGCGCTACGGATCCTGATATGATGCCATTTAGAATCATCGCTCGTCGGATCTGTTGCCCTTTTTTGTTTCAAACTTCCGGCATCAGGTCGTTGATCGATGGTCCTAGCGTGTGTTTTGGCTAATTTTCGAATTTTTGATCAAAAACCTACGTAAAAATTCAAAATTTTGAGTTATTTTTTGATTTTTTTACTATTTTTGAAATGTTTTGATAGAAAACCAAGTTTAGTCCCGGTGGCAATTTGTTTAGAAGATGTTTTTCGGACATCAGCTTTTCGGACACCGAGAATCTGACAAATTACCCAAATTATCAGTCCTGAGTTGTCGGTTACTGTGATGGCTTGTTTGAATTGACTGTTGGAATGTTTTTAAGATGGCTAATCCTAGCAGCTATACACTAACCGAAGCAACTCATAGTTGAAAGCATTCAGGCTCATGGTTTGATTGATGTTTTTTATTTTTTATTTTTTGAACAAATTATCAAGATCTATTTTATAGAAAAAGTTTTGAAAGAAAAAATAAATCTTATTATGGTTGATTGATAAAAAATTTATACAAATAAATAATTTTAAAAATAATTTTTTAGTTTGATTGAAAGTAATTTTGTATGAAAAAATATCAATTTAATTATAATACCTTCGAAAATAAAGGTTTATATGGAAATTAAACAGATCATTAAGGAATTTATTTCTTCTTATTGCTTGGTTGATGAATATTATATCAAAGAAAATAATATATTGGTTTAATAATTGCATTATTGCTTATTAGGATTATAAAACGGTAACAATAATTAAAATATTTAAAAATATTGTAAATTAATAATAGTAATTAAAAATATAAAGGATTAATAATTATTAAAAATAATAACTAAATAATAATAATAACTTGTTGCTTTTAGGATGAAAGTCCACATGCATCGGAGTTTTAAATGAGAGAAAATTAATAAGTTATTAGGTGGATATAGGAGAGATAAAAAAATATTAAAGGATGATTTTGGACTTTTAGTATCAAAATATTTATCGATGGAAAAGAAAAAGAGTATGAAAAAAATAAATATCATCTTCTTTTAATATTTATTTTTTGATAAGAGAGAGAAAAAAGTATGTGAGTCTTGTATATATAATTTTTATTTTATCTTTTAACTAAACATGGGAAGATGAACCAAATGACCCTTAGTGCTTCCTAAAAGTCATCTTTGTCTCCTTAGCTTTTCAATTTGGCATGTTGATTACTTGTCATTTTAAATTTGATTCCCATGCTCATGCTAAATCATTAAAGATGAATATCAATTTAACAAAGAATGGTGTAATATTGGCAACATTCTTTCACTTTCACTTTTAGTTTTCTAAAAAATATAAAGAAAAAGCAATGAACAAAAAATTAACGTCTATTCCACAGTGGCAAAATTTAAAAGAACAGAACTTACGTACAATTCTTTGGATATGAGAGGTGCTATCGGAATTTATATCTTTCTAGTATAAGAAGCTTTGATAGTATTTAAGTACGAAAAAAAAATTAGAAAAAAAGTAGATTTCAACCGCACCTTTCGTACCTAAGAAACTACTCGAATTAGCAATATATCTGACCATACATGAATGCTTTACTTAAGCATGATATAAGGTGATAATATCTTTGACTTTTGTGCACTAAACCTTAATATATATATATATATATATATATATATATATATATATATAATATCAAATCAAAGAGTTTTTTGTAAGGTTTTGGGATATAAGATGAGCTTAACTTTAATGAGCATAAATTCTCTATGATACATGATTTATACTGCAGAGTGTATATCTAAATAACCGTCATATAGACTTAAACGACCATGATTAAATTTTAAAAAATTTTAGAAAATAAAAAGTTATTAGTATCCATGGAGGCATGAACTGTGGATAAGCTATAGGTATCTATATTTAAATGAGACATATAGCCACCATCCAAGTATGTATAATATTCTATAGTACAAGTTTTGTAATACAGATCCTATTTCTAACTCCAATTCTAGGATTCCTTAGATTGTCCATTTCATTTATCGCATGTTTTATGATAGAAAAACTGGAAAAGTAACGATCAAATGTCCTTTGCAATTCTTACAAACATCATGGAAGTGCCTGATTTTCTTGGAGTCAAAAGATATTCCAACAGCAACTCTTTTTTTTTAAAAACAAAATAAATTTGCAGGTTCACATTTCATTGGCCGGGGAAAAACACATGAGAATATCATGGATCAGTACTGATGAAACTCGCACTATTGTTAAATATGGAACTTCACCTGGACAGTACACACAATCCTCTGAGGGAAAAAGCACATCCTACAATTACTTGAACATATAGTTCAGGGGAGATACACCATGTTGTCATTGGTCCTCTTGAACATGACACAGTCTATTATTATCAGTGTGGAGAAGGTGGTCCAGAGTTTCAGCTTAAGACCCCTCCCTCCCAATTTCCATTAACTTTTTCTGTAGCTGGTGATCTCGGCCAGACGGAGTGGACAAAATCAACTCTAAAGCACATCTCCCGGAGCAACTACGATGTGCATCTCCTTCCAGGTGATCTCGCATATGCTGATTTCATGCAGCCTCGGTGGGATTCTTTTGGTGAACTGGTGGAGCCACTTGCCAGTACTAGACCATGGATGGTAACGCAAGGAAATCATGAGGTGGAGAAAATAAAACAGGTTGGGACTGCATTTCTAGCATATAATGCCCGGTGGAGGATGCCTCATCAAGAGAGTGGATCCAGATCAAACCTCTATTATTACTCTTTTGAAGTAGCAGGAGTTCACGTTATTATGCTCGGTTCGTACACAGAATATGATGAGCGATCAGAGCAGTATGCCTGGCTTAAGGTTAGTCTGTTTTGTAGTTTCTTTTCTAAAGCTTATATCCTTCTTTGTTTACTTTTCTCATGCTTTTTTTTTTTTTTTTGTTTCGTTTGGAGCAAAGATCAAACTAACCTTAGAGAATGACCATGTAATAAATGTGAATGAATAATTTGTCAATGGAATTGATGTTTGAAGATAGAATATATAATCTGTCTTCCTTCTCCCTCAGTCTTTGGCAGTAGTGCCTTGAGGACAATGTGTTTTGTAGGAATTTGTTATAAGAATTATTGATTTCTTGCAGGTGCTATGTAGCTAACTTTCCAGTTGGCAAGCTATGAACACGTTAGATAATATAATGATGCATCCACTTCTGTTGGCTTATATCACTGTAGTTGTTTTTCCAATTAACTACTATGTTCTGTCTTAGCAGCCATGGTGCATGTTTTCACCCAATATATGTCCTTGCTTTAGAATCAATATTCTTACATCACTATGATGCGTTTGGTTTTTAACAATAGCTATATTTTTTATTTTCATTTTCATAAAAAAAAAAAGCATGTAAAA
Source organism: Metroxylon sagu (assembly GCA_017589505.3). Lineage (NCBI taxonomy): Eukaryota > Viridiplantae > Streptophyta > Magnoliopsida > Arecales > Arecaceae > Metroxylon > Metroxylon sagu. The sequence goes on from JACVBY030000667.1 coordinate 5,063,074, forward strand.
CAGTTTTTTCAAAAATACAGCTAAAAAATGATAAAAAATTGAATGCAATTTAAAGATATTTTTTATTATTTTTATTAAAAAATAGAAAATAAAGATCAGAAAACTTAAAAACATAAGAATTAATGGTATTTTCTTAATTTTTTTTACTTACGTTTTAAAAAAATATTATTTTTAATGAAAATAAAAAATAAAAAATAAATTTTATGTTCACTTATTACACATATTTTTTTAGAGATAAAACAAAATATATTTTTAAAAAATAAAATAAAAAATATATTTGAAAACTAAATGCGGTCTTAGTTTTTCATTGGTTAACTCAGATTTAGGGCTTGTTTTTTCTTTTAAAAAATTATTTTTTCCTCAGTTCCCTAATTCAATGCAAAGAAACTCAAAGCAAAGAGAGTGATTTAGTATCTTATGTCGACGAAGTGAGCATCCTTTTTGTATTTGATGTCACAGGCTGATCTTGCCAAGGTAGACAGAAATAAGACGCCATGGCTGCTGGCGTTAGTGCATGTGCCATGGTACAACAGCAATAGAGCTCGTCAAGGTGAAGCAGATGGAATGATGCGTGCAATGGAGCCACTGCAACTTAGAAGGCACTCATTGCGCTACACGCTTTCAGGAACGCGTTTACAATGGCCGCTTAGATAATTGTGGACCTGTACACATAACCATTGGAGATGGAGGTAACAGGGAGGGTCTGGCTACAAGGTACAGTATTTTCCCCGCCATGGTGCATGGTGCATATGCTTCCTTACCTTGTGTTCAAATGAATCACTAAATCAAAATTAGTCCAACCATTTCGAATCAAACTGTTTGAAATAAACCGACTAGGACCTTCTATTTTGATACAGTACAATCCTTACCGAATCGTACCAGCTGCTCATTATCAAAAGTTACAGTTTTCTAACATGTCTAACTTTGTATTAAATATTTTTGAATATCTTTTGTAGTATAATTAATTAATTATTATTTTTTATTTGGGAACTCATCAGATATATTGAGCCAAAGCCACGGTGGTCAGCTTTCCGTGAAGCAAGTTTTGGTCATGGTGTGCTGAAGATCGAAAATGCAACCCATGCTTTTTGGAGCTGGCACAGGAATGCCGACGATGAAACGGTAGCATCAGATCAAGTCTGGATCACCTCATTAGCAAATTCTGGATGCCATGCTAATCAAAAACCAGAGCACGGGCAGACTCTGGTGGCTACTTGAGTTCCAGCACTACTGCATGCAGAGCCTTTCATTTCATTTGATTCTGATGGCAAATGAAATGTAGGGATAGGAGGCTTGTAACTTGTATCGTCAGCATAAACTCCAGTTTCTTAGCTAATGCAAGAACTTATGGTATTAATAAGTTAAATGGCTTGATTTAAAAGATAAGCTTGTCGGGCTTCAATTGCATCACCTGGGTTAGCCACATGATATGATATGGTTGCATATTCCCTCAAACGTAATTCTAGAAAGTAAACAACACCTTCAATTTTGAATTAATGCCAAATATTAGCAAATATGATGACAATCCAAATATTTCTTTAATACTTTATAAGTCCAAAATATAAGATCTAAAATGCTCGCTAACACTCTCATCAAAAGTCTCGCCTTGAACTTTAGAATTGGATGTCTTACGATTTTAGAAAAATGTAATATTAATGATGAAAGCTAACAGCGCAACAAAAAATTTTATACATACACACAATCATAATATATAAATAATTATATACCTATTGAAAAGTAAAGTCAAATAAGATAACTTTCATATTAACTATTTCATATGACAGCATTATAATATTTAAAATTTAAGTTAACAGATCCAATCTAAATAGTATAATGTCAATAGTCATACCTCATGACATAACTTATAATAGTATAATCAAAATAACAACACCTTGTATGTAATTTTATAATTCAAGTAATAGCATCGATTCATTATAATCTTAGATTATTATTTATCAATATTGGTTGTCTCCAACACTTAACACAACTAGATATTTAGGTTGGTCATGATTGCATGCTAACCTATGATAGGTGAACTTCAAATTACTTGTAACATACTTTAACTCATGACGGGCAAGCTATGGTATCATATCTCAATTTATGACCATAATCAGTGCCATGTTCCCACTTATGGTTGGCTATATTCTCACTCGACAGGTTTAGATATCACATTTCTCCGTGTTATTGTTGTATCATCTTTGTTTAATGAACTTATTATGTTTCAATATTGAACTAATCATGACTATGGTCCAGCTTATGATAGGTAAACCTTTATGTCACTCGTGCCATATTCCATTAGTGGTTGGCAACAATAATAAATACTACAATCTTACCAACGACTTGGTAATACTCTCCCATAGCTAGTCCAATGCATTCGCTCTCAATTTGTAATTTCTTTATAATTTATTTATTAATGACATGTAGACTTTGTTATTATTATTATCATCATCATTATAAAGGCATCAAAATTTATACTATCATGATTTAAGCTATTAGCACATCACAAGTATTCATAATTATATAGATAATTATGTTCATAATTTTTTATAAATTATTTAAATTAACAAGTAATAAATGACATAAATACATGTAAAATATTAATATAATGTGGGTGATTGCATTCAAAAATTCTTATCTCTACTGGAATTATTACTGATCAAAAGTGTTGATTTGGTCTTTAGGTACAGTTATTGCATCTAATTAATTTTAAATCAATAAAATCTAGGAATTAACTTTTTCATAGTTTAAATGAATAAATCTTAATTTTTAATTTTATAAATTTTAAAATTTAGCTTGCAACCTTAATGTAAATTCTAAATTATTTATGGCCTATAAAATAAATTTAATAATAAAGGATTAGAACTTTCCCTACATTAAATGGCTCGAGAGTGAGACTTGTCCTAGACCTCTCCTGGTCTGGGCTCTTAGTAGGGGGGGGGGCGAGGGTGTGGTATTGGTCATGGGTCTAGGATGATGATCTTAGTCCCAAAGGCCAGTCTCAAGCTAGACCCTTTGATTGTGTCGATGAGGGATATGGGTTGGGTTTGGACCAACTCAAGGGTAAAGAGAGAGAGAGAAAGTATGTTAGAGAAATATAAGGACAGAAAAAGTTAGAGAGAGAAAGAGATAGAGAGTAAGAGAAAAATAGAGAGTTAGAGAGAGAGATGCGGAAGAAAGATCGAGTAAGAGAGAGAAAGCATGGGGTGGGTAGGGGTGTAAAATGGCCATGCCACTGATGGGCAAGCCCAACCTGGCATAATGTGGGTCATGCCTAGCATGGTCTACAATAAACGATACCAAGCCATGCCAAGCACGGTCTAACCCTTAGGCCATGCTAGGCTGAGCATTTATGGTACGCATGTTGTGCCAACCCACAACCCATTGGAATGGCACACTAAGGTATACAACGAGTTAACGGCTTGAAAAGGGTATTTCTAATGTAATCTATAATTTATATTTTTAATTAAATTAATAGAAAATACTAAAATATCTTCTCCAATAACTATAAATGGTTAGTTTAGGAGGGCATTTTGATAAAGTAAAAATTTTTAATTTATATAAATATCCCTTATCCTTTCCAAATTCATCACATGGTGAATCATTTTCGACTCTCTCATTCTTATGTGCTCTTTCATTCTCTGAAACACTCAATTCTATAATAATCTCTTACTTTCTTTACACAATCTTCCACTTTCTACGAGTTTTCACTCTCTTACGATCAACTTTCTCTAAAAATAGAGGCTTGCTCAATTCAATTTATTTGAGAGGCTTCATCTATTGAGGAGAAGCTGAAACTTGAGTGTAAAGGTATTTTAGATTTAGTTGTTTAATTTTATTTAATTAGTCATCATTTAATTATTAAATATTAGTTGCTACTTACCACTAAATATAATTTATATCAAACAAAATATTATTATTACCAAATATTTAATTTTTTATTATCATGGCTAGTTCACCTTCATATTTTCATTTGAATTTGATTCAAACTTGATGATTTTTCTTGGATTTAATACTTCTAACTCATAATTAGATAGTAGTAGTCAAGCATTTGCTGTTGCTATTACTAGATGAAGTAGAGGTAAAATATCAAATATTAAGAATAAATTTACTATTCAAATAAATGTAAAAAGGATTTTAGCTATGACATTAAAAATGAAACTGACCGCACTTGTTAAAGCACTCTACTAAATATAAATGATAATCCGATTAGACACAAACTTAGTTATCTCATACTTCTTCATTAAACATTTTTACTTATAATAAAGATATTAATAGAAGAGAACTTGCAAAATATATTATATATGCTGAATAGCTTTTTTATATTTTTTGAAGATGTAAAATTTAAAAAATATATAAAAAAATACTTTATATCTTGCTTTCAAAAAAGTTTTATGAAATACTACAAAAAGTGATGAATTAAAAATATTTTTAGATCACAAAAAAAATTAATACACACTTTTAATCATATTAGGCTTAAAATTGCACTTACTTTTGATATTTGGCTTGCAAATAATGGCATGGATTTTATGTGCAAATAATGGTATTAAAACTTTTAAAAGTTCATATAATCAGTTGAAAAAAAAAAAGAATGCTCAAGTTATCATTAACGATCATCATACGGTTTATCAACTCATCATTAATGATTGTTAAAAATATATATGATTAAAAAACTTACGTGTATGCTTAAGTTAAAAAAAAATATAAAGATTTAATTAAAATTTTAAAATAAGTTCATGCACTTCTAATGTAATTATCTTTTTAATTATTGATATATATATTTCTTGAATTTATAGTCTGTGGATTAGAAGATGAAATCAAGAAGAAAATCTTGATTTTCACAACGAATTTGGACTCTCTTATGCTGGAAGACATCCACTGATTTGATGGTATGGTTCCACCATCACCGCTGTCCATGAATTGTCCAACAACCATAAAGCATTGAGATCTAAACCATACATGAAACAGTGGTTCTTGAAATACATAGAGCTCGATGTATTACGGCCGTGATGTAATAGATGAATAACCATGACTGCAAACTGGACCATCAAGTTCGATTCCTCAGCTTCAAAGAGTCTAAACGAATAACCATGATTGCAAGAACAAATGTAATTTGATTCGTGGTGTCTAACATAATCACGTTGCTAACCGGCTGCCTCTAAACATTTTACTTCTAGGACATTATTGTTGCATAATTAAAAAAAATAAATAAGACATTTTTTGAAGGAAATATTTTTTTCATAAATTAACCCATCTCCAAAATATAGAAGGTTTAAGTTTGTCTTGCTGAGAATACCATCGGTTATCTTACCATAACCACTCATGCTGAAGATCCTGCAACCATGCTTGAGGCCTTGGGGCTTTTGTTTTATGCTTGTTTCCTCTGGTAAAGCAAACAATAGTGTAGGTGCTTGTGATTGATGAAGGTATTTTCTCGTCCACGTTTAGATGAGATTTTTTATCAATAAAAAAATTCGCTACCTATCTCCCTACCCTTGCCATCAGTTGATAATTTATAGTTTCTACGAACGAGCATACCAAACGTTCGTTCCTTTTATTTTCCAAAGTTTTAACTGTCAATATAAGAACCATTTTTTATTTTCCTTTTTTTTTAAAAAAAAAAAATACTACATTCGAAGTCTGGAAGCACTAACTATATTTTTTTGAAAAAAAATCTGAGCTGTCCAATTTTGATCAGGATGAAGTCTTAATTGTTGTTTATGATAATGTTGCTGACGGTCGGCCAGGTTTGACCAACAATTGATATTTTGTAGCTTCGACTTCGAGAAACCGTATACCTAACATTCACTTTTTTTATTATTATTTTTTAAAGCTTTAACTGTCAATACAAATAAAGATAATAATTTTGTATTCGACTTATAAATTCAATTCAAATTTGATATGAAATTAATGGGTTTAAATTAACTCATTAAATATAATTAATAAATAAGTCGAATAATAAATGGGCTCACTAACTTGAAATCGATCCGTAATTGATTCAATTATTAAAGAAATCAATTCATGTAACCCAACCTGCTAATCCAAATATGACTCATCTGATCTATTTATTTAAATTAATATCACTTTTTAATTAATTACTATTTTATAATAATGATTATATATTTATATAAAGATTTTATATTTATTTTTTTTAAATATAAAATTTTTTATTCATACTTTAATTATAATTTTGAATATATAATAACTTTATAAGTGATTTAGTATTAAATATGTTACATAAATTATAAGGATTACACGGGTTATATAAGTCATAAGGATCACATGAGTTATGAGGTCATGTCAATCTGAATATGACTTAATTATTAAACAGATTATACAGATTGTGTCATGTGATTTATGTAATAAATGAGTTAGGTTCAGGTTGAAGTATGTATTTTGATCAATAAATAAACTAGATTTGAATTGAGTTATTTATTACTATATTTTGAAGCTGACTTAACATATTTATGGTCCGTTGACACGGTTTATGGCCTTTAAATACACATGCAATTTTATTTTTATTTTTCACAGACTATATTGAAAGTCTGTAACCATTAACTATATTTTTTTGAAAAAATTAGAGCCGTCCAATTTTGATCAGGGTCAAGCTCTGATTGTTGTTGATGATAATAGAACGGTAGCTCGGCCAGGTTTGACTAGGAGCGTGGAGGCCACACATTTCCCGGGCCTGGAAGAACTGCGGCCTCCTCCCCTAGTCCACGTCCGGGGGACGATCCCGCAGCCGTTGCTTTTATTTGTACCCTCTCTTTTCTTTTTCCGAGATCACTCAGAGGAGATCTAAAGCGAGGGACTCCTCTTTCCTCAGCTATCGGGAGGAAAGCCGAAGCTGAAGCTCTGTCGGGGACGAGGCGATGCACGACTTCTGCTTCACGATCCCGTACGGGATCCTGGTCCTGGTGGGAGGGCTCGTCGGCTACGCGCGGAAGGGGAGCACCGCGTCGCTGGCCGGCGGCGCTGGCTCCGGTCTCCTCCTCCTCCTCGCTGGCTTCCTCAGCCTCAAAGCCTTCGAGAAGCGCCGCAACTCCTACCCCGCTCTGATCCTCGAGACGAGTATGCAACTCTCAATTGACTAATCCATAATCCAGCCTTTTGCAATCTCCTCGATCAATTTCCCTTCTTTTAATTTCTTTTGGTTATCAGGTTTTATCTCATTTTTTGCTTATATTTGTGCTATGGATCCATTTTTGATTTTGCTGAATCATGATGTTGTCTTTGTATGGAAGGAGTGACCGATCAATAGATCTGTGAGCCAAATAATATGTTATTTATCTGTCGTCAGATCATTGATGGTGCTCTATTTTACTGTGCTTCATATTCCATTCTAATCTAATTATGATAAATGGCGTCGTCTAGTTACAGTGCAATTGCGACTCCCTATATTCCTTTTGTTAATACGTTCTCTTTTATAGCAGCTGTAAGAATGGTTGATGTTTTTAAATAGTCATATGTTCGAGGAGGAAGTATAAGCTATCATGTGAAGTTTAGATATATTCGTACAACTTGAAAGTCCTCGGCGTCCCAATCTAGCTGATCTCTCCTAATACTATCTGATCAAGTCTTTTGATTCCGAAAGAAAAATTTAGCATATTTATGAGACGTTAGCTAGGTGATGTGTTTAGCAATACAGGAGGTAGGTCACAGTTTATGGAATAAGTTGTTTGTTTATTATATGGTACTGGCATTTGTAATATATGCTACTTGTCCAGTTTGCTAGCTAGTTCCTCATTCATTTTGTTCTCTTGCAGTAACCAGTAAAGGAGGTGCTTTTATGTTATGTGGATGATTAGATGAGGGATTCCTTTGGTCATTAAGAATTTCACTTTGAAGATTTTAACCCTTTTTTGGTCCAATATTGCAATTTTGGATCTCTGGCAGGGGAAGCAAAGGAGACACAAGGTGTGAAATTTGCAATCTGAAAGGTGGTGTATTGGGAATTATAAGTGCTGGGTGCAATGGTGCAGACATTTCAATGATGTTTTATGAAATATTAATTGAAGTTTTATCTAGGTACAATTAAACTATGGATCAATCTCTGAAGGGCATTTTTGAAGAAGGGAGACATAAAAAATTATGAGGGTCTTGTATCACTTAAGTGGAGACCGTTTGTTGTTAATCTTGAGTGGTATAGAAGGGTCAAAGTGATGACAAGATTGACAATCTTGAAATTGTGTGGATTCTCTACTATAGTTGTGATGGTATGGACATGTCTGAAATAGCATCAAAGGCTTTATAATAACCGGAATAACTGACGTTGTCATTGTACCTGAATCAACTTCTATCTGTTAACTTGAACGATTGCTGATCTTGAATTCTGGATAAGCACTGTTGGACATATCTGTAGCATTGGACCATGGGTTGTGACAACTTCTCTCATGGGGCATAATATTGAATGTCAGAATTTGAGATTCACTCAAAAATATTTCTATCTTGGTAGAGATAGTTTCAGGGGTGAACATGAAGATTTTCGACTAGTTAGAATATCTGAGTTTGTGTGTTTTGGTGGATATCCAAGATCAATGGTGACTATAAACAAAATATGCTTCAGTATGCCAATTAGATTCTTGTTTGCAGCTGAAGTTTAAATTCTCCTCTGTCAGGAAGTGGTCTTGTTGTATGATGAAATGAACACAACAATATAAAGAGGGCAATTTTAAATAGATAGCATTTCCTCCATTTTCTCATAGGCATATCGTCAATGGAAATGATTCTATATATTGATGGTTTCCAACACTGCATCACTTTTGATGTTGATTGTATCTTTTCTGACTCTATTTGAGAATTGGTTGTTGCCTTACCTACTTCGCAGTTGCCTAGATGGTTATTCTGTTACCACCTAGAATCTCTCTTCCACCAAACAGTGTCTAATTGCTCTGAAAATCTCAAAACTGTGATGCATATTGGTGTTCACTGTGTATCCATTGGTATCAATGTTGAGTTGAATTTGCAATCAGATTTTGGAACTGATGACTTCCTGGCAGTCAGGGTCTTCAATTTAAGTTTTAGTTAGAGCAAGTCTCCAGTTTATCTGCTTTAAAAATTTGACAACATTGCATGTCTGCTAGCTTCCTTGTGATCCATCTTGGTAATGGTAGTAGGGTCAAAGATGCCTGTAATTTGATTTGACAAGACTTGAAATATGCAATGATTGCCATGATATTCTGTGTTTTTTCTTCAGTCAAACTACTGAAATGAACACCGCTTAGGCAAAAGACTTGAGATGCATGGAACTTGAAACTGGTGGTTGATGATCCTCTTTACTTTATTCATCATCATCCCTCAACTTCCAAAAGATATGATGTGATATGAACAAGACTTGGCCAAAAACTATTAGCACAGGTGGTTGGCACCTGACCTGAAGGGCTTGCCCTTCAGGAGATCCAGAGTTCAGATTATGGGTATTACTCAAAGAAGAAGAAGAAGAATATGAATGCAACTTAAATTCGATATTTGGCATGTCTCTCTCAAGGGTTTGCTCTTGGGGGAGGTTCAGTGTTCCAACATTAGTGGTGGCACATCGCCATCATATCGTGAAGTATTCAAATGTTCTGATTGTGATATTCTCAGTAGCATCTAGCTTAGTTTAAGATTTCATTGATCAACCTTGAAACGTGGCAACATGGTTATCTTAATTTTCACTCTGAACATACAAAAGCATTTTCTTCAGATATCAGAAGCACTATTTTAATATCATTGAGAAGGGCTTAATATGCAAAACAACAACAAACTTGTTTTCTGCTTTTGCCTTTTAGTCTTGTTTTTTATGCTCTTATTGTTGTTAATTTTTCCTGCTAATTGTTTGATAACTACCTTCTTGAATTAATGCTGACTCACTCTTGCTTAAATTATTGGTAGTACTTGGTCAAGAAAAAGAACTTTCTTTCTTATTTATCTTTTTTCTCTTCTAGTTATTGTTTTCTTCCTTCTGTTGTTTGACATTTATGATCTTGCTATTATCTGGAACACAGTTTGTGCCCTTGTATTAACATATGTTATGGGGCAAAGATACCTTGAAACGTCCAAGATAATACCAGCTGGAGTAGTTGCTGTTCTCAGGTTTGCTCAGCTGAACGTCTATTCATTTTGCTATTGATATCCATCACATTTTGCACATTAGTTTTTATCCTCAATTATTGGTTTTCACTAGATCACTGGTCCAGAAATCAGGCTTCTCAGTATGTGCCATCCACTATTCTGTGACCACTTATTCGTGTAATTATGTATACACACACCCACACACGCATGCACATTTTAGCTAACAGATTATATCCCCTTTTATCATACTCATATCTGACATCAGTCAACAGAAACATACATGCAAATAAAAAATTATACAAAATCTATTTAGAATTACTGAGACTCAAATTCTCAAGCTACTTATCCACTGGATTTCTCTTTTACAATTGATGATTGAATATTTCATACTTAATGGTAGCAACTACGCAGACTGAATAGCTTGTAATCTGTTGATGGTATTGTCATTGTCAAGGTTGGTGTCAGCAAGATATTTTGGAGGTGCAATTTGGTTAACAAAAGGATGAAGTCTTCTGTAGTTAAAAGCATTTATTGAGAATATGGTAAAATCAAAAAGAATTTGTGCCTTTCTACACAGACATGCTCCTTCACACGTCAAATGGAGTTACACCTTAGGACTTATCTAGCAACTTAAGATTTGGGTTTGTTGTTTTCCCAAGAGAAAGATATGTGCTTGGCATCAACCTTGTCACTATCTCAGTGTTAAGACAGTAATTTAGAAATTATTAACCAGAAAACGTGGTGTTGTTGGATCCACATGAGGAGCTGTACAGTTTGATGTGGGGTAAACTAGAAACTTTTTCTTCTCTTTTTCTTGTCTTCCCTTCTTTCATTCATTCATTCTGTCTTTTTTGTTTTTTGGGCTGAGTATTGATTGGAAAGCTAAAAAAAAGGAATGCTGCAGGACCTGTTGCCACATTATGATTAATATATAACATTTGCTGATTCAGCCAATAAAATCTTGTGCTAGACAACTAATGATCTGTAAATTTAGAAACCATCCTGGTCTACTACTGTGGAACTGGAAAATAAATTGGTCTCCCCCAACTTCTTAAATTTGAGCAAGCTATCCCTTTCCCATTTTACTAATTATAATAGAACTTGACATCAAACTACATTACTACAGAAATTGATTCATGTTCCTGACACTATTTAAGAAGTCAAAATTAAGCACAATATTGTTTGGAATCTTTTTCCTGTGAGCTAAGAAATGGCAAATATTGCTACCCCAGTTTTCAAAGAGCATGCCTACTCTTTCATCCAGTATATCTTCACAGTTAAATTTACTGTTGGCCTGCTCCCTGACAGGTTATTACCTTTTGCTTCATAAACATTTGGATTAGTGTGCTACATAAAGTTTTTTTGAAGGCTTATTTGTTCTCCTTTTTTCCGCATGACCGTGCTTTATGTTTATGTTAAAAGTGTTAAGACGACAGAATGTTACATCCCGAACATTGTCTTTCCTTGCAGTGCTCTTATGTCAGCATTCTATCTTTACAAGATTGCAACTGGTGGCAATCATATCACATCCAAGCCGGAGTGAACCTGTCAGTTGAAATGTCAAATGTACAACATACCTAAGGTAAAGTAACATATAACATGAATCAAGTTCTTGGTTTGTAAGTTCTCTCAGTTGTATTCCTTGCTAAAGAATACAGTCACCTTAATGGCATGCATGGTGCTTGTGTGGAAAAAAAAAAGAAAGCTCGAACTCATAGATAGACTCAACAGATTGTTTATCTTGTCATTTTCATGATTTCATGAAACTGCACATCTTCTAAAGGTATGTTCTGCGTTTTATGAAGAGTTAAAGATCATCCTTATCGCAAAGGTTGCATTCATTGATCTCTGGATTCCCTACTGCTTGGCTTCTTTTAGTGTTTTTGAGAGTTGCATAAATGCACTGTCAAACTTCCAGCTTTTGGTCTACCTTTCTTTCTGTACCCATTCTATCACACTGAATCACATTTCATCTCTCTCAGTTGAGAATGGATTATCTTAAGCAGGTGATGATTTCTGAAACCTAGACTGGCTTTCATTACATTTTCAAACATTTGAAAGTGGGTAACAATTTCTATATATTTAGCGAACCTTCTAGCTTTGGACTGCAGCAATTCAGTAAATCCATGTTCTAGATGTTGATCTTTCACTGTCTAATACAATTGTGGAATATTCATTACGATGTCTTCAACTCGGCTGTGGGAAGGTCAGGGGACGGAGGGAATGGAGAGGCTACGGGTCTTCGTCCCATCATGTTCTGGATATTGGGAGTCATTATAAATGGAATGGGTATTTGTGTTATGTCATATCATATAATATACTTATCAATCGGACGTCTGTGGCACGACTATGGTAAGAACCCTTGAATGGAGGTTAAAAAAAAAAAAAAAAAAAAATTGTAGCCACATATTCAGCTCTGCTATTTGTTCCTCGGTGTCATTCAATGAAGATTAAAAAAAAAAAAAAGTTACAGCCGCATGTTCAGAATACCGAATGAAATAAAGCAGTGAATGCAGCAAATGTTTTCTTAGTTGTTGGACCGTCCCAAGTCTGCTTCGTTTAATTTAATTTTGGTGCCTCCCAAGTGACAGGTTTAACAGAGCTATATCTACCTGAAATCTAAGCTTTCATCCTTCACACCTCACATTCTCCACCCCTCCTTCCTTCTCATCCGCACTTCTGGCGGTGTGATCCTACTTTGGTACCTATCATATGGCTAGTGAAATATTGAAGCCTTTGATTATTAGCGTCTCTCTACTAATTGGAAGAAAAACCTGGGATACTTGAACTCGCCGAATGGTTTGTGCGACCAACTTGATTTTGTCCCATCTCCGGAGGCATCCTGGCTTTCGTATGGACCGGATACCATGTCATTTTCCAACAAATATGTATGGGACAATTGACTACTTTTTTAATGTCCATCTTCTTCACCATTCTGTCTATCCTTGTGCGTTTGTCGCTGTTTTAATAAAACCAGACGTTTATTATTTTGGTGCAGCATTAAACTAACGCATCCACTCAGACTTGCGAAGCCATCGACCAGGAAAATTACAAAAAGAGTCTTGCGACTAGCAAGGGCATGAATCAAATGGTATCAGATGAATGATTCAACGTCCAACTCTTTTAAAGCCTGGCCTCTTTCTGAAATCTCCACCCATGTACTAAGCATCTCCAATCTTCCTTTACCTCTCTCCCTCTCTCTCTCTCTCTCTCTCTCTCTCTGAAATGGCTACTGTAGTCTTGTTAGTTCTCTTCCTTGCCTTACTGCCTATCATCCATCTTCTTCTGACCAATAAAAGAAGCTCATCGAAAAGACTACCTCCTTGCTCTCTAGGCCTCCCCGTCATTGGCCAGAGCCTTGGCCTTCTCCAAGCCATGCGGGCCAACACCGGCGAGCAATGGCTCGAGCGACGAATAAAGAAGTATGGGCCAATCTCGAAGCTGTCACTCTTTGGGGCGCCGACGATCTTTCTGACCGGTCCGGCTGCAAACAAGTTCATATTCGTGAATGAAGCATTGACGGCTTACCAGCCACGTTCTATTACCAGGATACTGGGCAAGAGGAACATTCTTGAACTGGTTGGAGAGGATCACAAGCGTATGAGAGCAGCAGTAATGCAATTTCTGAAGCCAGAGGTGTTGAAGAAGTACGTGGGCAAAATCGACTGGGAGGTCAGGCATCATCTCAAAATGAATTGGATTGGCAGGCAGATCGTCACGGTATGGTTGTTATTCTGCCTTTGTTATAACGAAAAATAATGATACTGGAGGGAGGACTGCTATCTTGGGATACCAGTAAAAAATTTTAAAGTTAAGACCCTGAAATAAATAAATAAATAAATAAATAAAAGAAGCACCTATAAAACTAAATAAAAAAGATTCATCACCTACTAATCTCTGCCTATAGCCCAATGATATGTTACTTTATGAGCGATGATTATGACAAACTTTAAAGTCATCACTCTTGCATTATGTACATACATATTCGATATTTTGCTTATGATAACGGATGCTGATAATTTTTGTTTTCATCTAGAGCTTTATTGCTTAATTATCCTGACAAGAAATAGTAAAATTGAAAAGCCTTAGTTGAGATGTATTAGATCATATGTAGCGTATCTATACGTATTAATTTTTGTTTTGGATATAAATATAAATATTAGTAGGATTCAAGAATTTATATTGTTTTAAATGAATATAGCAATACAAATTAAATATTTGAAATATATAAATGTAGATATAAATTAAATGATTAAATATTATGATCATTAAATCATAAATATCACTAAGTGAAAGATAAATTGAATTAATGCGTTATTAATATGTTCATCTCTCTTTTTTTAAGTTCATAAATATTATAAAAGATTAAATATGATTATAAGTAGAACTATTTGGATATGTATTAGGTGATTATTTATTCATATATATATTTATTTTTCTATCATTGGATATGGATATAGATATAATTTTTGTAAGATGCATAAATTATTTGAATGTGAAAATAAATCTAAGAAGGTATTCAATGATCTACTTTCATTTGTACTCAAAAATTTTATTTAATTAATTATACAATGCCATGACAGTAAGAATATTACTCACCAATGGACTTAAATCACTGATTGTCCTCCTTAAAAATTTAAGAAGATTAAAGAGTCAAATATAGAATAGAGTATTAAAATTTTATCGAGAATAAAAATGAGGACACAAAACAAATGGGTTTACAACTTTCTTGAGGGCATAATGATCGTTTTAATAACCCATGAAGTTATAAGCTTAGTTCTGTGCTTTTAATCTTAAAAAAAAGGATATTGGTGGGGAAATTAAGAATTTATGTCACTTTTCTCCTTCAAATACCAAAGAATATATTTCAATTCATATCAATGAGGCCTTGCTGTGACTTCTAGGCGACTTCCACCGCTTTGTCTGCGTCTCAAAGAGAAGCCACAAATGCTCACTCGCTAAATGACTAATCTTCGTCACCAGGGAACCAAGTAAAATGCAAACACTGAGATTTGATATCCTTGCCATTATTTTCAGGTGATGCGTTTGACGAAGAGTCTCACGTTTGAAATAATATGCTCCCTTATATTTGGGTTGGAGAGAAGCCCCCTGCGAGAAGACTTTGCGAAAGATTTTGCAGACATGCTGGCAGGAATGTGGGCAGTCCCGGTGAACCTGCCCTTCACCCACTTCAGTAAGAGCCTGAGAGCGAGCCAACGGGCTCGAAAAGTGCTCACCAGAATCATCTCTGAGAGAAGGGCTATGCTGGAGCGAGGCCAGCACTCTCCTAGCGAAGACCTCATCACCTGTTTGCTTAGCGTTGGTAGCGAAGATGGCAACAATGGATTAACCGATGAGGAAATTGTGGACAATGCAATGCTCGTCATGATAGCCGGTCATGACACGTCCTCCATCCTCATGACCTTTATGATCCGCCATCTCGCCAACAATCAGCTCACCTATGCCTCCGTTCTTCAGGGTAACACATCTTCTTGATGATGTTTGATTTTATTTTACATATACGTAAGCAACCGAGCTATGTTTTAAGTGCTTTCCAACGGTTATCTATGATCTCATATGACTTGATTCTTTAAATATTGTCTCGTGGATTAAGAATTGTTCTCCATTTTTTCACATTTGAGGCATTCCGCCGCCCATAGTTTCAATCTCCTTTCGATGCAAGTAAGCCCACAAAATGTTACTGGAGTGGCAATGTGGCGTACGCTCAATGGGAATACTTATTGATCTTTTGTTGTGGACTACAGAGCAGGAAGAGATAGCCAAGAGCAAGGCCCCAGGGGAGTCTCTAACATGGGATGATCTTTACAAGATGAAGCACACATGGCCAGTTGCACTGGAGATACTAAGGATGATCCCTCCACTGTTTGGGAGCTTTCGAAGAGCTCTCAGAGATGTGGAGTTCGATGGATACCTCATTCCAAAAGGGTGGCAGGTAGGAAGAGAAAACTGGAAGAATTTTATTACTAATTGCAAATTTTAATTATAAGATTTTCCTCTTAAGACTTGGAAGTTTTTGTTTAATGCTTTAGGTGTTTTGGGCATCAAGCATTACGCATATGGATGCTAATATTTTCCAAGAACCTTGTAAATTTGATCCAACACGATTTGAGAACCAATCATCAATCCGACCTTATTGCTTTGTGGCATTTGGAGCCGGACCTCGAATTTGCCCTGGCTACGAGTTTGCAAGGATAGAGACACTTGTTATGATGCACTATGTGGTCACGAGATTCAGATGGAAATTATGCTGTAAAGACGATGTTTTTAGCAGGGATCCCATGCCATCACCTTCTCAAGGGCTTCCAATCCAAATTGAGCTCAGGAATAATCTATGAACAATTTATAATTGTTAAATTGAATCCTCCAAATGTTGATTTTCTTTCTTCCCCACCTTTTTTTATCAGAAAAAGAAGACATGGAATTGTCAAGAGGAGCTCAAGGTCATTATGGAACAAAATGTATTTGTTTTCTATCATGGGAAAAACAATAGTATAGTGACCTTTTGGTTGTTCTCTTTCTTTCTTTTTTTTCTTTGTTTCTTCTTCGTTTCCTTTGAGCTAACAAGCAATGTTTGGAAGATTATAACACGAACACTAATTTCTTGTGTGTGGAGGGTGGGTGCCCATGGTGTTTTGTTTGGAAAGAGAGGGGGGCGATTTGTTTGTGATTAATCCAAACTTGCAATCCAAAGCTATCACAAATCTGAGAAAACCAAAATGGCTTACTGCAAATCAGAGGGCCAACAATGTCTTGATATCTTATGGGGGAAGATACCACTTCTTGATCTGTAATCCCTTTTGACTCTATATGACATTATAATCTCATATTGTCTTCAAGAAATAGGATGAATTTTCCATCCTTTTCTCATTAAAATAATGTTTTTAAGCTGTTTAAAGTAAATTAATGGCTATTTCAACCTAGACTGATTTTTTGTGTTATAAGTTACGATAACGTGATGCAACTAAGTCATTCTAGTATAGCCTAAAATAGATGGTGCCTTTGGAAGGAGGAGATTCTACATATATCGCACACCATAGATATTGCAAAACATTTAGTAGTCTAGAGCTCTAAAAAGAGGTTACCCAAGGGAACTGATCCCACTCAACAGTCTTCCTAGAATTGGATGTTGATTTTATTGCTTGGTTTGAACGAAGTGTAGCTTCAAGATGCATCATGCTCTCTGCTAACATCCTTCCAAATAAGCGAAATGTTAGCCAAGGATCTTTTGATATGCATTCCAAGCCTCCTTCTAGAGTAAGCAAAATTGAACAAATTCAATTACAAAGCCTTTGAAACTTTCAAGAACTTTTAGGCCCACAATTCTATGGAAAAGAGTTGAGGATGGTGCTCATATTCATGATAAATTATTACTACTTGGAATGCTATGCATGTAAAATTTAAAGAGAAGTCGTCTTTTGACTATCATCATCATCAAATACGTCAAGAGTTCTACCTATAAACCATCTTTCAAGCAAAAATATACCACACTTGAGTCTCTTATCCTATTTATACTGAAGTTATGGGTCATAATTTAAAGATCTTTTTAACTAAAGTTAAAGCATAGGAAGTTCCTATAACTACTAAAGAAGAATTTAAGGGAAAGATAATAATGATCACAGAATCCAATCAGTTAAAAAAATAGATAGAAGAAGATAGAAAGAGTATTATAGTTAAAGAAGTAAAAGAAGAATCAGATTTAAAGTACTGCAATGAGAAAGAGCCTATTGCTGAGATTACTAAAGAGAAACTTATAGAAGAATCTACTAAAATTACAACCTCAATTGTTTCAGTAGCTCATGAAGAAAAAAAAAAGATGATATAATAAAGAAGATATCACTTTCAAATAAGATAAAAAGAAAAAAGTTGAGGCCCATAAAATTTATGTAACTCATTATATAGATAAATTTAAAGGAAACTACATTTTACTCATGTCAATTTATGGAGGTTGAGATAAATACATTAAAAAAAATCAATCTTCCCACCTGTGGATGGAGGTTGGGATATTAAACAAAAGCCATTTATGCTTCCAAGCATAAAGATACCATAACCTAAGCTCAATAAGATGCTCCTTAATTACATAGTTGGTCCAAAATAGATCTATAGACAGCTTGACTTCAAGCACAGACATATACAGCATGAAATCGATTATATATTAGTCTCTAAGAGTTAGGGACGAACTCAGTGGAAGAAATTCTATATAAGAAAAGAAGAAAAGAAACAACGTCGTGAAAAAGGCAACCTCAACCCTACGTTCAAATCATCCTCGTATAAGCAGATCCGATCAAGCTACCAGGGTCTTTGAGAATAAAAGAAGGGATGAGGTACGACGAGCATATATGTGCACTACGTTGTCCTCCTTAAAAAAGGCTTGAGTCCTTTGCAAAAAAACTATGGGAGGCCTCTCTCGAAGCCATGAGGTCAAAAGATCGATCTGAAGTGCTTCAAGCTAGGGTGTCATCATAGAAGATAGTCCAGCTTAAAGGTTCAGAACAGAAATCTAACCAACTCAAGGATCATAAAGAGGGACTGAGCTACCCACACAGGTTAAGAAATGCACCTTAAAACAAGGAAGGTCGGAATATGAAAAGATAACGAGTTAAGAGAGCCTAAACGAGAAAAAACTAGGAGGACGAAGACACTACACGACGGAGTAGAGACAAGAGCAAAAGAGAGTAGGACAAATGAGACCACCCCTTTTCGCTTATATAACCAACAAAAGAGACGCTTGGGAGACGAGGTGATCCTTCGCATCCTCAGGCGGTAAGAAACGCCATGTGGCACTCAACGGAAAAGAAGACGCAAGATGGAGCTGGCAAGTATAATCTCCTCACGCAAGAAAAACATAGGCCAGGTCGACCACCATTACTCCAGTTTCCTTATCATTTTAATTAATAGACCAAGTCGCAGAAGAGACGGGATCTCTTCACTCAGGCCGACCACCATTTCTCCAGTTTCTTAATTATTTTAATCAATAGACCAACTTGCAGGCAGGACGGGATCTCCTCACGCAACAAGAAATAAAAAATAAATCCGTAGGCAAGGCATGTCCACACGATTCCATGAGATATTCTTCATAGTAATGGTGGATGGACTCTCCTTCCACGTTTCTGGAGGCATCCTCGGAAGTGACGAACGGTACTGACCCAACTTGCGTGGCACTAGAAAGCGATTTCGCCCTTGCATTGCTTTGGAAAGGGACCAGAGTTGCATGCTTTACCTCGGGCACGCCTCATGGTGCAAAGCGTGGTTATCGCTTTATGCACCAGTTTACCAGTTAAACATGCGCCCCAGGCGAGACGGGGCTCTTCGTTTCGCTAAAAGAGGATGGTGATATGGCAATATACGGGACTATTTTAAACGTGAATCAATAAATTAGGTGGCAGGCTTCTGAGAGGATGCTCAGTAGATTTTCTTGAAAGGCATATGGCAAAATTCGATTCGATGAAGCAATATAGATTAAAAAAATTCTTTTCTTTGAAAACAACCACTCTTTGGACAAAGCCTAAAATTCTCGATTCATCTATATTTTTTTCTCAAAAAGATCCTCTAACATTGCTGGAAAAAGAAAAGTATCCAATCAACATGAATTAATGATCATGTTATTCATGCTAATGATTTGATTTGGGTAGATTGATTTGTTTGATAGGCTAGAATTAATATTTGTGGCAAGGAAAGAGATTCTCATAAGGCATGCCTCGCGTACTTGAGGTCGTGGCATAAGCAAGCTGCCTCACCGTAACCCATTAACTTTAGAAAAGACGATTTTCATATTTTTTTTGATCCATGACAAGATAGTTTCAACTATATTGGAAGGCAGAGGTCAAGCACCATCAAAAGAGTTTTGATTTATTAGTACTTTTTCTTTCCCCTATGCCTTTATTTTTGTTATTGTAATTGGTTCAGATTTTTTTCGTCCATTTGGTTGATAACTTCTCAGGGCAAAGCGAGCTGCCCTAGGTAGGGCAATGCACCTTCTTGAGCCTAATTTTATTTATTTTTTATTATTATTATTATTATTGCTATCTCTCTTTTGCTTAGAGTTGGGCTTAAATTCAAAAGCCGAGCCCACATTCAGATCTAAAGCTCAGTTGAGCTAACTCGCAACAATATGTTTGACCCAAAAATAGAATTAACAGAGTTAATTTTAATATTTAAGTACCTATCTAAAAATTAAAAAAATATTAAAATAATTACACTTAATCATTTGAAAGTAAGATAAAGATCTTAAATTACTTGATTTTCGAGCAAAAAAAAATGTACTATGACATGAAAAGTTATTCTTGTATAGTAAATAAAA
This sequence comes from Metroxylon sagu, assembly GCA_017589505.3. Lineage (NCBI taxonomy): Eukaryota > Viridiplantae > Streptophyta > Magnoliopsida > Arecales > Arecaceae > Metroxylon > Metroxylon sagu. The sequence continues at coordinate 5,083,442 of JACVBY030000667.1, forward strand.
AATATAATATAAAATTTAAAAGATTTATTACTTTTTAGGGTTTGAATATGGATTCGAACTACATTTAAGCCTAATTAAGGGTCAATACTTCAAGCTTTCTTTAGTTTTAAGTTTAAAATTGAGTCAAGGTTAGGCTCGAGCCAAGCCAACTAATGGCTCAAAATTGATCTTTTTTTCTAAAAAAAAGCTTTAATTTTAGCCTTAGACCTAGCCCAAATTAGTTTAGGTCTAGCTTATAGCCCAACTTGAAATCAAACCAATCCAATGGTCCATAAGGCAACATGAGCCCACTTCTAGTTTAATGACTTATATATCTCACATTTATAAGTTAATAGAGTTCGAGTTCAGCTAGGCAGGGCCATACATATGCTCTAACATGGTTTGAAAACTTTTCATACTTTGATTATGGTTTAGACTTAAAATTTCTTTCTAAATTCCAACTTGAACATCATCTAAATCTAGACCCCACCTGAATAAGCCTCTTAGGTTCAAAGGCTAAGTCTGACCCAAATTGGCTCCATTGAATCAAAATTCTTGCCTTGATTGTCCTAACATATTTAAGCCTAACCTGAATGATTCCTGTCAAAAGACTCTAATAATAAATTCAGGCTCCGATTAGGATCCAAAATCAGCATTAGACTAAAGCACAGAAGTTGTGCTTAAACATTAGGCTAAGCCTAGGCTAAGCTAAGCATCAGCTCAAATCCAATTGAAATTTATTCAAACCATATTTTCAAGGTGAAGCTTAACTCAAACAATCCTTGACCTAATTCGAGGCTTGAAGTAAGCCTAACCTGGATTCATTTCCCATCCAACAGGTTAATAGATGGAAAGTATTTATAAATTTTTCTCAACTTTAAGACTTTTTTTAAAAGTTTGAGTCTTATTTTACAAAGATCTATCTATTAAATAAAAAATATCACCAAAAATATTTTACTCATAATAGACCCTCACATATGCCTCTCTAGCTCAAACCTCTCTCTCTCTCTCATTATCTCTCACATCTCATATTTCTTTTTCTCTTGAAATAGATTTTTTTTTTTTTAATTCTTGACTAGCTAAATTAATAAATATTTGAAATATCAATTTTATTCTCAATAATTTTAAAGACTAAGTTTTAATATAATATGATAATATTTAAAAATTATGTAAATAAGTTTTTAAAAATATTATTAATAATGAATGCAAAATGATTTATCATTACCATGATATACTTAACATAATAATTATTTAGTAATTTTTAATCGTTAAAATATTTTATACTAAATAAATTGATGTTGGACTGCTGCCGATCATTAATCCAATGGCGATGCCTTATCAGTCCTCGAACATATCTCTGGATGACGGATCAATCACCCTTGGATTAAGCAGTGATAAACTAGAACAGTTTGTTCTTTTATCATCAGAAAATGCAGCGGTAATTTTCAGCCATCAAGTTTTCACTCAATCAAAACAGAAGATGAAACAAGTTAATATACAACATTTATTAGCTTATTAACTTTCGATGTTCATATGTATAATTATGTTCTCCATTTTATATGATTCCAACGGGAAATTTTAACGCATGTCAAAATCTTTGAAATATTTCAAGGTGAAATTGCCAAAAAGCGACGCTTCTTACTATGCTGTCGGCCGCCTTTAATGGCCATGTCTCTAGCGTATAATGCCTTACGTTGACGTTGACGTTGATGTTGGACGATGGCGCCCCGGCGCTCGATTCTTTTTGCGATCAAGAACAGGGCTGTCAATCCATGCAACCCCTAAATCTAATCTGGATTCCCGTTTCCTCTTCTCGGAGGAGGAGAAAGAAAGGGAAAGAAAAGGATTAAAAAAAATAAAGTAAAATAAACACAGGAATCCAGTCCACGGATGCGAATCAAAAATAGATTCGAGGGCCATCTATTACTCTTTTGCAAAATAAATGAATAAATAAGTAAAACTTATTATATAAGTAAACTCGAGCACCCCGTTTCTACCGTACTCTCTCCTCGGCCTCTCCTCTCCAAAAGCTATGACGGCTTTCTCTCTCAAAAAAATCCTCTCAAGTCCTCTCATTCTTCTTCTTCTTGTTATCGCTCTTTTTCTCTTATTCTTTTCTTCCTCCTACCCTCCTCCGAACTGGGGAGATGGGTCTTGGAAGGCTCCCTTTCGCCTGACGGATTTCCTTCCCCTGCTTCCGGGGAGCGTCTCATGGCCGATCCTTCGGTCGCTTCGCAGCGCCCTCGACCTGCTCCCGACCTTTGTCGGCGCGGCCTCCTCCACCAACGACGACCCTGAGTGGAAGGGTGCCTGCTTCTATAAGAATCGGGCCTGGCTGGAGTTCCACAACAAGAGCGGCACCCCGTTCGGCGGCGGAACTCTCCACATCAAGGTTTGAAAGGGGAAAAAAGAAAAAAAATCTTTCATGCACTGGCTTTGGGGTTTTTAAGCTTGTGTGAAGAGAAAGTTCCGATTTTTTTGGAAGTTTTTTTGAGGGGATTTGGCTCAATTGAGCTATTAGATTCTTTGATATTATCTAGTTTATGAGTTTTGTGCTTCCCCCTTGTCTGTGTTAGTGTGGATTTGCCTTGGGCAAGGAGCAGGTTCCTATCTTTTTGGGTATTATAATTGAATGACTGGTTTCGTGGGGTTAGGTCGAATTTGTTATGATTAGCTAGTTTATGGGGTAGTATTTTCCTCTTTTCAATTTTATTATTAGTTTTGCTGTTCTGTTGTTATTTTCACTGGCTTTGGGGATCTTTGGTCAAAAGACAAATTCCGATTCTTGCTGGTCTTTTGGGGGTATTTGGGTGTGTGATTCTTCTATGTTTATGTCTTAAGTTTTTGAAAGAAATGATCAGGCAAAGCCCAACGAGCCTTATTTTTTAATACAAAATTTATAATGTACATTAATGAAAAATATGTGCACATTTGTTAATTGGCCTAGGAAATGCAGAATTGAATAGGTAGCATATTTAGGCTCAGTTAAAAACCAAATCACCCCCATACTAGTCGCCAGGAAATCCAAAAATCAAAAGCAAAACGCTTATCTCTAGTAGCCACAGCAATTAATCACCAACTTTAGCTGATTTGTAAGTGGAACACTTGAATTGCGGTGAAAGTTTTTGGTCTGCTTCCTTATCAATAGCATCATAATTCGCGCTGAGATATTGAAACAGAAACTATCTCCACCAATGCTGTAACTTCTATTCTATCTCCACCAATGCTGTAACTTTCATTGACATGGTTTTTGGCTAGAATAAATTTTCTATGCTGACATGGTTTTTGGCTAAAATAACCTGTGTAGCTAATAATGTCTTCATTTCCTGTCCAGACCAGCAATGCGCATAGTTGGACATGTCTAGATCTTTACATCTTTGCAACTCCATTTCGTGTAACATGGGATTACTACTTTTTATCTCGAGAACATACTCTGAATTTTGATGAGTGGGAGGGAGAAGCTGAGTATGAATATGTAAGTTCATGCTGTGAATACTTGAATTTTAGGTCTAACAAAGAAAACATTACTTCCTGATTTTCATTGTCAAAGAAGGCTTTTTTTTCTAAACTTTGGATGACATCAGGTGAAAAACAATGGAATATCAATATTCCTTATGCAGTCAGGGATGATTGGAACCCTTCGAGCTCTGTGGGAGGTTTTTCCTTTGTTTACAAATACTGCATGGGGCGAAAACTCAAATCTTGCTTTTCTAAAGAAGCATATGGAGGCGACATTTGAGGAGCGACCACAACCATGGGTTTCAACTATTAATGCTGATGATGTTCACTCGGGAGATCTTTTAGTTTTATCAAAAATTCGGGGGCGCTGGGGTGGTTTTGAGACTTTAGAGAAATGGGTTACCGGATCTTATGCTGGTCACAGTGCAGTTTTCCTAAAGGACTCTGAGGGAAAGCTTTTTGTTGGAGAGTCTGGTCATGAAAATGAGAAGGTTAGACTTTATCAGCTGTTTCTGGCTAACAACTCCAGTTATACCCTATTTTACCTATATGAGAATGTGGCTTTATATATTTTTATGCTAATTATCTTCTATGCTGCTTCTAATCCTCACTAATTCTGAAAAATGAACATATACATGAAAATTTTTTGTGACAAAGAATCAGTGTTAAATTATGGGCATCATACTATATGAGCATTCACTTATGCACATCCTATTACTTTTATCTCAAGATTTATGCATACAAATGTGTTTAGCTTGAGCATAAGTTTATCTTCTACTAATGTGTATGTGTGCATGCAGGCATCCATGCTTCTAATTATATAGAAGAAAATTCATTTGGATGCTTATAAATTCGTTTTTTTTTTTTTTTTTTTATCTACACTACATACATAAATAATCATTTGGATACACTTATCTTGACTCAGATTTAGTCAGGTCTAAATATAGATGATAGAGGCCCCACACGAATGATTTGAGCTATTGGATATGATCAACTATCCGTGAAATATTTATACATAAAAAATCATGTGATTTGGAGACCTCTTGTCAATATATAAAGTGGTTAAAAAATTAGATAGTTTAAACAATACAAAATGATTCATGTTTATTTTGACCTCTTAATGCATGAGCTAGGGATCCGTAAATCTTATGATTATTTATATGTAAGTATATTATAAATGGTAGATCACATCCAATGGCTTGGATCATTTATGTGGGACCTCCATCATCTAAATCAAGATTTGATCAAACTTGAGTATAGATCTTTTGAAGTATAGCCAAGTCAAACTCAATATATATGTGTATATATGTACACACTAGTTATAACAAACATTTAGATGCATATGGCTACTAAAAATTTAAATTTGAAACAATTTCAATTTTAAACTAATTAATTCATAATTAACTTCTTTTCTAATGTATTTATGTCACCTTCACCTTTTGGTTCATGAGCTCTCTCTTCCTCTTCTCTTGAAAGTTCTTAGAGTCCAAATATACTGAGATATTTTTTTTAAAAAAAAAATATGTTCAAATCTAGCATGTTTTAAAATTTTTTGAGGTAGATCTATCACTAAATCTCTTTATAAATTGCAAGACTCAATTGACATACCGAGGCTTAAATTTGTTTAGTTCTTTTGGGAGTTCATCGCATCTACTGACTTAATTTTCATTATGTATTCATTTTCACCTAATAAAATTAGGCTCCTAGCAGCAAAAGTCCTTGTATGGTTTTGAATTATTGATTAACTCACATGATAGAGGGTACTCTCATGGTGGGATGTATCATCAGGGCAATAATTTTAGGGGGTCTATCCCTAACTTGCTTGGGAATTAATGTACAAAGTTTGAGTGCAGTCGAAAAGGGTAGAGGCGAGAAAAGGTTAGTGCTTCATTATGTGGTTGCAGTGGCACTGTAGACTTTTCTGTGAGTAAAATCAAGGGCCATGGGCCACTCTTATTTATATTGTTAGTTTATCATGAAGCTGGAGTGTTTGCTTTAAGAAGTTCCGAGGACTAAATTGCAACAGATTTAGGTATTCAGGTTATTTTATCTTTGTGTGGGCATACTTAGGGAATAGAAGTTTATGAGTGTTCTGGGAGAGGATAAGAAATTTTTGAACACTTAAAATATTAATAATTGTCCGACTGCAACTAGTTTGCAATTAAGGCTTTGTTGTTGCTGCTGCTGTTGTTGTTGAAATATTAATAATTGTACTCCGAGAGAGGGGTATTCTGAGAATAGAAAACGTTTTACATAGTCATCAACACACTTATATAATTTTTAGTATATATTATGTATTGGTATGCCATCTTGCATGATTTGTCAAAATTCCATGTCTCATGTTTGGTTGTGACTCTGAAATGCATCTTCACATATTTTCTTGGAGCATTGTAAATTTGTTGTTGTAGTTTATTGGTGCCTTTTCAGAATATTGCTTCTTACAGTATCAATATTTTATGCCAGTTTTATAATTCATGCTATCAAGTGGTGCTTAAAGGTTTACATGATACAGTTTTTGTTCACTGTCTGATGAGTGATGGAGCTTATGTTTTCTTTCTTTGTAGGGAGAAGATGTTATTGTTGTTATGCCATGGGAAGAGTGGTGGGACTATGAGCAAACCAAAGATGATTCCAATCCCCATATTGCATTGCTTCCCCTGCGTCCAGATGTTCGAGCCAAATTTAATTCTACTGCAGCTTGGGAGTATGCAAAAGGCATGATAGGGAAGCCTTATGGTTACCATAATATGATTTTCAGCTGGATAGATACTATAAGTGGGAATTACCCACCACCCTTGGATGCACATTTGGTATGATATTTCTTATACCTTGTCATATAATTCCATTTTTTTGATCAAGTTGTAAATTTGTTGGTTTCTTATGCATATTTTAGGATATTCTAATTTATCAATATATCTTGCGGGTAAATGCCCTTGCTGAAAGTCATCTATGTACCCAATTTTGGAGATCAATGCATGCAAAAGATTGGTTTGTGTTGGGAGCCACTCGTACATCCAAGCATTTTGATGACTTTTTGAGGCAATGTTAGTTAAGGCAAGCCATAATCACATGATTCTTCAGACTAGCAAGGCATACCATTGCCCTAGGTGTCAAGATGGGACCAGAATGGGATGGGACATCCACCGTCCTGGGTGTCAGGACAGGCACGTCCTGTTTTGTGGAGAGCTGGGACAGCCCCATCTCGTCAGATTGGAATCCTTGCTTCAGATTCTTTTTAATTTAAAAAATTATCTGATATATTTTGTTACAGGTGTTCTCAAGATTTATGATAACTTGAAATAAAAATGTTATGGCTTAGTTTTGATTTGATAATACATTTAATTTTCATGTTATTCTGAATAAATCAGAATATCTTCAATAGCATTCAAGCTTGCCACTTTACCTATTGATTCCTATATACTGACTCATGGTTTTCTTGTTCTATGAACTTGCTCACTTTGTTCTCACCTTTGCCTCTTTAAATCCAATCTTTGATTTGCAATCCATACAAGCAGTACATCTTTGATGTACTGGTGCATTATCTTCTAAAATATCATAGCTGTACGTATGTAGGTATGCTTTCTCTTGTGTTCTGATTCTTGTATTCTACTGTTTCTCTTAAATTAATCTTCTAATGGGAAACTAAACATGGCCATATGGTGCTCTTCGATAGAAGCCAATTTGAGGTTTACAATCTGCCAGGATAGTCTAATTACTAATAGCTAAGTTTGAAAGTTAATTTATGTGTTTGAAGGACCATTTGTTGCTTACTGAATTTTCTTATGGGGTACCCTAAAATAGGGCTCACTCCATAAATTTGAAGAGGCTGCTTGTTACAGTTTTCCTTATACCACAACGCAAGAGTGGCTTTTATTATTCATAACATTAACCTCCAGCAAAATGATTCCCTCAATTAGGCATGCAACGTATTCCTTATGTGATTTTTGTTTAAAGCTTCTAAATATAAATTACACTTACCCACTGTTAAACTGTTATAGTGTCAATTTAAAATTCCTTGCTCTTTTTTTTCCTGTTCTTTTTCTTTTTCTTTAAAGTAAGTGCTAACTACTAATTATGATGTAACATAGGTTGCTTCTGTTATGACAGTCTGGAGTAAGCTCCAGCCAGATTATGCTTCTAACTTGTGGAATGAAGCCCTGAACAAACGACTAGGCACTGAGGTTTGTCCATCCAGGCATCTTGTTGGCCATATTCTTCTTTTTATATGTTCATGTTATAATTGTTCTATTGTCAAGTTTTTTTGTTTCCAAAAAAAACAAAGAAATGAAAAAAGCTTCAGTTTTCTTTCATCAAAAGTTTACTTTTGTAGTGAAATAAGAACCAAAAATTATGGCCTTTAATTGAGCAGAATGAGAAAAAGGATTTATGTAGCCAACCCCAACTAGGTTGGAATTAAAGCTTTGTTGTTGTTGTTGTTGTTGTAGTATAGGAATATTTAATCTTCACCTTTACGGATGTCCAATATGTGGCTGATGAAAATGTTTGTGTTGGTAATAGATAGTCTCCTAACATGCAACTAGCATGAACATGAAAGTTATTTTTTTGTTGTTATTAATCTAGTAGGATTTCATCATAGCAGTTAGCATGGGGTGAGTTTCAATTCTGAACCTCCTTTTCCAACACAATTTGGGCTGATTGGTCATGCAATATACAATTCTGGTTGCACTTGGGTCAAGCATCATGACCTCAGACAGAAGTCTGTTTGGCTCCTTGTAGGGATATGAAACATTTGGGTCATAGCTGTAAGTATAGAATTGAGTTGGGCTTATTTCAGAGATATGAGTGAGGTATACCTGCCCCTCGCTTGCCCCCCCGCCCCTATCAATGAGTAGGGACTTACACTCCTCTTCTTTCATTTGTTTCAAATCTTCAGCAAGGCGTCAACTTCAAGGCTACCTCTTGAAGTTGAAGGTTGTAACACTAAAATTTCAACCTCACTTCACCATATCCAAATAGGTAAGAGATTAGAATTTTTACTTCATTATTGGTTTGTTTGCTTGCCTTAGATCAGAGACTTGTTATTAGGTCAGTCATGATCTTGTCAAGCTTCTCCATGTTGGCATGGGCATCAACCCGACCTGAACAAGACCTGACCTAATTTATTGCCTCTCCATTTTTCATTGATGAGTGGGCTGCATATATGTGATGTATATATCTACCAAAAAAGAAATCAAATTTGCACTTGCTACAATGGTCGCTGAAGTATTAAATTCTGAGCGTGCATTGTCTGATGGCTTTTCTATGATGTGTTAATATTCAATATCACTATGTGATAATATCTCTAGTAGATCCATCTTATTGAACAATAACAAGAGCCTGTGTAATTATGCTTGAGGTTTAAAATACTGAGCTAAAGGCCTGTACTGGTCCTGGCCGCTACAGTATATACTATTGTACACTGCAGCTGGCACTATGTGGGCTGTATGGATCAGTGAGGGGTATACTGGCCAATTCCTGAATCCATTAAGATGCTAATGTGGCTTATTGATTGTAAATGATGATTTCATGGCCCTGATAGCATTTAGTCGTTGCTTAAAAAGTGGTTTGCAACATGAAACACTTTAATGATGTGGTGAACCTTGTACTGACTTGTGATGTTTACCTTCATTGTTGTTCAAATGATACGGAAATTAGGCCAGTGCTACTTATGATTAAAAGCTATATTAATGGTATCCTTATGGAAATGTCATCATTATACCTAAATGGTGTGAAAAGATAAAAGGTTCATACTATTAGCTACTTTATAAGTGATTTTAGATAGCCGATATATATTGATATGAGATCTAGGTAGCTTGCAGGCATTTGAGAGCAGCTTCGAAATTAATACAAGTATACAACATCAAATATATAAAATTCCTTTTGCAGCTATTCCACTTAGAAAGGACCAAACCTTGTAAGTGCAATCAAGATGAATTATATTAGACATTATTCCACTAGGACAAAATCTAGATTTGATTGGATTTTCTATTTAAATCTGAGTTGTTGATGAATATGAGCTATATTGTTAGTCTTCGAATGGAAAATATGCAACAGGTGATTAGATTTTAACATATGGATTGAGGATTTTAGCTAGATTAGAAATAGAAAATAGAAAAGTGCAGACAACTATAAAAGGGAGTAGATGGGAGAGAGAAGGGAAGTGAGATAATATCATGAATCACTCTGGTGTGATCTCGAAACTCAATTCAGACTCATGCCTGATAGAAGAAAAGAGGATGAGGAAGAAGATATATGATAATCAGGACTCACTCATATTACTTTGCATCACAGAAAACTCAAATGGAAGACTGAAGGCTGTTTTTTTTCATTGATGCAGCATTGTCGTCATTGCCTAGAAAAATCCAAAGGTCAGCTACTTTTTGTGGATGACCTACGTAGCTTGCAATTCTTTAGACGAACAATAATAGTTCTGCCACTCTATTTTTTATAATTTTTCCATAGTTTATTGTTGAATATAGACAAAGTCTAGTTTCATTTTTGTGGTTGTGGATGACCTACGTAGCTTGCAATTCTTTAGACGAACAATAATAGTTCTGCCACTCTATTTTTTATAATTTTTCCATAGTTTATTGTTGAATATAGACAAAGTCTAGTTTCATTTTTGTGGTTGTGTACATTTACTTTTCAGAAACCTCTTTAAGGTTATTAAAACTAGGATTTTGCAGGGTCTTGATCTGCCAGCGATTATGGTTGAAGCAGAAAAGCTTGGGATTTCTTTTGACAAATTGCTAACAATTCCTGAACAAGATGATTGGGTCTACATTGATGGGAAGTCAGCCTCTTGTATTGCTTTTGTTCTTGTAATGTACAAGGAAGCTGGGCTGTTTGATCCAATTGCCAGCAACATACAAGTCACTGAGTTCACTGTAAGTTTTGCTCAAACTTGCTAGAGAAACTGGGTCATACTGTGCATTGTCATTTTTTTTCGGTCGGGTAACGTAGATATTATTTGTGCAGTTCGATTGCTGTTCCATCTTTTTCTTTTTCAAGGAATCTTTTTTTTTTTTTTATTTACTTAGAATTAGAATCTGACTTTTAGGGGCTGTTGGGATGATCGAAAAGCTTATCCCTAGAATATACTTTATCTAATAAATTTTAAGTCATCACTAGTGAGTTGGGCTAGAATACCCTTGGGAGGGCTGATTGTTACCACTAGTATAAATACTATAATGTTACTGCTCTTGTTGCGAACCTAACACACATTGCATGTGCGCACACATTGATTATAACATTGTCCAGGGTAAATTCATACAAATACATGTGTACATGCATACCTAGACATGCATAAACTGATTGCAAGATATCAAGGGTTTGCTGGTTTTGTCAAAACAAAACTCTACTGTTAGCCTTGTTAAAATTTTATATTGCCAAACCACCTAAAAAACATGAATCTATTTATGTCAAATTGATTCAATGATGCATATTGAAATGTTTGTTGTTTTATTATCTATGTATTATTGGGGCATCAATATCAATCATTCAGCCAGCTTGAAAGCCTTAGAATTTTGCATAAAATCTTCGAAAATGGAAGTCATGTATATCACTGCTCTTATCTCTGTAGGACTTTCTCACCTCACAGTAAGTGGGATTTGAATATTTCTCACAACCGGCTATTTTCATGATATGCAGATAAAGGATGCTTACACCCTCAAGTTTTTCGAGACCAACTCAAGCCGCCTGCCTGAGTGGTGCAACAAAGATGACAATGTGAAACTTCCTTTCTGTCAAATTATGGGCCGGTATCGAATGGAATTGCCTCAGTACAACACTATACAGCCATACCCTCACATGAATGAGAGATGCCCGTCCCTACCACCAAACTATACCAGGTCTGATTATTGCTGAGACTGTTCGTGTTTCATGAGTATTCTAGTTCCTGCTTGCTACCTGTATCAAATTCTTTGGACTTGCTGCCTTGTGTATATAGAGTGGGTGGGGAGGGTACTAGTCCATGTAATTCTGGTGCTAGGGTTGTACAGTAAAACCTGGCTGCTGTTGTTGAACTTATTACTGTTGCATGGTAATAATACCAAGCTTAAATAGTTTCCATGCACCGAGTATATACACATTTGTGATCTCTGATTCCTTCATTGGCTTGTCTTTGGGTTCTCCTTGTTGGCTCGATATAAGCTTACATTCTTATAGCTTTAATGCGAGCTCTGCTGCAGTGAGAAAAAAGAAAGGAGCTTGGAGAAGATTTCTTATTTTCACCGGCCAAAAAAAAAAAAAAGAAAAAAAAAAATTGACCATGCGGTACCATAAAATCTGTATGGAACACTCTATTCCATTATGCGGACGTCACCTTAGATTGGGCCATCAAATATCAATGGCAACAGTGAATTTTCACTGGAATTCAGATGATTAATATTACCTTGATCTAGTCTACTAAATCTAAATAGACCTCTAATTATGTCGGAGAGATTGGTGGGATGCAAGCAGAAACTGGTATGCAAAAGTTGCGTCTCGCCTGATGATCTTCAATCACGGCTAATAATAGTTTCCAGTCTCGCATTTACAGCATCAGCCTGGCATGTCTTTATTCTAAAATATTAGTGGAGATCAAAAAGAAATAAGAAAAAAAGAAAAAAAATCATAACTTCGTCTTCCATCTCAACCATGACAAACTGAGATCTTGGATGATCAAAGTCATCCAATGAGATCATCAGTATCTTCGCTTTTAAAACCCTAAAGGAGCTAAACGGTTCACCTCTTGCTGCAAGGACACTCGATTCCATTGTCATGCTCCAACTAAAATGAAGAACACTGGATGAAGTTTACGAATTGGAGCAGGATGAGGATGGCATTTTGCCTGTCTTTAGGTTGAGCTATCAAGAACTACCTGCAGGCTAGCAATGAGAACTTCCAAGATTTACTGAGTAGATTTTTCTTCCAGCATACATGCGATGAATGGTTAGACGTATGATTTAGCAGTCAGTTTCTGAGGATGCTGAATGTTAAAAAAAAATAATCAGATTTGAGTCCAGTCCACAGCTTAAATTAATTTTTTTTTTAAAAAAAAAAATCCCAGACTGAACTCAAGCTGCATAAAAACCTGATCCAACTAGGCTCCTGATGCTCTTCCTTTTCAATCTCATCATTCAGCGTTTGTGCTGCAGGAACTAAAAGTCTCTTCAGTTTCTTCTAAATGAAAAGTGACCATTATTTTTAAAAGTAGAAGTGACTCAAGGGTTAAGCGTGTGACATTATATCTCAATCATTGTATATGTTCTGACTCAAGGGTTAAGCCTGTGACATTATATCTCAATCATTGTATATATTCTATGTACAAACTTAGAAGTTTGGGGTAATTGAGATCCATCACATGGATTGACCAACAACTTATCTAGCCTTTGAAGTTGATGACCATTTTATATTTAATCCATCGCCCTGTTCACATGTATATTCAATTCGTGAGTGTGCTGTGTACAGAAGCAGGCTCATCACTATGCAAAACAGTTGTCTAATTGTTGAGGGGACTCATGAAAAATGTTAACTAAAGGGTTAATCGTGAAATGGCACTCAAAGAAACGACAGCATATTTAATCGTGAAATGGCACTCAAAGAAATGACTAGATGTAAAGTTCCTGGACTTCTACCATCTTCAAAATACAGCATATTTAATCTTGCTGCTGACAAGTTTTGCAGCCTTTCTCTTCCCAGGTTTCTCTGGTTTCATTGTAATTCTCATTGTCTTTGCGGCAGTTCAGATGAAGGCATAATCACAACTCAAAAATTTGACCGTTGAATGTAAATAAGTAGTGAAAGTTTGAAGTGTACCTTTTTAAATAATAATAATAATTTAGCTGGGTTTGATTGAAATAACTCCAAGCTGCAAATTAGTTGCCCCATGTTTTGAGCTTTTGTTTTTGAGAGTGGATCACATTTCTTGATTCGGAAGAGATCTAAAGTACATGATATTTTTAACTAAAGATTTTCAACGGTCAGCAGTGTTAGGGCATCCACTAGAGCTTTAGTTTTAGCTTGGTTTGAATTTAGTTATTAGTAAGATTACAAATAGGTCAAGTAGGCCTGGACCTAACCCGCTTAGACTCCTCTCGACCCACTCTTTAAGCCCTATTGGGCTTGATCGAGTCTAAATATCACACTAACACCGTATTTTGGGTGAGGTTTGGATTTCATACATTTTGAGCCAACCCAAGTGGGCCTGATTTATATATGCATAACAAGAATTTGGGTTTTTTAATGGTTATCCAACTAGACCTGACCTGAATCTACTGATTTGTTTAAATAAAAGACTCTTTCGGGCTCTAACAGCAAAGTTTCACCTTCTGTCTATAGTTCCCCTCTCCATTCAAAAAGTATATAGTTTCATAAATTTCTATTTAAGATCTAGTTTTTATTATTTTAATAAAATTTGATTAGACATCTTCATACATATCCTTTCTATAATACAAAATAAATAAAACAAAACTAAGTATTGCATTCCAAGTCCGACATGATGTTCTTATGAATAAACTAGGTCATGTATTATGACCTAACCCAACCTGAAGGACCTAAGAGGTCTAAATATTTTTATGGATCCAACCTAACTCTATCATATATGGATTGGGTGTAGGTTCAAAATCAAGTACTTGAATATAGAACCAGATTGAGTTAGGGTTAAATATGATCCAGCCCGATCGAACCTCTTTGTAGACCTAGTAATCAGCAAATCATAAGTTTGTCTTTTATTTAAAAAAAAAAAAAAATGTGTATCCATGTGTGTATGTATTTATGCATGGAGGCATGCATGTATAGCTACCTTGTTACAACTGATTTTCTCCTTTGACATACAAGCCTTGCCTTTTGTCTTTATTCAGATTCGTTTCACAATGAAATTATGTTGAATTATATTTGTTGTTCATGTTGGTTTTTCATTTTGCTAATCAAATTATGAACAAATGGAATTCTAAAATCCACCAATCTCCTTGAAAATGACTAACTAATAAGCTGCATACATGATTCAAATTAGTAGTTAGTTCTTTTTTTTTTTTTTAATGTGCATCTACATTATCGCTTCTTTTTAATATCTACGTTGGTACCAGGGATTCTTTTTTTCTTCTTAACTCATGATTAGCACCTCACTCAGATGCACCATGAATACGGCATTCGCTCCACCTTTCTGTTCTTTTCCAATCAAAGTTTTCCTTCTCTGTACATGGAAGACTAGGATCGACATTAAATGGAAGAGAAAATTAATCGGTGGGAAAGGGGGATCAGCCAGCCATCCACCAGCCTGCCTCTTGCTTTAAGGCATGTATTCTTATCCAAAGGCTTGGTGACAGGTATATATAGACACCAAAGGCCAATTCTGAATTTTGATTGAGTTTCGCAAGCTAGAAAAATTAAGTGAAATTATAATTTGGGAGATAGTCTATGGATTGATCCATTTTGGAGCATAGGGGACGACAAACAGAAGTCTCCATTCTCTCGTGTTGAGCTGTCTTATTAGAGAGAGAGAGAGAGAGGAGATAATTAAGCTTTATTTCAATTTTGTGAAGTTCATCCATGAGTTGCAGGTTGCCGTTCGTATCATCTTCCAGCTGGTGTTGCTGGAAGAAATTTGAACCTTCCTTTTCCTTTACCCAATCTGTAGGGTGAAAAGTCTATTTTTGTAAGCCTAGAGACCAAGAGACGACCTCTTGATGCTATCACACTCTAGCTAGGCCAAGGAAAGCCGTGTTACCGTATCATTTTTCCCCTTTGAAGAGATTTCAATAACCTATTGGCCTCTTGTTTTTTGCTGTTTGTTCTATTTCTCCATCTGATGATCCTTTGATCTCCGGTAAATCTCACATTTAGAAACCACATTTTCTTCCTAATTGCCTTTGGAAAGCATTTAAACTTGCAATAACGGCCAACGGCCCCAAAACACTAAGATAAATGGCACAGATATGATGTATGATATCAAGTCTAGCATCTGATGTTTGATATCAATAGAGTAGAACAGAAATGATAAGACAGTAATTAGAATCGGTAACTGACAAAAAAAGTTTGGCACTTTGAAGCGAACACATCATATAGTGAATTAAATTAATTGGGTTACAAATAAATCCTATCAATCCAACAAGCCTTTACACCTAGATATATACTTGGAGAAAACCAGAATAGGCAAACAGATTTCAACGTTAAGAAGCACAATGAATATTGACTACAAATTGAGCTAATGTGCACTTAGTTCACACCTACAGCATCAAACAACACAATGAAAATCACAAAAGAAAGCCATGGAAGAAAGCCTTGACACCTAATCGAGTCTTTCACCTAAAGCTCCCACCAGTCCCAATCATGCCACCTCCATCAGAACTGTGAACAGTACAATAAATCTAACATCCTTGTTGCAGATGTTCAGTTACACTACTGGATAGGGTGGTACTGCGCTGACACTCGTTTAGGAGGAAGTTTGCGGAGTATGTATAGAACAAGTGCCGAAGGAAGTATCTCAGTCAGCTGTTTCGTACAATTTACAAAGTATTAGAGCATAAGATACAAGCAGTTCTCTCAGCTAGAAAACTGTATATAACTCACAGTGTAATAGATGAGGTCCAAAATTGGGTGATCCATAACCTCAAGAGAAGCATCAGGATCGAATGCAGATAATCCAACCTACAAACAGGAAATGGATATATGCTAGAATAAGTAAAAGATTAATGCAGTGAATGGAAGCAACAGTGGTCAACAAGTAGCTGACAGAAAATTCTACTGCAATCACCTTTTCTTCGAGAGAGAAAATTCTATCATAATAACTTATATATGCTTAGTTGTATAATACAGAATTATGACAAGGAATGTAGGATTTTTCCTTCCTATGTAGACAAGATCTCAGAAAGTTGCTCCAGATAGCCTCCTGATGCAGGAAGTTTGTCCTAGTCCACAAGTTACATGCCTAACTATTAATTATATTGGATTGGTTGCCTCAAACTTCAACTGGATGCAGCACAACAGTTTCACTAATTATCAGCAACTTCATGTTACTTTACCAAGTAGTTTGCCCTGTTAGCACAAATTCACACCACTATCAGGTGGTAGCTGCCAATTCACCATATCAGAGACTTATTTTTTCAATAGAAATTAGAGAACACAATTTTTGGTACACAAGAAATTGATCATGAAAACATATGGACACAAGCAATCTCTCCATAAGGTTAATGCTTGGTTTTGCTTCCAGTTCTGGTCCCTTGGGTAGAGTTTCATTTCTAATTATTTCAGTAATTTCAGCAGAAAAAATCCAAAAACTAGAAAAACAAGAAAAAAAAAGAAATCAAGGCAAGTTATTGCACATCACTTTTATTATGTTTTAAGTTATCTAGGATTACAATTCATAGTTTGGATTTTTTTTTTTTTTTTTTTTTTTTTGCCCCCTGCGGGTGGGGGGATATATCAAACGACATTGAGGCTTGATGTATTAAGTAGGTCATGATAATGCACTAAAAGCATAAATTACCAAACATTACTCAATGAAGGATAAATTAACAAGCAAACAGAAGTATAGAATTAATTAAATACACCTATTTAGTACCATAATAGTATAAAACCAATTGTCATCTAAGTACGAAGAAACTCATCAAAGCATATTTCATTCTATTGTATTTAATCGCACATCTAAGCAAAAAAAATCCATCAAAGCATATTTCATTCTATCAAATTTAATCACACATCCAAGCAAGAAAAATCCAATGCATATGTCATTTAATAACCCATCTAAGCATATTCCACTTTATTTCATTTTAATAACCTAATTAAAAAACATCTAAATAAGGAACCATTTTCTTTCATCACTTCATTTTTCATTTTATTTCTAAATAAATCATAAAATTTAAGAAGTCATATCAACATACAATGCTTTCTAATTAGCAAAGAACAAAGTAAAGCAATTTGAAGAAAAGGAGAATCAAAGAAATCATCAGACTTGTGTTCTTGTTAAAAGAGAGTTTCAAATTATTTTTGATGGAACTGTTTAAACTTGCTGAAACTACCAAATCAGCCAAAACTGCTAAAAATGACTGACACTGACCAAAATAGACTGACATTGACCAAAACAAACCAAATTTGACTGGAACAGACCAAGACTGACCGAAACTGACCAAAAGTTTTACGAAACTAAGTGAAACCGAAACTTTCAGTTGGTTTCAGATTCATCTCAGCTGAAACCAATCTGTTCAGCTAAAACTTGAATCTTGCTCTCCAACTTTCTATTATTTTACTTCCAAGATGACTCATTATGTTGTTTAATTTATATGGCATCAAAAAATTAATATCTCATTTATGTCGGTCATTTCTATGAACCAAGTTAGTATCCATCAAGGTACGAGAATACTTTATAATAGGCTCAGAATGTGGTGCCAACCATCTGAACTGGTGCCAATCCCTGGCTGATGCTACTGATGGTCAAGAAGTGGGCTGTACAGTTTCATGCAGCCAACTAGAGATGCTGGCCAAGTAGAATGACTTGTGCTCCTTAAAAACTTCACCACCCTTCTGACCAGCAGACACACATACAGTTTCCTTGCCAACACACAAACTGTATCTGTTCCTAGTGTTGCAGATACAATGTTTGCCATCTTCTTCAATAACATACCTCAAAACTTAAGGCAACTTGATCTAACCAAGTACTTGCTTTAAAAGAGCCATATTGAGAGTTTTTAGGACCAACCTTATAATTAACAAGACAGTGAAACATCCATTGGGACCAAAACTTATGAACCAAATTTCTAAATTAATGAACTATTAGAGCTGCCACATTGAAAGTAGTTTCTGGATATGATGGAACAAAGCTGTTATAAAGAGAATTTGAGTTCCTAGCATGGCTCAGTAAGCACTCAAAGTTTTGAGGCTCTGAGCAATTAAGGTTTGAGTTTCATGACCCTGTTTTGGTGCTTTTGGCCCGATCATAACAAAAACCTAGATTTTTTGTCTCCCCTCTCTCTACCTAAAATTTAGAACTGTCATGGACGCGATGCTCTTTCCTGTCATATGGATCATAACCAAGAATTGTGCAAATGAAAAAACTGTAACTAAATCCCTCTCAGATATGATCTTCCTCCATAAAGATGAAGACTAATTGAAACATCAGTTCTTAGGAGCTTTATAGTGTCCTATGATAATATTTTATTTGATTCAGAACTTCAAAGATGTGTGTGTGTGTGTTGATGCTCCAATTCAAAAACATTATATTAAGAAAAGGTTCACATGAAAGACAGATGTCTTTATGAGTACAGTTCTAGCACAATAGAAATGATGATGCTTTGACTTGATATCAAGCATACTTCTTATTGGACAAGTATGGCATATTCAGATAGTCTAAAAAGGTTTTCTGAAGCTATATGGGGTAGACATCTTAGATAATTTAAGTCAAGGCTTTAACAGTATTATATGGTCCCCATTAAAATCATACATAAACAACTCTTTTATATAAGAAAATGAGCAAACGAAAAGGAGGAAACACATCGGTTAAGGTAGCATTTGTCAAGGCTGCCCATTTTCAATTTTTGGTTTTTCAGAAATCAAAACCAGTTTCAGTTTCTTTTTTTTTGAAAATTGAAAACCTAAATCCTGTCTGGTTGTCATTGGAGCTCTTTCCAAAAATTGAATACCTATTTGGCAATCGCTGTTGTTCCCAAAAATACATCATTTAAACATGGATAGAATATTAATATTTATAAAAGTTTGACAATAACCACATACAATTATAATCATCAACACATCAAATAATGATTACAGATTCATGGCATTAAATATTTGAATTTTAAAGAAAATAAATCATACATATATGTAGTGGGGAAAGGAGTCTCAACCATGTGAGATTTATAGTAACATGGAAGAACTTGATCAGAGGAAGAGAAAGGGGATCATTATGGAGAGAGGTAAGGAGGGATCAGGACTAAATGATCTCAATCTCTTAGAACCTACCAGATGTGAATTAGATTGAAATTGTTAAAATAGAGTTTCGAAAAAACATTCTTTCCACTCTTCCGATCAAAGGAGAAATTGCTGTGGAGGATTGTTAGAAATTTCAAAATGGTTGGAGGGACCATTAGCAGCAGAGGTGGCAGAGGTGCAGGTAATGGTGGTGGTCCTTACAATGGTGGTGTTTCTTATGGAGGTGCTGGAAGGCTATGAAGAGAGTAACATAATGAGGAAGAGGAGGAGAAAGGGGAGGTGTAGGCTATGGTGGCAGTGGTCTATAAGGAGAGGAAGGGAAGGAGAAGAAGAGGTGGAGGCGGTGGTGATGGTTCTAGCAATGGTGCTGCTGATGGGCCATGTGGAGAGGAGGAAGAGGGAGGAGGTGTAAGCAGTGGTGGTGTTCCTAGCAATGGTGCTAGTGGCAGGCTATGGAGGGAGGAAAGAGAAGAAGATAAGAAGAGGGAAAAAAAAAGGAAATAGATCCGGACTACATCTAGTCAGTTGGGAGGGAAGGCTAAAGGAGAAGAAAAAGAGGAGAGAAAAATGGAAAAAAAGAAAAAGAGGATGGGGGGCTCGCTAGTGGAGAAGAGAATGAGAAGAACAACAGGATAAGAGGAAATGGACAATGAAGATTGTCAGTGGCGGAGGCAGATCAGGCCAATGGTGGAGGTGGTCCAGAGGTGGATGAGGTCACCAGCAGAGAAGAAAGATGAGCTTGGATCCTTAGGAGGGGTGATGTACCTTGATAAGGTAGGGGGGTGAGAAGAGAAACCATGGCTGGTTTCTATTTACAAAAAAAAAGAAAAAAGTGAAAATCAAATTTTTAGAGAAGAAAGATAGACTTTGGTCCTCAGAAGGGGTGTTATGTCCCCATCAAGGGGCTAAGAAGAGAAACCACCAAAAATAGTGAAAATCAAATTCCCAATTTTCACGTTTTTAGTAAATTAATCCATTGTTTTTAAAAACCTAAAAATAAAAACCTAAGCACCAAATAGGGTTTTCACTTTGGTTTTCTTTTTTTTCTTTTTTTTTTTTTTGAAAATAAACTGGCAACGATGCCAAACATGCCCTAAATTGTCACTCCTTGTAAGTGTTGAGCATAAAATGCTCAATTAACAGGTTTTGTAGTAATTCTTCTTAGCAAACAGAATGTGAGTATCTCTCCCCATCACCACTAGCAAATCGATAAAACCCTAAATGCCATTATCTTGGAGAAATAAGACCATTTGTTTTGTCTGGTCAGCCTCTTTTTAGAATCCAGATCCTTTAAGCAAAAAGTAGACAATCGCTAAGTTTGGCTCCAAGTCTCATCGCACATGCCCAAAGTATCTCTGAGATTTGCAGATGATTTTGTCCACCATCTTTACCACTACCAAGCTTCTCTTTTCTTCCTTTTCCAATAATCATCATAGTTGATGGAACAATGGAATCATTTCCATCTATTTGCTCCTGTCAAGTTCAAAAACTATTTTCGTTAAACAATTCAAGTTTTGGCTTTCTTGATGTGTAAAAACTTGGATAATGGATACTCCAAGTCACACTCTAACATAGCAAATCATGATGCCATTCCCACTACATATCAAGCATCAATACTATATATAAAAGCTGTTAGGCCAAACATTTTAAAAAGATGATGTCACTTCTGTCCAAGTATGGAAC
Source organism: Metroxylon sagu (assembly GCA_017589505.3). Classification (NCBI taxonomy): domain Eukaryota; kingdom Viridiplantae; phylum Streptophyta; class Magnoliopsida; order Arecales; family Arecaceae; genus Metroxylon; species Metroxylon sagu. Next base: position 5,104,463 of record JACVBY030000667.1, read on the forward strand.
ATCCTCACCCCCCCCCCCCCCCCCCCCCCTCCCGACAAAAAAAAAAGGAAAAAAAAAAAAAAGAGAGAGAGAGCACTCACTGAAGTCACCTTTAGTTGCAATGAGGCAAAGCGGGACTTCTGTGGGAAGTGGGCTTCAAGACCACTTTGGTGAACCAAGCAACATAAAGTCCATGATTCCACTGGAAGTGCTCTTTGGGCTGATCACCTCACCCCAGCCAAACAGATCCAATGTTTCACATGGCAGGTTTTTTTTTCCAGATATCTAGACTCTAGTAATGTTGAAGATATACTATAATCAAGAAAGAAAGCCATTTTTAGCACTTCCATCCATGTTTCTCAGGTCTTTCAGCATCCAGAATCTAGTTCCTTGAAGCATAATGCAAGCACCCTCTGGGTCTAGCATTCAGATATATCATACATGATCAAACTATCTTAAGAGACTTGAAAATAAATTTCCCACCAGCTTTACTATTACGAACATTTCTATTTTAGTACCCATTTTTAATTTGAACCTTGCTACATTGGCCACACATGTACTTAATATCTATTCTACGCTCTAATTCAAGTCAATGCATAAGTGCCAAAAGTACAACTAGAAAATGGGTAATGAACACACCATCAAAAACTCTACAAAATCTCATAAGCATGCTACAATCACAGAATATACATCAACCAAGTCATCCTTTCAAAACTAGCCTGTATTTGACGTTGGATAACTACCATGTTTTAATGCTAATAAATAGGCACTTATCCAATTTGCCTTCCTTTGACAAAAGGATGGCAACAAACAAAAATTGTTATAGCTGTAGAGCATTTTGGAGGTAATCATTCCAATTACAGCCTCATCTTCATATTTCATTCTAGGAACTAGCATCCTAGTTGCACTCTTTCAATTTGATCACATTATTAACACCTAAACCCATTAGACAGCAAAATAATAATGCAAGTTCTTGATCGATCATACATGTTTTGATCTAGTCAGATTTTGAATGCATTTCATAGAAACATGTGACCGCTCAAAACTCATGAATCATGATAATATCTTTTCTTGAGAAATGTTATTATGTGATGGTAGTTAGATAAATTCACTCTAATAAATACATTAATACCTATATGATTTCTAAGACACATTTGCGGGGAGTGCAATTTTAGGATCATCTATTATAAACACTGAAAAGAAAGATGTATTAAGTATTTTGAGATATTGCATACCCTGTGACTAATGATTCCATTCAAACTAACAGGCTCCAACTTAATGATAGAAATGCATGTCCTTTTCCCCCTCCCAAGAGCACGGGAAAAATAGACCATAAAAACAAGATCTCCCCAATACGAAAAGCTTCACCAAAACAGAATACTGTAATATTTTTATAAATTATTATTTTTAATTGCTATAAAAACAATAGCTTTTCCATAAGAGTATGCATCAACATGTACAATTATGTTATCAATAATAGGCATGCAATACATTGTTCTCATTCTATGGAAGATGACATTTTATACTAAACACCACTAGAATTTTGCAAGAGAAAAGTGCATTTAATACTTAAATACTTACCACAAAGCATCTTATAAGGAAGCAGGTGAAGCATATTGCTGTAACAGATCCAACCTGCAGAGCATTTTCAAATAAGCAATTATGATCAAAATACTCTAGATAGTGTAAAACTAGTTAAAAGTCATCTCAACTGCTTTCTAGAATACAGAAGAAGGAAGTTATAATTTACTGATGCATATGACAACTGATTCACAAAATAGGAATCAAAAAGAATGAAAAGGAAGGGGAAAAAGGGAAATATCTTCATTGTAGAGCTCTACAAGGACAATTATTTAGGCTTTGACATCAACTGACTTAATCCAATCATCTGAATTAAAAAAAATAACACATTTGACTTTGACTAATTATTGAATTATACTCTACAAGCCAGTCAAAGGAATACTAAAAGAATACGAAAGCCATACTATTTAATAATTGAGCACCATTTTTGCTAATGGGAAGTCAAATCATTTTATTATTAAGGCAAACTAGGATGTTCTAGAAATATAATGGTAAGAAGAAAAATGTAGAATGAAACAAGAAGGAATTAATCATGGCTTTATTATGCTCCTTAAGCAATAGCATCAATCAAGGTACGCTGAACCATACCAAACCATCCTCACTATTTCGAAACAGTGCAGGACTAATACCATTTTGAATCATCCTATATAGCCCAGAACCGTCCCGTACTAACCTCATATTAACATCATACCGTACCAAACCATCTTGTACCATGCTGAATTATCTGGTTCAGTTTGGTACGAGATGATTTATAGGTTAGAACCTTTCAGTTCACTTAACTAGTACATCGTCGATTCAGTACAATACGCCCCATACTGAACCATACCGAAACGGTACTGATTCTCAGTACGATGAACCTTGACATTAATACTAGATTTATAGGTTAGAACCTTTCAGTTCACTTAACTAGTACATCGTCGATTCAGTACAATACGCCCCATACCGAACCATACCGAAACGGTACTGATTCTCAGTACGATGAACCTTGACATTAATACTAGATGAAGATCAATGTCCCCTGTATCTATCATGCATTTATGGTATCGAAAAGTTATATCTTTTACTAAAATCCATGAACTTGTTTTTTTTTTTTAACGGTGTTTGTGGAGTGTTTTTAAATCAATAAAGTTCTGAAACAAGAACCAAAAGCCATAAAAACAAATTGTTTGCACAATTATGGCATTGCTATGAGGCTTTGGAATTATATTTATGAAGAATTTCCTGAACATGTTGAGTTCTACGAGAGTCCAATTAGATTATAAGCCATTTGTTTATCCACACACACACACACACACACACAATATGCTCTAAACTTAAATTTAATTTTAATACTGGTTGCAGTGGCATAATATTTTATACAGAAAATCTTGCTTCCAAACCCTGCTACCACAGTTGCCAGAGCACTCATAAAATTGTGTTGTCCAAAAGAAAATTTCTACACATGCAGATACTCTTTCTTACAATCACAGCTTATACAAGATTCCATTAGGGAACAAGGAACAAGCAGGTCATATGTTTTCAAAAGGAAAGCAATGTTGTTAAATTGCCTAAATAAAAATAAAATATATGCTGCACCAAGTGACTTAGCAGAAATGCTTGTAAAGCCCTGGTATTTTTGTACACATCAAATTTACTTGTACAATTGAGAGATTGACAATATATTAAAATATATCAAAATAAAAGAATCCTTTTGCCTATACAAAAAAGAAAAAAAGAGTATTGCCTAGTCAAGTAGTTACATTTGCAAACTATGGCTAGAAGTATTTTATATACTTGCTTCCTTTTATTTGCATGCTTAGCAAGTATTTAAAAGAGTGTATGTTTGCATGTAGGCTGATAAGCCACACCCTTCACAATGATCTCAAATATGAAAATCCTAAGTTCTTACAGACAATTTCTCTGAGAATCATTATGTATGATGATTAAATAATTTATTTTCCAATAATAGAGTAAACGTTTCATTCAAATATCATTGCAAACTATCCCAGGCAATTGAATTTTGATCAATGTCTTTTAGGATTCATATAACTGAAAAAAAAGGTTTGAATCATCAATTTGGATGGTCCAGCATGAGTACTGGCACAGGATACAATCAAATCGCTCATGCCTAGAAACATTTGAGCTCATATGTGTTTGTATATTCACACAGAGAGAGAGAGAGAGAGAGAGAGAGAGAGAGAGAGAGAGATGAACCAGGTTCCTATTGACCCTGATGGAATAGCTAAATAAGTGACCCACAACATGAACATGATTTACAACATGCCTTGCAAGTCTCATACCTATGCATTAAGTGGACACAAGATAGATGGTATCAGTAGATATAGCATGAAATTTATGAGAGGGCAGGTGACATATCATAAAAGATGTGTGAACCAAAGTTCAACATAGTTCCCTGGTATTTATTTGACATATAGGTCAGCAGCCATGAAAACATCTGACTTCTGGTTCTCTAGACAATTTTGAAAAATGACATGGAACGAGGCACTCTGGATCTTTAATTCAGAAAATCTAACTTATTTGCACTAAAAAGATTGCAGTTGCAATCCTAGTGATAGGATTGTCTCCCTGCACATGTGCTTGTATGTGTGCATCTAGAGAGAGAGAGAGAGAGAGAGATGAACAGACGGAAATATATAGACATGGATACCGCATGAAGAAACATGATCGATATCTGATTCATCCTCTTATGTCAATATTTAGATGTCAAGGTCCCTATAAAATCATAATTAACTGCAATCATTAACTTGCAAGAGAAGAACCTACCTCATGAAGCTTCTTTCTTCGCCCTTTTGATTCAATTGGGAAACGCCTCAGCATGAAAAATAGCCTATGAACAGATTCAGACATGATCATGAAAAATGCCTACAGAAGACAAAAATATCATGGCAAAACAATAAACTGACATCAACAAATTTACCTTCCTCCATATAACAAGAATCCAAGTGCAGCCATGAATGATACCACTGAAATTACATAAGATATAACCATAGAAAGAAGCCCATCAAGATGGTTAATATTCAATCAAGTCAGACTGAGAGAGCAATAATAATTTACCTACTAGGAAAATCTTGCCAATTAACTCTACAACACTATTGTCGTTTATCCAAAGGTATATCCATATACCAACCTGAACCAAAAGTCATTTCCATTAGCAATAAAATAAAGTGCAAAAAGGTGCTACATAACTTAGACTAACAAATTGTAACTAGGAAAGTATTATCCATCTGCTAGAATGATCATTGAAAAGCACTTACTAGTCAGGAAGTAGCAACCATTAGGTCTTACCGTTGTATACAAAATTCGCAAAACCAGTATCGAGAGCCATATCGGTATATAACCGGGTTTGGTATAGTATGGTATGTACCTTATATAGAGATAGGGCTAATTTTTTTCTATTCTTAACCACTAGGTATCAGATGGTACGAGTTGATTTAGATTGATTTAGTTCATACTAAATCGAAACTCGATACCATACAGGTACTTGATCGGTATTGGTCAGTACGGCAGACCTTGGTTCGATATATGACCTCAAAGAAGCATGCAATGATTAAAATATTTCGAGGAGACAAAACTTCAGGTTACCTACCATGATAACGTCCTATTTACCTACCATGATTAAGTCATCCCCTTCCTATAAACTAGTGTAGGAAGAGCAGTTACAAATGAAGCTTCTGCTACAAAAGCAATGTAAATATATGATTCTGGTGGAACCCAAGAGACATGGTTGCTTCATGCCAAACAACCTGTCAATTTATAATGAACAATGACTACCTAAATGTAAATTCTTTCTTCAGTGAAAAGCTTGTTAAAATAAGAGACTAGCCACAATGTTGATTCATTACTTTCTTCTAGGGAAAAAATAAGCTGCAATGTGGGGTGAGATATAAAAATTAAGTCCATGAGTAATTTGTACTTAGCATGTCAGAACTGAAGATAAAGCCTCATAGGAGCATGAATGAGTGAAAATATCTCAGTTCAGAAAAAACAGCAAGCCATACTGCCTCCATTTACAACTTATGTTGCAACAATAAAACTTGTTCAATAGCTTTACAACACCTTCTGTCTAGTATCTACTTGTGACACAGGGAAGACCACTGCACTTGCCTACCTTTTGCACCATCCTCCATCTTCTCAGCTATTACCATCCTCCAAGTTAAGAGCTTCATGGATAAATTTTTACAGATCCACTCACAAAAACTATCTCTGCATTTTTTATGCTTCTGTTCTAACTTCTGTTACTACCTTAATGTAACATTAAGGATTCTTAACTGTTTTTCTGCTGTAAAGTTTGTTTTATAGGCCTTCTCACCTCACAATGCATTTATAATTACTGTCAAAAATCTTGCCACTTACATGTATTTTGTGTGCAATCCACATGGGTTGTAAAGCACTACAGATTGCATGGTGTGAAATTAAATTTTTTGTAGTGATGAGAAGTGAAAACTGGTTTACATAAGCTACCAGACTTGCAAATTGCCATAGAAAATTTATGTCCCTTCATATTTTTTTCTTAAAAGTAGAAATATTACTTAATGATTAACAGAAAGACAAAGAGTTGAATTATTTGGCTAAACTGTAAATTTTTAATGAAAATTAAGAAAACCAACAACTGAACATTTTGAAGTAAATAAAATAGATAAATCTACTGATTTGCAATAGAATTTTGATTCGATTTAGTTTATAATTTAGGAAATGGTTTCATATTCAGAAGAATAACATGAATCGATATCTTCCTCACAACCAGGTGCTGCAGTCCCATCAATTGCTTGGTTAGTCTCCCTTTCTGATTTCACCTCAACAGATAATTCTGACTTCCCTTACAGCAGAAAGTCAGCAACCTATAAATTGCTTCACTGAATTTGGTCCTACATCACATGAAACCAATGCTAGGATGGAATTGCAGCAAAGAAATTCATTAAAAAAGATGTACAGTTTCATTACCATGAATCATTAATTTAGGGGATTAGATACTTTAGTACTGAAGAGGATTATATAGACTAAGGATTTAAATGCCAGTGGCACAGGGCATGCCAACCAGTGGCCAGAAAGGCATATACAACAACATGTAAAGCCGGAACAGATGATATTCCCTGGCAAAGCAAAAATGAGAAAAAGGATATTAAAAAGCTCCTTTTTAAGTATAAAATTAATGGCTGCCATGATGACCCTTGCTGGCTGCAAATATTGCCATGGCACAAGCCAGCATTTGAAAACATGGTCCACACTCTAATGGGAAAAATGACTGGGAAGCTATCCTTTTGCATCTTATTCAGAAATTGGAACTTGTAAAAGGATCTGCCATGATTCATCTACATCTTTAATATGGTTTTCTCCTTCAAGCTCTATAATTTATATTCTAGGTTTTGAAATGCTTATGAATATAAACATATCCATCATCCAAAGATATGTATCATATTGTGTTTCATCTTATGGTAATGTATATCACAGTCTACCATACAGTATTAGATCAGAGATCTATCAATCCCTTGATAGAAGACTAGTCAGTTAGTTGTCACTAAAACTTCCGTGCATAGAGAAAAGATATAAAACCATAGTTAACAAAAACACACCTGAATAATATAAATTGCACTATTGATAGAGATGTAAATAGTCCTTAGTTTGTCCGTTGGAAGACTTCTAGCCTGCTAGCAATTCAAAAGAAAAGCACAAGTAATACAAAATAGCAAGTTAGACATTATAAGAGGAAAAGCATATTCATGCATATAAGCAAGAATTAAACCCATCAAACTTGCCTGATGATATATCTCTGCCCAGAACAGAACAAGCAGTGTGTATGTAGAGAAAAATAACAAACCAGGAAGGTCTAATAGTGCTAAAGTAAATACCTGGTATAAGAAAAAAAAAATAAATTATTGCAATCAATCATCCAAGCTTTTGTACCACAAATAAAATCCATGAAAGAACTCCTATCATGAAGAGAAGCCAACCGAAAAATGCATATGCGAAGAAATTGACCAGTGACTTATCTGCAATAGAATGTTCTGCTGGGATCCATAAAATGTATTATATTTGAAGTATATATTACTTGCAGATCAACAGAAGAGTAAATTCAGTTCCTGGACATGGCTAAGCCAGCAAACTACCAAACAATTGTATATAAAAGATTAGTTGCAACCATGCCATTAATAGTTTTTCGCATCTATATCACAAAATTATATCTGGAAATTTCTCTCTTCTTAACAAACCAGTGTTGCAGGACTTGGCCAAGCCAACTGAACCATCATGCCAATTTATAATAGGTTAGTTTCAACTCAAGCCATTATTGATATCTTTTTGCATAACATAGAATAAGTCTTGCAACCATCATAAAATTCCAATATTTCTTCATTACAAATATTTGGCACCTCCAGGCCTAAGAGAAACAACAATCTTCAGATTCAAAAACTAGGCAGAGACTTCCTAAAACTCTCTCATTAGATCCAAATAGATTAGCATAGGGATCCTGTCATCTTTTCAGATCTAAAGTTATACCTCATGATGGTTGGTCTCTGACATGATCAAACCATCCTTATATTCCTTCGTGTAGGTATTTCTTTCTAATATAGTTATACATTCACAAAAAAGGAATTCTTGGTATGTGTCATCTCTAACCAAAGTCTTGGTGCGGCTATGATGCAAATAATTTAGGGGTTGAAGTTGAAGGTGCAAAGGGTGGCAGGGAAGGGGGGTTTGACTGGGTGGCAGTGGTATGTTTCAACAGTGGAAGCCTAGGATGGAAATCATGAGAAGAGATTTGAACACCCTAAATTTTGGAGGATTTTGCAAATAGATGGGTACAAAAGATGAAGCAGGATTCATAGAGCAAAAGGAGAATAGATGAGATGAGGCTACAATGTTCATGGGCATGGCAAGGTGGATGAACATACAGGAAGATTAAAAACATTGATGAATAAAAACAAGTGGAGTATATTGAAGAACATAAGACCCTTTGACACTAAGATTTAGTGATAAATATCAGAATGCAAAACACAGTTGCTCATGTGAGAAAAATATGTTATCAAATGGAGGACCACTGTAAAAGTTATTAAATGAAGGATGGATGAGAAGAAAAAAAGGATTTTTAAGATTTTTGTAAAGATATCTATGCTCAAGAGAATAAGTTTTTATCAATTTTTAACGGTTAAGAGCTTCAAGGTGGGTAGCAGCAACCAAAGAAACAAATTAGAGAAAATCTTTCATGTTGGGAGGTTAACGATAGTTGATATCCAATGTCAAGTCAAGATGGAAAACTAATTTGCCTTCTTTAGAGTTTTTTCCTTAGAGTATATGGTATCCTTTATTAATAAACAAAAGTGTACTAAAGAGAAGTCTATTTTATTATACTTGCTACTTCAAATTAGGGATTGGACAATTTTAAATATATTTGTATGTATCTTTGCCATTTGCTTACATACGTTGCACTTCTAAATTGTGGGAAATAACTCATTATTGCCATAAAGAAGAAGAGTTATTAAATTTCTGACATCATGAACCATTTATTGGTAGTTGGCAATATAAAAGCGAGAAGCTAGCTCGGTGATGTAGTAATGCAACAAGTTCACTATCAGGCACAACTGTACAAATATATAGATTTATGTTAGGTGTAAATTCTTCATAATATGTTATAATTATGTATTAGTATATAAAAATGAAAGTTCATAATGAGTATTGGTATATAAAAATGAAAAAGATCATATACCACCTAGTACCCTCCTCTCTCAAATTCACTATGATCATAGATTAAAAGGTTTTTGATGAGAAATTAGATAATGAATTGATAAGATTCTCTTGAATTAGATAAAAAATAACACCCTTGAATTTACAATACCTCATGGATTCCAAAGGAACTCTCCATTAAACACTTGGATAAATGCCAATGAGGTATCAATAATGCATATAACAGATAGAAGTACAATTTATTTAGTTGGAGCATTAATGGGATGGCAATATGAATCCCTTATTAGGTATTTCTTTACCATATCTTATAGGGCAATATTAGACCTGATCAGATGAAATTGGAAGTCAGGGATCTAACACCAATGATTCAAGATATTAGATGTGATCTATTATCTATAAATTATTTACACAAAAAAAAAAAAAATCATGTTGCTTAGAGACTCCTAACCTATGCATCAAGTGGTCACAAAACAAGCATTGTATCATGTTATTTAAACTGCGATTTATATGCACATATTTCTATTGTAATAAACTTGGCTACTTTTGTGAGCAAAGATATTCTGTGTCTTCAAACAAACTTTGTGAAATGTTTACAGATACAGTTGTCAGCAGTGAAACAATCTTGGAGATCACATACTTACTTTTGGTTTGAAAAGAAAAACTTGCGAGTGAAATCCAAACACAACAGCACGCACTGAAACAAAAACTCACAATTAAGAATTACAATGCAAAGAAAAAATAAGAGGAAGAGTTGGAAAGGGGGGGTGTGGGCAAGAGGGAAAGGGAGTTCAAGAAGTCAAAATCACCTCCATTTACGATAAAATTCAGAAGATGGAAAACCTTCTGGGTTGTCCAACCATATTCAGGCACTCGCAGCTGGATTCGAATAAGTTGTATCTGCAAAGCATAAAGATGTCATAAATTCAGTATTTCCACCCAAAATAAATTTGGCAAAAAAAATTCAACAGTGTTAAGAGAATATGCATATGAAACAAACAAGTAATCGAATTAAACATTCAAATGGACAAAAAAAATCAGACTAAGACCAACATTAATGTATTAAAATTTATAAATGCATGATAACTAGAAATAACCCGCAAAAATAAAAGTGCTTTTAGTACCTACAAAATATCAAATCTTGAGGCTTTTATTTGATTCTTAATTCACTTCATATTTGAAAGAATCTTAGCCTCCAAATGCTCTTTAGATTGAGAAAGTTCATATTTGTGATATTTCAAATATTGCTTCATATAACATAGAAACAGGGATTGCAGATATTTCCAGTTCTCGTGATGTCAAACATGCCTACAACTCTACAATGCACAGAAACTACATAGAACTGAAAAAAGTGTTAACAAGATGTGGCAACCATCAATATATCATCCTTACTAATATTTTTGATATCCTCATTTACGAAAAATAGATTACTTTTGATATTCTAATTTACTAAATATAGATTAATCTTTTAAATTTTCTTCAAGAAGCCATAGTCCATCATTCAAATTTTCATCAACCTCATCATTTCCACAGTACGTAGGTAGGTCATAGGAAATATCAATATCGAAAGTGATGATCTTTACAGACCTAGCAGACTTTCCCACACAACTTATTTCTTAAGCTGCTGATCTCTCCTAGATAGCTTCCTCCACTACCACCAGCAACAGTAATGAAAAAAACAAAGTTCACAGACAAAACTATTTCATCCCACTTTATCTCAACAATGTTAAACTAATCAATCAAATAGTCAGTGAAATTCAGTCCACCACTTATCACTAGACTAAACACTGCTGCCATGGGTTTACTAGGCTCAAACAATGAGCGGACAGACAAAGATACTGAAAATGAATATAAGCCACAATGGTGGAGGAGAATGTTAAGCATAATTTGGTATTGATGCTGGTACTCCATGATTTCAGTTGAAAGATCGACAAACCTTGGATACAAATACTAAAAGACAGGTTTTGCCTTAAATAAGAAGGAAACAATAATGGAGGGTACAGAAGTTGCAGCAATTGAGGAAAGGATGATTGAATGTTCATTTAAATGGTATGGGCATATGCAATAAAGATATGAGAAAATTCCACAAAATCATTGCATCAATCATACACCAATAGTTGTTGAAACTTGAAAGACATTGTTGTTGTGCACAAACATAGATGCAAAACAAACAGACACCCAACGATCAATAAAACTTCTTTCTCCAACGAAACAAAGCTTTTCGACAGCATGTGTTTCAGCATCAAAGATCACAAATGTGTAGGCTAACCCTCAGAACTAAGAAGATGGGAGATGAAAAGTTAGTTCTCGCCAAACCCTTTAAATTTCTGATCAAGAAACAGCTCAAGCCACAGTAACAGCAAAGACTCAAATCATAACGCATAAATATATATATATATATATATAGACTATAGAGAGATATTAGACCAGAGCGACAGCGGAGACGAGGGCATAGGCGGCGCAGAGGAAGTAGAACACCCCCTCCTGCCACTGCGGCGACTCGTTGATCTCCGTCCACCAATCGGAAGACGCTCCGAGACCCAATCCGGAGACCTCCGAGACTTCTAGAGAGTTCCCCATCTCTTTCCGCTTGGTCCTAAAACACCGACTGCGAGAGATAAGCAACCGAGGAGTGCAAAAGAGTAGGTTCTCAAAGGAATCAAAAAAATAATATTGGAACAGTGAAGAGAAAAAAGAAGAAATAAATGGAGAGAAACGGTGAAATAACCCTTCTCGCTTAATGATAAAATGGAGAGAAACGGCGAAATGAGTCCTAAAACCCAACGGTCGCTCTCTTCCTCTCGCGTTCGTTGTTTCCTTCTCGCATCGTCTATGCCGCTAGAGCTTGGCGTGTCCCGTGCGGTGATGTAATTCGTAGGGACCGAAAGTGGAGATTGGTCGGCGGAGGGCGGGGATGTGATTGGTGACATGAACGAAAAGCTAATAGCCTACCCCAGGTTATTTACTTTTTTTTTTTAACGATAATGTCATTGATTTAGGTAATTTTGAGTTATTTTTAACCTTTTTCTTTCCGTTTCTTGAGAGGGATTCTTCAGTTAGTTGCAGACCTGCCTGTTTCTTGAAAGGGTTGTTTTGGTCATTTAATAAACTACTTTCCGCTGGTGATGAAAAGGATTCCTGAACAGAAGTGCAAAATCTTCAAGAAATGGGTTTAATGCCCTGGGTGTTGCTAAAATTTACGAAGATATCTAACGGCTGATACTCAGCTTTTGGGAACGGGTTTAGTTACCGTTGAAAATTCACCTTCTCTTTTTAGTTGGAGCGCTTTCAAATAGCATGAGGTGAGTAGCGGAGAACTGTGGCGATTAGTACTTGTACTTGCACGTACGGGAGGGTACGGACCAGATGCGCTGTCGTCGTCCCAAGTTCGATTTTAAAAATGTTAAAAAAAAAAAAAATTGACCCATAAAGATTAATCGGACCTGATTTTTTTTTAGGTCCTTCAAATTTGAAATTGGGCCTAAGGTTACAAAAAAAAAAAGAGACCAAATCTAAAAGATATGGTATTGAATTTGGATTAAGGCTCAAATGCTCTCTCTATATATATATATATAATTAAAAAATTAAAATATATGTTATTATTAATATATATTTTAATTTTTTTAATAAAAACTATAGGTCAGGATCAAACTGGTAATAAGTAATTTAAGGATATTTTTAATCTTTTTTTTTTTTCCGCTATCCTGGAAGGATTTTTTTTTTTTTTTTTTTGTGAAGGGAAGGGCGTGGGAGAAAGGGTTATTTCCTTTTAAAAAAAATCTTGAAGGGTTGTTTTGGTCATTTAATAAACTGCTAGGGAGACGTGGCTGTTGATGTTGGAAAGGCAGGTTTAATGAATGCCCTGGGCATTGCTAAAATTTACGAAGATACCTCACGTCTCGTTGATCTTTTGAGAACAGATCTGGTCACCGGTTCGAAAAGTACCTATTGTTTTGGATGTAGCGCATTAATGAGGTGAGCAGCGGAGAACACCGGCCGACCAGGCACTCCCTACTCGCTAGCCGCACAACGGAGGTCGGAAGGTGATCGCACCGCGCGTGTTCTCCTGTGATGGTAAACCGCCAAAAAAAGATTCGATGACTTCAGGATGCGAGTAGAAATGCACATGATATTTGATGGACATGAGATTTGCGCTGCGTCCACCGTCGTAGCGAGGAGTAAAGATCGCGTGCAGAGCAATATCTCGATCCAACGGTTCGTATCTGTCTCGTTTGCTGCCATTATGTTTTTGTCTGCTTTAGAGCCTTTTTTTTAATAGGTTATTAGAAAAGTGTTAAAAGAATTTATACTGCCGATATGACTCGGGCCTGGCCGTAGAAAATGCCGTCTCCCATTAAACTAACGCCTCGCATGGTCATCAGGCGTGACGAAGGTCTGGCCGAGCCAGAGCTTGACCTTGAAGGCTCAAGCCGAGCAACAACCTCAGCCTAGTTGGGCAAGAACGTAGGTCTGTGATGCGACATGCAAGATATTCTTTACATCATGACCGCGAACTTGCCTCGCAGGCAAGCCTTGGAAATAAGCTTCAGGTAATTGACATGAATGGACTTTATTCAGCATGACATTTTAGGTGGCACGCCATGCATTATGTGCCTTGTCTGCCAGTCATTTATAGCTAAATAAATGTATTCACAAAAAAAAAAAAGGGAGCTAGATAGAAGAAGTTCACGAAAGAGAAATATAGTTTCCCCCGATTTAATGCAAGATCTGCCGGACTCCGTGAAGATTAAAGCCCATGCATGATCAAGTGGATCCAATTCTGACTTAGATGTGCAGTCCACGCTTAAAATTCAGATAATAAAGCAGTATTATCCAAAACTCAGATGATACAAGTTTGAAATGCCTCGAGCGTCCAGGGCCAGGGTTTTATTCCACGGCCGACGAGAGGACAGAGAGGCCTCCAGCTGGCTTTTCAGCTTGGTCAAGATGGGAAATTGAGCCATGGCATAGGGAAGAAGTCTGGTGGATCCAAAATCAACAGGGGAGCCATTGTGGAGCTTCATTGACTAAGCTGCTATAGTGGGAGACAATAATGGCCGTTCTTGGTTGAAGTTGGTCCAAGAGAGTAAAGGGTTCAAATGGAAGACCTCTAAAAGTTTTGGAGGAAATCATGACCTTACTCGAGAAGTTCCCTCGCACCGTTACCTTCTCTGATGAAAAGGTGGAGGAAGCATGTGACGTACAAAGTTTGAACCTACTCGGTAATTTTTCGGGAGAAGGATTTTTTTTTTTGACAGTTTTAATATGAAAGAGATGAAAATCAGATGAAATATGGAAGGAGGTTTTGTAGGTCTTATCCCTTTCGAATGGAATTTTTCTCTCTTTCTTTCCATCAAAAAAAGGTCAAAATGAGTGTCCTGATTAGGGCACCTTAGTTCTTAGTTCGATAATTATTGGCTTTGAAAAACTAAAGACCCAATTTTAAACCTAAGAAAAACATGATTGCGTACGCCTCGATGTGGTTATAACTACCTGCACTACATAATGAGCTGTGGGAAAGGACATGATCCTAAGAATTGCTTTCATAACGAGTAAACCTTTATTTCTCAACGATTGGATGAAGAACTTTACTAAAATGATAATAGCCAGGGTGTGTGTCTAAATTGACATGACCCAAATAGCATGCTTGGCCATCAATGTTAAAGGAAACGTGGTAAAGTAAAAGGTTATCTATGAGGAACTTCCTGATCTTTGTTTTTTATGTGGAATGTTAGGCCACTTGAAGGAGGATTGAAGGAGGATTGTCAAAAGACTAGTGAGAAGAGGAACAGTGACTTGAAACCAATCTTTAAACCATGGATTCATATAGCAAGTGTCCCAATCTCTAATGCTTCTAGGAAAGAAGGATGGAAATTAGCTGGTTCTACGAATCAGCCAGTTATCAACGGATGCTAGAATGAACTCCTACAAAGTAAGTTACTAGGAAATTGCCATGATCCAAACTCGGAGTTCATGATTGGCATGAAAATTAAGATGAGTCAAAGCTACCCTAATCCATGTAAGCCTTAAATAATTTAATAATTACGTACAATTAATATCAAACTAAAATGTTGGTTTTTGAACAGATGTATTTATCAAAGGGGCACTGCATCAATATTTATGCAAGTACTTACCATAACCACAAAATCAAATCATAAGTACTTATGGGGATCCTTATACGTGATAAGTGCAGGGCTTTGCATATGTAACCTAAGACAAACAAGAAGAATCATCCTTAATTTAGTCAGCATAACTTATAGGGTGCAAGATACTGAGCTTATCGAAGTTAAAAAAAACTCTCCCAAATGAATGTGACCCGTCTATTAGATTAAAGGTCAACCATAAGAAAAATATTGCGAGGAGTGAGATCGCACTGAATGAATAGATAATAACAAATGCACCAAGTGAAGACAAGTAAAATGTGATCCTAGTAATTCATTATGGGTATATGTACAAATAGTAAGGTATTAAAGTATGAGATTTACAAATCATAAGCGGTAATGTATTATACATTAGGAGTTGTCCATGGTATCATCTCAAAGGTCTAACATTAATGCCCAAAATTTTTAATTTTTAAACTGATACTTGTCATATATATCTCATAAAATGCTAAGGCCTGACATCATCAAATCATAAATAGTAATGTATATTATTAAAGCATGATAGTAATGCTTATCATTAATTCATAGTCTGTAATGCATTATCCCTTAAGCAGTCCTAGTTAACTAGCTCAAAGATTCAATACTATTAGACTTAAAAATAGAGAAATTATATGTACACATTACAGATGCAATCATGCATGTTGACCTCACATTGATTTTGATGATCATAAAATAATTAAGTAAGTTACTAATAGGTTTTGTGTAGAATCACTATGCAATGCAGGCATACATTAGTCATTAAGATGAACAAGATGGAATCCAAGCTTCTAAGAAGGACTTTGGTTTAAGAAAAAAAATTTTGAAGAAGAACAAGATTAAAGAAGGATGTTTCAAGCTTCAATTGACTGAAATCCAGATGTTTGAAAGAATATTTGATCAAGACATGAGAGCTAGTACACTCAATTTCATCAAAACAATAAGTCTTCTTGGCCCTAGATTGAGTTTCTAAGTTTTGAAAAAAAATAAAACCAAAGAAGGATGTTTCAAGCTTCAATTAATTGAAATTTATATGTTTGAGAGAATATTTATAAAGAAAGATCAACACATAAGAGCTAGCACACTTATTTTCGTCAAAACAATAAGTTTTCTTGGTCTTGGATTGAGTTTTTAAGTTTTAAAGCCATTAACCAACTCTCATGATAGCTACTGTTGTATAAAATTGAGAAAATAATGAGTTTGAAGCTATTAGCTGACTCCCATGCCTGCTATCAAGCTACTTTTGAGTTACAAAAATTTTTTACAGAAGTTTGGAGTAGATTAGTCGGCATGGTAGCCAACTACTGTGGCCTGAACAGCAAGTTTTTCACGATTAGTCAGCATGATAGCCGACTAACTGCTGCGACAGCACAGTAACGGCTAGTTCTAACGCTTCAAACGATTAGAAACGGCTAGTTTAACGTTTTAATTCCTCAATGGATTATAAATACAAGTTAAAAAGATGGATTAGCAAGAGTTTTAGTGAGTTTTTTAAGGATTATAAATGGGAAAAAGAGTGAAAAATCAAGAAAAAAATTTAGCCTTCATCTTTTCAAAAGCTACTGTGCAACCAAGCATTGAAGGTTGCTAAAGCTTATTTAAAGTTCCATCGAACAACTCCATAAGCTTTTTTAAGTGCTCATAGCTCCAGCATTTAAGAAGGAGAAGCTTATTTAAAGAGAAGATCTTCAAAATTTGTAACATGTCATTATTGTTTCGTTTGCTCATAAAGAAGTTGTTTATCTTGCATCTTTGATTCCTTATATGCCTGTTTGAGTTTCAACTTGGTTGAAACTTGTGTTGGGTGTGCTAAACCCAAAATTGGTGATTTGTAAGGCTCTCTTATGCCTGGTAAACAAGAAGCTAGCTGGGATAGGTAGGGTAAGGCTCCCTTGTGCCTGGTAAACAAGAAACTAGCTAGGTCAATTAAGATTGTAATCGTTTGGGAAACGATTAGTGAAGAAAATTCCTAAGGGGTTCTTGGAGAGTGGACGTAGGTGCAAGGATTGGCACCGAACTACTATAAATCCTTGTGTTTGTGTATTATTCTTCTTTGAATTATTCTTTTATTTACCATACTTCTCTCTACACCTTCATAGATTTAATTATTTTCAAATAGAGCACATTCTTACTGAAATTTTTCAAAGAACCAATTCATCCCCTTCTTGGGTTGCTTAGCTGGGCAACAATGCATATACACCTACAAAAATTATTGCAGTACTAAATGTCAGACGAAAGCTATCTAAAATAATTGAAAATAAATGGCCTGAAAACTCAGACAGATGATTCAAAGGTACAGATAGAGGATTGCTAGCAGTCAAATCAGAGTAAATCACATATGTGGCCCTTATACGAAGCTAATATTATGCCCACTAGTGGAGGTATCCAAATATCAGTCTATTATGTACATGTCATATCAAAATATAGAAGATATTTACCAATTCACATGAGCTTATATAATGCATCAAAGTTTAAAGGAGCATCTGTTAATTACATGGTCATACAGTTATAGAAAAGAATTTTAGTAATCATTTACAATGGCATGAGTTAATATAAATAATATAACTCATATAAGGTATCTGAGTGGGGATGAATATCAGTTAATCACATGAACATGTGACTATCGAATTCTGATAATCATTCATAATAACATAAGGAAATTCATATAATCATTAATTAGAAATTTGCAATATATTACAATGCATCCAAAGGATGAAGTATGGCAATATCTGGTTGTTCCTTTATCTAGTAATCAACTAATTGTGGCTAACTTTATATTATCTAATGGAGCAAACTCATAGGAAGCTTGATAGTTGGAAATGAAAAATACTTTCATTTGCAGATAGAATTACTTTAATTCAATCAATCTTATCTTCGATCCTTATCTATTATATGTCAAGTTATTAAGTATTGCAGTTTATTCTAGCAAAGATTGACCGCAAATTTAAAGCTTTTCTTTGATGCCATACTTTATATAGAAGGGGACCATATTTGATCTCTTGTTAGAAGACATGCCATCTAAAACCTAAGGGTGGACTTGGTATCCAGCTGATTTACATCAGACAACAAGCTCTTTTCACCAAACCAGTCGGGCAACTAGCCATTAAGCCTAACTCTTTATGGGCTCAAGTTGTCTAGGCAAAACATCACTTTAATGGGTCATCAATAAAGTACTCGATGCCTTAGAGATGCTTACTTACATGGCACAAGATCTGTGGTAATGCTGAAACATTGAGGTACCAATTTATTTGGCTACTAGGAACTGGCACCTAGGTAATCTTACTAAAGGCCCATGATCATCTAATTTTCCATTGGATGCTTGGCCTACTTTTATTGATATGCTTGTTGATATTGATAATCTCAATGTTGTTGATTTTTTAACCCAAAATAGGAGCTGCGATGATATTAATTGAGCTCTATTTTTCCTACTGTTATGATAACACACATCCATTTGATACTATATCAAATGGCCATTGGTTTGATGGCCTTAATTGGGCCGCGGGGGGTGGGGGAAGAAACTACATAAACAGTTCTTGCCTCCATATAAATTAAATGACAAGTCCTTTTACTCATGGGTATGGCAACTTGCTGCTACCATGAGAGTTAAAGTATTTTGGTGGAAAAATATTTGGCAAAAGATTCCATATACAACTATATTGCACAAAAGGGTTTGCTATCTCATGGGGTTATTTTATGTGACCTCTATCCTGATAGAGAGGACTGTAGTCATGTGCTGACTTCATATTCTATTGCTAGGCAGTGTTGGTATAAATTAAAGTCCAGAAGGGAAGGCATTATACTCCTTCGGTCCTTATCGGACCTTATCATCTTTTTGTCCCAGCCCCATATATATAAAACTATTAAGGCTACGATGGCTGTCGGTTGTTTATATGGAAAGCAAGGAATAAAAGATTTTTTTAAGAGGTCACTTCTCTATGTGAGGTAATTAGACAAACCATATATCTTACAGCAAAATAGTTTCAGGCCCACTCAATCAATTCTTTGGCACTCAGTCAAGGAACTAGAGCAACTCAAGCATCAAATGTTTAGTTTGTTTGGATGGTATTTGTGTAAGACGGTTTCCCGCATCCATTGGAGTGTTAAAGGTTAATTTTGGTGAGGTCATGAATTGATCTACTATGTTGTGTGATTTGTTATAAGGACCCATATACAACAAGAACAAGTTAGGGTTAGTATCATGAATCTTTTTTTTTTTTTTTTTTACTCGATTTTAAGTCATATTTCTAATAAGATACAAAGATTTCAAAAAATTTTTAATCACTTCTTCCATATAATTTTTAGTGTACCTCCACCTATTTTTTCTTCTACATGTATCAAATCACTCATTTGTATTGGCCTCTGTTGCAAATATCCAAACTATCTTAATCATTCTTTATTTAATTTGTCTTTAATTGATGTTGCCTTCACTCTTTTATAAATAATTTCATTTCTTATTCTACTTTTTTGTATTATCATATATCCATTTTAACATTCTCATACCAGTCATATTTATTTTGTATGTATGTTATTTTCTAACTGTCCAACATTCCATGCCATAAAGCATAGTTGGTCTTATGACTATCTTATAAAATTTTTCTTCAACTTAGCAAGTATTCTAAGATCATATAATATTCCAGTTGTATTTCTCTATTTTATCTAACCTACTTTAATCCTATAAATAACATCATTCTCAATTTCTCTTTATGAATGATCGATCCTAAATATCGAAAAAGTTTATTTTAAAAACTTTATAGTTTTTAATTTTTATTCTATAATAATTTTTATTTCTAATTATATTAAAAACATATTCATTGTATTTTATTTTTGTTTTACTTAATCTTAAACCTTTATATTTTAATGTATTTCTTCATAATTTCAACTTATAATTAACTCCAACCTTAATATCATTTGCTAATACTATATCATCTATAAATAACATGCACCATGAAATATCATTCCACATATGTCTATTAAGCTCATTTATAATTAATATAAAAAGGTAAGGACTAAGAATAGATCTCTAACGTAAGAATAATATTATTGAAAATTGACCAGCATTACTTTCAATAGTTCTTATCCTAGTAATTACTTCATCATACGTTAATATATCTAATGGGTACTCCTTTCTTTTCTAACACCTGCTATAAAACTTTTATAAAACCTCTATTATATGTATTTTTAAAAATCAATAAAAATTATGTAAATATATTGTCTCTTTTCTTCAAACTTCTCCATTAACCTCTTAAGAAGAAAAATAATCTCTATAGTTGATCTTTTTAGCGTAAGACTAAATTGATTCTCTACTATTTTTATAGTATATCTCAACATGTAGTTAACACCCTCTTTCAAAGTTTTATACTATGACTTATAAGCTTAAAACCATGATAGTTATAGTGATTTTGAATATCTATTTTATTATTATAAATCGATATTGTAGTGCTCTTTCTCAATTCATTAAACATATTCTTAGTCTCTAAGATTTTATTAGATAAATTTGTTACCTAAGTTGCTCCTATATCTCCTAAATTTTTAAATATTAATAGAAATTTTATTAGGTCCGTTGTTCTTTCTATTTTCACCTTTTTCATGACTCCTTTTTTATTTCATATATCTTAATTATATAAATATACATTATATTTTTATTTTCAATAAAACTAATAAGGCAACCTAAATCATTTAAATGATTTTTATTTAATAATTTATTAAATATCTTCTCCATCCTTAATAAACTATCTAATTTACGCTGTGGGGAAGAGGATTTTTTCTTTCATAGTTCCTTTTGTTGAATTAACAGCAGCATGGGAAGGTCTTTGTACTATTGCCTATAAATTTCAAGCAACTCAAATTTTGTTGAAAGGAGATTTTAGCACTTTAGTCACTTGAATTAATAATTTAGATCATCTTACTAACTCTAATCCCTTTTTATGAAACATTTTATAGATTCATAGAACATTGTAGACTTTCAAAGCTACTCATGTTTTTAGGAAACCAATCAGATAGCTCATTGATTAGCCTCAGAATCTTATCATCATGAAGTCCGACTTGAAAAAGGGATGAATCTGCCAACCCTACTCAGCTATATGTTGTCAGTTGATGCATGCTATATTAATTACTTGTACCACTAAATTTTTGGCTAATTAAATCTCAATTATTTAATATGCAGGCTACTCCTAGACCTGTAAAGAATGAAGCTTCATCAATCTTTTTGATGAGACTTAAAACAATGTTATGGAGCAGTCTATGATGTGTTTGGAAGGATTCCATTCATGGGATATTTCAGTACTTGATTTCTACTTCCAACTAGTATCTTCTTAGCGGAGGAATTTTACTAGCATAAGAGTAACCCATTGAATATAAACAAAGCTTTGCTTTTCCGGTTTTGTATAGATTTTTTTTCTTTTGATTTGAGGTCTCAGACCTCCCTTTGTGTGTGTACACAAAAATAAAAATAAAAAAGGGTATTATTCTGATGTGAGACCTGATCTTGACTTGCATCCATCAGCTGATACAAAACTAGACCTGACCTGATGAGATCCTAATGGGCTCAATTGGTCCCAGCAAGTTAAGTTTACATCTGGATCTTACCCGCAGAACTCATCAGACTTGGGTGTTGGCTCTTGGTGAAGCCGAACTCAAACCCAACCCGAGCACTAGCATCCATCATTTTACTTCATGTCACTTAGCTTGTGGTGGATATATGTCAGCTAATTAGTTTAAGTCATGATTATTTTTCCAATATATTGTGCTCGCATTGAATTTTAGGTGTGCGTGTTGGTTAGCATCATGAATCACAACATTCAGCATTCAGTAAACATAGAATAAGCACATTTTTTTTTTAGATATTATGTGCATGCATGCAGGTGTGAACGTATTTATGGGCTGTACGCAGTTCATTGTGATTGTAATGATATCAGACCTTCAAATATATGAAATGAGCTCATGACTCTTAACAAGTAACAAGAGAAAGAGCGAGATCAACTCATTCGATCTTTTATATATATCTTTTTTTTGGTTGGGAATTGATCTTTTAATCCAACGGAAGCCAGCATCAAGATCATACGCAGGTGGTGGACCGCAACAGACGATAAAGCGTGCGATTGGGGACGATGTAGAACACGTCGCCGGTCTGCAGCAGTGCGTCAGGCCGGACGACTAACCTTGGATTCTTGAACACCTCCGTCCCGGTGATGGAATGCCTTGGGTTTTTCGCCATGATGTCGGCCGCGGCCACCGGCTTCCGGTGGACCTCCACGAACCCGCCGGGGTGTACGAGCTTCAGAACGCCGCTGTCCCTTCCGGCGACGCCCATGGCTGTGCTCTCCCCTCCACCACTAGCTTAATTGAATTAAGAAGTGATGGAGTGCTTCGTTACCCATCTGAGCCTTTTATAACCGAAGTTGGCAGGTAAAATAAATTAGTGTTTTGGATACATATTCTCGTAGGCTTCGTTCATCAAAGTTAAAGGATTTTGTTTGATGACTAGACTTTGTTCGAAGGTTTGTTCGTGACCTGTTATCTTGTGGCTTCTTGGATTTAATATTGGGAAGAGTTTTTGTACGAGGTACCTTCTTGTTCGTGGTTTGTTGATATTGCCTAAGCTTTGGCCTGACATGGTTGATTTTAACTATGCTTGGGTGGGTGAAACTATGCAACCAAGAGTTAAAAAATATTTCGATCGCCTTCATTTTTTATATTCGCGCGGATGTCATGGTGATAAAAATGACAATATTGTCATATCAGCTATTATAATTTCAGGTTCCATATATTAATTTTGGTAGCAATGCTTGATAAAATAATCAAAGAGATTCTATTTCCACTTTACTATTTCGCGAAATGGTGACATAGCCAATAGAACCCTCCATCCAGTTAGAACCAACTACCTTCTCAATCAGATAATAAGACCTAAGATGGCTTATTTGCCACACTTCGTTGCTTAGGAAATCAATAAAGAGTGCATTAACAAGACATGTGGCTTCATTCCTTGAAATGGAATGTTTAAAGTTTCATCTGAGATCTAAATTGTGTGATACTGCCATAATTCATGTTTCTGTGGGTTGCATGGTTTGAATTTTATTTTTATTGGATATCTCAGTGCAATATAAAACAAGCATTCAAATTCATGTTTGGGGCATGATTACCTTTAATTTAACCAATTAACAATGTTATTTGTTTTGTCCTCTAAACATAATTATGAAATCCGTCATGCATTGCAATCTATACTATTTAGCAGAAATAAAATGGATGCCACACCTACATGGCAGACCTAGCTTGTGCGAGGCCTATCTTCCTTTATCACAACAGATCTGCAGGAAATTTTGCTAAGAACCCATTTCAAATAACAAATATGGTTTTGCTTGCTTAGAAAACAGGAAATAGAACAGGCGTGATTTTCAGCGCCCCGTAAAACAAAAAGGGCAAAAGAAAAATATATACCTGAAGTTTAAAATAAATTTATTTTTTTTCAGAGATGAAACATCAAATAAGTTATAAGTCAAAGAAATATTTGTACGATGTGGATGAATCAACTAGCATGGGACACCCCATTAGGCCAACCCCTTCGTGGCTTCATCATCAAAAAAGAAAAGCTAATCTCCTCCCAGGGGTAGGATGAGACCAAAATCTGTTACCTTTGGAAAAATGCTTGTTGGACGGTGGACTCGCCTCTGAAGTAGGTTTTGAGTTCGGTGCTCATTTGGCCTTAATGATTTAATATAGTATTCTAATTCTTTACAGAAAGAGTGCCTTTTGAAGCATGATCCGGCATAGAGAGGTCATTATGCTTTAACTTTTATCTAAATTACAAAACCACATCAAAGGCTTAGCCATGGTTATTACTTTGATTGCAAGCAAAGCACAGCACAAATAGACCCATAAGCTTACCTTATTCATTCTCATAACACAGAACTTTCGCTCAATTGGATGAAACTTAGGTGCAGTTTCACTCGGTGCCTGCCATCTGATTTCTTACTAGATGAGCGACACAACCATCCCACTTGAGAAATGATACGGGTTTAACATCGTTTAAATAGTTAATATCATGCGAACGGATGTTTGGTGGGATGACTGCATGCTTGTCAAGTGGGAACCGGATGGTAATCGCGCAGCCAACTGCACCTAAGTTTTGCCCCGCCGCTTAAGTAGCCAACTCAATTCTAAGGCTATCAACCGTCACTTTTCCCTCCCCCTTCCTCGGCACCAAAGTCACAACAACAGTGTCATCCCCCTCAGCGTTGATATCTTCCAACAGCTCGGTCAGGCCCAACTGCAACCTGGTCTTCAGCCCCTTCCCCAACTTGTCATGCTTGTGCCTGTGCGGCACGTTCACAAAGCTCCCAGCGAACTCCCTCCCTCCGGGCCCAACCTTTTCGTACTCCGACGTGTTTACATACACATCAAACTTCACATAAACATCTCGCTCAAATTCGATCCCTTCGATCACCAACACCTCCTCCTCCTCCTGCTTCTCATCCTTACTTCTCAGTACCTTTGGCCTCTTCACTGTAACGCTCACGGCAGCTTCTAGCTTTATAGGGAACTTGGTCTCGATGATCTTAGCCTTCGGAGCTGCCATGGCCACCTCCGCCGCCCTCGGTTTCAGGCCACGGGTCACCGTTGGCCGAGTGCTGAGCCACGGTACGTCGACGTCTTGGTACTTGTATCGTAGTTTTCCAGAATCGATGCAGTCCCTCTCTTTGATCCTCACCAGCGCGGCATTCTCGTCGTAGAAGAGGAAGGAGGCATTGAGCCAGTCGGGGTCGGTGAGGTCCCTCCGCCTCCCCCCAAGGCCTTTCCAGATGTCCCACATGCGGTCGACGTTGGAGTGGTGGGCATAAAAGATCACGTCCCTGGCAGCAGAGTAGAGGTTACCCATGTCCTCGAAGTCAGGCTGGGTGCGATCTCCGGTCCACATGTGCACTGATCCATGGGGAATATTTTCCAGCGACCCAGCGCCGGGGTTTGGCCTGCCGCCGGCTCGGTATGGGTTGCCGAAGAAGAGCGTAGGTGTTGGGG
Source organism: Metroxylon sagu (assembly GCA_017589505.3). NCBI lineage: Eukaryota > Viridiplantae > Streptophyta > Magnoliopsida > Arecales > Arecaceae > Metroxylon > Metroxylon sagu. The sequence goes on from JACVBY030000667.1 coordinate 5,129,845, forward strand.
CATTGGAGACCATCTGAAATTAGAGTTTGGGATTGATCAGTTCTCGTTGTTACTCACATGTTAGAGTTACCGTGCGAGTGAAGTTAGCAGAGGAATAAAATCGATGACCATCTTCTCTCGGTCCGTTTTATTAACCCGACAATCAACCATTTTGAAAAAGTGATTATCGCATGCATGGTCAAAGTTTTTCTTCCCCCACTTCACACTGAGAGGTGATTTATAATCTGAATTCCCTTGATTTATTTTTTTAAAAAATATATATATACGATAAGAGCGAAGAAAAGAGATGAAACTTTACGATATTTAATTCTAAAAGTTGGCAGTAAATCAGGTTGGATCAACTCAGCGTAACAATAAATGGAATCTTGATCTATGCCCAGCTTAGCCAAGCATTAGGTAGGTCCAAATCCTTCTATAAAAATTCACTCACAGGACGACCTGCGTTACCCAATTTAACTTATTTGATTCATATCATAGACTAATTGTAGGGTTCAATCTTTGAAAAATCCAATCTAACATATCTAATCCGATCCTGACGTTTCTTAGTGACTCATTCTTAAGATAAATTAAATAATTAGTATTAAGAAAAGGACTGGCCATCTCTAGAAAAATCATAACCCAAAACAATCTAAACTTCCTCATCCGTATAAATCAAGTCTGGCCGAAACTCTGACCATACCTAGTGTTGAAAGATGTTGAAAAAATTGTCCTGTATCTAACCTGAACTGTCAAGTCCCTGACGCAAACCCAAACCCTCCGACTATGCTTACACATCAGATCAATTTTTGCTTCTCCCAGCTGAAACTTGGATTGACCCAATATTAATCAATTACTTACTTATCAAATATCTCTTGATCAATATCTTTAAAACCGCTCCCCAAACTCCTCATGCATGCATTGGTGGTAAGTTTAGACGAATGGACGTACCACTTCTAACCCACTGAAACCCTTGTTATATCTATGAGCTTTTGGCACAGTCAAGCAAGATAGATCTATTGGTGGAACCCGTCGAATAAAAGATGAAAATTGTTTTGATCTTTAAATTTTCTCGATCTAGCAACAAATGTATATGTGAGCGCACCGAAGGACAGATTGAGCCCATGTTCCATACCTGTCGGTATATAATCCTGAGATTGTGATCAACCTGCTGTTTCTCGGGAAAAGAATGATCATTCGCTCCATAGTCCAGATCAATCATTGTTGGTGGCTGATGCTTCGCATCCCTAAGCGGATCATAGAGAGGCGACGACGGATCCGTATATATCTCCGGCATCCTCATCCCACCTGGTGCGTCCCAGTTCCAGAAAGGCATGGCAAAGTCCTCGTCATCGATCAACTTTCCGAGGATTCTCTCGAAGAAATATAGATAGCAGCGGTGCCATGGCAAAAACAGCCATGAGTTATGGACCTGAAGCTCTAGGTCGGGGAAGCCAACCTGGTCGTAGGCGCCTACCTTCATGAGTTGTACTGCTTTGGTGAATTTGGCTATGTAGTCGTTGCCGGCCAGCTGGGCTGCCGGTCGAACTCTAAGAGGCAAGGACTGGTCGGGGAGGACGAAGTCAGTGGCGTTGGAGGCAACAGGAGGGCAGCAGCTGGTGGGAGTGGCACCGGGGGGGGAGGTCGGCGGGCCCGCATGTCGATAGGTCAGGGCTAGCGATGGGGGCGGCATGGGCGGTGCCATGGGATGTTAGTGCAGCAGATAGGCTACCTAGTCCAATGAGAACGTTGCGTCGATCAATTTTGGACGAGGGGTTGGAGTTGCCGAGGGGTTGATTTTGGTCTTTGGCGGTGCATGAGATTGGAGGGATAAGCTGGAGTTTAGTGTTAGAGGGGGAGATTCGGTTTCTTGTAGGGTAGCAGTTGCAAGAAGAGGAGGAGAGAGAAAAGTAAGTGGTGGGTCGAGTCATTAGGTGGTAGATGGAAGCCATAGCTATGGGTTTGCGATGGTTGTACATGTTTTGGACTTCTTGTCTATATATATGCATGGGTAATGGATGTGGGCTTTGGAATTTGGTTTATTCTTTAAGCTGAGATACTGCAAGTGGTTCTGGGAATGGTTGGTTGAAGAAGATTCTGTGAGCGTGCACACCGTTTTTGTTACGTTGCAGCATTTTTTTTAGGCTTCTTCTCGGCCTTGTCTTCAGGCATGTGAGGTCTCTTTGAATTTAGGCAGTGGAAGAACTGGTTCCAGTACCTACTTGGTGAGCTTGCTGGGGCACAACAGCTAACAAGAGTACGACCATGTGACTCGCCTCCGGGGAGAGAAGCGTGAATCAAGTTAGTGGTGATTAGAGTAATAACCAACTCAAGATGGAATCAGGTGAAGACCGAGTAGTCTGCTTTCGCCCGGCCATGATCCGAAGCTCACGGTGAAGCGTGTCGCGCACATGCTCACGCCGTGAAAGTGTTACTTGGGAGGCGCGGTTTGTGCCGGCCTCGTCTTGGAGACTGGCCCAACTAAGTTGATGCCTCCAACGCTGCAACAAGGCCACCCATTCCTCGGCATGCCATGTGATGCGATGCAACGAGTATGGGCACCCTTCCTCCATGTTGCCTACACATCGTGAGAGGTCGCAGAAGGGAAGAGGTCTCCGATTGTCACACCCTTGTGAAGTGCGGAAACAAAAATTAATTTTTTTTTTTAATTTTTTTTATTTTTATTTTATTTTATTTTATTTTATTTTTGAGTTTCTCTGGACAACTTCTGGCCAGCCTTCTCACACGCCTATCAGGATCAAACCGCGTGTATGCCAGGATTGGCTTCTTGACTGCACAAACCTTCTTCAATCCAGGCACCCAGCATACACTCATACACAAGAATGCAGTATAAGGGAAATACCGATATATTGATTAAACTTACAATACATACAAAACTCTCCTCTCAAGAAGAACCCAACCCCTTACAAGAAAAGCAATTTGTTCCTGATGCTTGGACAAACTCCTCGTTGCTTGGCGATCTGAACTTGAGCAAAACCTCTTTCTGCTCGGCGATCATAGAACCCAGCCCTTTACAAGAAAAGTAATCTCTCCTTGTTTGGACAAACTCTTCGTTGCTTGGCGACTTGAACTCGGGCAGAACCTCCTTGCTGCTCGGCGATCTTCTCCTCCGAATGATCTCCTTGCTGCTAGGACTTGGGCAGAGCCACCACTCGCCTTCCTTGGATCAAGCACTCTAATGCTGATCTCCCTTACCAAGCTCCACCAAAGAACTTGAGCTGCTAGGACTTGGGCAAGGCCACCACTCGCCCTCCTTAGATCAGGTACTCCAATGCCGATCTCCCATGCCAAACTCCACCAAAGAACTTGGGCTGCCCTTTGATTCCTCTCCTTGATTGTGGGACTCTTCTTTAGACTCCATGATTCATGATGCCTTGGCGTAGGGTTTCCTTAGCTATTTATAAACACGGCATGGCTTGATTTTGCAACGCCCAAACTCTTATCCAAATGCTAAATAAGCACAGCCAAGCCTTATCCTCAAGGGTTTACAATCATTCAAACTTTTTTCCATGCGCATGCTCATGCCACCACGCGCACGCCACACGCCAGCATAGGCCAACCACGAGTGCGCCTGCGCGGGCACGCGTGCCGCAGCGCAGCATGCGCTCACTGCCGATGCGCGCTCGTGCAAACACGCATACTACTGGTTGCGCACCCTGTGCACGCTGCCAACGCACGTTCTGCGCAGGCATGCACACCTCCAACGCGCGTCAATCCTGTGCATGTCCAACCTCGCCCGTCCTATGCGCTTGTTCAAGGATCTCCAGCAATGTGCGCTCGTCTGAGCAATCTTTGACCTTGCACGCGCGCAGTCCGGTGCGCACGTTCGTATGTCGGTCCTATCAGAAATGTCACACAATGGTGAGCCGCAAATCACCCAGATGCTTGCGCTTGCCGAACCCCGGCGTGTCACGTGGCTCGGATAAGCAACGGAATAAGAGGGATTTTTCCTTTTTTTTTCTTTTTTTTTTTTTCTTGCCTCGTGCGGCACTTAGGCTCCGACCTAAGTCAGCCTTCTTGCTCACACTCATTTACAAATACGCACCAAGAACACAAAAATACTAGATTTTACGGGAAACTCTCCTCCCAACCTTTATCTTTTATTCACTAACAAGAAAGGACTACAAAGGCCTCAAATAGGCTACAACTTCTCTCAAGTTGCACACAACCCACTCGCACAATCACACATGAAAACCCTTCCCCAAGAGCTTCAACGTGTCGCCTTTGATGAAGATCACCTTGGCTTCTTTATGCCTCTCTCCCGATCTCCGATCTACCTCCTCCTTAGCTGGCCTCCTCCTTTTATAGATGAGAGTTTATCATCCTTGGCCAACCTCATCCTTATCCACAAGAGTTTGTTGACCGCACATCACTGTGCGCATTCCGACTCTGCCGTGCCGCGCGCACCGCCTGCTCGCGCCATGCCGCGTACCCGCCTGCCAGCGCGCGCATGCAGCCGCCTGGCCGAGGTTGCAGGCGCGGCCTGAAGTCCAGTCCGAGATTTTCGGGCTGCGTCCTTATCCTTATCCCGACTTTTTTGGGCTAGTGCCTTATTCGATTGGCGTGCCGATTTCTTCAGCCGGATGCCTTATCCGCTCAATGTGTCAATTTCTTCAGTCGGGTGCCTTATCCATTCGATGCGCCGATTTCTTCGGCCGGGCGCGTGCCCGTCACGCTCCCGCGAGTGTCTGGCGCCGCATCGCCTGCACGCCTCATGCCTGCGCCAAGGCGTTCGTGCGTCCGTGCGCGTCTGCCCTTGGCTGCACTTGGTGGCACCCCTCTTAGCACTCAGCGCCCAGCGCTAAGTTTTTTGGATAACCTTGCCTGGCTTATTCCTAGACAGTGGCATGAGTCTGCTCGCACCTGTCCGCGCCGCTGCCATACTGCGGCCTTTGTCGCACCCCAGCCCTTCCGCTGAGGCACATGCCTCGTCCGATGCCTCTGCGCATTGACAGTGCTACAACTTCCTGGCACGGCCTTGATTGTGCTTGGCCTCTGTGCGTTGGGTCCATATCAAGCCCGACTTAGCAGGTCTCCGCTCGGGTGCCCCTGGCATAGTGCCTGCCCTGCCCGTCGCCGCCTGTGCGATGGGCTGCGCCCAAGTCCTCCTGCCCTGGCGCGCACTGAGTATCCGAATGTGCCGGTCCATGCGCCTGCCCTTCGCGCGATCATATCCCAGCCTGGCAAGCCCCGCGGCTTGCTTCGCCCGCAAGGTGTCCGCACCCCGGGCTGCGCCTCGGTCGCTGCTGGCCTAGGCGCGCTGTTGGGGCGGTAACACGGCGCAACTACTTTGGCATCGTTAGTTTGACGCCCGGCATGAACCTCGCCTTCACGCGTACTCGATCCTATGTGTATACGCTCACATCTGCCGATCTTGCGGCTAATTCCATGCTTGGCACGAATCTTGCTTTCGCATCGTGCCATGCATTTGGTCATGCATGATCGCACCGTTGGGCGTAAGTGCTTCGCCGGTGACACCGATCCTCTTTATCTCCCCTTGCTCCTCCTCAACGGTGAAAAACTCGCTCCCCTTCAACTCTCAGTCCGGCTAGGTACTTGGATTTTTTTTTTTTAAACACACGGAAGCATTTTTTTTTTTTTTTTTCAACACGCAGAAGTATTTCCAACCGAACAATCGGCCTTGTGCATGCCCTAAGTCAGCCTCACATAATAGACTACGCGCAATGCTCTCGACAACCGATTGCGCTCTTTGATACGTAGGTAGGGGTACTACCGGTACTACCAGTAGCCTCCGCAGATCAATCCTAATTTACCCTACACGTAGATAGGGGTACTACCAGTAGCCTCCGCAGATCAATCCTAATTTACCCTACCACGAGTTCGTTGGGAAAGGGCCCGAGGTACTACCAATAGCCTTCCTCCTGGACCGTCCTTAAGTTAAGCACGATGGACAAACACAAACGCACGGCCTTGCGCATATAAGATTCTAATCACAAAGACGCAAGCAGATACAGGGAAATACCCCCAATCTTTATAGAGTATAAACTTCTACAAGGATTCACAAAGCCAATGTGCAAAAGCACTTACAAGAAAGACTCTCCCGAAGTCCTCTTCTAGCCTTGCGATGCCCGGACGTAGGAACCACCTCTACGACGAGCTGCTTGGACGTAGGAACCACCTCTACGACAAGCGCGATCTCTCCCTTCCATGGAAAAGATTTGGAAAAACTCTTCAAGCTTCTTCTTTCCTTCTATGGATCCCGGATGACCTCCTTTTATAGGAGCGCATGAGGCACACGGTTGCCCTAGCTGCTCTTAAAGTTTTACCACAAACCTCACTCAGGCACGTGATATGCGCGGATAGGGCTTATCTGCTCAATTTTCACGCGTCTGGCCCGGCCAGATCGCGCGCTGCGCAGCACTTGGGCGCGCCCCATCTGGGCGCGTGCAGAACTTCGCCTGAGCGCGCGCAGCGCCCACCTGGGCTGTGCGCCGCGCGGATCAAAGTCCGAGATCCGCGCCGTGGATCTCGGACCGATATCCCACGATCACGTCCCCCGACCTTGGTGCCGCAACTCTCAGACCATGTGCCGCACTCTTCGGGCGATGATAAGGCTTCATCCGCACTTAGCGCCGCAAACTTCGGACCGTGCGCCGCACTCTTCGGGCGATAAGGCTTCGTTCCGCGTCTGGTGCCGCAGTTTTCGACCGAATAAGGGCGTGCACCGCATGCGCGCCGCCCTGCGCGGAGCGCCCCGTGCTCCCTTTCGTGCGCGCGCACCTACCTGCGCGTGCCTTCGCCGTGCGTGCGCGCGCGCGCGCATCCGCGCGCGCGCGCGGCGCGCGCGCGCGCGCGCGGCTGCACCGCGCGGGCGGACCACCCTGTGTGCGTTCCACTCGCACTGTGCTTGGGCGCACACGCTGTTGCCTTCCCGGATCTTTTGGCCAATTTCGCCTTTCTCCATGGACGATGTACGTGCCGAGACGGTGCATTGCCGTCCACACCTGGAGTGTGTCTCGGCCTTGGCCCCGACGCATGGCTCGCGCATGAATACCAACCCTCGCGTGCCTCCCGCCTGGCTGCACCTTGGCGTGCGCATGCATGCCACATGGTCGACGGGACGTGTCGTTGTGCTCGGCCCTCGCATGCCTCGCCTTTGGCCGGTGCCCGCGCGCACTCGCCGCGCACTCCCTACGGCTCGGCGGTGCCCTCGGGGCCGCCCGCTTGCCCGCGCGCGCCTCCTCGCGCCGCAGGCTGCGCCACGGTCCTCCTTGGCCGTGCGCTGCTACTGAAGGGTCTCTTTTACTGTTCTGGCATAGCATCCAAACTCTGGCCATCCCAGGGGTTCTGTTGAGACGAGCAGCATTGCAGTTCCACCTAGCAGGGTCTTGGCTGCTTGTCCTGCCCGCGCCCGTGCCACGGGCTGCGCCATGGCCCTCCTGGCCGTGCGCAACTATTGAGGGGCTGACAATCCTCCCCCACCTGAAGCCGCCGACGTCCCCATCGGACCCGCGCTCAAGTAGGCCTGAATGTCCTCCTCAAACTGCCACAGCTCTTCTGCCCTTCTCCAAGTAGCGTCGAAGATATATTCTCCTTTCCACTGTACCAGGTACTCTGTGTACTCATGTCCCTGACTCGTCCCCACCTTCCTGTTTGCTAAGATCCTGGCAATCTTCCTTGCAAACTTTGGCCGAAGGGTAGGGCATACCTTCCCAGGTTGCTCTCTTTCATCTCCACTGAGATCTCCATGGTAGGGCTTCAAGAAGCTCACGTGGAAGGTCGGGTGGATCTTCAACCGGGCCGGCAAAGCCAACCGATAAGCCACCTCCCCCACGCGCCGAATAACTTTGAAGGGACCATCGTACCTTGGCATGAGGCCGCGATGATACTTCTTGGTCGCCTTCCTCCAAAGATAAGGCGTGAGCTTCAGCATAACCAGATCCCCCACTTGGAACTCTACTCGCCGTCGGTGCACGTCCGCGCGTTGCTTCATCTCCCAGGCCGCCCGCACGAGGCTATCCCGTGCTTTGGCAATGCGATCGGTCCTGTCCTGCGTATACTTATGCGCCGCAGGGCACCGGCCATCATATTGCCATGCCACCTCCAAGGGCGTCCTAGGTTGAAAACCCAGGCACACTTCGGCTGGGCTCTGTGATGTTGCTGAAGACCGATTGATGTTGTAGGAAAATTGGGCCGCGTCTAGCAACTCCAGCCAGTTGCGCTGGCTTGCTGTCACGAAGTGCCGCAAGTATTCTTCAACAAGTGCGTTCATCCTCTCAATCTGGCCATCTGTCTGAGGGTGATATGTTGTGGAGAACTTAAGTTCTGAACCCATAATCTGAAATAAGGTTGTCCAGAACTTGCCTGTGAATCGGCCATCACGATCGCTGATGATGTCGCCTGACATCCCGAACACCTTGACCACATTGGCGAAGAACAGGGTTGCGCACATCTCCGCGGAGCAGGTCTCTGGTACCGCTATGAAGACAGCGTACTTTGAGAACCTGTCGACCACCACGAAAACCGCACGCTTCCCTTCCACCTCCGGGAACCCCGTAATGAAGTCCATGGAGACGGACGCCCATGGCCTGTCCGGAACGGGCAATGGTTGGAGAAGGCCCGCCAGCCTCCTGCGCTCCACCTTGTCCATTTGGCACATCAAGCAGCTTCATACATAGGCTTCCATATCACTCCACATCTTTGGCCAATAAAAATCTCTAGATAGCAGGGTGTACATCCGCTCCATGCCTGGATGTCCCGCCCACCTTGAGTCGTGGGATTCCTTGAGTAAGTCGTGCCTTAGAGCCTCGCTCTATGGCACGACCAGACGACCTCCATGTGCTCATAATAGGCCATCTTGGATCCAGAAGCGCCGCACCAGTCCGCTCTCCACGTCCGCGCGCAGCTTGGCATAGGCCGCATCCCGCTCGGCCGCACGCCTGATGCGCTCAGTGATACTGGCCTGCAGGGTTGTCACGGCGATGACGTATTCCTGCACGGTCTGGCGGCTGAGGGCATCGGCTACCTAGTTTTGACGCCCAGGCTGGTGCTCCCATTCGAAATCGAACTCCGCCATATACTCCTGCCAGCGAGCTTGTTTGGGCGTTAGCTTCTTCTGAGTCTTGAAATAGGTGTTGGCCACATTATCGATGACGATCTTGAACTTAGTCCCCAACAGATAGTGGCTCCATGCCTTCAAGCAATGGATCACGGCGGTCATCTCCTTTTCATGCGCTGAGTATCGCGTCTCAGTGTCCTTGAATTTTCTGCTTTCATAGGCCATCGGGTGTCCTTCTTGGATCAAAACTCCTCCCAGTGCACGGTCGGAAGCATCCGTGTGCACCTCGAATGGATCCTCGAATCTTGGTAGTCTCAAGACCGGCTCAGTGGACAATGCCATCTTGAGTTGGTCGAAGGCATCCTCACAACGAGAGGACCAATCCCACCTTTGCTCTTTCTTGAGCAGATCGGTCAAGGGACTTACAATTGCCGAGTAGCCCTTGATGAACCTTCTGTAGTAGTTGGCGAGCCCCAAGAATGATCTCAGCTCTGCCACTGCAGCAGGGGTCGGCCAGTCCAGGATGGCCTGGACCTTAGCGCTGTCCATCTTGATTGCACCATGGCCGATCCAGTGTCCGAGAAAATGGACTTCAGTGCAACTAAACTCGCACTTCTCCCTTTTGATATAAAGGCGGTGCTCTCTTAGCCTTTGGAGCACCCGCCTCAGATGCGCCACGTGTTGCTCCATGCTGTTGCTGTAGATGACGATGTTGTCGAGGTAGACAACAACAAAGTCGTCCAAGAAGTCATAGAGGACATCCGTCATCAAGTTGCAGAAGGTGGCCGGTGCATTGGTCAAGCCGAAGGGCATGACCAGGAACTCAAACGACCCGTAGCGGGTTACGCACGTCGTCTTCGCCTCATCGCTCGCTGCGATGCGCACCTGCCAATATCCTGAGCGCAGGTCGAGCTTGGTGAAGTACTCGACCTTTGCCAACCGGTCGAATAGATCTGCTGCATTAGGGACCGGATATTTGTTCTTCACGGTCACCTTGTTGAGCGCGCGGTAATCCACGCACATCCGCAGCGTGTCATCTTGCTTCTTCTGAAATAGGACTGGTGCGCCGAAGGGTACGCGGGATGGTTGGATCAGTCTCGCGGCCAGCAACTTGTCTAGCTGCTTGCGCAGCTCAGCTAACTCGCCCGGAGCCATGCGGTAGGGCGCCTTCGTTGGTGGGTGCGCGCCGGGCTCCAGCTCGATGTGATGGTTGTGCGCGTGCCGAGGTGGGAGCTCCTTCGGGAGTTCGACCGGCATCAGGTCGGCAAACTCGGTCAGTACCTCCCCCACCTGTGCGGGCACTTCTTCTTCGAGATTTAGCTGGATCTCGACAAGCACCGCGACATAAGTTTGTTGGCCCTTCCGCATGCCGCGACTTAGCTGCTTGGCAGATAGCAACCCGCCATCCTCCTTCTTGCGCGTGGCTGCGCTCGGTCGCAGCACAGACACGAAGCCGGGGCACTCCTCAGCCCCGATCAGCACTCCATCCAGATGTGGCGCGATCATTGCCTTGGCTGCCTTGAAGAACTCCATGCCAAGGATGATCTGGAAGTCATCTAAAGGGATGATCATGAGGCTGCACGGCCCTCTCCATGGGCCGACTTCCAGTGTAGCCTCAGCAAGGCCGTTCACCTTTGCTGCTTTTGAGTTGACGGCCTTGATCAGGGTTGAGCTGGTGGTAGTCTCCAACCCTAACTCTCTCGCAACATCTTCAGCAAGAAAGTTGTTGGTGGCACCCGTGTCGAGCATGGCCTTGAGCTCTCAGTCATTCAGCTTCACCGAAACATATAGAAGCCCCTTGCAGGGTGTAGGCTTCTTGGTGACAAGCGCGTTAAGTGCCTGCAACGGGTTCACCCTCGAAGGCTCCTCCTCTGAGCCACTTGAGCCATCGGCCAGTTGGGAAATCAGGACTGTCAATTTTCCCTTCTTCTGGCAATCGCGCACCAAGTGTGTGCCTCTGCAAATAAAACATCCTTGAGCACGATTGGGTCTGGCCATGGTACCTCTGGTTGGCTGGGTGGACTCCTTCTCTGGTCGAGCAGCGGGCTTCTTCTTCTTCCCTTTCTTCTTGGGAGAAGCCGGCCTGCTCTCCTTAGCTTTAGCCTTCTGCTTTCCGCCTAGGGCGGGGTTGGGCGCTATATGGAAGTCGACGAGGCTCTCGGCAGCAACCATCGCCGAAGGGAGATCTTTCACCCCTTGTCTACGCAGTTCCACCTGCGCCCAATTCTGCAACCCCGACTGGAAGTTGAAGAGTTTGTCTGCTTCTGACATATCCTGTATATCGAGTAGCAGCGAGCTAAACTCCTTGACGTAGTCCCGGATGGACCCCATCTGCCGTAGCTTTTTCAACTGTTCCCTCGCAACCCATGCGACATTGTGAGGGAAGAACTGCACCTTCAGTTCCGATTTCAGGGACTCCCAATCTGCAATGGCCGGACGGCCAGCGTTGCGGTCCTCTGCATTGCACGTGCGCCACCATAGCTTGGCGTCGCCAGCCAAGAACATGCTGGTGAGATTGACACGCTTCGCATCCGACACCCTTGCCGTAAGGAAATACTACTCCACATCCCACACGAAATTCTCCAGCTCCTTGGCGTTGCGCGCACCGCTGAAGGGATTCGGTTCGGGGACGCGGATCTTGGGCGATGGGGCTTGATCCGCCATGGGCTGGCATGCGCAGACTCACCGCAGCAAGCCCACCTCATCTTCCAACTCCTTCAGCCGGTTTAGAACCCCCTCCAGCAAGACATCCCGTTCATCCTGCTGTCCCGTAGGCAGCGTGCTCGGGCCCGCTTGATCAAGGGGCACCGCGGCCGCCTCCAGTTGATTTAGCCGCTCCTCATGCTCCAAAGATCGGGTGATCAGATCTGGGAAATCGTCACTAGGGTGATCCCCGATCAAGGTCTCCAACCTTATCACGCAATCTGTCAGCGTCATCTTGTGTTGGTGATGTGAACGCGCTCTGATACCACTTTGTCAGCCCGGCTAGGTACTTGAAATTTTTTTTTTTCAATACGCGGAAGCGTTCCCAACCGAGCAACCGGCCTTGGTGCGTTGCATGCCCCCAAGTCAGCCTCACAGAGTAGACCGCGAGCAATGCCCTCGGCAACCTATTGCGCTCTCCGACACGCAGGTGTTGGATGCGTGATCAGGGGTACTACCAGTAGCCTCCCCGCAGATCAATCCTAATTTACCCTACCACGCGAAAGGACCCGAGGTACTACCAGTAGCCTCCCTCTTGGGCCGTCCCTAAGTTGAGCACGATAGAAGCCAAGGACAAACACAAACGCACGACCTTGCGCATACAAGATTCCAATCACAAAGACACAAGATACAGGGAAATACCCCTAACCTTTATAGAGTATAAACTTCTACAAGGATTCACAAAGCCAATGTGCAAAAGCACTTAAAAGAAAGACCCTTCCGAAGTCCTCTTCTAGCCTTGCGATGCTCGGACGTAGGAACCACCTCTACGACGAGCTGCTTGGATGTAGGAACCACCTCTACGACAAGCGCGATCTCTCCCTTCCTTGGAAGAGATCTGGGGAAACTCTTCAAGCTTCTTCCTTCCTCCTATGGATCCCGGATGACCTCCTTTTATAGGAGCGCATGAGGGCACACGGCTGCCCTAGCTGCTCCTAAAGTTTCGCCACAAACCTGCTCGGGCGCATGATTTGCGCGGATAGGGCTTATCTGCCCGATTTTCACGTGTCTGGCCCGACCAGATCGCGCGCCGCACAACTCTTGGGCGCGCCCCGTCTGGGCCCGCGCAGCGCCCGCCTGGGTTGTGCGCCGCGCGGATCAAAGTCCGAGATCCGCGCCGTGGATCTCAGACCGATATCCCACGATCACGTCCCCCGACCTTGGTGCCGCAACTCTCAGACCGTGTGCCGCACTCTTCGGGCGATGATAAGGCTTCGTCCGCACTTGGCGCCGCAAACTTCGGACCGTGCGCCGCACTCTTCAGGCGATAAGGCTTCGTTCTGCGTCCAGTGCTGCAGTCTTCGACCGAATGAGGGCGTGCGCTGCATGCGCGCCGCCCTACGCGAAGCGCCTTGCGCTCCCTTCCGCGCGCGCGCACCTCCCTGCGCGCACCTCCGCCCGTGCGCGCGTGCCCCTGCGCGCGCACCTTCGCACGTGCGCGCGCGCGCCGGCGCATCTGCGCGCCGTGCGCCGGCGCGCGGGCGCACCGCGCGAACGACGACCGCTTGCGTGCGCGCCACCGCGCGCGTGCTTGGCGCGCACGCTGCTGCCTTCCCGGATCTTTTGGCCAACTTCGCCTTGCTCCATGGGCGATGTACGTGCCGAGACGGTGCGTTGCCGTCCGCACCTGGAGTGCGTCTCGGTCTTGGCCCCGACGCATGGCTCGCGCATGAATACCAACCCTCACGTGCCTCCCGCCTTAGCGTGTGCATGCATGCCACATGGTCGACGGGTCGCGTCGTTGTGCTCGGCCCTCGCATGCCTTCGTGATCGACCAATTTGCGCACACCTGGACAAGAGAGCTCTCTTTACGGCACAGCGTGATCCCTCGGTTGTCACGCACTTGCCCGCGCGCGTGCTTCCTTGCGCCGGAGGCTGCGCCACGATCCTTCTTGGCCATGCGCTGCTATTGAAAGGTCTCTTTTACTATTCTGGCACAGCATTCAGATTTTGGTCATCTCAAGAGTTCTGCTGAGACGAGCAGCATTGCAGTTTCGCCTGACAAGATTTTGATTGTCTGTCCTATCTGCACTTTGTGCCACGAGCTGCGCCACGGCTCTTCTGACCGTGCATAACTATTGAGAGGCTGACATCAACGGTGTAAAACTCGCCGCGTCGCTCATAAGACAATGTGAGCCGTACCCACCAGCGATGAACGATACGATGCTGTGCCAAGCACGTCCTCGAGAGTTGGGTCAAAGTTTGAGACCAGAGGTCTGCAGACTAGCGCGGCAAGATCAAGGAAAAATATTCCTTTTTTAACAGCCACAAACAGTTATATTCAGATAATATTTTGATTAATTTAACATATAAAAAATGAAAAATAAATCAAAAAAATGATTAGTCCAAGGCCATGTTAGACTAGGGTCCGAATTTCATCAGACAGCTCAGAACGCTGTCATGCCGTGCTGACACCGAAGCGGCCCATTTTACATCCTATTCTTCCCTTACCCAACCCTTCTCTCTCGCTCTCTGGATCTTTTCTCCCCCTTCCACTGGCTCTCTCTCTCTCTCTCTCTCTCTCTCTCTCTCTCTCTCTCTCTATATATATATATATATATATATTGTGTTGTTCACCATGGCCAGACAAGTGATGACATAGAGCTTTTCTTGTTCACCGCCTATCCTCTCTCTCCATCTCTTCCTTTCTCTCTTCCTCTTTCTCTTTTCTTGCTCGCATGGGGCTCATTGGTGGATGGATCAGGAGATGACATGGGGCCATTTCTGTTTCATCATCCACAAGCCCTCCCCACCCCAATTCTCTCTCATAGCTTTCTCCCTCTCTCTCTCTTTTCCTTCCCTCTCGTCTCGCCTTGGCCTTTGGACGACGGACGAAGTAGGGGACGGCACGGGGCCGTCTCTGTTTCACCATTGTTACAAGCGGTTGCACACACCTCCTCTCTCCCCCTTCTCCCTCTCTCTCCCCCTCCCTCTCTTTCTCTCTCTCTCTCTCTCTCTCCCCCCTCCCATCTCTTCCATAGTAGCCGGAGTGCCAAACCAAGGACGACATAAGACCACCCGTATCTCTATTGACAAACCATTTGTGTGGTTTGATCCCTGGTTTGTCAATTTAGAGTTAAGGATGGAGAAAATAAATTAATTTTTTAAAAAATATTTACAATTTTAATATTAAAAATATTAAAGACTTCCACGCTCAAAAGGAGATCCCTGGCTGACTTTCTACCTGCCAACAAGACCGGACAACTTGTTTGAGGTTACATCTCATACTTGGTCACGATGAAACCACCTCTAATGCCATGTGCTCGCAGCCATGAGTCACTTTTCTTATAAAAAATGGTTAGTATTGCCCGCTAATAGCAGGTTATGTATGTCCTTGATAAGTCAGCCACATGCCATCTTTCGATAAACTAGATATGGGTCCTGTCCTAAGTGGTCAGCAACAACTGAGTGGGCCGTTGTATGAGGCTTAGTTGGAGTTTTACTATAGGCTATTTGAAGGCCAGCTAATGGCCAGTCAAAGGCCAATGAATCACACTTGTGGAATAAATAATGTCCAGGTGATGGCAGCGTAATTTGACCATACAAAGGGTCAAATATTCGACACATCAAAATAAAAATAATAATAATGATGAGTCCCAAATAATCCTACATTAAAGAATGTTCCCAAGAATAGTCGCCACCAAAATCCAGGTCCACTCTCAAAGGACTCGGATGGCCATCTATGAGAGAAATAGGATAGGAAGAAATGCAGCCAAAATCGGGTGATGGCGAGACTCAAATTCAGATTATTAATACCAACCTATAATAACTTTATCCAGATTACCGGCTCCAACCTCTGAAACCTTTATCAACTATATATTAATTGGCACCCTCACCTTTAAGAAGGGTTTTGACTTTCAACAAACTGATAATTATGGGGTCATCTAAAGAAGGCTGCTTGGAGTCGCCTCAACCCCAGATCAGCTTGCTTTAAAATAAGTTAGGTTCAAGTACAAGTTCAGCTCATGGTAATGGCTTGCGTTAAAATAAGTAAGGTTAAGCACTAGTTCAGCTCATAGTGATAGCTTGTTTTAAAATAAGTTAGGTTAAGTACTGGTTCAGCTCATGGTAATGGGATAAGTTTCAACCAACTCGTAATGGGAGTCGTACTGAGTTTTGAGTTGCTCCACATGGCATTCGGGTGGGCTTGCTTTAAAATTTGACTCTGGGGATCCTATCATTCCTGGGGACGATTAAAATATCAGACCACAGCATCCCATGAAGGTTTAGTTCACTGAGTCTTTCAGATATCAAATCTTTAAAATAATTTTCCTACGTATCTTCTGCATTTTTCTCGCAAATTTTGCATGTGCAACCGATGTAGGAATTTGGGTTTACGGTTGGGGACTCAGAACTTGATTAGATTCAAACAGCCACATGATAGTTCTAACTCATCTGGCAACCCTTTCAGCTTGCTAGATGCTGACAGTTAGCTATTAGAGACTGACAATCATTTCCTAGCATAAAAATGTAAGGTTCCAACTATAATTTGAATATAATATTTTTCATCCACTATCAGCTGTTGAGGTAACAATAGTTGGTGCAATAGCTGTTAACACACTTCTTAATGCACCACCAATGTCGCTATAATCATATAATTCTTTTACCATCAAATTGAGGCCTGCGATGGAGGATGACCAGGTACATTTTGGAAAGAAAGGGAAAAATATCCAAACTTAGAAATTAAATCCAACTCGTATGACCCAAATACCACCGAATACATGCCAAAAAAAATCAATAGAATTTCTAGTTAGATGAATCAAAGGTCTAGTCAAAATATTTTGCACAATGACGACGGCCATTCTGTACCACGACCTGCCTCACATTAAAAGGAAAAGATCAACAGAATCTCTAAAGGGAAGGTGAAGCAAGAAACTAAATCTAGAGGCAGGTATCTCCAGTCAAACATAGGAAGACCTGACCATGGATGAAGCAAAATGACAGTCTTGTATAGAATATCATAACCGACCCAATTTCTAGCCATTGATCAGATTGGGTATCAAAAAAATTAAATGGATTCAGAATAAATCATTATGAACAAGATAAAGACAGAAAAATGAGCAGGTTTTGTTTCAGAATACAACATATTAACTGTTAGCCATCCATCAATGCAAAACTCAAAACATTAGTAGAGAATAATATGAGCATAGATAGAATTAAAAGCCCAATCAAAGCAAATTTTATCTCTATTTAAAAGTCAAATCAAAGCAATCAAATACCAGACCATGTATAGCTCAAAGCAGGCTATACACTGATAACTAGACACAAGACATAATCCTTGTGTCAAAGCTCAATCCAATCGAATCATCAAATTTACATTTCGATCAGGCCTAACTCAATCTCAAAGAGCCAATCCCAAGCCCACCTCTGAGAAACCAAAATCCACCCCTCCCTCCTTGCATCATTTATGATGTAATAAATATTTTTTAAATATCCAAGCTTGCAAAATTTTGGAGTAGGCTCAAAATTTAAGATAGAGCTGGACAGACTAGGTGAACCAATTAGCCTGTGATCATCACAGGTCGGACCGGTTCTAGCTGTTTTTTAATCTTCCCAAGCCCTATGTATTTTGTAGTTCAGGCCTTTTTTGTTCTCTTTTTTTTTTTTCCCTCCTAGACCTGTCCCATGAATCTATTTTTAGAGCCTAAGTATTCAAAATCTCAGACCTGCCGAGCAGACTGGATGGGCCACTTGAACCCGTGATCACCTCTAAGCCGAATCATATAAGCACAATAGCACAGCTAAATTAACCTCTACCATGTGTAGGATGAAGTTTAATGCAGGTCTAAACAGTACATTTGCAGCATGGCTGAATTAGTTTGTGGGGCTTTCAAGCAAAGGACCTTTGCAGTTTAAAACAATCTAATAGCATGAACACCGAATATGCTAACGAACTGAGATAAACAAGAAATGGAAGTTTTCAAGGTAGAGTATGAAATCCACGTCTAATTCAGCTTATCAATCACTCTTCCATGGCATCTCCCTCAACAACTTCCACCTTTTTTTCCTTCAATGGAGTGATCTTAGTAGACAAGACCTCTGCATACATTCACACAACAATTAGAAAGCTACAATGGAAATAAAAAATAAATAAATGAAGAAAGAAATCTAGGAAATCACTGGTGCCACTTATTGTGACGATCTATTAAAAGCATCACATTTATTTTTTTTTAAAAGAAAATCAAACATTGCTTTAACCATCTGCGGCCAAACAGCGTTGTGTACGGTTACTGAAAACTCTAGCCAATATGTGACCTTTAGATTGCTTAATGGTAATCTCCACCTTCTGTTTTTCAAACTTCTATAAATGTTACTCAATAGTTTTCTTCTTTAAAAAAAAAAAAGCTTAGAAAGGAAATTCAATTTTTTCAAATTTCTTGTGAACTTTCTGTCAATACAAATTCAAAAAAAAAAATTCCAAGTTCTTAAAAGAATAGTTATATATATAAAAAGAGAGAGAGAGAGAGAGAGAGAAAGATAGAGACTTGGCTACATTTGAATGTAGCCTAACTTAGATTTGGTCATCTCTTTCATCTTTGAATCCACACAATTCTTAGATCCCAAAGATGAAAAAAGTGAAAAAAAAATAAGGTGGCTCCACGATCTGTGTAGATCCAAAAATGGAGGAGATAATTGGATTCTAAACTTGACTATATTCGCCTAATAATTCCCTAAAAAAACCATATTGTTTATCTAACTTCTCTCAACACCTCTGATCAATTATTCTTATTTTTGATGAAAGATACTGGTAAACACTACACACATGCATACATGGATAAGAAATTACCAGTATGCCCTTTGACAAAGGAATAGCCTCTAGAGCTGGCATAGGTCCTTGGATTTGGCAGCTGATGATTTCTCAAGTATTCTATGTGGCCCTAATTAGAAAAAGGCAAATAAACAGAAAATATTAGGAATAGCCTCATTAGAGAACAATCAAATGGTAGGCAATCATACAATGTGTACCTTTGTTATCACACAAACATCAACATTGCTACCACTGCCCAAGTCATTAAAGATGCCAGAGCATATTGCCTCACATACAAGTTTTATTCCCTCATCTCTCTGCAAAAGAAACACAAAAATTCAAAATTAATAGCAATATTTGAATTGCTACCAAAGGATTCTTGTACATCAGAAGAAAACTCCTCTTGACCTGGATTGCAAAGTGCTTGTTGGTTGCCAGCATATTTTAATTTAAGATCACAAATGAACAATTTTATTGAACAGATCTCATCTCAGGAAAGCTTGTCAAAATACACTCTGCCCTTGATTTGGAAATTGTTTGTTGAAAATACATGCTATAACCGATCCAGACTTCTGCAGCTTCTTATGAAGCAAATCAACAGCACTTTTGACATTTACAAAGTTCAGATCCACATAAAGTTCCAGGAGAATCATATCATATTGGGCTTCTTATTTTCAACAATATCAGATTTTTACCAGTACAAATCCCAACACTTCCAGCTTTCTTGACATCAAACATTTCTTGTGGTATGTTTACACATGGAATAGTCTCCAGTGTTGCAAAGATTGTCACACAGATTATAAGCTACCTACGTGTAGATCTAAAAACCTAATGGTTTAGATCATTTTAGAGATTCTCTAATACATAATTATATAGAAACTAACGCAACCATATGAATTTCATTCATTGCTACAAGTTTAGCAGATTCTCTATGTAGGATCCTCTGATAGTTCATGCAGGCTATTAGATTTTTCAAGAAGAATGCTTTCAAAATAAAATCAAACATATATGGATTCTTTACAGGTCTCTCCAAAGTCTTAGCATAAAATTTCCTACCAATAGACATTTGTGAATGCAATCTCCAAATATGCTAATAGCAAGAACAAAGTATGATATATGTGTGAGAATTCTAAATGCAACCTATTAACATGAATTCAACACAAAAATAGAGAAAACCTGGTTATGACACTTTCAACCTCAATAAGACTAGCAATTTTCTAGTGCGTACCTACATGTTTTAATACCATAATTACACTCAATTATGATAAAAAACGTTACAAAATTGCCCTTGCAGTGTTCCTACAATGCTTTAATCAGAAAGCTACCTGCTACGAAAATATGTGCTCATGAAGAGCCCCAAATATGTCATGGAAAAGATATGTTGGCCTTACCATGAGCATAACATAAACAACAGATCACAATACAGTGAACTTAGTTATAACTTACAGTTAGTCCCTCTCTGAATTTTGATTCAAATATAGCCATTGCAGCAAGAGATCCAGAACCCATCGTAGCAAAAGGGAGGGTATCAGTTGAACCATGAGGATAGATCTGCACGATATTTGTCCATTGCAGACAGCATTCAATGTCATCAAACAGATCAAGAACTCTTAGAGGACAGGCAGACAAATTTGTACTCACTGTGTGCAAATGAGGTCCTGTAACATCAACCCCACCAAGGACCAAGGCAGCACTAACGTAACCTTGATAACTATCCAAAATTTAAAAATATAAGTTCTATTTACAATAAGTATCATAGTTGTCATATATACAAAGACAATTTTAGATAGTTCCTAAATTATCTGACCTGAAAAGGTGGGACTTCAAAAGGGTAAGGGCAGTTATGACCCTTGATTCTCGTCCAGTTGCATAACGGTGCAGCTGCAGTTGAGAGCTGACCATATCTGACAAAAAATCAACGCATAAGTGTAACTTCTATAAGTAGTAGGTAATTTTCCATTAACTTCAAATAATCAGATGAGGTATTCAAGCCGTGTAAGTTGCTGCAGTGAAAAAAGTTCCAACATCCAAAAACATATTCCATAGAGGAAAACATAATTTCTATTATTTATACCAGTAACTGCCTCTGTATCGGCAGCAGTGCCTGCTCCACAGCAGTAAATATTTGGTGCCATGTAATGGATCTTTTCACAATTCTTGTCAGCTACTATAGGTCCTTCAGTCGCCCTAGTGTCTGCACCTAGAATAACACCATCCTGAAAATGATAATGGTACAAGTTGAGACAAGCACAAGTACAAAATGGTTAAAACCAAAAATCCAAAATTATGATGTACTTATCTGTGTATTATTTGTGCATGTGTTTAGGAAATAAAGAATCATGAAGCAAATTGTCTTCACTCTATAACAATCAAATAAAACGGTTGCAGAAAATCTTAGGAGGTATCAAAGTTGTCAAACTGTCAGCTAGCAAGTCAAACACTTTACAGTGTCAGAATCCACAGGCCAAATCAGAATTGTAATAGTATTCAACAATTACCATATCGGTAGTAGCAACCTAGACAGGTTTCTGTGCTTATTTGCTTAACCATAAAATATAATGGCAAGTTGCACTCAGCTTTCGACCTCTAGATGCCTACAATTAAAAAGAAGGCCTGAATTTGCTGCATTGACATTCAACTGTGGAAGCCACAAGAAGACCACCATAACATGTAGTAGTGTAACTGCATCTTCCAATATATGAAGTTTCTCAATCTGCATAAATCATTGTACATAGTGCCGTTCTTTGTTAATATAAGGATAATCAATTTTTTGAAGGTTCCTCACTTCTTCATGAATATACTTCTTCATCCAACTAATACAAGGTATCAAGATACCATGATCCATCATTTTCACAGAGGAATAAATTATAGAACAGAAAAGGCAAAACCTATCCCAGTAATCTATCAGTGCACAAAAATCACCCAGCAAAACAAAAGAACAACCACTTGTAATAGTGCATTTAGAACACCTCCAAAGCAGTAGCAATTATAAATGTGCTCTTCAACAATGTCAATGTTTCCTTACACTACCTCAAACAAACTTACTCTTGCTGAGCATGAAACTAGGAAGCTAATTTTCATACATGACCTCCTTCGCTGGTAACATCAGCTCACAAAAATCTTTTGAAAACGTCTATTTAATAGAATCCTGAATAATGATAGCAAATAAATTTTTAAATTATCTAATCATGACACAAATTATCTACTTGAGATAGCACTCTCAACAACAACTAACTCAAATTTCTCACTGAGACTTCCCCCAAAATGCTGCCACTATTTTTTGTTATTATCAAAGCATTCCATTCTATCCCAAGATGCCTTACAGCTCTAATCTAAATTAGCTAGTGGCATACATGCATTCTTGCTTGGGTTTAGAGTACCAGCAAACTTCCCATGAGTAACTTCAAAAGATATTATTGCAGTCTACTTTTTAATGTCATTAAGGCTCACTTTGAACAAATTGAACCCACTCTCAGAGTTCCTGACATGATCTACATCTCCCTCTTCCCACTAGAAATATTTTTTCTTATATGTCAAAGTCATCAGGTTCTTCAACACTTGACAGTCCTGGGTAATGTCAAATACCATAAAAAGAAATATGCTAAATTCTAGTGCTTGTTCCATAACTAACTCTTATTAGTGAGTTACATTAGCTGCTACGATAGAATGTGATGCAAAGCAACAAAATGTCAAAACAAATTCGCGTACGAGTGGCAAAGGAAGATAAAGAAAAAATCACAACCCTTTTAAGCTCTCATACCCAGATAGAAACATATGTATATCATCATCAAATGGGATGAAGCAAGTTGGCGGTAAACATGAATTAAGACAAATGTACAGATAAGGGTATTCTATATAACATTTTGATGCTTGAAAAATATAAAGCAAACGAAGTTAAAAGCATATTTGTGGTAAATATTTCGTAAATCAAGTGCCAAACCAAAGCATGCCTGGTTATCTGGTTTTCTTAATCATACGCACTAAAATAAATCAAACTTGCAAACAAAAAACAAGTTTATATACCTGAAAGACCAAGCCAACAATGGTGGTTCCAGTCTTCCTGAAAGACGGCGGCTGGACCCCTTTTTTCAACAGCATTTCATTTCTGCGGCATAAATCAAAGCTGAACCCACCTTTTGGTGGCAAATCTGCTGCAGCTCTTGCCATCTAAACATTAATAAAAACAGAAAATTTTAAAAAATAATAATAAAAGACATACTTCATCAGAAGAAACAGCATAAATACACTAAAATTCTCGATTTTTATAATTTAGGGAAACTAGATCTGGAATTGATATCTATTTCAGACAAACAAACAAAAAAAAGAGAACCCTTTAGAATCAACAAAAGTAACATGGGCTTAAAACCTAATCTCCAAAAATTGGAAGACAATTTCAGAGATATCTCAAGATTAACAAGGCCATGATATAAAAAAGCTCGACTCGAGTACTAATGAACACCCGTCTGGAAGATGCCCACAATAACAAGTACGTCAGAATCAAAACCAATACGGACAAATTGTTCGCATCTCCAAGAACCTATTTCTAGTCCATCAAAGAACAACAAGCTTTTACTACTTTCTACGATCTCTTTCACATCGCACTAACTAACCATCAAAAACATGACTCTTCACGGAAAAGATATCAAGGGGAAAAAAATCTCTCGTCGGTAAAAAGGGAAAAAAAATCTCCCAATTTTCTACGCCGTGAGACGAAGAAGATCGATATGCTTACCGATCTGCTCGAGGCAGTGCGAGAAATGGGCGAGGTCTTGGAGGACGGAAGGAACCGGACTCGCGAGGAGGGAGACCAAGAGAGAGAAGGGGCGTGCCTTGGAGCCGAAGAGAAGACAACAGAAGAGGAAGCGAGAAGGATTTTTGTGATCGGTTCTGGAAGAAAAAGGAGCAAGAAAAGGGGTTTTAAGAGAACCGGTCTTTTCCGAGCAAACCGGACTAACTACGTAACCGAACCGACTCGGTCGGGTTTGGGTCAGGTCAAGCTTGGGTCTGATCAAGCTTGATTTTAAGATTTGTTTTATGGAGTTGATGGCTTGTTTTATTTATCATTATTTTCAACTTAATCCAAGCTTGATTTTAAATCAAGTCAGTCAATCATCAGTTTTATTAATCAACTCAATGATCCTAAATTAAACTGAGATCAATTGGAGCTAAAATCAATCTCAATTCAATTATAACTTTTGTCCATTCATTTATCATTTATATAATATACATAATATAAAAATAATTGATTCTTCCCAACCGGGGTTTGAACTAGGTGGATTCAATCTTCAGCTTACCTTACTATTAATTTTAAGCCCCCCGCGCTCTAAATTCAAATTGAGCCAAAGTCGGGCTATTCTTTAGCCAAGCTTATTTTATTCAACAGACCTACATTACAACACCCAGGCCTGGCCCAAACTTGCATCATATGTTAGATTTGGAACCATAGGAGATGAATTTCCTTGCTGGGTATGTCCTTAGGTCTAAATTTTTGTCAGATTAATTTAGATTTAAATTTTTATGAGGAATACCCAAAAGTTTTTTTTTTGAGATTGTTCGCTATGTTTGTTTCTGGATCACCCACTCTCAGCCTGTTTAGAGTTCCCCTTCTCTTCTTGCTTGGAGGATACTGCAGGCCCAAGTTCTAAGATGTGGGTTCGGGTTCTCAGGTCAACTAAAACGTGCCCATGCTATCTTGCATCCCAAGCTGCGCCAACCATTCTGCGGAGACGACAGCACCGAGTCTACGTAGAACGTAGGAAACAAAAATTTTTGCGTGAAATTATTCGTTATTTATGATGTTGTTATTATTATTATTACATTAATAATTGTTATAATATATAATTAATATCATATTAGTTATAATGTATTTATAATATTATGATAATTTATATAATATAATAATCTTATTATATTAATATATAATATTAATATTATTAAATATCATAATATTAATAATATTATATGAGGTTGATTTAATTATATTTGAATATAGTTAAGCATGCATCCGATCATCTTTGATACCATTAGATTCATACAGTTTATAAATCCAAAAATAAAAAAAGGTGAAAAAAGATAGGATATGGACCAAACGATCAGGAAGGTAACCAAATCTTAAACCTAGTTACATTCGAGTGTAGTCAAATCTATCTCATATTGTATTTTATTATATTTAATATAATATTAAATAATAATATTATTATATTATAATTTATTGAAATAATAATAACATTATTATTATATTACAATATTATTAATTGTAATTATATATAATTATAATATTATGGATTAATATTTCTTATTATTATATTGTAATAATTATTATAATGATTTAATTAATTATTATAATTATTGAATTATTTTGGAATTTATATTGTTAATTAAATATTTAATAAATTATCAAAGTTCATTACAATTTGATATAATTATATTAAATTATAATTGAATGTAATTAAATATAATAATAATTAAATATAATTAAATGCCTTTTAAAACATAATTAACATAGTCATTTTTAAAGCATCGCTTTTAATTAATTATTAAACTAAAGTAATTTAGGAAAATAAAACATTGAATTTAATTTTTATTTCTTCAAAACATGAGAATTCATTTTAATTCCATTGTTTTATGTATTGTGGGCCAAACATAAGAATTTATTTATAATTAAATTCTACAATAAAATTCATTTCATTTAAAAATAAACTTATTTAGAAATGAATTTCCCGATGAATTGTGTTCCAAATAATCTCGATTGCAAATTTAAATTTTTTTCTAAAGATTTTAATTTTTGTTCTAATGGTAACTATTCTTATCCTTTCCGCTCACCTCCTTCTTTTTCTTATCTTCATATAATATTCATGAGCCTTCTTATTACGATATTTTAATGCCATTCATGAGCCCTCTTATCATATGATAGAAGTATGCACCGACCGTAATAATACATTAACAAAAATCAAATCATAGTTAAACTCCAAAATAAAAGCCCAAAGAGTCATAACTAATGATTATTTTAATTTGTAAATTTTAATTTTAACGAACAAAATTAAAAATATAAATTGATTCTAATCCTAAGATTTTGATGAATCAAATAATAATAATAATAATAATAATAATTATATTTTTAATTTTGATTCTTATATGAATCAAATAGATTAATAAAAAAAAAAAAAAAGCGATGCTGTTTCTAATCCCAGTGGAACCTTGTTTCAATTTCGATTTTGAAACTGTTATGATTCCAACATTCCTCTAGGCGGTCCCATGACTCTTTTTGAAATATATATGTTGTCTTCCCCGAGGCCTCCCCGAACTCGCAACTTTTTCCTGAAGGGAAAAGCTGGCAATTGGGCCTAATAATCCATGGCTTGTCAAGTCTGACACCAAAACAATCAGGTGTTTACCCCATGGTTAGCGGTTTCGTTGTTCAAGAGTGGTTTCATGCGTCCAATTCTAATAATTCCCTTTATGTAACAGCAGATTGGAGCTCGGCACATGCAATACGCGTGCCCTAGAAGTAGATAAGCACTGCTTTTTTTTTTAATAGACCGACAAAGTTTTAATGGAGCCTTATTCATTGCTTGAAAGTTTCCTTTTAAATAATAAAATAAAATCATAATTTTTTATAAAAGATTAAAAAAAAAAATTGTGATTAAAGATATAGATTTTGTTTCCTTTTATTTCATATTTCATGAGTTGGACCCAATTGTTAAATTATAGTCAAACAAAGGTTGGTTTCTAAATTTTTCTAAATTTATTGGGTAAGATGGATTCAGGCCTTTTTTTTTCAGAATATATCTATATGTAAAAAAAAACTAATGGATATAATTCTTAAATTGCAGTCAACAAAGGGCATGGCTTTAAATTTCAGTTTATTAAAACTTTATGGATTTAGTCATTTATTTCAGGATATATTTTGGTGATTCACCGTCAATAAATTTAGTAACGCATCCGGTCCCACCATGCTGACCTGACCCCATGCAATGAATGGCTGGCTCTCACCCGTCTCACGCCGAACGCCCTTCGCTTGCAAACAGCCAGCTCTACCTTCCACTCGAATTCAAGCGCTAGCCCCCAGCTCCAACGCGCCAAAGTAGCAAAACGACGTTAGTCATGCGGAACACCGCACCGCACCATGTCACCCAGCGTGAAATCTACCTACATGGGATGACAGGTGGCAAATAAGGCAACCACCTCAACGGCCGAATGCAGCAAGCAAGACAGAAGAAAAAATACCCGAGCCTTGAGTACCTCCCTTCTCTAAACCCCTCTTCTCCCCTTCTTTCCTTTCCCATGCCCTCTTCGGTTCACTGAACCCACCTCCTCTGTCTTCTTCTTTCCCCTTTAACACCCATTACATTAGTTTTCTCCTTTCCTAACTCTCTTCTCTTCTCTGTATCTCCGTCTCCATCTCTCTCTCTCACACATAAGAACAGACTTTCTACTCTTCTCTCGTGCTCCTTTGGTTGACCGATACGGAGCAAAGGGGAGCAACGATGGAGAAAAAGGAGCTTTTGGTGGAAGAAAGAGAGGAGGACATGGTGGCAGCAACGGTGCGAAGAAATCCTATCAAAAGAATGGGATGGTTCATCAATCCCACGGGGGCCTTTCCAGGGGCTCCTCCCTTCGTGCCTTCGCGGCATAAAGCCGCGTCCTTTGCTGCTGCGGAGGCGCCTGAGATCCTCTTCAAAGGGTGGCGGTCCCACCTGAGAATGTGGGAGGAATGGGTCCACAAGCTGGAGCCCATTTATGGTGAATCCTGGAAGAAAACCGGGATTTTTGAGGCCATCAAGGCCTCTGTTTACAAAATTCGGAGGGGCACAGCGCTGGTGCTGGGGATCGCGGCGTACTGGTGCGAGGAGACCAGCTCCTTTCTCTTCCCCTGGGGGGAGGCCACCATCACATTAGAAGACGTCATGGTTCTCGGAGGGTATCCGGTGGTCGGCGAGCCGGTGAGGGGATCGCTGGAGGGCGAGCTTGCGGAGATGGAGCAGAGGTTGACGACCGAGCACAAGAAATTTTACAGATATATCTGCAAGAAGCCTGAGCAGAGCGCGTGGTTGAGGCACTTTGCGAAGGGCGAGGGCGACGAGTTGGAGCACGTCGCCTTCTTGTCGCTCTGGCTGTCGAGGTTTGTCATCCCTGCTCGTCCTGATAAGACCGTGTGTGCGCAGACGATCCCGATAGCCGTTCGGCTGGCCCGAGGGGCGAGGATCGCCCTCGCTCCGGCGGTCCTCGCGAGCCTCTATCGGGACCTGCGGACGGTGAAGGATTTTCTCGTCAGCAAGTGCAACCAAGAGGTACAAACTTTGGCTGTCTGGGCTCCTTTTGATTTATTGGAAATGTGGGTCTGGGAGCGCTTCGAGACTCTGAGGCCTGATGTGAAAAATTTTGTGGATTATGGCGAGCCGAGGACCAAGAGATGGACTGATATGAGTACGAAGTTGGAATTCTCATTCATTCGTTGGGTTTTTGAGTCGCCGAGTCAGTTTCAGTGGCGACCTTATGCGATTAGTTTGGATAATTGGAGGAAACCAGCCTTCTATAAAGAGAATGGTGAATGGATTCATGGCTGTGCAGATGAAGATGGGGAGTTGAGATCATTTGCTCAGTGCTTGAGAGCTTCTGAGCTAGTAGGAGTAGATTGTATCGAACAGTATCTTCCACATCGGGTGGCGATGCAGTTTGGATTGGATCAGGACTTGCCTGGTTGTGCCCCTCGTTCTGATTCAACGTGGGAGGCCGCATGGAAAACATATGAAATCGATGCAAAGAATGCCGTGTTCTATGTTCCTCCTGAGATCTTCAGGTCTGATGTCACCCTCCAGTATTCAGTTTGGTGGCAGAAGTGCATGCTGTCTCATTGTATCGATGCAGTTAAAAGTGTTGTAGGTCGACCTAGTTCCTTGGCGACTAGCAAAAAAGATGTGAAGAAACCAAAGGCAGGGAGAAAGAATAAAAAGGAGAAGAAGCACAGCTCTCTGCCCGCTCGGAAGAAGCAAAAGTTGCGAGATTGCCATGGCACGCCACCCTTAGACTCGTCTGCCTTTAAAAATCATCGCAGTGACGGTACAGACGAGCACATAAAATCTCAGGAGGCTTCAGAGCAATGCAACCAGACTGCAGAGGCGACCAGAGATATTAACATAGAAAACAGAACAGAACTGGGAGAAGCTGGTCGATCTGATATATTGGATACGAGTTATTGGGAGATGTTGGAAGATGTTGAAATAGAGGACCCTGAAGCATTCCTTCCGTTTCTACTACAACAAAGGCTCGAACTGGAACAAAAGCGAAGAGCTGAAGAATCAGAAGAAGAAATGAAGATCAGAAAGGTCAACGACGAGATTGCTGCAATGCTAGGAACAGCATCGGATCCAGAATCCCAACCTGAGGTGTGTTCCAAATTAAAATGCTCTCTCTTTCAGTTCATGTCTCCTCAGTACTTAGTGTCTGTACGGTAATGTAATTGTGAATTCTAAGTATGTCTGCTAGTTAGCTTTTAATTTATTTATTTGATGGTCCTGAAGGTCACTGAGCTATACCCCATAGTTGGCTAAAATTATATGTATATATATGTAAGTACTTCTCGTATTCTTAAGATTGCATGTCTTCCATTTAATATAAGTACTTCTCATATTCTTTGGATTATATGCCTTCCATTTTTTCTTTCTGCTACCTCTTGAAAGAATTCTGTTTGTTTCGTTCATTATTTTAATGAATTAATTGACTTTCTCCAATGTTTTTCTCAAAAGATTGCGCATCTTGCAGTCAATCATTAAGTTAGTTGAACAAATACTAACTGTTAAAAACTATGAAATGCAGAAGAATGACAAGAGTAAGGTTGTTGTTGAGGAACTTCTGGAATATGAGCACTGACAAAAGGAACAAACTAAGCATCTCTATTACATCTTAAAATCATTTTTGCAAACATAAATTTCTTATTTTTTAAAAAAAGGGACAAGACTCTAAAGTTCAAGTATATAGTATCTTATTATCAGTATAAAAGGGAAAAAGAACCAAGATGAGTGCTGCCATTTCCTAGACTTCTGTTGCAAAATGGGATCTAAGAGCCTCATAGTGAAAGGTTCAGAAGAAAGACGAATATGATGATAATTAATAAGAGTGTTACATCAACAGCAAAAGGTCTCCTGTGGTGCCCTAGCTATGAGGTCTGCTTAATTTATTTGAGGCAACCATCTGCCCAAAAAGCATGGAAGCTGTTCACTCTTGTAGGTATCAACTTCTTTCGAGTTTGTTCCTTGTAGAATAATTTCAAGTCCAACAAGAACATTTGGTATGTCTAAAACATGTTCCAATAAAAGAAGTTATAGTATCAGTTGCATATCTTTTTATGTCCATTCTTGTCTGTGTTCTAACATTGCCATATTATGATATAGTATTATAGTAATATTATAAAATTTTAATATAATATAATATAATATTAGTATACCATATTATAGTATTATACAATATTAAAATATTATTCTATTATCTTATTTTACAATAAGTAATTATATTATAGTAATAATAATATTTTTATATAAATTATTGATAATTATATTGCAATATATTATAATAATATGATAATATCAATATTTTAATGTAATGTAATACGATATGATATAATAACATAATATAATTCAAATATAATTATAATTATGTTATATTATATTATATTAGAATTGTATTGTAATGTTATTACGTTATATTATTAAATGTGATTGTTTTCATCTTTTGAACCCTTAACCTTCAAGTCCGACAAAAACAACTTTTCGATAGGCTTGGAGAAGTGCTTTAGGCAGAACCTTTATTGGAGCTTTTGCCAAATAGACCTTTTTCTCAGGTTTTAAACAGGAGAATTTCTCGTAGAGAGCTTATTTAAAAATTTTGCCAAACATCTATTTATCTCATAGAAGTCTTTCTAGGCTTGGGAAAGCTCTTCTGACTCCTCCAAAAATGTTCCCATAGAGAACCTTAAATAGCTTTGTATGGCTTTAGATTTTGTAGTTCCCTGTTTTCTTTATATAATACTTTCTGATCCTAACAAGACTCAAGATATTCCTCTATACTTTGGTCGTATGTTGTCTCAGAATGAACTAATAAAACAAATTTCCTTCTAAATTTTATACTTACAATACTTGTTGATTCCAACTGCTACATACTCCCATTTAAAACTCAAAATTAAAAATTACATGACTAATTCAATACTTAAATAGCAATAATGGTATGCAACAAATTGACTCCTAATGATATTTATTTCTATCTTGAGTTCGAACTCCTTATAGAAAGTCCATGGGCACATGCTCCCACTTGCTCACGCAAGATTATGCAATGGTTGTCCCAAGTGTGATTGGTCATGGGCCTCATGAACCACTTATGGGCTAGCAAGGATGGTTGTGCACATCAATGTTAGTGCACAAGCATTATGAGTAAGTGACGCTGCACAGGCATATGAAGACTCCTCATGCTGTCCTCATGAACCACTTTTGGGCTAGCAAGGATGGTTGTGCACATCAATGTTAGAGCACAAGCACTGTGGATAAGTGACGCTGCACAGGCGTATGAAGACTCCTCATGCTGTGAATGCTTCACATCATCTAACCCTTGAATTTGGTTGTCCTTGAGAAGCCTAACTCATGGATATTCCTATATCCCCCCAAAGGATATCTTGAGAAATATGAGTGTTTGCTCATATCCAATTTCTGAATTATGAAATGTGTAATTGGTTGGCAAACACTGCCTATGTACAAAACATGAGTTTTGTACCTAGTCGGTCTCAAGTTGGATAAAGAAGAAGGGTTGCGGTGGGTGACGGCCCGCATAAAACTATAATCACATCCTATGAACATGAATTCAATAGATAGAAAAAAATGATTCATATCGCTAGCCCAACTAGTTTAAGAATAAGGCTTTATTGTTATTATTGTTTGTCTAATTGATTGGCTAAGTTTGAGAACCATGCTAAAAGGCATGCAAGTATAGTATTGATTATTCGAAAGCCTTTATAGGGCCGTTGTGCACGTTCTTATTGAAGAGTTGAGATGGATGCCCCAAACTTCTTTATGCATCAACTACAAAGCATAAACATGAATAGAAAATGTGGCAACATCATAATACGAATATATTGATACTAAGGTTTTAAATCTCTTAGGATGGTGTTGCCCTAACTGTCCCGTCCTGCTCCTGATTGATTTTAGTCTGTCGTATCGATGTTGCTGGATAAAGTATAGATTGTAATCGACAAATATGAATGATCATTGTGCATCATAAAAGGGTGAACATTGATTAAAGGAAAGAAAGCACCACCTCCTCATCCCTAAATGTGATACATATCTTGGGCATATTTGGAAAGTATTTGAAGCCCCTTTCTAATTTTAAAGGATATGTTAGAACAAGCCTCCAACTCATATTCTAGCCTTCTTCGACAAGCATATGATATGTACTAGACAAGAACTTGATGTGCAATTTGCAATATGCTTTCTAGTGCGTTGGCATGCCCAGTGTCTAATCGCTTCAATGTTGTTACTACTAAAGTGCTTTGTGCTGTTTGTATCATGTAAATATGATGCCCAAAAATCAATTACTTGTATTCTTTATATGGGCATCGTCCTTTGGATCTACAACTTTTTTCTCATACTTGGTAGCGCTAAAAGCACTAAAAATAATTTGCCACGACATATCATGAAATTATTACTTTGGTAGAATAATTTAAGATCTTTGCAAATTGTCTAGCCAGGGTAGATTTGATTTCAAGGTTTTTGTGCATTGAAACCAAAGAGTAAATGCATCAAAGGAGAGTGATAGCCAAGAAATGTCACCCTCATGAATTCCTTGTTTCACTTTCTTCTCCAAATGTCTGTAAGAAGTGGGAGCTTTGCTAGCACTGGATTTGCAGTAGGCGCTTGAAGGAGCTCTGGATCTCGTTGGAGTAGGGACACTGAAAAAAGAGATGGGGGTAGTTTTTGGGGAATGACCGGAGAAGATTCATTTGTTAAGTCATTGTCAATTCCTCCCGTCGAGTTTTTCTTCTAGAAGTATCTTAGTATCTTACTTTTGACTATTGGTCATAAGAATGACGTTGCTTATGTCTGTATTTAGGTTAGCAAAAGGCTTTGATAGTTGCCCCCCTTAATTCTCAAAGTATTGAGGAAGTAGTAGTAAATTTTACAAAATACTCAATAAAAGAATTCCAATGCCTTGTTGAAACTAAGATAGACCGAATTCATGGATGATGGTCGATAAATAGGTAAATTATACTGCTAGATTGCTATCAATGTACCCTTCAAAATCATGGGTACAATAGAAATGTTGATCTCAAAGGTCTTTAAGGCAAGAATATCCTCATCACAAACATAGAAGAAGTTTGGGGGGAGGTACTTTTGCTCAAGCTCCAGAATAACCTACCTTCAAAAATCCTATTTTATCATCAATTTTGAAGAAGAGTTGCATTTATAGAGCAAGCTCTTTTCACGGTGTTGGAAGCCTTCGCAAAAAAGTGAAATAAATGCAGCTAGGTTCTATCTAATAGCCTCTTGTAGTAGATTCCTGAGATTTGGGTCTTTCAATTTCAAAGTAGTCTTATAATAATTGTCATATCCACTTGTTAAGAAAAAATAATACCTAGCCTTCCTTCCTATTGTTCCATGACACATAGCCCCTATGGATTGGGCATCAAAAATTTTGATTTTAGTAATTTTAGTTCTTTCACTTGTTATGATTGTTTTGGTTAAAAAGCAATAAAAATATAAGAAATAAAAGGTAAATAACAAATAAAAATCTTAAGAATATATTCTAGATGCCACTTTAGACTGTATGAGTTCTTGGGTACCTATTGGTGCTAGTACTTGCTAAGGTTTGCTATTACAATATGCCAACACCATACTGGTGCAGTGTCGGTATGCCTAGTGCATCGGTTAGTTTGGTATATCGAGACTCGGTAAGCCTTCTTATCAAGTCTTGGTTTGATGCCAGTGCAATATAATATACCCAACATGGGTAATATGTATTGGTATAACAAACCTTGGCTTTTATGGTTGTTTAAGCCAAGATAGTTGTATGATTTCAAAAAAAAAAAAAAGTTCAAAAGTTCATGGATCACATCATTTTAGAGTGCCAATAATGGTTTATGTTTAATGACATTCTCAACATTTGAAAATTTTAGACTTTCTAAGATTTGAGCTCAATCCAAGTTTAAATCATGCAATTCCTCTTCTCTAAGTCTTGATCTACTCTGCAAAGTCATCTTCTCTTCACTTCTTGCAACAAATATATTCCGAACATCGAAAGAAGTTACCTTTTCACAAGATTCTTGGAAAATAATGTCTCTAAGTCAAAAAGGAAGAGATCCAAAATTTCATATTTTAGAAATATATCCTAAGACTTAGGTTTTATGTCCTATAACTAAGTTCCTTTTTCAACTCAAAGAAATAAAGTTATGACTTAAATATAATTTTAATTAGATACATATATTTAAAGAAATAAATAAATGGCATTAGATTGATACTTATTATGTAAGATTTTAATTTAAGTTTTGTGTTAAGTAAGTTTTAGTCATTTTTGACACTACTAAAATGGATCGAAACTCTTGGTCATTCTAGTTGAAGATAGAAAAATTGTTGGAAATAGAGTAAATTTGGATTGGTTTTGGCCAAAAGTTAAAAATCTTTCAAATGTTGCTAATTTGCTTTTGATACCCATTCAACAAAAATTGCAAAATTCTAACATAAAACTAATGTTTGTCGTACCAAGAATTGGTACAATTTCGGTACTGGACTAGTTCGGTTCTTTATGAGGTGTACCGAACCAAACCGATGGCCTACTAGTCATTCCGTACCGAATCGATAGTGTACCGATTAGGTAAACTAGAATATTTTAACTTGTAGAATGCCTCATACCAAGCTAAATTGGGTGGTTCACCTTGCCCATACTAAATCGACAGTATACTGGTCATCCCGTACCAAACTAAAATGGATCAAAACTCCTGGTCATTTTAGTTGAAGATAGCAAAATTGTTGGAAATAGAGTAAATTTGGATTGGTTTTGGCCAAAAGTTACAAATCTTTCAAATGTTGTTAATTTGCTTTTGATACCTATTCAACAAAAATTGTAAAATTCTAACATAAAACCAAGGTTTGTCGTACCAAAAACTGGTACCATTTCAATATCGGATTGGTTCGGTTCGGAACGAGGTGTATCGCACTAAACTGACAGTATGCTGGTCATCTCGCACCGAATTGACAATGTACCGATTGGGAGAACTAAAAGGTTCTAACCTATAAACTGCCTTATACCGAGCTAAACTGGATGGTTCACCTTGCTCGTACTGAACCGACGGTATATTGATCATCCCATACCAAATTGACGGTTAGGTGAATTGGAAGGTTCTAACATATAAACTGCTCCATACCAAGCTAAACTGGGTGGTTCGGCATGGTACGAAGCAGTTTGGCATGGTATGAGGTCAATATAAGGTTGGTCTAAAATGGTTCCGGGTTATGTAGGACGGTTCGGAGGCAGTATTGGCCCCGTACCATTTCAAAATGATGAATTGTACCAGTTTAGAACCGGTATGGTTTGGTATGCACCGTATTGGATGGTTCGGTACGGTTTGGCATACCTTCCATAAAACTATAGGCAAAAACAAACACATGACTTAGAAATAAATGTTTCTAAGTCAAAAAAGAAGAGCATCAAAATTTCATATTTTAGAAATATATCCCAAGAGTTAGGTTTTATGTCCTAAGACTAAGTTCCTTTTTCAACTCAAAGAAATGAAGATATGGCTTAAAAATAATTTTAATTAGATACATATATTTAAAGAAATAAATAAATGACATTAGATTGATACTTATTATGTAAGATTTTATTTTAAGTTTTATGTTAAATAAGTTTTAGTCATTTTTGACACTACTAAAATGGATCGAAACTCCTGGTCATTTTAGTTGAAGATAGATAAATGGTTAGAAATAGAGTAAATTTGGATTGGTTTTGGCCAAAAGTTAAAAATCTTTCAAATGTTGTTAATTTGCTTTTGATACACATTCAACAAAAATTATAAAATTCTAACATAAAATCAAGATTTGTCATACTAAGAACTGGTACTATTTCAGTACTAAACTGGTTCAGTTCTGTACGATGTGTACCGTACCGAACTGATGGTATACTAGTCATCCTGCACTGAATCGACAGTGTATCAATTAGGTGAACTGAAAGGTTCTAACCTATAAATTGCTCCATATCGAGCTAAACTGGATAGTTCACCTTTCCTATACTGAACTGACGGTATACTGATCATTCTGTACCACACCAACAGTGTATCGGTTAGGTAAATTGGAAGGTTCTAACATATAAACTGCCTTATATCAAGCTAAACTGGGTGGTTCAGCATGATACAAGACAATTTGGCATGGTATAAGGTCAATATGAGATTGGTCTAAGATGGTTTTGGATTATGTAAGACGGTTTGCGGGCAGTACCAGTCCCGTACCATTTCAAAATGGTGAATTATACTATTTTGAAACTGGTATGATTTGGTATGTGCCGTATCAGATGATTCGGTACGGTTTGGCATACCTTGCATAAAACTATAGGCAAAGACAAACACATAAGAAGGTTGTACTATAACAAGAAATATGGATAAAAGGTTCTATTAACATAACTTTTATTCAATGATAATAGAAAGATAGATATAGTAGAGGTTTTGTTTTAAAAATGGCAGGAATAGGATAACCATGGTATGTTTAGTTAGTGACGAGAGAGAGACCATTATAGGGATTTGAATCGCCAAAAGCAATTTAATCTAGGATCTCAAAATATATGTTTTTGATGGATGTTTACCAAGCAAGAAATTCATAACTGATTCTATCCATTTATTCCTAGTATTTGTCAAAATATATATAGGAGAAAAATCAACTTAAATTGGAAAGTTTGGTAAATAGTTGAAAAATAGTAATTGGCTAACTTATAATATTGTAGAACATCAGAACCAATTCTAGGAAGTTTGATCTGTGAATGGAAAGCTTCATTGGTGGCAAGACCAACAGCAGAGAGGACAGGCCATTTGAATCCTTGAATCCAAGTTGATTCTTGTCATATTCCCCTCATTCTCCAGTTACATTTGTTGTCACCATGAGAATCCTGTTCCTCTTGTACGTCCAACTTCTATGATACTTTTCCCTCCTTGTAAGATGAGCCACCTTTTCAAGGAAAAGAAGCATGCCTCTAGACAAGATTTCATATAGTATCCCTAGAGAAGGCTCACCAAAATAGAACCACTCCTGAGAACAGTGCCCATAGGAATGCACCTTCTTGTCAGTCTTTGATGTTTGTTGCATGGACTTGTATGTATGTCAGTTGTGGGTGTGGATGCAGGTGCATGTCTCAATTTCATACCAATGAAGTGTCAGGTGTTGGAACTTAAGGCCAAGAGTTGGTAACACAATTTCTTACTTCTTCCATCAACTTTTCTGATCTTTGTTTCAAGCTACTGCCTCAAACATAACAATATCTGTGCTTAGGCATTCTTTCCAGACTTGTTATCTGTGTGATTGTATTGAATTCCTATAAGGAAACCTGAAAGAGTGCACAACATATGCTTACAATAAACTTTCCGAAGTCTCATGTATTTATAATCCCTTGCAAAACAGGGCTCCTGAAGTTGCTGCAATTTAAAGAGTCAGCCTGGCAACAGTCAATGTAATCATGTAACTTCTAGTAGTATCACTTATACACATATTCCGTATCAAATTCAAATGACCTTTTTCCAATGTAACAATAACATTTAGTGGCCTCAAACAACAAAATATAGCTTCAATAAATAAAAACTGGACACTGACATCATAGTATTGTAATCTACGCCTTTTATAGTGCAAGCTATCTTATTTATCCAAGCAGAATGTAGAGCTTTGCCCCTAAATAATATGAAAGGTGTCTTATTAGTACTGAATAGTGGCAACCTTGTGACAGCAGATGAATTCTGCCTTTCCCCTTGTCTAGCAGTATTGGAAAAATGTCTTGTATTAACATCTCAGCAGTGCAAAGAAGGGCAGAAGTACAAGACATGCCAATTATATCCATGGGTTTACTATAAGAATTTTGGATTTTGCATTCATATGTCCTAAATATATCCTAGAGGTCCAACATATAATTCATGTCTATGCAACTATATCTACTTTCTTAGTGTTTGAAGTGTTGGTTGAGAGAGTATTCAGATCATTTGTTTGATGCTAGTTTTTGCTCGGGCACCCTCAACTTATGAATGTCGAGTTGATTTTCCTTTTATTTTTTCTAATAACCTTTGTGCTCAAGAAAGTGTTTTGATGTATACCAAGAACAGTAGTGAAGATGCAGATTTCCAAGCAGTAACAATAAATTGTAGTTAGTTGGCCTACAGTATTTTGGACATATTATGAGATGTAGTTTCAATATTTTAACTTTTAAGATGTTTCTTCGTCTTAACAACAATTTTTTTTTTTATTTATACACAGAATTCCAGTAATCATGGAGGACAAAGTTAGACCAGTTGATGTGGAGGACTCCTGAATTAAAATATAAGAGGTGAATACTCTTGATACCTTTGTATGGCCATTGCTTTTAAGGAATAGCACCATTCTTTGGCTATGATATGATTTACTATCTTGACTTTCGAGAAGATCAACACATAAGAGTATAAATCTGTTAAAAGAGTTAAAATAAAGGGTTGACACAAACTTGGGGGCTGGTAACAAAAAGTTCTCAAACTTTGATGCATCATGCCTTGATCAAGTGACATTGGAGGAAAGGATGGGATATGGTGGTGGCGGATGTATGCTGGGTCGATTTGGCTAGAAAGGAATGCCAGAATTTTCAGCAGGAAGAAGCAAACCGCAAAAAAGATTAGCAGAAGAGTTGGACAGGATAAGGGACTAGTTTAGAGTGGGCCCCAGCAAAATTCAGGAGGAGCTTGAGAATCTGTTCAAGAAGGTGAAAATTTTATGTATGTAAACATGATAGCAATTTTGGATTGGGTTTTCTTTTCATCTGTTATGTAACTTGTACTGTTAGCCAGTAGCTTTTATCCTTTTCTTACTCAAAGGAGATTTCCTTTCATTATCTCAATGAATTTGATTAGGCTCATTGTGCTTAATCTTGTCCTTGTAAAACGATGCACCATACAGGCTTGAAATTTAGGTGTTCAATTGTACTTGACTTGTTACTTCCAATCCTGAAGAGCTATGCAACTTCTCATGTCACTCATTTGACTGGATGAGGACTTGGGACCGAACAACAGGCTGTAGTTTTGCAGCATAGCTTTTGTATCCCACCTGTGGATAAACTGACCCAGACTAGATTATTTCTTATTATATGCTGTGTTTATGATGTTTGTCGCAAATTATACATATTTCAATTATTGGAGTATGGTTGAGTTGTAAATATGAAGGATGTGCTATGAAGTAGCTGAATCAGTTTTGTACTTGTATCTCCCTGGTTTTGTAGTCATCATCTGGTGAATCCTTTTTGGTATATGATACTTAAATCAGTTGCCTTACAAACAATGAAAGACATGCTTCATTCATGGATGTGGTAGGCCTGTTTCGGACCTGCGGCTGTAAATGATTAGTACCTTGTGGGAATAAAGCTCACACAAGTTGTATCTAGGATTAATCTGCATTAATCTCTGCTTGCTCTGGTGTTTCTCTTGGTTATATATTTCTGCAAATGATTTATTATTACCAAAGGTCTATAACGATCATGCAGCATTGATTGTTCTTTTTCTGAACCAGGATATAAAGCAGAATCTCTAATTGTAGGTTTCTATATGCAATGGGAGCAGTAAAGAAACAAAAAGAAAAGAAAATTGAACAACACATATCCATCATGCATCAATGGCATTTTATTTTCTTCCTCTGTTATGGTCTCATCCACTGAAGGAAATGTCAAAAATGGCAAAGACAATCACTGTTTCTTATTTAGTTATCTTTCTGATAATTTCCCTCAGATTAGTTATTATTCTAATCTAAGCTGACAAGCTCATGGGTCATCCATGTAATACACCAGACCACCTGCATTGCAAACATTGCTTAATAAAGGACAGCGGCCATGATTGCAGAACCAACCTTTTTAAGTATGCTCTGCGAGCTTGAGATGATCTGTACTCTTAAATCTAAGCTATCTACCATGATCCAGGAGGCAAAATCAACCCATAGAAGTTTTTATAATTTTTTTAAATTAACTAAATACACATCAGCATGAGTTCTCATAAGGCACTAAAATTACAGCCTTTAGGCGGCCTTCTTCTAATTTCATTGTTTTATGGAGTTGATTTTGAGATCTTTAATCCATCATATTTCTTTTAAGCAGGTAATTGACCTTATCTTCAATGCACCAAATGAACGGTTGTGATTTTTATAGGCCGAATATCTCCAAGTACCCATGTTTGACCATACTTTGAAATAGAAAAAACCGTTAAAAAATCTTTCATCCCTCCACCTGGATTCCTGTCCCTTTTTTTCCCAACGGAGATCCCAGCGATGTCAAGGCTCAACTAAAATTAAATAACTAAATAACTAAATAAATAAACTTAAAATTCGATTTAAAATAGTCCAAATTTAGTCCACATCCTCTGTCCAACCATCGAGCTAAATAACGAAAAAAACGGTCATTTCTGTCCATTGGAAAGAGCGAATAAATAAATAAACCAAATAACGATAAAGCACTCTTTCTTCAAAATCCTAGATTTCTTTCGCAATTGTTTTCAAAGGAAAGAAAGAAAGAAAATCACGATCCTCAATCCGTGTTCTCGTGGTTCGGCTTGAGAGTGGATTGGTTCACTCTCGAGTTGATCCACAGAGGCACAGCGTTCATCATGGGGATGTTAAATTGTATAAAGAGGAGAACGAAGAAGATGACGAGCTGCGTCCGTTGTAAAGAGACGCCGGATGAGAATAAAAGGCAAACGAAGAAGAGGAAGACAAAGTGGCCATGGAGGATAAGAAAAGAACGGAAGAACAAGGGGAATGGACTTAAATCTCTTGTTGGTAACTTGTCCTTCACATCCAGTATGTTCCTTTCTTCCTCGCTTTTATGCGTTTTATTTGGAGCTTTTTATCTTATCAAGAATTGAAATATTTTCTCATTTGTATTTTATAATTGATTTGTGTTTTCTGATGATCGAATACCATAGCGGAATATGCCCATTTTTTCCATATATGTAAAAAAAAAAAGAAATATTTATTCAAAAGCTTTTAATCAAATATTTTATAGATGAACAAGTGGAAAATTTCAAGCGTTCTAAGGCAATACGTTCTCATTCAACCTTGCAGCCTAAGAATCTCTCAACCAAGAGGTAAGACAAGTACCAAACAAAATTTTCCCCTATATTTGACCTCGGCCGCGTAGGGCATTGCATTCTTACAAATAGGCCAGCATATTAGATCCCTGAACAGAATGAAAGAAAAAGAGAGAATAGTTTACGACATTCATAAATTATCAGGAAATGAGAACCTTATGTAGTTGTGTTGGTTGGAGGGAAAAACTAATAATTATTATTATGTTCAACTCACCTTATCATTACAATCCAAAATAATGTGCTATATTTAAGCTTGAGCCTTGAATAATTTCTTCATGGCCATCCTTGCTTTCCAACCTCCTAGCATTCTTCTTCCTATGCTTGTTTATGGTTTGGTGTTTTTTTTTTTTTCTTTGTTCATTCGAGAATAATTTCTCCCATTATTTTTACTTCATTTCGCACATAGCAATAGAGAGAAGTTTTGACAATTCTCTACTTTATTAAAAATCCCTTTCAAAATTTGTAAAGCCCTTTCTCCTTTGTCTGTTGGATATATTTCTTTTCTTTCTTTTCCCTTCAAAGAAACTAACCATTTTCCCTTTCTTCATTTCAAGTACATGATTGAATGAAAACTCTTTTACAGCTTCAGGACCAATTTCTATATTCATTTTGTTGAACCAGACTAATTATACTTAATCTCAGTTCAGCTCCATCTTTTCATTTCTGAGGAGGCCAAAAGTTTTATGTTTGCAGATAGTGAAAAGCATAGGTCTGCAGCTGAGGAGATTTTGCGCATCGGCAGTGAAAACATTGCAGCCCGGGTATTCAAATTACATGAATTGGCAGC
This sequence comes from Metroxylon sagu, assembly GCA_017589505.3. Taxonomy (NCBI): domain Eukaryota; kingdom Viridiplantae; phylum Streptophyta; class Magnoliopsida; order Arecales; family Arecaceae; genus Metroxylon; species Metroxylon sagu. Next base: position 5,171,417 of record JACVBY030000667.1, read on the forward strand.
AGCGACCAAAAACTTCAGCACCTTAAACAGACTTGGTGAAGGTGGATTTGGAAGAGTGTACAAAGGATGCCTCAAGGGCACAAATGAAGTAACGCCATTTCTAGCCATCTTTCTTTTGCTATAGACTAAAAGGAGCCTTGTCTAATTCTCAATTGACCATCCTCAGGTTGTAGCAGTTAAGCAGCTCAATAGGAACGGATTACAGGGAAACAGAGAGTTCCTTATTGAAGTACTAATGCTCAGTCTCCTGCACCACCAGAATCTCGTCAACTTGCTTGGGTACTGTGCTGATGGTGATCAAAGGGTTCTAGTGTATGAATACATGCCGCTGGGTTCATTGGAAGATCATCTCTTTGGTATAATCCGTGGGATTGTCAATTCCTTTCTTCACAAATGAGTCATGATTTCTCTAGTTCACCTTTGGTTTTATTTGATAATCTACAGATCTATCGCAAGATAAGAAGCCACTGGATTGGCATACAAGAATGAAAATAGTAGTCGGTGCAGCCAAAGGCCTTGAGTACTTGCACGATATAGCCAACCCGCCTGTGATTTACCGTGATTTCAAAGCATCAAATATACTTCTTGATGAAGATTACAATCCAAAGTTATCTGATTTTGGCCTGGCCAAGCTTGGTCCAGTTGGAGATAAGAGCCATGTTTCTACCAGAGTGATGGGTACTTATGGCTACTGTTCTCCAGAGTACGCATTAACCGGAAAGTTAACCAAGATGTCAGACATATATAGTTTTGGGGTCGTGCTTTTGGAGCTTATTACTGGAAGGAGAGCCATAGACGTCGCAAGACCAACACATGAGCAACAACTTGTTCATTGGGTATGTCTAGTGATCTGATTTTAGATCATGGGGCTTGTCAAATACAAAATACATACATTTTGGTGGTATTAAAATGCACTTCTCTTTTAGTTCATTCAATCACCCCATTAAATCTTGTGTGGTTTAAACACTTACAAACCATGAGAGATGCAAGATATGAACTTAATGTGATAGCTCTTCGAAAGTATTTTATGACCAAGAGAAGTGTGAAGCCTCTTCATATGGAGGCTAAACCAAAACACTGACTACCTGGTTAAACTTATCTTAACTTCAAATTTGATGCTTACTGAGGTACTAGATTCTTAAAGACTTTTGTAATGTTACTTCTTGAAAATCCACTCTTTTTTTGCACTACTACCGTATTATACAACCCCATGTTTAGTCATCAAAGATAAGAAAACTAGCTAAGAATTCTGTCACCATTCAAAACTTTCCTTCATAACTTGATGGATGCTTCTATGTTGATTGCGGCATCACATTTTGAAAACCCTGACTAATTATAAATTTTACTCTCTCTCTCTCTCTCTCTCTCTCTCTTTGTGCGTGCATGTGTGTATAATATATGTATGTACGCATACGTGCATGTGTATGTGTTTATATGTGTTGGAGAGGTAGTACAAGATTTCTTCAGGACCAACTAATTATACAAAGAATTTTGCAATTGAGTCCATTTATTTTTATGAAACTAGGATAGAAAAAATAGAAATAATTTAGTCTATATTATTTTTTTAATATATGTGTATGTATGTGTATATGTATGGATGGATGGAAAGAGAGAGAGAGAGAGCATACTTAACTTACTCAAGTAGACCATCCACAGATTGATTTGAAGCATTGAATATGATCTATTACTTTTAAAATGATTAGACATAGAAAATCATATAATTTATAGACCCTTTAGTCTATATATCAAGTGGTCCAATAATTAAATAGTTTAGATAATATGAAACAAAATATATTCTTTTAACTATCTATGCATAGGTTAAAAGTCTCTAAATTACATAACTTTGGATATTGTATTGTATAAGTAGTAAATTATATTCAACGGCTCAGATTATAAATATAAAACCTATATCGCTCATATCTAAACTTGATCAAAATTAAGTGAAGATCCTCTCGAGTGCAGTTAAGTCAAGTTCTCTCTACATATGTATGTACAGATGCATTCATGTATAGATCATATTATCAATTACATAAGTACTAACATCTTAAATTTAATTATTTGACTTGCCTATCTTGAATGTGTATATGATGCCTTCTTTTTGGGTCAAATGTTCAGGCAAAGCCCCTGTTGCGAGATAAGACGAAGCATTTACAAATGGCTGATCCACTGCTTCAGGGGAAATTCCCTGCAAAGAGTCTATACCAAGCTCTTGCAGTCGCTGCGATGTGTGTTCAAGAGGAAGCAAGCACTCGCCCATTGATTAGTGATGTTGTAACTGCTCTCCAGCATTTGATTAATCTGAGCAATAATCCTGCAGAAGAACATGAAGAATTGATCCCTGAGAAATCACCTCCTAAAAATTCAGAGATAGAGATAAATATTGTTGGGACCAACAATGAAATTATGTAACAAAGAAAATCAACAAGCAATGAAAAGTTAAACTTTTCCTTCAAACAGAGTTAGGAACTCAAAGTAGGTGTTCATATAAATTCATCGCAGCCTAGCTACATATGCGTGAAACTAGAGTGTGGATCTACGAGTTTTGAAGTAATATCCAGAACTAGTTGCCTTTTTGTCACCAGTATGTTCGACTGTATGCCACCTGTGGTTTTGATCTTACAATGCAAAATTTAATACATCCACAGTGTGCATGAAGCTGTTTGCATCCATTGTTTTTATTGAACTCTGTTGACAAGAAACTTTTGCATGGTTCTTCCTAGATTCAATGAAGCATTTCTTTTGCAAGGCTCTTGCTAGATTTAATGAAGCCAGGGACGTAAGTTCTAACATTAGAATTTGCATGACAAATTCATTCTCTCTCGACAGAGGTGCCATTAGAACCCTTGTTCTGATATAGATTCTGTCATGAATAAATCAGGGGCCAATTCATTCTTTCATAAGAAACAACTTTTATGGTGAAGGGTTGAAGCTTGTTACAAAGAGAGAGGTACGATATATGATCCGAATGTTTATGCTTCTTATAATATGAAGGTAAAATAAAAATACATATATTTAATTTATTTTTTAAATTTCTATAAAAATAGTTTAAAAAATAAAAAAAGCTAACCTATTGGGCTTGATATTTAAAAATATTTAAAAATTTTAAAAAATCTTGCTAGGCTTGAGGCTTACAAGCTGATGTGACACAACGGTAGGCCTACGAGTCATGTTGAGCCTACCTCTGATGTCGGGCCATGTCGGCATAGCCTATAATGGTAACCATGCCAGGCCAACATGGCATGATGGCATAGCGAGCCACTTCTTACGTGTGCAAGTTAAGATATGAAGATAGTGATGCCTAACTTATCTCTACTCTTAAATTATAAATATAGAACATTTTATGCATTGAAAAGTTCAATTTTAATATCCTACTTCAGAGAGAACATACTAGCCCTACTTCAGAGAGAAGAACATACTAGCCATTTGGGATACTTGGTCAATAACCTTGCCACAGCTTTAGCTTTACTAATTGTATGGGTTGGGAGGTCTATATAAGCATTTGCTTAGGTTTGAATCTTCTCTTATTACCAAAAAGATTTAGTCCAATCATTTGTAATTTGTCCATTATGCAACACCGTACGATCGAACAGGAAAAGATATGTATATTCCAACTCTGTCTAATCACTTATCATTCCATAATACATAGATGATAAAAAAGCACCCCCAAATATTTACTTAAACAGAAATTAATAATAAAATCCTATGATTTCATTGCTGCCATATGTTATCTAATTATCTTATCTCTTAGTTTTAAAAAGCTTGGCTGCTCCTAGCCATCCAATTCAGTGGTTCTTTTCTGAAACCCCTTGGCGTATCAACTTAAAGTGCTTCCTTATTCTGTGTTGAAGAGCATTATCATTCTGTTTCGAAGTAGGGATGAATAATATTTATTCATCTGTTCTTATTCATCATCGTAAAATCTTTACGCATAATCCAATTAAGAACTATGTTAGATAAATTTTAGAAAGAACAGATTTAAATGCATGCAATAAACGTAAAACCATGCTAGCGACAATCAATGAAGAAGACTAAAAATTTTGAACCGTAACTTTGGCTCATCAGTTGAACCGTTAACTTTGGCTCATCAGTTAAACGTGCAGGCTTGTGCATCCTCTGGAGCTCTGTTTCTTCAGAGAATTTTCATCTAAAATCATATAAGCAATGGAAATTAAACGAGGATAAGAGAGGCCCCCAACACCCCTGTTCAATGGCTTGCCTGGGCAACCTTCAATGTGTTCTGAACCGGACTTAGGTACGGTTCACTTCGTCCAAACACTTCGATTCCATCCTTTCTTTCTTCCATTTTACCATCATCTAGCTAAGCATCCACCTAAGCTGGATGGTGGTAAAATAGGAGAGAGTGGAACCAATGCATTTATGCCTAGCTAACCGCACCTAAATTCTATTCATATATCCTATCTGATTGAAACATTGAAACATGCAATGGACCATACATACATGCGACGATTCTTTTGATGGTAAGAAAAAGAAACTGGTAAACTGAGAAATAAAAACACCAAACAGCAAAGTAATATTGATGGCTTAGTGCATGCTCCATCTTCCCTTGATATTTCAATACATATATTATTCTCAAGAACCAAGCAAGGATTTAACGTATGCACCCATGAGAGAATATCCAAGACACTACTTGATAAGCTGTTGTAAATTGATTCCCCAGGACGAAGCTAACTGCATCATTATCTGTTCAGGTGTAGCCCCTTCCCAATCCTCCGGTGGTTCCATTGTAGAAGCTTCATGAAGGTTCAGCAAGATCTCTCTCTTCCCTTCGATGGGGATGCTGAGCACGTCAGGTCCGTTTTCTATGACCAGATCAGTCAACTGCAAACAACAATCAGTAAACAGGTTTATAGAAATGCTGATGTTATATTAAAATGATGAACATAGAGACCTCTGGCCAATACAAATTTCTGCTGCATGTGATGTGCAAAATGAAATGGTGTGCAACAGGCTGTATGATCTACATTCAAGAGTAGCCTTTACATTCAAGATGACATGGATGGACCGTGCAGGAAATTCCAGACAGATAAGGTTGACAGATAATTTTCTGATAAACAAATGAAATGAAGCGCAAGCTCCAAAGTTGGGCAAGCATTTGGATATATCTCAAAATCATGGTTCTTTATGAATTTGAAGTTTGTTACTTGCAATATCTAGTGCTTGATTGCGAAACAAAATTAAATTAATGTCCTCGAATCATAAAACTGGATACCTCTACTTTGACTAGAATTTTCTAAAGGAACACTTTTAGTAGAATTTCAAAGTTCTTGTTTTTCTCTCAGTATCAGACAAATAAAGTCTAGACAGCAAAAATCGATGCTATATAGGGCTCGTTTGGTTCACGGTAAAAGAGAGTGTGAAATTTTGTTTCCCGCGAATTAGAATGTTTGGTTCGCCCTTTCAGAGTCCGTCTGTGAGAATACTCTATTCCTACGTGATTTGAATTCCCGCATTTTATAGAAAATAAAATCCCATCGGTACCAATGGAATTTACTTTCCCACCGCAGCGTGCTTCCTTTTTCTTCCCAACATACCTTTTTTTTTTTCATCGTATACCTTTTTTTTTTTTCCAAATCAGCGAGCAAAAAGAGAAAAAAACACTACGCTTCAGATATACGAGGTGTCAACTTGATCTAAAACTTTTTATTTCGATTTAGAATTTTGGTATCTTAATTTCTTAACCACTTTTTATAACACATATAGAAGTTAAAAAAATTAGATGGCAAAAAAAAAAAAAAAATTAAGAATTAAAAAATATAATTGGTATTCTGCACTATTTTTCTGTTTTCTGGGAAAGAAACTGTTCAACCAAACGTGACAGCTTCATTTTTTCTCAGAAAAATGCCTGTTCCCCATGATCAACCAAACGTGATAGTTTAGATATTCTATTCTATGCCTGGGAATCTAATTTTCAGATATTTTATTCCTATCTGTAAGCCACTTTCTGTGAACCAAACGAGCCCATAGAGAGAGATGATTAACATTATTAAAAAAGCAATTATGAAGACACTAGAAAAAAAAGAGAAAATGATAATTTGATAACGGAACTTGGTGGTAGAATAAAAAAATTTAGTTAACAATTAAGATTAAGAAAGATTGCTATAAAAGACTACCTTAATATAAGAATGAAGAAGTATATAAAAACTATAATATGACTAGAAATTAAGAAACCAATATGAGAGACTGAATTTAAAGCATACGAAGAATTATATCGTAAGTTAGAAACCAAGAATTAATATATATATATATATTTATAAAAGTAGACTTGACTACAATTCGAATATAGCTTAGTTCAAAATCCGGTTACCTTCCTCATCCTTGCATCCACATGAATCTCGAAGCCATCCCACCTTTTTCACTTTTTCATCTTTGGAATCAATGAAATTTGTGGATCCAATGATAGGGGAAGTGACAGGATTTACGATCTGTAAACTTTATAGATATAGGGTGGGTGAATGTAGTCAAGCCTAGATCCAGTCACTTCCCTCATCTTTGGATCAAGTTCACGGATCCCAAATATAGAAAAAGTAAAAAAGATGAGATGACTTTGGAATCTGTGTGCTTCCAAAGGTGAAAAAGGTGACTGGATATTGAACTTGGCTACATTTGAATGTAACCAATTCTCTCTCTCTCTCTATATATATATGTATATATATATAAAATAAGATTGTAAGTTGTAAGATAAGAAAAAAAATACTAGAAACATGACTCAAGGTTTAAATGAATAAAAAATGAAGATTCAAAATTTTTGATTAATGAAAATAAGATTTAAAAAAAGATAGAGAAATTATTTTAGTAAATTATCAAATTAAAGTCAGATATATAATTTAGGATGTCTTACTAGTTTTACTCATGATAAAAATGTTAAATATAAATTAACATATCTATGATAAAGAAGGCTACGAAAATTTGAAAATAAGAAAAGTAGTTGGACCACATGAAATTTCTATTGAGATTTAAAAGTGTTTAAATGTTATGAGAGTAACTTTGTTGACTAATTTATTTGATAAAATTTCAAAAACCAAGAAGATACCCAATAAATGGAGAAATGACACCACAATACCAATTTATAAGAATAAAAATGATATTCAAAATTATTCGCATTATCGTAGTATTAAACTCATGAGATATATTATGAAACTTTGAGAGAGGGCAATTGAACAAAAACTGAATGTGGCACAAAAATATCAAAAAGCTAATTTATTTTATGTTAGGAAGGTTAACTATGAAGCCATATTTATCTTCAAGAAGTTAATAAAGAAATACAATAAAAAGAGAGGAAATCTTCATATAATTTTTACTAATTCAAAGAAAGTATATAATAGCCTAAAACAAATCTAATAATAATAATAACAATAAAGCCGTAACCCCAAACTAGTTGAGGCTAGTTCTAAGAAAGTCTAATTGCAAATGTTAAAAAAAACTCTGCATTAAATATATTAATATAATTAAGGACAAATATGGGGGAACCATTACTAGTTTAAGAATTACTAGTGATAATATTAGTGAGTTTCAAATCAAAATAAATTTATATCAAGGATCTACTCTAAGTTCTTATCTATTTGCATTAATTATGGATGACTTAATAGACATATTTAAGATAATATTTTTAGTGCATAACATCTATAAATGACAATCTTAATGGATGAAACTAAAGTCAAGGTTAATCATAAGTTAAAATTAAGGAATACATTAGAATCCAGTAGTTTTAGGTTAAGTAGGTCTAAAACAAAATACATAGAATATAATTTTTATAAAATCAAAAATAGAAATGAAATTAAAGTGAAAATTAAGGAACATAAGCCCTAAAAGTGATCATTTTAAATATTTAGAATTGATTATACATAATAAAAAGATTGAAGAGGATATTATCGATAAAATTAAAGCAAATTGGATAAAATGAAAAAATGCAGCTAGAATATTATATGATCATAAGACACCCATCAAATTGAAGGAACAATTCTATAGAATGGCTCCAAAATTAATTATACTTTATAACATAAAATGTTTAATAGTTAGAAAATAATATGTGCACAAGATAAGTAATGACCAAGATAAGAATATAAAGATGGATATATGGTAATATAAGAAAAGATAAATAAGAAATAAGGTCATTCATAAAAAGATCAAAGTAATAACAATTGAAGATAAATTGAGAGAAGGGCGACTTAAATGGTTTTACTATAATATAATTCTAAAGTTGCACTAATATAAAAGAATTAATTTGACATATATAAAAGAACAGAAAATAGAAGTAAACTGAAAATCACATAAGAAATAATAAGACTTGATATTCCTACACTTTACAAAAAAAATATGATCAAATTAAGCAAAATGAAGAAAAAAGATTCATGCCATCGACCCTAACTAGTTTAGAATTAAGGCTTAGTTATTATTATTATTGTTCTTATAATTTGTCTCTCCATGTTATGCTATAGTTTTTTCCACTTTGAAACTTCCCTTTTCAATAACCGCATCCCCTCAAAAATCTGTATGGTTGAAGTTAAATCATGACTCTGAGAACTGACTTTATGGCCAAATCAGCTGTAAAGTTTAGATGCCAATACAAATCCTGGAAAGTGTGGGTCATTATAGCATGGATCCAAACCATTCACAAACCTAGGCTTGAAACCAAAAAGTGAATATTAAATACGTAGATTAAGTATTTCTATTCTTTACTCTTCTCTCTTCTTCTGTATCATGGTCCTCTACATGAATATGATAATTGATTTAAGTTACAATTTGATGTGCAAGAATTAGTGCTATTTCTCATATTCAAACATAAAATGGAAAAGAAAAATGAAATTGCTACTAAAATAACCTTCCAATGCGCTGTCCTCCTTTCTTGCATGCTTACATATGTATAGTCATGCATATATGCATGTTTAAGCATAAAGAGGAAAGTTCCCATGCATGTACGATTGGTTCCTTTATGTAGATACTCCGATAAAGAGCAATTTCACAAACATCACATATTTGTTGTTCCAATCTAGATAAAACAGCTGCAGAAATGAACTTCCCAGAAGCATCATGCAAAAACGCAGCCATGCATAAATGCATTAAAATATGCTATGTATCATATCTTAGACATATTATCATAACCTGATAATCATATTAACCAATTGTTTCTGGACAGGTACAAAGCGAGAGGCATACCTGTTGAAGCCAAGTCAGAGCTATATCAAACAAGCTTTGTTCCATAAGAAACTGCCCAACCATGCACAAGACTTCAATTGCTATTTCACTGGAAAGTTGATCGACAACCGGACCAGACTTATCCATCAATTTTACGAGTAATAGATCATCGCCTGTAGACAAAACTTCAGAATATGCTGAATCCATATCACCAACATGAAGCGAATCCATAGCACGGGTCCAGGAAGCCCAAAGTTGACCCCTTTCCTGCCCAGGGTTATCATCTGCCAAAGCTTCAGCATCCAGTTCTGGAATAGCTGTTCGTGCCACAATTCGAGAGGTCCCATTATCCTCGCCAGCCACTCGGATAGCTTCCAGAGTAGCCTCATCCTTTGAGGCTTGCCAAACACTTCTTGCAGAAGGACCCTCACCAAGCCTAAATGGTCCTTGCCCCTTATCCCAAGCTCGCCTGGAGCCGACCTGATCGCTGTCCTGTTCGGTTCTAGGCACCCTACCATCAATGGAAACAGCACCAGGACCTCTCCTCGGATTCATGACTCCATTTCTCGAAGCAGCATATGCATAAGAATCCCGTGTTTCAGAATCTGATCTCCAAGGGGGATCTCTTCCCCTAAATCCAGAAACTATACCATCTGATGAGAGATATCGTTCTGCAAATGGAATCCATCCATCGCCACCCCTACCAAACTTTGAGCTTGAATAGTCATGAAGGCCATTATATTTGCTTGAGGACCTACCAGGAGATGCCTCAAAACCGAGCATCATGCTACCGCCTCTCCTTCCAGATGATATTGCCAAATCTCGTGCCATCTCCTCAACAACCCTCTCAAGGCCCCTAACTCTGTTTTCTAGAGTTACCATGCTGTCATGGGAGCCTCCCATAAAATCCTGAAATTTGAAATATAAAATGTAAGAGCAATTTGCTAGCATAGATGCATGAATTAGGTAAAGATAGTTGCTGATTAAACAATGCAGCATAACTTATACTGGAACAATGAAGCATGATAGCATCCACATAGTCTTTCCATTCCTAAATCTACATGTTCTTATTTGATCCTTAATAAAATGAAGATTTTATTTCTTAAGCATTAGTTGAATTTTTAACCTTGTCTAATTAAGAGTGTTCACCTTCAAGGTTCAAACTCTGCCTATGCACACAGCATAGGTTAACTCCGCCTGTGTTTTCTACGTAGGCAGTCCTAAGGACAAATAAAAACAGGAAGGTTGTGGTAGGTTAACAGCCAGAGTAAAACTATAGTCACATGATAAGAACATGAATTCATTAGAGAAAACTGTTGAAGAGTTTCCTGCTCATAGAAAGTAGGGTCGCAAACACAGTGGAATGAAGAAAAAAAATATTCATGTAGCAAACTCAACCAATTCGGCATTAAGGTATTGTAGTTCAAGGTCCAAATGACAATCAAATGTATGGCTAGGTTCAGCAGCATATAACCTGTATCAAAGACCTCACTTGACAAAAACAAGTAGACAGTATGAATTCACAGGAGAGAAGTTACTTTACTAAAGCTTCGTCTGAATTTCCTTTTTTTAAGGGAAAGCTCCGTCTGAATTTCATTCTCATGCCAAGGAACATACATTGAAATAGATCTGCAAGCACACCACGCAGAGGTAACCTGAGGGACAAATTAAAAACTCAGATCAAATGGTTATGGAGGCCTCTGGCTATAAATTTAAGTTGCTGGATGTCATCTGGAAAAAGGTGAACAGGGATGTCTCATCCAAAATTGTTAAGCTTTTCTCAGAGTGAGTCCTCAGAATGTGCAAAACACATAAAATGTTAGTTTTAGGTTTCCCTTCTCTACAAACAGCAGATATCATGGCAGCCCACAATGTGAATGTATTCACATTATACACCACAGAGATTCTGGAGAGTTGGAAAGCTATTACACGATTCAAATGGCACTTCTGAGATAGCCAAGAGTTCTCACCCATGCATATAGTCAAGATGACCAAAATAACTTTATTCTATTGCAAAACCCAGCCATTCTGGTTACTATATCAAATGGCAGCATCTTATGCTATGAACCTCTCTCCAGCTCGATGTAGAAGAAACATTTTTTTCATGAATCATCAAAATACGAGTTGTATTTCAAGGTTCCACTAGCTTCTAGTGCCAAGACAAGGATGGTGTAAACTGGAATTTCGAAAGGGCAAGCAATATGTGACTCAGCAGTAGAGAGAGGATTGAGTGATTCAGTGGACCAGCTGCGTAAATCTTTATATGTTGTAGCATTTTCGAGAAGGAAAGAGGAAAAAAATTCTCTGTTAGAACAGTAGATGACAAGAATTATAACATCACTTCAAATATACAGTATCCAACTCCAAGAAAGTATATAAAATAAAATCATGTGATTTAAAAGCTAAGAAATGTTAACTTTGACAAATTTAGAATTCTACACCTTCTTTTGTTGTCACTCTTCATCTTTCACTTTTTTTTCTTACGATGTAGCCTGAATATTTGAAAGAACAATCATGTATATCCATCTGGCACTAGTGCATTACCCTCATCAATCTAGACACCACCTTTGACTGACTAAGCATAGAAGCATTACCAATTGATTGGTTCCCAGTCTTCATCCATTTTCCACCCCAGACCAGCTATAAAAACTAAACAAACCTCCTAACATTATTTCAAGATTTAGTTCCATGCAGACAATCCCATTAATGTTTTTTTTCCTTCTCTCATATGCTATATTACGAAAAAATATGGTGCCACTCACCTTTCTAAAATTAAAAACACTTGGAATTTGTCTCCAATTCAATGCAGCAGTCATAAAATTTTTCTTTGTCAATTTGGATAATAGAATTGCAGCTATCAACTTCTTTGATAAACATACCTGCAACATGTTCATGAGATTGGCTTGTTGCCTCTCCAATTGTGACAATTGCCTCTGAATGGCGAGCCAATTCCCTTTGTTGTTCATGAAGGACCCTTCAGCTTGGCCATCACCTCTGGAGATATTCATGCGGGCAGAGGGATCCTTCTGACTGACTTCAATCCTATCATCAACCTCAAAAGCCCTTGTTTTTGAGTCTTTAACCCTAAATCCTTTTTGTTCTGTCCACTTATCCCGAGCAAAATCATCCAAGTCTTGTGGTTTATTGTATGCTCCCAATCTTTTCTCAACGTTCTGATAATTGGCATTGATGCGTCCATGAGTGTCATTCGACTCACAACGTGCCGAGACATCATGATTTGATGTGCCCCTAACATCACTATCAGACAATTCTGGTTCTTCTTCACCTTGTGAGTGCGAAGATTGATGACACCTACGAGGTACCACCACTTCTACAGGCAAGTCATCTGAACTTCTTGTTTCAAGTTTTTGGAAAAATTCTGGATTCAACTCTTTGTCAGTTAAAGTAGGTGCTCTTTTCTTCAATAAAACTGCTGCTTTCTCCAGTATGTTAGTACCTTTTCCTTTGGACACAGGATCACTATCCTTAGGTGAAGAACCAGCGGATGAATCTTTTATGGATTCTGATCTTCTACTACTCGAATTTGTCCTTTTATTGTCTGACTTTTCTTCAGTATCAGCTGATTCACAATTCTTAGCATCTGCGGCAAGGTGTATAAGTCAAAAATAAGTTCAAGTAGTACTACCATCCAGGATAAAAGAGAATAAAAACAAACTAAGAGGAAGAACAAGATAAGCAATCATCATGTACAATGCACACCTTTTGAGTCCTCAGAATTTCCATCTTCTCTCTTTCCTGTAATCTTCTTCCATGACAGTAATGCTTCCATCATGCTATCTCTAACAGGTTTCACCTGAAATACAGACAACATTCGATTAATTCATTTAGCAGCCTGACATGAAAAATAGCAACATCAAGCTTATTAAACAAAATCCTTTCACTGTAATAAATGGAGTTCAAAATGATGCATTTGTAAATAAGAAAGCTACCTTATCAAAACGACAAGACTCAAGAGCAGATATTGTTGGGGAAGCCCCATCAGCAATCAAATGGCTTGAAGAAGATGCCATCACACTCAATGTATCAGCTGCTGCCTTACGGGTAGCCCAATCACTATTCTCAAGACATTCACGAACACTTTGCAGCACTTGTGGCATGCTTTGAGAACTAATTGCTCCAACCTGAAACAGATTTACATAGTGGGTGCTCTTGCTACAATTCAGTTAAATATGTATAGCTACTTTTCCTTCGGAAGTTTAGATCTAAGCTTCTTCTCCATGGTTTATTCAAAGATGGACCTTCCTCTTCAATGCTAAAACTTAACATATTATGGTGCAGTTGTGACTCTTGATCAAAAATCTTATAGTGTGTTCAATTTTTAAAAACAGTCCTTTTCATTTTCATTTACACACACACACACATAACTCTTGTCAAAATGTGCTTGGTGATTGAAGATAGAAAATAATTTTTTGAAAAACACAACTTTAAAATAGTAGAAAACTGAAAATAGTTAGAGATGTTTTCACCATTTTTCATCAAAACAACAAATAAAATAGAAAATAAAAGCCAGAGAACTTGAAAATGTTTGAGTAAGCGATATCCTCTTTAATTTTTTTCATTTTTTCTTCTATGAGGCATCATTTATAACAAAAATAGAAAAGAAAATATTTTTTTCTCACTTAACAAAATATTTTCTAGAAATCAGAAAATAGAAAATAATTTTCAGAAAATGGAAACAGGAAATGAAGATGGAAAGCATTTTCAAAAATCAAACACAACCTTAGTTTTGTGCAGAAACCTGCTCCCAATGCAAAAGCAACTGATTTGAAACACACAGAATTATTTAGATCCCGTCTCAATTCAAATGGACAAGACTTCTGATTTTCAATATGTTTGATCCATCAGCACTTGAAAACTTCATTGGACAGCAAAATGCACAATAATTAATTTTATAAAGGACCAAAATACATCTATCACGATGCATCTAAACTCTTTGAACATTTTGCACTGAAGATTGAGTTGCATTCAAGTCAGAGATGGTTTAAGAGGTTCATATATGAGGCGATCATGCATCAATAGACATAGGAAATTATCAGAAAGTTCAAAACCAAAACCTTTTGACCTGAAAGACAAACAGGAGGAACAGAAATAAGAGAAGCAGAATCGACAACTATAAGAAAGCAGTGAGAACAATAAAAGGATCAAGAAGACACTGCTGACTTCTACATGCCTTATGTCGAGCAGGTTAGATCAAGCAATGGTCAACTCAAACACCACAGATCTCATCTGCCTTAATAAGGAGAAGGCAATTTTTTTCCTTAAAGGAAGAAGAGTTACAAATTCCCATTTCCTTCAATTAGGCAATGTGAGTTCTCCTGAATTCCTTGTAAGAATCCACCTATACAGGCCTAAAAATCACACCTTTAGCACACAAATAAATAAATGGTGCCCGGCAAAAACACCTACATTCATTTTCTCTGATCGGGAAACCGAAATCCAGCCACAGAACAAACCTGAGACAAGCTAGAAACGACTGACAGCAGCGCCCCCTTGGCCAGAAAGCTCTGCCCACCAAGCAGCTTGCAGATCCTGGGGCACAGCCTCTGAAACGCCGCCCCAGCCATCGCCGCCCGTCCCCCTTCGCCATTCCCACCGCCCCCAGCACACTCCACCACCTTTGCGAGGCACATCGCCGCCCCGGCCTGCACCGCCTTGTTCTGCTCCCCCATTGCCTCGAACAAGGGCTTCACAAAGAGGGAAACAACCGGGGAGGAGGACCCACCGCCGCCGGCAGCGGCGGAGGTGTCCTCAGAGTTGGCGGCGGCGGCGGAGGAGGGGCGGAGGTAGATGGAGGCGAGGGAGCCGGCGGCGTCGCGGCAGGCGTCGCGGACGGAGGAATCGGAGGCGGGGTCCTTGAGGCGGCGGACGAGGTGGGCGATGATCTTGGGGAGGTGGGCGGAGGCGGGGTCAGGATGGCAGGAGCAGAGAAGGGCGAGGAGGCGGAGGGACTCGCGGCGGGCGACGGTGGGAGTCTGCCGGGAATTGGGGTCGGGAGGGGGGGAAGGATCGTGAAGGAGGGAGTTGAGGAGCATGGGGACGCCGTCGCAGGGGAGGGTGCGGATGATCTTCTCGAGGTCATCGACGGCGATCTGGTGGGTGTCGCGGTCGGAGAGCTTGGAGAGGGCGGAGAGGATCCGGGACTTGAGCTCCACCATGGCCAGATGAGAAGAAAGGGAAGAAGACGAGGACTTGGAAGTGGAGGAGAAATGGGGAGAGTTTTGGGATTGGGAGGGAGATCTGGAGAGCTTTGAGGAGGGTTTCGAGATGGTAGTCGCCATCTTGCTTGGCTCCGCTCGAGGCAGCGAAATAGAGAGAGAGAGAGAGAGAGAGGAGTTAAACAAGGAGAGGGGAGGAAACGATTTGATTCATTTTAAAGAGAGATGGTGAGAAGCAAGAGGAATGGAAGTGGAATTCTTGTGAAAGAAAGGGAGGAAGAAATGGGGGAAGGAACGAGATGGGAAAGTGGGAGATCTTGTGGGGATTTGGTAATTGTGAGAAGTATTCGAAACGATTTGTTTCATTTTAAAGAGATATGGTGAGAAGCAAGAGGAATGGAATTGGAGTTCTTGTGAAAAGAAAAGGGAGGAAGAAAAGTTCTTGTGAAAAGAAAGGGAGGAAGAAATGGGGGAAGGAACGAGATGGGAAAGTGGGAGACCTTGTAGGGATTTGGTAATTAGGAGAAGTATACGTTCACAATATTACTGGAGGGGATAGGTTTGAGAGGTCTCAAGCGAGATATGGGAAATGGATGCGGAGAAGGGGGTGAATGAGGTTTCTAGCTTGAAGGGTTTTGGGGACAGTGGGGAGTTGTTGACAATAGGGCATCGGTTTGGAGGAGATTGAGGGGGGAGGTGGAGGAAGGAATCTTGGGAGAGGAGGGAAGAGAGTGTGGCGAGTGACGAAATGGAGTGGCTAACAACGCTTGATTGAGCCCACAATGGGATGAGCAGTTACACACAAGATAAGATGGCAAAAAACAAGATTGGCACGGAGTGGAGGCCCTACCATGGGGCTAGTAGGCCTTCGGTGTTTCAACCACCGAAAATGAGGTTATACTATCCAACTCACGAGGAGCACGGTAGAAACATAATTATTTCGGTCTTCAGTTATTGCTATTTAGCTTCTCGTATCTTTAAAATGTACCAGTCTTAACATTTTATTATTTAAAATTATTTAAAATTAATAAAATAGTTAATATATCATTTAATACGAACATAAAGATTTTTTTCTACTGGGGCATATAGCTATATACCATCAATTTGAATTAATTCATATGATAGAACATCACAAATGCAACGTGTTTAGAATATAAATGGCTAAACTGCAACTCTAAGATAACTTTCTATCATAGAGTATTTGAGACGGAATAAATTTGGCTTCAGTAAAATCATTATGCTAGCTGATTTTTATTAGGCCTTATTTGTCTAATTTCATTACGCTAGCTGATTTATGATGAAAGAGAATTTCATAAATACTTTTTAGTTGATCAAAATCAGGTATGAATCTAAGTCACAGTGAATCTCTGCATGTAGAGGATTGATCATCGATCTACTCAAGTCAAAAGTGAAAAATGACGATGAAATTGCATCGTCAAAATATTAAGCTTAGGCAACATTTCTTTAAGCTTAAGGATTTATTTGGTTTCACTATTAAGAGACAGCTAAAAACTAATGACTATTAGTTGGATAGTTGATGGCTCCTAATCATTGTTAATGATCAAAATATTTAGTTATAGTATTGTTTGATATTACTATTGAGATATTAAATGTCTAATAAAGATAAAAAAGAAATTAAATTTTATCCTGACAATTTTTATTTTTAGTATTAGGACAGCCGTAGAGTCCAATAGCTACCATAGCTAGCTCATCTCAACAACTAGCTATTAAAAAGCTGACAACTGGCTTTATTTCTTACTAAACATTATTTGATTAGTTGTTGAGGCCAGTAGCTATTAAATGGCTCCCAAATGCTCTATGATATACAGCTTAAAGCTTAAGGCATGGTGCTTGCCTATTGTAAAGTTTTACCAATAATGTTTGTTGTAGCCGCTTAAGCAATCATCAAAATTTCTTCAAGGTAATTGTAGGTAAACCATATTCTAGGAGAAGATGCTTGCTTACATATTTTGCACCATAAAGATAATAAGACCATTTTTAACATTTTACTTAAAAGAATAATGTAGAAAGGCATTAAACAAAATCACTAGTTGGTCAATTAGTTAATTAAAGGATAGTATATTATTTGCAATAAAAGAAATCCATTTTAGCATAACTATTGGAATTTCAGTCATCTACGCATTTACAATTTCCATTTTAGCATTCATGCTTGAATGTTCTTCTAGCTTTCATAAGCATATCTAAGAGAACTTTCTTTTGAATATATATGTTGCCAGTTATTTGAGTGAGAAATCAAGCCTGCCTTTCAATGGTGATGAGTTATTTGATTTTGGGCAAAAGAACGTGGCATACGTTGCTGACATCTACTTTTGCAAGCATTGCTGATGGATAAATTATGGGCCATGGAATAGGATCCAATGGACTTGTGGGGTTTATTTCTACAAACCATGTGCATCCCAAAATATTGAAGAATAAATAATTTCTTTAACCACAGAATTGGCAGATTCAAGAAGATGATAAGTAGCCAAAGAAATTTAAAAATAAAAAATGCATACTATTTTCAGAGAGGCAAATTAAGCAGCAAGTTTTTTTTTTTTTTTTTTCGTTTGAAATAATTATTTCCCTTAAGAGATGTTCTATATTTTGAATGCAAATATATATAGAAAAAAATATATTATAGAGATTAATTTATGGCAGACGTTGCCAGATTAACATAACAAGAGGGTGATTTAATCCTTTTCTTTTGCGCATTACATGGGAAGAAAGCACATCAATCAAGATTTAAAAATCATCTGCACTTGTAAAACTGCCATAATTAATCAGTAGTAATAGGAGATGTTAGGTATCAAACTTGGTACAATAAAACCATGGCCTTCTCGGTTAACTCTACGCCCATAAATTTGGCAACCACCGATTCTCCATCCAAATGGCCTTCTCATAAATCCAGTTTATTCCCGGATACAGTTGCCACAGAAAATGGACTGCAGTGGATCTGAGCGTCATTTGGCTGACATGGAAGACGTGCCACCCACCCCTAAGACACCATTCTTGTATGACCCAAGAATGCAATAATTGGTACGTGAACTTTCTACCGACATGTCTTTCAGTGTATAGACCGCACACCGGATCGCTTGCTTTGTTTTCTAGCATCTGGTGACCTCTCCTGTCATCTTGCAGGTGTCCTTTTCCAACTCTAATGCTATTTATTAACTGATTTCTGGGTCCAAGAGTGGGGAAAATGAGACCCTGATTCCATGATATTTGTACATATTTATGCATCAAACTCTCAATCATGTGAAAGAATTTGCACACCACTTTTAAAGCAGCCCCCTACCTAACAAGCACAACCCCTCAACCATTACAAGTCCCCCGGAACCAACTCCTTGGCTCCTTTCTACTCCATGAGAGGCTGATCTTGCTTCTTCTAGCTAGCTGAGCTGGCTGCTTGCTGCTCCACTAAAACTTCTAGATGTCCTCTCTCTCTCTCTCTCTCTCTCTCTCTCTCTCTCTCTTTTGCAGTATACTGAATTGCACAATATGGAACTGCCAAAATAGTTGTGGATCCATGCTGGAAAATGAGATATGAGACATTCCTGACCTTATGGCATGAAAGGTATGGTACCTTAAAAATAATATCATATCTGATGAAAAAAACAACTTATAATTTAAATTTATTTATTATTAATTATTTTTTTATTTAAAGTTTTAGAATTATGAAATTTTGATTCACAAACAAATTAGTTGGATCAGACGAGCTTCGGACCTTACAAAGGAGCCTTTGCACCCTTTGTTATGATCGGCGTTTACTGCTGCCAGAATCTTTAGGCCATGTGCAGGTCATATGCGATTGGTTTTGGCCAGAGGTCTTCCAGTACGCCGGGAAATGAACCGATAGGCCAAATAACTGAAGCAAAAATTTCACTGCTCAGTACCTAAAGTTAATATATTATATATTCGAAATCGAGTTTAACTCTCAGCCTATGTACATTAAAAGGACGGTGGACCTTATCCAAGCATGACATGTTACTTTCTTGTAGGCAGGTTAGCATGTTCTTTTTGGACTGATATATGCTCTGCAGTGACTGTCAGAGGCCCATACATGTGGTTTATTTTTTTAGCATCAGGTTCAGATTGCCTAACAAATGAAGAATATCCAGATTATACTCCAATGGTTTCCCACGTAATTTGTTATTTTGACTAAGCTGATTCTAAAATAGGCTTTTTGTCGTGGTGCTTTATAGATTTCTCGCTCTTTTTTTTTTGATTATTTTTTTTGACCCTTTGAATTATTTTTAGTGGATCAAATACAGTGAGTAGTAAACCATTTAGGCAGGTGCTCTGCGTGACTAATGCACGTAATTAAATAAAAATAAAGAAGACTTTGCTGCAGGATATGACTGTAAGAGAGAAGGCATTGACACCATGGAAGCCACTCTTCCTTCCCTTCTTCGAAAGTGATGCTATCTTATATGGAGCTATATGAGGATAGTTTCATTGATTGAATCAATGGTGCAATAGAAAAAAGATGAGAGATTCATTAATCGAGATAGTGGTACGATGAGAAATCCACTGGTTGAGTAAGAGGAGAGAGAAGGATGCTCGGTTCGAAAAAAATTAGAAGAGAGGATGCATGGAAAGCAAAAGTTTATCGAAAAAGAAAACATAATCATCTAAACAACTAGTTCACTTATCAAAATATAATAAATAATTTTACTTTAATGATGGACGGTTAAAATGATTTAAAAAAAAAAGTTTAATGGGATGCCCTAGAGCCAGCCTGAGGTCCATTGGGCCGGGCATTGGAATGCCAACCTCTTGGGCTGGTTGGCGGTCCTCGGGTGGAAATAAATCCATATGATCACATAGGCTACAACAAAATCAAACCGGTGCAAGTTGGTTTCATGATTTGATAGGCTTACCAGCCTTATTCGAGTCGAATATCCGAACGTCTTGGCAGTTGGGATGTCTGATATCCAACCCAGATCGTCTATCCTATCAACCTTGAGATCTTTCATGGCAGTTAGGTAATAAAAGCTTCTGTGCAAGATGATTTGCAAAGGATTAAATAAACACCCGCACTGCAGGCGAGATCTCACAAGATGGTATCACAGGTCAAACTCAAACCTGAAGTTTATGCGTACATGGCAGTTGAGACCTCGAAGGAAATGAACTGGCCTAGTCTTTCTTCTTCCTAAACCTGAGTCTAATATCAAGGGTCATCTGTTACAGGCTTTTGGAAGAAACAGTTCATAGGCAACAATTATAAGTAATGAAATTCCTTTGTAACTTTGGGATGTTTAATTGCAAACTTGCCTTTGGGTATGCGGTGATTAAAACCTCAACAACAAAACAAGGTTTATGATACACAAGTCTACTTCATGATTGTAAACTCAAATTGTCCATCTACTTCATGATTCACATCAAAAACATGATTTTGTGTGATGGAAAAGGCACCTCTGGTCATGTAGAAGGGTTCTCTAAGTAATAGAACCAATGCAGACTAGCCTACTGAAAGAAGCTTGTACGTTGGAGATCAGGCATATGGCTTCATTCAGTAATGCAACTGTTCATGGCTGAATTTCATTTCTTCAATATGATATGTTCCAGGGGAAGTGTTTCATCATCTGTTTCAACTTCGAATTGATTCTTAAATGATGCCACAACATGGAAAATAGGTTGCGATGTGATTAATTTATAGATCAAGATGCTTTAAGAGGCAAGTTATAGATGAGTCAGCTCAGCAGCTGGGCTTGTTCTGGAAAACCTAAATAGCCCAAACTTAAATCTGAGGAATTTTACTTTCAGTAAAGCTCTCCAAGCTCACTCTTTTCATGTCCTCTCCTCTGCTTCTCTTCGCAAATTTACTATTATAACAACTAAACACCTGATTGGGCAAAGAAAGAAGAAATGATATGGTATGGGAAGTAAAATTCTCTAAATGCAACTTTTGAGAATCTTGATCAAATTGTTGCTTCCCCTCAAAAAAGTTCTGATCATCAGACATGCCTTTAGAGAGACAAATCAAGCTGCTGATTCTTTGGCAAATATAGCAACGGCTCTTCCTCAAGGTCTATATTGGAGTAATCATCCTCCTGATGAGTTAACAACTATTTTGGATGTTGATGCTAGAGTTGTGGCTTTTTCTAAACATTTCTAGTAGTTCTCTGTTATCCAAAAAAAAAAAAAAAAGAAAAAGATCAGATTATGATAGATATGACCATATTATAGAAGTAAACACTTAAGCATTAAGTTTTAGTGCTGAAAGAGAATGCAATTATCAGCAGTACATGTGAATTCTGGGTTAAAAGAAATCTTGATAATCCTAATAATACAAATTTGGAGAAGCTAAAGGATTGAGGTGGCTAAACTGTCTGCTAAAAAGAAAATATAATCTTGCTTATGGCTACCATTGGTAACAGCTGCCTTAGGTAAATTAGGTACCATATATGTCATTACTTTTTGTAGATATCTGAGATGGGAAATTAACATATGAACCACAACACAGGAGTACCCTCTTGCTTTTTGATTTCTGTAACTTAACATGATCATTCTGTTCGAGTTTATTTGAACTATGTACAAGGGCTTATCAAAAGCATCCTAAGAGCTTGTTTGTCTTCAGTGTATGGAAGTATTCTCAGCCTAGAGGTCCATGATGGAACTGGAGCCGGAACAGAACAATTAGGAGGAATAGGGGGGCAAAGGATCGATGCATCATCAACAAAGTAGTATATGAATGAGTTGAAGAGTAGAAATGCTTTGACTTTGACGTAAGTTACACTGTTAGATGGCAGTATCAGGGAAGATGTTATGCAAGAAACTAATGTATAAATAGCATTCTCCTCTATGTGCATCTTAAAACAGTCCATGTTCTCACATCATTCATGACTTGATTATTTATTTCCAGCTACATGCTATTGTGACAAATTGCATTTCATTGTCTAGTGACCTTCTTGGATATGGGTGTTTGAAACAATCCTCATAAAATGGCGACATCTGCCATGAGTGCTATTAGGTTTATCATCTTCAGGTGGAAATAAAGATTTTAATAAAGTCCTGTAGGAGATTGCAGAATATAACAATGATAAAAAAAACCCATTAGTCACCTTCAAATATCATAGAAAATATGAGAGGAAGGTAAACAACACCCTTTTTTTTTTTTACTATTTTTCCTAGAAAAAGGCAGTAACTTTCAAAGAGAAAATTGCATGGTCCGAACATATGGTTAATGAATTTTTCTGAAACTAGTTTACTTTGGAGATGTTACTGGCACAGCTGCTTATTCTCTTCCGTCAAGCACATCATTGAGACTTGAGATGGAAGCTGTGCCTCCAAGCAAGCCGACTCCTATCAACTTAGCACGCAGCACAAATATTATAGCTTCGCTGGTCACGTGGTTACCAGAATGGTCAGGAGACCAGGTCAATGGCTCTCAATGATCTAACCGATAGGGCGATGATCATACAATACGAATAATTAAAATATATTTAAAATTAATAAACATGATCTATAATAATAAATAAAGATAATTCTTTTATAAAATTTAACTAATTTAGTAATTTTAAAATTTAAATATTTAAAATTCAGTTATTTAAACTACACTAGAATATAATATCCATACTAATACTCGAAAGAAATCTCAAATTTCTAAAAGAAATGATAATACTAGCTTATAAGCATGATAAAAGTGCATCAAAGATGTAACATCATTCAAAGTTTACATCCACATGTTAGAGAGATGATACATAGGAAGAGATATTTAAACCTAAAATACAAAAAAGCTCATGAAAATATCACTTATATTTAAATTATATTAATTAAAAAATAATTTTAAAATATATAAAAAAATCATTTTATCATTGGGTTAATAAAAAAATCAACTTATTTATCCAGCTTTGGTCGGATCAATTATCCAACTGATCCAATTAAAGAAATATACCAGTCAGAAATTCAGTTTATAAACTCATAAGTTAAACCACGCCAATCTAGTCCAGTTCTAAGAACTATGGCTAGTCATAACTTTAGCATTGTGCTTGGGCATTCAATTCAAGTTTATAACTTTCAAAAGTAATACTTAAAAAAAAAAAAAAAAAAAAAATCCCTAATTGCTGGACTCTGGTTCATGGTGATGAGAAAGGTAATGTTCATGCTAGCTTCTCTCTGCTTTCAAGACTTACAAATCACAGCAAGAACTCGGTTGTGAACATGATGCTCTTTGTTCTATTCATGGTTATCAAGTGATATTTTACTATCTAGATTCCTGTGAATCTTATAAAATTTGCATGTTTCACACAAACTGCATAAATATAAAGGAGAAATGCTTGCACTAGAAGAAATGGGTGAATAAAGCTGTGCGCACACGCTCCATGAAACAAATGGCCAGTAATTGGAGGTCACATTGAGGGGACCAATTCAACTGATGAAAGCTGGTGCCTTTGGTATTTCCTTTCCTCGAAATATTTTCCTTTTGAGACCTTCTCATTTTTTAATTAAAAAAAAAGAAAAGATTTATGAGATGTCTGCCTTTTGTTGTGGGTAACTCTACTATTGCAAGTGCATAGCTTAGTCTGTTATATTTGACTCAATTAGAGCAACCTACTTGTCAACTGTGGCTTATCCTCTCCATTGATTAGTTAGCAGTATATGTAGATCGAATTTTTATGGTTAGCAGAAGAGCAGTGGAGTGCACGAAATATTATGTTGTCTAAGAATATGCAAGCAAGTAGCATAGGTTGGACTCCACTGAGCGTAACCTACTTGAAAACATTGGGTTATCCGAACTGGCAAGTAGCATATATTGATCAAATTGATAACTGAGGTTAATAAAAGTGCACCAGAGTGCACCTAAGCTATCATATTGATTGATTGATTTTTGTTTTTTTTTTTTTGAGGGGCAACGGAGGAAGATAAACCTTCCCAAAATTTATTGAAAGAAATATTTACAACATGTATAATATGGTAAGAAGAAGAGCAACATATATGAAGAGGACAAATTTTAGGAGGAGAAGGGTGAGAGGAGAGAGAAAATTCAGAATTTGCTTATGCCTTTGAACTAGCGGTTTCCCCACATCTTGAAAGTATGAAGAACCTTTTCAAAGGATGGAAAAGATTGAAGAGTTCTTCATGCAGAAAGATTTGTGAATTTCTCTCCAATCAGATGTGCCAATAAAGTGCAAAGATAAACTAATCTCAAGCTTTAAGGTCCAACACGCTTGCACCTTTAAGAGGTCCAAAGGAATTGAAGATTGGTTGGCCATTTTCTTCACTTCAGATAAAGCTTGAGAGTAAACCAAATGCTTCTGGCATCGGTACATTTGATGAAGAGATGGTTCATATTTTCAACAGCAGCACTCCAAAAGAAACATCGCAAGCTAATTATCCAACCTTTTCTCGTCAAAACTTTGCCTCCGTGGAGCCTGTTAGATTGGACTGAGTTTCGAGTAAACTAGCAGTATAGTCATAGATTAGTAGTATATACTAATTAAATATCCGTTGGTTAATAAAAGTGCACAAAAGTGCACGTTCCCTCAATTTAGCATCTCTACTCGACTACTCCCCTGGTCCCCTTGCTTATATTATTACTGTTTTAGCATTAAATATGTGGTTGCAAGTGAGACCAATGAACTGGAGATTTCTAAATCAATGGATGGGTGTGCACGTACCATACAACTGAGCTGGAAGGATCTCTTTGTTTCTTGGGCTGAGGTTGAGGTTGTAGGTCCAAAGATGATGATGGGTAGATGTTTAGAACCCAAAGTTAACGATGTCTTCATGGTCTCTTGATCTACCCAAATTGAGAACAATCTCTATTATCACTTAAGGATGTCATTTTATGATTTAATGATATTTTTAGAAAATATATTTTTATAATTATACTATTTTGTTTATAATAGCTATGCACCGGATCAAATCCCTCTTTTTCAAGATTTGAGAGATGAGGGGCATTTGGAGAAGGGCCACCCCGATTTCATTGCCAATAAACTCTTCCTATAAAAAAATAAATAAATAATTTCACTGTTAATGTCCTTATATTTCTAATTAAAAATAATATAAAAAAGAGAAATCAATAATTTTTTGACCACTTGACGTGTGAATTAGAGTTACTCAGATCTCATAATTTTTGATGTGCAATTATTTTAAAAATAATAAATTACTTACAATAGTTTGGATAATTGATTTAGATTTCTACGATTCAACCATAACTTTATTTATATAGAAAGATTTGGCTACATTCACTTTTAGCCAAGTTCAAATCCAATCATCTTTTTCATCCTTAAATCCATGTAAATCTTCAAGTCATTCGTTAACCATTATTTATTGCATATATTTTATCTCCATAAATGTACTTCATTTTCATAACGCACTATGTATAAAATAGTTTATAATACTTATATACTCCACTAAAAAACAAGGATGTAAGTGGCTAGTATTCTTCAGTTGAAAAAATAGCGATATGATTCATATTTTTATTCTTTCATAACACAAACTATTTTGCATGTATTGCATTGTGAAAAAAAAAAGATTTATTTATTAGATAGGACAGATGTGACAAGCCGTAGTTAATGAATGATTTTTTAATTAGAATTCCTAAATTTAAGGATGAAGAAGATAATTAAATTTAAGCTTAGCTACATATAAAATACATACATACATATATATATATATATATATATATATATATATATATATATATATATAGCTGCATTTAAATATAGTGAAGCTTAAATCTGATCATCTCTTTTATTATATTTTATAAATTTTAAAAATAAAAAAAAATATAAAAAATAAGATGATTCTGAAATTCAAGCCTCTCTCTCTCTCTCTCTCTCTCTCTCTCTGTGTGTGTACATATACATATATATTTTTTTTTTAACCCTTTTCCTTTCCTTTCCTTCTCTCTCTAAAACATGTCCAAGGATTTGGCAAGGCCAGGGATGCTCCATGGCCAGGGTCCAAATTTAGCACCGCGAACCAGCCCATGTTGACAAGATTACCCCACCCTTCCTAACATTATTTGGAATTAAATGCCTTGTAGCCAGAGTTGACAGGCTTACCCCACTCATCCTAAGATTATTTGGAATTAAATGCCCTCAGACCAAGACCGAGCGCCACCGGCACCACCGCTGCAAAACAGTGATGAGCGGCGCTAAAGTAACTAACTGCCCGACAAGACGGCAAGCAGAGCTGGTCGTCGGAGTACGGCCGTGGGTCCAACGGTCGACGCCTTGCGAGCTCCCCGTTAACAACTTCCCATCAACGATGACTTTCTTAGGACCCACAAAATGTCCACCGTTCGATTTTGTCGGTCTTCCCATAGTTGTTGATCTAGTACTGCGACTTCGTCTTTTGTGACCGTGTTCCTCCAAGCGACCAACCCAAGATCCCATTTGGTGGATTGGATTGGCATACTCTTGATCTTGGTTGCTTTTCAACTGAGACATAATAACCCAATTTATTTTCAAGACTAGTTAGCTCAGAATGGATAATTAGTTCACCTAATCATACTTGGATTGATATGTAATAACCTGATCTGCCAACATCTAATACATCAATAACAACCGTATGGTCAAAACTTGATTGCTTGATTGCCATGGCTGTATTTGATAAGCTTTACAATCACAAAATGGTTTTTTATTTTGTGATATTCTCATCAAAAATATCAAAATTTGAGTAAGAAATAGGTAAAAAGAATAGTCTCACTGGTAAGCCCACTCGGCCCGATGGTGACCTAATCCATTTCTTTAATCAGGTTATTAAGGTTTGCTCCCGAAGATTGGGATTGGAACACTCCTCTTCGTCTTTTTTCCTTCTCTTATATTGATTACATCGAGGATCGGTAGAGATGTATGGGTGCATGCGTGACTATGCACCGGTGAAATAATTTTCATGCAATGTAGCCATTAGACCAAGCCTATAAAAAGAATCTAAACCTGAAAGCTAAGGCAATATTTTTCTCTGCATTTTGAGATTTCAAATATTTCATTATATTTTTTTTCTTAATTTTTTGAGTACTTAAAGGATTCTTTTGATCGTACCTTTAATAATTATAAATATAATAGAAGGAATGAATCGAACCGAGTTATTATATCTTAATAACAAACTCATTAATAATATAAAGAGATGGAATTTATCCTTAGGATAGTTTCTTACATATCTCAATTCAGGCAAATCCAACATTAAATTTTGATAATTTTATTTTTTTAAAAAAACAAATATTAGCAATTTTAAAGAGAAAATAAAGACAAATATTTTTCCATTTTAGAAATTGCTAACAGTGAATATTATTTTAAAAAAGAGTTATTATAATCTCATTTTAAGCTTCACTATTGCTTTGATATTAGTGCTGATTTTTTTTTTCAATTCAATAAATTTGTGAAAAAAATGCTGGTCCTACAAAATTGATCTTTATAGTGCCTTCAAATCCAGGCAAAAAATATAGAATATCATTTTCTGCTACTTGAAAATTCATGTAGTAACTATTTCAGCCTAGGAAAAAATCTACTTGCTCGCTCCAAAAATTGTGATATTCCAAGAACCTTGGATTTAAATTTAAATTTTTTTTCTTTAATATTTGTGCAAAGAAAAGACTCATTTTGAGTTCTAACTTGAAATCTAAAGTTTGAAATTTAAAAAAGATATACATTCTGAAAATTCTTTGAAGATTCAAAATCTTTAATTTTAAATTCAAAATTGAATCTATAAATTGAATTTGACAATTTATAAGGCAAAATTATTCATTTCATTGCCTCTTTTAATTAGAAATTTACTTCAATTAAATTTTAAGTTTAGTTGCTGAATTTTATTTTCAAATTCAAAATCTAGAAATTTTATTTTGGAGGTCAATAATTATGTTAAAAAATATAAAACTAAGGCTAAACCTTGAAAAAAAAAATTGAATAAATCCTGCAATGCAACAAAATCTCATAAAATTGCTTCATTTAATGACCATACTCAAGCCAAAAAAATTCAACAAGTCATTTTTCAGAGAGCGGCAAAGCTAGATTAAATTTTGAACCACTCTTGGGCTAATCTCAATCATTGAATTTCTAATCCTAAGCTTTCTAATTCCAAATCTCAACCTTCTTCATTTCGTTAGATTGAGATATCCTTTTCTAGCTCTTTTTTAAGGTCTTTTGAAGAAATTGACTTTCATTGCTATCATAGGATCTTTAGTGTCTTTTAGATTCTTTATATGATGTTTATCTCCTTATTAAAATTGTCAAGAAATTATGGCATGCCCTTGAGGCAAAGTATTGCTAGGCTTGAGATAATCCAAGAGAGGAGGGGGTAAATTAGGTTTTATAAAAACTTAAAACTAAATTCTTAATAATAAGTGTAACAATTTAAAATTAAAATGCAAGAAAGGTAGATCACTTCAAATCTATGCTATGCATAGTAAAAAATATAACTAATAAGAGTATATACATCAAAGTAAAATAAATAAATAAATAAATAAGATATAAAGATTTTTATAATAGTTTGGTATCAATATCCACTATTCAAGACCTTTTTAGAATTTTTACTATACTAATCTTCTTTATCGAGTAAGGATTAAATCCTTACATACTTTTTTTATCAGACTTAGAAAACTCTTATAACCCTTTTCTTGGACTATGAATGAACCCACTTATTTCTTATTCACGAGCTAAGAAAGAATCCTGAACTCTTCTCTTGAATAAGAAATGCACACTTCCAAGAATGTGGATTTATAAATAAGATTTTAAATTAAAAAAAAAGAGTAAAAATTAGCATACAAAGGCTCAAAAATCTCTTTTTGTAAAGATTTATTAATAATTTTTAATATATTTTTTTTTATGCTAAAAGTTCTTTTAATTCATGAAATTTATAGTATAAGATATTCAAAAATTTATGTTATTTAATTTTAATAGGTTTAAAAAATTTAAACCTTCATGAGGATTGTTGGAATTACCATCAGTTTTGAAAGGAAAAAAGTTTAAAAATTTTTTAAAACACCTCCTGCGAGCACATGCGCTCGATATGGGCACGCTTTACGAGCGCTCGTCACAGCGCTCGTCATGGACGTGTGTTACGTGGTCATGCATGCATGCATGTTTTGCGACGTGGTCATGGTAGATGGAGCCACTCGGTTTGAATTTTTTTTTTTTTAAAAAAAGGAAAATAGTGTCCGGTGCCCATTTCGCTTCGCGATTGAGACGCGTGTGCAATACGCATGCGCTTAGATGGGCATGGGCACGTCACTCATAAGGTGATTTTCGTGCGATGTAGCCGTTGGACCGTGCCTATTATAGGCTCTAGGAGTTGAGACTATATATATATATATATATATATATATATTCTGCATTGTTTCAAAAATTTTATTATTATTAATTTTTTTTAATTTATTTTTTTAACATTTCAAGGAGCCTTTGACTCATACTTCCATATGATTGCGCTCGTGATAAAAGGATTGGCTCGAATTAGGTCATTATACCTTGATGACCTTGCCAACAACATGTGCGAGAGGATGGAATTTGTTTCTAAGATAGTGTTTCACACATTTCGATTTAGGCAAATCTTATAATAAATTTTGTTAATTTTATTTTTTTTAAATAACTATCAGCAATCTCAAAAAGAAAATAAACTTTTTGTTTAATAGAACGAGACAGAATAGGTTGAGCAGAAATATACTTATTCTTGTCTCTATGAGTAGAGGCAAATATCTCGGTCCGCATCCCCATCCCCACAAAGGTAGAAATCCTTGCTCTGAATGGGATAAGACGAGATGGGAAATAGAGATAGCAATATTAACTTGTAAAGCAGAGACCCAAGACGGGGCTTTCCAATACGAATCATTAATACTCCATAATTCTTCTATCTTTTACTCTCAATGAATTTTAAGAAGAAAAAAAAAAAAAAAACAGAAAGATTCTATAGTTGAAATAAAAATATTTTTTAGGACATGTATTTTATAAAAAAATATAATATTATTATTTAATTAATATATATATCGAAAGTACGATTGAAAATATAATTTAGAATGAAAAATTTGAGCATCAATATATAATTAATATGCAAATTAGGTCTGACAGTATAAAGGTACTAAAGAAAGATGAATAAATAATAAGTAGTAAAGTTACTTTCCAAAGTATAAAAATATTATCTAATGATTACTTTAAAAAATATAGATTATCGAATAATTTTGATATCTCTCAAAAAAAAAATAAGATTTAAATTTATACAAATAATTTTCTCTTATAATTGAAAATACATTTCATAATAAAATGCTACCCAAATGAATCACAATGCTAAAACTCTGTACCAACACTGTTCTAAAATAATCAAGAAAGCTATGTTCTATTTTGGCAGGGCGAGTGAGTATTAATTATAAGACTCTTGAATTGCGTAAAGCCGTCAGGTGGGTCCGACCAAGTTTTTTTTTGTCGGACCAGATCGGATTGGGACCCGGCTGTTTGCTTTGGTTTGTCTCTCGTTTTCAAAGCGTGATAGAAGACGACAAGATGTAGCGGATGGATTATTACGCCTCCATCAAATGTTCCTGCGGAATTTATAACAACAACAAAGAACAAAGATTTCTATTCAAAAGTTCTCATAATCCATAAAACACCTTTGCCACGGTAAATATTCAATCCAATTAAGCCTTGGGTTTGTTTTAGATGAGTAACAAAATATTTTTAAATATTGATATTTTTTGGATTTGAGCTTTGATCCAACAACTCATGGTCATGAGAGCAAGGTTTAATTAAGTTGGCTTGAATTGTAATCACCTCAAATCATGACTGTAGAGTAACAATTTTTTTAAGAGTTGATAGTCCGATTTGCTGAATTGGACATTATATTTTTAGCATTATTAAATAATAGCCACTTCAAAACAATCAATTGAAATGAATGCGATAATAATATGGTTTCAAAGCAAAAAATTAACATTTGATCATTTAAGAATGGGATGAGTTTGATCCAAAAACAAGAAGTAAGATGGCTCTTATTATGGGAGCCAATTTGTGAGCACGTATGAATCAAAAAGTCCTTAGTTTATGTAAGAGTTGTTATGTTTTCTTCTCACTTTAAATTTATTTACTGGAACCCAAACCAATAGTCCACCTTACTGGAACCCAAACCAATAGTCCACTTCGATAGCTCCATCTAATTATTTTTGTTAATGATAGAAGAGGTCCCCTAATAATGGTTTATACATGTAATGCTCTAAGTCCCCATTAGCAGGCCAAAATCATGCGGTCCAAAAACTTAAGTAGATGTTAATTGATAGCAGATGAACTTGAGTTATAAGCATATAACATTTTTCTTTCCCACATAATGTGGAATTATTTTGGGATATTACAATCTTTCCCTCTTATAATGCGATGTCTTTATCGCTTATTACAAGCTAGCTAGAATCTATTCTAAGCTGGGTTGTTGGTGCTGCAAGGATGATTCCACATTATGACAGGACTCTACCGCCATTGTTCCATGGGTAGCCATTTCCTTATGTCCATCAATTTTCATACATTTGAATTGGCTTTCATGTCATTTATAAAATGTCAATGCCCCAAGCCCAGCTGCTGGTCCAATTAACCCATTAGCGGGCTGTAACCACATGGCTAAAAAACTCAAGTAGAAGTTAATTGATAGCAAGTGAATTTAAGTTATAAGCATATAATACTTTTTTTTCTTATCTGATGCGGAACTATTTTTAGGTATTATAATACAATAAGAAATAGCCTTCTTTTGATGTCTAGAACCGTAGTGAATGTTA
Organism: Metroxylon sagu; assembly: GCA_017589505.3. Lineage (NCBI taxonomy): Eukaryota > Viridiplantae > Streptophyta > Magnoliopsida > Arecales > Arecaceae > Metroxylon > Metroxylon sagu. Next base: position 5,203,436 of record JACVBY030000667.1, read on the forward strand.
CACTTGAATCCAAATAATTTAGCACAACCAACAAAGACTTTATAACATGAAAACCCCTAACCTCTTGACCCATGCTTGCCCTTGTATTGTGGTGATTATTATCATGACTAACTCGTTCTAAGATAGTTTCAAAGAAAATTAATAACTTATGATGCTTGTACAACACCATTATCTGATTGTGTAAGTTTTCACATAACATACACTTATGATTTAATTGATAAACAATTCAATTTTGAAACATATTATTCTTAAAAGGAAAAAAAAAAATAAAAGTGTCAAATAATAATCATTGTTTTATTGCATGGTAGTTTATTTATTGGCTCGCCTCTTAGAGTACCTAGTTTGAAACTTCTTAGGTAGCATTTGATAACCCAAATGGGATCAAAACAATGATTATAGATCACCAATGATCTTTATACCAAAGTGATCTTATCTCTAATGATCTAAAATTATTACATTTGGTATGTTATATCCTAGTGATTAACGATTACTAGATATCTATAATTAAGTTATTTGATATACCATGAAAAACTAAGATCATTTATCATAAAATATCGAAATAACCCTTGATATATTTTGCATCTACTATGATAATTTATTATTAATTAGTTCATATTATTTATTATTATAATATTTAGATTAAATTATAGAATTATTTTTTAAATATTATATTATATTATTATAATAAGAGCTAGATTTGGCTACATTCGAATGTAGCCAAATTTAAAATCCAATCATCTCTCCACTCTTGGATCCACATGGATCCTAGATCCACCCTATCTTTTTTACTTTTTCTATCTTTAGGATTTGTAAACTATGTGAATCTAAGATGAGAGAGGTGATCAAATTCTGGACTTGGCTACATTCAAATATAGCCAGTCTAACTCTTATTATAATAATAATAATATATTACATTACTATATCATGATATCATATTATATATTATAGTTATTATAATATTATAATTATAATAAGAATATTACGATATTATATAATTATATTATATTAATATGAAAATAATATCAAGTGTCTTTTTTTGGATGAGGGGCATTGTGACCCCCAAATCCAACCTAGAGATGGTCTTGGATATTTATTTTCAAGGGTGAGTATAGAATAACTGAATTGGACAGTGATTCTAAAGTTGAAAGTGATCTAAAACATCATCACATGAAATCACTCAGTGTAATTAAACACAATAATCCCATTGCTTTCATTTGAATTACTAGCAATTCTGTCTAGATTATCCCATTCCAAATGCCCATTAATGGTAATTAAAACATTATAACCAAGTCGCTGAAAGTATTAACCATGATCATATCTATAGTATTCCTAAAAGCAAATAATAGGAGGATTTAATCATACCAATATGATTAACTAAAATATCCTTTATATCATTTTTCATAATTTCTTAATTTAATCTAAATAATACATATAAATATATTTTTCCCTCAATGTTTGATTTCTATTTTCTAGTTTTAAGTCACAAAATATAATACTAACTCCCAAATTATCAAGATATAAATATAAATGCTGCTTGCTCGCTCTCCTCACCCTACATCTTATAACTCTCCCATACTCACTCAGTATTTCTTTCCCTCTTACATTTCTCATGCCTCAACTTGCCTTATCCCTATTCTCTTTTCCCCTGCTTCATGGACATTCTTAGCTTATAGAAATTATAATGATGGAGTGGAGTGTGCCCTGCTGCCTAGCTTGCTTATAATGGGTTTGTTATGAAGGCTCATGTATGTCCCACCTGTACACTGGATCGAATTTGTATGGTTAAAAGATTATACATTGATGTCATCTAATGCAAAAGATTTATCGGTTTCAATCTTAGGAAACGAATGAGTAATGTGAATAGCAAAGCCAAGCTACTAATACTAGTTTTAGTAACTAGACTTAAATTAAGTTATTTGGTAATAAAATAATAATTATATTTGAGACCATCATTATACTTTACAATGAGAGATAACATAAAACAATAGAAAAATAATTATATAATTTTGATTTTATCTCAAATTATTGGAATAAAAAATAATTTTTCAAGCTTTAGTTGGCAAGAAGATATGATTCCTACAAAATATTCCTAGTATAGTTAGGTCCATGATTGAACTTACATGTCAATCCCAGATTTAATAAAATAATCAAGATCAGTACTAAACAAAAATTAAAATATATATAAATATTTCTATCGATATATTAGCCTATTCTTGGTATTATATTTTCTTATTTGAAAAATTCCTTATTTTTATATCTACTCATCAATAGTTTCATATCTTAGCTATGGTCCATATTACTATACGTAAAATTGATCTTTAGAATTTAACCTAATAATTTCCTTACTTGAGCTATTTGACTATGCAAGATATTTTTAAATTATTTTAAATTTTATTTATTTAAAATTTTTACATCAATAGTCAATTACAAATAATTTTCTTAGCAAAAAATGATTAACTTGATTTCAGATAATTTCATTGTTTCTTTATTTGAAAATTTTTAAGTCCTTAACAATTTGCAATATGTATTCTTATTGAAAATTCTTTACTTGAAATTTTCATGCATGATTCACTATTTTGATTATGTTTGTTAAAATATTATTTAGCTTTTACACCATGTGGCTAATGGATGAAGCTATCTACCATGAACGAGCAATTATATATTAATTTTTCAAGCAATAGAGTGTAAAAAATACTTACCTACTGGTCTAGCAATATGTCAGTGTTTAAAGTACCAACCTTTTAATTTAGTACATGATGCCGATGAAACTATTAAAACAATTCTACTCACTATTTATGGTAGCAATGTTATATTGTCCTCTTGTCATAAATTTTTACTATAGTTTCAATGATTTCTAAAGCTAAACTATGAGAGATTTTAAGATATTAAATTATAATAAGGCACCATGTCTATACTTTTTCTACAAATAGAGGAAGTTATAAATAAAGATCCAACATCCTTTATGTATCACATTAATTTGTAGAAAAACATTTGATATTTAGCAAATCTTTTGAGAATGCAACATATATTACTATGTATCTTTCACTCAACTTTATGATGACTACATTTTACTAATCTATCAAAAATCATGGATTATGAAAAAAATTATAATAATACTTTACTTATAATATTATTCAATTTTAATAAATGATAATATTATTAAGTAGTGATAATTGAATAACATTTGATGATGATGAGAATAAAAATTTTATCATTATTAAATTTGGACAAAATGGGTTATATCTATTATCTTTTACATTCATTATTATTCTCAACCGTCTTAATACCTTGAGGCATTTGAAAGCATTCACATTATGATTGAATAGTTCCTCATGATAAGAATGCAATATGATAGTGATGGAAGATCCCTATCATTGAAATCTAAAAAAATATTGAAGGCTTAGAGACATATTTGAATTCTTAACTTTCAAAATGAGTTTATAATCTATAATTCATTATATAATAAATTATTATAACACATATATAGTCTAATATAATTTATTATAAAATATTTTTACTAATTTATAAATAATGACATATGAATAATATAATTAAATATGTGACTAATGGGAAGAAATGATGTGAAATATTTTGGAGATCTTCATGAGAATTATTTGAAATGCACTAGGCTCTTTGCTCTCCAATGTTTATTTATTTTCCTCTAATAATTTTTCTTCTCCAATAAATTATTTTATAATATTTGGTTACAAGACTGACACCTCTTTTCTTGCATTTCTTTCAAAATCATTTCTAAAAAGAAAATAAAAATTGATAAATAGAAATAAATTATTATTTAGTCAATAATGAATTACCTAATTAGAAACTAGAAATACGAAAGAAAGAAAAATGCTTTTCTTTTTTATACCTTAATTTTGATTACTTGAAGCTCTTTCATGTCCATTTAGATCTTTCTCTCTCTTTTCTCATGCAAGAAAAAACTGGTAACTGATTTAATTTTCAAAAACAATCATATAAAAAAGAGAAAGAAATGCCTCTTTCTTGAGGCACTAGCATATTAGTTTCAAAAATTTTCAAAGTCATCTAATTAAATACTTTATTAAATAATCAAAATGGATATAGCAAGAGAAATTTACATAATTCTCTAAATGCAAGTATTTGTTAGGTCTATAATTAAGGAGTAGATGACTCAATTAGATCCTGATTTTTTTTTTTGGATAGAGTTCACCCTGACTCTCTTGCTTTTTATTGTTTTTAATAGCCACTCGAGTATCATCAATGTTCCAACCGATTTATTAATCTCAATTGCAATTGGTTATACCACTTCTTCTAGAAGTAGAGCATGAATCTCATAATTCTTTCTTCTTATTTCTTTATGTATTATTTTGAGAATTTAAAACTTACCCCTCCTTGTGACTTCTTCCTCCCTATACATAAAAATGTTAGGTCATAACATCTTTATTATCCATTTTCTCCCCATATATGATATGATCTATTATAAAGTATTGTCTTCTTCATTTGCTTTAGCTTATGTTAAGTTGCATGCATTTGGTATCCATTCAGTAAAATAATCTAATTAGTTTTATTATATAAGTTATAGTTATATAAATTCTATTAGATTAATATAATTTTGAAATTCTTCACTTTCTCATTTGAATTAGTGGTTATTGGTAGTAAAATCCCTATTTTTTGGATGGTATAATATATTTTTTATACATAAAATATAAAAAATATTTTTATGAATTAATTTTGTTTTCTAACACATATTTATATTACCAGACTATTAGTTTTCATATATTGAAAAATATGAATTATAGAACAATCTACATAGAGCTGGCAATTTTAGATATGACCCATGAACATGACTCAAATTTGATATAAAATTATGGGTTTAGATTGAGTATAAATAGATTCGGGATAAAATTAGGTTGATCCATTAAACATGATTAATAAGCAAATCATGTCTCAAGTTGATCTGCTAAGTCAAAAATGATCTAATTATTAAATTAGTTAATCCATGCAACAAAACCTATAAACTTAGACACAACATGTTACACCTGTTTAACTTATTTAAGTTAATTTCATCCTTTAATTTTTAACCGTCAAGATTATTATTTTATCATCTCATAGGATTCAATGGATGAAAATAGACTAACATATAATTTAATTTGTGCTAAGTAAATAAATCGTTACAAGTTACAATTTAAATTGAATTAAAATTAAATGGATTATACAGATTATATAAGTTAGAATAAAATTTGATTTCAAGTTACATTGATTAAAAACAGGCCATATATTCGTGTTAATCCAAATAGAATTTGATTATTAAATAAGTTACAAGAATTATGTTGTGCTGGATTTAGATTTAGTTCTCTATTATTATTAATAAATGAAATGATTTCGAATTGTTTCATTTACTGTTATATTCTTAAATTGATATAATTTATTTATGACCTGTGGACACTCTAAGTCCACATGCATAACTAGTAGTTTCCCCTAATAAGTTGTAAATTATAGTCATAATACCGGTTCTTCCCAAGGTGTAGTAATAGAAACGAGATCCGGAGGGACACAGGAACGACGCTGGACGGCCACAGATTTGGGTGGACGCGTGGCATAAATTCTGAGGAGAGATCGTTCGACGGCGGTGCAAATCGTGCGGTCCGTGGAATCCGCTCTCCGGACCGACAATTTTAAAGTCAAAAATTTATTATCCCCGAAATTTTCGTTCTTTCCAACCTCCTGTTTCTGAGAGAAAACGAAAGCCCTGGCAACGGCGTAACAGAGTAGACCGGGCACTCGCTGGTACGCTTTATCACTTCTATTTTCGAGCTCTAGGTTTTAGACATTGATCGATCGTATATTTCTTGTTTCTTACGCGCTTTTTTTTTTTAAAAAAAAAAATTCTGCATTCAATTGTACTAGAGTTGTTTCTGTTTGTCTGTTCGAGACTCGAAAGGCAAATAATTGGTTCCTATTTTGTATTGAATGGATTTAAGGAGTAGATTCGGAGACCGTAGAAGTTTCTATCTTTCTCGGTCCTTTTGGTTTACTCGTATTCGAAATGGCGAAGTAAACGTTTTGATCTGATTCTAATCAGTCTTCCTTGTTTTTGATAACGAGAAAGGAGAGATTTTTATGGGCTTTTAACTGATCCTTGTCTTTGGAAACTCTAGATCTTCCTCTTGGTGGCGTGCTCTATGGGGTTTGCGACCGTGATTTGTTGAGCATGGAAGCTAAAAGGTCGCCTATAATCTTTGAAAATGTATCGTTTTGGGGCTTTTCTATATGAATATGGGGTAACAGAACCGTATATTTGTGTTTATCGTGTTTGTAAGTATTTTTATTTATATGTTTCATTGTCTAACTGATGACAAAATCGAAACTGTGTTGGTTCGTTGGTCTATGTGGTACATAGAGATGAAGGTGGTGTTAGAAAAAGTTTTGGTGTGATCTTTTGGGATTTTTATAGGGAGAAATAATGTAATTCATTGTTGGGAGCTTTGCTTTGTTGAAACTTCCTAGAAGATCAAAGGGAGGACATAAGGCAACGTGGATGGGGTTTGTGAGAAAAGATAAGGAAGAGGTTGAAATAGCATTAGAGAAGGCTCTGAACAGGAAGGAATTAGGATCGTTGGACCTGACGCTAAATAATTTGAACAAGACTGGATTGTTACAGTTGTGGTCATGTGAAAGATCTTAATATCATGGGAGTTTTTCAAATGCAAATTAGAAACCCCATGGAAATGAGGAAACAACCAGATTTTTGATCTAATTAATAAGCTGCCTTTCCAAGTCATATCTTTCAAGCGTGCATGTCTGTTTGAAGGATGTGATTATTTGTTTTAAGTTGTCTTCAAGCCATGTATATTTTTATCTTCATAGTTTCAGTTGAGCTGGTTGTCATGATGGCCAGTGTTGGTCTAGAGCTACATCATAGGACCAGACTGAAGTTTTCACCCTTGTAAGAAATGTCTTTTATGGTTTTCAGTGGGAATCAAGTGTCTTAAGTAAGATCCTTTAGTTGGTAATTCATTTTGCTATAGTAAGTTGGTCAAAGAGCTGTTTGTGAGGCACTAAGGCCTTTTAAATTGAGAATGTCATCATTTTTACTTTTAAAATAGAATTATATTCATCAGGGTGGATTGCATAAAATTTAAATGGTGATCTCTTGGCCCCTACTTTTGTTAGCATTAGTTGGTATCAGAGCCTCATACATTTGTCTATATAATCATGGACATGGCCTCGCTTGTATCATTTGGAGCACGTAGTAAAATTAGCTGTAAAGCATCAGGTCATGAAGAGATCCTACGGCATGAGCTAAAAGATCACAACGATCTTGGTTAGTTTCAGAATCTGAGGAGCTGATAGTCCTGCTAAGATTCATTATTTCATTGGAATCAGCTAGCTCTTGACATTCCTTAATCCTTACATTCCTTGTGGGGAACTAATGGGTTTGGAGATGCTTGATCATTACAAAAATGAACTAGAGGTAACTATTGCTCCTTTTTTATCTTTTTAAAAGGTTGCAACACTGATTTATCTCAAAAACAAAAAGATAAGATCTCCCTATATCATGCTGGTAACATCAATGATGACTATGTTGAATGATAATGTCTTTGGTCCATTAGTTCATGATTCTCATCGCTTAAGGAGATTGATCATCACGAAGATTGGAAGATTGAAGAAGGACACTGACTTGCCTATTCTCGAAAGGATCTTCACTCAAATTGAGTTAGCTCTGGATTAGATGATGGAAGTTCTACATCGATAATATAGCTTCTGCATCAAGTGGTTAGAAAATTGGATTGTCTAAATAACATAAACTTGTACATGTTTTTTGTCCACTTGATACATAGGCTGAGAATCTTCAAATCATATAATTTTTTGACGTATAAGCATATATAGACACAGCTTGACTTAGTTACACTTGAGAGGATCACTCACACACTCACTCACTCATTAGGATTTTTTTATGTTTTCCGTTTCATTTATTTGGTCATTATGATTGTCAAAAATTGACTAAAAATATTTTCACTAAGTTTGAGTCCTTCAAGGAAGGTTTTTCTATGTTTTCCACAAGAATTAAATTTTGTAAGTGAGATACATTATAAGTAATGTGTTTGTGAACAAATATATGTTGTACATAATTTGCTTTTTGGGCTACAAAAAATATGAGTGATATCATTTATTTGGTTTATTATAGAAGTTTTTGTTGTTATGATGGATTCATGAAGCTGTAAGTCCTGTCTCTGAGCCCTTCTGTTCCTCTTTTTGATAAGTTTATTTGAAGCTCTGCAGGATAAAGCATTTTTAAATGCATTTGGCTTGCCAAAATATTGGAATCTTAACTGATTTGGCCTGCTAGATTCTAGGTAACTTGATGTTTTTCTCTTACTCAAGTGGATAAATTTGTGAAATGAGCATATCTGTGTGAAATTCAATGAGGATCGTGTTTGCTTTTTATCTATCAATGTTTGCCTTAGAGGTGAATATAATTCCTCTTAACAAATCCTCAAAGTGCTGCATCTAGATTCTTTCCTTGTGAAGGGGATTATTGAGGGGTTGCTTCCTTTATAGTATCAATTTCAATTGCAAATCCATCAGACTGGTTTCACATTTCTGAATTCGCCTTCCAGACTTCATCACAAACCTCTCTTTGTCTGTGTAATTCTGCCAGCTGAAAATTCAGCATGAGATCATAAAAGTTGATATCAGGCTGAACACCAGTCATTATAAATTTATGCAAGTTCTAACTTCTGGCTTCCAACGGATGATCTGTCAAACTCCCACATAAAGCCCTAAGTTGATGTCCATCTTAACCAGAACCTTAGGCTTGATAATTTGTAGGACTTGTATCTTTTGTCTTCCACGTTGTTCCATTTGCTTCCTAGACACGTAATCATGGGCACTAGAATTTCTTTGCAATTTATGTAACTTGTTTTAGAAGCTGTTTATTTTATTTTTGTTGGACCATTTTTGTGAACTAAAAATGACTAATTAGTTGCTGAAGCCCAGAATAGTGTTCCCTTTTAGGTCTTTCAAATCTTGTTTTTCTATTCCAGAAACCAAGTAAAACTATATTAAATGCGTCAAATTCTTGTTTCTTGCCAACCCTCTACTGATTCCTTCATAAGGAGGGGAAAACTTATTTGCAATCCCATTTCTCCACAAAATTTAGTGGCGTACTAGTTCTTGTTCTTCTTCCGGTTTGAATGTAAAAAAAAAAAAAAAAATATTAAAGTTGGGTGAATTCATAACCACAATTCAAATTTCACTTCTATGCATTCTATTACACCTAACCAGAACTCTGGATGATAATTTATTGGTGCAGTTATCAGATTCAAGTAATAGCACCTCACTAAACCTGCACTGAATTCGCTTGTGTCAGAACACCTGAAACTCCTTATCAGAAGATAACATTATGCCTCGGACAACAGAAGTCATCAATGGCGATGGAGACTCAATTAAGGTGGGAACTACCGGTACAATTGGCTCCCTGATGTCAAAAGAGATAGAGTCCATGAAACAATTATCACAAGCATCCTCGTCCTCACGAAGAAAACCTCAAACAGGCCCAGTTTCAGTACACTGTGGTGCTAGTCCTAAGAAAACATCACAGAGGAAAAATCCACCTAATGAATCTGGCAGCGGCAGCAGCAGCAATGGCACAGATCACAGAACCCCTGGACATGGCCATAAACCCGGGCGCAACCCCCGGAAAAATGGACATCGAGTTCCAATGCTAGACTCTGACAATATCCCTGTAGATATTAATCCTAATACAGACAAAATGGATAAGAAAGGACAACCTTACATTGTGGAAGTTGTAGATCTAAAATGCAGCAACCCCATGAGCAACCGGCTCAAAAAGCTTGGCTTCTCCAAGCTCTCTGAATCCATCGCCTAGTCCTGAGGGAGCTTGCTGCCATCTGTCCTCAGATTCTTGTATCTGACCCCTTTGATCCTCTCTGTCTGGCCAGGGTTATCTATCTCTACTGCAGAGCAGATGTTTGGCAGGAATCCTCCACTGCTCACCTTCTTCTTCTTCTTCTTCTTCTTCTTCTTCGGAGTTGTGCTTCCAAAGCCTGACTTGTGCCTGATGCTGCCACTGGAGGAATCTGCATCCATGGTCGGCTTCTTTTGTTTTTGGTGAGAGACTTCTTGATGGCCTAGATCGAGCCTTCTGAAGTACTCGATCTCTTGTGAGACGAGAGACCCAATTGTCCCTCGAGTGCCAATCTCAACTGGAGCTGGTGTTGCTGCCATTTTCTTGAGGCAAAATGGTGGGCAAAATGGTGGTCCTTGGTGTTTGATTTTATGGCATGATGTGGAGTAGCTTAGAGGGGTGTCTTGGGCCGGTGGGAGTTGATTTTTGTGCTTTGACGTAGTGGGGCAGTTGTTGCTTACTTTTCACATAAATGCTTTTGCAGCAAGAAAGGATGATGATCACAGGGTCATCTTCTTGCTTCCTCACTCCATAAAATATGTTGAACTTCTTCTATTACTCCTCTATTTTGTGACTAGTGTTTACTCTTGTGATTTCTGAGGCCTAAAAGTGAAAGATATTGGGATAATTATCCTGTGGTGCTCTGTTCTATTTATATCCTATTCCTTGGTCCGTTTCTTTCACTGATTTGGGAGCATTCTGAGGTAGGTCCAGGAAGAGGGGTTAATTCTATGATGAACGCAATGGTACCTTTCTTACCATCTATAGCAGATTTCAAATCTGAGATATGATATAGCTGTGTATGATAATGACAAGAAGTTCAATGCAGTGCATCTGTGGAAAAAAGGGACAGTTAAGGTGGCTTCGAAATTTGAGCACTCTTGAAGTGAAAGGATGATAGGGTGGTCTGTCTCTTAGCGGAAGGTTTGGATGTTTATGCCAATTTGATTGACCACCAACTTCAGAAAAGGTTTGTCTTCCAGAGTTGGTTGACTTGAAAATGACTGACTCGCAAAACTTTGTTAACTTTTGCTATTCAGCCATCATCTGATTTACTAGTACGGTAGAAGAATGACTGAAATATTCTAAGTTCATGCAGATGTACTGCAAATCCTTACAGACCAGGTGTAAACATGCTAACCAAACTCAAGACAACCAGGTCTGTTAGTCTAGAGTCTAAACCATGCATGATCGAACATGCTGTCACGCTTCCAGACAAATAAAAAGTAGATCTCACAGTGGATTTAGTCTGAAATTAATCTTCAATATTTTTTATTTTGACTTATCTATGATCATTCAAAGTGGATTTTGAGATGTGTTTGCCATCATGTTTCAAAGCGCATTACAAAAGTGAACTGCTTCAGAATATTAATTAATAGCAGCCATGTGGTAGGTGGGCCGATTTTGAAGCCTAAATTGCACTCCATTCACTGTCGCTGTGCAAGGTACGATGCCTAAAACCAATGAAAAATTGCGACGTATGCCAAGGGACTTTCGTAGGTGAGATTGCTGAGTTAACCATCCTTAATGGGGTCCTCCCCTCTCTATCCCGCGGGACAAAAGTTAGGAGTATAGTTCGTGTGGTCCATTACTTACACGTCGTGTTAAATTTTTCTTCTTCTTCTTCTTTTTTTTGTTTTTCTTTTCAATGAAATGAAACGATGGTACACCTTGCGCTTGTTAAGTGAAGAACGGAATCAAATCGAATCAGGCCGCACTTAAGTTTCGTCCGCCTCAGAGACCACTGAACTCCACTAAATCCGTTCCTTGTCCCCAAAAAAACCCTCGCTCATCCAACCGAAATAACTACCAATTTTAATTTTTTTTTGTGGATCGATATAATCCCAACGAAGAACTACGAAGGATTAGAAACCCATAAACATCCTTCCTTTTTCCCCATCGACGCCAACAGTCAGCGAGAGAGAGTGAGAGCCACCCTTGAGCTATCTATGTGCCTATCCCTTCTTCTTCTTCTTTTTCGGGGCTGAGGTCTCCGTTCCTGGCTCTCACGAGGCGGCTCGGGCGCTTCCGGGACTCGAGGATGAGAGCCAAGTTTCCGCTTCGGGAACAGGGGTATCGGCGCCGAGGGGCTCCGGGATCTATGGCAGCCAGTCCGGCGACTATTTCGACCGGGACGACGTCGAACAGCTGATCCCGGTACGATTTTTATTTCGTTCCTCATGCTTTCTTTGCATTCGATGTTAAATCTTCTTAGGCTGTTAATACTTTCCAAAGACTTCATCGTTGCGCTCATGAATTTAAGTTGAATTGCTTGCATAAATAAAGCTTCCGATTCTATACGCATTCAGAAATATTTTCGTGTACTTTTGATGCAATTTTAGTTTCGTGTACTTTTGATGCAATTTTAGTTGTTTGTGCTGAGTGTTTCGATCTCTTCGAGAAGATGGCGCCTCTTTGTGACAGAACTGTTCTGGAGCAAATTTTGCTCTAGAGCCTCTTGCTGGGTCTAATAAACGCATCTCGGCCACCCATTTGAGAAAAGATGCAGTCTTGTGGTCTCGATACATTTTTGAGAAAAGATGCAGTCTTGTGGTCTCGATACATTAGAAAAAGCGTTTAATGTTATAAGGTTTCATGGTTAGGATTTAGGAAGTTGCTTGTATGGCTGTTTATAACCGCTTACATATTGCCCTCTAAGAACACGAGCTGTTGAATTGATTGTTCTAGTAAGAGACTGCAATATTGTCGTGGCTCCCAATGTAATGGCATAATTAGTGGTTCTAATTTGGATGGCATAATTAGTGGTTTAGTCTCATCTAATTTGGATGCTGGCTGATGTTATGGTCAGCAAGGTATCCTCAAATGTTGATAAGCAACCAACCAAGTTGGCCTGACTGTCTAACCCACTAATGTACTTTAGTGGTCCCGCCTCAAGCTCAGGCCCTATTCGATTTTTTTTTTTAAAAAGAGAGAGAGAAAAAAAAAAAAAAAAGGAATAGGGTAGTGCAAACAAAGAGAGTATTTTATTTTATTTTTTAAAAGCAGGAGAGTGCAAAAAAAAAAAAAAAAGAGTGAAAAAAAGAAATCCTTTCTCCCTTGTCCTGTTTTGGGCCTATTCCAAGTTAGTTTAGAAATTAGATTTGAGTGAGCTTTCAATTGCCATCCATCTTTAATTTCAAGCTGCTTGAGCTTTCGGGCTATAGAGTCTAAGTCGGACTTGGTTCTCAATAGCTTTAACCTAAGTTGCTTAGGTTGAGTTAAAGTTGACTTTTAATATAACTTAATGACGTGCTCATAATCATTTATCATTCTTGTATCTTATGTTTTGCATGCAATTGCATAGTAAACATGTCCTAGCATTTATGACTTACCTAGGAAGCAACATTATTGGTTCCTTCACCATTGAAGACCATAATACCTAATTCGAACAATGGTTTGATGATTGTATTACTTAAATAGAATGGTGGCTCAATGACTATGTTACTCAATTAGAATAGTGGATTAATAATACACTGATCAGCTTTCGCAACTTGACTGCTCAAGCCGGTGCTGGACAACAAGTCACCCTTGCCCAACTATAACATAATAAAATTGCAGAAATTTCATAACTTCTAAGAGCTTAATCAGGAACTCAAAACACTGATAAAGATATTTATAAAAAAGATTGACTTGAAGTATCTAATTTTTAGGATAAGCTAGATCCTTATGCCTTTATAAATTCGCTTATATTTATGAAAGGTTATCTCAACCGGTACAAACTAACCAATGAAAGAAGTGTCGAGTTTGTTAAAAACAAGCTCAAAGGCCTAGCTAGGAGTTGGTGGAAAACAATCTAAGATTGTACCCATGTCTACGAAGAACCAATCAACACTTAGAAATCAATGTGTTTCAAGCTCAAAGAGAAGTACCTACACTATAACTATTATTAATAAATTTATGAAAAGCTCGTATAACTTAAGTAGAGCACAATGACAGTAGCTGAGAACATTGAATAGCTCAATATCTACGTGCTGACATCAAGACTAAGTTAGCATTATATTAATTAAAAAACCTTGAAGAAGCCTTCCATCATATAGTGCAACTAGAGAAAGCCATTGTCTTTGGGGCTAAATGGCCATCTCTTCAAGCTATGGAATTGATCAATTATCCTAATATCTCTACCCAACCAACTAATCATTCTACCACTTCAGGACCATTGCAAGCACCAAACAAGTAGATACATAGGTCTAAAGTAGTTCCTTCAAAAAAAGACCTAAAACAAGTCATGTTTACAATGTTTCAAGCCGAGCCACTTTGCAAGCAGATGCCTAATTGTAGTTTGAATTATTGTAGATTTAAAGAGTCTATCTATAAAATATTAGAAGACTTTTCTGATAATATGCCTAATGAAGAACCTACTAAACCTATAGCTTTCCTTGACCAATTAGATGATGATAAAGATGTTAAAATACCTATTCTTCTCCTACTTGCCACACTAAAAGTGAAGGAAGACTAGCATTGAAATCATATCTTTCATTGTAATATGGAATGTTGTGATGGAGGTATTTCTCTAATCATGGATGGCAGTAGCATGAATGTTGTATCTAAGAAATTGATAAAGAACTTAATTTAAAGACTATCACATATTTAAAGCCCTACAAGGTCTCTTTAAGTTAATAATTTTACACTCCTTATGGGTCAAAAGTGTCTTGTTATTTTTAGATGAGACAAAAATTATATTAATGGAGCTTGATGTTATGTTCTTTCAATGAACATTAGTTATATCCTATGAAGCCATCCTTAGATTTATGATGAGGATATTCCTCACTGAGAAGAGCCAATGCTTATACTTTTAGAATAAATAGGATAACTCTCACTTTGTATCTTTAAAAGAGAGTTTCTTAACCTTAAGAATAAGAAGTGAAGCAATCATTTGTACGTAATGATAAGCAATCCTCAATTCTTATAATTAGGCAACTCAAAATAGAAGGTAAAAAGTCTAGAGCTATTTATGTATCAATGGCTAAAGAAGAAGGTTCCCTCTATGGAAAGGAAGAAATCTTTCTTACTATCAAGGAGTTATGGCATAACTCCTAGAGAGTTGCTAGAGAGTTTGCCCCCCATGAGAGATATTTAATATGTAATCGGTCTGATACCAAAATTTGACATCCCTAACTTGTCACACTATTATATGAGTCCAATTGAACCGAAAGAATTAAAGAAACAAGTAAATGAATAGTTACAAAATAGATTTATTTGAGAAAGTATGAGCTTTTGTAATGTTCCTACTTTGATGGTGCCAAAAAAAGATAGGTTTTGAAGAGTATACATTAAAAGTTATACCATCAACAAAATTACAATAAAGTAGGTTTTTCATACCAAGACATAATGATATATTGGATATGTTTACTGGTTTTATAATCTTTTCTAAAATTGATATTTGTAGTGGCTATCATCAAATTTACATTCAATCAGAAGATAAATGGAAGAGTGCTTTTAAAACTAAGAATCGAATATATGAATGGATGGTCATACCTTTTGCATTAACTAACACCCGTAATACTTTCATACATAGAGTGAATCAAATATTAAAACCTTTTATTAACAAATTTATGTAAGTTTATTTTGATGATATCTTCATATACAGTAAAAGAATCAAGGAGCATGTGGAGCACGTGATACTAGTATTGTAAATGCTTCAAAAGGAAAAATTATATATCAATTTGAAGAAGAGTGTCTTCATACAGTCCAAGGTTATCCTTTTAAGATACATTCTATCAATAGACATAGAAGTACATCTTAAAAAAATAAAAACTATAATAAAATAATCAACACCAACAAATATTAGAGTTAAGAGTGAGCCGGATCATGTCAGACTCTAGCCTTGCTTAGTCCAACTCAATTTTTTTTAGGGTTTCAGACCGGACGGAAGCTCAAAATAATTATGAAGTTTAAGCTCAAATTCAACCTAAAACCTATTAGGCTGACCCAAATCAATTCATTTGAGCCAAAACAATGGGCCAGTCTGTATGGGCTTGATTTCAGCCCGACCTTAAGCGATGGAATGTATCAAAAGTTTGCTATAAATAGTGGAGCAAAATAATAGATGCTAGTGACTAGAAAAAATTGACAAACGAAGAAGATACGTGGGCCCAAAGAAATTAAGAATCAAGCAGCCAACGATCAGCACTCACAGGAAGGCAAGCAGGCGGTCCAAATTCCAAAGAATATTCCAATAAACATAAAATATTTTAAAAATCATATAGGACAAAGCACATGGGTCACTGCTTTAGATCATGAGTCAAATTTGTTATAATACTATTTTACAACAATCCGAGGTCTGATAAAAAAAAGCTCCTAGAAAGCATTATTTAGATTTTCTGGCATTATATGAATACTTGAGATCGCCCACTACACAACTGATGTGGGATCAAGTGCACGCTAGCAGAGGCTCTAGTAAGTGCCTTGGCAAGGTAATTGCTCAGAAGAAAAGGCAATCAAAAATTATAAGGCCACAACAAACACCATCAAAAGTATGGACCAGCTAAATCTGTTACTGATGAATAGCCATTTACGTATTCCACCAAATAGGATGATGACATGTCCAATCCCTATACAGAGTCATGCACGCGAGAACAGAATCGCATCCTGACACTTTAACGCCAAGTCCATGACCAGGGTAATTGCAATCCATCACAACGGCAGTATGATGTGATAACTCTCTCACCAACAAGCGATGTTTGTAACAGATAACAAGCACCCCTATCATGCTGTACACAACGAATATCGGTATATGACAGCATAAGTTGCAAATTAACAAGTTTACTTACATTCTGATACTGGGATCATCTACAATACTTTCTCACCACTTATAAACTATATAGTTTAAAATCAGTTGAAGGAGAGGAGACTACAACTCTGTAAATATTAATTGCCAAGATCTATTCTTCTGGTGACAGGGGTTTCACCTGTTAACCTGTGAGACAAACACAAACAAGAAATATATGATAACTCCCAAGGTAGGGCAGGTAATATTTTGTAAGAAACAAACTATGGGTTTGCCCGATAATATTTAACCTCCTTAAGAATACTCATATTCCAGGAATCACTTTTGTAAGAGACATGAGGATCAACCATGTATGGAGTATTCTGAACCTGATTTTTCCGGAGAGGAAGCCTTGCTGGTACTCATCATCACTGTCATAGTAGCTTCTGCAATATGGACCAAGAGCCCTAAGAACCTGGCCATGAAGATGGACAGTGCCTAGATATAGTGGTAAAATACTAGCCATTAGCAATAATCAAATGAATTAAAACCTTTTGACTCTAAAAAAATTATGGCAATGAAGTTGGTAAAGCACAGGAATGAAACACAAAGAAATAGCTTCAGAGACCAGTAGATGGTTTCTTCTTTTCCTTTTTTCCGCAGTAAAGCAGTGATACGAGTGATGTTTAACATTTGTTTCTGTTGAGCTAAACTTTGGAAGCATGTTAACAAGATATGTCTAGGAGATGGTTGACAGTTACAAATGCTTGAAAAGAATGAGACAAAATGGAAAATATATGATTAAATAGAATTTTACATTAGTGAATTGAACAGCCATATAGAGAATCATAGATACTTCAGCACTTAGAAGACAAGAATTTGACAGATGATCAGCAGAAGGAAGAAAAAATAGATCAACATGACCATGTTGACCAGCAAATGTTATCATGAGTCTTATCACACACAAAGATTCTTCATTGTCTATAGAACCAGATGACTGCTTGCATTATACGATTTTGTACTAAAAATTTTCTCCAGATGGTTACTACTTACTCTATTCAGAGAATAAAAATTAACAAAATATTTCACACGTCAAAGCAAAAAACTGAATAAATGGTTCACATCTACACAAGTATGTACAACTATAATTACGATAATCAGGCTGGAATTGGACAAGTTTTTAATGAGCTATGCACAAAAAACAGAGCCAAATGCCTGGGCACAAGTTTTCTTTCAGTCACAAAGAAAAGATATATACAGCAGTCTATGAGTGAGACCCTAATATTAATAAAGAATTACAGAAAGCTACAACACTAGGTCCTGAAGCTTCTGTTATGCAGTATAAACATTCAAGATAGACTATGTTTGAAAAACAAGGATATAGAAGACAGATATTTCATTTAAAAAAAATGTTTAACACATGCTCATGCATATACTAATATCAACAACAAACCTCTGCAGCAACAATCACCAAGCCTATCCATTTACACATGTCAAAATTTCCTTTTACAAATTTCTTGAAATCATCCAGTCTACCGGTTGGCTCTTCCAGGAAATCCTGTCAAAAAACCACAGCCAAATGAAAACGTCAATAACATCAAGCATCTATCAGAATTAAAGATCATAGGAATCTAAAACATATGGAGAAAGATACCTCTTCCCTCTCTGTCCAGAAATACACCTGCAGTAACTGCAGCAGAATAACAAGCAAAAAGACTAACACCATGTACTAAACACCCATCAAAGAAACCCTAATCAACGAACCCGGCTCGAAAAATCAAAGAACCATCATCAAGAAATACCTAAACGCGAGAAAAATTAAAGAATCCGGAATTTACCTCACAAAACGAAGGGGAAAACCACCTACAAAATGCGATTCCTTCCTTTCATGTTGCCGGCACTACCACTGCGTTTACCACCCGATCCCTTTCCAAACGCCCGCCAGATCCCAAAACGATAAGTCGTCATCGGCCTCCAAGACGGCCGGCGAGACTTCGAAGAGGAGGCAGGAACAGGAGCACACGGGGGGAAGCAAGTACGCCGTCTCCTGGTCTCCGAGGACGGAGTGAAGTAGTATCCGTATTGGGCTATTCATCTATTCGGACGATTTGGGGCCAGCACTATCAGTCGGGACCGGTTCTGGTTGAACCATCGGCCTGGTACAACTCCTTTAGCAGGTCTAATCCAGACTTGAGTTCAGACTGGGCTAAACCTCAACCCAAGTCAGAAATTAAAATGAATTTTAATTTTAAACCGAAACCCAAGTTGAAAATAAGAAAGCTCGGTTCAAAACTGGTTCAAGCTCATTACTAGCCTTAACAAACATACAAGAGGTAAAAGCTTTCGTAGACTTCCTTCTTTCTATTGATGATTTATTCAAAATTTTAGTAGGATCATGATACCTATAGCTAAATGTATGAAGCAAGACTCTTTTTAATAGACAAAAGGAGCTAATAAAACTTTTAAGTTAGTCAATTATAAAATGATCCAAACTCTCATCCTTTATCTACTTAACTCTAACAAATCTAGAAGAACTTTCAAATAGACGGTGACTGCGGTCTTCGCGAGGGAACTTCACCTTCACTTACAAGGACAAAATTATATTGGATAAAATTTATCACATCTTCAATTGATTTTAAATTAAATGGAAGCCCAACAAATGTGAAAGCAAAATTAAAAATTAAAAATTTAAATTTATCTCAAAACTAATAGGCTAAAATATAATTATGGTCCTCAAAGTACTAGCAAGTTATTATAGTATAATCTCAGACATTGACAAATCAACTATTCTATCAATTTTAATTGGTCTCGTCTAATGGAACGTAAGGAATACAATATTTTTAAAATATAATAAGTTAAATTGTAGCAATTGAGAGTTTTAAGACCAAAATGAATTTTGAATAAAAGTTTAAGGATCGAAAGTATATTTTTATCCTATTAGTAATAAATTAGGATGGAAAATGAATCAAGTGTGTGTAGATAGAGAATTAGATTTAGCTACATTCGAATATAGCCAAATTTAGGATCCGATCATTTCTTCCATCCTTTGATCTACACAAATTCTAGAGCCACCTCATCTTTTCTATCTTTTTCATCTTTGGAATCTGTGAACTATGTGAATCAAAGGATGGAGAAGGTAATCGGATATAGGTTTGGCTACATTCAAATATAATCAAGTTTAGAATTCGATCACCTTCCTCACTTTTGGATCCACATGGATCCTGGAGCTAACTCATCTTTTTTGCTTTTTTTTATCTTTAAGATCCATGAACTATGTGAATCCAAAGATGGGAATGGTGACTAAATAGGCTTGGCTGCATTCAAATGTAGCCAAGTTTACTCCTCTTTCTCTCTTTATATATATATATATATATGTGCATGCACACAAACAATATGCAATATGGATGATATGAAATTCACATTTATATTTGTTTCATGCATACAAATTAAATATTAAAACTATAGATATAAATATGAATATAATTAGATGGTTAAACATAATGATCACATGATCAAAAATACTACTTTAAGTTGCATTGTAGTGCATATATTGAGTTGCAATGCAACTCATCTTGCCTGTTTGAAGCACTATAATTTAATTACATATTGAAAGTCAAGTTATACTTAGAATGTCAATAGAACCCAAAATTATACAAGTTGACTCGGCCAAATTATCTATAGGTTGACTTGCAGAGGGGAGATTAATAGTTTTGCAACATAAGAATAACCACATTTAATAATATGACATAATATTATCGTAATAATAAAATATAAGACTATATAAAATATTATTATAACTATAATATAATATAATTAATAAATTTGTAATATTGACAATATAAATAGCTCTGCAAATGGGGCCTTACAAGCGCAACCTTCCAAATAGTATCAATTTAGCTAAGATGCAATTTAGGTACATGTAACTCAATTATATTATAACTTAAGTTGTAATACAATTTTAGTTGTAGGACTCCAAATGACCCCTAATATAGATCTACTTTCATTTAAACATCTAATATAGGATTAATAATTAGGGGTTTAAAAATTTTAGCCTTTTCAAAAGAAAAATAGTAAAATTTTCTAACTTGTGGGCATGTATGCAGGTTGATGATTTCATTTCTACCAACACTATAACAAGAATAAAAAGAATAACAAATAAGTATTTACAATTCTTGAAAGAAATGTATTTCTACCAATAGCAAGAAGGTGTATTTATTGGAAGCTTAAATTTAGATTTATATTGTGTTAAGCTTGATATGTATTATAGATCCATTTCCTATGAGTTTAAGCTTTTCGAATCAATTGATTACTCAACATGATATCAAAGCCAACGTCTATTGGATGTCATGCTAGCTATTTATTTAGTTATCTTGATTATTATCTTCACTCATTTCAATCATTGTTATTAGTCCACTTACATGATTCGAGCTGCATGTGATGAGGGTCTTAAGCCTAATATACCTTGTTGATCCTTTTCATATGAATTTAAGTTTAAGGGTTAAATTGATTACTCAACATACTCTATTATAAGGACTATATGAATCAACATACAGTTCAAGTAGCTAGTACCTCGTTAGTGGTAAGGAGCATATCTAATTCTTCTCATATCATAGCTAGTACCTTGCATCGAGAGATAATAGCTTTGACTTTTTATATGTAATCTTGTTGCCTTATTAAATCACGCTCTGGCTACATCAAGAATTATCACGGAGATCATGCTCAACTTCTAGAATTGGTATCATAAGGGCTTAGAAGAAGGTACTCTAGCCATTATAGAGCTCAAGAGCAGGAATTATGTAAAAACACTAATGCAAGGTGGTCATAGGGTAGATGAAATAGCTAAATTGAAAGGCAATGATGGGCTATATTTATGAAACAAAATAATGAGATGATTATTGAGAATCTCACAAAAGTTCCTCAAAACTATTATTATCATTCACTAGTATTGCCATGATATGCTTCTGCTCTTTTGTCGTCACTTGTGCTATTATTTACAAGCAGGTAAGATTCATCTTAGCAATGCATAAGTAGCATTTTAAATTCATGTATACTAATAAACAAAATCATGATCAGAAGGGTTAATCTAAGGGATGCTTAGGGATTCACTGAAAAGTAAGAATGATGCTATTTACAGTCAAATCTTATGTGGAGTTTTGAAGCAAATATTGGTGAAAGGGTGCTAGACATTCCATCAAAACTTTCATGATAATGAAGGTAAAATACTGGGAAAGCAGGTACAAGTTCCACTTGGACATATGTTGATAACATTTTTATTCATAGCTGTATCAATATTTGAGTCTCTATTGCATATTATGCAAAAGCTTGGATGAAGCTGCTACTTGCCCATAATTCTCTGATAAATACCTCTTTTCTAGTAGAACAAATGTAATCTTTTCAGATCATGTTTTGAGAGACAAAATAATGAAGTAAAGTTATCACTTGATATTTTTGCAAGAAAAAGAATTAATGATAGAAAAATGTCTCTCTCAATCTTTTGATAGATTGGTGGAACCATGTGATCCATCATATGCTTCTTGCTCTTTAATAAATATTTAATGTTAAAGTGCCAAACAAAACTCCTCCAGAGCTCAAACCTTTGCAACTAAAACATTTCATCCTTTGGACATGAGATTTCGATGACCTTTATATCACTAGTAATTTTATGCGCAAATCAGTAAGCATGAGATGTGTATTTAAAATTATTATTTATTTAATGATCTTTAAGGCCTTATATGTTGGAAGTCTTATCAGTTATCCTTGATAAAAAGGAACTTTTAGTAGCTATCCCATAGATCTCTGAAGGAAATGCATAATATTCAGTACTTGAATCTCAATCATTCGAGAGTTTCTCTTGCATAGAGATTGTATATTTCTCTTGCCTTTAAGGTGTCTTTTTCAAAGACTATACATTTCTTTTCATTATTACAGCATAGAAGACTAGTTTGGATAGATCACCTCTATAGGAAAAACAACAAAGAGTTCGGGGCATCTTCAAGTAATAATTTTTTTCTTTTTTTTCTTCTTGTAGGTTTGTTTGAAAATATGGGTCATATTGATGGGTAGGAAAGAAGGTTAAATTCGTATATTATTCTACTTATTTTATCTTATTTTGCATAAGATTCAAAAAATCAAAAAAAAAAATTCTAATGACCGTTGGAGAGTTATCCCGAACGAAATAAAAAAAATGCAAACCACCATTTACAGTGGATGCCAACCAATGCACCTTTAGAAGTAAATAACAATAATTACTAAATGAGACTGAGGACATACTGGCAGATGATAGAACCATTATTTACACTGTTAAAAGCATGAACAAGATGGGAATTAGATTTATAAAGAAACAACTGATGTGATATCTTCGTTTTGAGCAAGATTAAGCATCCAAATTCTTCAAACATTGAATGGCTTGATAAATTCTATCCATAACATTCAAATTTCACTACTTTTAAATTTAACAACCTCTAGCCATAAATTTACACTCGCTAAAAGAAAAATAATAAAAAAAAAATCTTATTACCGCTACATTCCAACTGCAAATTTTAAGCTTACCTGCACTGTTAAGTGTAAATAGTTGATCTTAATGCCAGGCAACCCTAATTCAGATATTTCTCAGAATTTTTTTAAAACTTTTCCAATAAAGGTTAAAGTCTCTCTCTCCAAAATAAATGCTGAAGGAAAATATCTCCGTCAAAAAAAAAAAAGTACCTAAGGAAAATATGTTATAAAGACACATGGCAGGCATTAGGATGTCCACTCCCATACTGTTATGTATTGGCTACGGAAGCCTAAAAAGACGCTGTCGTATGGCAGGTTTGTTTGATTGAAAGCTTATGGAAAAGTCTTTATGCTACCACATCAAAGGGTTTTGAGATTTTCTTATAGGAACCGGCGAATCGTGAAATGAATTGGCTGTCAAACAATGGGCAGCACTTATATTCGGCGACTTTAAAGGTGTGGTCTAAGTAAGGTTCCCGTGCCTTGATGGCTTTGTGATTTATTTATGATACTTATTTATTGCATCTGAGCCCCATCTCCCTCACCAGAGGAAGATATTTTTATTCATTGCAATGACGCCAAGCACATCGGCCATTGACCTTGGAGCATGCCGACCAATGTACCTCCTGGCACGTGCTTTCGACCGAATGCAGAGCGTGTATTTACGCCTACGCTTCCAGCCTTCTTCTTCCATCCTCAGGCCAAGAACACCAGCCACCACAGGTTGACTGACAGACTCTTCTGCAGGAGGCGCCATGGAGGCAATCCGCTCGATTCGAGAACCGATCGTTTCCGCCATCGTGGACAAATTGATCAACGATATCAGCGATGCCATGAAGCAGTTCGGGCGAGAATCGGGCCTTGAGAAGGACCTTGGGGAGCTGAAGGGTGCTCTGGCAGGGAACCGCATCATCCTCGACCACTGCGAGAGGAAGCGCACCAACTACCAGGACCTTGCCCAGTTCCTCGAACAATTCAAGGACGCCGCCTACGATGCCGAAGACTTGCTGGACGGATACCAATATCGAGCCCTGCAGCGAAAGGCTGAAAGCCAGAAGAATCGCCGAGGTAAATTTTTATCCTCCTGGTTTACTCGTGCCATAAATGTGTTCAATCGTGACGGTGAAACTGTGAGGGAGGTTAAGCAGAGGTTAGAAAGCATCGCTGATAATATGAGAAGAGTCATCATACTCCTGGATTCAGATGATGATGGAAAAAGATACAAGAACTCGGCGAGACGAGAGACGAGCTCATTCTTGACTGAATCCCAAGTGTTTGGCCGAGAAAAAGAACAAGAAAAAGTGATAGAA
The DNA here is from genome assembly GCA_017589505.3 of Metroxylon sagu. Taxonomy (NCBI): domain Eukaryota; kingdom Viridiplantae; phylum Streptophyta; class Magnoliopsida; order Arecales; family Arecaceae; genus Metroxylon; species Metroxylon sagu. The sequence continues at coordinate 5,227,854 of JACVBY030000667.1, forward strand.
CTGCTGTTGAAGTCGAGTGATGCAACTGAACCTAGGGATGATTGTGCTTGTTCAAAAAGACGAAAGAAAGGCGGCTTTTCTGTTTTGCCGGTGGTCGGCATTGGAGGGATCGGAAAAACTACACTTGCTCAGCTCATTTACAATGATCCGAAGGTGGATAATTATTTTGATCTAAGGATTTGGATTTGGGTGTCTGATCATTTTGATGTAAAAAGGTTAACTAAAGAGATGATGGAGTCTGTTAGCAAGAACGGACAATTAAATCCTATGAATTTGGACCGTCTTCAAGTCAAACTCGAGGACAAGATAAAGGAGCAGAGATTCCTGCTCGTCCTTGATGATGTCTGGAACGATGACAGCAGCAAATGGGAGAGGTTCTTTGCACCATTATGGTCCGGTTTGCAAGGAAGCAAGGTTTTGGTAACAACTAGAGATCGAAAGGTTGCAGAGATGATGGGCACTATGGACGCAGTCTTCTTGGAGGGTTTAGCAGATGATGCTTATAGGGAATTTTTCAGTAGACGTGCATTTGATTCTTTGAACCCCAAAGAATATCCAAAGTTGGAAGCTATTGGCCAGAAGATTGCTGGGCAGCTGAAAGGATCACCACTTGCAGCCAAGACGCTGGGAGGCCTATTGAATTCAGACTTTGATGAGAGGCGCTGGAGAACCATCATGAGCAGTGAAATATGGCAACTAAAACAAGGTGAAGATGACATTATACCGGTCCTACAATTAAGCTATCAGCACCTGCCTGCATGCTTGAAGCAGTGCTTCACATATTGTTCTGTGTTTCGTAAACGTTACCAATTTAAAGAAGACGAGTTGGTGGATATCTGGATGGCACAAGGCTTCATTGTACCTCAACAAAATAAGCAGATCGAAGAGGTAGGAAGTGGGTACTTCCATGATTTACTTCGCAGAAATTTCTTTGAGCACTTACCGCTGGATACATATGCAATACATGATTTGATATATGATATGCTACAATTTGTCTCCCCTAATGATCATTTAAGTATAGCAGATGGCCGGCCGCAGGAAATTTCTGGTAAGCTTCGACACCTGTCAATATATGATAAGAATCTGGACCTGAGTAAGACATCAGACTTAAGCAGTTATAAGAATCTGTACACTCTTATTCTTGAGAATTTGAATGATGCCAATTGTGGTTCCGTGCTTAATTCTTTGTTCAATGTGTCAAAAAAAATTCGTGTGTTGCAATTAAAGAATTGTTGGATCCAAGAGTTGCCTGAAAGTATTAGCAACTTAAAACATCTTCGATACCTTCATGTCTCTTCCAATAGAATTCGAAGGTTGCCTGAATCATTATGTAAGCTTTACAATCTTCTAGTGTTGAACATACGCGGTTGCCCAATAGAGAATTTCCCTGCATATATGACTGACTTAGTCAACTTGAGGCAGCTTAAGGTAGATGAGGGGGTAATTTTCAAGTTGCCTAATATTGGGAAGTTAACGTCTCTCCAGGAGTTGCCAGTATTTATCATTGAAAAGAAGAGTGGACATAAGATTGAAGAATTAAAGAATATGACAAAACTTCACAGAAGACTCTGCATTAAAAATCTTGAGAGTGTTGAAAGTAAGGAAGAGGCCAGTCAGGCTAATCTAAACGATAAATGCTACCTTGATGAATTGGTGTTAGAATGGAATTCTAATAGAAGCATCAGTTCAGGGAACGATGATGAAATAATTGAAGGACTTCAACCACATTTCAGTCTCTCAAGGTTGGAAATCAAATGCTATTATGGCGCCAGATTTCCAAGTTGGCTGAAGCCACAATCGCTCAAAAGTTTAGAAGTTATTTGCCTAGACAATATCCAAAGATGGGAACGACTTCCATGTCTTGGACAACTGCCATTTCTCAAGACTCTGCGCATCAGAAATATGCTTAAAGTGGAACAAGTTGGTCGGGAATTCTATGGCTCTTTAGGATTTCCACTGCTGGAAGAGTTGGAAATAAAAGACCTGCCAGTATGGGAAGAGTGGTCTAGAACAGAAGGCATCCAAATGTTTCCTCGCCTGCTTAAGCTCTATATCGAGAATTGCCCTGTGCTCAGGGGCTTGCCTTGTCTACCTCCCTTGCTTAGAGAATTGCACTTGGAGAATGTAGGAGTAAGCAAACTCCCAGAGGCGTGGAATGAAAGCGATGATTTTAACGATGACAATAGAATGACACGATGCGGAAGCAGCAGCAGCAGCCGGAGCTCTTCAATATCTGTATTATACATCCATCGGTGCCCAAACCTGATTGGTTATTTATGAATGTCAGAAAGTAGTGCGGTTGCCGCTGGAAAGGTTGAAAGACTTCGTCTCCCTCGAGGATTTGGAAATCTTCGACTGTCCCTTGTCCACGTCTCCAGGACAGCTGACCCTTCCCTGTTCTCTTCGACATCTCGCACTGGCTTCATGTGGTCATCTAGATGAGTCACTACCCGACTGCCTGCACAACTTGGAGTTGGTTTGCTGCCCACACATGACATCTCTTCCAACTGAAGTGCTCGGTCACATGATAGCTCTCGATACGACTATTTGGGACTGCAAAGGGCTGTGGTCATTGGGAGACTTACGAGCTCTCGTATCTCTTGAGAAATTGGATTTAGGAGGATGTCCTCGGCTGACAATATCAGCAAACGAGGAAGAGCAGAGCGAGGGTTTGGCACGTCTTCACTTTCTAAGCATCGACGACATTGCCCTAGTCAAAGTGATTGTCTCACTAATTACCCAATCGTCTCTTGAAACTCTCCGAATCTCTAACTCATCTCAACTCACATTGTTCACTGGAGAGGAGCTATCATGTTTGCACAACCTCAGATCTCTTAGAAACCTGGAAATTGAAAGATGTTCCAATCTTCAGACCTTGCCAGCAGAGTTGCACAGCCTTTCCACTCTTCAAAATTTGGTGATATAAGATTGCCCTGAGATCCGCTCGCTGCCAGAAGGGGGCCTGCCTTCCTCCCCAAAACTTTTATGTTTCAGAAATTGTGAATACCTTGAATCTCTGCCAACAGAGTTGCATAGCCTTTCCACCCTCGGTTATTTGGAGATATCAAGTTGCCCAGCAATCCGTTCGCTACCAGAGGACCTGCCCTCATCCCTGATAGATATACATATCGGAAATTGTCATCCGGAGTTGACAGAGCAATGGAAAAGACGCAAGGAAATATTGATGAAGTCACGTAATGTGCTTCCATAGACTACTCAAACAGGTACAGCAATTCGATCTGCATAGTTTCATCTTTCACCTTTAGTCAATTTGCTGATTTTATGTAATGTTTTAGATCTGTATGTATTGCTAATTTGCACTTGAAGAAGAATTTGACTTGTAGCATATCCGTGTTAAAGTCTTACACCATAGCTTCATGAAACAGATTTTGACCTGAGCTAATGACTGTACGGAAATGTGAATGTACCATAAATTTTATGATGGTTCTATCCCTTTGATATTTTCTGGTACACTATCAAAGCGGAAACTATTAGTTTGCCTTCTGTAAAATGTTTGACTAAAAAAGGATTGTTTTTAGCTTCTTGACATTTCTGGAGCTGTAGATTAATATCAACAGCATGCATCTCCAAATTGTATAACCCATCATTGATATTGAGTTGTTAAATCTCATATTGAATATTTAATGTGTTATATCTCCAATTGAGGTTTAGTTCGTGATGTGTGTATCATTATGCTAAAGTGGGTTCTGAAACTACACAATTTTCAACTTATATAAAGATTAGTCTAGTTGTGGTTCTATCAAAATATTTGGACAAAAGTGGAAAAAGGATTAGGTGCCTTGGATTGATTCTTATATTTTTCGTTTGATCTTGGTTTCAAGATCACTTCAAGTTGTAAGAATTGTGTTCACATTAATAATCATTCTCTTAAAATTCCAGGACCATTATCTCTAACCGATCTGACTGTCTCTAGCCATGGATCTAATGTGCGTGTAGCATATCAGGTATAACTTTTTGTTGCCTAATCATGTCCTGTGTTTTTTTGTATTATGGGTAGCATCATTAGCAACTCATGCACAATATTCTCATTTTGATTTGCAATTTGATTCAGGGTTCTACAGGTGCAGACAGTGAGGTTGCTGCTCTCAAAGAATGCCCACAATGTGTAGCTGTTCCCTGTGAACAGTTTGAAGTTGCATTCAAGGTTCAATAAGTTATTATTTTAGATCATTAAAATTCATCAGTCACCAAAATGCGCCCATTTTAAGCTGATTTTGTAACTGGCAGGCTGTTAAACTTTGGCTAGTTGACAAAGCAGTTCTTCCAATTGAGAACTCTGTAGGTGGAAGCACTCGTAGGAACTAGGACTTGCTTCTCTGCCAAAGGCTGCATATTGTGGGTGAGGTGCAAATGGCTGTTAACCACTGCCTCATGGCTCTGACAGGTGTGAAAAAGGAGGAGCTAAAGCGTGTTTTAAGCCATCCACAGGTTGATTTTTTACTGACTTGATCATCAAAATGCCTCAGTTTTAATATTTTAATCCATACCTTATCACTTGTGGGCAATTGCTCAGTGTGAGATTGCACTGAGCAAATTAGGTGTTATTCAAGAAAGTGTTGATGATACTGCTCTTGCTGCTCAGGTTATTCTTTTTTTTTTTTTTTTTTCTTTTGATGTATTTACTTAAGGTGGCGACAATTGTACCTCTTTTGTTAACTCCTACACCTTTTGTTAACTCCTACAACTTTGTCAGCTGGTAGCCTCAAACGGTCTAAGGGATGCTGGAGCAATTGCAAGTGCCCAAGCTGCAGAAATATATGGGCTTAAGATGGTTCAAGTAACGATTCAGGCAGTGAATCTTTTTTCCTTTTTGACTAATTATCATTTTACTTGCGTGCTCATATATTCTTAGCCTGTTTAAGGAAATGACTTTATATTTATTATGATAGACATTGCGTTCATATGTTTTCAGCTTATATTTAGATTCAATTATATTCTTAGCCTGTTTAAGGAAATGACTTTATATTTATTATGATAGACATTGCGTTCATATGTTTTCAGCTTATATTTAGATTCAATGATGTTCAACTCCAAAATAAAAATATCTTGGACCATATAGCATTCATGTACCCTAGATTGGCATTTAAATGTTTTTACTCCACTCTTCTTTTAAGCTTGAGCGAACTATGGCAGTTCATTCATTTTGATCATAGATTGGAGCTACTATTATATTTTAATTCTGCAGTTTTGTATTTTCTCACAAACCCTCATCAGTTATTTTCAGTGCTATCCTATTTTGCCTAGAACCCTTGATGCACACCCGACAATTGGACATGGATACCAGTATGACACTTAAGTATGGTTACATGAGAAGGAATTTTAGATACCAAAATATGAAAAGAATGTGACACATACCTCACTGTCACCCAACACAGATATATGAGTCCACATATTATTGGTGCTATAATTTCGGTTATGATCATCTATTTTGATATGATGTATTGGTAATGATAGGCCAGCTCCAACAACATTACTCGTTTCCTTATTTTGGTCAGCGAGCCCATAGTTTCAAAAACAAATAGGCCCTCTAAGGTTTTAACATGGAGGATACTCTGTTCAAATTTAGTATTAACAAGCATTGTCTTCACTCTTGAAGAAGGTCCTAGAGTATTATTTAAAGCCTTGGCAGTCTTTGCTCTAAGGAGTATTAACCTGACAAAGGTATCTGACATGAAAATTGGCATTGTCATTTTCAGTGCAATTAAGTTTTTCAATTGAAATCTTGACAATTTTTGGTCATGCAATGGCAGATTGAAAGCAGGCCACAAAGAAAGCATCCTTTAAGGGTTGTTGATGACTCTAACCATAGCACTACTAGAAAGTGTTGCTATTTTATGGAGCTGCTTATAATTTTAGAGTTTACCTTTGGCTACACCATTTACATGTGATCTTTGTTGTCTTAGGTCTGTGTGTGTAAAAGAACTACTGTAGCTTTTACCTTTGTAGTTGCAACTAATTGAGAATTTTGTCTTAGGTACTTTGATTATCTATTCTACATTGATTTTGAGGCATCAATGGTTGAGCCACATATACAAAATGCCTTGGCTCACCTATAGGTCAGAATTCTATTCTCTATGAATATTTATCTTTTAATATGTTGTTTGAACTATAAGTTATATCGTATGCTTAAGTATACAAAAACATATTCTTCTTGATAAAATTTAATATCACATTGAAAATGCTCAATATCTTAATGCGTGTTTATAAGAAAGTTTGTCTTCTTGTATAACAATTGTTACATTAAGAAGAGATGCTTGCAATGATGGCACATATATTCCTTTACCATAGTCCTACTAGGTTGTATTCAAAAAATTTATGTAGGAATCATAAGTAGTACCAAAGTCTTCTTTTATTTTCCTTTGACCGATCTCCTTCCTTAATAGAGACTATCAAGTTGAGTCATAATACAAGTCCAATATTTTGTGCATCATATCTAGACCATTCATCCTAAATTATAGTACTGCATGCTTCATTTGCATTACATATGATAGCTTCACAGTCATGCAAGGTATCATGTGCCAAATTGATCACATAATTAAATAAATGGTAATAAATTAAGTGACCAAGGCTATCCATTAGACACTCCCTCTCAGTTAGATACATGGCATTTCAGTTATGTGCATTGAAATGCCTAATGCTAGTTTTAATCATGAGATATGCTGATCTGGTCTGTAATTTTTATTAAATCCTCACTCCTATGGTGTTAAAATTTCATAAATAAATTTGCTAGTGCCCCGTAAATAAAAAATTCTGATTTTGCCCCTGTTTTCACTTTTCAAAATTTCAGTTAGTTTGAGATATAGATTATCTAGATAATTAATTAAACTTATAGCAAGCACTCTTCACTTGTTTTAAAAATAACAAGATAAGGTGATTCTGTTGCAAAATAAAAGTCAAAATGACAGGTAGTTATAACTTAGGTGAGTCCTCTGAAGTAATCAATGGTCAAGTTCTGGTAATTAAGCTTAATGGGCTAGTACAATGGACCAAATTTTCACCACCTCCACCTCTATATAGTCCGAGTAGCTGGTGGGATATAGGCCTTAAAGAAGTTCAAATGCCACCTAGTACACTCTTTGACTCATACGAATATCCCACTAATGTGAAGATCCTTACTAAGACTTCTAATTCCCTTCAAATAGTCCAACAAATATATCTGATAAAATGTGCAAATATCAAAATCCCCTTCATCACCTCAAACAATTGTTTGACACCTCGACTATAGGCTTCAAGCATCAATCACTCCACACCAACTCAAAGGCAAAGTCGACCATCAAAGGGAGGATGATATAAAACCCTCCTCATTGGAGGCTTTCAAAGAGTCATGAAGTACCAGCTATCCTCTGAAAGAAGACAATGCCTTTTCCACATCATGTGAACATAGAAAATAGAGCAGGCTACACCTACTGCTTAAGTACAATCCATTTTCCCCCCACAGCCAGGGGCACTCTATAAACAATAAGAAAATCCATCAAACCCCTTGAGTTTTCACTCTTTAATCAGACACCAGAAAAGCCATCAAAAAGAAGTCTGTTAGTTGTAATTGATTGGGGCCCTCTGACCACCCTATATAAGCATCAAGGTAGAGTTCTCTGTCCAGAGACCCCCTAACATTTCTATTTTAGTTCATAATACTACTGACTGACCTTGAATTAACTAGTTGCCAGACAACAAACAGCAAAAGAGAGAGACCCATTTGTGCTGTAGGTGCGTAGGATGTTGGTAGTTTCTTTTTCCAGAATATATAAATACATATTATACATTTAAAACATATATGTTTACTGATCAAAATTGATGTTTCATATCCTTGTCAACTCTTAGACAACTCTTGCTTGTTGTAATATTTTCTCATCATTAATGCAATTGGTTCATCCATCCTTGTAAGACTATTGCTCTGTAAGAAGAACTGTCTTTAATCAAACAGTTCTCCAGGAAGAAGGAAATGTTTCACAATTATTAGCATCTAAAGATATTGACATGGGTGTTGATTACTTGACTTCATTGCAGTAATTTTTCTTGGGCTATTACACCTTCTTGGAGTTCCCATGCAACTTGGAGTAACAACAATCCTCTATTGCCAAATAAGAGTATAGAACAAATCTACGAAACATGGAGTATGTGAAGTTCTTATATTTTGAGAAATGCATTGTAGACTTCTGATTCATGATTCTGTGTATATCTTATATGATCATAACAACTGATAGCAATCATAATAATTCGAAGAAGTATTTTGAAGTAAATTGGCTTTCTATAAAAGAACATGGTGAAAACTAAGTGTTTTGAGGCCTAAAGAGAACATTTTGTTGATTTCCGCAATTTTTCTAAATAATGTTTCAATATTACTTAAAATTAAAATAGAAGAAAAGTATGTGTTGTCCTTATGTATCTTTTAATTCTATGTATGAGCGTGCATGAATTGTATCTGATGAAGAGTTTTTGCATTGGTTCTATCCAAGCACCCTTTGATTTGTTAACGTGCTTGGAGTTTGCATTTGCATTTCTGCTTTAGTTACGGTTGGACTAAAAGTAGCATTGCTTTTGAAGTTTTGTATCGCACTAATGAGTTTATCAAGAGCTTTTAATCTCAAAATAATGAAATCTTGCTAGTTATGTTGAAAATCAATGCAAATTTACTCTAGGAAATATGCATGTAGATATAATGGCATCAAATTTATACCAAGGCAATCGCCATGGACATTGTTCTTGTCTTTATAGCATTCACTACTACCTTTTCTTACTTGCAGTGATTTTGTGCACAACAATCATGAAGAAAATTTTAATTTTGTTTCAATTTAGTATATTTAGGTAATGATGTGGTTGATGCAATGTCCAGAATGTCCAAGAAACAATAGTTTGTTTTGAGACTCTGTGCTTATTTGCCTATATTTTTCCACCATATTACATCCTAGGAGTCATGAGATTTGTATAACTGATATGGCTTTGTTCGGTAACTCATTATTTCTTCATTCACCTCTTGAAACGTGACTCTGCTCATGTAGGAGTTTGCGACATTTCTTCAGGTTCTCGGCTCCTATCCAATGGACACATCTCTGTAAATGTCCTACTTTGTGGAGACTAATTTGCAGACAGATACCCTGTCTATATTGCTTTGTCAGGGCTCAGACAAAGTTGATTCATACCCAAATTCTTTACTGCTTGGTCTTACCCAGGCAGGTTGAGCGATGGGACTCTACCAGCAGTGACGAACTCCACAAGGGAGTTGGACTGCAGCATCTTTCCTTTCTAAGCTTGCTTCAAGATTTTGGAAGCTTGTAATGAACTTCATCAACATTGGTACATGATTAAATTATTTTCCGGAACTTATATATATCTTTGCTGCTATTGAAATTTCGGAACGCAGCAAGCCCCCTTGAGAAGACTAAGCAGCTGATTGGTCTATCATTGCTTAACAGAACTGCTGAGATACATCATAAATTTATCATCTTTTTGGCTTTCCGTTCATTTTCCTTCAATCATAGGGATTATGAGAACTTAAAGGGGAACTTACAAATGTGCTTTGGCGCAAGTTTCATTAATTTATTATTCTTGAGCCTGAAATTTAAATTTCCATGAGGTGCTGTTCTTGCTTTTGTTGAAGCGCATTAATAATACAGCTAATTGGTGAATTTGGGTGCTCTGCTGTATATATGACTAAAAATTCTTAGTTTATGGGAGACTGACATGTTCAAACTGAGATGAACAAAATGTATGATGAGCTTGGTAGCTCATGTGCTCTTGTGCTGCAACTGAACTATAGCAATAGGATTACTGTTTACAGTAGGGTTTGACAGGGAAGAGTTGTTAAAGTCGATTGGTTTAATTTGAAATAATATAGATTCCACCTTTATTTTATATACTTATAGATGATAATGAATGGAATGGTATGGTTGATTGGCTTGTAAATTCTGCCAAAGGTGACAATATTACTTGTCTGGCTTGATGAATTCCAGGAGAGCTGGTGATTCTTGTATCTTTGGACATGGTATGTGGAATGTATGGTTAAAGAAATGTTATCAAATATTTCTTGGGTAATGGTATAATCTTCCACAGTAGACCACGTGATGCTGATTTGCCTGGATGTATCTACTGGAGGATTCTGTCGTGCCTCCCAATGTAATGGCATAATTAGTGGTTTAGTCTCATCTAAGTCAAGAGGCTGGCTGATGTTACGGTCAGCAAAGTATCCTCAAATGTTGATAAGCAACCAACCAAGTTGGCCCGACAGTCTAACCCACTAATGTACTTGTCCCGCCTCAAGTTCAGGACCTATTCCATTTCTTTAAAAAAAAAGAGACAAAGAGGATAAAAAGAGAAGGAGAGTGCAAACAAAGAGAGTATTTTTTTTTTTTTTTTTTAAGTAGGAGAGTGCAAAAAAAAAGAGTGAAAAAAAAACTCTTTCTTCCTGGCCCTATTTTGGGCCTAATCCAAGTTAGTTTAGAAATTAGATTGGATTGAGCTTTCAATGGCCATCCATCTTTAATTTCAATCTGCGTGAACTTTGGGGCTATAAAGTCTAAGTAGGACAAAAGTTTTGACCTAAGTTGCCTAGGTTGAGTTGAAGGCAACTTCTAGTACAACTTAATGGCATGCTTATAACCATTTATCACCCTTGTATCCTATGTTTTGCATGCAATATCATTGTGGACATGTCCTGCCATTTATGGCATACCTAGGAAGCAACATTATTAGTTCCTTCACTATTGAAGGCCATGATGCCTAATTCAAATAGTGGCTTGATGATTGTATTACTTAATTAGAACAGTGGCTCAATGACTATGTTACTCAATTAGAATAGTGGATTAATAATACATTGGTTAGCTTTTGCAACTTGACTGCTTAAGCCGGTACTGGATAATATGTCACCTCTATCCAACTACAACAACATAATAAAATTGCAGAAATTTCATAACTTCTAAGAGCTCAATTAGGAACTCAAGATACTGATGAAGATATTTATAAAAAAGATTGACTTGAAGTATCTAATTTTCAAGATAAGCTACATCTTTATGCTTTTATAAATTAGTTTATATTTATTAAAAGTTATCTCAACCAGTACAAACTAACTAGTGAAAAAAGTGTCGAGTTTGTTAAAAACAAGCTCAAGAGCCTAGCTAGGAGTTGGTGGAAAATAATCGAAGACTATACCCATGTCTATGAAGAACCAATCAACACTTAGAATTCAATGCATTTCAAGATAAAAAAGAAATACCTACATTATAACTATTACTAAAGCTTATATAACTTAAGTAGGGCACAATGATAGTAGCTAGGAACATCGAATAGTTCAATGTCTATATGCCGACATCAAGACTAAGTTAGCATTATATCAATTAAAAACTTTCGAAGAGGCCTTCCATCAGGTAGTGCAACTAGAGAAAGCCATTGTTTTTGGGGGTAAATAGCCATCTCTTCAAGCTATGGGATTGAGGAATTATCCTAATATCTCTGCCCAACTAATCAGTCATTCTACCACTTCAGGACCATTGCAAGCACCAAACAAGTAGATACATAGGCCTAAAGTAGTTCCTTCAAAGAAAGACCTAAAACAAGTCATGTTAAAATATTTTCAAGCCAAGCCACTTTGCAAGCAGATGCTTAATCGTAGTTTGAATTATTGTAGATTTAAAGAGTCTATATCTATAAAGTATTAGAAGACTTTTATGATAATGTGCCTAATGAAGAACCTACTAAACCTATAGCTTTCCTTGACCAATTAGATAATGATAAATATATTAAAGTACCTATTCTTCTCCTACTTGCCACATCAAAAGTGAAGGAAGACTAACATCGAAATCATATCTTCCATTGTAATATGAAATGCTGTGATGGGGGTGTTTCTCTAATCATGAATGACAGTAGCATGAATGTTGTATCTAAAAAGTTGGTAAAGAACTTAATTGAAAGACTATCATATTTTTGAAACTCTACAAGGTCTCTTTTAAGTTAATAATTTTACACTCCTTATGGGTCAAAAGTGTCTTGTTATTTTTAGATGAGATAAAAATTATCTTAATAAAGCTTGATGTTATGTTCTTTCAATGAAAATTAGCTATATCCTATTAGGGCATCCTTAGGTTTATGATAAGGATATCCCTCACTGAGAAGAGCCAATGCATATACTTTTGAAATAAATAGGACAAATCTCACTTTGTATCTTCAATAGCTAAAGAAGAAGGCTCCCTCTATGGAAAGGAAGAAGTCTCTTTTGCTATCAAGGAATTATGACTTAGCTCCTAGAGAGTTGCTAGAGATTTTACTCCTTATGAGAGATATTCAATATGCAATCGATCTAATACCAAAATCTGACATCCCTGACTTGCCACACTATTATATGAGTCCGACTGAATCAAAAGAATTAAAAAAACAAGTAAATGAATGGTTACAAAATAGATTTATTTGAGCAAGTATGAATTTTTGTAGTGTTTCTGCTTTGATGATGCCAAAAAAGGATAGGTCTTGAAGAATATGCATTAATAGTCACATCATCAACAAAATTATAGTAAAGTAAGTTTTTCATCTCAAGAGATAATGATATGTTAGACATGCTTACTAGTTCTATAATCTTTTTCAAAATTGAGATTTGTAGTGGCTATCATCAAATTTACATTCAAGCAGAAGATGAATAGAATACTGCTTTAAACTAAGAATGGGTTATATGAATGGATGATCATGCTTTTTTCATTAACTAACAGCCCTAATACTTTTATGCATATAGTGAATCAAGTATAGAAACCTTTTGTCAACAAATTTATGTTAGTTTATTTTGATAATATCTTCATATATAATAAAAGAATTACGAAAGATGCTAGTAATGTGAATGCTTCAAAAGGAAAAACTATACATCAATTTAAAGAAAAGCACCTTCATAAAATACATCTTATCAATAGGTATAGAGATACATTTTAAAAAAATAAAAACTATAATACAATAACCTACACCTACAAATGTTAGGGTTGGGAGTGAGCCAGATCAAGTCAAACCACAATCTTGCCTTAGCCCATCTCAATTTTTTTTCAAAAATTTCAGGCTGAACAAAGGCTCAGAAAAATTAATTACGAAATTTAAGTTCGAATCCAATCAGAAACCTACTGGGGCTGACCCAAATTAACTCATTTAAGCCAAAATGTGGACCGGTCTGCATGGGCCCGATTCAGCTCCTCCTTAAGCGATTGAATGTATCAGAAGTTTGTTTTAAATTTTCGGGAAAAACAATAGATGCTAGCTAGAAAAAATTGACAAACGAAGAAGATATGAGGGGCAAAGAAAGAATCAAGCAGCCAGCACTCAGCGCTTCCAAGAAGGCAAGCAGATGGTCCAAATTCCAAAGAGTATTCCAATAAACATAAAATATTTTAAAATTCATATAGGACAAAGCACATCGGTCGGTGCTTTAGATCATGAGTCAGATTTGTTATAAATACCATTTTACATTAAAAAAAAGCTACTAGACAGAATCATTTAGATTTTCCGGCATTATATGAATACTTGAGATCCGCCGCTACACAACTGATGTGGGATCAAGTGCATGCCAGCAGAGGCTCCAGTAAGTGCCTTGGCAAGGTAATTGCTCAAAAGAAAAGGCAATCAAAAATTATAGGGCCACAACAAACACCACTACAAGTATATGGACCAGTTAAATCTGTTACTGATGAATAGCCAATTAGGTATTCCACCAAATGAGATGACGTGTCCAATCCCTATATAGAGTCATGCACGCTTGAACAGAATCGCATCCTGACACTCACGCCAGGTCCATGACCAGAGTAATAGCAATCCATCACAACGGCAGCATGATGTGATAACTCTCTCACCAACTAGTGATGTTTGTAACAGATAACAAGCACCCCTATCATGCTGTACATAATGAATATCGGTATATGACAGCATAAGTTGCAAATTAACAAGTTTACTTGCATTCTGATACTGGGATCATCTACAATAGTTTCTCACCACTTATAAACTATACAGTTTAAAATCAGTTGAAGGAGAGGAGACCACAACTCTGTAAAATATTAATTGCCAAGATCTATTCTATTCTTCTGGTGACAGTGGCTTCACCTGTTAACCTGTGAGACAAACACAAACAAGAAATATATGATAACTCCCAAGGTAGGGCAGGTAATATTTTGTGAGAAACAAACTATGGGTTTGCCCGATAATATTTAACCTCCTTAAGAATACTCATATTCCAGGAATCACATTTGTAAGAGACATGAGGATCAACCATGTCTGAAGTATTCTGAACCTGATTTTTCAGGAGAGGAAGCCTTGCTGGTACTCATCATCAGTGTCATAGTAGCTTCTGCAATATGGACAAAGAGCCCTAAGAACCATGGCCACCAAGATGGACGGTGCCTAGATATAGAGGTAAAATACTAGCCATTAGCAATAATCAAATGAATTAAAACCTTTTGACTCTAAAAAATTATGGCGATGAAGTTGGTAAAACACAGGAATGAAACACAAAGAAATAGCTTCAGAGACAAGTAGATGGTTTCTTCTTCTTCTTCCCTTCGCAGTAAAGCAGTGATATGAGTGATGTTTAACATTTGTTTCTGTTGAGTGAAACTTGGGAAGCATGTTGACAAGATATGTCCAGGAGATGGTTGACAGTTACAAATGCTTGAAAAGAATGAGACAAAATGGAAAATATATGATTAAATAGGATTTTACATTAGTGAATTGAACAGCCATATAGAGAATCATAGATACTTTAGCACTTAGAAGACAAGAATTTGACAGATGATCAGCAGAAGAAAAAATAGATCAACATGACCATGTTGACCAGAACATGCGATCATGAGTCTATCACACACACAGATTCTTCCTTGTCTGTAGAACTGATGACTGCTTGCATTGTACTATTTTGTACTAAAAATTTTCTCCAGATGGTTACTTCTTAATCAATTCAGAGAATAAGAATTAACAAAATATTTCACATGTCAAAGCAAAAAACTGAAGAAATGGTTCACATCTACACAAGTATGTACAGCTATAATTACACTAATCAGGCTGGACTTGGACAAGTTTTTAATGAACTATACACAAAAAGCAAAGCCAAATGCCTCGGCACAAGTTTTCTTTCAGTCACAAAGAAAAGATATATACAGCAGTCTATGAGTGAGACCCTAATATTAATAACGAATTCCAGAAAGCTACAACAATAGGTCCTGAAGCTTCTGTTATGCAGTATAAACATTCAAGATAGAATATGTTTGAAAAACAAGGATATAGAAGACAGATATTTCATTTAAAAAAAATGTTTGCCACATGCTCATGCACATACTAATATCAACAACAAACCTGTGCAGCAACAATCACCAAGCCTTTCCATTTGCACGTGTCAAAAGTTTCCTTTTACAAATTTCTTGAAATCATCCAGTCTACCGGTTGGAAATCCTGTCAAAAAACCACAGCCAAATGAAAACGTCAATAGCATCAAGCATCTATCAGAATTAAAGATCATTGGAATCTAAAACATATGGAGAAAGATACCTCTTCCCAGTCTCTGTCCAGAAATACACCTGCAGTAACTGCAGCCTCCAGAATAACAAGCAAAAAGACTAACACCATGCACTAAACACCCATCAAAGAAACCCTAATCAAAGAACCCGGCTCGAAAAATCAAAGAACCATCATCAAGAAATACCTAAACGCGAGAAAAATTAAAGAATCCGGAATTTACCTCACAAAACGAAGCGGAAAACCACCTACAAAATGCGATTCCTTCCTTTCATGTTGCCGGCACTACCACTGCGTTTACCACCCGATCCCTTTCCAAACGCCCGCCAGAACCCAAAACGAGAAGTCGTCATCGGCCTCGAAGACGGCCGGTGGGACTTCGAAGAGGAGGCAGCAACAGGTACACGCGTGGGGAAGCAGGTACTCCGTCTCCGAGCCTCCGAGGGCGAAGTGAAATAGTATCCGTGTTCGGCTATTCATCTATTCGGACGATTTGGGGCCAGCACCATCAATCGGGACTGGTTCGGGTTGAACCATCAGCCTGGTTACGACTCCTGAGTTCGGACTGGGAATGAACTGAGCTAATCCTCTTCCCAAGCCAAACATGAAATTAAAGCGGATAACCCAAGCCCAAGTCGGAGATAAGGAAGCTCGGTTCGAAGCTGGTCTGAGCCCATTACTAGCCCTAACAAGCATACATGAGGAAGAAACTTTTATAGATTTTCTCCTTTCTATCAATGATTTATTCAGAATTTTAGTAAAATTATGATACCTATAAGTGTATGAAGCAAGATTCTTTCTAATAGACAAAAGAAGCTAATAAAACTTTTGAATTATTCAATTATAAAATGATCCAAACTCTTATTGTTTGTTTATTAACTTCGACAAATCTAGAAGAACTTTTCAATAGATAGGGACTTCATGGGGAAAGGGGGCATCTTTAGTTGATTTTAAATCAAACATAAGCTCAACAAATGTGAAAACAAAATTAAAAATTAAAAATTAAAAATTATCTCAAAACTAATAAGCTAAAATATACTTATGGTCCTCAAACTATTAGTAAGTTATTATAATTTAATCTCAGACGTGGGCAAACCAGCTATTTTATCAATTTTAATCAGTTTCATCTAATAGAATGTAAGAAATACAATATTTTTAAAACATAATCGGTTAAACTATAGCAATTGAGGGTTTTAAAACCAAAATCAATTTTGAATGAAAGTTTAAGGGTCGAAAGTATATTTTCATCCAATTAGTAATAAATTAGGACAAAAAATAAATTAAGCGTGTGGGTATGTGTGTATATAGAGAGAGATAATTGGGTTTGCTTATATTCGAATATAGCTAAGTTTAGAATTCAATCACCTCTCTCATTCTTGGATCTACACGAATTCTGAAGCCACCTCACCTTTTCCACCTTTTTAATTTTTGGGATCCATGAACCATGTCAATCCAAAGGTGGAGAAGATGATTGGATCTACATTTGGCTACATTCGAATATAGCAAAGTTTAGGATCTGATCACCTTCTCTGCCCTTAAATCCATATGGATCCTGAAGTATTTATCTTTTTCACTTTTTTCATTTTTGGGATCCCTAAACTATGTGGATCCAAAAGTAGGGATGGTGACCAAATCTATGCTTACTACATTCAAATGTAGCCAAATGTATAGTCCCCTCTCTATATTGTTGTGACCCCCAATCCTAAACCCAGTACAGGGGCTCCGCGACATGGCCACGTACTCTTAAACTGAACATTAAGAGCACGCAAGGCCTGCTAAACCTTCATACAAACAAAACGCAATTACGAAAGCTAAAATTCAAATATATCACTTTCCATATTAAATTATTAATTCTTTACCTTCCTTTTTAATTGATCAATACAGAGTGAAAAAAAACCTCTAACTATCCTCACTCCTGAAGACTATCCCAAAATTCTAATTTATTAAGTAAACGTGCAAATAAAAAAAAGATAAAATGGGATGAATTAAAAAGCCTAATAGAACTTCTATACTTACCATCATGAATATGTCAATAAAATAGTTTAGTAGAGGCAAAATATGCTTAAACAAGAGATATCATAATATACATATATAATCATATGAAAAGCCAATGAAACCCATACACCAGAATAAATTTCAACCATCAAGATAACCTTACCCACAGCCAAACCAACAAAATTTAGATTAATCCCACCAAGCTAGATAACCATACCACAGCATCAAGATAACCATAGCAGATACCCACAACCACTTAAACCACAACATACAAATAACTACTGTCATACCCAAACCATTAATGTGACCACAGCTACATCCAAACCAACCACAACTATAATCACATCCACACCATCCATCCGATCGCAGCCACATCCAAACCATCCACATATCCACAACCACATCCAAACTAACTAAAACATCCCAATAACTACAACCACAACCATCCATGCACCCGTATGCAAGACATCACTAAGCAAGCCGCTCTCACTTAATAACTAATACGCCTGAGCCTCCTTACATAATCCTTACCACAACGCCTGTAAAGATATCACTAAGTGAGTCACTCTCTTAGTATGCAAAAGTCACAAGGCTGTAATGCTGGTACACACTGATACTCAAGCGCAGTATTACATGGGAATCAATCTAACTTGACGATACTTCTTCCGCTTAGGTTAGCTTATATACTAGTACCCAGTGTGATAGATTCAGCCATGTCAGAGGTCATGACTTTGTTCTACCCGACTTTCTCGGCCTTTATGCCCTTTCCTAGGCCGCCAATCTAGGCAAGTGGTGGCGCTAACCCTTACTGCTAGAATTAATATCACGTATCAACAATATCCATCATACACACATCCCTCAACCCAGCCACACCATACCACATTTAAAAGATCAAGCCATACTATACCACCTCCAGAATACCAAGCCACATCGCATCCAGAACACCAAGCCACCCCATACCACCTTCAGAAGACCATGCCATATCACATTTAGAAAACCCAAAACTTATAATCTTGAATTAAAACAAAAACTGTTTATAACAAAATAGCATATCACCATATATACGCAAATTCATAATAATCCACAATGCTTATTTCAAATTATGCAGAGAAAGCCAACAACAAAATATGATATATGCAGACATGTAAGTTATGAAAACATATTGCACAACAGTAGGGTGCAGAACTCCTACCCCTCTAGCTCAAAATTCATAAATAACCATTTTATCCCTCTAATTCAATGTCTAGCAATCCTTACTTAACTGATTTAATCTAAGATTTATTTATTTTCTCATATTACTAATTTTCATCGCTTAATTATATTTACAAAAATGCCCTTACTAACCATACTTAATTACCTCAAAACCCAAGCCCAAAAATTAATCAGCCAGTCCAACATCTATTTTAAAAGAAGCACAAACTCATTAACCCTGCTAGCCCATGGCCCATTTAGCCTATTGGGCCAGGACTGACCAGGCCCATTGCTTTCCCAAATGGCCCAACAGGCCAGCCCAACCCATCTGACACCCAGCCGGCCCATTAAGCCAGCCCTGAATTAATCCCAGCCGACCATTCCAAAAAAACTCAGGAGAGGGGTTTACTGTGAGGATGGAGGAGGAAGGAGGCGGTGGTGGTGCTCAGCAACAGAGGCAATAGTCGACGTCATGGTGGAGGAGAGAGGAAGGTGATAGAATTCCCTAATTTTTGAAGATCTTTTCAAATCCATAAGATTCTCTTGATTTGAAGGATCTAGCTATTAAGGAAAACTCCTAATCATATACAATGATCTATTTCCTCAATTATGCATTAGTTCTATTAGGAGGTTTCTTTTACAATTTATATTTAGCTTTCCTTAAATAATTAGGGTTTCATCCTATAAATATGTAATAGCCCTTTTGGCTTAGCATGGTTAAATAATATTATTAGTTTATTTTCTTTAGAGGCTCAACTCCCTCGAAGTGATTATCAGAAGGCTTGACTCTCTCGAAGCGATCATCTGGTCATCTGGAGGCGTGATCCCCTTGAAGTGATCACAGTTGTCCCAAATTTCCTATTATATCTATAGTTGCAATCGGGGTTCGCAACAGTTGGTATCAGAGCCTGTTATCGATAACTTGGTACTCTTCTATCATTCATCTTATTCTTCTTTTTTCTTCCATATACAAAATTCTAATATTGAAAAAAAAAATCCTTACTTCTTGTTACCATCCCAAAATCATCTAGCTCTTGTTAAAAAAAAAAAAAAATCCTTGCTTCTTATTGCTACTCTCAAAACCAGTCCAGATCCTATCACAAAAAAAAAACTCAACCTTATTTTCTATTTTTCCTTATCCACAAAAAAAAAGGAATCGAATCTTCTTCTTTTCACCGGCTCGCCTCTCTGTCATATCGATCTTTCCCATCGACCCTCCAACCATGCCTCCATCAAACAACTGGAGCTGCCTTGTCCCGCATCCAACCGCATCGAAAGCGTGGTGGGCCCATAACCCACCTACAAAAGAAAATCTAGTTAAAAAAAAAAAGAGAAAAGGAGGGAGAAAAACAAAAAAAAAAAAGAAAGAGGGAAAAAGAGAAAGAGAAAAAAAAAAGAAGAGAAGAAAAAAGGAAGAGAGAAAAAAAAAAGGAGAAGAGAAAGTTGAAAAAAAAAGGAAAGGAAAAAAGAAAAAGGAAAGAGAGAGAGAAAAAAAAAAGAGAAGAAAAAAAGAAGAGAGAAAAAAAGGGAAGAGAAAGTTGGAAAAAAAAAGAGAAGAAAAAAAAGAAAGAGAAAAGTTCGTTCTTATTTTCAAAGAGGTTTGTTGAAAATAGGTTTGTTGCCAAGATCTGTAAAGATATGACAGAAGAAACTGATCGACAACAGTGGAAGAAGCGTATAGAAAGTGATATAAAAAGTTTAAGAGAAATAACAGAAGCATCTATATTTGAGATACAACAGTGGAAGAAGCGTATAGAAAGTGATATAAAAAGTTTAAAAGAAATGACAGAAGCATCTATATTTGAGATACAGGAATATAATAAGCAGCTAATTGATACTTTGGTTGATTTAAAAAATATGGTTATGAGCATAAAAAAAGAAAATTTTGGTGAATCTTCAAGTAGTAGCTACCAGATCTGACAATAAGGATTTGATCACTATATAGAAATGGAAGGAATGATTCAATCTCGAATCTCATGCAATGAAGTTTTCTGTTCTGATGAAGAACTCATCAAGTTATGCCAAACATCCACGGTGCATGAGTATCAATCTCAATTTGAATAACTCATTAACAATACTATAGGATTAACTGAAGAATTTTCTGTAAGCTGCTTTGTTGATGGATTTAAAGAAGAAATCAAGCATGCAGTTCGTATGTTCCAGCCAACCAATATGACTGAAGCTATTGGGTTGGCTAGGCTCAAGAAAGAGCAACTGCTTGCTTTATGCAAGCAAGAAGATAGCTATTTTAGAATAGAGAAGCAAGTTAGTTCTAAACTCAGATCTAAAGAGATACACATAATTTTTGGTACTGGTCTGAAATCTTATGCAGCAATTGTTTCATCTCCTGATAGTGTGAGCCATATGGGATTTGAACCACTTAGTGAATGAGATGATCACCATAACATTCTTACACTAGATGGACAAGATCTGCATTACTCAAACCTGCAAACTGAAGAAGTTGATGGCGTATTTAAGAAAAATCAGCAATGCTTCAGCAGCATATATCAAACTTCTAATTCTTTTCTTGGTACAAAATCTGCTCCTTTACAAGCATATATTAATGCAGCAACTTCTTCTCAAATAACTATCTCAAGGAATTCGATATCAGCATCTAAGGCTTATCAGTCCTCATAAATTATAATGAAGCCACTAGAAGCACGACAAGCTAATATGTCACAAAACAATCATCCGTTATTGCAAGACTCTTTAATGCATGATGGTGCTGATACTATAAAATTGGATGATACTTCTAGTTTAATACAAATAACAAATTGGTTTTCACATGAATTTACTTTTGATCCTAGTTTGCAAAAGATACTATATAGTGTTGATGCCACATGTGAGTACTTTTACAAACAGCAGGAGAAGTTTCTTGATTTTAAACCTTAAGGATAAGGTTAATTTGATTCCCTAATTTTTGAAGATCTTTCCAAATTTATAAGATTCTCTTGATTTGAAGGATCTAGCTATTAAGGATAACTCCTAATTATATACATTGATTTATTTTCTCAATTATGCATTAGTTTCATTAGGAAGTTTCTTTTGCAATTTATATTTAGCTTTTCTTAGTTTCACCCTGTAAATATGTAATATCCCTTCAGGCTTAATATGATGAAATAATATTATTGATTTGTTTTCTTTCAAGTTTCAACCCCCTTGAAGCGGTTATCAAAAGGTTTGATCCCTCAAAGCGATCATCTGATCATCTGAAGATGTGCTCAAAGCACTCATAGTTATCCCAAATTTCCTATTACATCTATAGTTATGATCGGGTTCACAACAGAAGGAGGCGACATGGTCGTCCATGGAGGAAGCCAGGCAGACGGTGGTCAACCTCGGCGACATCAGGATCACTTCAGCAGCAGCGGTGGGCGGAGGTGGAGAAAGACAAGGGGGGGAGAGAGAGAGAGAAAGAGAGAGAGAAGGTGGCAGCGGTGGTGCTACGGCGAAGGAGGAGATGGAGAGAGAGAGGCGAGGGGGACGCCGGTGGAGAAGAGAAAGAAGCGGCGGCGGGGGTTGGACGGTGGAGGAGAGGGAGGAGATCTGCGATGGCGGCACTGGGTCTTGGAGACGGCAGCGACGACGAGACGACGGAGGAAAGAACCAGAGAGGAGAGGAGGCGGCGGCATACTCGTCGGCGAGGGAGAGGAGGGAGGCGGACGGCAAGGAAGTCGACGGAGTTGACGGCGAGGGACAAGAGAAGAGGGAGAGGGAGCAGAGATGGTGGTGTGGTCGTCGGCGAAGAGGGAAGAGTAGGCTGTCGGCGGTGAGGCGACGGCGACGAAGGAAGCAGTCGGAGACGGGAACGGAGGAAGAAAGAAAAGGTAGGAGCAGCATGGGCGCGAGCGATGGAGGGAAAGAAAGGAAAATAAAAAATGAAGGGCACTAGACGACCCTCGAAAGTGGTCGGGGTTTCTAAAGATATTTTTTTTAATCAATACCCTGTTTTTAAAAAAAACAGAGTATCTTTTCCTCTCTCATATATATATATATATATATATATATATATATATATATATATATATATATATATATATATATATATATATATATATACACACACATGCAATACAGATGATATAAAATTTATATTTATATTTGTTTCATGTAAACAAATTAAATATTAAAACTATAGATATAAATATAAATATAATTAGATGATTAAATGTAATGATCATATAATCAAAAATGCTATTTTAAATTACACCTAGTGCATATGTTGAGCTGCAATGCAACTCATCTTGCTTGTTTAAAGTACTATGATTTAATTACATATTGTAAGCCAAGTTATACTTAGAATGTAAACAAAACCCAAAATTATATAATATGACTCAATCAAATTTTCTATAGGTCGACTTGTAAAGGAGCAATTCGTACTTTCAAAACATGAGAATAACCATATTTAATAATATATCATAATATTATCATAATAATAAAATATAATAATATATAAAATATCATTATAACTATAATATAATTATATTATAAAATAAAATAATATAATAAAATTGTAATATTGACAATATAAATAGCTTTGCAAATGGGGCCTTACAAGTGCAGCCTTCCAAATGGTATCAGTTTTGCTAATATGCAATTTAGCTACATATAAGTCGATTATATTGTAACTTAAGTTGTAGTACAATTTCAGTTGCAGGACTCTAAATGACCCCTAATATAGATCTACTTTCATTTAAACATCTAATGTAGGATTAATAATTAGGGGTTTAAAAATTTTAGCTTTTTTAGAAGAAAATAATAAAATTTTCTAACTTATGGATGTATATGCATGTTGATGATTTTATTTTTACAAACATTATAATAAGAATAACAAGAATAATAGATAAGCAATTGCAATCCCTGAAAGAAATATATTTCCACCAATAGCAAGAAGGTATGTTTATTGGAAGCTTAAATTTAGATTCATACTATGTTAAGCTTGATATATATTATAAATCCATTCCCTATAAGTTTAAGCTTTTGGGATCAATTGGTTACTCTACATGATATCAAAGCCAAGTCTATTGGAGGTCATGCTACTTATTTATTTAGTTAACTTGATTATTATCTTAACTCATTTCAATCGTTGTTATTAGTCCACCTACATGGTTCGAGCTGCATGTGAGGAAGGTCTTAAGCCTAATATACCTTGTTGATCCTTTCCATATAACTTTAAGCTTTAGGGTTAAATTGATTACTCAACATACTTTATTATAAGGACTATATGAATCAACATATAATTCAAGTAGCTTTTGGTTTTCTTAGATTGAATATTGGTTTTATCATGACATGGAAGATGTTTAGGGTATGGAGGAATGGCTACCACTATTACAAGATACTATTCGTTAGTGATGAGGAGCACATCTAATACTTCTCCTATTATAGCTAGTACCTCGCATCAGGAGATAATAGCTTTGACTTTTTGTATGTAATCTTGTTGCTTTATAAAATCAAGCTGTGGCTACATCAAGAATTATCTCGAAGATCATGCTTAACTTCTAGAATTGGTATTATAAGGGCTTAGAAGAGCGTATTCTAGCCATTATAGAGCTCAAGAGCATAAATTATACAAAACACTGATGCAAGGTGGTCATAAGGTAGATGAAATAGCTAAATTGAAAGGCAGTGATGGGCTATATTTATGAAACAAAATAATGAGATGATTATTGAGAATCTCACAAAAATTCTTCAAAACTGATTATTATCATTCACTAGTCTTGCCATGATATGCTTCTGCTCTTTTATCGTCACTTGTGCTATCATTTACAAGCAGGTAAGATTCATCTTAGCAATGCATAAATAGCATTTTACAATCATGTATATTAACAAACATAATCATGATCACCAGGGTTAATCTAAGGGATGCTTAGGGCATTCACTGAGAAGTAAAAATGATGCTATTTACGATCAAATCTTATGTGGAGTTTTGGAGCAAATATCGATGAAAGGGTGTTAGATATTCCATCAAAACTTTCATGACAATGAAGGTAAAATACTGGAAAAGTAGGTACAAGTTCCTTTTGGACATATGTTGATAACATTTTATGCATAGATGCATAAGCATTTGAGTCTCTATTGCATATTATGCAAAAGCTTGGATGAAGCTGCCACTTACCCATAATTCTCTGGTAAATACCTCTTTTCTAGAAGAACAAATGTTAATCTCTTCAGATTATTTTTAGAGAAACAAAATAATGAAGTAAAGTTATCACTTGATATTTTTGCAAGAAAAAGAATTAATGATAGAAAAACATCTCTCTCAATCTTTTGATAAATTGGTGGACCCATATGATCCATCAAATGCTTCTTGCTCTTTAATAAATATTTAATGTTAAAGTGTGAGACAAAACTCCTCCAGAGCTGAGACCTTTGCAACTAAAACATTTTATCCTTTGGACATGAGATCTTGATGACTTTTATACCACTAGTAATTTTATGTGCAAATTAGTAGTATGAGATGTGCATTTAAAATTATTGTTTATTTAATGATCTTTAAAGCCTTATATGTTGGAAGTATTACCAGTTATCCTTAATAGAAAGGAACTTCTAGTAGCTATCCCAAAGATCTCTGATTGAGATCTACTTTCAATTTGGAATGAGATGCGCAAAGGATTTGCACAATATTTAGCACTTGAATCCCAATCATTCAAGAGTCTCTCTCGCTCAGAGATTGTACATTTCTCTTACCTTTAAGGTCTATTTTTTAAAAATTATACATTTCTTTTTGTTATTACAGCATGGAAGACTAATGGGTCATACCGACGAATAGGAAAGCAGACTAAATCCATATATAATTATACTTCATCTTGTTTTGCATGAGATTCAAAAAATCAAAAAGAAAAAAAAAATCTTTAATGGTCATTGGGGAGCTATCTCGAGCAAAATAAAAAAAAAATGCAAGCTGCCATTTATAGTGAATGCCAATAATGTGCCTTTAGAAGTAAATAATCATAATTATTAAATGAGACTAGAGATGTACCGATAGATGATGAAACTATTATTTACATTGTTAAGAGTATAAGTAAGATGAGAAATTAAATTTGTGAAGGAATAACTGGTGTGATATCTTTGTTTTAAGCAAGATTAAGCATCCAAATTCTTCAGACATTGAATGGCTTGATAAATTCTATCCGTAACATTCAAATCCCACCACTTTTAAATTTAACAATCTTTTGCCATAAATTTACAATCGCTAAAAATAAAAAATGAAAAAGAAATCTTATTATCGCTACATTCCAACCATAAATTTTGGGCTTACCTGCACTCTTTAGTGTAAATAGTTGATTAAAATATCTCAGTATTTTTTTTTTAATTTTTCAAATAAGGGTTAAAGTCTCTTTCTCCAAAATAAATGCTGAAGGAAAATATCTTCGTCAAAAAAAAAAAAAAAAAAAATGTAATTAAGGAAAATTTGCTATAAAGACACATGGCAGGCATTATGTATTGGCTACGGAAGCCTAAAAAGACGCTGGCGTATGGCAGGTTTATTTGAATGAAAACTCATGGCCGGCCTTTATGCTACCGCATCAAAGGGTTTTGAGATTTTTTGATAGGAATCGACGAATCGTGAAATGAATTGGCTGTCAAACATCAATGACGGCGACTTTAAAGGTGTGGCCTAAGTAAGGTTCACGTGCCTTGATGCCATTGTCATTTATTTATGATACTTATTTATTGCATCTGAGCCCCAACTCCCTCACCAGACGAAGATATTTTTATTCGTTGCCTTGACGCCAAGCATATCGGCCATTGATTGACCTGCGAGCGTGCCGACCAATGTACCTCCTGGCACGTGCTTTCGACCGAATGGAGAGCGTTTATTTTACGCCGAGGCCTCCAGCCTTCTTCTTCCATCCTCAGGCCAAGAACACCATCCACCACAGGTTGACTGACGCACTCTTCTGCAGGAGGCGCTATGGAGGCAATCCTCTCGATTGAAGAACCGATCGTTTCCGCCATCGTCGACAAATTGATCGGCCAGATCAGCTCCGATGCCATGGAGCAGTTCGGGCGAGAATCGGGCCTTCAGAACGACCTTGAGGAGCTGAAGGGTGCTCTGACAGGGATCCGCATCATCCTCGACCGCGCCAAGAGGAAGCGCACCAACTACCGGAACCTTGCCCAGATCCTTGAACAACTCAAGGACGCCGCCTACGATGCCGAATACTTGCTGGATGCATTCCAATATCGAGCCCTGCAGCAAAAGGCTGAAAACCAGAAGAATCACGGAGGTAAATTCTTTTCCTCCTGGTTTACTCGTGTCATAAATTTGTTCAATCGTGATGGTGAAACTGTGAGGGAGGTTAAGGGGAGCTTAGAAAGCATCGCTGATTATATGGGAAGAGCCATCAAATTCCTGGATTCAGATGATGATGGAAAAAGATGCAAGAACTCGCCGAGACGAAAGACGAGCTCATTCTTGACCGAATCCAAAGTGTTTGGCCGAGAAAAAGAACAAGAAAAGGTGATAAAACTGCTGTTGAAGTCGAGTGATGCAACTAAACCTAGAGATGATTGTGCTTGTTCGAAAAGACCAAAGAAAGACAGCATTTCTGTTTTGCCGGTGGTCGGCATTGGAGGGATCGGAAAAACTACACTCGCTCAGTTCATTTACAATGATCCGAAGGTGGATAATTATTTTGATCTCAAGATTTGGATTTGGGTGTCTGATTATTTTGATGTGAAAAGGTTAACTAAAGAGATGATCGAGTCTGTTACCGAGAATGGACCGTGCAATCCTATGAATTTAGACCGTCTTCAAGTCAAACTTAAGGAGAAGATAATGGAGAAGAGATTCCTGCTCGTCCTTGATGATGTCTGGAACGATGACAGCAGCAAATGGGAGAGGTTGTGTGCACCATTATGGTCCGGTTTGCAAGGAAGCATGGTTTTGGTAACAACTAGAGATCGAAAGGTTGCAGAGATGATGGGCACTATGGACGCAGTCTTCTTGGAGGGTTTAGCAGATGATGCTTATTGGGATTTTTTCAGTAGACGTGCATTTGATTCTTTGAACCCCAAAGAATATCCAAAGTTGGAAGCTATTGGCCAGAAGATTGCTAGGCAGCTGAAAGGATCACCACTTGCAGCCAAGACGCTGGGAGGCCTATTGAATTCAGACTTTGATGAGAGGCACTGGAGAACCATCATGAGCAGTGAAATATGGCAACTAAAACAAGGTGAAGATGACATTATACCGGTCCTGCAATTAAGCTATCAGTACCTGCCTGCATGCTTGAAGCAATGCTTCACATATTGTTCTGTGTTTCCTAAAGGTTACCAATTTAAAGAAGATGAGTTGGTGGATATCTGGATGGCACAAGGCTTCATTGTACCTCAACAAAATAAGCGGATCGAAGAGGTAGGAAGTGGGTACTTCCATGATTTACTTCGCAGAAATTTCTTTGAGCACTTTCCGCAGGATACATATGCAATGCATGATTTGATATATGATATGCTACAATTTGTCTCCCCTAATGATCATTTAAGTATAACAGATGGCCGGCCGCAGGAAATTTCTGGTAAGCTTCGACACCTGTCAATATATAATAAGAATTTGGACCTGAGTAAGACATCAGACTTGAGCAGTTATAAGAATCTACACACACTTATTTTTGAGAATTTGAATGATGCCAATTGTGGTTACGTGCTTAATTCTTTGTTCAATGTGTCAAAAAAAATTCGTGTGTTGCAATTAAAGAATTGTTGGATCCAGGAGTTGCCTGAAAGTATTGGCAACTTAAAACATCTTCGATACCTTCATGTCTCTTCCAGTAGAATTCAAAGGTTGCCTGAATCATTATGTAAGCTTTACAATCTTCTAGTGTTGAACATATGTGGTTGCCCAATAGAGAATTTCCCTGCATATATGTCTGACTTAGTCAACTTGAGGCGGCTTAAGGCAGAAGAGGCGATAATTTTCAAGTTGGCTAATATTGGGAAGTTAACGTCTCTCCAGGAGTTGCCAGTATTTATCATTGAAAAGAAGAGTGGACATAAGATTGAAGAATTAAAGAATATGACAAAACTTCACAGAAGACTCTGCATTAAAAATCTTGAGAGTGTTGAAAGTAAGGAAGAGGCCAGTCAGGCTAATCTAGACGATAAATGCTACCTTGATGAATTGGTGTTAGAATGGAATTCTAATAGAAGCATCAGTTCAGGGAACGATGATGAAATAATTGAAGGACTTCAACCACATTTCAGTCTCTCAAGGTTGGAAATCAAATGCTATTATGGTGCCAGATTTCCAAGTTGGCTGGAGCCACAATCGCTCAAAAGTTTAGAAGTTATTTGCCTAGACAATATCCAAAGATGGGAACAACTTCCATGTCTCGGACAACTGCCATTTCTCAAGACTCTGCGCATCAGACATATGCATAAAGTGAAACAAGTTGGTCAGGAATTCTATGGCTCTCTAGGATTTCCATTGCTGGAAGAGTTGGAAATAAAAAGCCTGCCAGCATGGGAAGAGTGGTTTGGAGCAGAAGGCATCCAAATGTTTCCTCGCCTGCTTAAGCTCTACATCGAGAATTGCCCTTGGCTAAGGGGCTTGCCTTGTCTACCTCCCTTGCTCAGAGAATTGCACTTGATGCATGTAGGAATAAGCACACTCCCAGAGGCATGGAATGAAGGCGATGATTTTAATGATGACAATACAATGACACGACACAGAAGCAGCAGCAGCTGGAGCTCATCAATATCTGTATTATACATCCATGGGTGCCCATACCTGATTGGCCTGGAACAATGGCTATTTCTACATCATCTACCAGCTATCAAAAAATTAATTATTTATGAATGTCAGAGAGTAGTGCGGTTGCCGATGGAAAGGTTGAAAGACTTCGTCTCCCTCGAGGATTTGGAAATCATCAACTGTCCCTTGTCCACGTCTGGAGCACAACTGATCCTTCCCTGTTCTCTTCGACATCTCACACTGGCTTCATGTGGTCTTCTAGATGAGTCACTACCCGACTGCCTACACAACCTCACCTCTCTCACCAGCTTGGAGTTGGTTTGCTGCTCACACATGACATCTCTTCCAACTGAAGTGCTCCGTCACATGATAGCTCTTGTTACTTTGACTATTTGGGACTGCGAAGAACTGAGGTCACTGGGAGACTTACGAGCTCTCGTATCTCTTGAGAAATTGGATTTAGGAAAATGTCCTCGGCTGACAATATCAGCAAACAAGGAAGAGCAGAGCGAGGGTTTGGCACGTCTTCACTTTCTAAGAACCGACGACATTGCCCTAGTCAAAGTGATTGTCTCACTAATTACCCAATCATCTCTTGAAACTCTCCGAATCTCTGACTCATCTCAACTCACATTGTTCACTGGAGAGGAGCTATTATGTTTGCAAAACCTCAGATCTCTTAGAAACCTAGAAATTGAAAGATGTGACAATCTTCAGACCTTGCCAGCAGAGTTGCACAGCCTTTCCACTCTTCAAAAGTTGGTGATACAAGATTGCCCTGGGATCCGCTCGCTGCCAGAAAGGGGCCTGCCTTCCTCCCTAAAAGTTTTACATTTCAAAAATTGTGAATACCTTGAATCTCTGCCAACAGAGTTGCATCGCCTTTCCACCCTCGGTTATTTGGAGATATCAAATTGCCCAACAATCCGTTCGCTACCAGAGGACCTGCCTTCATGGATGGATATACATGTCGAAGGTTGTCATCCGGAGTTGACAGAGCAATGGAAAAGACGCAAGGAAATATTGATGAAGCCATGTAATGTGCTTCCATAGGCTACTCAAACAGGTACAGCAATTCGATCTGCATAGTTTCATCTTTCACCTTTAGTCAATTTGCTGATTTTATGTAATTTTTTCCGATCTGTACTTATTGCTAATTTGCACTTGAAGAAGAATTTGACTTGTAGCATATCTGTGTTGAAGTCTTACTCCATAGCTTCATGCAACAGATTTTGACCTGAGCTAATGACTGTACGGAACTGTGAATGTACCATAAATTTTACAATGGTTCTATCCCTTTGATATTTTCTGGTACTCTATGAAAGCAGAAATTATTAGTTTGCCTTATGTAAAATATTCGACTAAAAAAGGATTGTTTTTAGATTCTTGACATTTCTGGAGCTGTAGATTAATATCAACAGCATACATCTCCAAATTGTATAACCCATCATTGATATTGAGTTGTTAAATCTCATATAGAAGATTTAATGTGTTATATCTCCAATTGAGGTTTAGTTCGTGATGTGTGTATCATTATGCTAAAGTGGGTTCTGAAACAACATAATTTTCAACTTATATGAAGATTAGTCTAGTTGTAGTTCTATCAAAATATTTGGACAAAAGTGGAAAAAGGATTAGGTGCCTTGGATTGATTCTTATATTTTTCATTTGATCTTGGCTTCAAGATCACTTCAAGTTGTAGGAATTGTGATCATATTAATAATCATTCTTTTAAAATTCCAGGACCATTATCTCTAACTGATCTAACTGTCTCTAGCCATGGATCTAATGTGCGTGTAGCATATCAGGTATAACATTTTGTTGCCTAATCATGTCCTGTGTTTTTCATATTATGGGTAGCATCATTAGCAACTCATGCACAATATTCTTATTTTGATTTGCAATTTGATCCAGGGTTCTACAGGTGCATACAGTGAGGTTGCTGCCCTCAAAGCAAGCCCACAGTGTGTAGCTGTTCCCTGTGAACAGTTTGAAGTTGCATTCAAGGTTCAATAAAATATCATTTTAGATCATTTAAATTCATCAGTCATCAAACTGCACCATTTTAAGCTGCTTTTGTAACTGGCAGGCTGTTGAACTTTGGCTAGTTGACAAAGCAGTTCTTCCAATTGAGAACTCTGTAGGTGGAAGCACTTATAGGAACTACGACCTGCTTCTCTGCCATAGGCTGCATATTGTGGGTGAGGTGCAAATGGCTGTTAACCACTGGCTCATGGCTCTGCCAGGTGTGAAAAAGGAGGAGCTAAAGCGTGTTTTAAGCCATCCACAGGTTGATTTTTTACTGACTTTATCATCAAAATGCCTTAGTTTTAATATTTTAATCCATACCTTATCACTTGTAGGCACTTGCTCAGTGTGAGATTGCACAGAGCAAATAAGGTGTTATTCAAGAAAGTGTTGATGATACATTGTTCATGTTTTTTTTTTTTTGATGTATTTACTTAAGGTGGCGACAATTGAACTTCTTTTGTTAACTCTTGTCGCCTCAAAACAGTCTAAGGGAATGAGAGCCCTTTTTTATTTTCGATTTCCAGAGGGTCGGGGGTTCTTGACGCCGTTATCGTTTCCTGCTCCGGGGTTGGTGGGGCACTGGGCGGAGGAGAGCAGCCGGCGATGGCAAGAAATCAACGCGGTCGTTATCCTGTCGCGTTGCATTAATTTAAAGTGACGAGTTTACCCCTTCCAAATTATTCGAATGACGTCGTCGATGTGGCCCCGCCGATGCTGACTGGATGATGGATTTTGACTAATTATCATTTTACTTGCATGCTCATATATTCTTAGCCTGTTTAAGGAAATGACTTTATATTTATTATGATAGACATTGTGTTCATATGCTTTTAGCTTATATTTGTATTCAATGATGTTCAACTCGAACATTAAAATATCTTGGACCATATAGCATTCATGTACTCTAGATTGGCATTTAAATATTTTTGCTGCACTCTTCTTTTAAGCTTGAGCAAACTATGGCAGTTCATTCATTTTGATCGTAGATCGGAGCTACTATTATATTTTAATTCTGTAATTTTTTATTTTCTCACAACCCTTCATTGGTTATTTTCAGTGCTATCCTATTTTTCCTAGAACCCTTGATGCACACTCGACAATTTGACATGGATACTGGTATGACACTTAAGTATGGTTACATGAGAAGGAATTTTAGATACTAAAATACGAAAAGAATGTGACACATACCTCACTGTCACCTAACACAGATATATAAGTCCACGTAATGTTGGTACTATAATTTCGGTTATGATCATCTATTTTGATATGATGTATTAGTAATGATATGATAGCTCCAATAACATTACTCGTTTCCTTATTTTGGCCAGGAAGCCCATAGTTCCAAAAACAAATAGGCCCTTTAAGGTATTAACATGGAGGCTACTCTGTTCAAATTTAGTACCATAAAAAGGAATGAAACAACAAAAGTTTCACTAATCTTTTCAGACAAGCATTGTCTTCACTCTTGAAGAAGGTCCTCGAGAATTATTTAAAGCCTTGGCAGTCTTTGCTCTAAGGAGTATTAACCTGACAAAAGTATCTGACATGGAAATGGCATTGTCATTTTCAGTGTAATTAATTTTTTTGATTGAAATCTTGACAATTTTGGTCATACAATGGCAGATTGAAAGCAGACTTCAAAGAGAGCGCCTTTTAGGTGTTGTTGATGACTCTAACCATGGCAGCACTGTGAGGTAAGTGTTGCTATTTTATGAAGCTGCTTGTAATTCTAGAGCTTACCTTTGGCTACACCATTTACATGTGATTTTTGTTGTCTTGTGTCTGTGTATAAAAATACTACTGTAGCTTTTACCTTTGTAGTTGCAACTAATCGAGAATTTTGTCTTAGGTAATTTTATTATCTATTCTATATTGATTTTGAGGCATCAATGGTTGAACCACATGTACAAAATGCCTTGGCTCACCTACAGGTCAGGATTCTATTCTCTATGAATATTTATCTTTTATTATGTCGTTTGAAGTATAAGTTACATCGAATACTTAAATATACAAAAACACATTCTTTTTGATAAAATTTAATATCACTTTGAAAATGCTCAATATCTTAATGCGTGCTTATGAGGAAGTTTGTCTTCTTGTATAACAATTGTCACATTAAGAAGAGATGCTTGCAATAATGGCACATGTATTCCTTTACCATAATCCTACTAGGTTGTATTCGGAAAATTTATGTAGGAATCATGAGCAGTACCAAAGTCTTCTTTTATTTTCCTTTGACCGATCTCCTCCCTTAATAATGATTATCAAGTTGAGTCATAATATAAGTCCAACATTTTGTGCATCATATCTGGACCATTCATCCTAAATTATAGTACTGCATGCTTCATTTGCATCACATATGATAGCTTCACAATCATGCAGGGTATCATGTGCTAGATTGATCACATATTAAATAAATGGTGATAAATTATGTGACCAAGGCTATCCATTAGATGCTCTCTCTCAGTTAGATACATGGCATTTCATCCATGTGCATTGAAATGCCAAAATGCTAGTTTTAATCATGAGATATGCTGATTTGGTCTGTAATTTTTATTAAATCCTTGCTCCTATGGTACTAAAATTTCATAAACAAATTTGCTAGTGCTTCGCAAATAGAAATTCCTGATTTTGCCTTTGTTTTCACTGTTTAGAATTTCAGTTAGTTTGAGATATAGATCATCTAGATAATTAATTGAACTTATAGCAAGCACTCTTCACTTGTCTTAAAAAAAAAACAAGATAGGTGATTTTGTTGCAAAATGAAAGTAAAAAATGATAGATAGTTACAACTTAGGTTAGTCATCTAAAATAATTAATGGCTAAGTTTTGGTAATTCAGCCTAATGGGCTAGTATAGTGGACCAAATTCCCACCACCTCCATCTCTATAGTCCAAGTAGCTGGTGGGATATAGGTCTTAAAGAAGTCCACATGCTGCCCAGTATACCCTTACCACTCATACGAATATCCCACTAATGTGAAGATCCTTACTAAGGCTTCTAATTCCCTTCAAATAGTCCAACAAACATATTTGACAAATTGTCCAAATATCAAAATCTCCTTCATCACTTCAAACAATTGTTTGACACCTTGACTATAGGCTTCAAGCATCAATCACTCCACATCAACTCAAAGGCAAAGCCGATCATCAAAGGGAGGATGATATAAAACCCTCCTCATTGGAGGCTTTCAAAGAGTCAAGAAGTATCAGCTACCCTCTGAAAGAAGATGATGCTTCTTCCACATCATGTGAACATAGAAAATAAAGCATGCAACACATACTTCTACAAGTACAATCCATTTTCCCCCACAGCCAGGGGCTCAACATGATGGCAAGTTGGTAACTCACTGGTACAATCCCCAGAAGGCTATAACCACTAAAAGCCTGATGCTAAGAGTGTTCCACTATATCGAGAGGGGGAGAGGGGTGCACTCTACAAACAATAAGAGAACCCATCAGACCCCTTAAGTTTTCACCCTTTAGTCAGACACCAGAAAAGTCATCAAAAAGAAGTCTGTTAGTTGTAATTGACTGGGGCCCTCTGACCCTAAATAAGCATCAAGTTAGAGTTCTCTGTCCGAATACCCCTGACATTTCTGTTTTAGTTCATAGTACTATTGACTGACCTTGAATTAACTACTTGCCAACCATGAGACAACAAACAGCAAGAGAGAGAGACCCATTTGTGCTGTAGGTGCGTAGGATGTTGATAGTTTCTTTTTTCAGAATATATGAATACATATTATACATTTAAAACATATGTGTTTACTGATCAAAATCAATGTTTCATATCCTTGTCAACTCTTAGACAACTCTTGCTTCTTGTAATATTTTCTCATCATTCATGCAGTTGGTTCGTCCATCCTTGTAAGAGTACTGCTCTATAAGAAGAACTGTCTTTAATCAAACAGTTCTCCAGGAGGAACGAAATGTTTCACAATTATTAGCATCTAAAGATATTGACCCACATGGGGTGTTGATTACTTGACTTCATTGCAGTAGTTTTTTTTTGGGCTATTACACCTTCTTGGAGTTCCCATGCAACTTCGAGTAATGACAATCCTCTATTGCCAAATAAGAGTATAGAACAAATCTGTGAAACGCAGAGTATGTGAAGTTCTTATATTTGAGAAATGCATTGTAGATTTCTGATTCATGATTCTGTGTATATCTCGTATGGTCATAACAACTGATAGCATTCATAATAATTCGAAGAAGCATATTGAAGTAAATTGGCTTTCTATAAAAGAACATGGTGAAAACTAAGTGTTTTGAGACCTAAAGAGAACACAAAATATTTATTGATTGGGTTGGATTGGGTTTATGAAAAAAATTATAAATCCAAGAGCTTATTTGAATCGGTTCAATATTTTGTGTTTAAGTCAGAATTAGGTCGAATTGTATTTGCACTTAAGTCAAACATCTAATTATTATTTAATAGCTAAAATCTAATCATTAATATTTAAATATAGAGCTTTTAGAAAATTTAAATAAGATTAATAAAAGTCAATTTAAATCCAAATTTTTGTTTAATAATTTTTAGTTCTATTCAAGTAATTAATCATCCTTAAGTTTATAAATTATAATTTTTAAAATACTTGAAAAACATTATAAATAAAAATTCATCAAAATAAATAATGAAATATGAATATTTGCATATAATTAAGTGAAAATAGATAAGAAGAGGCCTAGTTATTAAAATGAAAGAAAGAATTAGTTCAACTAAGAAAGTTTATTTTATAAATTGATAAAGATTGTTACAGTAAAAGAAAATAAAATTTATATAATTAATATTTATAAGTTAAGCCAAATCAAGTTCGAATCGAATCTAATTTCTAGTGTCTCAAATTAGATTCACATAACATATAGGTTATGATACGTGATAGGATAGGTCATAAGTCACCAAATAAGATAAAAAAATATAACACAAAACTAATTAAAAATTTAAATCAGATCTAATTTTTAAATCCAATTTAATTCACAAATCTTTCATCCGAATGGGTTAATTGAATCAAGACTAACTCAGATCATCGTCCGACCCATTTGCAGTCAAGTTGGGTACACATTATCAAACCCATTTGCAGTCCAGTTGGGTACACATTATCAAACATTTTAATGCTTGCGGAATACAATCGACAATGGTCCTATAAAATTTCCAAGAGCCTATCATTAAGAACCAAAGTAAAACAGATCATCCATCTTGCGGAATACAATCGACAATGGTCCTATAAAATTTCCAAGAGCCTATCATTAAGAACCAAAGTAAAACAGATCATCCATCACGGAAGGACAAAGATTCAGCATCGTGTAACAGAAATGATAGCCTATCATTAAGTACCAAAGTACAACAGATCATCCATCACGGAAGGACAAAGATTCAGCATCGTGTAACAGATATGATAGCCTATCATTAAGAACCAAAGTAAAACAGATCATCCATAACGGAAGGACAAAGATTCAGAATCGTGTAACAGAAATGATACAAGAAATCTGTAAGATGACAGAGTGCTTATGTGCAGCTGAGTATTTTCCCCCCCTTAATATAACTTACAAAAGTGCCATAGAAGAGAAAAGGTCTGACAGGTCCCTCCCATTTATTCATTAAACTGTATCCTATACATACACACAGTGTATCTGTTTCTGCCAGCGAATTTGAATGTTTTACTGGATTACAATTTTTCTGGTATTCATAGAAACATGCTCTATAGCCCAAAATTGGATTTCTCGTTTCCTTCTATTTCTGTATTTTTACTATATTGATTTATTTATCGTTTTATGATGCTGTTTTCCATTACAACTAAAGTATGTTTGGTAGGTGGCAAGTGTATTTCAACTTTGAATGGGAGCGGAGTGCATGCTGCAAAGCAACATCTACTCTCGATCCCTCTTGGAAGAATGCGTCGTACAAAAGACACACAAACTGGGATAGATCCTCCTCATCGTCATCAATCAGGTTCAATGGGTGGTCACTGCCTCTCTCCACATCACTGTCTTCCCAATCACTTGCAGGACTGTCTGGCTCTGGTTCTTCATCCTCAGCCTCTTCATCCCCAATAACAAATTTTCCGTTCTCAAAACCATTATATTCAGCCGTCCCATGGAATGACACAGATTGCAGGTCAGGAGGTTCAAGCGATGATGAAACAACAGCTTTGGCGCCAGAATCTAGGAAAGCCTTCACCAGGCTCTTAGCAAGCCCATACTTTCCAGTGCAGATTATAATTCTGTCTCTCCATGCTCCCACCTGGTAAAAAATTCAGATAAGATCAGGAGTATGCTTCATAAGAAAGAGAGCTGGAGATAAATGAACTTATAAACCTAAAAAACAACAATTTGCGCAATCATGTATGAAGGGAAAATCCAGAAGCAAAATGGCATAGAACTTATGTAATATTATCAAGACTCTGCACCAAAGAAATAACATGAACTATCTGTTGACACAAAAGTCATAGCAGAAGCTGACCCATGTATCAAAATGCCAAAACTGATTTGTTCATGAACCCACTAATAAGCATAACTTTCTGAGAATGTAAAAACCAGATCGATCCATACTTTGCCAGTGCCTGTGTGAAAACCATTCCTTTGCTTTCAAATAACGGAAAAATGTCCTCTTAAATCAAACTCTAATCACCTACAAGTATAATGAATCAATAATGATGCCGCAGCCCCTTTTCCCCTTAACTATGTCATACATCACAGATGCCATATTAATTTAGCGATACACTTGTTTATGCCATGACAACATCACCTTTCAATAACATTCTGTCTCCCTAGCCCTTGCTATCTAAGCTCCATGGCGCCACCTGCCAGGCAAAAGTTTAATCTAGTGTGGGAAGTCCTCTGATTCTAAAATCCCTAACAGACCAACACACTCGCTCAGTAAACAAGATGAGTCTCCAATATGCCACGTGGTTTACAACACTTCTATAACGATACCAATTGATTCTCCAAAATATAAGAGTCATCACCCTTCAATGTTGATAACAAGAATGTTTTTCAAAGATAAATAGCTTCCAAGTCCACATCTAGTTACAATGAAACTACAACTTTCTGTCCAAACATTTTGATTTCAAATGATAAATCTAGTTAAATAATTTTCATTTATTACAGAGCCAGATGCCTAAAGAAAAAATTATTCAATAATTATTTCTAATGGTAAAGATCAATAGTACAATCATTTGCCCTATAAGAGTTCCACTGCCAATAAAGCTTCAACAGATATTCCAGTGAGCTTCCTAGCGTATGGACTGAACACTAACATTTTTGTTTCATTTTCAAACTTACTCACCAAATAAAAGAACCATGCAACTCAGACTTTCTGGCAGTGGGAGAAAACCCTGCTACGATAAGAGCATTAAAATGGACATTTCAAGCCCCGCCTTATCAACAAACTGAATTTCCATCATCACAGAAGCCTATAAAACACAATGAAAATAGTATTCATGTTTTTTTTCTTCCATTTTTTTTTTTTACCTTGTACTCTTTGTTTTATTGATAGAGCCAAACTCAAATAGTTGGAAAACATTTATTGGATGAGCTTAAAGAGAAACAGATAACTAAGATTTTCCTACTCGCCAACAGAACTCAGAAGTTCATAGGCCCCTCTCTAGCTCAAATTTGCACTGGCCAGGTAGTCAACATTAGTTAATACAGAGCTCACATTACACTGAAAATAGGTTGTAAAATCTGATTGCGTCTTTCATGAAGCTTTCTCAAATCAGAAAGCTTTCTCAGATCAGAGAGATGCTCCATCAACCTGATATTTGACAGAAGTGCTTTGGATGATGATGATGAAAAAGGGTGTTGAGATGTCATGCTGTAAAGCTTCTGAATAATTTATAGGAGTTATCATCATGTGGCCCTACCTCATAGCAACAACCTATGGTATGTCACAAGTTTTAAATGTGATAGTTCTAAGCCCTCAGATTGCTTAATTTAAGTTTCAAAGGAGGTCCCAGCCTCATGAGAATTTGAGCAGAAATTCTAGACGTAATCATAGCCATCAAAGGTGACCACTTGTCATGCAAAAACAATAATAAACCAATAATTTCCACCACAGTCACTAAGTGCAAAGAATCAACATATAGATGGCCAAGACGGGTCAATTATGATTTGGAAACAATAGGAGTACTCAGTTTTATGGTTTCAAATTCCAGTGGGGCGTCTCACAACAGTAGGATGAGCTATTATCCTATATGCAAGGGCATAACAATCCCACCATCACTCCTAACATTCTGATTGGTACATCCTGAGACAACCCTCATCCCAGATGTCAAGACAAGACAAGGTGGCGATGCATCCTGTTTCATGAAAAACTTAGGATAACCTCATTCTATAGGAT
Source organism: Metroxylon sagu (assembly GCA_017589505.3). Classification (NCBI taxonomy): domain Eukaryota; kingdom Viridiplantae; phylum Streptophyta; class Magnoliopsida; order Arecales; family Arecaceae; genus Metroxylon; species Metroxylon sagu. The sequence continues at coordinate 5,267,593 of JACVBY030000667.1, forward strand.
TTAAAACCTTGCTCGGTTTCTTTGATTATGATTGCAGGATATTTCCATTCTACATTGCTTTAATAAATTGCAAGAGAGAAGATTGGATACAAATATTTGCTTACTTGCAAAATAACAAGAGAATGCGGAACTAGGTGTTCTAACTTTTTTGAATAATAGAAAGGAATCTGAGAAAACATGCAGAGCACTTAATGCTTTGTTCACCCTATCTTCCTACTCTATTTTTTGATAGAACTTCTTTACCTAAGCATTTGATTTGACCAATCAGCAGCAGCAGCAGATGAAACCTATCCACTATTTACCATAGCAATCAGCACAACGATAAGGTATGCTCTTCCTACAGTTCAAGAAGGTAGAAAACAACAAATTGAAGCACAACTCACCATCCAGCGAACATCTTCAGATGTCAAGTGAACAGCAGGAACAGTCCTTCGAAACATAAATGCACCAATTTCTTGGTTATCCTCCATCACCTTCAATCATGCAAATGAAGGTTATACCTCATTAGCAGACTAGTAAAGGTGAAGAAATAATATAGAAGAAACTGCAAAATAAAGATACATACTTGCGTTTGGCGTCCTATATAACGATGGACAATACCACCAACTTGAAAGCAAGGCCATCGTGCAACCAAATCAGCAACAGAAGAAACCTTTGTTAATGAATAAGCTTCTTTTCTGTTGTGCCTTCGCATCATTGATGACAAGCTCAGCTTAACACTCTGAAGAAATCTATCTGCAAGCTCCCCAGGTTCAGCAACCACAAACACATCATTCTGCCAACTGACAGAAAAATCCCCTTGTCAGGGTACAACAAGATTAAAAAAATAATCAAAACAAAAATGTGTGCTACAATATATGTAAGAAAAAAGGGCAATGTTAGACCTTAATATTGAACCTGTCGAGTCATTTTGAAGAGCCAGATGTATTATGCCTACTTGGGGCAAATTCTGTAATTTATCGTGCAATGCACGAACATATATAGAGGGTTGCCTAGATACTAATGGAGAAGTCGGTGGTGATACTGGTGCCTTCCCAATTGCATGACCATCCAGGCTAAAAGGTGGAACTAAATCAATCCGATTTGCTCGCTGAGGACCGAATTCAGGACTATATAGAAGTGGACTTGATGGAAAGCTTCCGGTAAACAATGGAGATGTAAATGGTGAAGGAAATGCAGTTGTTGGTTTGGAAAATCCAGATGCTCGATTCAGAAGAGATAGTCTAATGCCATTACGAGCACAAAATGTCTCAAGAGAACGAGCATGATGAGAAGTCTTTCCAGAATCAGGACTGTATGACGATTCCACAAGTAGTACCATGCGCCTCCAGCCTAATGAAGGGCTGTTTTCATCAAGCCCTGGGGGAAAAGATCCATCAAATTCCAGAAACTTAAGAAAGACCAGAATGAGTTTAATTTTAATGACATTGAAGCAACAGCGAAAATTCTGCCATAACAAAAACCTGAGTTTGAGGGTTTTGATTTAGGAACATGTTGAGTCTTCAATTTTTCCATTAATTTTTCATCATTATGGTATCTTGGAACTAGTCGCTCACAGAGATTCTTGAAATCCTGAGAATTTTTCTGAATGTACTCCTCAGTCGCAGCTTCCAACTTAAGCCAAATGGCAGGATCAGTCTCATCTAGTTCCATCCCGCATCGCTCATCAACTGTCAATACGAAACAAGTTCCCACTGTATCATTACTCTCGAAAACTTAAAAGTCAAACAGAGCACAAAAAAGCTTTCTTGAAATTAGCTGATATTATCTAGATCAATCATACATTAGAACTCTCTGGCTGAAGCTGAAACGATGACATAAATGCAAGAAAAACCACATTCTTCAGGTCATGCACACAAATTTCTCAGTTAATGAATCACCTGGATTAAATCGAAAATAATGTATTTGAGGAAGCATTGGTATCAAAGTATCCATTGCTTCCTCCACTCGATCCACTGAGCATGCACTCTCAATCAGCACTTGTCCTGTATCCAGATAACGCCAACCACCTTTTCGAGCCTAAATATTGCCAGTAAAAGAAGAAGAGTTTAATAACATGAAGAAATTATATAACAAGCGATCATGAACATAATGTTAATCAACATTCATGTCTTTAATAACAATATGGCGAATGGAGTTTATATTGGTGGTTACGTATTTTAAATTGCTATTAGAACACCTTCAGTTTACATTGCAATATAATTCTCATACATTTTTAGCAAGTTAGCAGTAACATCATTAATTGTTGAGAAGTCAGTAATTGCAAATACACAGGCAACATGGTGACCAGGCAACCAAGAGAAGACATTAAGCAATGAGAGCATTCTACCTTAGTTGGAACTGAACCACATCCTATCGAAACTAGACAATCAATTTGTGTATCAGGCCATAAAAGTTGTGCTTCTCTTATAGCAAAGATGGTTGGATTATTTGCTACGATAGCTCCATCTTGCCAACGGTTAACATCTGAAAGAAATTGAAGAAAAGAATAACAAAAGAGACACCAAATACTAAGTTTTTAAAGAAGTTCAACCACATCCACATGATTTAAAAGAATCCAAAGCAAAATCAAAGTATGGTTACAAGACTGGGAATGATTACCATCCGCATAATCATCAAGATAGTATGGAGCAGCAGATGATGCTCTTATAGCTTGCCATATATGATGCTTGCAGCTTCCAATAGAAGCACTACGCCGGATACCAATTTCAGCACTAGGGGCAGATGTTCCAACTGCACTGATGGCAGGACTCTCAGCCATTCCGGTAGGGAGCTCTGGGGTGCCAGCCGGATACTAGAAAACATGCAGAAGATGTTATTGGCCAATTCAGTATTCACAAACAAAGCCCAAAAAATAAAGGGGAGGGGGTTGTTAGTCTCATGCTGCACATATCAGATTATGTAAACCATGTTAGTTAAGGAGGAAAAGATTATCATGAGCATCCCGACAAGCATTGCTGTGAGAGATCATTCAGCTATTGATTATAAGAAAATTTCAAAATACAAGGTAGGTTAAGCATTCCATTGAAAGAACTTCAGAATAGATTTTCTGTAACAAAATAGCTAGACGACTATAAAGATATAAAAGATCATTTTATTCATGATAATATAGTTCCCAAAAATGAGTAAAAATGTAAGCAGCATCTTTTTATAAGTGCGGTAGGTCACTAATGCATGTATAAACCAAGCACAGAACATACTGAAAATAGACAAACCTGATAGTTGCGGAACAGAAATGGTTGAGCTGGCATAACACTGACCAGAGTTGATACTACAAAAACCTTTGGGATGCCCTTCACAGCAGACTCTATTAAGAGATCACCATCTTCATCAGCACATAGCTCTTTCAATAACCTTTCAAATTGATCTGCACTGTGCTGAAAGAAAGTTCTGAGGTAAGGTCCTGAAGAACAGAAATGAATCAGACAAAAAAGTTCAAAATTTCCTTACTTTAGACCCATGAACAACTACTCTAAAGCTTTGTGATGAACTTTTGTAAAGTTGATCAAGTTTCTCTCTCCAAGTTGTAGCTTCATCTTTAGGGATAGGCTCAGCAAATACAAGCTTTCCTGAAAGAAAACAGCACTTGAGAATGGGTGCGAAAATGAACATAACTTCTGACAGTCACAGTCCAGACTCTTCACCTAATTTTTTGTATATTTCTTCACATTGATCCAAGGTCATTTGATTAATGCCAAGAGCTACTGCAAGCATACCACCTGTGGATGTACCACAGATAAGGTCAAACATTTCATGAATACACTTTCCGGTTCCTTGTTCAATTTGTTTAAGCATCTGAACTGTTGCCAAACCCTTCATCCCACCCCCATCCATTGATAGTATACGTAGTCCTTGCTTCCCAACCGGCTTTCCTCTTACTGCTCGACGCAAATTCTCATTTTCTCCTAAAGTGAGGACAACAGAAGACAGATCAATTTACTGACAAAATGACATAAACAGAACCATGATTGAAAATGCAGCATACCAAGAATTGCCAAAGCACGTGCAGCAGCCTTGTTCACACATGACTCAGGTGTAACTGTCAGGCGTAGAAGAAGTTCACGCAAGCTTTCCGATTGGGCTAGGGTGCGACGATTCTCCAAACAGAAAGCTAAATTTCCAACAGCAAATAATGATAGGCGTTGCACCTGGTAAAAGAAAAGATTAAATAATGCATGTAATAATGGCAAAACTGAGAAAGCAATTCATCAACAACTTATCTCCAGTTGATCTTGCCTCTATGTTCTTGTGTGCACATAGTGCTTTAAGTGATTTCAGTACATCTTTGGTCAGCATCTTTTGAGCAACACTATCAGAGGCAAAAGCCAAGGTGACCACAACTTGCAACACAGAAATCAATTCTTCTTGGTCCACTGATTTCAGAACTGATTCAATAGGTTGCATTATGTCAGATTTAATTAACTGCATTGCCAAAGAAACATCAGCAGCCAGTGAAGAAAGAGCAGAACATGCTTGCTCAACCTGCAACATGTGGTACCCATTGTAAAAGATATTCTCAAATTAAGAACTGGTGTTAAAGATTACATTGATCTGATTTCTCAAAAGAATTTGCGGATACATACCACATGGCGATTATCACTGCTTATCATACTTATGAGCTGCTTAATAGCATTTTCTTCTTTGCTAATAGCTATACGATTGCTATGATCTTGCATAATCTTGGCTAGTGCAGATGCCAGCAAAGGATGATGACATGAAGAAAACCGGAAGATAAGAGAGAAGAAGGGACTAAGCTTGTGTCTAGATGCAATGAAATAGGAACTGTTTTCTGTCTGAAACAATCAAAGGACATTATAGCCATTAAAAAATTCAAAAGGCCATCACAAGACTTATAAGAGTTGCAGGAGAGTTATACCTCAATTTTCACAGTTACAGATTTTAGATTGTCAGTTGCCTCAATTCGGATGTTAGCAAGAGATAAATGTCTAAGATTGTGCAATGGCAAAATTTCTGGAAGAAACTCAAGAGGATTGCCAAACAATCTCAGAACACGAAGCTCTACCATAGCCCTGCCATATAACTGAAAGGAAATGTTAAGGCTAAGAACGTCTCTGAGCAATTTGGAATGGGGAATGTAAAAGGCTTGTCAAGACAACTGATAATTGAATGACCTGAGATCCAGAAGTGGGCGGACAAGTTTGTTATGTTCCAGTGATAACTCCACCAGCATAACGCACTGCTTAAGCTCAACTGCTCAAAAGATAAAGGTTTGTGATTCAATTAGATTAGCAAGTTTTGCAACTTGAATGTGCAGTTTTTTCTGTTTCGGTACAATCGCAAATTAATATAATCCAACAGTCTTTAGACTAAATACAGTCTTGGGTACAGGTCATGAAATATTCAAACTTACCAGGGACCGAAAGTAGCATGTTATTGTCCACTCGTAACACTTTCAGAGTTTTCAATTCACCAAGTTCTGGTGGCAAAAGTGCTAGCTTATTGTTATCAAGGTATAGTCTCTCAAGTAGTGGCAGCCGTGTTAACTCTACTGGAAGGACCTGTTATTTCCATAAAACCATTTCACATTTAGGGCCACATCATTGCATAAAGATAATACTACAAAGCTCCATTAATCTTTCAGAAATGCAATTAGGTCAACAACAGCGCCATGCCGCAGGAAACTGGGAAAGCGCATCAGACAATCTCAACTCCTCATAACTATAAAGAAAGAGAAATGAAAATAATAACCAGAATAAATCAAGTAAGAAGTGAAATTTATCCGACAATAACCAGAATTTATAATGCCACAATGATCATCAATAGTAAAATTAAATTAAATTAAAAAGAAACTAAACAAAGACATAAAATGCTTTTCAACAAATAACAGCACCGCATGAAAGAGGAATCACAAAATATTTTACCCCAAGTGAATGAAAAATTACTTATATTCATATTCTCAGAACATGTCTAACAAGAAATACTATGAAGCTCATATTTATATTCTCAAAACATGACTATATATAAATTCTGCCCATGAGTTTCACTCATCTCATCAATTTGCAGAATTTTTACCCATTTCCTTCAATGAGTCAATTTTACTTAGCAATAATACCTCTTTTACTTAACTTTTTCTTGTTCACCCCTGAGTTTTTATTTTCCCAATAGCAACAAACAGAAGTTGGATATGCCAACAGAGCAGGTATCATGAAAAAAATCAGGATGGCCCATCCCATGGGATTTAAAACCTTGGCTCAAAATGTTAGCAAGCCTTTTCCCATTTTTCAAAAGCAAACCAAGCTTGTGAGATTGAAGCAACCTTACTCGACATTGACATTTCAAATATTTATGAGTTTCCTGAGTCAAGAAGCTCACATACTTTTCAACAGATATGTATACCACCACATGCTTCGAAGTAAAATCTCAATCTCCAAACCATCATGAGTTTGAATGTCAGAGAAAATGTGCTGCATTTCATCTGTGAACATTATTTGATTAACAAGCCATGTTATGTAATTATATGTTACATGAGAGGGCCATTATCTATTTTAATTGCATATTTTGTGACTGCATCCATAAGCAGAGCATCGCATCTATGTAATATTTTTAGCAGTTGTTCCTCAGGTTATAAGGGCAATACAAGAAGCAAAAATATTATCACTGCCAGCAGTGATTCAAAACTGATCTGAGAATAATGCTATAAGGAGTCAAAGAGTCAGCTCGAGATTAAGACTAAGGCACCTTAAAAGTCCTGAATTGGTGAATGTGAGCAAATATTAGATCAATTCCTTGGATCTTTTATGATCTACAGATCCTATATTGACCAGCATCGAGAGATCCAGGACACGGATCGGGAAAAGTAAAAAGTTACCATCAAATATTCTCACAAATGTCATATGATAAGAGGCTAGAGGTCCTTGAATCCAACGCATGATCATCAAATAAAATGACAGCGCGATCTGATTTCGAATTTCAACAAAAAATCAATAACGCACCATATGAAATAAGAAATATATTGATAAACATCAGATCAAACGAAGCGAATTAATGAAAGAAAGTTAAAGACCGAAACTTTGAATACCGAACAACATCAAACTCACCGACAAGCCACATCCACACAGGTCTAGAACCTTAAGGCTCTTCCAGTGATCCGTCAGCCCTGAAGACCCTTCCTCGGACCCTGGAACTGGCAGATCTGACCTGATCAACCGCGTTAAAACCCCACTCCCATCAGTCTGCTGCCCGGAATTCAGAACCTTCGCCATCTTCACCGATCTCAGCGGCTCCCGCCGCTTCACAACTTTCATGTCCACTTTGATCCATCCCTCATCATCCTGGTGGAGATCTAGGACCACAGTGTCCTGCGGTGGCGGAAGCGCGACCATGAGCTGGGATTGGAGGCGGAGAGCGACCTGGTCCTCGTCATCGACGGACGACCAGTCGAGATCGATCCGGAACCCCAATTTCGAGAAGGAAGGAGGCGGCGGGGTAGACGAGGGAGGCGGCGGCGGAGAAGCAGCGGGGGAGGGATCTTCGGCATTGTCGTCGGATTCGCCGTAGTCGAGGGCGAGATGGAAGATTTCGGAGAGCCGCTTCCACCCCAAACCCCATGACATGGCCGAGGGGTGGACGGAATTCTAGGGCTTCTCCAAGAATGGGATCTCGGTTACGGCTAGGGTTAGGGTTATGGGGCTGGGAGGTCGGGAGAAACGATGGGATACGAAGACGTGTGTCGCCAGTCGGAGGTTTGGAACGAGGGAAGGAGCGCAGCAGGCTTTTGTCGTTCGATTTGCTACTCGGCGCATCTCAAATGGTAGTTGTAGCCCTCCGAATCGGTGAGAACAGCACCCTCACGGTCATTTAGCACGTGCGGTCATCTTCATCCAATGTATGAAGTTAAAACAGCAACCGTTATTTTTTAAAAATAGATTGGCAAATAAAATCTGGGTTTAGTATAATGCAGTGCAGCTTTTCCTTGCTCTTTTTGTCATGGTACATTTGGCATAATAAATTAAAAGGAGGCTATAATTTTTTTTTATTTTTTTATTTTTTTTAGATTTATTTTTTTTAAAAATAGGATAAAATTTTATCTTACAAAATGGCTAGTATCGTTGGAGGGAAATAATTTATTCTATCAAAAAAAGTATTTTTATTTTTATTCTGTTTTGTTAGTCCTTTATTTCCTCTTTTTTACTGTATAACTGTCCTATGTGATTTATTATCATGTTCTTCATCAATCATAAGATAGGATATATTGTTCTTTATCATGTATTATTCTTCCTTTTATCTTATCCTATCCTATGTACCAAAGATAGCCTTAATATATATATATATATATTAATATTAAGGTTTTAAATAGCCATTTGCTTCACCCTCACAATTACAATCAAAATTATAATAAAGTCTATTTCCTCTCTCTATTTGATTTATAGAAGTTGAAATCGAAATTAGATTGATTCTTATCATTGTTATATAGTTCTTCTCAATTTAGAAATCAAAATTAATCCAAATTTCTAATTTTACTCTTAAGCTAAAAAACTTGATTATTTTTATTTTTTTTAGATATATGTACTCTATTTGGCTTTAATTTTGCTTATAAATAAATTTAAAAATTAGAAAGCTAAAAGAAATATTGTAATAAACTCATAATATAATAATATCCACATTGTAATCATAAATAATGTAATATTTGATCTAAATTTATAATAAGATAATATATAGTAAAATACTTTCACGTCAAAATAAAAGAAAATAATACCGCATCAAAAAGTCAAGCAACACCACCTCCAACGTTGGAAAGAATTTTGAATCTTAGATTGGAGGTCTAGAATTCAAATCATATTATACTTATAATAATATAGTATAATCATATTATTACAATCACATTATAATATTGTTATATTATAATATTAAATGTGAATATTTTTATATTCAAATTCCTGACCCTTAAATTTTTCTTTTGAAAGGTGAGAATGAATCTATAATTTTGGTTGGGGGTTTAAATTTCAAATCTCTTGATACCTTATGTTAATTTCCATTGGAATCAAAATTGGATTTTAATTTCTTTTAAACAAATACTTGGAAACAGAATTAACGATTTAGATGCTAATTCTAAAGAATTATTCTTATGAACTAAATAAGTGCTCTATTGGTTGTCACAATAGTCATAATAGCCATTAATTATCTTCAAATATTATTTTAATTTTTATATGAAATACAATGGTTATTATAATACTATCATCATAAGATGTTATTTTTTCATTAATTGGATAAAAAAATGTTTTTTTAACAAAACAATCACTTTTAAGAAATTGATGCAAAAGATTTATAGAATTTTGGAATGAAAAAAACAATTACAACATTCATCATCTTATTATCCTAAGCAAGAAAATCCAATCTAATATTATTGGCCTTTTGTTCTTTAGGCACCCATGTGACACTTGCAATTTCCTTTTTAAGTCAACCTACCAAGCAAAATGCTGCAAGAAAAAATGCTTAGAAAACTAAGAAGCATGCAAGAGAGTGAGTCTACATGAATGGGGATTATATTACTTTGAAAGGCTTTTGATAAGGTTTTTTAGAATACTTAAATCTCTCTTCGATAGTTTCTTGATTTTTTAAGTATTTTTCTTTGCATTTACTTAGTAGGCTGACCTAGAAGCAACTTTAAGCAGGCAAACCCCTCGACATTAGCCACTTTTTAGTTTTAACATATGTATAAGCTTAAAATCATTCATGCATCCTCTCATCCATGTATCTGTTTATCCTCTACACAACCATTTATCACCGTATGTTTCTCTGTCTATTAGATATAATCTCATAACATACATTTGATAGAGTTCTTTTACTAGAATGGCTTGGTCTTAGCGGTGGTGATGACACAGAGAATACAACAATTGAAAAATGCTAAAACATATATTAAAAGGGTAATAATAATTGCTCAAGTGAAATTGTCATGACTCAAATTGAAATTATATCCTATGGTATGATAACCATCGCATACTCATAGGGGTTAGCTATACAAGCATGTAAGGCTATTTCATCTATCAATGAATTGATCATAATATAGTAATAATGCAATTCATACATAGATAGTAATGATAATCAGAATAATAGTTAGATTTTAATCAAAACCTTCAATCTTAAATATTTCATACAAACATTCATATTAGGCTAAACTACATTTTTAACCCTCGAACTTAGGGGAGTGTTATTTTATTCTCTAAACTTCAAAAAGTTAAAAAATCGATCCTAAACTTCGTTTTTTGTTTTTCTTTAATCCCTGTCGTTAAAACAGAGTAACATTATGAGAAACTCGCTTATGTGGACTAAAATCTCTACATCACGTATGCCTCTCCCCTCTCTCTTCCTTCCTAGAGGGGAAGGGGGGCAGGGGCGACGCAATGGGGGGGGGGGCGCCGGGAGAAAGAAGCGGAAGGGCTGGGAAGGCCCGTCGAGAGGGGGGAGGGGGGGCGAGGAGAGAGAAGGGGAAGAGCCGCTAGGGGAAGAGAGAAGGGAGAGGCATGCGTGATGTGGAGATTTTAGTCCACGTAAGCTAGCCACGTAAGCGAGTTCCTCACATCGTTACCTAGTTTTAATAATAGGGACCAATGAGAAACAAAAAATGAAATTTAAGATTAATTTTGTAACTTTTTAAAGTTCAAGAAATAAAGTGACATACCTCCTTAAGTTCAAGAGTCAAAAATATAGTTTAGCCTTCATATTATTAATAATAACAAAAGGGTATAACTATCATACTCCACTATTTGATTTAATTATGCATATCTCTAAAATATTACTTTAATTTTCAACTAAATAAAACTAAAGCTAGCCTATATAAAGAGTTGTCCTTGCCTTTATTTTCTAACCATAATCTCTTATTAATCTACTCTTCAGTCTTTAGATCTAAAAAAAATAGATAGATAAAAAGAATAAGCTTGACAGTCTAGTCAATAACACTCCTCTTTATATAACTGGATCAAGCAATATTTAGTATTTTAACTTAATAAATGCATGCATATATAACAAAAATCATAAATATATCTTTTTAATTATATCTACAAAATAAAATATTATATTTCTATTAGAGTAAAATATAAAATATGAAATTTCATATATTCACTAGTAGGTAACCAAACATCGAATCATAACCATCAAGTTTCAAATCTCATTTAACTCTTCGGCCAAAGATTATGGCTGCATTTAACTCATGTGATATAAGTCTGAGTACTGTATTTAACTCCCGCAAAGTAGATCCAAGTATTACATTTAACCTCTATAAAATATGTCCATAACAAATAATATCACTACTGTATAGATCATATACCATACTTATTGTATGGGTCATATATCATATTTATACAGCAATTATGGTGTAAGTCACAAATCATTATCAGGCTAAGAGTCTATATATACACATACAAACACATACATACATATATCTATCTTTTCAATAATTCCTTTTCAACATTCAAATTTCATAATATTCCAGGCATTTATACAATTATAAATAGAGTTTCAAACTAGGCTCTTCCAAATTAAATGAATTCTTCAAGAACCCCTATTTTTTCAAATATGCATACTTTATGATATCCAATAAGCACATAAAAAATTTTCAATGAAATATTCAACAAATATGATTTTTCCTTCTTGATCCAATACACATAGATTTAATGAAATATAAACCAAATGGATGAAATCAGATATTTGATTTACCAAATATGATTTAATAAATATAATTTATAAATCTAAAAGTTCATAATTTTATTTAATAATAACTAGATTACATATACAAATAATATAACTACAAATTTTTTCTTAAGCAATAAAATTTGAAATCACGATAAATTTGCAATGATGTCTTTCTTTAAAGCAATTTTAATAAAACATTATAAATAGGAATCACTGCTTACCTCACAAATACCCACTTTAGTTCAAACTAATCATTTTATTACGATATTTCAAGGCCTAATAATCCAAAATAATATAGATATGCAACCAATGGCATGTTAATATTTTTAATTAATTATTAAAATTTTAAAAATTTGAATTCCTAATGAAAGATTACTTAACATAGGTAAACACTATTTTAAAGGCCAATCTACTAATAAATTTTATCTCCTCTCCCCAAATGGAAGGTAACACAAAGAGGCCACTCAAATTCGAATGATAAGAGAACTAAACCAATTAAGAAAGAGAGAAAGACGAAAGTGGAAGGAAAATTTTACCCTCCCCTTACATAAGGACAAAAAGAGAGGGAGAGTGAATGACATGAAAGTAAAAAATTGAGGGAGAAGTGAGTTGATAGGGTGGGTTGAAGGATGAAATAATTCGTTTTATCTTCATCTTCTTTCTCTTTAAGGTCTGTTTAGATGTAGGTTAATGAGGGGGAGGAGAGGAGAAGGGAGGAGAAGAATATAAAAACCCTTGTTTTGGAAGAAGAGGAAAGGAAGGGAAGGGAAATGAATGTTATCCATTCTTCTGATTCCCTCAAAAGCTTAAATTTCTTTACTTTTAAATTTATAGACAAAGAGGGAAGGAAAAAAATGTGTTTATAATTTTATCTTATCTTTTTCATTTTATCACTATAATTTGATATAGATTTTTCTTATGATAAAAATATATTTATAATTTTTTAAACATAATTTTACTAACCTTTCTTCTTCTCCTTTATCCAAATAAGACTCTCTTTTCCTTTATCTCCTTTCCAAACATATTTGGTAACAACCCTCTCTTTTTTTTTCTTCCCTTTCCTTCCTCTATATATATATATATATATTATTCTCTTGAACGCTTTAAACGGTTGAAATTGAAATTAAGGTTTTCCAATCATTGATCCAGCCTAACAACTCAATCCAACTTCAACTTGAATTTAGTAGTATTTTTTTTTCTTTTGTGAAAGAGAATTAGGTTGAACTTGGTTCATAATTTGATTGACATAACTAACTCATTCATTGGTTAAATTATAAAATTATTGTAATGATCCTAACAAATTATTTATATAAAATTATTGCAATAAATAAGTTGTTTTTATAAATAGTAACTTAACATTTGTCTTTAATTTTAAACAACAATTGCTATCACTAATTACCTAACTTTCAATAGATAATTACTAGATTCTTTTTAGTATTTTTTATTTTAATACTTTTTGTTAAGAAAATAATTTTGTTTAATTTTTTAGAAATTTTATAAAATTGTACCACGGGCCTTACCCATCAGAAGAGCACAGTGGTGCGAGACTTCGCCAACTATCTCTCCTACATCTAACCAGTCCCCTCCCGCACACCGCGTTGCCGACGTACGCATGGAAGACCGGGCCTTCGTCCGTGTTTGGAGATAATAAGAGCCTGTTTTCTTCTCCATTCTTTCTCTATTTAGTCAAAGATTGTCCTCTTCGTGAACTAGGGACAAATCCATGGCGAAGCGACGAAAGGAGGCCGAAGAGGGCCGGCACATCGGCACGTTGCCGGAGGACTGCCTCTCGCGCGTGCTTTCCCTCATGACGCCTCGCGATTCGTGCAGGTCGGCGCTCGTCTCGGCCGCCTTCCGCTCCGCGGCGAGCTCCGACGCGCTGTGGGAGCGGTTCCTGCCGTCCGACTACCCGTCGATCCTCTCGCGGGCCGTTGATCCGGTGGAGTACTCGTCGAAGAGGGAACTCTATTTCCGTCTCTGCCATCCCATTCTCGTCGACGGCGGCAACATGGTGACGGCCCCTTCCTTCCGTGTTTTTTTTTTTCTGAAGTTTAGAATGAATATATGATTGCGAACAAAAATAACTAAATAATATTTATGAAAAATAGGATGAAACTCTAATATATCAGTTTAGGTTGGTTGACATGTGCTATAAGAGATTAGTTTTTTTTTTTTTTGGCACAAGAGTAGGAGTAAAATGTATTCAAGTTTGATTAATAAGTACCATGACAAATATAACTTGCACTTTGATCGTAATCAAGTAACTGAATCCAATTTAAGTTAGATGCTTAGATTTAGGAAGAAAAAACAAGACTGCGATGAAGGTAAATTGTAGAATTATAATTCCAAAAAATTAGATCGCTAAGAAATCATAAAGATTTAACAAAAGATAATTGAAAAAAATAAGAATATGAATTTTTTTAATGATTTAGAATTTTTAAGTTGTTGAATCCAACCATTCATGGTACAAAAAAAATGAAAGGCCTTGCAGAATAAGAGGGGATGTCCCGCTGCAAGATTAGAGAACTTAGTTTACCCAATTATCATATGACCCTTTTAGTGACTCTTCTAAGAGAGTAATTTTGTCCCTATAATACCTGAATCATAATGAAATTCGATACATACTGAATGCATTTTATTCTGTCTCTAATTCTGTGCACTCCTTGCTCTAACCAAACATTGAAAGAGCTCATATTTTCTAGAATAAATCTAAATTTTATCCGTAATGAAACAGTACTTAAAATTCCAAGAAACCAGTCATTATCTCTTTCTCATCTATATCTTTTCCAATCTCCTCGACACCATTGGATCACCTCATCCTTACCCTTTCTCTCCACCCCTCCTATTGGCTTCATCTACTTTCTCAATCACCATATTTCCTAGCTCATTATGATCATCGACTGTTATCCCACCTCCTACATGCTTCCCCTCCCCTCAACATAGCCCTACAATTTAATTTGGTTTGTCTTCCCTATGTCCTTTTCTTACAAATTCATCAACCAAACTGTTAAAAGCAATCTCTATGTCTGGTTGTTGTGAGGCAGCTAATAAAAGCACACAGACTTTGGCCTATTTGATAAGGAGAGTGTTGAAGAGAAATAGACTACCTAATAGTTGACAAATGGCACTTATTCTTGGATTATATTGGTAGTAAAGTAGCACAGCAAATGTCAATTGGTGTTAACCTTAAATCTAAACCATCTACTTGAGTTGCACAAACATCTCAATGTAAAATTAGGGCATCCAGTATTTCTCAGAATATACTATATCCAGGGAGAAAATATTATGATAAAATATGTTTTATCCTAGTGAAAAGGCTTGGCTAATTAAGTAATAGAAAACAAGCTGAGTCAGATTTAGAGCAATAACTTAACAATAGATGAGAGAAAAGGGAAGAAAGTAAAAATAGATTAAAATCAAAATCTTGGTTATGATGTTAGTCTTAATCTTAGTATCAATTTGAAAAATTACATCATTATAAATTTATATAGATACAAGAAAATGTAATAGAAAAAAATATAGAAAAAAAATTGCTTTATGGAAACTTTATAATATAACATGTTAGACTCTAGAAGAAAGCCTTAGATAATCAAGTTTAGTTTATTCGTTATAAGAGACAACAAGAGAACCCTAGAAAAATGCTAAAACAAGAAAAAGGAACTCACCTTAATATGGAAATTAAATTAAATAGAGGGAAGTGTTTGGTTAAAAAAAGGAAAATGACTCTTTATACCTGAAAAATACTAAATTGAGAAGTAGAACTGACACACATTCCTTCTATTTATATCAATTAAGTAAGAATAATATTTATTTAGAAATTTCAGTTTAAGTAGAAAAGAAGGAGAGCATGAGAGAAATGATATGGCGCTAAAAGGAGGCCATGTTTGTCTATGATCATTCTTTCATTTTTCCTAATTTTTTAGAGGAGAGAGTTTCCTCTCTCCTATCTGTTTCATACATGTAGATAGATTGAAGGTATCTAATTAAAGTATTTGTTATAAACAGACATCTGTATAACCTGACCATCATTTCTGCCAATTCTTCTTAATTGATTGCTAGGAAAGTTTTTTTTTAATTATTTTAATTTCTTTTTACATAATCGTTCCTACCCTTTTTTTTATTTTGATATTGCAGAAAATTTTGCAATTTTTAGGTTATTGCAGCATAATCCTTACAGTTTTAGCAAGAATTAAATAAATCCCTGTGCTCTACTCTGGCTGTCTATCAGTATTAGTTTCATGTGCACTAATATCAGCTCCATGTGCATCAGTTTCAGCAGCACATGCACTAATATTTATATTCTATATAATGGGAACTCCTGAATACCCCTCAGACATTCAACACACCTCATCTGCATAATCTCATGTGACTGATAAAGTAAATTATGATTTTCTTTAATTCGATGGGTCTTAGATTGTTGGGAAGAATTTTACTAAGGTGGAAACCTAAATCCCTCACCTACCTAGACAACTAAAAGCCTGAGTTATCAAGGTTTCTAATGCCAATTCCCTTTTAAGAAATCTGATACTCGCATCTTGGAAGACTAGTTCTTTCGAGAGTTTGAACGTGTCTGTAATAAATTATATTTCAAAGAAAATATCAAAGTGACCCCTCCATTTATAATTGAGAGTCCAATTCAAACAAAATAAAAGAATCATAATTTTTTGGAAAATACGGCCAAGGACTTATGCTTCAACTCTCCAATGTGGAGGATTATTCATCTCTCTCCCTTCTCCTTGCATCCATTTGTCCATCTCGTATGCGCACGGCATGTGCATGATCCTAGTTTGTCGTAGTATGTGCATGGGCACACCACCGTTATAATTGATTTTCATTTTATTGAATTTAGTTTACTTTCCAACAAAGATTGGATTATTATACTAAGCAGAGAAGGCCAATAATAGTGGACGTGGTGAGCAAATAGGATGCCAAAACTTATAATTTGAACACTTTCTAAAAGGTATGAGAATTTTGTTTAGAGTCAGTCAGGTTCCTCCATCCATGAGAGACAACGTAAATGGCAGTTGCAGCCTAGCCCAGAGGTTTTTGTCCATGCACTTTCCTTAGCTTCAAGAAACCAAACGTATAATATCGACGGTTCCCATATGTGTATGGACTGAATTTCTATCTTGCTTTTCTTTCTTTCTTTTTTTTAACACTTTTGGAATTGCAGAGCTTTGCATTAGAGAGATCAACTGGACGTAAATGCTACATGATATCTCCAAGAAGCATGGGTATTATATGGGGTAATGATCAGCGATATTGGAGATGGATTGCTCTGGCCGAGTCCAGGTATGTGCACAACCCGTCTATTTTGGGAGAATTTTTGTTTAGATTCTAATAATGGAGTTTTAGCAAGTTGTCTGTGTGCATTTTGTATGTGTAAGCAAGAGATGAACTGTTTGCTAGGTTATAAAATGAAGACTGGGTAAGATTTTCCTTGTCTTCCTCTTACTTTCTTCAATAGTTTGACATTGCACAGATGATGTTCAAGATAGATCTTGATACTAGATTGCCACAAAATCAATCACTGTTGCTATGCTATATCCTGCTTGCATGTTGCTGAGTGTAACAGGATGATAGGACAACTAAACTATTTCTTTAATTTCTTCTTGATGTCTCTCTAAATATTCTACTTGTTCTTCAGCTATTTTGCTGTGTTTGGTTTGCTGAGAACCTAAAAACACTGTCTTGATGCTATTTTCAATCAGCTTTTGGGTCAACTTGGACTCGAAGTTCCCGTGAAGTCTTGAAGCTTAAGACTTGATGAAGAGTTAATCAACTGTATGAGGACATATAGAAATTTTCTTTATACAATAACACTCATTTTTGATATGCAAAACATAAAAATTTCTTACAGCTTTTCATGATTTCACATAGCTAAAATTGTGAATATATACATGTAAGTTCCACACAATAACAAAAAGTAATTACCAAAAAAAGGTGAGAAATCAACACATATTTAACATTAGGGGTGGCAATTTGTGTTTTTGTGTCATGTTTGTATCGTGTCAAAGCTAAAGTGTAATAGTATATGAGTCGACACGAACACGACATGATTAATTACTTGTGTCAAAAATCCAAACACGAACATGACATGATTATTATACAAGTAATATGGCACGACACGATATGCATAACCTATTTAATAAATAAATAGTATTGGATTGATACGATACTACTTGCTCAATATGAATAGGCACAATCGCTTAACACGAATAGATACAATCCGACTCACTTAACGAGTCACTTAATATGTCATCAACTAAATAGGTCCTAAACAAGTCATTTTCGAGTTGGCAGGTCAACCCCGATACGATACAATTATTTTGTGTCATAATTGTATCAACATATTTACAACATGAGCCCATTTAAGGTCAACTCAAACTTACTTATTTCGTGTTAGGTTCGAATCGTATTCGCATGTTATGTTTAATTTTGCCATTCCTATTTAACATGTTATTAGTTGCAATATTCTCGTCTCACACAAATGGATTAAAACTAATCAAAAGCTTAGAGAGAAGAAAAAGTTCTCTCGAAATCCAAGAACGACGGGACTATTAAAACCTATGCAAGATGAACCCCTACTACAATGCTTAGAGAAAGTGAAAACACTTCTCTTACTGCCTTGAGAAACAAACTTTATGATATATACTTCAGATCGTGGAGATCAATGGCTCAGATTATTAATTTAGAATTATTTTGAAGCTGAATGTAACCAAACCGCAGCTTGACTCTTTCAGGTCGAGCTTTTGATGGAACTGACCAAGCTGCTCAAGTGACTTGACGAGTTAACTGATCCATGGATTAGGATTTACACATTTTAATTATGGGCTTAAGTCAACTCAATTAGACCCAGCTTCAGGTCAATGAGTTTTTGCCAGCAATTTAAAACCTAACAATTCTGGTCATGGTTTGTCTATAACCTCTCTTTTTTTCTCCCATAGATGCCTTGAACAAGCAACAACTTCCTATATAACTTGCATTTCTGATGCTGCTTTTCTTTAGTGAGTTTTTTGCCCAAATATAATATGGGTTGATGTTTAAATTGCTTCAAGTACTACTGCATGTGGTTTACATTGTCACTGCAATACCTTACTCAATGTGGAATATTGCTTTTCTTGGAATCAGGTTCGCAGAAGTTGCTGAGCTTCTGTATGTCTGTTGGTTGGATATAAGTGGCAAGATTGACTGTCGACTTCTCTCTCCTAGAACAACCTATGCTGCTTATCTTGTCTTCAAATTTTCCCCCGAGTCCTATGGCCTTGGAGACCCTCCCCAGTTGGCATCAGTGAGGCTAGGAGCTTACACGTCGGAGCTCAATATCTGCTTGAAAGATGATGATGATGATCATCAAGAGGAAAGGCAGCAGCAGCTACAGTGGTGGCAGTTGTGGCAGTGGTGGCGACAACGACACCAGCACCAGCACCAGCACCGGCACCAGCGGTGCTTGAGGGAAGATGGATGGTTGGAGGCCAAGTTGGGGGAGTTTTACAATGATGAGGGGGATGATGGTGATGTGGAAATGAGTTTGAGGGAGGTGAAAGCGTTGCATTGGAAGAGGGGGCTCATCATCCAGGGCCTTGAAGTAAGGCCTAAAATTTGACTTGGATACTGTTGTGATTGTTCTCCACTGCTTCATAGTCCGAAAAAACTGCTTTCTCTTATTTCAGATGCATGTTGCATCATGTTAGTAGCTGTCAAAGACTCTTTCTAGTGGTCTTACGGACGATATGAATACTAGAGTTGTGAATAAATTTGAATATAATTAATCCAATGGCTTCAACTTTTGTGCTTTGACGTATGAGGAAAGGATTGGCTTTAACTATTTTATTGATCTTCGGCCTGATGGATATGGAGCTTAGTTGTTTCTCACAGAATTTCGAAATCAACGAACCTGAGGTTTTGTGAGCGAGCACACCATCCACAAAGTGATGTTATTTGGGATACCAGAAATATGAGTGCAGAGGTTTAAATATATTTACCAAACTATGAATAATAGACGAATCAGATATGTTAAAATTTGAAGTGGAAGAAAAGCGAAGACAAACAAAAAGAAAGATCATTTGGCCAACAATTAGCATTAGCACTTTTTTTTTTTTTTGGCTTCTCATTCCTATAGATTTGTCTTATAAAAAATCTAGGGTTCAAATCTTGCATATTGCTTCAACAAAAAAAAAAAAATTAAAAAATCTTTAATTGATGCACAAACCATTCAGATGATGATATAATCCTTACACTGGAGAAAATATAGGTTGAGTTGAGTTGGTTTTAAGCTAGAATCTAAAACAAACTCTATCAGGATTGGGTTGAGTTGGTTTTAAATTCGAATTTAAAACCAAATCTATTAGGATTGGTTTTAAAATTTTAAAAATAAAACTGAATTGATGCTATCCTAAAACCAACTTGAAAACTGTCCGGTTTGATTTTGAGTCCATTCTGTGAGTGTTTTTTTTAATTAGCTTTGGATTTTTCTTTTTGAGTTTTTCTTGTTTAAGTTTACAAGTTTTTTTAGCCATGAAAGTTAGGTAAGAGTCATCATAACAATGCTTATGAGACTTATACTTTTGATAAAAATTAAGCTTTTATAAAAGTTAAATTGACTTTTTCCTCTCTTTTTCTTTGGATAAATATTTAGCAATGTTTGTAATATGTCTATTAAATTACATCAAATAGAAGTAATTAAATTAATTTGATCTAACAAACCGCCTAGTTTTGATAATTATTAAAGATATTTAATTTATAAAGGAAAAAAAATGCATTCAAAACCTATTTGGAACAATTAATGCATTATCTTGCAATAAAGGTAATAATTTAAACTGTAGAAATCTAAAAGATATATATTTTCAATAATCACCGTCAAAAACCCAAAACATCGGATGAGTTGCTGCCTTGCTTAAAATTTTTCTTTTTTTTCTTTTTTTTGTGTCATTTAAAACCAAGCCAACGTGATCTTATTAAATGGAATTAATGACGGTTCTCATATTGTCATGACCCATTGCTCATCCTTGTCTTAAACAAGCATAAACGTCTACTGTTTTAGGTTACACCCTGGGTGGGTCGGCTTTAAATGGTCACAACCTCAAATTCAATCCTAACTCCGGTCCGGCTTGATTAGGCCAGCTCGGATGGATCGGTCGGTTCGACCTGGCCCACCCCCTGCCCACTGTAGGGGGCTGTCTGAAGTTCTAAACCATGGTTTTCGGGGCGTCCAAGCTCTCGCGCATCGGGGGGCACCGAGAGAGGGATCATTTCCAATGGGCAAGGCTTCCCCGCTAATCCAAACGGAAACCCTAGATTTTTTTTTTTTTTTTTTTTTGAAGGATTTATGCATTCATCGGCTTATTTAATTTTTTTTTTTTTTCCACCGCCAAGCGCAAACTAGGGCTGTCGCATCTGAAGGTAAAATTCGTTTTCTCTTTGTTTAGATGGATGAAAGTTTACTCGAGATTTGATTGCAAAAATACATTTTTTTTGGAGAAATTTTTGAAGTTTTAGTAAGACATCACGAATAAAATGCGTCAAGAAAGTTTTTTTATTAGTGACCAGACGTGATCATTGTGCTAGTAGAATTTTTGTTAGCTCATTCGTTAATCATGGTTGCCCCTTGCAAAAGGGTAGAAGGATTTAAAATAACAAAATTAGCATCGTGTATACTCCAAATAGCCTGGTCAACTGCATTATTGAAACTCGGACAGGGATGATTCCTAGTTTGGAATGTTGTAATCGGATTCAGAGGTCGGCTGAGAAAACGCGATCCTTTTACCTTGGTCTTTATATTCATCTTTGTTTTTTTCAAGTCCAAGTTGTTACGTGGACTGATTCTCTCTTGCCAAGATAAAGATATTATAAAAAAAATGCCACGCATCCTAAGAGTAGGATGCATGTTGCCTTATCGGGTTCTTTGAAATAATTTTGTGTCAGTATCCCTCATCACATAAGTGATGGTATTTGTAAACTATAAATTTTATTAATTCTCAGTAATCTAAGAACATTATAATCTTCACTTTAAGATAGTTAAAGACATACCTTGTTCCATTAATTTAATTTAAAAAATACCACTGTAGTGAATGTTTGAAAAAGAAAGTAAATATAAGTTTCTCTCTTTAAACTCTTTAGGCTTTAATATATATTTTTTTTCTAATGGATAGAAATAATATAAGTAATCAAGTGGAGAAAGGACTAAACTCTTACTTTATAGATAATAAATAGGTACTTTTCATCAACGTACACATCCTTTCATAAGATACAGATACATTTGTTCATGAAGATTTGTACCTCTTCATAAGAGTTATACTTATATATCTTTTCATAAGATATAGACACATTTGTTCACGAAGAGTTATACTTCTTCATAGCTAATAACATTTTTAGCATTCAAATAACTTATTAAACCATTTAAATAAATAAATAAATACTTTAAATTAATCATATGGGCCACATAATTCCTACATTCTCCCATTTTACTCATATGATATTCTTTTCATGGTTTAATAAGACTATAATGTGCACAAAAGAATCATGCTAAAATTTTGCTTTAAGTTGGCCACCATAATATATCATAATTAAGTAGAAAAACTAAGTGAATCATGGCGATTGTACGTCATCAAATCGACATAATCCCTTCTATGTAACACAACAATAGCCTCCCATTTAATTTGATAAATAAGTGAGAGGTATAATAATGGTCCAATTATAATGTCTTCATTAAAACTATCTTGTCAAACATTTATCTCTAACAATCATGTATACAACATAAAAACAGGATATATCAGAAACACAATAAGTGAGCTTAAAGTGTCATATTATTAAATTTATAGAAAAACATAATACATTATCAATGATGGCATCCAATAACACCCATGCTTTCAACAACAAATATTTTTTTATCACTGTTAGGCTGCATGACAATGGTCGGAATAACTTTGGAAGTGACAGGTAAAGGAACTTCCATCCTATCCTCTTTAATAATCATATTATGTGATTCTTTACTCCCACTTATTTCATCATTCTCAATGAATCTAACATTTCCAGATTCGACAATTCTCGTACTATGGGTAGGACAATAAAATCTATACCCTTTGAATTTTTCAGGATAACTAATGAAATAACCACTGGTCATCTTAAAATCCAATTTCTTTTCATGTGAATTGTAAATTCTGACTTCTGTCGGGTAACCCCAAATATGCAAGTGCCTTAAACTAGGTTTCCTTATTGTCCACATCTCAAAAGGTGTTTTTGGAACTGCCTTATTAAGAACTCTGTTTAGGATATACATGACGGTCTTTAATGCATACATCCACAAAAATAAGGGTAAAGATGAATAACTTAACATACTCCTAACCATATCATTAATGTACGATTACGCCTTTTTGCAACACTATTTTATTGCATTGTGGTGTACCTGATATAGTGTATTGCACACATTTGCCTCATTTTTCTAAGAATTTAGTAAATAGACCTGGACATTGTCCTGACTCATCATACTTATACCAGGTATTGCACACATATACCTCGTTTTTCTAGGAATTTAGCAAATGAACCTAGACATTGTTCTGACTTATCATACTTTTCATAGTATTCACCACTTATATCCGACCTTACAATTTTTACCTTTTATCTAATTACCTCTCAACTTCATTAATGAATATCTCAAGAGCTTCAATAGATTGAGATTTTTCATACAATAGATAAAGATAACCATAATGTAAAAAATCATCGATAACAGTGATAAAATACTTTTCTCCACCAAAAGATGGAGTGTCGAAAGGTCCATATATGTCAGTGTGTATGAACTCAAGAAGCTATGTACTTCTTGTGGCCCTTTTCTTAGTGTGTTTAATTTGTTTTCCTTTAATACAATCAGCACACACTCCAAGATCAGTAAAATCTAAATTATGTAGTATGTTATCTTTAACTAATCTCTCTATTCTTTCCTTGGATATATGACCCAAACGTTTATGCCATAAGTAAGCAGAATTTTCATCAACTAAACTCCGTTTAGTTTCAATATTGTGATGCATGGTTAATAAAGTTTTAGTAAAATTACTATCAAGCCTTAACTTGTATAAACCATCATAAAGGATTCCAGAACCAATAAGATTATTATTTTTAAATAAACTAAAATATTTAGATCCAAACTTACAAGAAAATCCCGCCACATCAAGTTTTGGCAGAGAAACTAAATTATGGGAAAAAGTTGGTACATAAAGAGTATGGTACAAATCAAGATAATTTTCAGTATCTAAAATTAAACGATAAGTGCCAATGCCTTCCACTGAAGCTTTATCTCAATTTTCCATAAAAATAAATCCTTCATTTGTTCTTATGGGTTGGATCAAAAGAAATTCCTGCATCGTATTGAAAATGTGAGTAGTTGAACCTAAATCAATCCATTAAGTATTTAAAGGAACTTCAGTTAAATTTGATTCAAAACATACTAAAACACAAGGCTTACCTTTTTTTTCGAACCAAGCCTTTCATTTTAGGCAATTCTTCTTTAAGTGCCCAATTTTGTTACAGAGATAGTATTTAATATTGTGTTCCTTCTTGCGGATTTGAAAAGCCTTAGAAACCTCATTTAAGTTGTGCAATCCTTTCTTTTTCTTGTTCTTTCCAGGCTTTCTTTTAAAACTCTTTTCAGTTTCTTGACTCACAAGATGAACGGAATGAGGCTTTTGATTCTTTAATCTTGTCTTCTCTTGAACAAGCATACTAGTCAATTCATTAATATTCCATTTATCCTTAATTGTGTTGTAATTCATTTGGAATGGATCATATTATTTAGGAGGCAAGGAGTTGAGAATGAACTGTACTAAAAAGAACACATCCACAATCATCCCTAAAGACTTCAATTTTGTTGCTATATTTGTCATTTCAAGGACATGCTCATGCATAGTATAGGAACCATCAAATTTCATGTTGGTTAATTTACTTATTAATGTACCAGCAAAAGACTTGTCAGTAGTCTGAGAACACTCTTTCACAAGATTCATAAATTTCTTAACATTCTCAGTCTTGGGAAGAGTAGCTTTAATATTGTTTGCTACTGTCATTTGCGCAAACATTAAGCTTAATCTATTCGACCTTTCCCAAATTTTATTGAAAGTTTTTTCTTCACTACTGGTATCAGTAATAGTAGTGGGTTCCTTATTTTGGAGTGCCAAATCAAGATCCAAAACACATAAGTGAAATTGGACTTATTCACACCAATCGAAGAAATTCAGTCCATTAAATAAGGGAACAGATGCAGCATGCGAATGAAGAGAAATAGGGACAGATACTACAAATATATAAGAAATATTCATATATTAAAGTTTTGAGACAATCACATTAATAAATTCAAACAAAATATAAATGTATATCAAAGTTCTCCTTTGGGTAATATTAAGACATACAAGCATTAATCAACTATAAATGATGCTAATTAATATATCACTTTAATATGGCAATTATGAATACATCTTAATTAGTGTGCTTGCTATCATTGGATATTCAAACATAACTAACAAGACATATTAATTGCCAACTTTTATATCATATATTATAAGAATATTAATCAACCTTTGGCCAATTCCTAAGTTCTTATAATCAATGAATTTCAATGTATCCATGTCAAATATATATAGCATAATGTCATCTCATTCCTAAGCATCAATTCATGAATCATTGAAATTAATTCACAATTTGAAAATTACTAATCCTTGAGATTTGGCCACTTTGGTGACTAACAAATCAATATAATGCAATTTCAAATTGAAAATACTATTAAACATTTATATATGTATGCACTGTAGCAAGTAAAAGTATGTGCACTGTAAATTTCATACACATTAGTTATTATCTTTTAATTTTTCATATACATAACTTCAACGATCAAATGTCATGTATTCATTAGCATATATACGTTGATATAGAAAAGAAAACAATTAAAGCAATAATGCATATATACATGATTTGGAAAAGATATATGAGTTCAAGCACTTAACTCTATGAGCAGAAACAAAATCGAAAACCAAAAAATGCAGAGTACAGCATATCCAATATATTTCAAAAATCATTAATTCGTAATTACATCAAGAGTTTTAGCCAGAAACCCATATAAAATCTTTTAGGAGATAAAAGTATATATTGACAAACACATAAACGATTATACAATAAAAGACAAATTCCTTTTGTCAATTCAAATATTAACGCCGTATCTAAAGGTTTGCAATATATATATATATGAGATCAAGCATAAATCTCAATATATTACTTTTACTTAATTAGGCATACAACACCATGATTGAAACCAGAAATCAGAATTTGTGAATTATGCATACGACACCAAGAACAAAATAATAGAAGCCAAAAATAAATATTATCGAAAAAACCAAAATCAATAGTGGCAAAAGATAATTTAATTTGGCTTCTAGGTTTCATATATCAGAAAGAGGGAAAAACTTATATGAAAAATTATGAGTTCTAAAACCAAATGCTATGATACCATATTGCAAACTATAAATTTTATCAATTCCCA
This sequence comes from Metroxylon sagu, assembly GCA_017589505.3. NCBI lineage: Eukaryota > Viridiplantae > Streptophyta > Magnoliopsida > Arecales > Arecaceae > Metroxylon > Metroxylon sagu. The sequence goes on from JACVBY030000667.1 coordinate 5,293,763, forward strand.
GTAATCTTAGAACATCATTATTCTCACTTTAAGATAGTTAAAGACATAACTTTGGTCCATTGATATAATTTGAAGAAGACCACTGTAATGAAAGTTTGAAGAAGAAAGTGAATTTAAGTTTTTTCCTCTAGACTCTCTGTAAACTTTAATATATTTTTTTCTAATAGATAGAAATAATACCAGTAATCGAGTAAAGAGAGGACCAGACTCTTATTTTATAAACAATGAATAGGTACCTTCTATCAAGGTATATATCCTTTCATAAGATATAAACATATCTGTTTATGAAGAGTTGTACCTCATCATAAGAGTTATACCTATACATCCTTTCATAAGATACAGACACATTTGTTCATAAAAAGTTGTACTTCTTCATAGCCAATAATATTTTTAGCATTCAAATAATTTATTAAACTATTTAAATAAATAAATAAATACTTTAAATTAATCATAGGAGCCACATAATTCTTACACTATTTTCTAATGGGATGAAGTAGAGGAGAAATATGAAAGAAATTTCGGGTTTTCCAAATTAATTGCTAAAGATACTGGAGCAAATAAGAAAATTATATGATGCTTGCTGGATATAAAGAGTATATTTATATTGCAAGGAGTTACTAGAAAGTTGTTACTATTTCCTAACCATTGGTCAGACATCTCATTCATCTAATGGTGTGTGTTAATGAAACATCTACAGTGGATATATGAAGGAATTTCTTTTTGAAAAATCAGTGTTCTCTGCTATATGTTCATTGCAGTCTACAACTTGATATGCCTATCATGAGTCCTACTCATTTCAGTGTTTAGGTTTCCTTAGCCACTCCTGATTTGGAATTTTCAATTGTCTTAGAATTTCTGAGGAAGCTTTTTTACTGAAAAGATTGATCTGACTTTAAAAAATATTCTTTGGAAGCTTTTGTTTATATTCTTATAGCTATCAACTAAACTTTTAGCATTAAAACGTTTATTTTGTTGGCCAAGTAGTGGAAGCCATATCTCCTTGCTGATGAACCCCTAGGTTTGGTGGCGAAGACCATGACCCTTTTAATATTATGCTTTTTTTTTATGAGAGAGAAACACGTGTTCAAGCTTAGCTGATCAGATACCATATGACATCTGTAACCAATTGGACAGACTGAAGCTATTTGCAAGGCAGAAATTTTAAGTGTACTATCAACAATTAACCACTGCTTGTACAGGGTGCCTTCTTGACTCATAGGTCATGCTGTTTATGATGCTTGCGATGAATTTCTCTTTGATTCATGTTTTCCAACTATATATGTATTTATATGTGCTTAAATTTCTCAAATAGAATTTGTAGATCTGCTATCTGATTCAATGCACTCACAGAATTTGTCAGAACTTTTAGTTGTGTTTTCCTGTAGTCAACCTGAAGGATATCCTGTATGCACTAAGCAAAACCTATGTTTATATCAAGTAATTTATGTGATCAGCATCGATCATGAGAAACCATATTTTGTCTCTCTTTGAGGCTAATTTCCATCAACATTTCCAACCAGCATTGGCTCTAGGTTAGTGGCACAGACTTTTGTTTGGGTGGTTAGGTTCTAGATTAATTTTGAGATTATTTTTTTGGTTTCATGGTCAAAGTCTGCCCGTAAGCCCAGACAAAATGTTGGATTATTATTTTTGATGTTGGGGTTATCAAAACCCTGTATTTGATGATTAGGATTATTTTCAGATTTTCTCAGGATTTGTGAGCTTTCTTTCCAAATATCTGTCTAAATAGTCTTTAATATAGAGATTTGAATATTGAGAGTTTGAGTATTATTTCAGTTTTCTGGTTTCCTTTTGCTTTGAAGCTTTTGGTTACAGGTTTCATATGATTTGTTCTTTCTCTTCTCCCTTTTGCTTGATTTTTATTTGCTATTCCTTTTTTTTTTTTTTTTGCACCTCTGTGTGAGAGCTAATATAGATGGATGAAAAATCTGGCTCTTTCTTAAACTTTGTGTTTATTTATGAACTAAGATCCTTCTTTTTGACTGTTTTGTGAATCCTAAGTTCTATGATCCTTTCTATATGGATTTTGTTGAATATCTAGGTAGGCCTTAAGAATAACTAGCAAACAAGTCCTGTTCATGACATCAATGGAAAATACAAAAAAAGACGTGGAACTATAATAGACATGGACAGTCTAATTGTGAGATTTGCGATTATTGTTTCTGTAATGTTGGCACACTGTCGTTATTAGGCTAATTACTCTAGGTGATGTGCCTTGTAGAACTCACTAATTTGGGCTTGCTTCACTGCCTTATACAAGTTACATAGGAACTGAATATTGCCCTCTTTATATTTAATTGGAAACTCATTTCTAGGGTTAGTTCACGTTTGGTAGTTGTCATGTAAAATGGAATTTATTGAGGATAGTTGGCATGTCCAAAATTTTACATTTAGTTCAAGGAAATGTTTTAAATTCTTCTCTGATGTGACCATGCATCTTGACCTCACAGAAGTTGCTTATGTAGAAATTTTAGATTCATCTTTAATTAGTATTAGTTTGGGTTAAGTAGTTCATGGTATTTATTTATTTAAGAAGCTTGAGATTTCCAAAATTTTACAATAAATTTTGGGAAGTATCTCAAAGGACATATAGGATGTGTAGGAGCTTTATGTGGAATCTAGGTTCCAAGATCGAAGAAATTTAGCACTCTTTTCCCATGCAACAGCATTCTTTTCTGGTAAAACTAAAAGAAGTTAACATTCAGGTTGCAATTCCTACCATGGTCCATGTAATAGATCTTCAGTATTCGTTTGACAGGAAGTACAGCTCAAATGGATGAAGCTAAGGTTTTCTAAATTTCAGTTGCTATAGTTTCTTTTTTGCTCTTTTGCCTTCAATCCTCTGTTTCGCTTATGACTTCAGCAAATGGTTCTATAAAGGTTTAAAATGGTCCTATAAAGTTGAAAGGTCGACCTGGAAGGTTTATCCTTTCAACTTGAGCAAAGGTTCAAACACTCAGCTGTGCTTATACGACTGAAATTCCTTTCTTATTGCTCCTCATACCACCTTTTATCTCCAAATAAACAGGTTTGGTGCATCACAACAATTTGTTTGGGAAGAGTGTGATCAGGCTTTAGCTTATTGTTGAAACTGAGAAATTTCAGTCTTCTTTGTATTACTCCCTTGTATCACTAGTTCCTTCCTGGGATATGTCAGAATAGGAGCCACGTTGCATATAACCTCAGTTCCATACTCATCTCCATTGTGGATCTTTATGATCACTCTATGATGCTTGTCGAGCAAAGCAAACTGCTGAAGAGGTGATCTGTATAATTAGTTTCCAAATTTGAATTAAATAAATATTTTGAGTGCTTCACCATCTACGGATGTATGTGTATACATTCTGGTGAATCTGATCTGCAAGTTTCTGAGACCAACATATGACATTTTAGCTCACAGCTACACCTGATATAGGACAGTCATCCAATCTGAAGAGTTATTACTGAAGTGCATAGAATCTAATTGTTCGTTGTATTAGTGCAGGAGCACGCAAGGTTATGCCAAATGCTCGTTTTGCACCCCAGACGGATGCTTCATTTGCACTTCGTGGTAGGAGAACAATTTCATGGATACACTTTCTGGTTCCTTGCTCAATTTGTTTAAGCATCTGAACTGTTGCCAAACCCTTCATCCCACCCCCATCCATTGATAGTATACGTAGACCTTGCTTCCCAACCGGCTTTCCTCTCACTGCTCGGCGCAAATTCTCATTTTCTCCTAAAGTGAGGACAACAGAAGGCAGATCAATTTACTGACAAAATGACATAAACAGAACCATGATTGAAAATGCAGCATACCAAGAATTGCCAAAGCACGTGCAGCAGCCTTGTTCACACACGACACAGGCGTAACTGTCAGGCGTAGAAGAAGTTCACTCAAGTTTTCGGATCGGCTAGGGTGCGACGATTCTCCAAACAGAAGGCTAAATTTCCAACAGCAAATAATGATAGGCGTTGCACCTGGTAAAAGACAAGATTAAATAATGCATGTAATAATGGCAAAGCTGAGAAAGCAATTCATCAACAACAACTTATCTCCAGTTGATCTTGTCTCTATGTTCTTGCGTGCACATAGTGCTTTAAGTGATTTCAGTACATCTTTGGTCAGCATCTTTTGAGCAACACTCTCAGAGGCAAGAGCCAAAGCCAAGGTGACCACGACTTGCAACACAGAAATCAATTCTTCTCGGTCCACTGATTTCAGAACTGATTCAATAGGTTGCATTATGTCAGATTTAATTAACTGCATTGCCAAAGAAAGAGCAGAACATGCTTGTTCAACCTGCAACATGTGGTACCCATTGTAAAAGATATTCTCAAATTAAGAACTGGTGTTAAAGATTACATTGATCTGATTTCTCGAAAGAATTTGTGGATGCATACCACATGGCGATTATCACTGCTTATCATACTTATGAGCTGCTTGATAGCATTTTCTTCTTTGCTAATAGCTATGAGATTGCTATGATATTGCATAATCTTGGCTAGTCCAGATGCCAGCAAAGGATGATGACATGAAGAAAACCGGAAGATAAGAGAGAAGAAGGGGCTAAGCTTGTGTCTAGATGCAATGAAATAGGAACTGTTTTCTGTCTGAAACAACCAAAGGACATTCTAGCCATTACATAATTCAAAAGGCCGTCACAAGTCTTGTAAGAGTTGCAGGAGAGCTATAACTCAATTTTCACAGTTACAGATTTTAGATTATCAGTTGCCTTGATTTGGATGTTAGCAAGAGATAAATGTCTAAGATTGTGCAACGGCAAAATTTCTGGAAGAAACTCGAGGATTGCCGAACAATCTCAGAACACGAAGATCTGCAATAGCCCTGCCATATAACTCAAAGGAAATGTTAAGGCTAAGAACGTCTCTGAGCAATTTGGAATGGGGAATGTAGAAGGCTTATCAAGACAACTGATAACTGAATGACCTGAGATCCAGAAGTGGGCAGACAAGTTTGTTATGTTCCAGTGATAACTCCACCAGCATAACGCACTGCTTAAGCTCAACTGCTCAAAAGATAAAGGTTTGTGATTCAATTAGATTAGCGAGTGTTGCAACTTGAATGTGCAGTTTTTTTCTGTTTCTATACAATCGCAAATTAATATAATCCAACAGTCTTTAGACTAAATACAGTCTTGGGTACAGGTCATGAAATATTCAAACTTACCAGGGACCGATAGCATGTTATTGTCCACTAGCAACACTTCCAGAGTTTTCAATTCACCAGTTCTGGTGGCAAAAGTGTTAGCTTATTGTTATCAAGGTATAGTCTCTCAAGTAGTGGCAGTCGTGTTAACTCTACTGGAAGGACCTGTTATTTCCATAAAACCATTTCACATTTAGGGCCACATCATTGCATAAGGATAATACTACAGCACCATGCCACAGGAAACTGGGAAAGCGCATCCGACAATCTCAACTCCTTCATAACTATAAAGAAAGAGAAATGAAAATAATAACCAGAATAAATCAACTATGAAGTGAAATTTACCCGGCAATAACCAGAATTTATAATGCGACAACGATCATCAATAGTAAAATTAAATTAAATTAAAAAGAAACTAAACAAAGACAAAATGCTTTTCAACAAATAACAGCACCGCATGAAAAGAGGAATCACAAAATATTTTACCCCAAGTGAATGAAAAATCACTTATATTCGTATTCTCAGAACATGTCTAACAAGAAATGCTATGAAGCTCGTATTTATATTCTCAAAACATGACTATATATAACTTCTGCCCATGAGTATCACTCATCTCATCAATTTGCAGAATTTTTACCCATTTCCTTCAATAAGTCAATTTTACTTTGGCAATAATACCTCTTTTACTTAACTCTTTCCTGTTCACCCCTGAGTTTTTATTTTCCCAATAGCAACAAACAGAAGTTGGATATGCCAACAGAGCAGGTATCATTCACGCGTTTGCCTTGTATATGATATTGATTTCCATCTCCTTTCAAATTTGGTGCCTCCATAAGAGTCTCACACCTTCTCAGGTTAAGTGTTTGAGAAGCTGGCAAGTTTTTGTCTGGATGAAAAATTAGCTTGGCGAGGGACAATCTAGTCAGTTTTGGAAGGATAATAGGGGAGTCGAACTCCTTGGCAAATAAATTTTCACTGCTATTTTATGGTTGAAAGGGATGATGATACTAACGTTGATTCTCAATTGGATAGTGTGGGTCGGTCTAAATAGTTTAGAACGAAAATTTGTAAGAAGCTTAATAAGCAACTAGGAAAATTGATTCAGATTCATCTAATTATCATTTGAAAGGCAAAGAGGTTATGGGTGGCAAAATTTGGAGATGGGGTTCTTCATGGATCTTTACTGTCAGATCTTTATACAGTTTTCTTAACTCATAAAAGATATATATCATTGCAACTTAAAAGATAAATGGAAGCATAAAAATTCATATAATATACAATCTTCAATCCCAATTAAAATTGTCATAATGCGCATGCCATCCAGTGAACCAGACAGTGCAAATGGTTGGCGGTAGAGATAAGAGAACAAAACCTATAGACCAGATCATTTACAATCTTCAATGGTAGGTCACATAATCGAAAAAGTTTAGAAAATCAACTAGTTGGTGAGTGGTTAATCCATCACACTCACATCCTCAACCACGCAAGCTAACAACAGTAATGATATCGACAAGATGGGCCATTAGCCTCTCAGGTATCCCGACTCTATGCCCATATTACAACCATTGCATTGTCACATTGTTGATCTCATAACCTAAAGCTGCATGTTCATCTACAGATTTGTCGAATCATTGTCTTAGGACATCAAGAGTGCAGGTCACCAGTTTTTTCTATAGACATTCTGTGCATCTCTTCTAAGTATCATTAGAGACTCCTAGTCATATTTCTATATCCCATTCTAGCACAGGAGGGACAGATCGGTGGCACCTCTGGTCATCAAGAAAGTCAAATATTGATTTTAAGTTCCGGCAAACATCCCATGGAAAGCCAGGATGTGGTAATATCCCAAGTACAAGATAGGACTGCTCCATCATCATCCCAACATCTTACTCAGTGTATCTTGAGATAAACTATATCCTAAGTATTAGGATGAAGCGGGATTGCAGGACAGCAGCACATCCTGTTCTATTTTTATCATATATTATTCTTTTCATATTCTATTCTTTCTTTTATCCTATCCTGTATACCAAAGGCAACCTTAATGTATATATTAAGATTTTAAATAGTCATTTGCTTCACCCTTACAATTACAATCAAAATTATAATAAAGCCTATTCCCTATGTTTATTTGGTTTACAGAAACTGAAATCGAAATTAAATTGATTCTTATCGTTGCTATATAGTTCATCTCAATTCAAAAATCAAAATTAACCCAAATTTCTAATTTTACTCTTAAGCTAAAAACTTGACTACTTTAAATTTTTTTGTGATATATGCATCCTATTTGGCATTAATTTTGCTGGTAAATAAATTTAAAAACTTAGAAAACTAAAAGAAATATTGTAATAAGCTCATAATATAATAACATTCACATCATACTCATAAATAATGTAATATTTGATCCAAATTTATAATAAGATAACATATACTAAAATACTTCCATATCATAATAAAATAAAATAATACTGCATCGAAAAGTAAAGTAGCATTGCCCACAACATTGGAAACAATTTTTAATCTTAGATTGGAGTCCAGAATTCAAATCATATTATAGTTATAATAATATAATATGATCATATTATTACAATCACGGTATAATATTGTTATATTATTAAATATGAATATTTTTATATTCAAGTTTGTGACCCTCAAATTTTTCTCTTCAAAGGTGGGAATGAATCTATAATCTTGGTTGGGGGTTTAAATTTCAAATCTCTTAATACCTAATTTTAATTTCCAATGGAATTAAAATCAGATTTTTAATTTCTTTTAAACAAAAGCTTGGACTCAGAATCAACGATGTAGATTCTAATTCTAAAGAATTATTCTCAGGAACCAAATAGGCCCTCTATTGGTTGTCGCAATAGATATAATAGCAATTAATTATCTTCAAATATTATTTTAATTTTTATATGGAATACAATGGTTATTGTAATAATATCATCATAAGATGTTATCTTTTCGTTAATTGGATAAAAAATGTTTTTTAACAAAACAATAACTTTAAAAAATTGATGCAAAAGATTTATGGAATTTTGGAAAGAAAAAAAACAATTACAGCATTCATCATCTTATTATCTTAAACAAGAAATTCCAATCTAATATTATGGGCTTGCTATTCTTTAGGCACCCATGTGGCACTTGCAATTTCCTTTTAAGTCAGCCTACTAAGCAAATGCTACAAGAACAAATGCTTAGAAAACTAAGAAGCATACAAGAGAGAGAATTTAAGTGAACCGTGGGTTATATTACTCTGAAAGGCTTTTGATAAGGTTTTCGAGGTTACTTGAATCTCTCTTCAATGGTTTCTTGATTTTCCAAGCATTTTTCTTTGCATTTACTTGGTAGGCCGACTTAGAAGCAATTTTAAGCAAGCAAACCCCCTGACGTACTTTTTAGTTTTAACATACTTAACCTTCAAAATCAATCATTCGTCCTCTCCTCCATGCATCCGTTTATCCTCTACACAACCATTTATCACCATACGTTTCTCTATCTATTAGATCTAATCTCATAACATACATTTCATAGAGTTCTTTTACTAGAATGGCTTGTCTTAGTAGTGGTGATGTGACAGAGAATACAACAATTAAAAAATTCTAAAACATATATCAAAAGGGTAATAATAATTACTACAGTAAAATTATCATAACTCAAACTCAAATTATATCCCAGGGTATGATAACCATTCTATACTTATAGGGGTTAATCCTACAAGCACACAATCCTACTCCATCTATCATTGAATTGATCATAATATAATAACAATACAATTCATACATAGACTGTAATGATCATCAAAACAATAGTTAAATTTCAATCAAAACTTTCAGTCTAAAATATTTTATACAAACTTCCATATTATTAGCCATAACAAAATAGTATAACTATCATACTCCACTATTTGATTTAATTGTACCTATATCTAAAATATTACTTTAATTTTCAACTAAATAAAACTAAAGCCAGCCTACATAAAGAGTCATCCTTGCCTTTATTTTTTCACCCATGATATCTTATCAAGCTACTCTTCAATCTCTGGATCTGAAAAAAATAGATAGACAACAATAATAAGCTTGACAGCCTAGTCAGTAACGCTCCTCTTTATATAATTGGATCAAGCGATATTTAGTATTTTAACTCAATAAATGCATGCATATATAACAAAAATTATAAATATATCTTTTTAATTATATCTGTAAAACAAAATATTATATTTCTATCAGAGTAAAATATAAAATATAAAATTTCATATATTCACTAATAGATAACTAAATATCAAATCATAACCATCAAGTTTCAATCTTATTTAGCTCTTCAACCAAAGACAGTGGCTGCATTTAACCTATATAATATAGGTCTAAGTACTGTATTTAGCTTCCACAGAGTAGGTCCAAGTACCACATTTAACCTCTGCAAAATATGTCCATAACAAATAATATCACTATAGTATAGATCATATATCATACCTATGGTGTGGGTCATATATCATATCTATATAGCACTTATGGTGTAGGTCACATATCATAATGAGGCTAAGAGTTTATATATACACATACATGCATACATATATCTATCTTTTCTACAATCCCTTTTCAACATTCAAATTTCATAATCTTCCAGGCATTTTATAAAATTATATATGGAGTATTAAACTAGGCTCTTCCAAATTAAATGAATTTTTCAAGAGCCCAGAATTTTTCAAATATGCAATGAAATATTCAATAAACACATACATGCATACATATTTTTACAATATTCAATAAACACACAAAAAATTTTCAATGAAATATTCAACAAATATGATTTTTCCTTCTTGATCTAATATACATAAATTTAATGAAATATAAACCAAATGGATGAAATTAGACATTCAATTTACCAAATATGATTTAATCAATATAATAATAAATCCAGAAGATACATGTACAAATAATGTAACAATAAGTTTTTTCTCATGCAATAAAATTTGAAATCACGATAGATTTGCAATTATGTCTTTCTTTAAAGTAATTTTAATAAAATATTATATATAGGAAGCACTACTTACCTCACAAATACCCACTTTAGTTCAAACTAATCATTTTATTAGGATCTTTCAAGGCCTAATAATCCAAAATCATATAGATATGCAACCAACGGCATGTTAATATTTTTTAATTAATTACTAAAATTTTAAAAATTTGAATTCCTAACTAAAGATTACTTAACATAGGTAACACTATATTAAAGACCAACTGTCATATTTTATCTCTGGCGACACAAAAAGGCCACTCAAATTCGGATGGTAAAAGAACTAAACTAGTTAAGAAAGAGAGTAGGTAGGGGTGGAAAATAAGCGAATGAGAGGATGAGAAAGAGAGGAAATATGAGAGAGAAAGAGGAAAGTGGGAGGAAAATTTTATTCTTTCAATAGAAAGTGAGGGAGAGTGAATGACATGAAGGTGAAAAATTGAGGGAGAAGTGAGTTGATAGGATGGACTAGAGGATAGAACAGTGGGTTTTATCTTCTTTTTCTCTAAGGTCTGTTTAGATGAAGGTTAATGAGGAAAGGAGAAGGGAAGGAAAGAGAAGATTATAAAAACCTTATTTTGGATGAAGGAAAAAAGAGCAGGGGAAGGAGGGTTATTTGTTTCCCCTTATTCCTTAAAAAGATTAAATTTCTTTACTTTCAAATTTATAGATAAAGAGAGGAGAGGAAAATGTGTTTATAATTTTTATCCTATCTTTTTAATTTTATTCCTATAGTTTGATTTAGATTTTTCTAATGATAAAAGTATATTTATAATTTTTAAATATAATTTTATTAACCTTTCTTCTTTCTCTTTATCCAAATAAGAGGAATATAAATTACTTTTTCTCTCCTTTTCTCTTTTCCAAGCATATCATATATGTATATATATAATACAAAATTATCTATCCTTCTTTTGGATGCTTTAATCAATTCAAACTGGAATTGTGGTTTTACAATCATTGATTGAATATAGAGGGGTTAGGTTGAACTTGAGTCATAATTTGATTGACATAGCTAGTATGTTCATTGATTAAATTATACGATTATTGTAATGATCTTAACAAATTATTTATATAAAATAATTCAATAAATGAGTTGTTTTATAAATAGTTGCTTAACATTTATTCTTAATTTTAAACAACAATTGCTATTACTAATCACCAAACTTTTAGTAGATAATTACTAGATTATTTTCAGTATTTTTCTATTTTAATATTTTTTTTGTTTTGTTTAAATTTTCAAAAAAAAAGAAAATAGTTTTTTTTTAAAAAAAAATTATAAAATTGTTCCATGAGCCTTATTCACCAGAGGAGCCCTGTGGTGCGACAGTTTGCCAATCCCCTCCTGCCACATCGTATGAGACACCGCGTTGCCGACGTACGCATGGAAGACCGGGCCTTCGTCCGCGTTTCGGGGTCATAGCGGCCTGTTTTCTCCCCCATTCCTTCTCTATTAAGTCAAAGCTTCTCCTCTTCGTGAACTCAATCCATGGCGAGGCGACCGAAGGAGGCCAAAGAGGGCCGGCACATCGGCACGTTGCCGGAGGACTGCCTCGCGCATGTGCTTTCCTTCACGACGCCTCGCGATTCGTGCCGGTCGGCGCTCGTCTCGGCCGCCTTCCGCTCCGCGGCGAGCTCTGACGAGCCGTGGGAGCGGTTCCTGCCGTCCGACTACACGTCGATCCTGTCGCGGGCCGTTGATCCGGTGGAGTACTCCTCGAAGAGGGAACTCTATTTCCGCCTCTGCGATTCCATTCTCGTCGACGGCGGCAGCATGGTGATGGCCCCTTCCTTCCAGTTTTTTTTTTTTTTTTCCCTCCTGAAGTTTAGAACGAATATATGATTGCGAACAAACATACATAAATAATATTTATGAAAAATAGGATGAAACTATGATGTATCAGTTTAGGTTGGTTGACATATGCTGTTAGAGATTAGGTTTTTTTTTTTTTTTTTTTTTTTTTGGCATAAGAGAGTAAAATATATTCAAGTTTGATTAATAAGTACCATGACAAATATAACTTGGACGTTGACCCTAATCAAGTAACTGAATCCAAGTTAAGTTAGATACTTAAGTTAAGTTAGATACTTAGATTTAGGAAGAAAAAATATGACTGCGATGAAGGTAAATTGTAGAATTATAATTCCAAAAAATTATATCACTAGGAAATCATATAGATTCAACAAAAGATAATAGAAAAATAAAAATATGGATTTTTTAATGATTTATAATTTTTAAGTTGTTTAAATCCAACCATTCATGGTACAAAAATGGAAGGCCTTGCAGAATAAGTGGGGATATCCCCCACTTCTCTCCCTTACTGTGCCAAATAGCGTTTTGATAGTGTGAAATAAGCTTATTCCTCACATATATCATTTCAAGGGATATCCTTTCGCTGGTTTCACAACCCGATTCTGTCCCTGGGCTCGGATGTATTTATGCTGCAAAATTAGAGAACTTATTTTACGACCCTTTCAATGACTCTTCTAAAAGAGTACTTTTGTCCCTGTGATATCTGAATCATTATGAAATTTGATACATACTAAATACATTTTATTCTGTTTCTAATTCTGTGCACTTATCCTGCTGGCGTGATTTTATGAATCTTGGTGATTCACGTACGAAATTTAAGGAAATAATATGGTTAATTAGTGAAATAAATCACTAAGATATGGTATCAGATTGTTGGCATGATTTCATAAATCTTGGTGATCCGTATACGAAATTCAAGGAAATCATATGGTTAATTGGTAAAATAAATCACTATGATATATGCAAGGATACGGTTGATCTATATATGTCATTTTAAGTAATGAGAGAATTAAGGTGCAAGCATATATATGGTATCATATATATTTGTAACGTGATTTATTAGAAAAGTCAATTATACGAGAGTGCCTATGAAGCCTATATAAAGGCCCTTCCTTTCATTGTTTTTTTTCTTGTCTCAGAGTTCAGAAATTAAAGAGTGATGCAGCTCTTTGAATATTTTGAGAGATAATAAGATTTTCTTGAAAGTGAGAGAAGAGTAATTCTTTTGTATATACTTGGAATCAGGGTTGTGAGGTTCTAAGTGTTGAGTGTTGTAAACACTTGTACACATTTTTTTTTCTATAGTAAAGATATGCAGCAACTTCGTGGACGTATTGGGTGAACCACGTAAATTTGTGTGTTCTTATTTTGTTATTATTTTTGCATAATTTTATTGCTTCACAAATTTGGTATTTTGGAAAGGTTTATTTCCTAACAACTGGTATTAGAGCCTGGTTCTACAATACGTTTTGCGGTGTTCGAGAGCTTGGTGATAGTTTAAAGAAGTTCTGTCTAAGGAAACTGGATTTTAAGAGGGACCTATTGTGACTCTATCAGTCTTTTCTGGAAACTTTCTTGGCGGTTTGCAGAGATTCTAAGGAACTAGATTCTAGTGGGAGCAATGGCAGCAGACGGAGGAAGAACCATCAAAATTGAGAAGTTCAACGGTGAAGATTTCAACTTCTGTAAGATGCAGATTGAAGATCATCTATATCAAAAAGGCATGCATTTGCCTCTTTTGGGAAAAAAGCCAATGGAGATGAAGGCTGAAGATTGGGCTCTACTCGACAGGCAGGCGCTTGGAGCCATCCGGTTGACGCTATCTCGCAATGTCGCTTTCAACATAGCGAAGGAGAAGACCACAACGAGTCTTATGGCGGCTCTCTTCGATATGTATGAGAAGCCATCCACTTCAAATAAAGTGCACTTGATGAGGCGGTTATTCAATTTGCGAATGAAAGAAGGCGTGCCCGTAGCAGCTCACATCAACAAATTTAGTACGATCACAACACAACTAAGTTCGGTAGAAATCGAGTTCGATGACGAAGTTCGAGCTTTAATTCTTCTGTCTTCTCTACTAGAAAGCTGGAATGCGATGGTGACGGTGGTAAGCAATTCTTCTGGGAGTAAGAAACTAGCATTTAAAAATGTTCGAGATCTAATTCTAAGCGAAGAGGTACGCAGGAAAGAATTAGGAGAAACATCAAGTTCTGCCTTAAACACCGAATCCAAAGGTAGATCCAATGACAAACTTAAACCGAAGCAGATCGAAGTCAAGACGGGGCAAGTCTAGATCTGAAAAAAAGGAGTACAGCTGCTAGAACTGCGGCAAGGCTGATCACTTAAAGAGGGATTGTAAAGCACCGAAGAAGAACAACAGTGGTGCAAAGGAATCCGCGAATGTGGCCAAAGATAGTGGAGATGCTTTAATCCTGAGCATTAATAGTTCGATTGAATCCTAGATTTTGGATTCTGGAGCATCGTTTCACTGTACCTCGCATCGTGAAATCATGAAAAATTACGTCGATGGTGATTTCGGTAAGGTCCATCTGGCTGATGATGAGATCTTGAAGGTTACGGGGAAAGGAGATATTCAAGTGAAGCTATCAAATCGGACTTTGTTGAAATTGAAGGATGTGAGATTTATTCCTGGTCTAAAAAGGAATTTAATCTCAGTAGGTCAACTCGATCAAGAAGGTTACCGGACAACCTTCGCAGAGAATGAATGGAAGATCACCAAGGGAGCTATGGTCGTAGCTCGTGGAAAAAAGAATGACACTCTATGAGAATGTCATTGTAGTTGCTGAATCAGAGGAGAAGTCAAAAGTCTGGCACCAAAGGCTTGGTCATATGAGCGAGAAAGGGATGAAGGTTCTTATCTCAAAGGAAAAGCTGTTAGATCTAAAATTAGTAGATTTTGATCTGTGTGAGGACTGCATTTTTGACAAGCAGAAAATGGTTAGTTTTTCAAAGATCGACAAGCCACCTAAAGCAGAGAAGTTAGAGCTGGTTCACACAGACGTGTGGGGACTATCACCGGTTTCATCCATCGGAGGTTCATCATACTACGTCACCTTCATTGATGACTTTACACGGAAGGTATGGGTTTATTTTCTAAAAAGAAAATCAAATGTTTGTGATGTTTTTAGAAAATGAAAAGCCATGGTAGAGAACGAAACAGGCTTGAAGATCAAGCGGTTGAGATCCAATAATGGAGGAGAGTACAGGGACGAGAAGCTAAAGGAGTTCTGCGTGGCCAGTGGAATCAAGTTAGAGAAGACTGTTCCCAACACACCTCAACAGAATGTTGTAACAGAGCGTATGAACAAAACTCTAAACGAACGTGCCAGAAGTATAAGAATACATGTAGGCTTACCCAAGATGTTCTGGGCTGAAGCCGTCAACACAACGGCCTACCTTATCAACTGTGGGCCCTCAGTACCTCTCAAAGAAAAGTTACCTGAAGAACAATGGTCCGATAAAAAGGTAAACTTTTCACATTTGAGAGTGTTTGGATGTATTTCTTATGTTCATACTGACTCATCTGAAAGGAGCAAGTTCGACCCGAAGTCTAGAAGATGTGCTTTTATCGAACATGACACTGATGAGTTTGGCTACCGATTTTGGGATATTGAGAATCGGAAAATCATCAGAAGTAGGGATGTCATATTCAATAAGAAGGCAATATATAAGGACTTGTTTGCAGAAACTACCAACAAAAAGGTTGAAGCTGAAAAGGAGTTCGTTGAATTTGAGGAATACTGAGAAGAAAGTGCAATTAGGGAACCGACAAAGTCCTGGTAATGAAGTCTCTCAAGAAGAACCATGCACTCCTGTAGCAGAAGTGAGACGATCCTCAAGAACTCCTAAACCGGTTGAAGATTCAGTCAAGTGGGAGTTTGCTATGAAAAATGAGATGAACTCGTTGATGTTAAACTAGACGGGAGTTGACTGAACTACCAAAAGAGAAGAAGATTCATGGAAATGAAAACCTTGCAGATATGCTTACGAAGACGGTGACAATTAACAAACTGAAGCTGTGTTCTGCTTCAGTTAGCCTACAAGCTTAGAAAGGGAGAGAAGAGCTGTTGCATTGATCTTGTGTGAAGACATAACTGAAGTAAGTCTTCAAGTAGGAGATTGTTGGCATGATTTCATGAATCTTGGTGTTCCGCGTATGAAATTTAAGGAAACAACATGGTTAATTAGCGAAATAAATCACTATGATATGGTATCAGATTGTTGGCATGATTTCATGAATCTTGATGATTCACGCATGAAATTTAAGGAAACCATATGATTAATTAGTAAAATAAATCATTATGATATATGCAAGGATACTATTGATCCATATATGCCATTTTAAGCAATGAGAGAATTAAGGTGCAAGCATATATATGGTATCATGTATATTTGCAGCGTGATTTATTAGGAAAGCCAATTATATGGGAGTGCCTGTGGAGCCTATATAAAGGCCCTGCCTCCCATTATTTTTTCCTTGTCTCAGAGTTCAGAAATTAAAGAGTGGTGTAGCTCTTTGAATATTTTGAGAGATAGTGAGATTCTTTTGAAAGTATGAGAGAAGAGTAATTCTCTTAGGTATACTTGGGATTAGGGTTGTGAGGTTCTGAGTGTTGAGTGTTGTAAACACTTGTAGCCATTTTTCTCCCTATAGTGAAGATCTGCAACAGCTCCATGGACGTAGCCCACATTGGGTGAACCACATAAATTTGTGTATTCTTATTTTGTTTGCTCTTATTCTATTATTATTTCCACATAATTTTATTGCTTCATAAATCTGTTATTTTGGAAAGGTTTATTTCCAAACACATCCCTCTAACCAAACATTGAAAAACTCATATCTTGTAAACTAAATCTACCTTCTGCAATACATGAATAACCTTTTGTTATTCTCTCTAAATTTTATCCATAATCAAACACTTCTTAAAATCTAAAAAACCAGTCATCATCTCTTTCTCATCGACATCTTTCCCAATCCCAACACCATTGCATCACCTCCTCCTTGCCCATTCTCTCCACCCTTCCTCTTGGCCTCATCTACTTTCTCAATCACCATCTTTCCTAGCTCATTACGATTGCACCCACCTCCTACCTGCTTCCCCTCCCCTTGTTATAGCCCTACCATTTAATTTGGTTTGTCTTCCCTATATCCTCTTCTTACAAATTCATCAACCAACACTGTTAAAAGCAATCTCTATGTCTGCTTGTTGTGAGGCAGCTAATAAAAGCACACAGACTCTGGCCTATTTGATAAGGAGAGTGTTGAAGAGAAGTAGACTACCTAATAGTTGACAAATGGCACTTATTCTTGGATTATACTGGTGGTAAAGTAGCACAGCAAATATCAATTGGAGTTAAGCTTAAATCTAAACCATCTACTTGAGTTGCACAAACATCTCAATGTAAAATTAGGGCATCAAGTATTTCTCAGAATATACTATATCTAGGGAGAAAATATTATGATAAAATATGCTGTATCCTAGTGAAAAGGCTTGGCTAATTAATTAATAGAAAACAAGTTGAGTCAGATTTAGAGGAATAACTTAACAATAGATGAGAGTAAAGGGAGGAAAGTAAAAATAGATTAAAATCAAAATCTTGGTTATGATATTAGTCTTAATCGTAGTATCAATTTGAAAAATTACATCACTATAAATTTATATAGATACAAGAAAATGTAATAGAAAAGAATATAGAAAAAATTGCTTTATGGGAACTTTATAATATAACATGTTAGACTCTAGAAGAAAGCCTTAGATAATCAAGTTCAGTTTATTCATTATAAGAGACAACAAGAGAACCCTAGAAGAAAGCTAAAACAAGAAAAAGGAACTCACCTTAATAGGGAAATTAAATTAAATAGAGGGAAGTGTTCGGTTTAAAAAAGGAAAATGACTCTTCATACTTTGAAAATACTAAATTGAGAAGTAGAACTGACACATATTCCTTCCGTTTATATCAATTAGGTAAGAATAACATTTATTTAGAAATTTCAGTTTAAGTAGAAAAGAAGGAGAGCATAAGAGAAATGATATGGCGCTAAAAGGAGGCCATGTTTTTCTACGATCATTCTTTCATTTTTCCTAATTTTTTAGAGGAGAGAGTTTCCTCTCTCCTATCTGTTTGATACATGTAGATAGATTGATAGGTATCTAATCAAAGTATTTGTTATCAACAGACATCTGTATATCGTGACCATCATTTCTGCCAATTCTTCTTAATTGATTGCTGGGAAAGTTTTTTTTTAATTATTTTAATTTCTTTTTACATAATCATTCCTATCCTTTTTTTTATTTTGATATTGCAGAAAATTTTGCAATTTTTAGATTATTGCAGCATAATCCTTACAGTTTTTAGAAAGAATTAAATAAATCCCTGTGCTCTATCTACTCTGACTGTCAGTTAGTATTAGTTTCATGTGCACTAATATCAGCTCCATGTGCATCAGTTTCAGCAGCACATGCACTAATATTTATATTCTATATAATGGGAACACCTGAATACCCCTCAGACATTCAACACACCTCATCTGCATAATCTCATGTGACTGATAAAGTAAATTATGATTTTCTTTAATTCGATGGGTCTTAGATTGTTGGGAAGAATTTTACTAAGATGGAAACCTAAATCCCTCACCTACCTAGACAACTAAAAGCCTGAGTTATCAAGGTTTCTAATGCCAATTCCCTTTTAAGAAATCTGATACTCGCATCTTGGAAGACTAGTTCTTTTGAGAGTTTGAACGTGTCTGTAATAAATTATATTTCAAAGAAAATATCAAAGTGACCCCTCCATTTATAATTGAGAGTCCAATTCAAACAAAATAAAAGAATCATAATTTTTTGGAAAATACGGCCAAGGACTTATGCTTCAACTCTCCAATGCGGAGGATTATTCATCTCTCTCCCTTCTCCTTGCATCCATTTGTCCATCTCTTATGCGCACGGCATGTGCATGATCCTAGTTTGTCGTAGTATGCGCATGGGCACACCACCATTATAATTGATTTTCATTTTATTGAATTTAGTTTACTTTCCAACAAAGATTGGATTATTATACTAAGCAGAGAAGGCCAATAATAGTGGACGTGGTGAGCAAATAGGATGCCAAAACTTATAATTTGAACACTTTCTAAAAGGTATGAGAATTTTGTTTAGAGTCAGTCAGGTTCCTCCATCCATGAGAGACAACGTAAATGGCAGTTGCAGCCTAGCCCAGAGGTTTTTGTCCATGCACTTTCCTTAGCTTCAAGAAACCAAACGTATAATATCGACGGTTCCCATATGTGTATGGACTGAATTTCTATCTTGCTTTTCTTTCTTTCTTTTTTTTAACACTTTTGGAATTGCAGAGCTTTGCATTAGAGAGATCAACTGGACGTAAATGCTACATGATATCTCCAAGAAGCATGGGTATTATATGGGGTAATGATCAGCGATATTGGAGATGGATTGCTCTGGCCGAGTCCAGGTATGTGCACAACCCGTCTATTTTGGGAGAATTTTTGTTTAGATTCTAATAATGGAGTTTTAGCAAGTTGTCTGTGTGCATTTTGTATGTGTAAGCAAGAGATGAACTGTTTGCTAGGTTATAAAATGAAGACTGGGTAAGATTTTCCTTGTCTTCCTCTTACTTACTTCAATAGTTTGACATTGCACAGATGGTGTTCAAGATAGATCTTGATACTAGATTGCCACAAAATCAATCACTGTTGCTATGCTATATCCTCCTTGCATGTTGCTGAGCGTAACAGGATGATAGGACAACTAAACTATTTCTTTAATTTCTTCTTGATCTCTCTCTAAATATTCTACTTGTTCTTCAGCTATTTTGCTGTGTTTGGTTTGCTGAGAACCTAAAAACACTGTGTTGATGCTATTTTCAATCAGCTTTTGGGTCAACTTGGACTCGAAGTTCCGGTGAAGTCTTGAAGCTTAAGACTTGATGAGGAGTTAATCAACTGTACGAGGACATATAGAAATTTTCTCTGTACAATAACACTCATTTTTGATAAATTTCATATAGCTTTTCATGATGTCACATAGCTAAAATTGTGAATATAGGCATGTAAATTCCACACAATAACCAAAAGTAATTACCCAAAAAGGGTGAGAAATCAACACATATTTAACATTAAGGGTGGCAATTTGGGTTTTTGTATCGTTATCGTGTCAAAGCTAAAGTATAATAGTATATGAGTCGACATGAATACGACATGATTAATTAATCGTCTCAAAAATCTAAACACGAACACAACACGATTATTACACAAGTAACATGGCACGACATAACACGCATAACTCATTTTATAAATACATAGTATTGAATTGACACGATACGATCTACTCAATACGAATAGATACGATATGCTCAATACGAATAGATACGACTTGCTCAATATGAACATGCACAACCTACTTAATATGAATATATACGACCTGGCTCGTTTAAGATGACTCATTTAGTATGACTTCAACTAAATGGGTTTTAAACGGGTTATTTTTGAGTTGGCAGTTGAACCCACGATACGGCACAATTATTTTGTATCATAATTATATCGATATGTTTATGACACAAACCTATTTAAGATCAATTCAAACTTACTTATCTCGTGTTGGGTTCGAGTTGTATTCGCATATCGTGTTCAATTTTGCCATTCGTATTTAATATGTTATTAGTTGCAATATTCTTGTCTCACACAAATGGACTAAAACTAGTCAAAAGCTTAGAAAGAAGAAAAAGTTCTCTTAAAATCCAAGAAGGATGGGACTATTAAAACCTATGCAAGATAAACCCCTACTACAATGCTTAGAGAAAGTGAAAACACTTCTCTTAGCCCCTTAAGAAACAAACTTTATGATATATACTTCAGATCGTGGAGGTCAATGGCTCAGATTATTAATTTGGAATTATTTTGAAGCTGAATGTAACCAAACTGCAGCTTGACTTTTTCGGGCCGATCTTTGGATGGAACTGACCAAGCTGCTGAAGTGACTTCATGAGTTAACTGATCCATGGATTAGGGTTTGCACATTTTAAATATGGGCTTAAGTCAATTCAATTAGACCCAGCTTCAGGTCAATGAGTTTTTGCCAGCAATTTAAAACTTTAACAATTCTGGTCATGGTTTGCCTGTAACCTCTCTTTTTTTCTCCCATAGATGCCTCGAACAAGCAACAACTTCCTATATAACTTGAAGTTCTGATGCTGCTTTTCTTTAGCGTGTTTTTTTCTCAAATATAATATGAATTGATGTTTAAATTGCTTCCAGTGCTACTGCATGTGGTTTACATTGTCACTGCAATACCTTATTCAACGTGGAATATTGCTTTTCTTGGAATCAGGTTTCCAGAAGTGGCCGAGCTTCTGCGTGTCTGTTGGTTGGATATAAGTGGCAGGATTGACTGTCGACTTCTCTCTCCTAGAACAACCTATGCTGCTTATCTTGTCTTCAAATTGTCCCCTGGGTCCTCTGGCTTTAGAGAACCTCCCCAGTTGGCATCAGTGAAGCTGGGAGCTTACACCTCGGAGCTCCCTATATGCTTGGAAGATGATGATGATGATCAGGGGGAAGAGGAAGAAAGGCAGCACCGGGTGTTCTTGAGGGATGATGGGTGGTTGGAGGCCGAGTTGGGGGAGTTTTACAATGATGACGGGGGTGATGGTAATGTGGATATGAGTTTGAGGGAGGTGGAAGCGTTGCATTGGAAGACGGGGCTCATCGTCCAGGGCCTTGAAGTAAGGCCTAGAATTTGACTTGGATGCTGTTGTGATTGTTTTCGACAGCTTCATATTCTGAAAAAAGCTGCTTTCTGTTATTTCAGATGCATGTTGCATCATGTTTGTTAGTAGCTGTCAAAAACTCTTCCTGGTGGTCTTACGGACAATATGAATGCTGGAGTTGTGAAAAAATTTGAATTTAATTAATCCAATGGCTTCGACTTTTGTGCTTTGACATATGAGGAAAGTATTGGCTTTAACTATGTTATTGATCTCCGGCCTGATGGATACGGAGCTTGGTTGTTTCTCTCAGAATTTCGAAATCAACGAACCTGAGGTTTTGTGGGCGAGCACAGCATCCACAAAGTGATGCTATTTGAGATACCAGAAATATGAGTGTGGAGGTTTAAATATATTTACCAAACTCATTTAAATAATAGGTGAATCAGATTTATTAAAATTTAAAGTGGAAAAAAAGCGAAGACCAACAAAAAGAAAGATCATTCGGCCAACAATTATGATTAGCGCATTTGTTTGGCATCTCATTCCTATAGATTTGTCTTATAAAAAATCTAGGGTTCAAATCTTGTATGTATATTGCTCCAAAAAATTTCTTTAAAAAAAATCTCTAATTGATGCACAAACCATTGAGATAATGATATAATTTTTACAAATATCTAATTGATGCACAAACCATTCAGATAATGATATAATCCTTACACTAGATTAAATATGGCTTGAGTTGAGTTAGTTTTAAGCCAGAATCTAAAACCAACTCTATTAGGACCAACTCTATTAGGATTGGTTTCAGGATTAGTTTGAGTTGGTTTTAAGTTAAAACATTAAACATGAGATAGAAAAATTTTTATCATATATTATTCTTTATCATGTCATGATGCAGCCTTAATGTATATATTAATATTAAAATTTTAAATAGCCATTTGCTTCACCCTTAGAATTACAATCAAAATTATAATAAAGTCTATTCCTTTGCTTATTTAGTTTACGGAAGCTAAAATCGAAATTAGATTGATTCTTATCATTGCTATATAATTCATCTTAATTTAGAAATCATATTAACCCAAATTTCTAAATTTCCTCTTAAGCTAAAAACTTAATTATTTTTAAATTTTTTTGTGATATATGTACTCTCTTTGACATTAATTTTGCTCATAAATAAATTTAAAAATTAGAAAACCAAAAGAAATATTGTAATAAATTCATAATATAATAACATCCACATCATAATCATAAATAATGTAATATTTGATCCAAATTTATAATAAGATAACATATAGTAAAATACTTCCACATCACAATAAAACAAAATAATACCGCGCTGAAAAGTAAAGTAGCAACACCCACAATATTGAAAAGAAATTTTAATCTTAGATTGGAGGTCCAGAATTCAAATCATATTATAGTTATAATAATATAATATAATCATATTATTACAATTATAATATAATTTTGTTGTATTATAATTTTAAATATAAATATTTTATTTTTCAAATTCGTGACCCTCAAAATTTTCTTTTGAAAGATGGGAATGAATCTATAATTTTGGTTGGGGGTTTAAATTTCAAATCTGTTAATACCTGATTTTAATTTCCAATGGACCAAAATTGGATTTTAATTTCTTTTAAACCGATGTTTGATATCAGAATCAATGATTCAGGTTTTAATTCTAAATAATTATTCTCATGAACCAAATAGCCCTCTATTGGTTGTCACAATAATTATAATAACCATTAATTATCTTCAAATATTATTTTAATTTTTATATGAAATATAATGGTTATTATAATAATATCATCATAAGATGTTATCTTTTCATTAATTGGATAAAAAAAAATTTAACAAAACAATCACTTTTAAAAAATTCATGCAAAAGATTTATAAAATTTTGGAAAAAAAATAATTACAACATTCATCATCTTATTATCTTAAGCAAGACAATCTAATCTAATATTATGGACCTGCTATTCTTTAGGCACCCATGCGGCACTTGCAATTTCTTGAAAGGTTTTTGATAAGGTTTTATAGGATACTTGAATCTCTCTTTTATGGTTTCTTGATTTTCCAAGCATTTTTCTTTGCATTTACTTAGTAGGCTGGCTTAGAAACAATTTTAAGCAAGCAAACCCCCAGACATTAGGCACTTTTTAGTTTCAACATATATAACCTTCAAAATCATTCAAATGTCCTCTCAACTATGTATCTGTTTATCCTCTACACAACCATTTATCACCGTATGTTTCTCTATCTGTTAGATCTAATCTCATAACATACATTTCATAAGTTCTTTTACTAGAACGGCTTGGTCTTAACAGTGGTGATGGCACAGAGAATGCAACAATTGAAAAATGCTAAAACATATATCAAAAGGGTAATAATACTTACTACAATGAAATTGTCATACCTCAAATTGAAATTATATCCTATGGTATGACAACCATCATATACTTATTGGGGTTAGTTGTACAAGCACATAAGGTTATTCGTTCCATCAATGAATTGATCATAATATAATAATAATGCAATTCATGCATAGACAGTAATGATCATCAAAACAACAATTAAATTTCAATCAAAACCTTCAGTCTTAAATATTTCATACAAATATTCATATTTTTAACTGTAACAAAAGGGTATAACTATCATACTCCACTATTTGATTTAATTATGCATATCTCTAAAATATTACTTTAATTTTTAACTAAATAAAATTAAAGCCAACCTATATAAAGAGTCATCCTTGCCTTTATTTTCTCATTCATGATCTCTTATCAAGCAACTCTTCAATCCTTGAATCTGAAAAAAAATAGATAGATAAAAAAAAATAAGCTTGATAGCCTAGCCAGTAACACTCCTCTTTATATAACTGAATCAAGCAATATTTAGTATTTTAACTCGATAAATATATGCATATATAACAAAAATCATAAATATATCTTTTTAATTATATCTATAAAAATAAAATATTATATTTCTGTCAGAGTAAAATATAAAATATATAATTTTATATATTCACTAATAGATAACCAAATGTCAAATCATAACCATTAAGTTTCAAATCTCATTTAACCTTTCAGCCAAAGACTACGGCTGTATTTAACCCATGTGATATAGGTCTGAGTACTGTATTTAACTCTCGCAGATTAGATCCAAGTATTACATTTAACCTCTGCAAAATATATTCATAACAAATAATATCACTATAGTATAGATTATATACCATACTTACGATGTGGGTCATATATATATATATATATACAGCACTTATAGTATAAGTCACATATCATAATCAGACTAAGTTTATATATATACATATGCACACATACATGTATACATATATTTATCTTTTCTACAATCCCTTTTCAACATTCAAATTTCATAATATTCCAGGAATTTATAAAATTATAAATGGAGTTTCAAACTATGCTCTTCCAAATTAAATGAAATTTTCAAGAGCCCCTATTTTTTCAAATATGCATACTTTACGATATTCAATAAGCACACAAAAAATTTTCAATGAAATATTCAACAAATATGATTTTTCCTTCTTGATCCAATACACATAGATTTAATGAAATATAAACCAAATGGATGAAATCAGACATTCAATTTACCAAATATGATTTAATAAATATGATTTATAAATCTAGAAGATTCATAATTTTGTTTAATAATAACTAGATTACATATGCAAATAATGTAACTACAAATTTTTTTCTCATACAATAAAATTTGAAATTATGTCTTTCTTTAAAGCAATTTTAATAAAATATTGTATATAGGAAGCACTATTTACCTCACAAATGCCTACTTTAGTTCAAACTAATCATTTTATTAGAATATTTCAAGGCCTAATAATCCAAAATCATATAGATATGCAATCAATGGCATGTTAATATTTTCAATTAATTACTAAAATTTTAAAAATTTGAATTCCTAACCAAAGATTACTTATCATAGGTAACACAAATTAAAATTTTAAAGACCAGCTGACATATTTTATCTCAAGCAATACAAAAAGGCCACTCAAATTTGGATGGTAAGAGAACTAAACCGGTTAAGAAAGAGAGTAGGACGGGGTGGAAAACAAGTGAATGAGAGGACAAAGAAGAGAGGAAATATAAGAGAGCTAGGAAAGTGGGAGGAAAATTTTTAGGAAAGTGGGAGGGAAATTTTACCCTCCCCTTGCATAAGGACAAAAAGAGAGGGAGAGTAAATGCCATAAAAGTGAGAAATTGAGGGAGAAGTGAGTTGATAGGGTGAACTAAGGATGGAACACTGGGTTTTATCTTCTCCTTCTTCCTATTTGGATGAAGATTAATGAGAGGAGAAGAAGGGAAGGAAGGAGAAGAATATAAAAGCTTTTATTTTGGAGGAAGGAGAAAGAAAGGAAAAGAAAATGAGCGTTATCCGTTCCCTTAATTCTCTTAAAAGATTAGTTTTCTTTGCTCTCAAATTTATGAATAAAAAGGAAGAAGGAAAATGTGTTTATAATTTTTTTTCCTATAGTTTGATTTAAATTTTTTCTTATGATAAGAGTATCTATGTAATTTTTTAAACAAAATTTTATAAACATTTCTTCTTTCCTTTTATTCAAATTAGAGGAATATAAATTACTCTCTTTTCCCTTCTCTCCTTTCCAAATATATTCAATAACAATCTTCTTTTCTTTTTTTTTTTCTTCTTTACTTCTTTCCCTATATATATATATATATTATATAAAATTATCTATCCTTCTCTTGAATGCTTTAATCGGTTCAAACTGAAATTATGGTTTTGCAATCATTGATCTAGCCAAACAACTCCAATCAACTTCAACTTGAATTTAGTTTATTTTTCCTTTTGTGAGAGAGAACATAAAGGGGTCAGGTTAAACTTGGGTAATAATTTAATAGGGATAACCAACATATTGATTGATTAAATTATAAGATTATTATAATGATCTTAACAAATTATTTATATAAAATAATTTAATAAATGAATTGTTTTTGTAAGTAGTCGCTTAACATTTATCTTTAAATTTAAACAACAATTGCTATTATTAATCACCAAAATTTCAATAGATAATTACTAAATTATTTTTAGTATTTTCTATTTTAATACTTTTTGTTTTGTTTAAATTTTCAGAAAAAAAGAAAATAATATTTTTTATTTTTTTAAAAATTTTATAAAATTGTATCATGAGCCTTGCTCATCAGAAGAGCTAGAGGTGCGAGAGTTTGCCAGCTAGCTCTCCTGCATCTAACCAATCCCCTCCCGCCACATCGTTTGGGACACGGCGTTGCGCACTCAGCGTGGAAGATCAGGCCTTTGTCCCCGTTTCGAGAACTTGTTACTGATAAGAGACTGTTTTCTTCTGTATTCCTTCGCTATTAAGTCAAAGCTTGCCCTCTTCGTGAACCAGAGAGCAATCCATGGCGAGGCTACCAGAGGAGGCGGAAGAGGCCCGGCAGGGCCGGCACATCGGCACGTTGCCGGAGGACTGCCTCTCGCACGTGCTTTCCCTCACGACGCCTCGCGATTCATGCAGGTCGGCGCTCGTCTCGGCCGCCTTCCGCTCCGCGGCGAGCTCTGACGCGCTGTGGGAGCGCTTCCTACCGTCCGACTACCTGTCGATCCTGTCGCGGGCCGTTGATCCGGTAGAGTACTCGTCGAAGAGGGAACTCTATTTCCGCCTCTGCGATCCCATTCTCGTCGACGGCGGCAACATGGTGATGGCCCTTCCTTCCAGTTTTTTTTTTTTTTTTTTTTTTTTTCTCCTGAAGTTTAGAACGAATATATGGTTGTGAACAAAAATAAATAAATAATATTTATGAAAAATAGGATGAAACTATGACCTATCAGTTTAGGTTGGTTGACTTATGCTGTTAGAGATTATGTTCTTTTTTTTTTATTGGCATCAGAGTAGGAGTAAAATGTATTCAAGTTTGATTGATAAGTACCACGACAAATGAAACTTGGAATTTGACCGTAATCAAGTAACTGAATCCAAGTTAATTTAGATGCTTAGATTTTGGAAGAAAAAACAAGACTGCGATGAAGGTAAATTGTAGAATTATAATTCCAAAAAATTATATCACTAGGAAATCATATAGATTCAACAAAAGATAATAGAAAAAAATAAAAATATGGATTTTTTTAATGATTTAAAATTTTTAAGTTGTTTAAATCCAACCATTCATAGTACAAAATTGGAAGGCCTTGCAGAATAAGTGGGGATATCCCCCCACTTCTCTCCCTTGTACTGCCAAATAGCCTTTTGATAGTGTGAAATAAGCTTATTCCTCACATATATCATTTCAAGGGATATCCTTTCCGCTGGTTTCATAACCCAATTATGTCCCTGGGCTCGGATAGATTTATGCTGCAAAAGTAGAGAGCTTATTTTACCCAATTATCATTTGACCCTTTCGATGACTCTTCTGAGAGAGTATTTTGTCCATGTGATATCTGCATCATCATGAAATTCGATACATACTAAATACATTTTATTCTGTCTCAATTCTGTGCACTCATCCCTCTAACCAAACATTGAAAAGCTCATATGTTGTGGAATAAGTCTACCCTTCTGCAATACATGAATAACCTTTTGTTATTCTCTCTAAATTTTATCTGCAATCAAACACTACTTAAAAGTCTAAGAAACCAGTTATCATCTCTTTCTCATCTACATCTTTTCCGATCTGGAAACCATTGCATCACCTCATCCTTGCCCCTTCTCTCCACCCTTCCTCTTAGCCTCATCTACTTTCTCAATCACCATCTTTCCTAGCTCATTACAATTGCACCCACCTCCTACCTGCTTCCCCTCCCCTTGATATAGCCCTATCATTTAATTTGGTTTGTCTTCCCTATATCCTCTTCATACAAATTCATCAACCAAACTGTTAAAAGCAATCTCTATGTCTGGTTGTTGTGAGGCAGCTAATTAAGGCACAGAGACTCTGGCCTATTTGATAAGGAGAGTGTTGAAGAGAAGTAGACTACCTAATAGTTGACAAATGGCACTTATTCTTGGATTATACTGGCAGTAGAGTATTACAGCAAATATCAATTGGAGATAAGCATAAAGCTAAACCATCTACTTGAGTTGCACAAACATCTCAATGTAAAAGTAGGGCATCAAGTATGTCTCAAAATATACTATATCTCGGGAGAAAATATTATGATAAAATATGTTGTATCCTAGTGAAAAGGCTTGGCTAATTAAGTAATAGAAAACAAGTTGAGTCAGATTTAGAGGAATAACTTAACAATAGATGAGAGAAAAGGGAGGAAAGTAAAAATAGATTAAAATCAAAATCTTGGTTATGATGTTAGTCTTAATCTTAGCATCAATTTGAAAAATTACATCACTATAAATTTATATAGATACAAGAAAATGTAATAGAAAAAAAATATAGAAAAAAATTGCTTTATGGGCGCTTTATAATATAACATGTTAGACTCTAGAAGAAAGCCTTAGATAATCAAGTTTAGTTTATTCATTATAAGAGACAACAAGAGAACCCTAGAAGAAAGCTAAAACAAGAAAAGGAACTCACCTTAATAGGGAAATGAAATTAAATAGAGGGAAGTGTTCGGTTAAAAAAAGGAAAATGACTCTTCATACTTTGAAAATACTAAATTGAGAAGTAGAACTGATACATATTCCTTCTGTTCATATCAATTAGGTAAGAATAACATTTATTTAGAAATTTCAGTTTAAGTAGAAAAGAAGGAGAGCATAAGAGAAATGATATGGCGCTAAAAGGAGGCCATGTTTTTCTACGATCATTCTTTCATTTTTCCTAATTTTTTAGAGGAGAGAGTTTCCTCTCTCCTATCTGTTTGATACATGTAGATAGATTGATAGGTATCTAATCAAAGTATTTGTTATCAACAGACATCTGTATATCGTGACCATCATTTCTGCCAATTCTTCTTAATTGATTGCCGGGAAAGTTTTTTTTTAATTATTTTAATTTCTTTTTACATAATCATTCCTATCCTTTTTTTTATTTTGATATTGCAGAAAATTTTGCAATTTTTAGATTATTGCAGCATAATCCTTACAGTTTTTAGAAAGAATTAAATAAATCCCTGTGCTCTATCTACTCTGACTGTCTATTAGTATTAGTTTCATGTGCACTAATATCAGCTCCATGTGCATCAGTTTCAGCAGCACATGCACTAATATTTATATTCTATATAATGGGAACACCTGAATACCCCTCAGACATTCAACACACCTCATCTGCATAATCTCATGTGACTGATAAAGTAAATTATGATTTTCTTTAATTCGATGGGTCTTAGATTGTCGGGAAGAATTTTACTAAGGTGGAAACCTAAATCCCTCACCTACCTAGACAACTAAAAGCCTGAGTTATCAAGGTTTCTAATACCAATTCCCTTTTGTTTTAAGAAATCTGAGACTTGCATCTTGGAAGACTAATTCTTTCAAGAGTTTGAATGTGTCTGTAATAAATTATATTTCAAAGAAAATATCAAAGTGACCCCTCCATTTATAAGTGAGAGTCCAATGCAAACAAAATAAAAGAGTCCTAATTTTTGGGAAAATACGGCCAAGGACTTGTGCTTCAACTCTCCAATGCAGAGGATTATTCATCTCTCTCCCTTCTCCTTGCATCCATTTGTCCATCTCTTATGCGCACAGCATGGGCATGATCCTAGTTTGTCATAGTATGTGCATGGGCACACCACCATTATTATTGATTTTCATTTTATTGAATTTAGTTTACTTTCCAACAAAGATTGGATTATTATACTTAAAGCAGAGAAGGCCAATAATAGTGGATGTGGTGAGCAAATAGGATGCCAAAACTTATAATTCGAACACTTTCTAAAAGGTATGAGAATTTTGTTTTGGGTCAGTCAGGTGCCTCCATCCATGAGAGACAACGTAAATGGCAGTTGCAGCCTAGCCCAGAGGTTTTTGTCCATGCACTTTCCCTAGCTTCAAGAAACCAAACATATAATATTGATGGTTCCCATATGTGTATGGACTGAATTTCTATCTTGCTTTTCTTTTTCTTTTTTTAACACTCTTGGGATTGCAGAGCTTTGCATTGGAGAGATCAACTGGAGGTAAATGCTACATGATATCTCCAACAAGCATGAATATTATATGGGGTGATGATCAGCAATATTGGGGATGGATTTCTCTGGCTGAGTCCAGGTATGTGCACAACCCCTCTATTTTTAGAGAATTTTTGTTTAGATTGTAATAATGGAGTTTTAGCAAGCTGTCTGTGTGCATTGTGTATGTGTAAGCAAGAGATAAGCTATTTGCTAGGTTACAAAATGAAGACCGGTAAGGTTTTCCTTGTCTTCCTCTTACTTCAATAGTTTGGCATTGCACAGAAGGTGTTCAAGATAGATCGTGATACTAAACTGCCACAAAATCAATCACTGTTGTTATGCTATATCCTGCTTGCATGTTGCTGAGTGTAATAAGATGATAAGGCAACTAATTCTTTAACTTCTTCTTGATCTCTCTCTAAATATTCTACTTGTTCTTCAGCTATTTTGCTGTGTTTGGTTCGCTGAGAACCTAAAAACACTGTCTTGATGTTATTTTCAATCAGCTTTTGGGTCAGCTTGGACTCCAAGTTCCCATGAAGTCTTGAAGCTTGATACTTGATGAGAAGTTAATTAACTGTACGAGGACATATAGAAATTTTCTCTGTACAATAACACTCATTTTGATATGCAAAACATAAAAATTTCATACAGCTTTTCATGATTTCACATAGCTAAAATTGTGAATATATACATGTAAGTTCCACATAATAACCAAAAGTAATTACCAAAAAAGGGTAAGAAATCAACACATATTTAACATTCGGGGTGGCAATTCATATTTTCATGTCGTGTTCGTATCATGTCAAAGCTAAAGTATAATAGTATATGAGTTGACATGAACATGAGATGATTAATTAATCGTGTCAAAAATCTAAACACAAACATGACATGATCATTACATGAGTAACACGGCATGAACGACATACATAACTCATTTAATAAATAAATAGTATTGGATTGGCATGATACGACTTGCTCAATACGAATAGACACGATCTGTTCAACACGATTATGCACGACCTGCTTAACACGAATAGATACGACCCCACTCGTTTAACATGACTCACTTAATATGTCAACAACCAAATGGGTCCTAAATGGATCACTTTCAAGTTGGCAGGTCAATTCACGATATGACACGATTATTTTGTTTCATAATCGTAGCGACATATTTACGACATGAACCCATTTAAAGTCAACTCAAACTTATTTATTTCGTATTGGATTCGAGTCATGTTTGCATATCATGTTTAATTTTGCCATTCCTATTTAACATGTTATTAGTTGCAATATCCTCGTCTCACACAAATGGACTAAAACTAGTCAAAAGCTTAGAGAGAAGAAAAAATTCTCTTGAAATCCAAGAAGGATGGGACTGTTAAAACCTATGCAAGATGAACCCCTACTACAATGCTTAGAGAAAGTGAAAACACTTCTCTTACCCCCTTGAGAAACAAACTTTATGATTATACTTCAGATCGTGGAGGTCAATGGCTCAGATTATTAATTTGGAATTATTTTGAACCTGAATGTAACCAAACTGCAGCCTGACTCTTTCAGGCCGAGCTTTAGATGGAACTGACCAAGCTGCTGAAGTGACTTCATGAGTTAACTGATTTATGGATTAGGGTTTGCACATTTTAAATATGGGCTTAAGTCAATTCAATTAGACCCAGCTTCAGGTCAATGAGTTTTTTCCAGCAATTTAAAACTTTAACAATTCTGGTCATCGTTTGCCTGTAACCTCTCTTTTTTTCTCTCATAGATGCCTCGAACAAGCAACAACTTCCTATATAACTTGAATTTCTGATGCTGCTTTTCTTTGGCGTGTTTTTTTTCCAAACATAATATGGGTTGATGTTTAAATTGCTTCAAGTACTACTGCATGTGGTTTACATTGTCACTGCAATACCTTATTCAACGTGGAATATTGCTTTTCTTGGAATCAGGTTTCCAGAAGTGGCTGTGCTTCTGCGTGTCTGTTGGTTGGATATAAGTGGCAGGATTGACTGTCGACTTCTCTCTCCTAGAACAACCTATGCTGCTTATCTTGTCTTCAAATTGTCCCCTGGGTCCTCTGGCTTTAGAGACCCTCCCCAGTTGGCATCAGTGAAGCTGGGAGCTTACACCTCGGAACTCCCTATATGCTTGAAAGATGATGATGATGATGATGATCAGGGGGAAGAGGAAGAAAGGCAGCACCGGGTGTTCTTGAGGGATGATGGATGGTTGGAGGCCAAGTTGGGGGAGGTTTACAATGATGAGGGCGATGATGGTGATGTGGAAATGAGTTTGAAGGAGGTGAAAGCGTTGCATTGGAAGAAGGGGCTCATCATCCAGGGCCTTGAACTAAGGCCTAAAATTTGACTTGGATGCTGTTGTGATTGTTCTCCACTGCTTCATATTCTGAAAAGACTGCTTTCTGTTATTTCAGATGCATGCTGCATCATGTCAGTAGCTGTCAAAGACTCTTTCTGGTGGTCTTACGGGCAATATGAATACTAGAGTTGTGAATAAATTTGAATTTAATTAATCCAATGGCTTCAACTTCTGTGCTTTCGCATAGGAGGAAAGTATTGGCTTTAACTATTTTATTTATCTTCGGCCTCATGGATATGGAGCTTGGTTGTTTCTCACAGAATTTCGAAATCAACGAACCTGAGGTTTTGTCAGCGAGCACACCATCCACAAAGTGAACGTTATTTGAGATACCAGAAATATGAGCGCAGGGGTTTAAATATATTTACTAAACTCTGAATAATAGATGAATCAGATTTATTAAAATTTGAAGTGGAAAAAAAGCGAAGACAAACAAAAAGAAAGATCGTTTGGTCAACAATTATGATTAGCACATTTGTTTGGCATCTCATTCCTATAAATTTGTCTTACAAAAAATCTAGGATTCAAATCTTATATATTGCTCCCAAAAAAAAATTTAAAAAACTCTAACCGGTGCACAAACCATTTAGATAATGATATAATCTTTACATAGGGTAAATACGATATAATCCTTACACAGGGTAAATATGGTTTGGGTTGAGTTGGTTTTAAGCCATAATCTAAAACTAACTCTATTAGGATTGTTTTGAGTTGGCTTAAGGTCAGAATCTAAAATCAACTCTATTAGAATTGGTTTTAGGATTTTAGAAATAAAACTGAATCGATTCTATTCTAGAACGAACTTGAAAATTGCACGATTTGATTTTAAGACGATTTTATTAGTCTCTTTTTTTTCAATTAACTTAGGATTTTTTTTGACTTTTTAATGATCTAGATTTATAAGTTTTTTTAATTATGAAAGTTAGGTAAGAGTTGTCATAAAAATGCTTATAATTTTGATAGAAATAAGCTTTTTATAAAGTTAAATTGACTTTTTCCTTCTCTTAGATGAATATTTAGTAATGTTTGTGCATTAAATTACATTAAATGGCTATAAAAATAACTAAATTAATTTGATTTAATGAACCTCCTATAATTATTAAAGATATTTTATTTATAAAGAAAAAAATAATATACATTCAAAACCTATTTGAAACAATCAGTGTATCACCTGACAATAAATGTAATAATTTATATTATCTCGTTTAAAAGCCTAAAATATATATATTTTTTCAATAACCAAGGAATCTACCCTCTCAATTGATCCAATTGTCGTTTAAAACCAAACCAACATGATCTTATTAAATGGAGTTGAGAACGGGTCTCAAATTGTCCAGTGCTCAACCTTGCCTTAACGCAAGCATAAACGTCTACCGTTTTAGGCCACACCCTGGATCGGTCGGCTTTAAATGGTCACAACCTCAAATTCAATCCTAACTCCGGTCCGGCTTGATTAGGCCAGCTCGGATGGATCGGTCGGTTCGACCTGGCCCACCCCCTGCCCGCTGCAGAGGGCTGTCTGAAGTTCTAAACCAAGGTTTTCGGGGGCGTCCGAGCTCTCGCGCATCGGGGGGCACCGAGAGAGGGAGCATTTCCAGTGGGTAAGGCTTCCCGGCTAATCCAAACCGAAACCCTAGATCTTTTTTGAAGGATTTATGCATTCATCGGCTTATTTATTTATTTATTTTTCCACCGCCAATGATCGATCGTGACAGGATTTGAGATCTTCTCTGACATGGCTGCGCAAGCTAGGGCTGTCGCATCTGAAGGTAAAATTCGTTTTCTCTGTTTAGATGGATGAAAGTTTACTCGAGATTTGATTGCAAAAATACATTTTTTTTTGGAGAAATTTTTGAAGTTTTAGTAAGACATCACGAATAAAATGCGTCAAGAAAGTTTTTTTTATTAGTGACCAGACGAGATCATTCTGCTAGTAGAATTTTTGTTAGCTCATTCGTTTAATCGTGGTTGCCCCTTGCAAAAGGGTAGAGGGATTTGAAGTAATAAAATTAGCATCGTGTATACTCCAAATAGCCTGGTCAACTGCATTATTGAAACTCGGACAGGGATGATTCCTAGTTTGGAATGTTGTAATCGAGTTCAGAGGTCGCCTGAGAAAACGCGATCCTTTTACCTTGGTCTTTATATTCATCTTTATTTTTTTGGGGCCCAAGTTGTTACGTGGACTGATTCTCTCTCTTGGTAAGATAAAGATATTATAAAAAAAATGCCATGCATCCAAAGACTAGGATGCATGTTGCCTTATCGGGTTCTTTTAAATAATTTTGTCAGTATCCCTCATCACAGAAGTGGTGCTATTTTCTAATGGGATGAAGTAGAGGAGAAATATGAAAGAAAATTTGGGTTTTCCAAATTAATCACTAAAGATACTGGAGCAAATAAGAAAATTATATGATGCTTGCTGGATATAAAGAGTATATTTATATTGCAAGGAGTTGCTAGAAAGTTGTGATTATTTCCTAACCATTGGTCAGAGATCTCATTCATCTAATGGTGTATGTTAATGAAACATCTACAGTGGATATATGAAGGAATTTCTTTTTAAATAATCAGTGTTCTTTGCTATATCTTCATTTCAGTCTACAACTTGATATACCTATCATGAGTCCTATTCATTTCAGTGTTTAGG
The DNA here is from genome assembly GCA_017589505.3 of Metroxylon sagu. Taxonomy (NCBI): domain Eukaryota; kingdom Viridiplantae; phylum Streptophyta; class Magnoliopsida; order Arecales; family Arecaceae; genus Metroxylon; species Metroxylon sagu. The sequence goes on from JACVBY030000667.1 coordinate 5,329,634, forward strand.
TTTCCTTAGCCACTCTTGATTTGGAATTTTCAATTGTCTTAGAATTTCTGAGGAAGTTTTTTACTGAAAAGATTGATCTGACTTTAAAAAATATTCTTTGGAAGCTTTTGTTTATATTCTTATAGCTATCAACTAAACTTATAGCATTAAAACATTTATTTTGTTGGCCAAGTGGAAGCCATATCTCCTTGCTGATAAACCCCTAGGTTTAATGGCCAAGACCATGACCCTTTTAATATTATGTTTTTTTTTTTGATGAGAGAGAAACACGTGTTCAAGCTTAGGTGATCAGATACCATATGACATCTGTAACCAATTGGACAGACTGAAGCTATTTGCAAGGCAGAAATTTTAAGTGTACTATCAACAATTAACCACTGCTTGTACGGGGTGCCTTCTTGACTCATAGGTCATGCTGTTTATGATGCTTGTGATGAATTTCTCTTTGATTCATGTTTTCCAACTATATATGCATTTATATGTGCTTAAATTTCTCAAATAGAATTTGTAGATCTGCTATCTGATTCAATGCACTCACAGAATTTGTCAGAACTTTTAATTGTGTTTTCCCGTAGTCAACCTGAAGGATATCCTGTATGCACTGAGCAAAACCTATGTTTATATCAAGTAATTTATGTGATCAGCATCGATCATGAGAAACCATATTTTCTCTCTCTTTGAGGCTAATTTCCGTCAACATTTCCTACCAGCATTGGCTCTAGGTTAGTGGCACAGACTTTTGTTTGGGTGGTTAGGTTCTAGATTAATTTTGAGATTATTTTTTTGGTTTCATGGTCATAGTCTGCCCATAAGCCCAGGGACAAAATGTTGGATTATTATTTTTGATGTTGGGGTTATCAAAACCCTGTATTTGATGATTAGGATTAGTTTCAGATTTTCTCAGGATTTGTGAGCTTTCTTTCCAAATATCTGTCTAAATAGTCTTTAATATAGAGATTTGAATATTGAGAGTTTGAGTATTATTTCTGTTTTCTGGTTTCCTTTTGCTTTGAAGCTTTTGGTTAGAGGTTTCATATGATTTGTTCTTTCTCTTTTCCCTTTTGCTTGATTTTTATTTGCTATTCTTTTTTTTTTTTTTTGCACCTCTGTGTGAGAACTAATATAGATGGATGAAAAATCTGGCTCTTTCTTAAACTTTGTATTTATTTATGAACTAAGATACTTCTTGTTGACTGTTTTGTGAATCCTAAGTTCTATGATCCTTTCTATATGGATTTTGTTGAATATCTAGGTAGGCCTTAAGAATAACTAGCAAACAAGTCCTGTTCATGACATCAATAGAAAATACAAAAAAAGACGTGGAACTATAATAGACATGGACAGTCTAATTGTGAGATTTGCGATTATTGTTTCTGTAATGTTGGCACACTGTCGTTATTAGGCTAATTACTCCAGGTGATGTGCCTTGTAGAACTCACTAATTTGGGCTTGCTTCTCAGCCTTATACAAGTTACATAGGAACTGAATATTGCCCTCTTTATATTTAATTGGAAACTCATTTCTAGGGTTAGTTCACGTTTGGTAGTTGTTATGTAAAATGGAATTTATTGAGGATAGTTGGCATGTCCAAAATTTTACATTTAGTTCAAGGAAATGTTTTAAATTCTTCTCTGATGTGACCATGCATCTTGACCTCACAGAAGTTGCTTATGTAGAAATTTAAGATTCATCTTTAATTAGTATTAGTTTGGGTTAAGTAGTTCATGGTATTTATTTATTTAAGAAGCTTGAGATTTCCAAAATTTTACAATAAATTTTGGGAAGTATCTCAAAGGACATATAGGATGTGTAGGAATTTTATGTGGAATCTAGGTTCCAAGATTGAAGAAATTTAGCACTCTTTTCACATGCAACTGCATTCTTTTCTGGTAAAACTAAAGGAAGTTAACATTCAGGTTGCAACGCCTACCATGGTCCACATAATAGATCTTCAGTATTCGTTTGACAGGAAGTACAGCTCATATGGATGAAGCTAAGATTTTCTAAATTTCAGTTGCTATAGTTTCTTTTTTGCTCTTTTGCCTTCAATCCTCTGTTTTGCTTATGACTTCAGCAAATGGTCCTATAAAGGTTTAAAATGGTCCTATAAAGTTGAAAGGTCCACCTGGAAGGTTTATCCTTTCAACTTGAGCAAAGGTTCAAACGCTCGGCTGTGCTTATAAGGCAGAAATTCCTTTCTTATTGCCCCTCATACCACCTTTATCTCCAAATAAACAGGTTTGGTGCACCACAACAATTTGCTTGGGAAGAATGTGATCAGGCTTTAGCTTATTGTTGAAACTGAGAAATTTCAGTCTTCTTTGTATTACTCCCTTGTATCATTAGTTCCTTCCCGCGATGTCAAAATAGGAGTCACGTTGCATAAAACCTCAGTTCCATACTCATCTCCATTGTGGATCTTTATGATCACTCTATGATGCTTGTCGAGCAAAGCAAACTGCTGAAGAGGTAATCTGTATAATTAGTTTCCAAATTTGAATTAAATAAATATTTTGAGTGCTTCACCATCTAAGGATGTATGTGTATACATTCTGGTGAATCTGATCTGCAAGTTTCTGAGACCAACATATGACATTTTAGCTCACAACTACACCTGTTATAGGACAGTCATCCAATCTGAAGAGTTATTACTGAAGTGCATAGAATCTAATTGTTTGTTATATTACTGCAGGAGTACGCAAGGTTATGCCAAATTCTCGTTTTGCACCCCAGACAGATGCTTCATTTGCACTTCGTGGTAGGAGAACAATTTCTATTTTTTGTTGTTAAAAGAATAATTTTATTCACTTTCTGAAAATGAAAGTCTTGGATTTTTTTTTTTAAATCTCAAGAGACTTTATTCCCTCGCATAACATTATTGGATCTTGTTTACATGACAAAAAGGCATCAATTGTTGAATGCCAGTCCATTTGTCCTCTTCTCTGAATCTTCGAATGAAATGGTTGAGCTAGATGGGAGACTTTGCTCCACAGCATCGTGCTCACTTTCCACTTTGATGCAGTGGATCAAATGCCATAGAGGCTTGTGTCTTTACCAAATGACCACCACATTACGGGCTTTTGGTGAAAGCCTTCATGATGTGGATATATAATTTCTCCCTCTTGAGTGCTATTCCTCACTGCAGACTTAAAAGTTGTCTAGAATTCACTTCCCCTGGGCATGCAGTGAAGCTCTGTTATGTGGATATATAATTTAAGAAGTCCTATGGTTTCACTATTCATCTAGTTGGCAGTCTCTTACATCTTGGCTTATGCTGTTGTCTTCCACCAAACTGGTACCGAGTTTTCTTGTATTCTGATGGATTGTATATTCACATGCAATCCATCTGAAGCGGTATTACAGACGTTTTGCTTTAGTAGTCCAGGTTTGCAGATGTTATGTTCTAACAGCATGTTGTCTTTAATCTTTTCAGGCCTTCTTACCTACCCCGGTTCAGGATGCCGTGCCATGGATGGGTTTCAAAGGCCACTACCAAGTACCGAGCAAACTGGGAGCTACAAAACTGTTGCTAGATTCCCTTATGGTTCTTTGCACATGGGGACATCCCACCCAAAGATTTCTCCCCATGGAAGCCGAGCCATCCATGCAAGCCGGGTCATATCTGAATCCACAAAAGTTGTTTCAAACCGTCCGTTGTCACCTCATCTACCTCTGAAGAAGCCACAACTGAGTGCCACATACTCAATTTCCCATCGTATATATGGAGCTTCTGTAGCATCTCTTATCCTTCTAGTTCCTGTTGCTATGAAGTTCAGCCTCATGCTTGATGTATGAATGCCGGTGCTTGCAGTAGCTTCTGGCTCCCTGCTTTTTTGAGTTCTGTTGCAAATCAAGTCTGTTCCCTTGCAGATGACTAAGCCATGGTGATGGCAAGGGAACTGGTGTTTAGTGTTTTGTTTGCAAATAACCATCCCAGATAACTGTGTGGCTGCTGGAATAAGTTCTCTTTGTTCTGTTTGGGTTTATGTTCTTAATTGTGTGGAAACCAGGCTCATATGCCGACTGTGTAGCAGAAAATTCTCTGATTTCCCGGATGCCTTCTCTGAAAAGAAAATGAGAAAAAAAAAAAAAATTATGTTGGATTCTATTTCAATGACTTAAATATTGATTTAAACGGAACAATCCTCGACTGAATCCCTACCTATTTTGATGAATGAAACCCAGTTTCGAGTACTTATAGGCCGGCCTAATTCGGGACCTTTTTTATATTAAAAAGAAAAAAGAAAAGAAAAAAAAAGAACCCCTATAGCACTGGTAACTGACGGGCCTTTCCTTCATCCTCCCCTTCTCTCTGTCATGGCCACTGATATGTTCAGCACTATCTTCCCGACGCGGAAGGCGGAAGGCGGAAGGCGAAAGGCGGAAATCGAGGGGCGTTCATGGTTGCCGACAGAAAGGTTGAGCACGGTATTTGACGCCACCACTGGAATGTCAGCCAAGTTTTCTACAGCTCGCTCTCTATGTTAGAAGAGAGATGGTTCAGGATCAAGTATTACCACGGCCCAATTAAAACCATTGAGATTTAGGATTAGCTTGAATTGGACCGGCATTTAATTATTGATAATTAAATATAATTTTATGATTCAAATGAATGAATTTAAATTCTAATTTGTCTTTAAAAACTTTTAATGTATAATTATTGTCAAGTTTATAAATTATTATTTTTAAAATATTTATTGATATACTAAAAGAGTTATAAATAAGAATTCATTAAATTAAATGATGAAATATGAATATTTAAATATTATTAAGTAAAAAATGAATGAGAGAAAATTTAGTTGTTAAGATGAAAAGAAAAATTAGTTCAAATGAGACTTTATTCAATGAAATAGTAAAAATAATTAGAGCGAAGAAAATAAAATTTATATAATTAAGATTTATGAATTAGATTAAATTAAATTTAGATCGGATTTAGTTTAATTTTTATTAATCTAATTTAGATTCAGATGATATATGAGTTCGGACGAGTTAAAGGTTATATTGAAAAATACGAGTTTTGTATCTTGTTCAAAATTTTAAGTAGATTTAATTTTTAATCCAATTCAATTTATAAATCTTTAGATATAGACTGAATAGCATGGATTGGGTCATAAGTCTATCTTGCAACCTTACCTTTCACCAACGGTGCCTCAAGTGGCCCTTGAATAAGGAGGGTGACTGGCTGTGTTTGTAAAAATTGTCTTACCGCCAAGATCATAAAAGATAGCACAACTAATCTCAAATGATCAAAATCTTTTACGGTCCATAACTATTGTGGTGAAAAAATTATGTCTCCTGTGATAGCCTTTCTAGGTGATAGAAATAATACGTTGGATACATTTATTTTTTTTCCTTTTTTTGCTTTTAGGCACAGAAGTTGAGGTTATAAAAATTTGCACTCATGCATTTTTATTTTAAAAAATTGCACCCAAAATCCTCTCCATGGCAGTGACACCTCTCGACTCACTTGACAAAACGAGATGGGATGGCTTGATAATATAGCCTGTTAGACCCAACTTCAAGGTGGAGTGTGAGGTTAGTCGATTTATCTTGGCTCTGGAACCCTTCTAGGTCTTTTAGATGAAGTGTACAAGGGCAAGAAAGTTTACAATGGGAGAGATAACACGGTGATTGTAACCTCCTAAAATTAATTTTATATTAAATAAAAAAATTATGCATTTATAACTCAAGTCCATTTATTACCTATTAATTTTTACTTAAGTTTTTAAGCCATATAATTTTGATCCACTAACAGATTAATTGAGTCAGCAAATGATCTTGAAATGTTACAAATGATATTAGAACCGATCTGAGTGTGCGAAAGTTGATGGAGAAAATAGCTACTCATAGACGATGGTAGAGTCCTGTCATTGCGTCTTCATGCCACCCTTGCAGCATCAACGATGAACGGTAGTAGAGTTTCGCCATGGCATGGAGCCATCCTTGCGATACCAACGATTCAACTCGAGAGTAGATTCTAACTAGCTTGTGGCATGCAACGAGAACGTCGTATCATGGCTCTTACAACACCAACAATCCGACTCGAGAGTAGATTCTAACTTATGATGTGCGACAAAGACGTCGCATTATAGGGAGAAAAGGTTGTAACACTCAAAAAATAGTCTCACATTGGATAGGAAAGAAAATGTTATGCCCTTTTAACTGAAGTCCATTTATTATTCATTAACTTTCATTTGAGTTTTTTGATTATGTAATTTTGGTTCGCTAATAGATTAATCGGATTAGCAGGTGGACTTGGAACATTACGGTGATGAGGCTGCAAAGGATGGTGACGACAGAGGGGTTAAACCGAAGAGGCGGCTCTAGGAGAGGTAGAAGGTGTGGAGGGAGGAGAGGAGCTAGAGCTCAAGGGGATGACTGCAAAGGTCTAGGTTGTAGTTCGTGGCTAATCACCTGTTACTTTCCTCAAATAACTTTTACTCACGGATGGCTAGGATTCATTTCCCTATTTAAATAAAATAATAATAATAATAATAAATATGCATACTAGCACCATCTAAGATGTAATAATTTGTCATTTTTTTGAAGCAGTAAGGATGCCTCATGGCTTGGAAGTCTTTGATGTATTGTGATAGAGTAGATAATATTTTGTGGGTCACCATGAGATGCTTTGCAAACCCCAATGGCCACACTCAAAACCTAACCTACAAGTTAAGTTCTGTCGAACCCAATCTACAAGTTAAGTTTGATTGACCAGTAAATAAATTCATCGCAAATTTAGAATGGATTCAGCTAAGGTTGATGGCTTGATAGCTAGATATAGCTTGAATTGATGTAATATGATCTTCAATTCAACTGACCTTCTCTTCCATTTATGACTTGAATCCTGTAGTCTTGATCTGTACGCATCTTCTTCAATATGCTTAGACATCTTGGTTGAAGTTTCAATCATATCTTCATCAATAAGTTGGTTTACTAACCTTACGAGAATCAACTAAATATGGTCAACATGCTAGGATTCATTTCCCTACTTAAATAAAATAATAATAATAATAATAATAATAATAATAAATATGCATACTGGCACCGTCTAAGATGTAATAATTTGTCATTTTTTGAGGCAGCAAGGATGCCTCATGGCTTAGAAGTCTTTGATGTATTGTGATAGAGTAGATAATATTTTGCGGGTCACCATGAGATGCTTTGCAAATCACAGTGGCCACACTCAAAACCTACCCTACAAGTTAAGTTCTGTCGAACCCAACCTACAAGTTAAGTTTGGTTGACCAGTAAATAAATTCATTGCAAATTTAGATTTGATTCAGCTGAGGTTGATGGCTTGATAGCTAGATACAGCTTGAATTGATATAATATGATCTTCAATTCAACCGACCTTCTCTCTCATCTATGACTTGGAATCATATAGTCTTGATCTATACACATCTTTTTCAATATGCTTAGATATCTTGGTTGAATTTTGAATCATATCTTCTTCATCCATAAGTTGGTTTACTAACCTTACGAGAATCAATTAAATATGGTCAACATGCATAGCATCAATTTTATGCTTCCGAGATGACAAGGGAATTTCTGACTCCTTCCTACTTAGCTGAGATAATAAATTTAAATGATGTAAGTGGAAATTTGTCATAAAAATGAATCACACTCAGCAATTTCTAAACCACGTTTCAAAATTTCATAAGCTGTCATACCGCTAGTGCTGTTAGCATCTTAGAATTTCAAAAATTAAGAACTTAGTGTTCCACATTTAACCACTTTTGTTTGGGCCCTTCCGAAAGAATAAAGCGACCGAGCAATAGATAACAACGTGCATTTAATTTCCAAGATTTTTATTCTTCGCGTCCCAAAAAAGTCTAGCAAGTTGATCCTTTGGTTCCGGACTGAAACCCGAGATATTGAAGAAACGAAGAGCAAACATCACAGCATCTGGAACAAAATTTCTTCTCTTTCTTCCGAGTAAACAGACCATTGGAGGTATGTTGCAAGTCTGCAAGTCATCAATCGAACGACATTGTATCAAAAGATTTTTCTACGCGCCGAATATCTTTTCTATGTTAACAAATAGATAACGTGTACAAATATCCTTTTATTTATTCGTAGCCATACATTCTTACCCGAAAGATTAAAACTTGCTTGGACTCTGTTTGGCTCTCTCCTCTTTCCATGGGTTTCAAACCAAATTAACTCCAAGAGCCATTGCTAAATAAAAGCTAAACATTTAGAACGAAAATAATATAGATGTTAACTAATTGAATTGATAAATTCGTTGGATAATATCTTTTTACCAGCTTCTTTGAAGCAAAGCATATGGTTTTAATAATTATCTTATTAATTGTATTGAAACAGAACTTAAGTATGGTTTCTTTCGTCTGATCATTTGATTATCTCTATCTCTCTCTCACTTATCATCATCACATGAAGGTTAGGTAAAGACTGATAGCAGTGAAAAAGTGAGATAGAAATAGAGAGAACTGAATGGATTAGATGAAAGGAATCATACCTTTCCATCCATTTTATTTTAGTGGTTGGTTAATATTTTTCTAAGAATTTTTTTATTTTATTTTTTAAAGAGGTTTTCATGAAAAAAAGAAAAAAAGAATTACATAATAAATTTTATTTCCTTTATGATATTTATCTTTTAATAAAAAATTATATGTATGAGTTTCATGCAAGAGAAAATTATTTACTTTTCTTTCCTTTTTTCAATCAAAGGAAAAAAGAAAAAAAAAAAAGAGAGAGAGAGAAATTTTTTCTTCTATTTTCCTCCAACCAAACGGATGGGTTAGGTAATTGAAATCCATCCAAACGGTTGACCCAAGCTGATGCTCCCCTGACACCATCCCCTATAATAATCCATAGAAACGAAGCCAACCTGGTAGACCGCATGGAAAACATGGTGCACGTATTAACCTGGGCAAGAATATGGTCGAAACCACAAACTCCGTGTGGTTTACGTCCCGTCGTTTCACCCGAATCAAAGATGCACGCATCAGTGCAGGCATCGTTGGGTGGCCACACTTTAAATCCAACGTTACATGAGAAAGGTGGAAAAGACTACAACCGAAAATAATAACATTTACAAAGTTTACTTTGGAGCTGTATAAAGTCTCAAAGATTAGTATGTGATTCCATGGCAAGAGAATAAAGGGCTTGTTCGTGTAGTATTCCAATTCACGAAAGTAAAATATCAGGGTGGCCCTCCACGTGCAACATGTATAAGTATGAATCACGCTTTCTGGCCCCATACGGTAAATATAAAACTTTGATGGTTCTCCATGCATATTTAGATTTATAAAAAAAAAAAGACAGTAAATTAGTACCGATTTTTCAAAGTATAAGGCTGTAAGTTTTAGTTCTCATTGATCAACTAAGTAATTATGTATAATAAAAAAATAATTATATGCATTAAGAAAGCTATTATGTGTATAATAAAAAAATAATTATTTGTAATACGAAGATAACTGTATGAAGTGATATATAAGTTTTGTATTAAAAGAATTTATAGAATTAACTAAATAGGTAGGCTAACAGAAGAACTATCTTGCAATTTTTTTTTTTATAAAAATTAGATTGTGATGGTGAACAATGGGAAATTTAAAATCTTTCTTGGAACTGGTTTGCCCAGCTATGCTTGCACCTAATATCACAAACAAAGAAGAGAGGCTAGGAAGGCCCATAGCAAGGTGGTTCAGGTCATCCGCATAAAGCCATCAATTTATACGGACAAAAGGTGGCATCTTAACCCGTTACAGGCTATAAACGAGGGTAAATTCCACCAGAGAGCATGAGAGAATGGAAGACCGGCGAGGACCATTCCGCTGGACCCGTGGAATGGTCCTTTGCCTATTTCCTAAGCCTGCAAGGAAAGAAGAGATTCTTTGGCTGCGAGAGACCCTCAGCTTCTTTGGGTCGGGAGACAAGTGATTCCATGATAAGCACATGGAGTGAACTGGCCCTCCGCCCACGAGAGGCTCGAAGCTCCTGCCGTTTCTTTATAAAATCTCCCATCCCATGCCCGTTTGCCTAGCCTTTATTCCAACCCCTTTAGCTACCCGCAACCAATAGATTGTAGCTTCATCCAAGACAGCTGCCTCTCCCCTGTTATCTCTGTTCTTAGTACTTCTTTATTACTACTAGCTTTATATTTTCTTATATGGGTCCTAAAAATCTACTAGCTATCCCATTATAATCACATTGACCACAACGTTGCCCGAACTTATTCCAATCCTTCTAGTTAATCGCAGAGAGCAGGTGGTGGGTTGTCTCAGTACAGTGGGAACTCTTGTTATCTCTCTTCTTTGTCCCATAGTTGCTTGTTCTTTTCTCAAAGATGGGCTCAGTTCCACTTCTAGCTTTGTGCTTTTCCATTCTTCTGACTGGGGCTGCGGCCGCCGGCCAGAACGGCACAGGCGTCTCCTCGAGGCCGAGTGTGGTCAATATAGGGGCTCTCTTCACCTTCAATTCTACCATTGGGAAGGTGGCGAAGCTGGCGATTCAGCTTGCGGTCGGGGATGTGAATAGCAATCCAAATCTTCTTGCTGGGACGAGGTTGAATGTGATTGAGAAGAACACGAACTGCAGTGGATTTCTTGGAACTATGGAAGGTATCGTAAGTTAATTATTTGGCGAGGCACTTTTGATGGTTACCATTGTTTTGTTATTAGAAACTACTCAGTAGTGACCATTTTCAGAACGTTGAATGTGTCTTTTAGGGTGGTTTATGGTATTTATTCAAGTTATGACCGTAGCATTTCATGAGTCTCCTTCTATCAGGTGATGCACTTTTGATGGTTACCATTGTTTTGCTATTAGGAACTACTTAATGGTGACCATTTTCAGAACTTGAATATGTCTTTTTGAGTGGTTTATGGCATTTATTCAAGTTATGATCGTAGGATTTCATGAGTCTCCTTCTATCAGCATTCTTTGAGCATTTACTGAGATTCTAAATCCAGTTGTGTTTATTGCTTGTGAGAACTTTGCTGGTGAGTATTTAGTCTCACGTAAAGTAATCTACCGAGAATATGTCTTTTTGAGTGGTTTATGGCATTTATTCAAGTTATGACCGTAGGATTTCATGAGTCTCCTTCTATCAGCATTCTTTGAGCATTTACTGAGATTCTAAATCCAGTTGTGTTTATTGCTTGTGAGAACCTTGCTGGTGAGTATTTAGTCTCACGTAAAGTAATCTACCGAGAAGATTCAGCTTAAATAATACCTTTTTGGCTTGCTTTCTTCTTTTTTTTTTCTTGGGTGAGGTCTTAGGTCATGACCTTGCATCAAATAATTTTAATTAAGTCTCCATCTGTGCAGTGTCATGGTCAAGGATGTTATACTTTAAATCCTTTGAGCAATTGTGTAGATTCATATTTAATTTTTGAAGCATGGTTATCATTAAATCTTGCTTTTTTTTCATGTCTCATTGTCATAATGTAATTTACTTTTTCATTGTTTATTTCTTGTTCAACTTGATGAAATGTATTAAATTGCATTTAGTTTTATATTGGTTCCTCTTCTCTCTTTCATTATATTGAAAAGGGCGTGCACATGTCTCTACAAATGCAAATATTGACTAGTTCCAACCTGCAACTTTTTTTTTTTTTTTTGAAATGTTGTGTGGTCTGGTGGTATTGGACTACCTTTAATGACAATTTGTGATTACCCAAGTCTTGGATAGGTTTGACAAGGAAACCTCTTGGTTTGTGCAGCCTTGCAGCTGATGGAGAATGATGTGGTTGCCATTATAGGTCCACAGTCCTCTGAGACTGCCCATATCATCTCTCATGTTGTTAATGAACTCCATGTTCCACTTCTTTCATTTGCAGCAACTGACCCCACTCTCACTTCTCTGCAATACCCGTATTTTCTACGCACAACTCAGAACGACTATTTCCAAATGAATGCAATAGCTGATGTGATTGGAAAGTATGGATGGAGAGAGGTTATTGCCATCTTTGTAGATGATGATTATGGGAGAGGTGGAATTACTGCTTTAGGTGATGCCCTCGCAAGCAAACGCTCTAAGATCACCTACAAAGCTGCCTTCGCTCCTAATGCTGATAGAACTGCAATTAGTGAGTTGTTGTTAGAAGTGAACCTGATGGAATCTCGGGTTTTTGTTGTTCATGTAAACCCTGACTCAGGGCTCGCTGTTTTTTCCATTGCAAAAAATCTTGGGATGATGGCTAATGGCTATGTGTGGATAGCAACAGATTGGCTTGCTTCTGTTTTGGATTCATCACTACCTTCCAATCCTGACACAATGGACCTCATACAAGGGGTCATTGTTCTCCGCCAACATACCCCAGGTTCTGATCTCAAAAAAGCATTTATGTCCAGATGGAATTACTTGCTTCAGAAAGGGAATGCCACCTCAAACTTAAACACTTATGGGTTGTATGCATATGATTCTGTTTGGTTGGTTGCGCATGCCATTGATCAGTTCCTGAATGAAGGACAGACAATTTCTTTCTCTAATGATCCCCGGTTGCAAGATGCAAAGGGAAGTACACTGCATTTAACTGCACTCCAGTATTTTGATGGAGGTGATAAGTTACTTCAGAAATTGCTGGTTACAAATTTTACAGGCCTCACTGGTCAAGTTCAGTTTAGTTCAGATAGGAACTTAATCCATCCAGTCTATGATATCCTTAACATCGGGGGAACAGGTGTCCGGAGGATAGGATATTGGACTAATAATTCTGGTCTCTCAATTGTTTCTCCTGCCATTTGGCCTGGTGAAACTACAACGAAGCCACGTGGTTGGGTGTTTCCAAACAATGGGAGGCCTCTGAGGATAGGAGTTCCATACCGAACAAGTTATGAGGAATTTGTATCAAAAGATGGCAATCCTGATAATGTGAAGGGATACTGTATTGATGTGTTTAAAGCTGCAGTTAACTTGCTGCCCTATCCAGTTCCACTCTCATTCATTCTATTTGGAGATGGTTCTAAGAATCCCAACTACGATGAACTTGTGCAGAAGGTTGCTGACAATGTGCGTGTTGCTCCTGTAACAGAATTGCATTTTAGACTTCCTTTTTCAAATTTATTTTCCAATTTCAGCAGATGTAGACTCATCTTTTATCACTTAACTGTACATAGTTTACGGATCTACCTTGGCTGACATTGTGATTTGTGTGTTTTACATTCTATAAGCATCTTAACCTACATGCTTTGTTCTTCAGTTCTTTGATGCAGCTGTAGGGGACATTTCCATTGCGCCAAACAGAACAAAGATTGTAGATTTTACACAACCATACATTGACTCAGGCCTTATCATAGTTGCACCGGTCAAAGAGATACGCTCAAATGCTTGGGCTTTCCTAAAACCATTCACCTTACCGATGTGGTGTGCCACAGGAGGTTTCTTTCTTTTGGTCGGCGTAGTTGTTTGGTTTCTTGAGCATCGCATAAATGATGAATTTCGTGGAAGTCCAAGGGAACAATTTGTGACGGTATTATGGTCAGTATCTTCATCTAGTTTTGTTCTTTTGGTCGCTAAAGCATATACTGACAGTCATATTTTTTGATTGAAAGCTGCTCAACTACATGTTTTGGTAAAGCAATTGTTTGAATAACTATGACCAGATAAAGCAATTGTTTTACAGTGGTAAAACAAGATAAAAGGCTTGATGCCAATTGGTGTCAACCAATTATTGCAAGCCATAAAGATTTATTCTACTGCAATGGTGCAGTTTATTCAGGAGTAACAATTTACAGTAGACAACACTATCCCCATCAAATAAGTTGAATCCACAAAATGATTGTAATGAGTTTACAGTAGTTTAGACTGTTTTCTTTTCAATAAGTTTATGAAACTTGAGTAGCTAGTGCTAGAATTAGTGCACATATCTCTTTAGAGCATAAAATTACTAAATACACTTACAGAACCTGCATCCAAATGAGCATATAACACTCCAGGATGCATATGTATTCAAATTGTGGACATACAATTCCATATATAGAGTTATAGAGAAAACTACCTGTCCACATCAAGGATCAAAGACATATGCATGGATAATATGCAAGATATATAGTTTGAGGCTGTTCGGAGCTTTAAAATCGAAGTTGCATTACAACTCAAGTTGCCATAGTTGAGTTACAATGAATATCACTTCTCATGTTTGGAGAAGAACTTAACGAAAAGATGAGCATCTCTTACAAACATTCTGTGAAATATCTTACATGGAGATGAGGATTTTCTGGATGAAGAGGTTGGTGTTGAAGCTGCTGGTAGCAAGGGCCTGGGTGAATACCTTAGTGGGGAGGGACTGGGTGGAGGTTGCCGTGGGGTGGGCTGCGGTGGAGGCATAGTGGAGGAAGGTAGTATGCTGAAGTTTGAGGTAGAGTAGGTCACTGTGGGCCTTCTAGATGTAGTAAAAAAGGAATTAGCAATAGCATTGAGGATGGTGGTGAGGAGGGATTTGAGAGTGAGACGAGGGAGGTGAGGGGTGGAAGAAGAGGAAGATGAGAAAAAAACCTTTTTTATTTAAATTATCTCACCTACTTAAGTTGTTGTAACTTGTCCTATGCTCATGTTGATTGCAAGTCGAACTACCGCAAGCTAATTCTGAGTTGCAACTCAAGGAGTAGCTCAATTTACATTACAATTTGAGTTGCAGATATCCAATAAGTAGATTAGCTTGCACCTATAACTTGAGTTGCATGTGGCTCTACTTACAGCACTCTAAATAGTTTGTGTAATATATATACGGTATTATAGTTGCTATGCTTATAATTTATTTTTTTCAACCACCCACTCTCTGCCTAAGCAAAAGAAAGAAAAAAAAAAAAAGAGAAAACCTTCTCCCAACTCAAGGTGGATCCGAGTCTCATCAAGAAAATATATTAAAAAAGCAATATTTCCATGATATTCAATCTTTAGCTCAAAAAGAATAATGGAAGAGTTTTCTTTTTTTTCAGTTGATTGAGGCAACAAAGGGAGCTCCAAAAGTGAAAGCATTTATGGCCTTTAGTGGTCATTTTGGCTTCCTCAATTTATCCCAAATTCCGCAATGGAGTTTGGCAGAGCCTATAGACTGCAATAATCTAATGTGTCTTGAGATTTTGATTAGCATCAAGCCTTCAAAGTGCAATTAATCATGAGCTCATTCCATTTTTCATTCTTAGTAAATTATAAAGTATTGATGGGCCATAGGTACCAAACTTGAACCATGTTTGCTAACACTTGGTAGGATCTGGCATACCAATTTCAAACCGGTATGTCGGGAATCAATTTTTTTCAATATTTTTTATTTTTTTGATGCTTTTAAGTTTTTCCAAATATAAACTTACAACAATATGGAATTTATATCTATGTATTCACGCTATTTTCATTTTTTTAAAGTATAATCTGCCAATTAACTCAATAAAATCAAGATTAAAATATGATACAGAATTTGTTTACAACTATAAAAATAGAAAATAAAAAATAATTAAAAATAATAGATAAGAGATTGTTTACTTAAGAGAAGGTTTACATCATGGAATATCTATGATGCTCATAAACATTCGAATCTCGATCATAATCTGTCTAAAATTTGACTTCAACCTAAATAAAGCCTTATCTTTGCATTTGATAATTAGCTCATCCATTATACCCTCTCTTTGATATTGATTCAATACTTCATTCTGAGATGGCTATGCAATCAGAAAGAATCGATGCCGTGATCTTTCTGATCCTTCTTCTTTCTTCGATCCATATCTACTAATTTCATAGTCAATTTTTTTTTTAAAAAAATTATATCTAAATTTCATAAACATACATAAACAAAGGTGATTGCAATTTTTCATAATTTTCATAATTTATTTATTTTTAAATATTGTTAATTCTAAAATTCATATAATTTGTTTTTGAGTGCAAAAAATGTATGAATGGGCTCAGAAAATATCTTTACATTTTTAAAAACATGGTTCTAATTTTTCTTTTTTTTTAAAAAAATTATTAATTATTAAATATTTATAAAAATTCATACAATTTGTATTTGCATGCAAAAAATGCATGAATGGGCTTATAAAATACCTCTGCATTTTTAAAAATTTTTGGGCTTAGGCATGAGAATTGGGCCTAGCTACTAGTGTTAACTTAGCTCGAGCCTTATGTATATTATAACAAATTAGGGCTTTACCCAAAAAGGCTAGCCAAGTTGGTATTATTTGAGTTTCTTGATTTGTATAAATATTTAATCCAAATTCGAAGCCAAATCTATTTAATTTACAATCATCACGAGCCCGTATGCAATGTCTCCTGGTCTGCATTGCATATGCATTAAGTTGTTTCTGATACCATTTGTAACAACTTAAGATATCACTTAAAATGGCTAGGCAAGAAGGTATTATTTATACTTTTTTTTATTTGTATAAGCACGCAAGTTCTTTCCAATGGATACCTGATGTGGGACTAAACATACACTAACATAGTCTCTCTCTCTCACACACACACTCATATACACACATATCATCTTACACCTAATGATATGTCTTCTTTCACATTTCAATTATATTGGTCTTTCATGATTCAATTTTTCTTTTTATTTTATATATTTATTTATTTTCTGCTTCTTTTGCTTTGAATACTCAGGAATTCATTTCAACTTTCTTTGTTTCACAGGTTTAGTTTCTCAACAATGTTTTTCGCTCACAGTAAGTAAACATTGCCACTACCTTGAGATTTCCATTGCTGATGGTTTCGCTCTTTCCTGCAGCACAAACTCTTTTGAGATTAAAAGGCAAAAGTTCCTATTGTTAAAGTTGTGTGGGATCTGTTTCAGGAGAGAACACCGACAGCACCCTTGGGCGACTCGTGCTGATTGTATGGATGTTTGTGGTGTTAATTATCAATTCAAGCTACACTGCAAGCTTGACATCAATCCTCACGGTTCAACAACTCTCCTCTAGTATCCAAGGTCTTGACAGCTTGTTATCTAGCACCGATCCAATTGGATACCAGGTTGGTTCATTTGCAAAGGACTATCTGATAGATGAATTCAACGTCGCAGAGTCCAGGTTAGTCTCCGTAGATACTCCTGAAGATTACGCCCAAGCTCTTCAGCTTGGGCCAAAAAACGGGGGCGTATCTGCAATAGTAGATGAGCTTCCATACATCGAGCTCTTCTTGTCCAAGTACTGCCAGTTCAAAACAATAGGCCAGGAGTTCACCAAAAATGGATGGGGATTTGTAAGTGCCATCTGTTCATGGTCATTCATCGCATTCATTTCTCTTCGCTTACATATCATATTGGTCTGAAATGTTCATACCCTTGCTTGACACAGGCCTTCCCAAGGGACTCTCCTCTTGCAGTGGACCTGTCAACAGCCATCCTTACGCTGTCAGAGAATGGTGACCTCCAAAGGATCCATGACAAGTGGTTAGCAGAAACTGGATGTGCTTCGCAAGACACAGGAAGTGAATCAAACGAGCTAGGCTTTAGCAGCTTCTGGGGCCTCTTCCTTGTTTGTGGCATAGCATGCATACTTGCTCTCATGGTATACTTCCTGCGAACACTTTATCAGTATATCAAGTATCGTCGCCATCAAAGGGTCCAATGCCCCGAAGCCCAGGTCAGTCGTAAACGTCCATCATGCTTAGGTATCATCAAGCATCTGTTCTCTTTTTGTGACCAGAAGGAAGAAGCAGTTGTGGAAGCTATGCGGGGCAAATCCAATGCAGTAGTTAAAGCAGGCCATCAAGAGCAATGCCAGAGTTCAGATGGACGGTCCGGCTAGCCGATGTCACCGGTTTATTTTTTGTTTGGGACTATGGAAGGGCTTGATTGAAGTTTCTGATAAACAGGCATCATCATACGCTAAGAAAGGATTCCTATCATCATACTGAAGCTTTTTTTTTTTTTTTTTTTTTTGTTAGCGGTTCATAAAGTTTGCAAGATTATAAACAGTTAATACGCGTCAGCCAACAGTTCCAGTTATTCCGAGCACAAGTTGTAGCGAACTCATCGACTTAGCTGTCATAAAATATTTAGTCATGTGCTGATAGAAACGCAAGATGGCAGTGCAGATTATGTGGGTGATGATGCGTTGTAACATTTGCTTAAATAAATAAAGCTTGCAAGATGAATAGAATTTTGTGAATCGATTCTTTCCAACATTGCATAAATGGTTTGATGCATGCGTGCATATGACCTTTGAACATGCAGTTATCTCAATACAACAATGCAGTCTTTTTTTTAAAAAAAAATAATAATAAATTACCAAAATAATGCAAAACCAAACTATTTACTGGAATAATGTATTTCCTGCCCCATCAGATGCCACGTTGACATTTGGTTTTTTTTTTAAAAAAAAAAAAAAGCTAATGTCTAGTAAAACCGTCAGTCTAATAAAATGGTTTGGATATTATTAATTCAATTAAAAATTTATAATTGCACAGTTTATCAGCTAAGCTTTTAAATTGGTTAAAAGTTTGTTTAGATTAATATTTCACATAATTGTTGATCAATTATAATATTTAAAAAAATTATATTAAATAAAAAAATAAAATAAAATGCTTATAAGCGAAGTTTGCCTGTTATCAATTAATTTTTATTCAAATTTTAAGATTATATGTTTTCGATTCGTTAATGATTTAATTGGATCGATAGATAGTTTAAACTTGCTAATGAATTAATTGAATCTAAAAGCTGATATAGAAGCTGATAATTCAAACACATTCAGGTTTTAATTGGAAGTTATCAGGCTGTTGGTTCGAAGCATGGTCAACGTATGGCACGTCATACTTGCATAAAATTTGAAATAGGAGAAAAAACTACGACCACTCCGCTGTTTACCCGCTTGCCTCCGAACCCACGCCCCTGGCGTGTCAGCGACCGCCCAGTTCCTTACCTTTTCGAATGAGCGCGGCGGGGTGCAATTCAAACAGTTTTAATATTGTTTGCCACCATATCCGAAGCCGATACCAGAGATTCGAATCCAAGCGCTTCACGGGGACATGGAGTTCGATACGCCTCGGAAATATTGTAACTAAGATGCACCGCACCTCACGTCCATGACGTCGGTCCGCTTTAGTGGTAAAATGGTAGCCTTCTGGTAAGGTAATGATCGAGGGAGGAAAGAGAAGCCTCATTAAATTCTTTTCTTATTAAACTTTCATTAAATTCTTTTCTTATTAAACTTTCTTGCAGTTCGGAAAAGCCCTAATGAACAATACTTGCACTCACAAAAAAAAAAAAAAAAAAAAAAAAATGAAACTATAGTTATTTTTCAATTTAATCCTTCACTTTTTTTTTCCTTTATTATTTCCTTAGATTTCTTGTTCTCTTGTGAGTGTAGATATATTTATTGGATGATGTAAATTTTGGCATTAATTATTTAAGGAGCTTTGCTAAATGGAATAAAAGACTTACATACTGCTGTGAAGGCCAACATGACTTAAAACGTTTGATTATAAAATTGAAAAATCTAAAAAAAATGCCTTCATTCTTTATAAACAATAGTTGTGATTTCATTCAAATATAAAATTATATTGTTTTTATTATCCTTTGAGTTGATATATCAAAACTTTGATTCTATAGTATTCATAAGCAACTTTCTAGTGAGAGCAAACATTTTTCAATTCCTTTAACTTTATTTATTTAGTTTAACGCATTTTAGTCTTCGTTTAATAAGTAAATAAATTTTAATATTAATTTATAAATTATGCATACCGTCAAATGAAAGGATGAAGACAACAACGTCTCTTTTATTATAGGTAAAATTGAACTTAATATTTTAATATTTTAATGATCTAATTTATATCTTTATTTTAGTTAATTAAAGCAAAGTTGCTTCTCACTTTATTTTTTGTACAATAACGATTCATTCATATTAATCTATTTAATTTTGCTCCAATCTAATTCAGCAATCTAAATATTTAATTCAAATTATTTAACTAATAACCATCCTTAATTTTCTAATTATCATTATAGATACCGTAACTTGCTTGACAATGGTGCACTACAAATTATTTCCACAGAGCTAAAGGAGATGAATTGCATAATATCTATTTAAGCTCATTTTAATATGCCGATCTATTTAAATACAAATATAAATTTAAACATATAATTAATATTCATAATTATATCAATATATTTAAAGAAAAATAAAATTAAATATGAATAAATAATTATTTAATTTATATCTAAATATAATAATATTGATCTTATGTAGGGCTTAGAGGAAAGTAATGATAATATATTATTAACTTAATTTATTTTTTCACTTAATGGTATCTTGGAATCAGTGTCAGAAGGTGTCAATATTTATACACGTATTTTTAATATCTGGTTTCAATGTGTATCCAGTTAAAATAAATTTTTATATTAACTCGAATTTGTGACGCATATCCGATCCTTTCGGTGCTCATAAGTCCGTTCACTGGTTCCGCTCTGCCGCCTCTCTCAGCTCGGAAGAACAGAAAGCCTCTGTAGAAGAAGCAGCCGAGAAAGATGGGAGTGATCTCGGGGTTCGTTGACGCCGTGGTGGTGCTGTGCTCAGCAGTGCTGGCGGTGGCGGTGCCGCTGATCGACGCCCAGACCGTCCTCCCGAGCTCCCTCTTCCCGGCGCCGCTGGCGCAGCTCAAGCAGTGGTACGCCGAGGAGTACGGCGACTACCTCATGGCCGAGAAGCCCCACTTCTTCATCGGCCTCGTCTGGGTCGAGATCGCCTTCCTCTGGCCTCTTTCGCTCGCCAACATCTACGGCATCCTCGCCCGCCGCCCCTGGGCCGCCACCACCTCCCTCATGGCCGGCATCTCCGCCGCCACCTCCATGGTATGCCTCCTCCCCTTCCTTCATCTCCCCAAAAGATCTTATCTTTTCTCGTATTCATGTGCCATTTCTGGAAAAATTATTCATTTTTGTAGATTAACTAGATTTTTTTTAGATTAATTATTGAGAATCATTGTTTTTAAGTTCTCCATATGACAATCGAATCCCAATAGTGACGAAAATTGGTTTTGGTGAAAGGATTTTATGTTCTAATTGGTGTTCTATAAATCCATTTTGATGTCTGCCCTTGCCACGAAAAAAGATCTTAACTTTGATTTCATTTGGGATGGTAGATGAGAGTGGTATTTCAGATCATACAGAAGGACAACTATACCAATGTGAAACACAAGTCTGATGACTTTAGAATTCTAGCAACTCAAGCATTAACAAAGATAGACCTTCAACACTATTTCCACAGGATTTTAAGATATTGCAAAATATTATTGTAAATATAGAAGCTAGAAATCTTTCTAAAATAGGAATTCCACACAAACTCTTATCAGAAGAAGAAAATAATAAAATAAATAATATCCTATTATTGAGAACCATGATTGTGTGGTAGAATTCATTTGTCACCATAATAAAATACAGGAGTCCGGAAGCATTGGGATATTCCATTTGTCATTTGTGTCATCTTTTTCTCCAGAATACTCTACACTTCACTTTGGAGCACTCACTCTCAACAGAAAAAAAAAAAAAAAAAAAAAAGCGTCCAATTTAATATGCCATCTCAAAGAATGGACATGTCTAGGTGTGCATGGCTGTGCATGCTTCATCCAATATGCGGCCCTGCACATATGATGTGTTTTAGCATCTAATTTTGAAGTCAAATGCAAACTCTATCTCGCTTCGTTGTGCATGTGGGTATTGAGGGAAAACATGAAAGAAGTATATCACAATCAGGTTAAAATGAAACAAGTATCTCACACATGGTAAAGAGGGAAAAAGAAAAGCCAAGATGGAAGGAGCCTCGGAGAACTGCTACCACTCCTTGCCCCCTCCTTGTCAGCCCTCTCAAGACCCCACCCTAGCACCACTGATGTTAATCATGACTTTTTCTCTCTCTCCATCTCCATCTTATAATTTCACTTATTCTCTAGATTTATGTTTTAGCACCTCTATATCCTCTCTCTCTTATTTGTCACTGGCAGTTGCCATAGCACCACTGTCATTCAGAGTTCATCCAAGTATCTTGGAATGGGCTGCTTATCTCTTTCTTTACTTTTCTCTCTTTTCCCTCCCATGATTGTGTAGTGATATCTGTACTACAAAAATAATATGATGATAATTATTGAGAACTTATTACTAAAGATTTTAATTTCTTGTCCTTTTGAAAGTGAAAAATTCTTTTTCTAAAAAGTCAAACAAGTTGAAAAAAATTCTGATGATAAAGAAAACATGCTTATACATTAAAGCAACTGAATTCCTAAGAACTAGATTGTACTTTGATGGGATGAGGATGGGAAGGGGCCAAGGGGGAAAAATCCTGCTTTCTAAATTCGATGTTGATGTGAAGAGCATCAGAGTGGGACCAATGATAGCGGATGGCAAGAGGTGAGGTGGTGGGAATCCCCATGGTCTCCTCCCATGATCATTCCCTTTCCCTTTTAGCTTTTAGCTTGGAGAACTTAGGAGCTCACCCTAGAGAACAAGGTTTTCAGTTTAGGGTGCGATCATATTTATTTCAGCAGATATTGAACTGGAACTCATGCCTAGTTTTTTATTTTTGTCAATTTCATTGGTTTCAGTCAATTTTAGCCAAAATTGATTAAAACTAGTTGTAGATGTTTTCTTAAAGTTTTGATTTGTTGTTTGTTTTGAGCTTGTAGTCATTTCTTTTTTATTTAAATATATAGGCCCTATAATACCAAAATTCCATAGATTTTCTCTCTTTTTTGTTAAGTTAAAAGAGAGCATGGATACATAATAAATAGTCCTTGATAGATCAAGGCCTCTAATAAGGTCCTTACTATAGTGCTTTGCAAAGGTTATTGTAAACAACTAAATATAATACATTTCGCAAAAATAACATTTTTATAGAATAAATTCAATATTTCATAGCTAAATGGATTGGCTATGATCTATCGCGCTATCATCATCCCTATCAATAATCCTACTCATGTTATGATGATGATAATTAAGGTTTGCAAAATCAGTACCTAGAATTGTACCGATACATTACCAATTTAGTACAATACAAGTTGGTACGCACCTTGTATTAATAAGGTTCTCATTATTTTTTTATTCTTGACTACTTTATATCGAACGATATGGGTCGATTTGGACCGGTCTGGTTGATACACCGGTATGGTATGTGACGATTGGTGTGGGTTGATATAGGCAGACCTTGATGATAATGATGATCACCAGTATTTGCATAGTCCACCTCAAAATAGTGCTTGGTGCTGAATAAATAACTTGTGCTGGTCTTATTAGTTTATGAAATTTGTTATTTTTACCAAATACAATATATTAATGTGATATATTTTAAACATAAGCATTAATGCAGTTTAATTTTAGCCTAAAACTAACCAAACGATATAAATTGTATTCCTAAATAGCTTAAACACAATTAAATGGTGGGAAATAACTTTACTTGATTTTTTTCCCCCTTAATTTTTCTCCATTTTTTGGATTTTTCTGACTTCTTAAACTGAAACTCGAATATTCAGAGAGACACTTGAAACCGCCAAAACTGAACTCTACCTACAAGACTGAAACTGAAAGTGAAACCAAAACATAGTTCTAAAACCTTGCTAGAGGAGTGATTCCTTTATTTTCTCTCAATTGCTTCACATCCTCCAACCCCCACCCCCCGGGCATCTTCTTTTTCCTCTACTTTTTTGATTTTGTTGGAAGCAATGAGAAGATAACAAGTCCCTTGCCTTCTATCCAATTGAATTCTTTATTTTCTGTCTTATTCAGCTTTGATTAGTTATTCTCTCCATATCTCATGAAGGCAATGAAAGAATTAGAACTTGGCTCTAATATCCATTAGTTATTTGCCCCAGACACGTTCCCTTCCCAATCCTTAAAAAATGTAGCCATGAACCATCCCAAGAAATTTGCACCCCAAATTTCCTTAAGAAAATAGGAACCCTGACATTTTTATATGATTTCAGTAAATATAAATTTGTTTCAAATTTTAAATCCTGGTCAGTTTATGAAGTTCAATCCAACAAGATTTGGACTCTAATTGGAGAGAATGGTCTGGGCTGAAAAATTTGTTCACTTATTGTCTATGGCACTACACTTCTTTGTTCGCAAGTACATTAAAATACATCAAATCAAATTTTAGTACTTTTCCAAACTGTCTTGTCTTATACTTAATGTGCATTGCAGGGCCCATTTGCTAGTACCACTTAAATCCAAGGACAACTAATCAGGGATTCAGATATTATTAACTATTATTCGGTGATGCTAATGGGCTTCAATGCTATCAGTTAACCTGGTACTTTAATTGAAATTATGTTCATATTAGCTTCATTTTTTATATGGAACAAGGCTTTTGCATTATAATTAAAACTTGCTGCAGCTCAGAGTTTGTCAGAGTGCCATTCAAATTGAAAACATGCCAATCTACTCAATTCTTTACCAAACCAGCATAAACAAATAAATTCATTTTCTTTTATAAAATGCATAACCACTTCCTAAAAAGAATTGGCTTACAAAGATCAGCTGCAGAATGACTGAAATAAGTGGGTCTAGCTGGGCATAAAAGAGATAGGAATGCTCACTATACTTGTGCATGGAAGAAGTTAACAAGTCATTAGTTCCATCTCCTAAAGGATAGGGTTAAGCTGTTGCCATGATAAATCAAAGCATTCTGGGTTGATAGATCATAAATGACTAGTGGCTGTTATCAGATTTATCCATGTAACATTGGCTAGTCTCATGGTGGCAATGTCCATCCAGCTTGATTAGCATGCTGTGATGGATGAATATATTGATAGCAAACCTAAATACTGATATGTAGTTCTGAAGATGTTTTGTTCAGGTTTATTGTACTGTCTGATGTTGTGTTTATTAATTCAGGCTGCTCTAATGGCGGAGCTGATTTTTTCACGCAAGGCATCAGACAAGCTGATTCAAATGTATTATCCATTCCTGGTTTTTGCCCTCTGTGCAACTTTGCGAGGACTTTTCTCTCGCCCTCGTCGCACCATTAATCCTGCATCTCGTTTCTCTGCTGCTAGGAAGAAGAGGTCTTAATCAACCAATTGGCGCTTATCCATCTGCACGATTCTATTGCTGAGAAATTTGTTAGGGATATTCAGGTGTGATGAAAATTTAATGTTGGTGGAGGAACTGGGACACCCAAGATTTTTCTGTTCTAAGCATTCTGCTAGAAAAAAATATTTGATCAACTAGATGGTTTTGCTTTTGAATTTTGTTGTAGTTTTTTTGTCTTGAGGTCTGATCACTGTTTTAACGACAGAGCTACAATGCCTATTTAACAGGGCATCTATGATTAACTTTAGAATGCTATGATAATTTGTCACAATGAGTTTGATGCCATTAGCAGTCTGAACATCTACAAACGTCTACTATAAGATCATGGTCTTCAAATTTCAAACTTAGGAAGGCATAAATGACCTTTGTAATTCTCTGAAAATTGGATAAATTTTACATGAAACCAGGGGAGTGAGCAATCATTTGTTTGCAGGTCCTCTGAATCTTGAATTCAGGAAAGCAGTTGCATGGGCAGCTTCATGTCCAGCATAGCCGGTTGAACTCATTTAATTTGATTCAACTTCAACCCATTGTTGGTTGTATTGGATCACCTCTTCAACAAAATGATTGGGTCCACCTTCGAGAACATGGAAGGAATAGAGCTTAGATGCCACTTACTGTTTAAAAATCCAATGTTCAGGTGAAAAAAGTTTAGCTGTGCGATCCAGGAGTAGAGTTAAAAAGAGTTTAATCTGTCCAGTTTAGCATTTATACATGTCATTTGAATGACAAGGAACAGGATAAATGGCATGGAATTTAAATCAAGTATTTTTATCATACATACACTTGCGATTGCTAACTGAAAGAATCATGCAAGGTGGCTGCATTTAGTAAGAAAGACTAGCATTCACTAAAATTGCTACCAGAAAGAAAAGCTTTTAGTTGGACATCTTGTTGAAAGCTTTACTGCATTATGGAGATGACTCGTCTGACATGCCCGTCTCGATCAAGGTATAGATATTATATCATTCATGGATACGTGATGATATTATATGTTGGTTGGTCTGACCTTCAATAAGTTTTATCCAAACCTAAGATATCTTTGTTGTGGGGCAAGCGTGACGAATGTCTTACCATGAAAACTATCTGCTGGGTTTTAACCACCAAAATTGATAGCATAGAGGTCAAATTTTGGACCCGGACTCATAACCGATCTACATGGGCAAATAATTATTGGTGGTTTACTTTTAACCATCTACTCTCTTACATGGAGAGTTATATGGATAACTCTCTTCCGCAGCAAAAATTGAGAAGAAAATTAGAAAAACTTCACATATTTTTTCCCCAAAAACTCTCCCCATCCTCTTTTTCTTAGCACTCTCTAGGGTTAATTACCACCATTGTTGTTGTTAGATTTGTAAATGTGGGATCTTAAGAATGAAATTTAGTAGCATGTGCGAAAGCAAGGGATCTCAGTACAGTTGATGTCTCGGGTTTTAGCATTGATAAGCTCATGATAATAGATAAAGATCCAAGATTCTCAAAGCGGTATACCTAATACCCATTGTTTGCTGTGTGTTATCATTGGGTAACAAAAATAATGTACTTTAATCCAATCATAGGAGATCCATGGTCGGTTCCTTGTTCCAAACTAGAGTCCCCATAGATTGGTTGTCACTAGGGTCTACAAGCTTGTCCCTTTTGCATCACTAGCTTGAAAGAAAAAGTTTCTTTAAGCTAATGACTCATCACCATGAGCCAAGTCGTCCC
Organism: Metroxylon sagu; assembly: GCA_017589505.3. NCBI lineage: Eukaryota > Viridiplantae > Streptophyta > Magnoliopsida > Arecales > Arecaceae > Metroxylon > Metroxylon sagu. The sequence goes on from JACVBY030000667.1 coordinate 5,356,321, forward strand.
CCTTCTTCACTTGAAACAAGCAATGGCATTACTTTATGAACTCTTGCCTAATGCAATGATGGCCATCATTGTATGAACCCATCTATTATATTGTGTAGTGTAATCATTGTTGTAGTTCCAAGCCAAATGTCTTCATGAGGAGAGGATTCTTGTTGCTGAGATCTTATTTATTTGCTGCCAAACCTTCACTATCTACCAATTCTTGGTCATTTTGACCAGTATTATCTGAGGAGTGCTGATTCGATTATATACCTCTGGGTAAAGTAATCTAGAAGATGGTCTAGATCGAACGAGACGTGTCAGAGTGATGCACTCCAAAGTTCTTAAAAGAGTCCTATTTTATGTTGAATGGAAGTGTGATTATATAATTTGTTTGATTGGTAGATTTGGTAAGGTTCATCAATCCCTTTCTAATTGATCCACCAATCACAAGCTTCCACACATAAAAGGTTGTTTAAGTTTTCCCAAGTTCATAACTAAAGCAAAAGCTTCCTTAAATGGTTTAATGAAGTAAAATGGGTCACCCGTGAGCAACTTAATGACAGTTTGTTGGGTTACTTGAATGGCGATGGGATTCAAGTCTATTGTCTCTGGAAAGACCTTGTAACAAGTTAACACCAAGGCATAGAAATAGCTAAAACATACTTTTGATTCTTAAACTTTTACTCAAAATTTATTTTGGCTCTCAAATTTTCAAATGTTATAGTTTAATTCTTAATGTTTCAAGAATATTCTATTTTTAACCATCTTGTTATATGAAATTAATTAAAATCAATAGAATAATTAATGTATCATCCTAATATGAATATGTAAATGAATTGATAGAGTGGCATGTCAGCTATTCTTTTAATTCTAATTAACTTCATATAACAAAACATCGAGAACGCAACATTCTTAAAATATGAAGAACTAAATGGCAACAACTAAAAGTTTAAGGATCAAAAGTATATTTTTATCGATAGAAATTTATACATGATTGCTGCCTTCACAGACCATCAATAAGTGCATCATAGTATTCAAGAAAGGCCAGTAATGTGACATGCGGTAGTTCCAACTATATTAAGACTCCACCTTATTGTTTGTAGTGGAGGGATGCATAATTTCCCCTTGTGATGGTGGATTAGGCGGTTGGCAATAGGGTGGTCCCAATCCCCTGTGCTCATCATTTGGTCCCTATCTTATTAATGCTTTCAAATGCACCAACTCTTAATTTCTCTCCTCAGACCCCTGTTTTAGCTATTGTGTAGTTGTCTTTAAGTGAAACGTTTACGTGGCATGCAAACAAACATATGTATCTTGATACATGATAGAGTAGTCATCTCTGTTGTTCTTATCTTCTTTTTCTAGTTCAAAGAAGTTAGGTATGGGTCAATGACTAAGACTTCAGATTTCACAACCCGACAAGAAAAGCTTAGCTGAGAGAGTAATCAGAGGCAATATCTTCATCCACACTTGGGCAGCTCAAGTTATAGCTATCACTTGATATTATTTAATTAAAGGCAGAGGGCATAAAATGGATAAAAGCTTATGAAAGATGTAGCACCATATGTGTAACTTCTTGTGAAATTTATGGTGTCTATTTCTTTGTGCATTATATGGCCCATTGAATTTCTTTTCTTTTTTGAATGAATCCAAACTTTTAGAAATCTAGGAAGTCTTGAGATCATGAAGCACTAGTCATTCAGACATCAAAAGAAGTGGACTAAGGATATACTTGGCATTGCCTAAAATGTGCTTTTATAATTCTAACATTAAAAAAAAAAGCTTTTGAAACTATTTTGTAATATCATCTTAAAAAAGTGTTTCTACAACCAAAAAAAAAGAAAAAAGGTTTTATTAAAAGAAGCTAACAAGCCTAGCTTTTAGTTCTTTTCTTTTCATAAGGTAGAGGCAACAGCAAACATATCTAAGCAAAAGGTCTTAAAATAGCCATAAGATTTTCAAGCAAAAATAAACTTCTATCTTCAAGTGAAATCTTTCTATGATTAACAATGCTATAAAAAAAATAAAAAAATAATAAAAAAAAGAAGAATCCAAAGTTAACTATGGTTTATAAAACTCTAGGTCTTGAGACCCCTTGTAATAAGTTCACTAAAAAAATCCCTTTCCACTGGATGCCACAACTAGCCATCACTTAAATCTAACATCTAATAGTACCTACCATATATTACCATGTGTTGCTTTTGTTTTCTATCTCAAATTATTACTCAGAAGGAGACTTATGCTCATTTGACTCTCATACATCTCTCTTTTTGGTTATCTTGAACATATTAATCTGATTCCTTCTTCTTCAAGTGGTGGTGATGTTAACAATCATTACAACAAGCCTTCAAGGAGTGATCCATGGGCAGGCTGGAGACCACAGATTGACAACCAAGTACCAAATGAGTGGACAAGGAATCTAGCCATTCTTAGTTTGCAATGCCATTGTCTAAACATGGGGCCCAAGCAGGAAATTTTGGACCTACCAAACATGAGAAAGGAGTCAATTTAATTTGTTGCAAGAACCTTTGCAGGAGGAAAGTCTCTCAAGCATTCTTCAATTCCTAGGTGCTATATTTTTCAAAAGCCTCTCTGGAAAGCTGTGGCTCGGACTCACTAGGGCGAATGGGAATCATGTCTCCTGCTTTATTAAAGTCAAGCCGCCAGGCAGGGTATCCTAATCTAATCAAAAGTATGATCTACTCCATGGCGATTGTTTTGTATAAGAAAATAGATGATCTTATCAGCATAAGAAAGTAATAATTACACCCTTGGAGAATGGTAAGGGTTCAAGGCGATGATTTATTAACATCAAATTATATTATTGTTCACGGCATAAAGGTATGCTTTTAATATTCAAAATAATTTTACCTTTTGCACTTTTCAAAATAGCTTCATGCTTGATGGAAAAGAAAAATTTTAAAAACTTATAACTTAAGTTTACCTACTATCAATTAATTTGTATTCGAATTTTTAAGACCATATTAACTCAGTCCAATGATAGATTAATTAGATCAGTAGATGAACTTGGGGCATTGCAAATGGTATCAACGCAGATGGGCTTGAAGTATTACAAGAATTATCTTTAAACCATTATATATATCTTTAATACATTTCATTATATATCTTTTTGAGATCAATATACAGCATTAATTCAGGAACTTTGGCATGTTCTATAGGTGTTTGTTCCTATTTGTAATTTTCTTGTGTAGAAATTTTCATCCATTTATGTATCACATTCCTTTTTCCTTTTGTGATGCATTGAGAAGTGGCACAATGAGTAAGATTTTAGATCATCATTTGCAAAATTAGATGATGGATATATGATATTGACTTATATTGATAAAATTACTACAAGATACGAAAAAATAAGAAAAAACATTGATGATTTTTGGTTTTAGAAGAAGAAGAAAAAAATAATTATCTTGAGAGATGTGGAGTATGTATTATGAGGGAATCTAAATGATATGTTATCAAACAGAGGAGTATCTATTTAAAATTAAGGGCTTTATATTCAATATTTTGGGTGCTCGAATGCTTTAAAACATAGGTGTAGTAGATTTTTTCTATTAGGGCATCCGTTGAAGTTCTTTTGATGGGTTTATACTGAATTCTTGGCTATAATCAAATGCAATTAGGGAGTGGTTTTCCAACGAAGAAGCACTCCCTTTTTGTGATTTGGTTAAAATCATTTTCATAAGCAACCTATCTCATAAATTCCTGGAAGGCAATGCTTTGCTCATTCCTTCACCATGTTGTTGAGTAAATGGCAAATCCACACAAGATGTCATATGTACTAAAGAAGATTTGAGTGATGTTGTATCATGGACACTGGTAAAGCTCTTGGCAAAATTATGTAGAACACAATCTTAAAAAAGAAGAAGAAGAAGAAGAGATTATGCAATATATCTACGAAAGAAGAAGTCTAAAATATACTTTTAGTCTTCAAAGTTTCACTCCAAATTCATTTTAATTCTCGAACTTTCAATTGTTACAATTTACTCCCTCATATTTTAAGAATGGTGCATTTCTAATATTCTATATAATAAAGTCAATTAAAATTGATGGACTAGCTATCATTCGATGCGAATATGTGGATGGATTGATAGGGTGGCACATCAGCTATTTCAGTTATTTTATCAATTTTAACTAGTTCCATGCAAAGAAATGTTAGAAATGCAGCATTCTTAAAACACAAGGGACTAAACTATAACAATTAAAAGTTTGAGGACTGAAATGAATATTGAGTGAAAGTTTGAGAACTAAAAATATATTTCCGCCAAAGAGGAAAATGTGATATGTGGTTAGCTATGTTTCCCTTAAGAAATGTGACCAAAAACTATCATTATATATCGATATACATAAAATCTTACTTTTTTAAAGGCTATCTAAGGTTTCACTAGACCAAAAATCAAGATGTACTCAATTTAGGACAGTCAATCATGTTCAAAACTATTGAAACTTAGTTGGTCATGAATGCACTTACCATTTCTTTTCTTTTCATTCATGTGGGATACCTACATCTTGCCACAACAAAATTATCATTTATTAATGATTATAATGAACATAGACAAAGAAAGTTTTCACTTCAATCTTAATTGAGATATTATTGTTCACTAGCCAAGATCAAGATTTACAACGATCGAAGTTCTTATCTTCTAGGAAGTTAACTAATATTCTCTTATTATTTTGCATGGAATCCAATAGGAATGCTAATAGACTATCCAAATGATTTCTTTCGTAGCGCATTTATATATGAATTTTCTAAAGCCTAGACAGCAGCAACAATGGAATCTAATGCAGGCTGAGCAATTTCGAATCATGCTTGCCATTACTTGATTAGGTGATAGTTAGTTTTCATCCGATGTTGGTTGGCAAGTCCAAGTAGATTTACAAATAAAACCATCGTCATAAAACAAATATTATTTATAATAATAATCTTGTATTAATTATGTAAACCTATGGATCGACGGTGCATTATTCAAATTTAAATGTGGTGTAGTGTAGAACAAGCCAACCCTAAGGCGTGAAATTTAAATCACTAGGGCGGTCGGTACCATAGCTTTAGTTTATCTCGAAGTAATCGCCATGGCCAGCACTTGATTCCAGATAGGTGGTGAAGATGCCACAAAAAAAGCTTTTGAGGGCACCCACTTTGGTTTCATCCTCGCTTTCCTCAACGCTAGCATCCATCATCGACTTTTAAGGCCTGGCTTTTAACTTGAAATTTGTTGGTGCCCACGTCACGAGACGCTTGTGCTTTGTACATGGATAAACAAAGGTTCCAAGCCTTCCATAAAGACAAAGTGAAAAAAAAAAAAGGTCCCTTCTTCTCCACTAGTCCTTTTGATGTCCTAACCACTCGAAGATTTGGCTACTGATATGGTCTTCACCATCCATACAATTACAACAATAGGACAACTAGACTTTGTTAAGCAACCCCTGTGATAAGATCCATGAACATAAAAGGAGTTAATAATTTTAGTTTGATCTTCGAAACTTTCTTGGCTAACATGCTCAAGAGGCCATGCGCGAACAATAGAAACTAGTGATAAGCAAACCAATTGCTTTATATTTTAAAGAAGGTTACGTAATTATAAAATTGTTAAAAGAAAAATTTATGATGAATTTGGACGAAAGTTTTAAGCGATGCAATTAACAACTTTGATTGATTCAATGGCAGATGTGAAGTGTATAATTGTGGCATGACTCAAAGTGAAGCACCCTAAGGTCTTAGCTAATCAAAATCCAAGTTTCCATTTGTGAGTTCATCTAGTTAGTAAATTGAAGTATAAATTGCCATCCCATAGCAAATGCACTAACTTTTTTTTTTTTTTTTTTTTTGAGGGATAGGATGAAAAAAAAACAATACATATAAAAGTATACATATAAATATGTACAAGCAAGCATATGTGCATACATATATATATATATATATATATATATATATATATATATATATATATATACATACATATTCATACAGATGTGTATATATATATATATACATATATAGAAAGAATTAGATTCATACGTAGCTAAACTCAAATTTGATCGCTTTTTTCATCCTTAAATTTATATAGATTTTAAATTTTTAAGATAAATAAAAAATGAGATGACTTTCATATCCGAATAGACCCAAAAATAAAAAGAGTGATCGAATTCAGGATTTATTTACATACAGATGTTCGTTTGAAAAATAACCATCTTAATATTTTATTTTTTTTTTGTAAATTTTTAGATGAATCATCATAATCTATTTTGTCATGGAAATTCTTTCATACGACCAATTCAAACAAATTCATCATCTTTCTGTAGAAATTCTTTCATATTACCCATTCAAACAAATTCATCAGCTTTTGATTACTGCCTAACGTTGCTGATGGAACAAACTCATTTTATAATATGATGTTATTCCTCTCTAGCAACCACGAGCCATTAGTTAAATTTAAAAATGACCTAAATTCTTTCATATGACCGATTCAAACAAATTGATCGGCTTTCTATTACAGCCTAACGCTGTTGATGAAACAAACTCATTTTATGATATGATATGACGTTACTCCTCTCTAGCAAATACAAGCCATCAGTTAAATTTTAAAATGACAAAAATGTTTTACTCTTTTCGACTTACAAAGCCCCGTTGATGGTTCTTTTCTGAAAGTTGCCTCTCGATGGTTCGCTTGGCAGCTAAAAACACTTTCAAGAAAAGTTGGCAGCTAAAAACACTTTCAAGAAAAGTTGGCAGCGACTGTAACCAGAACCCTCCCTTGCGATTATCTAGTTAGTGTCTTAGGTTATTCTCTTAGGTTATCTTATGGTCCAAAAGGACCAAAAGGACCGGGTGGCCATAAAGATGAGGCCTCCCTCTCGCCCAAGAAGCCGGCATTTTGGACTGGCCAATATGATGCCTCTCCTCGCATAATCGGTCAACGTTCCCCTCCACACGCCGCCCCTTTCGTCTCATCCGGTCGCTACCATAACAACAAATGACGGATAGAGAAGGCCAGATTAAAGAAGGGAAGGGACAACACAAAGGAGGAGAGAAAACAGAAGGCCACCAACGATAACAACATAGCTCCTCCCCCCTCCTCTCCCCTCCCTGGTTGATGGCCGACCCTGGCCTTCAACCCTCCGCCACCACCACCACCTCGCAATGACTCACCTCGGCCGGACCTTGCTTCGCCTCGACCACAAGTGGACCCGCTTCGTCCGCCTCGGCGTCGTCCGCCGCTTCTTCCGCCTCCTCTGGGACCACCTCCTCGCATGTTCCTCGCCCGGCCGCCACGCCCGGTACCGGCGGCTCAAGGGGTTCTTCTCGCCGCAGCTCATGGCGGTCGAGGACGCCCCCGCGGCGGTCGCCACGCCTCCGGCGGCATGCACCGATGTGGAGGCGGACTCGGACTTGGTGCCGCTGAAGATAAGCCTCCTCGGCGACTGTGATATCGGAAAAACAAGCTTCATGGTATCAAAAATTTTCGATGGTCTCTAATTAATTGTAGAATTTTTTTTTTTAAATCAAAGTTTGTATTAGAATTAACGCCTAGTTTTCTTATCGGCAGGTTAAGTATGTGGGGGATGTGGAGGAACAGAGGGGGTTGCAGATGACTGGACTTAATTTGATGGATAAGATTTTATTCGTCAGGGGCGCGAGGATCGCGTTTAGTATTTGGGATGTTGGAGGTTTTTTTTTTTTTTTTTTTTTTTTTTTTTGGCCTCTGTATTCTATCAAAATTCTAGTTTTATTATTTGGGACTTAAATTTTTTTTTTTCACTGGTTTTTATAGGTGAGCGTCAGTTTCTTGATCATGTCCCCATCGCTTGTAAAGATGCTGCGGCGATTCTTATTATGTTTGATCTAACTAGCCGTTGCACGCTAAACAAGTAAGTGTTATCTCTATTTCTTAAGTTTGGATCTCTGGTTCAGAGTGTTTTTTTGGTTGAAAATTATGAGATTTAGAAATAGTCTTTGGTTAAAAATTTAGGATTTAGATTTGTCCATATAGTAATAATATTCCATGCTTTATTATATCTGAACCTAGTAATATATATCATAGATACTCTGTGGGCAAGCTTTTGATTTGCCTCTTATAATTTCTGTCCCTTTTTTTGGTTCAGTGCTATCGGCTGGTATCAACGGTCAAGAAAATGGAATAAGGTATTAAAGTCTAATATTCTTTATTTCCGATATAAGAGAAGAAAAATAAAAGAAAAGAAGCTATGATGTTAACATCATTCTGCTAAGTTGTTTAAGCTGGTCGTATTAATTTATTTATTTATTTTTTTCTTGTCCTTCCTGGATTCAGACGGCAATCCCTATCTTAATAGGAACAAAGTTTGATGACTTCGTTCAGCTTCCTCTTGAAATGCAATGGACTATTGTGAATCAGGTAATCAAAATTTTCACTTTCCTTATGTTGATTGATGCATATCTTTAATTTTGAGTGTCTTGAAGCTAAGCTTGGTTTGTGGCTAAGTGGTTGCTTTATTGCGAAAAAGGAAAAACGTTAGGTGTCATTAGGATTGTTGAACTATATGATTTGAACCTCAAAAGAAGAAGGTGCAACACCTATCTAAATTAGATAGGTCTGATGAGTAAATGTGTCCTTTTCCATCTGAGAATGATGATACAACTACTGCCTGGAAATAACACCAGACAAAGGCCATTCAATTGAACTATAATGGCTTTGGTATTCTTTTCACAGTGGATAGCAGCTGGACCTAATCCACTCCATGGGAAATGATGGGTATAGAAGTGTAAAATAATTCAAAAATCATGCCACAATTAGCTATACTTTTCTGTCTTAAAAGGGTCAAGGAAAAACAAGAAACATTTGATGCATTAAAGTATCCCTCAAAAAAGGTTCATAAAATGCAAATTAGATGTATAATTTAGTTGTATTCTCAGCCAGAGGAAACTTTTATATAGCAGAAGTATCATGCTCAATTAGTAATGCTCCTGCTATATTGATCAGATCCATATATCATCTGATTTCCTTAATCCTCTAGGCTTCTCAACCCAAGAATAGTGAATTTAAGTTGGCTTTCCCATTGGATTGTCCTAGAAAAATTGCATGTGAAGCATATTATATGGTCCAAGTTCCATCTTGAAAAAAATGGCGATTACATTGATATTTTTGTTCTTTTCTTCAAGAGTCATAACTACTGTTGTGGAGATGATTCACAAACCTATTTTGGTTGTCACATTGATTGTCTCCATCAAAGTAGTGCACATTTTCAGTGAATTCCCTAAGCCTTGTCTCCATGTCAAGCAATTGAGCCTTTCATATACTGTGATGTTGAGTATTTGCAATTAATACTATGACTATGAGCATAGGTTTGGCAGGCCCCCTGCTTGGTACCTCAAAGGCAAAGCCATCAATTCATCACCATAGCAACCTGTCTTAGAATTTATGTAGCTGAAACTGAGTTCATCACTAACTGGTCCATGGACAGGTGTGAGAAAAGAAGTATGGACCTTCTTTGGACCACCGAAAACAAGTAGCGGTCCTCAGCTTAATGTAGCTCTTGTCCTGAACCTATCTGAACGTGGAATAAAGAGCTTTCAAAAATGGGGTCCACTCCTTGGAATAATGGAGTCCTCATCTGCTTGGGTTGTGATTTTCCACACATCCAGGTTGAAAGAGTTCAAATTTGATGCATTACAACTCATTTTCTTTCGACACTGTCCCCAAGTCGGTAGGCAATGTCAGTGAAATGTTTGGTATCAAGTGGATTAATGAATGACAGTCAAGTACCTTCCACATATTGAGCAGAAGTAGAAAAATAGTTGCCTGGTTATTCAATAACTATTCCTCTATGCAATGAATTCTACTTTTGAATTTGGAGCTGCCTTCAATTCAGATAGAGTTTATAAAGAAAGAAAATTTGAATAGAAGTGCTTAGAATTGGCCTAATAGAACCTTCCATGGTTGAAATTTAGTTCTTAGAAGGGAGCCAATGGCAAATTGGGACTGTGGAGCTGGCCTGAATTGACTGAGTTCAGGCTTACTATTTAATCTACATCTTGTGTAATAAAAATTTTTATTTGTAACTTTATTATGGTTATCAATATGGTTTTTAAAAGAAACTAAACTGGATTTGTTTTTGTTCTTTGGGCAGGCCAGAGCATATGCAAGAGTGATGAATGCAACCCTCTTTTTTTCAAGTGCCACCCACAACATAAATGTGAACAAGATTTTCAAGTTCATCACAGCCAAGCTCTTTAACCTGCCATGGACTGTAGAGAGAAATTTGACACTCGGAGAACCCATCATCGACTTCTAGGGTTGTTCTCTCTTCCTGTTTCTTCTCTTTTGCTTCCTTATTTACATAACCTTTTGTCTTCCGAGTGCAAGATTGTACATAGCCAGAAGTTACATCATGCCTTGGAAGGTGCTTATTCAAGTGTTTGATAGTAATGTTAACATCAGTTGTTCAGAACTGACTGGTGATGCAATCATTATTACTATAAGAAAAATAAATTTTGGTCCAGCATATTCATATCGACTCTTTGGCTGTCAAACTATCGTCCAAAATTTATTTTATCCTTACACTTTCAATTATTATAGTTTAATTCTCATATTAACCAATTCATTGTATTAAGGTGATACGCTTGCCATCCTATCAAATTCAATTAATCTTATATAATAAGATGTTAGAAATGCAATATTATTAGAGTAGGATGAAGCAAACTATAACATCTAAAAATTTAAAAAATCAAAGTAAAAGTTTAAGAGCCAAAGTATATTTCAACCTTTTTATTTATTTATTTATTTATTTATTTATTTATTGGGCTTATAACGGGACCCAAGCCTCTCTGCGTCCTTAGTCACGGCCAGCGAGATGGGAACGCATCTGGTCCAAGTTAGGCACCTCTTATGGTCAGACGGGAAGCCATATGACTTGACACGGCTTGCTACGGTGGGGAAAGTTGATTTGGTTAGTGCTTTGTAGTGAGGGCTATGGATGGCATCCATTACCCTCTTGCATCAAACCAATCTCCATTTGACTTGTGTTGTGTCGAGTTCTTCTGCACATAAAAAGGGTGACTGCAAATTTGAAGAAAGGTAGATTGAAAAGTTGGCAACCATAATAGCATATCATTACAAACATGTACCTTTTGATCCTTTATCCACGGCAAGGGACCCATCCTTTTATCTTTTTTAGATTGTGGATGACTCAGTAACCCAAGAATCTAATGTCCTGTGCTGTGAAAATACGGATAAATAAATTAATTATTATTTTCTTAACTAAAATATTGCAGCTGGATTTATAAAGTGTGAAAAAGTAAAAAGTACATCATTAAACATAAACTAATTATTATGCTAGGCTTCAAAATGCATTATTAAGATTGTTTCAAAATTCAATCTAGATAATGCCTCAAACTCATCCACTGATGATGTTTTCATCATATTTTTCTTCTACCAATTAATTTTCGCACATTTGATGCATACTCTGATCGGCTTTGATATCATGTCTCAATTTATGTATGTCATAACAAGTGTTATACATATTCGGATTGATTTTGATATTATTTTTCGATTTGTGTATGTTATGATGAATACACATTTGGATTGGCTTCGATGTCAATTTTTTTGATTTTTGCATGTCATTAAATCCTATCAGAATTCTACAGTAAAGCTTGCTTAAGCAATCCTAAATTTATCTATTGACCTAATTATAGGTCAAATTTATTTAACCTGTAAAACTTAAATTTAAATTAATTATTAATAAGTAAATTTAAGTTATAAATAAATTTTTTTTTATATATATTAAATGAGGTAAAATTTGGAGTACCACAACTTATATTTAAGAGGAAAGCAAAGTCCACCCTCTTCCCAACCATAGAGTGGAGGAAGCTTTTTAAAATGAAACGGCGGACAGGTGGTGCAGTACAAATCAGCGACCCGGCTCCACTAGATTTTGCGGCGCACTTCCCCCGCTCCTGTCTCAAACCAAACCTCCCAAAGTGGGCCAGTTTGATATAGCATGGAATTTTCATCCAACCTGAATCAATGTAAATTGAGCCTATGGATGGGTCCACTTTTGAACCAGAAGAATTGCCTTTCGATGATGAAACAAAGCTGTAGGACGGATAATAAATAAATAATCCATGATATAGGATGCTAAGTTATCATATCACAGCCATAAACGACTAGCTGATCCTCCAAATTTGGCCATAAGGGTGGCTTAATTGAGCAATAAGGGTAGACCCAGCTAGTTTGGATTCATAAATAGTTATTTGCATAAAAGTTTTAAGAGCTAACGTAGCTTCACTTATTGCCGTCAACGTGAAGGACTGCAAGTGGGTCAAATAGACTTAGATTTAATTTGTATCTAAAGTTTAGACCTATTGGTTGAGCTTGTGACCAAACTTGACCCTTTATCTCATGAAATTAGAATTGATCAACCCTGAATATATCCAATTAGAATTGACAAATCTGGATTCATGAGGTTCTACATCTAGCCAGTTTAAACACCAATGCAACTTAGATCCAACCAAAAAAGAAGGAACTCCATCTATCATTTGAGTCTAGATTTATGATAAAAGCATGCCTAAGTTGGATCCATATCACTGGATCTGCCCAACATAAAGCTTTATTTGTTTCTCCAAAATGTCACAAGTCAAATTTGTTGGTGCATTAACATTTAGGGACCATTTAGAGCCCTATAATTAAATCTACACTGCATGTTAAGTTACAATATTTTTCATCTCATCTATTAGAAATGTTGTAACTTAACTATATATTGTAAGTCAAGTTATATTTACCGGTTACCTTAGACTCACTGTATCCGTTCATAAAGATAGAAAAGCTTTTGCCTCAAAAATAATTTCATATTGAATAGAAAAGAAAATGTTATATGGTTTTGATTGATAGGCGCTCTAAGAAAAGACATCAAGAACATGTCTGAGATGAGAATATATGGGATCATGTTAATGTGCAGCGACGCAACGTTGAAATGGAAAGACATCATCAGCTCATTTATGAGCAGTATTAGGAAAATTTGGACGGTATCAACGCTCTTTTTAGCCATGTCACCTCTTCGTGGGAATGCATGGCAGCCCATTCGAAGTGGCTACTGATTCAAGTTGCTCGACAAGAACCTCATGGCCTACTAATTATAAATTTATGATAAACTCTGGCTGTAACTTGCAACCTTTGTTGTTCACTTATCAATTTGGCTTAACTGGATAGCAAATGTAAATTATTCTGAAATTAAAATATTGCTCTTGCTTCATAGAGGCTAGGGAGGCTTCTAATTGGTCTGGATTTAGAAAATTTGGAGCCAGCCGGAGGGACGAATCCCAGAGGCATGGCAGCTGGCCACGGGAAAATTGGGTCTAATCTCTACCAGTAAAAATGAGCTTGGACTAGCTTGATACCGGGTGGAGCCATGGGTGAATTTATTCATGGGTGAATCAGCTCTAATCTGGCTCAAAGCCTGAGGCTAAATAAGGCTTAACATTTCGTTCTTAGTCAGGCTCAGTATGGCCTAGATCTAAGCTCAGATCCGGATTGGTTTAAATCCAATCCATCCTCTCTATAGGGGTGAGAGCAGAACAAATTCAACCATGGCTGTCACAAATGAACTCTTTTAATCTCAATTAACTTAATTATTACCAAAATAAAATCTTGATTAACCAAATAAAACAAAAACCCTCCTGCCTTCATCGATCCATAGCACACACTTAGAAATGACGGCATCGACGTCGGCATCTACGATTACAACGAGGCCGTTTTGTTTGCTCCCGCTGGTAGGGTGAACCGTCATTGGAATCGCTCCAGCGGAGACTTGCCGTTGCCACAGTGAGAGAGGACGCGCATCCGTCGGCTGATTGAGGGGGGAGAGGTGTTGCCGATAATCGGCTACCATGGCACTCTCCAACCTCCCTCCTTGGGAGGCCCGACATGTGCCTCCTCGTGTCCCTCCCTCTCCCTCTTGTCCGTTCTCTCTATCTTTATATTTTTGATTTTTTAAAGAAAAGTATGAGTAGTTGATCATTTTCTTGATTTTTTTTTTTTTTTCCTGATGATTGAGGACTGCAGTGATGGCCAAGTATTGTGGAAATACAAAATGCATTCTTTCTTCTTGTATTCTTTTTTGTTACAACTTAATATAGAGTATATTTTTTTCGTTTCAACATCCGTAGGAATTGTCATAATTGAAGATAGCCCTCCTGCCAAAAGAAATTGGTCTAGTTGGGCTTCGGTCCAGGCCTAAGATTTTTTTTGCCAATTTTTGGATTTAAGTGAGGCCCGAAGTCTCGACAAAATTTTTAGAACCAAAAAGTGAAACCCCGATCTCGGCCCCTGACCATTTGCATGCGCCAAGTCTGGACCAGTCCACTCCCGCCCATACGTAAATGGGAACGTTATCGTCACCTCTTCTCTGAATCATCTGGCCTCCCACCGGTGCAAGGCTGAGGTTGCCCTCCTCTCTCCCCCTCTCGCTCGCTGCCATTGGGATAGCCACTGTACCTCCTCTTATCCATTTCTTCTCCGCTATTACCATCTTCATTTCTTGTTTCCAGAACAATTCCCTCACCAATTTCCCTTGTTTTATTCCTATTCTTCTCCACTTTTGGTCCTCTGGTCCTCTCTCTTGGAAGGATATCTTCTCTGCGAATGATTTCTAGTTCTGAACTTTCTAACCTAACGGTTTCCAAGTGCCATCCCTCTCTTATAATCTGACCACCGCTTTGATTTTACTCTTGAAGTAGATGGCTCTTTGCACCTCCCTCTCCCTTTCTAGGGCTTTAAGATATTCCCCAGCTGTTTGAGCACTCCTACTTCAGATCCCACTTCTTTCGGATATCTATTCCAAGCTTTCCTCTCCTTGAGCGCTACGTGTTTGATATATTTCCCCAATGGCGGCTTTTTTGTCGGCTCTGACGCCTCACCCTTGCGTTTTTCCTCAAAAATTAAGCTGCCCCCTTCAAACTCCAGACCAGAAGCCGCCGAAGTTTGTCCCTTTTGCATCCGCCCAGGGTCGCCAAGAGCTTGTAGCATCGACTGCTTCTGACCCTGGTCCTATCCATCAAATCCCTCCCGATTTCACCCCGAATGACCTCCTCGGCATCCTCCGCCGGCAGAGGGATGCAGGGTCCTCTCTCCGCCTACTTAATTGGGCGTCGAAGCAAGAGAATTTTGCACCCACTTACTCTGTTTATGAAGAGATCCTTCAGCAGCTCGGAAAGGCCGGATCTTTTGATCAGATGAAGGGCCTTTTACAAGAGATGCGGCTCTCCGGATGTAAGATTGATGCAGGTATTTTCCAGATCTTCGTAGAAAGCTATTCTAGATTGCAGAAGTTCGATGAGGCTGTCGATGTGGTTCTCAATCTGATGGAAGAATTTGGAGTCAAAGTCGATGCATATATTTGCAATTTTCTGCTAAATTTCCTTGTGGAGGAAAGCAAGATTAAATTGATTGAATTGGTGTATTCTACAATAACTAGTAGAGGAATCCAACCAGATGTATCTACTTTCAATATCTTGATTAAGGCTTTGTGTAAAACACATCAAGTTAGGCCTGCAATTGCGATGATGGAGGAGATGTCAAGCTATGGTTTGATGCCAGATGAGATAACATTCACTACTCTGATGCAGGGCTTCATCGAAGAAGGGAATATGGAGGGTGCATTCAGAATTAAGGCAAGGATGTTGGAGATTGGATGCACTCCAACTAATGTAACAGTTAATGTTCTGATACATGGGTACTGCAAACAAGGAAAAGTAGAAGAAGCTCTTGGCCTGATACAAGAAGAGGCTGTTAAGGGATTCAGCCCTGATAAATTCACTTTCAACACTCTGATTAGTGGGCTGTGCCGAGCTGGGCATGTCGAGCATGCACTTGATATATTAGATGTGATGCTTCAAGAAGGTTATGATCCTGATGTTGTGACTTACAATACTCTGATTTCTGGGTTGTGTAAATTAGGAGAGATTGAAGAAGCTATGGGTGTCCTGAATCAAATGGTCGAGAGGGATTGCTTACCGAATATGGTGACCTATAATACTCTTATCAGTACTATGTGTACAGAGAACCGGCTTGACGAGGCTATAGAACTTGCTCGTGGCCTCACGCTTAAAGGTCTTTTACCAGATGTATATACCTTCAATTCCTTGATAAGTGGTCTCTGCAAGGCTGGAAATTATGGGATAGCTTTGCGAATGTTTGAGGAGATGAAGAACAGTGGTTGTGCACCTGATGAATTTACTTACAACATATTGATCGACCACCTTTGTTTCAATGGGAAGCTAGGGAAAGCCCTGGGCTTGCTGAAAGAAATGGAATTGAATGGATGTGCCCGAAGTGTTGTGACATATAATACTCTAATTGACGGGTTGTGTAAGAACATGCGAATTGAAGAAGCGGAAGACATTTTTCACCAGATGGAATTGCAAGGAATCTCCAGGAATTTGGTGACTTATAATACTCTTATAGATGGTTTGAGTAAGAATAACAGGGTTGATGAGGCCACTGAACTTATGGATCAGATGATAATGGAGGGATTGAAACCTGACAAGCTCACATTCAATTCCTTGCTCACACATTACTGCAAGCAAGGAAACATAAAGAAAGCAGCAGATATAGTTCAGACTATGACTTCAAATGGCTGTGAACCTGATATTGTTACATATGGGACTCTCATTGGTGGCCTGTGCAAGGCAGGTAGGACCCAGGTTGCTTGTAAGCTCCTTAGAACCATACAGATGAAGGGAATGGTCCCAACTCCAAAAGCTTATAATCCTGTGATCCAGTCACTCTTTAAGCAGAGGAAGACTAGAGAAGCTATAAGGCTCTTCAGGGAGATGGTGGAGAAGGGAAAGCCTCCAGATGCTATCACACATAAAATTGTTTTCCGTGGTCTGTGTCGTGGGGGAGGACCAATTGGAGAAGCTGTTGATTTCCTGGTGGAGATGACAGAGAAAGGATTCTTGCCTGAATTTTCCTATTTTTCAATGCTAGCTGAAGGTCTCTTAGCCTTAGCCATGGAGGATACGCTTAATAGGGTGGTTGAATTGGTAATGCAGAGGGCTAATTTTACGGAAAGCGAATTTTCCATTGTAAGGGGTTTTCTTAAGATCCGCAAATTTCATGATGCATTGGCCACCTTTGGTCATCTCCTGAGAAGCAGAGTGCCAGAGAAAGTTTACAAGTGATGATGAAATGCAGAGGAAGTTCTGCCTGAAGAGTTAGCAGAAAAAGGGGAGTCCATGTTTATTCTGTGAATCGATATGTCAGCCTTGAAAATCATGCACAGCATCACCAGATGCAAAGACAAGTCTGAATAGAATTAGATGGAAGATGATCCTACATAAAAGGAGGGAAATTATTTTGGCTGTCAAGGTCATGGGGAATTGTTTATCATAACAAAACATAAGGAGATCCTTTTGTGATATTTTCTTGCAGTCAGACTGTCCCTTGAAGTATTTTGATTTCTAGACAAATGAATTATACTTGCTGCAGAAGCATGAATAAGTTTTTTACTGCTTTGTGGAGATGCTTTCTTACAATGGTCTGCTGTGGGTGCTCCTGATTGTATGCTACTGATGTATATTATTCTATCTGAAGATACTGGAGATCTTAAATTTTATATCTGGCTTTTCTTCTCACTCTGATTGCCTTTACGGAGCTTTTCTTCAGATCCTAGTCCTCTCCTCTCTTATTTCAGCTTGCAGTTTGTTTGCAGCTTAGATGTGCAACTTCCTTGTGTCTTTAACATTATCGTCTTCTAAAGGAAACAAAGTTCAGAACTTGTGATTAGCCTCTAGACATCTAATGGTTAATCATTCTGGACTGCAGTGCAACTAGTTGAAGACCTGACTCTATATCTAGTACTTGTGGCTGGCATATGGAATATCAGTAAATGAGTGTTTGATACCAAGTTAAATGCATTACCTGGAATACTCTTCTAGCATGGCACAGCAATATTGTATTGCTGGCTTTGTTTGGCGCATTCTAACTGGTTCTTACTCTTTAAGTCCTAATCTGAATGCATCTTTACTCTTATAAGTCCTGTTTATTCTTGTGTATCGGTCAGCCTTAGTACTTGCCTTTTTACCACTTTGCATCCATACAGTTAGTATATGGTCAAAACTGTGTAGCATTGATTATTGGAGGAATATACTGCACCATGCTGTATTAATTTCCTGAAGCATAATCTTTGAACTTAGATACTGTGGTTAACTTCTATTATGCTCTTGTATGACTATATTTATAAATTGCCAACTACATCTTTAGTTACCAGAGCATAGTGCGAATTATCTGCAAGTAGTAAATATTGGTTGGTCCAATGCAGTTGAAAGATTTCATTTTGCTCTTGTATGACTTTGGAGAAAAATCATTGACTTTCTTTTTTTCATTTGAGCAATAAGTAGGTGACTTTTCTTTTTTGTGCAATAAGGACTCAATGTACCACCACCAGTATTGAACCTTGGGCCTCCTGTAAGGGCAAGCTTTTAAGAGAGGGGTGCCAACCAGGTGAGCTGACAACTGTTGGCGACTGTTATCTTATAATTGCTAATGCATATTCTGAATATCTTCTTTTCTAATTGTGGAATGCTTGATTTTCATGAGCAATCTGCAGTTCATTAATTGCAGTTGGATGTGAAAGTTTATAAGAGACTGTCATACATCATATGATGAAAATCTGTTGACAAAATATTGTATACTGGATAGACAACAGTCATTAAAATGAGATCACTGAGAGAAAAAAGGGTCAGATACATATCAACTTTAAGAAATGAAAAAGAACCTTAAAAGCTCACTAGCAGAATTAGTAGGATGCCGTATCATAAAGGCGCTTCATGGCTTCTGAGTGGAGTGAGCAGGATACCAAACAAAGGGTATATGTATAAAAACATGACAAAATCCATATATAATGTATAGTTGATGGTGAAAAAAATACATGAATCATACACTAGAAGATTTTTTTATATAATGTATATTATTTCTGTAATAAGGCTGTTAACCTCCCTTGAATCTCATTTTAGATTGGCCATCAAAAATGATTTGGTCAAAAAGGTATCAAGTAGTTGCATGGAAGGAAGAGGCTAAGATGGATGCTGTCATGTGGAGGTTTTTTTCCATCTTATTCAACACTCAAAAATATGATGATATACCCTGATGGAACCCCTGGAATACAGTATCTTTAGGTTTTTTATGGTTTATTATGTGCTGTTTTCAGAAGCATTATCTTAATAGTTTTTTTATGGTTTACCACATTTTGTTTTCAGAAGTTTGTTGCCCTGAGATATTACCTATGCTTCTTTTAACTGCATGTTTAGTTTTGGGGAAAACAAAAAAGAAGAAAAATCTCAAGGTGATTTTAAATTTAGGAGGAACGATCTTTATGGAATTTTCAGTGTTGCCATAGAAGTAATCTATGGTCTGCAACTTAGTATGATGGCGCAGGCAAAAAATTTATTTGCTTTTGAAAAGTGCCACTTTGATGTTACCATAACAGTATTCTATTGGTCTATACCTCAATATGTTGGCACAGGCAGAAACTTATCTGCTTTGGAAAAGTGTCACTTTGTAATCCTCCAGTCCAGACTCAAGCCCTTAACGCCCGGATGAACCACTACCATATGAGGCTAATGCAAAACCAACAGAAAATTTTGCACCCACTGTTGCCAAAAAACAAATCCATCTCATCCACCTCTCATCTGCCCTCATAGGGCCCAATGCGCAGAAGCAAAATTGAGTGAAATTAAACATTGCTAGAAGTGAAGTAACTTTTGAGTCCCTTCAGTTTATTAATATCTCTGTATCTGTATGTAAAATGCACATAGAAATTATGTATCTTTTGAACCATGGAAGATATTTTGGATTTTTGAACTGTTTCATGTCGTAGAATGCCACAGAAGACATGATTCCCTTTTTTTTAATGTGCATGTGTGTGTTTTCGTGGTGGTGGTGGGCAGTTTGTGAATCTATACATTTTAGTGTTTGCTCCAACTCCACTCCCTCTCCCCACTCGCTCCCACACATATGCATGCATGTGCGCACACAAATAATAATAATAAAAATAAAAGGGAAAGAGACTTTAGATCTGAAATACAATTCAGGTATGCAGACATTTCTACGATAGATCTACTCCAGGATGTTTATGGAACAATTTTCATTTAGATTAGTTGTAGTTCAATAAATATTATGCAAAGAGACGGAAAGAATGAGTTACCTGTGTTGCATATACTTTTCTTTTTTAAACGTGGAAAGAACATCAGCAACTATATTTTTAACTCTTAATTTTCTCCAATCTATTACCCTTTTAAGATTGTTTGAATAGGAGAGAAATATCCATATTAAGGGTGGCTTAATCCAATGGAGTATCTACCTTTCCTCTTTTTCATCTTTTCAGAGGTGGTAGCAGGAACAGACCTTGTCCTTTTATCTCCTTTTCATCTGAATGCTTCTAGGCGGTAATCTAGGGATTCTGATTAAGTGAATCACGAGAGATTGTAATCAAAGGCTGATAAAGCAAATCATGGTTTGATTACAATCCTCCGTGATTCACTTAATTCCCTTGAGAACTACTTACAATGCCCATTCTTTATTCTTTATCTAAAGATGGAACATAATGTTGAAGTTGATCAAGATGATTTGACGGCAGTAATTCAACTCATTGCGGTAAATAAAATCACAAAATTTCAGTTTATTTTTTTTATTACTACTGCTACTCTCACATGTTGAATTTTCTATTTAGTCTGGAACCTAGGTTTGAAGTTTCACTTTTTCATCAATTGTGCATTTAAACCAACCCTGTCCTTCTGCTCTTGCATGCAATATGCGTCCACTTTCAAGCTTCATTGGGGTCAATTTATTGGGCCAAAAGATAGAGCATGGTCAAAATGTTGGAATTTTTAAGGCATCTAGACAAGTTCTTCCTAATGGAACTTTAGATTTCATTTTCAACCAGTCAGCTCAATGTCGAAGTCTCTTATTGACTGTAGCCTCTTTTATACCTGCATCCTATCATATCCAGGTGGTTAATTGTATGTTTGTAGCCTCGGTACTGTTTTGTGCTACCAGGTTTATTGTTTGCATACATAGGAGGGTTAATACTTGATTTGTCCTCAATTTTCTTGGGATGCTATTAATTGAGTTCTATTTGTACTGAGCTGTCAAGCGGTTGTCTCCGTTGGGGGGTGCCATTCCAGCCCTGGAAACTTCATATGCTTTGGCCTACTTGGGAGCGCTCTGCTCGATCCTTCCTGATGAAGCTAAGGTGACAAGGATGTTCACACAGCTGCAAATTACCTACAACTTCGATCGTCCAATCTCAGAACTTGCACTTCTAACAATAAAAGAACACCATGTTGAAAGCTTTGTTCAGTTCTTTTGGATCCCTTGGATCACTGTTTTCACTTTAGTTCGAGTGCTATCAATGATCCGTTAGGAATAGAGGCATTTAATCGTGCCTAGTATTGTTTACTTGATCATATCAATTTGTAATGTTGTCATATCTATTTTGGGCTATGAAATATGGACAGGTCCAGGTAATCATCACTGGATGATATCAGTTTGATCAAGATGGGAAGAAAAGAATTTAGCTGCTAGCTATGAGGGAAGAGGAATGAAAAATTCTGCATCAGATGCAAGGTGCATCAAAATGTCATCTTTTAATTTTTTCACGTAGGCGTAAGCATGAATTGGATTTGTTTGCATTGGTGTGACATGATGATATGGTCAATCAAATGCTGAATTTCTAACATCAATTATTTAAGTCATTATTTGTGATCTACATAAATTGCTTGTAAACGAAAAATTATATAATCCAGAGACCTTTAGTTTATGCGTAAAATGTCAAAAAATAATAAAAAGAATTTAAATGATAAGATGTATTTTTTTTTTAATGAGAATATATAAGTTAAAGAATCTTTAAATTATATAATTTTTAGCCGGTGGATGATTTAGTTATAGTAGTCTGCGTTTAGCAAGTCAGACTATTACAATTGGACCTTATATTTCAATTTTACCTAATTGGGTTTGATTTGAAATTTAGTTAGATTAGATCATGGTCTACAACGTGATACTATGGTTTGAAGTTTAATTTGCCATTTAAGATTTATGAAGCTAAGCTGCCTTGTGGTTATATACGGCTTGATATAAAATGGTTTAGTTTTGGTCCGGCATGCAAAAATGAAGATTGTATTTGGTATAATTGTTAGAGATGAGCTGATAACCATTAGCCCAGTTGTTGGATATCAGCTATCATTTGGCTCTGAATAATTGTACCAAGCAAGCTTTCAGATTTTAGTGAAGCAGCAAATGATTCTTGCTATTAACAAAGAGGAAAATAACGTAGGGAAGTAGTCTTTGGGCATCTTTTTTTTTTAAAAAAAAAAACAAGTTGTGATTACGGGTATGAATTATGGATTGCTCTATTGGATGTAGAACCTCCAATTAGAGACAGTAAAAAAAAAAAAAAATAGTGAAAAGAACTATTTTTCACAAATCTTTTTTTAATAATTTTATCAATCGCATTGATTGGAACCTACAAATTTCAAGGTTCGTGGGGAGCTTTTTGTTTTATATAATATACCTAAATTGTATGTGCTCACTAAAACATGGTCTTAAAAAATAAATCAGGTTAATATTGAATAAGTTAAAGCTTAATCCCCAAATTTTCACATTAGCAATATAATAAAAGAAAGCTTTATTATCAAAATAATAAATCAACCCCCGGCACACTTCTAGTTATGATACCAATCCTCTTGTACAACATGGTAAGCAAATTTCATAGCAATACTAATTTTTTTTAAAAAAATATATATAGTTATGGATTCCAAAACAAATACGTATGGTCAATCAGTGGCCGGTTTGGTTCGAGAATAAAAGTCAGTCCATTTGTTAGGCCGTAGACCGTTCGGGCCGCGTCAGAGAAGGGCAAAATTGGAATTTTATTCACACATTTGAAAGCCCTAACCCTTAGCCCCCCGATCCCGGACATTTAAAAGAGCAAAGCTCGCTCTCCGTACTTCTGACGTTCGGCCGTCTTGCACCTAGGGAGGGAGATTCTTCGGATTTAGAACCCTAACCCTAGCTGCAATCATGGTAAGATCATTCATCTCTCACCTCTATTCCACTCTTTCTCTTTTGCCCCCTTTTAATCTCCTCATCAAAGCAGAAATCGATTTATCTATTCTCTGAACAGATTTCTTGGGAAGATTTGCTGTGAATTTATGTTTTTAAGGTTTCTGATCTGGGAAAGGCGGAGTTTTTGGTTAAGTTTCTTGGGTCTTAGTTCTAGTGTTCTTCTAGGCTTTCAAATCTGACATCGCTGCTGTTTTGATAATGTTTGTTTCTCCGGATTGCGTGCCTTAGTATCTACATTTGTGAATCTAGTGGTTAGCATGATGGAGTGGCGACAGATTTTGATGATTCACCTATGAATGTTCGTTTATATTGCATGATATTGAGGCATCCAGTCATGTCTAGCTGGGCTGAATCAATTTATGTAGAAGCTTAGGTTATTCTCTTGAAAGAAGAGTATCAGAGAAGACCTTACAATTGCTAAGTGTTATTACTGAGAATAGTCATAGAGTTTCTCATTGATATGATTGTTAAGTTCTCATTTTTCTTATCGTTGGAATGTGCTAGGTAATAGAAGATAATTTTGAACATGAAATTTGATTTTTCTTGATGATGCTTGAGGCAACTAGTTTTGTGGAGGTTGGTTTGACACTGAGATATTTGTGGTGCATATTCCTATTAACCAAGTTTAGAGCCTAATGTCTGATTACTTCATTTGGAAAATGCTTGATATTTGTAAGGAATGCGACAAGGGGACTTCTTGTTTTCAGTGGAGCACTGAGTTGTGTTGGTATTTGAGTGCTAGTGTGCCCTAATGGCTTCGGAGTTTTAAACTTGGATTAGTTATGAGCTAAGAAGCTGAAGGTAATTTGATATTCGATATCGGGCTGTGGTTATAAATGATTGAAGTTATCTGTTGGGATCCATTTTTTGATGGATTATTAGGAATTGATAGTGTGCAGAATGAAATCATAAGTGCCATTTCATTCAAATCTTCAAGCTCTTTAGCTCTTATGGGCAAACTTGCAATCAGAATATTTCTTCATAAATTATTTTTAATATGGGCAAGCATCTTCTTCTGTTGTCATATGTATCATGTTATTCTAGTAAAATAATCCTATGTGTGGTTATCCTATATATTTTCCATTATTTATGACTTATTGTTTGAGCTTAAGGTAATCAAATCTTTACCAGTAAGAGAAATTAACTCCATTATTATTGTTGGTTATTGATAGATATAGTAGATTATTCTCTTCTTCTTATCATTAAAACCACCATAAATAACTTTGGAACCTGAAACTTATTCTAATATAATTTAAAGAAGTGCATTATTGGCATAAGTAGAATATGGGGTTAAAACATTGTCTGATCCTTTATTGACTTTATGGATGTTATGATACATGTATTAGGAGACACTCTTTATTATGTTCAGAGTTTAATGTCAATTCTTGATGCAATTTTAAGATCTGGCTTAGATGTACTGATGCGATCTAGGGTTGGCAATCAAGTTAGGTTCGGTTAGATATAGGTTGGGTTGGATGTGGGTTTGGTGAAGTATCTGCCAACTAGAGCCTAACCCATTTATTAATTAGGTCAAAAATCCAAAGCTGAAACTAACTTGATTAAACAGGTATTCGGACTGACATGCGCAACCTGTTTAATAAATAGGTTAAACTAGATTAGACAGATTAAATGGGACTTAAACTAGTTTAACAGGTCGTATATTCTTTAAATGGATTGGTGACGACCCGACCTAACTATTAAACAAGACAAAATAACAGGTCAAGAATCTAAATCTAAACTAGACTTGTTTAATAAATAGGTCAGGTCAGATCAGGTCAACTTGTTTACAACTTGGACCTGTCTATGTAAACCTAAATCCACTTAAATCGGGTGGGGTCATAAATAAGACCAGTTATGTAGTTGCATTCTCTTTATTAAGATCTTGTTTGGTTGAAGGAAAATGGCCATAGGAAATAAAGATTCCAAGAAAGTGAAAAAATGCCTCTTGTTTGGGTTAGAGATTTCAAAAGGTCACCATGGGAGAGGATTTCCAATGGGAATCTATTTCCCATGTCTATATGGGAAAGTGGCTATCTATAGGAGACATGGGAAAGTTACTTTCCCATGGACTTGAAAATTGGCTAAAAAAAAATTTCTTTCAAAAATGTCCTTGAATCTATAAACAAAATAAAATGAATTTTTTATTCAATAATTTTCGCATATTATATTATAATTAAATTATAAAAATATTATAATATTATAATTATGTTATATTATATCCTTCTAACTTCATAAACCACAATAGTTGTCTCCAATAAAATGAAAACTTTAAATCATACAACAAATTATTAACATAAGATTATTAGACAAATATTACAGAAATATCATATTTTCATGATGTTAACAAGAGCCAACTTAAAAAAAAGGCCTCAATTAATCGCCTGACCCAAGGAAATTGAGAGAGAGAGAGAGAGAGAGAAGGGGGATTTTATACCTCTTAAGATGCTTTGTAGTCTAAACCCACAACCTTTTTTGTAAAGTGGTGAGAGTATGCCCATTTGATGGGGCAACGAAAGGAAGGTGTTGGAAAGAAAAAGAGAGAAGCAACTGTGCAGGGAGATTGGAGTAGTTTATTCACAGCAAGAACCTTCATATTTTGTGCACTTGTGTTGGAAAGAGAGGGTTTTGGATTTCCATGTTTTATTTCTTTCTTACAGTTCAAATTATTGAATGTTATGTTTTCAAAAATTAAAAAGAACAAAATGTTCGTTGACATTCATATAGATTTTTTAAGCCTTAGTAATTATGGGTACCTATAAGTAGAAGCTCTTATGGACAAATCCCTAAGTGATACATGTGTTTTATATTAGGTGGGCTTTTATAAAAGGAGACCCAAGTGATATGGGTACCTATGGAAATATCTCTTTTTATGTTCATATATGAAAAAATGGTGACATGCACATTAAGAAATAAGGCTTGCCGTCTCAGTACTGGACCTTGTACTGGTACCACATAGGTACAATGCTGGTACATCTGATATATGGGTCGGTTCAGCATAAAAAATCTACAAGAGGGAGGGAGGGGTGGGCTGGTGGATTGGTTAATGTGAACAGGTGAAGCAGTGGAAAAAGGAGTGATTTGTTATGAGCATCTTATTTTAAGGGGGTCATGTGGCCAACTGGCTGGTAAACATTTGTTTGTGAGATGCTACCAACTGGGTGGTAAACGTATATCTCTTTCTTTCCTTATCTGGAGAGATAGACCCTTATGATAAAATTTATGTTGCAGGTGAACGTTCCAAAGACGAAGAAAACTTACTGCAAGAGCAAAGAATGCAGGAAGCACACCCTCCACAAGGTGACACAGTATAAGAAGGGTAAAGATAGTCTTTGTGCTCAAGGGAAGCGTCGTTATGACAGAAAGCAGTCAGGTTATGGTGGACAGACAAAACCTGTTTTCCACAAGAAGGTATCATTCTGTTTTTCCAATATCCCAACTAACTGCCACGGTTGGTGATACGATGGCTGTGTGATGGATGGAATGCGTATGTGATATAATGGCTTGAGAGCCACATCTTCCAGTCATTTGAGAATAGTCTATTATTTATTTTATTTTATTTTAATTTCTGTCATGCCAGGCAAAAACAACGAAGAAAATTGTGTTGAAGCTGCAGTGTCAGAGTTGCAAGCATTATTCACAGCACCCAATAAAGGTTTTTATTGTGATGTTCTTTATTCTTTCGATATGTATGTCTTTTTTTCTTTTATTAATATGCTATTTGATTTTTCTCCAGAGATGCAAGCATTTTGAGATAGGTGGAGACAAGAAGGGGAAGGGGACATCGCTCTTCTAGTTTGCTTTAGTTGCCATTTCAGTAGTTTATTGGAAATTAAAATGAGTCATTTGAGAATGGAATTACTTGTACCGGATGTTAGATGTTGTTTTCCTGCAATTTGGGGTTAGGAGTCTTGAAATGCATTATATCATGTTAGATCCTCGTGTGAGCAATGTTGTCTTTTAGCTGAGTTTATTATTTGTATTTCTGGAGTGGCTTTTGTTCCTGCTTGATACGTGGACAAGCATCATGGAAGATAATGACAGCAACAGCTCTTCTTTTCATGGGTTGTGTTAGAAATTTTTGAGGTGAAGTCAAAAATTTATAGACTTTTGAGAAATCATAACCTTCCTAGAAGATTTAAAATTTTTATTTTTTTATTTTTTATTTTAGTCATCTTTGTAGTGAAATCAGCAAATTGTTTGCTGACTTCACTTCAAAAAATAAAAATCGTTAAAAAATAAAAGTTGTCACTTTAAGTGAAGATGACTTAGTAAAATTTTTTAGCAACGAGCTGAAACCCTTACTAAAAGGGACAATATTAACTAATTGTCACTTTTAATTGATGATTTTAATTTTTTTAATAAAAATATTATAGAGTAACGATGATTGTAGCATAAACAGTTTGTGTTAAATCAAATTATTTTTTGAATTCAAATGGCAAAGATAGAAGATGGACAAAAAAAAAAAAAAAAAAAAAACTTGGGATAGACTGAAAAAATGATATAAAAATTAAACAGTAATCATTCGAAATACGTTTATAAAGAATGACGTCTCATTCATCAAAGAGAATGCATGATTTCGTGCAGACTCAAACAATATTGTTGTATTCTGTTTTCTCTCCCATATAATTTTATGTCTTTTAGCGTTACCGTTGCTTCTTTTGCTATTTATTTATTTTACGGCATTTGTTGGTGTACTCTCATTGAATTCATATTACATATATACAGCTCTTGAATCTCCAGCCTGTGCTACTTGGTTGCCTTTATTTCTGGTTGCAACCACCAACTTGTGACCCTCGCCAAGGTGTCAGGTATTGCTTGGTACCCCGGGGACATGGCTTCGGTCATCTCCTGTTGAGACTTTGGCACTCTGCCTTTGCCAAGTCCCAGTTCATGGTCTTGGACCGGTCCAGGGAGAGGGTTCCCCTCTCCGACAAGGTTCTAGACGCATCGGGCCTCCCAAACGAGCTTGTACCGTGGTTCCCATTGCATCGTGAAGGAATGGTTCGTGCCCTAGAAGTGGGCTCGATGGTCTTGAATTTCGAGGCTGTGGCCTCGACTAGATTGGGAGCCGGGGAACTACCTCATGTAAGTGGTTAGGGGCCTACCTGGGTTAGCAGAGGATCCAGTGGGTTCCCATTGCATCGTGAAGCTCTATACCACTTTAGCTGGGCCCATTTTATGAGTGGATCCGAGGCAACTCAGGCCTTCGCTAATATACCGATACGAATGGCAATTCATATTTTTATATCGTATTCATATCATATCAAAGTTAAGGTATAAAAGTATATGAATTAAAATAAATATAATATGATTAATTTTTAAACATAAATACGACACGATTATTACATGGGTAACACGACATAATACACATAATACGTTTAATAAACAAATTGTATTGGATTTATATGACTCGTTCAAAATAAATAAATATAACTTGCTTAACAATAAATAGATATGAATTGATCTATTTAACGTGATCCACTTAACATATTATCAAATAAATGGGTTTCAAACCGGTCACTTTCAAGTGGACGGATGAATCCATGGTATGATATGATTATTTAATGTTATAATTATATTTGTGATATAAATTTATTTTATATCAATTTAAATTCATTTATTTTATGTTGGGTTCGAATCATATTTATGCGTTGTGTTTAATTTTGCCACCTTTATTCTGAAGTTGTTGTTGGGTCGTTCCAAAGTTGTTTAATTTGAATTCGGCATAGGAGCTAAGTGAGTGCAATCGAGTGGCAAGGCGACTCAGCCTTTGGGCCGCTGATCCTCTGTCCTAGGAATCCTAGGGCTCCTTCTCTTGATGGTCACCAGCTAGGGGCTGAACAGGGGCCTTTGAGGTGAGCCTTGCTAGCCTTGACTACCTCCGGAGCCCTAAGTTGAAGGCTTAGAGTCTACCTTCATGCGATTCGAAACTTGGTGTGGAGGAACCAAAGGACTTATCGCCACTTGAGAGGGTTTTGAGGTTGAAGGTGGAGGTAGTGGACTAGTGAAGGTGGCAGCGATGCCACCACCAGCACCAATAGCAGTAGAAGCGGCAGGAGAAGAGGTGAGAGCGGTTGTAGATGTAATGGACGATGAGGAAGTGGTGTAGATGACAACGTCTACGATAATGAGTGGGGTGGTGCCCATGTTGGGGATGAGCCTCACTTACCTCTTAGGAGTTGCCAAGATCACCAGAGATGGGCATATTCATCCAAGGATGGGGGTGAAATCTCCTTGCTTCCTTTTATCTGTTAACTATTTTAAATGCCAATGTCATTATAGAAATTTTAGCAAATTTTATGATTCACATGATGGTCACAGGATTTTTTTTATTTTATTTTTTGTTGGAGACTAATTATCGGATAATGATAGAAGAGTAATGTAATTTCAATTTGATAAACCTAATCAAGGATCTATTTGGTTCGACATCATTATCAAAAACCCTAACTTCTCTTTTATATTCGGCTTACGTAGAAATCAGGAGCTTGCATAATTGAGATTTTCAAGTTTATATATTCAAAATATAAGATATTTGCAAAATCAAAGTCATGATTAGAAAAAAAAGTTTTATAACATCATAATTCATTGGAACCTTGTGAAAAGTGATACGAAATATCAATATAGAGACCAGCTCATCTCCATCGGCAATGTAATTAAAGGTTTGGATGAAAAATAGAGTGAGAAGAAAGAAAAATAAGGATTAAATAGGAAAAAAAATGGAAGGAAGATACGTTGGTTTAAAGTTAGCTGGAATAAATTTGTAATTTAGGATGGAGGGATCTGAATTCCTGATCTTCCTAATATAGGATTCAAATTTCAGATTATATCAAAAATAAATAATAATTTTAAACAAATACTTGAAATTAAAATTAGTGAATTTGATTTTAATTTGAGAATGTCATTTTTGCAAATCAAAATAGCCCTAGCTATTTTAAACATGAAAGTATGTGAGCGCAAAACGCAAAAATTTGAGTGAATTTCTATGGTGTCATGTGCCACGGAGGCCCTTGGCTAAAAGCCATGAAGTAATGCAAGCGCCCGTCATCACATCACCATCTTAGGACGCCGGAGCATTAGACTATATGCTCTCATGCGAGCGGTAATCACGGCTTTCAGACCGTCGGTACGAAAGCCTCACTTCCCCCGAGACGCGCTCAGATTCAATGCAACGAGGAATCAAAGAGAATAAGAATTAGGCAGAGCCCTTGACTGCGATTTAGGTAAAAAGTCATTGTTTCCTCCATCAAGATTTGTTTAACAATTTCATGCACGACCTCAAAATCCATGCAATTTAGGACCTCAAAAACTGTGAAGCTGCCACGGCAAGCATGAATTAAAAAGCATTGAGGACATTACGGGGGCTAACGAACTGGATGTTGGGTTAGAGAATGTTCCTACAAAACTAGGGAGGGTGGGAATTAGATGACAACTTGGTCGGAGACATTAGGGACTAAATTACTACGTTGGCCAGATGGGATGTTGGGGAGGAGCAAGGCAAGAGGGTTAAGCTCGTGAGAAAGATGCTAACATGCTACCCTAACTGCTTTCTTGATTCATATGAGGATAGGATTCTATTCCAGAGAGAGGAGAGGTAGAAGAGATGGGAAAACTTTGGGAAGAATGCAAATGGTTCTTGAGCAAATGCTAATAGATTTGAACGAATACTCAATAGATGGCATCACAAGACTTGGCTTGGCCCATAGAAAGGCTACTTTTCTTACCACTAGATTGGCACGGCAACCTTGGCTC
Source organism: Metroxylon sagu (assembly GCA_017589505.3). Classification (NCBI taxonomy): domain Eukaryota; kingdom Viridiplantae; phylum Streptophyta; class Magnoliopsida; order Arecales; family Arecaceae; genus Metroxylon; species Metroxylon sagu. The sequence goes on from JACVBY030000667.1 coordinate 5,387,163, forward strand.
TGTACAGGGGCTCCAATTGGTTCAACGCATGCATGCTCTTTTGAAATGAACAAGAAGTGCATTGAAACCAATGCAATTCTTATAAATAATCAAACCACCAACCATGTTGCACAAGAAAGTTTGAGAACCAGAGACATCACTCATTTCAACTTCCAACAGAGCTATAATTTGGTTAACCAAACATCAAGTTCAACGCGAGAAATAATATCTAGGAGGGTAACAAACTGTCGCATGCACTACAACAGTTTTTTTTTTTTTTTCTTTAAGGGGTAGGCCAAAAGGACCATCTAAAAATTTTATTAAAGGAGAAAGTAGAGGCAGAGTATACAGCGGATAGGAAAAAAAATATGAGAAGCTAAAAAATCTAGAATAATCTAAGGGCCCTAGTTTTACAGATGGTAGAAACAAAAGTTTTAAAAGTTAAAATAATAATAATAATAAAAAAGACTTGATTTTGGAAATGAATCACTATCACTAATATTCAATTGTCAACAAGAAGTGGCTGCAAGAAGACAACAGAAACCAATATTCTCTGAACAGCGGCCCCAGCAAATGATGAATTTAGCGACAAGTGCAACTTGGAAATAAAGAGAAAGAATAGACAAATGCGAGAATGAAGAACCCCAGTTGGGCCAGGCATCTGATTTTTCCCTAGATGTGCCCAACTTCTAACGGTTGCCGAGAGGAAGTCCACTGGTTTAACCAGTGGAGTCCGTTAGAGAGAGTGGAATTAGCATTAGCCATCTTGTTGATGAAAGCTGTAAGGTTCCTTCTCTTCCAACACGTCCACATAATGGCAACAAGAAGCATGAAAACAATAGGCCACGCATATTTTGAAATTGTACAGATGTATTCAGGAGAAGTGGTAAGAGGAACGGCATGTAACAAGGAACATATTTCTTTCCAAATAGTAGCTGAGAAAGGGGAAAGGAAGAAGAGATGGTTTCTAGTCTCTGAGTGGTTATTGCAGAAAGAACAATCATCTAGACTTCTGTTTAATTTCTTGGCAATCTAATCTCTGGTGTTGAGTTTTTTCTTCCAGTAGAGAAGAAAATATTTAATTTTTAGGGGTAGCAGGAGTGACCAGAGGGTGGGCGAAAGACTGCAGGTGACCCCTCTTCCAGTAAGAAATTGATAGAAAGAGGAGATAGAGAAGTTATTGGCCTTATCAAGAGAGGAGATCTGAGAGAAGGGTCCATTCCTCATTAATGATAATAGAGTTAAGATCTAACTTAATTATTTAAGTATTTTTTTACACTACAAAACATATCTGCAATAGTGGCCTCTTTTTTCTTGCATGAGTTATTGAAGAGGCAGTGGAAGATGGCCTCTTGGTGGGACATCATAGAGCCAAGCATGCCTAGAAAACACCACACAATTACCATGACCCACATCCTATTCCATAAGGTAGGCAGGACAAAATTTATAGCATTTCTTTGAAGACTTCCAAGAGTCCAAAAGTTTGATCTTTTTATCATAGACAAAGGACACTTGCCTTCTCCATAACGCAGGATCATTGTTGATGAATCTCTATCCCCATTTAGCAAACAAGGAGTTATTGAGAGCACCAATATCAAATCACCCTAAGGCCCCCTTCCGACTTAAAAAAGCATACAGCCTTCCAAGAGCATGGGAGGAATTCGAGCCACACCAAAGGAAAGACTTCCTAAGTTGGTCATACTTTTTAATGAACCAACGAGGAGCTTTAAAGATCAAAAGAAAGCATAGGAGAAGGGATTATTGGCATGACACATACTCTTGAGTCCGGATCTTCTTTAACTCTAATGTGAGCCGAAGAAGTATGTATATATATATTACAAGTTTCATAAAACAACTTGAACTTTGAGGATGATATAGTTTATTAAAATTCAGGGGTGTTTTGTTAATTGACCTCAAGACCTTAAATGTTAATTGATAAAATCTTTAGTTAATCCAATACCTCTTCTTCCGCCATTTCAAGACATTGATAAATTTAAATATCGTCGGAGAAACAGCATCCTGATAATAAGAAATCGTCAAACTTGGAAAAACTGTTCTTTTCTTGCGGTTTTGCGGGCATCAAAGCACCGAAAGACTTGTCAGCACCATTCTGCCATACATGGCAGCCTTAACAAGAAAGTCAAGTACCCTTCTGCACTATTATCCTCAACTCACAGTTAATAAAAGTTGGGGCCTGCTATGGTTTTCCAACGGATTGCAGAGGATCCGCCCAAGAGTCGTAGTTGCCACAAGTTTTTCCCTGACGATGATGTTCCCCATGAACGCATCAGCTGGGTGGAGGCTTTGTCTCGAAGCAGAAGAGCCTGTTTTTTTTTTTTTTTCAACTTAAGTTTTGAGTCCAATTGTTTATACCAATCCATCTATCTTTCACTAATTAATTCATGTTAGATTAAACCTCGCACATGATTCTTGAAATTTTAAGAACTAAGCTTTAAATTAAATTTCTGATTGAACTCAAACTCCCTGCTTTTCTAATTAATAAGAAGTATGAGTCGTTGACTAACAATCCTAGACAACATTTCAAGTTGCAAAAGGGTTGAAATTGAAATATGTTATAAAGAATGAAACGTGCAGTTTGATAAGTTGATCATGGTGGCCACGACATTGAAACTAGTGCAGTAAACTTGATGAAATAAGGTACTTGATTTAAGCATGAGCTTGAACGTGATTTTAGAAGGGCATGCCCTCCTATGAGCGCAATGAAAAATGTAGTTATTAGAGAACGAGTGACCTTAGGCTAAAGTGGAAATACATGGTGCGCTTAGAAGTTTAATTAGACATGAAACTTGATTAGAGGGCAGTGGAATCCACCTATGGGAGAGTTAAATTAGCTTACATGTAAAGGGAGAGTGTTGAGAAACACTCGTAAAATTTAATCTAATGTGGAATAATTAGTGAGTGATAGATCAGTTGAGGCATATGATTGGGATCAAAATTTAATGGTTTAAGTTTGTAAGTTAAATCGAGTCCCATCTTATATATATCAAGATCTTCCTGTTGAACTAAAATCTCCGGTTTCCTCTTAGGAGTGACTTCATTATTGCTAAGTATTTATTCGTCGGGAAAGATTTTAAACCACTTGTCTCTCTTACAATCATCATCAAGGATTTGTGGCCGACGTTCCAACCATCAGGATATCAAAACAAAAAAACCCGTGCACCATCACACTCAGAGTCCAAGTGGTGGCTGTTATTATAGTTTTGGAAGGATCCCATTATGTGATGCATATATGGATGGAGAATTTAACTTGTTAAATAATTATCGTTTCATAACATTTACAGTCTGATGATTTCATTGTTTATATCTAAAATTTTGATCTCTTTCTGTACAAAAATATATTTATTAGGTTGATCATTATTTTTATTACGTAGGAACAAAGATTTTAGAAGATGCCCACAAGACAACGACTTTATTGGAACTTTTGGTCGCAGAATTTTTAGAACTTCTTTGTTTCCAGGGTGCATTTTTGAGAATGGATTTATGAAGGGCTGAGCAAATTGTTGAGAACTTTGAAACATGGGCACCGAGGGGTCATCTTCGGGATAAAATGGTCAGCAGCAAGGCCCTTCCGAGTAGGTTTCATCCATAACTCACGGCGTGAAGTCGCCGAGCGCGCGGACGGTGTCAACCGGTTCGCGTGGATATGTCAGCACGTCAAAAGATCAAACACAACCCATGTGGACACGGGCATCCACCACGAGGGCCGTTATCGCCTTTTTCTAACGAAAGCTAATGGCCGGAAGGAGGGAGGTCGTTTCGGCTATATTCATGTGCATTGAAAACCAAATTCAATCGTCTCTTTCGCTATCATTAAAGCCGTATTTGAAATGGTGGAATGGATTGGATTACATTAAAATTTCAATCCAATGTTTGAAAAAGAATGAGAGAGAAAGAATGAGAGAGAACTGTATACCATAGGTTCCATCAAAATATTTGATTTGATATGTCTAAAAAGCCTGGATTGTCAAACTCAAATGAAGGCTTGGAATTGAAAAGCTGATGGAATTGAATTAGTTTAATATAAAATAGGTATCAAACACATCCTAAATCTACATGAAACTCGAGATTAGAAAAATCATTTATTAACTATCGTTATCTATAAAAAACCATTTGATTTAATCCCATGCTTTGAGAACCAAATGTTGGATTGGAATGGCAGTCCAATCCAATCCAACCAAATACCACGTACAAAATGCATTCTAACTATTTCAGAGGTGGCGATAAATACTTACCTCACAAAATAAATATAAACATATAAACAGAAATGCTATTGAAATAAATAGAAAGTATTAGATCGGAATGTAATGTTTTGTATGCCTCGAGTCTATGCATCATGTGTATCCTGTGAAGAAAATAAGCACACAAATAAAGATCAAATAATGAAAAAACATGTTTTCATTACGTGTTGAGTATATGTGTGCATGTCTATATCATACATACATACATATATACATATATATATACACACACATACATGGTTGAAGTTGACCAAAAAATTTAAAAAATATAGAAAGAAATATTTTGGCTTATATAAAAAAAAATTTTAGCAACTTATGATTTCTCAAATCGTGGTACATAAAATGTCAAGAAGGTCTTGACCTGATTAGCATCATTGAAAGCCTACCTTAACAACCAATATTTAATTTAAGGTTTTTTTATCATAATTTCTCAAATCACGATGTATGACTCCTCAAATTATGAAGAGGAAATCTTTGATTGATTTGCAGCACCTTCAATGGCCTACCTGATTTGTAACATCCTTGATAGCTTGGTGTGATCATGCCTAATTTAAGATTTCCTTAATATGTCTGATGAAAATCATGAACTAATTAGCAACATTCTTGACTACTACTGTGATGATTCTTGATTGAAAATTTTCTTAATTTCCTGTCTCCATAAATGCTATGTCACAACTATCCCATCTTTATAAATGTACCTCATTATTATGATGCACCACATATAAAATGATTTCTATTTATTCCTTAATTTTTTTGTTTGGATGTTTATCGATTTAGACTAACTGTTTATTTTATATATATTAGTATTTATTTTATAGGATAAAATGTTCATTGTCATCCTAAGATAGTATCTATTCTAATGGTGTTTTTTACATGTTTTTGTTAATTTCATCATTAAAAAAAAAAAAAATGGAAACGATGATTGATGAGTGGCTTTTTGATGTGGCTTTTTGATTTAAGATATTATCGTTAGGGTGTGAAAGAGAGTTGGAAGGATGAGTCAAGAATAGGCACTTGTCTTGTTATTATTTAATATATATATATATATATATATTAATTTTTTACTATTATAATTTACTTTAATTGTTGCTACTTGGATCTTGAGCTGTCGTGTTTGATCAACATCGAGAAAATATGCCGTTCTACAAAATCAGATGAATTTTGGGCTACTCAAAAAGAGTTGAGGAACGTGCCACATGATTCTAAATCATTCATAATCTTAACTAAGTAAAAAATATAAGAATTGATCTTGTATTTAGAGAGAGCCAGTTGCATGCAAATACATGGATTATAAAAAATAAATTATGTATGTCACCAGTTGTATGCAAATACATGGATTATAGAAAATAAATTATGTATGTCACATGATGATAAAACCATGCGAGCATACAAATTGTACCAGTGCAAGCATGCACGAACACAATTAGATACAGCTTTGTGGTGGCTTTCGAAAGTTGCATGTGCAAGCACCGCCTTGAGCAAGACTTGGAAGCTATAAGCAACTGGATATTCAATGGTCGTAGTTAGATGTTCGATAAATCGCAATATGATGGTGATAGAGTTGACATTGAGGGAGAATGTTGAAGTTATCCTTGACTTCGACGCAAATACTTGGTATAGGCTTTGCCGTATCCGCATGAACTTCGCCACAGAGGGGAGTGTTGTCAGAACCACTCCTTTTATTTATACCGATCGTTACGAACAAAAGTTGGCCTTGAACGACTTAGAAAAATTTTATTTTACAAAAGTAACCAATAGCGTCCCTATTTGAGTTTGAAGGGGAGTAGTCTTTAGCTTATATATAAAGAGTCTCGGTGACTTGTGGGAGGAAAGTGCTTTAATGATTAACGTGAGGACCGTTGAAAAGACATTTGCAAGGCTAAGAACTTTAATCTAATTTTTGTATATTTTATTTATTAATGAAATTTTAATTTTTCTATAATTCTTCTCTATATTATTATTATTATTATTATTATTATTATTATTATTATTATTATTATTATTATTATTATTATTATTATTATTATTATTACTACTTATATGCGGTGTTTCTGGGTTGGCCAATCCATGAGTGATCATGTTCTATATATTTTCAAAAACTAGTTAAAATTTTCTAATTTGATGCATAACATTATCAAAAATCTTTTATTTCTAATAATTTTACACTTGATAAATAGATTTCTGTGAATATAAGATAATCGTAATTGATTTGTCATAGTAATTTTAGCTTGGTTTCTCATAAATACAACATTGCCATATTTAGTTCATAATAATTAGATTATCTTTTATTTTTACTTTATTATAATTTTTAATTTTTAAGTGGCTATCTCTTTTTTTTTTTAGGCTGGATATGAAATGTTTCATTAAAAAATAAGAATTCTTTGTAAAATCATTTTAGAAATATGGTAAATATTTAATATATAATATATATTCATATATTATTCATATATAATATAAATATTTAATAATATATTATATTAAATAGTATTTATAATATAAATAATATTATTTAAATATAATAATTATATATTAAATTATTTAACTTATAATAGTATTAATAATAAATATTTATTATTAAATATATAAGGTCATAAATATTAATAATTTTAAAATTTAAAATTTATATATTATTATGTAAACACATAATAATATTTAAAAATAATATTTATATTAATATTAAATTTATTATTATTATTATTATATATCTTATATCTAATATTTAATATAAATATTATATTAAATAACTAAATATTATCAAGTACATAAATATATAATTAGATTAAATATTATTAAATATTTATATGAAAATTTAAAGCATAATATGAGATTATAAGATTTTAATAATCTCAGACACTCATCTTTCAATTGGAAATAGGTTTATCATGATTTATGATAATTTTAAATTATTAAAAATCAAATATTATCGTCCATATTACCATGTTTAATTGCTAAACGTGCTGATATATATATAGTAATTTTATATTACAAAGATAGATTATCATCAATCCTTTAATATTTGGATAATCTATTGAATCGTATGTTCAAGAGACAATGAAAGCGCTTAGGCCATGTGAAAAGGATGAGACGTTGAATTTGCTGGCAATAGCTTGAGAGGAGAAGGCAGTTGTTGAAAAAAATTTGCATCACGTTCGCAGCAATAGTTACGTAGACCTTGCTCTACGCTCGATTAATGCCCAACCAAAAACCGTTCCCCAATCTGGTCTGGAGCCAACCAAGACTTGTTCTTTTTAACTGTAACAACGGCCTTAGACCGACCAAAGTCATGGATGACTCCCAGTCTTTATTAAAAAGCTGCAAGGGGAGATAAAAATATGGTAAAAAGAAAAGAAAAAATTTTGGTGTGAAACTTTGTCTAGAGTTGTTGAGGTCAAAAGCTTGCTTTGCTCTTCTTCTTACACGTTCCCTTCCAAGTCTTTTGTTAGTTACTGTTCATTTTCACTCCCCCAACTCCCCCTACCCCACAACAATATAATACTCTTCTCTCTCTCTCTCTCTCTCTCTCTCTCTCTCTCCATTTGTTTTCTTTCCCTTGTTGCGTATATGTAACTAGTTGGGGCTCCTCCCTGATGTGCAAGCCCACCATCTTTTCTCTCTTATGATGGAGGAGTCGATCCATTCCTCTTTGAACAGTGCTGTCTGCTCCAAGGAAGGGACACCTTCTTCTGAGGAGAGTGGTTGGACCATGTACTTTGAGGACTTCCTGGCATCAGAGAAGAGGGGAGAAGATGGTTGCTCTTTTAGCATTGGAGGAGGGTCTTCCATCATCTCTGATGCTGCTTCATGTGTTGCATGGAAGCCTTCAGCCGGCTCCGAGGCCGCAAAGAGCTGCAAGAAGCTCAGCTTTAAGAAGAGGAAGGCAAGAGGGGTCTTGGATGATGATTCCTTGGAAGATACTGCTAGCTCTCCTGTTAATAGTCCCAAGGTTTGAAGAACCATGTTCTATTTTTTTTATTTTTATTTTTTCAATCTTTTCTGGTCCTAAAATTTATATCAATCCTATTTTTTCGGTTTAGATGGTTATTTTTGTCTCATTCTGTTGTAGGTTAGTTATTTGAATCACTTGGGTGTGCAGCCAAGGGGAAAAAATGATGATGATAAGGGATTTCCTCAGGTAACATAATCTTGTTGGTGTTCATACCTTTTTTCCCTGATTGAGATATTGTTATTGGCTTTTTTTTTAAAAAAAAAAAAAATTGAAACTAAGACTAATTTTTTTCCCTTTCTGGGTTTTGTAGGAAGAAGCTGTTGGTTATGGGGATGACTTAGAGCTGAAAAGAAATACTGTCAATGATTTGGGTTTTGTTGGGGGGAGCAATGAATGTACAGAGCTGAAGAAAAGAGGCCTTTGCCTTGTTCCTTTTTCCATGTTAGTAAACTATCTTGGATAAATCTTCCAATCAAATATATCCTTCTCAAAACTCTCTCTCTCTCTATGTTTGCGTGTGGATTGGATCAATTGCTCATATATCTCTATCTTTGTAGTTTTATTTATATTATCATACAGCAATGGCCGCGGCCAGTGGCATAATACTAAACCCTTAATTTGAGAATCCCCTATTTAATAAACAAAAGGAGGAAAGCAGAAAGGAGCCACATGGTGGGAAGTAGTTAAAAAATACCTCTCAAAAAGTAGTAGTTAAACCAAAAGCCTAAATAAAAAGGGATGAAAGCTTAGTTCCTATATAAATGTCAATATCATGATGTTCTTGTGCCATCATTTTCCTCTTACATTGTTTATATTTGTTGTTCTTATGGTCCTCTTCCATTCTTTCTCTTTGTAATTCCAGTGAGATGTGGTAGTGGTATTTCTTTTGATGTAAATGTAGAACTAAATATCAGGCATACTTTGAGAGCCTGATAGCTAATTAAAGCCTACATGGAGTGTAATGTTCATCTCCCTTTCTTCATGTCATTGGACCCATGGAGATGGAGAGCATATCTTGTTTAATAATAATGAAGACCACATCTGAAACAAGAGAATTCTATCATTGGAATAGTGATGACAGCAAGCCTTATCCCATCTATTTGGGGTCAGTTTGGAGTTCTAATTCTTGTTCCATTCATGTGGAAGGTCAAGCAGAGAAAGGAGTTGCTAAGAAACGACCTTCAGATTAAATTACCCATACTGCTATAAATACTACTCTACCTCTTTTTCTTTTCTTTTTTTTTTTATGAAAATATTGTGGAAATTCGGCACTTAAATTCAGACTCAGATCTCTCTCCAGCACAAGTGATTAGGAGAGGGGTGCGAACCAACAGACCCAAGTCCTGTTGGCTACTTCAAACTAATGGACAAACTATAACGTCGGTAGCAAAAGTATTCTTTTTTTTTTTTTTTTTTTTTTTTTTGGGTCTTAATCTGAGCATAGATTAAAAAACAGGGAGAAGTTGAAGAAGTTTTCTTGTATGAGTTGCAATTTTGGATATAGAAAACAGATCTGCCTTTAAAAATTCATTTCCCATGACGATAATAAGAAGTATTTTTTTTTGTGATTCCACACAAGATTCTGCGAAAACTTGCACCTGCTCAAACCTCTTGCATGTTTCAGTGTCCTTGAGCCAAAGCTGCCTAATTTTACTAGAGAAGATGCAATGCACTCTTCTGGACTATCCCAAACTATAGAATCCAGAATACAACTCAATCAATCATGCCAGTAGATGAAATTGATATTTTTAACAAAATCCAAGTTTGAATTGTTCAAATTCCCTTGATGCCACTAGGCCAATTAATCATTCAATGGTTGGCATATATACCTGCTGCAGTTGAGAATTTAATCAGGCTGACTTTATTAGAATATCTTAGAATTTGAAACCTTCTCTGCTGATGACCAAAACAATATATTTAAAAAAAAATAACAATGCCAAAAAAATAAGTCAGCCTCTTGAAGGCCTTGCAATGCATAGTTATGTATTAAAGATGTCCAGAAGAGAAGACCCCTCCATGTGCAGCTCATTAAGGCAGGTGAGTACAAAAATTAAAACTTTGCAGTCTATGGCTTGGAAGGCATCAGGCAGCAACTCCTTGGAATTTTCAACTTAAACTACAGTTGGATGCACTGTATCAGGACCCTTTTTTTCATTCTCCATCCATGTCCACAATCATAGAAGATTTTGCAGAATAATCTATTTGGTTTCTTAAATACTCACAACATCAGGTCCAAACCAATGAATAGAAATCAAAGCAGAGTACATGAAAGAATAGCTTCGTTGATGCAAACAAGAGAGGATAGATCAATGTCAAACAAAAGTGGTCTAATAGCTTTTCACTATTACGTCGATTGAGCAATTTTATATTCAAAGTTATTACAACCATTAAGGAAACCTAGGATCCCACCGCACTTACTTTTCCAGGCACACCACATGGTGCTACTGGCTACGTACCGGCTTTGCTCATCCACTTGTTCAAGTGCTACCATGTTTATTCCCGTGGCTCCATTCCACCCACAACATATCTACAGGATAGTTTGGTTCAATTATGTTGGTAATTGGTAGATGCAGCGGAAGAAAGGACGTACCCGTTGAGTAGGTCATTGGCTCGAGAAAAATCTTAAGTATTGTTGCTGGTCCGGAGATGATCACAAATGGAAGATCTCCCATGAGAAAAAGATCTCTCATCTCTCTTTTCTTCTTTTTGTGTTCGATTCTCTCTCATAGATATTTTCCTCGGATAAATTCTGCTCTTCGGAATCGAAGGGAAGAAAGAAGGTGATGGTTTTTTGGCAGTGCTGGAAACCATCCTATAACTCCTTTGGGTTATTGGGTCTAGATTAAGCTAGCCCAGCAGGGGCACCTAATCATCACCTAACAAATTATATTCATGTCTGAGAATCTAAATATCGTGATTGGAATCTAATGGTTATGGTACAATATTAGATTCTGAGTACACAATTGAGTAACCATTCAACACTAGATCTTTAGTTTGGTTTAGTGATTTTTATGGCAGCTCCCAATCTATCTTTTGTCTTTCATTCAATGGCATTTTGTTATCTAACAAAGGCTAACATTGGCAAGCTTGTCGGAACCTCATGGCCGGTCATTGTGCAGACCTTGCTGGCAAAGCATGGGGAAAGTACTTTGGCAGGGACAAGCACGTGTGCTTGGATATTGGTAGATTTTGTTGATAGCATTTGAGCTCTCAGAGTGTTCCCACGTGGCTCGCCTCCGAACGTACTCTCTTTGGTTCCTTGTTCTCAGGCTTTAATTTTGGCAGGGACTGGCTCTGGTGTGCATCTCTCAAGTAGGGTCCTCTGTTCGTCTCTTAGAGTTTTAGATAGGAAGGCATCAACACCCTGTTAGCATGAACAAGTGTAAACAGGACAAACCCACAAAATATTTTGCCATTGCTCTCATTTTCTGAATCAGATAAGACCTTCTCACAGACATGCGTTTAGAACGGGCAAAAAGTAACAACTGGCTTCCTTATAAAGTAGGATATAGATTATGCACCTCAAAATGATTGATGGAGCATGAGGTGATGTAGGAGGAGAACTAGAAAATTTATAAAAGAAGGTAGGGAAAGCATATAGTGATGTAGGAGGGGAACCGGTGAACTTTAAAAAAAAAAGGAGGATGTGGAAAAGGAGGGAAATAAATAAGCTGATGGAAGGTAGGAAGGAGACATAGGTAGTGGCTTCATTTCAATCATTGCCGTATCCAAATGATTGATAAATATATAGACTCTGTGAAGAAAATAAGATTCTGCCATTCTTTAGAAACAAAAAATAAGGAAAGAAAAAGAAAGAAAGGATACATTCTAAGAGATCATTGATCATCCATGTTGAACAAGTTTTTCTTCAAATTCAAATGTTTAAGGATCATTTCCTCAAAAAAAAAAAAAAAAAAGTGCTGGAGAAAAAAAATTCCCATAAATTCCCATAGTATCATTAGGGTAGCATGGTTGCCTTCATCTTTGAAGGTAGCATGCTCGTGGGAGATGCACATTATCTTGCATAAGGTTTCTACATGCCAAAGTTCCCAATTTTTTTTTATTGTAACAAAAAGCAAGCAAGAATCCGTCCAGGCTTTAGGCCATCCTTGTGCTATCTAAACCTATGTAATCCATGCAGAAAAACCTCTTAACCTCAAAAGACTTTTCTGGAACACTATGACAACACGAGTTCAAAAAGAAAGTGATCAGACTGCTATGTGATGGGCAACATTGATGGAATTGTGGACAAAGATAACTTGCAGCAGGCTGATGGGAGAGCTATATATGTCAGACAAGCTATGTTAGTAACCTTGCAGAAAAAATAAGAGAAAGAGTATTGGTTAATTTAGTTTATCCAGCATGACTAGTCCAATCCACAATAAAGGTATCAGGAGAACCTGGGAAAAAAATATAAAAAAAATTTAGTGTGTTTGCTATGCTTGCTGTTGTAACTCAGCAATCAGAGCCGAACAGTTAGGTGGGTTGCCATGTTCCTTTAATGGGGCATAACCAGCCCTTTACGTTCCTGTCTGGTTTAACAAAGTCCACTGCTGCTAGGTATCATAGCATGTCCTTTCCTTTCTTGCATGAATATAGAAACAGCCAGGCTACGGTGTGCTATGAATGATCTCTTTCTCTGTCACCAGGTCTTTTCATTGCATTCCTCTGAACAGCGTTTGGTTGTGGCAACGTAATGGTATCAAAAATTTTATATTCTTAATAATTTTATAATAAATAATTAATTTTTTTAAAATAAAATTATTATATTTAATTTATAATAATAAAATATAATAATTAGTTTATTATGTTTTAAAATTTATTATAATTTTTTATTTTTTGAGTGTCTTTCTTTTTTTTTTGGCTGAAATATGAAATATTCTAATAAAAAAACTTTATAAATAGATTTTAAAAATATTACATATTGAAATGATATAAATATTTAATATATATTATATATAATATAATATATATTGTGATATTATTAAATATCTCATTATATAATATATATGAATATATGTTATATAAATATTTTGTATTATATTATATAATAATTTAATATAGAAGAAAATTATAAATAATAATAATAATTTAATATTTAATATTTATAGATCATTATATAAATATATAATAGTGTTTAATATATAAAATATTATATTATATTTAATATTAAATATAAATATAATGTTAATATTTAAATATTATTTAGTGTAAATTAAATATATAATTGAATTAAGTATTATTAAATATTTATACGGAAGTCAGGACTATAATTTAAGATTATCATATTTTAGTAATTTTATATACCTATTTTTTATATGAAAATTATATTATCATAATTTGTAGTAATTTTAGATTATCGAAAATCAAATAATACTGCTTAGATTGTCATATCTAATTGTCAAACATAGTAATCATATGGAATTTTAAATTACTAAGATAGATTATCATGAACCAAATTATCCTTAAATGTTTATATAGATCAATGAATCATCTTGATGCATATTTTTATAGTCCATACAAGGTTAGAGTTAATTTGATGCATCCTTTTTTTAACCTTTACCCACCCTACACTTCAAGAGGGGACTGCTATTTTGCAGAAGTGGCAAGGAATGATCCTATCCAAGTAAGTGCTTAGTGATAAAAATTATTTTAGTTTTAAATAGTAGATTTGACCTTGTTATGAACTGCTTTTCCACCTAGAAAACTCTGGGCCTTACCTAATTTCCACTAACTTGAAGAAAGCTTCGTCTGTATTGATGACCCCAATCCATCGACAAAGGCGATTCTGTTTCCCTTGATGCCTGATGGACTTGAATAAAAGAAATTTTCAGTGGGAAACCGGCATTGCATGCAGACTGCGACTACCATGTAAGCTCACACGCCTGAACAATGGGGAAAAGAAAGAAAAAGAAGGAAGGAAAGAAAGAAAACCCATCAAGTGGTTTCATTATACGGCAATACATCTCTTCTGGATTGCACAACAAACAGAACAAGCTATGGTTTGCCAATGTCGGCCTTGTGGAACCTTTTAGGTACTTACCAAGGGATCTAATTTGTCAATATAGTTGGTGATGGATCCTCGAATTCCCTGCCTCAGGGGTCAAAAAAAAATGGCAGCAGATTTAGTCATCGACCAAACTTTACAATATTTCACCACACCAAATGTCAACACCCATCTAGACCTCACCAGGATTCAACTACGACCATATTTCTTGAGAGGCTCTACCTAAGGTTACATGGGCCTAGATTTTGATGATAGACGCTCGACAGTGTCATGACCTATATCAAGGACAAGAACTACCTTATGATTCTCTAAATTGTGCCTCTATAGAACATACAAGGCATGCTGGAAAGTCAATCGTATGATAACAATAATAATAAAGAGTTATTAAAGCTAAATAATTGTTTTCTCTCAGTGGTATCGAAGATAACCTTTTCTTTCATGCTAAATCCCATCACAGGCATCCAATAGCTCTATAAAGAATTTTTTTTTAAAAAAAATGTAGTGAGCTAAATAGCCCCAATAAAAATCCCAAATAAACAGTGCAGCCTGAATAGAAAATAGTATAATATGATAAAATATGATCAATATAAGGGTATAATCATCTTGTTATATAGATTCCAATTTATATAATTTTCAAAATTACGCATCAACCATGCAACAAGTTTAATATGTTAGTTATACATCAGCATTAACAATTCTATTAATAAATTTTCAAATAAGTATGTATCATCGTCAAATTAGCTTGATTAGACTCAATAATACCCTCGAGTATATTTAAAATTAGTAATTCTTTTTTTTCAACTTTGGATTAGCGATAATCATGCTTGTGCCCATGGCAAATAATTACAATTCTATGTTCCTGCCTGTGGTGAGGCTTTCAACAATACCACGATTCTACTCAATGTTAGTTATCCACATCACGACATTTCTCATCATGGTAGGCTTTCTACAATTCCATATTGTTGCCCATGGTTGGCTTCTGCAATGCCACAATTTTGCCTATGATTGGTTCTCCATAATTTATGGTTAGGCCAACAATCCATTTAA
Source organism: Metroxylon sagu (assembly GCA_017589505.3). Classification (NCBI taxonomy): domain Eukaryota; kingdom Viridiplantae; phylum Streptophyta; class Magnoliopsida; order Arecales; family Arecaceae; genus Metroxylon; species Metroxylon sagu. Next base: position 5,402,401 of record JACVBY030000667.1, read on the forward strand.
CAAAAGGATAAAACTTAGGTATATTTGTTATTTGTTTACTATTAGGTTCTTCACCTAACACACATATACAATCATGGCACTTAACTAGTGACATGTATTTATCATTATTTTTTTTAACAAAGTCTAAGCATCTAATTGCATGCATGTCACTTGTTAAGTGAAGAATTTAATAGCAAATTTCTAACAAATTGCACCTAACTTCTATAATTTATTAAATCAATATTTCATACTAAATTAATTATATTATGTTGTATCATATTAGTCACACAAATACATAGATATGTATGTATGTATTATTCACCCCATGCTCTATGTCATGCCATATCAAAATGATATCATAATGCATTTAATTCCAATTTACTTATGCAAATACATCCAACAAGGAACATGCAAAGAGATTTTTATCAATTTTGTAAACCAAATCAAATAATGAGCCTATAGACCTAACTGTACTCTATCATAACTAACTTGATATTACTATCAACTCTGATAAAAAAATTAATCATTTACATCAATACCAACCAGTTTATTATAATCCTTAGGTTCTATCTTGATCAAATTAATTATCTAATTTAACTAAAAGAATTAAGGTCTTACCATAACACAAGGTCTCAAGTGTAGAACCCATGCTACCTACTCTTGACCAATCAATTGCACCCCCTACACAAGATAAGATTATTTAATTAGAGAGAAAAATTAGAGGGATAAAAGAAACAAGGTTAGCCAATTTTAGTAGTAGGGAGAAAAAGGGGAAGGGTTAGGCCAAAAAGTAGTGATTTATGATCGAGATTACAATATAGTAGAGTTAATAATTTAAACTTACTATCCAAGTTTCTTTTCCCTTTTTTTTTTTTTTGGAAAGTTCTCCACTAAGATGCCATGAAGCGAATTGAAAGAACAAGAAGAAAAGGAGAGAAGGGATGGAGGGAAGGATCTAAGCTTCTCAGGAGAAGAAGGTAGGCTCTTAGTTAAACCAAGGACATTATGGCTTTGGATTCAGTATCTAGCATAGGTGGTGCACAATGAGTGGAGATGATTGGAGAAGGCAAAATAAGTAGAAAATAGAAAAAATAAATTAAAGAATATGGTGAGAAGGGTGTCTAATCCAACTTAATCTTCAGCCTACACTCCTGTTGCCCAAGCTATATCGCTGATTGTAGAGCCAAAGTGACCAAAAAAGATTCTAAGATGGTAGGGGAGGGGGTGTGGATCAAAGGAATAGGAGATTTGTGCCTACCACATGATTGGTTGAAATGCTCAATAAGAGCATTGCTAGTGACTTAGGTAGTGATAAGGAGAGGAGATATGCATCGGTAGAAAGAAGAGGACTAAAAAGAGGAAAAAAATAAAAGAGATAGAGCCAACTTTTTTCTTGCTTACTCTCCTCAATGGCTACCAATGAAGAGGAAACAACGAGGAGGAAAGGAGGGGCGAGGGTCATGGCAGGACCACACTTGCCTCTCCTCCCTCTACTAGATCATCAAGGCCATCCCTCTCTCCTTTTTTTTTGTTCCAATTGTCTAGCTATCTAGGTGAGGAGGGTAAGGGCCTTAACAAATTATGCTCACTGCCCTCACCTATTTGAGATCTTCAAACCATCCTTTTTTTTTTTTTTCCGCTAAGTTACCCAAATGGGAAGGAGGGAGAGATTGTCATGATCGCTTCTTTCATTTTTTTCTTGTCCTTTTTTTTTTTCTTCTGTTGAGTCATAAAGAATTGACTCGACACAATTGAGTCCAATTGAAAGTCCTACACATATAGAAACTAATGTTGACAAAAATGCTTATAGAGATAACTAGCATCCTAGTTGATCATTTAATCACCTCCAGCATGCCTCAAGCCTCAAGGAGCCTAGTGGCCTTATTATGAACTTAGGGTAGCATTGTTTCATCACCTTTTGGGTGGATATGTACAAGTGGACACTCTCTCCTAGTAGTTTATGCAAGGTTTATTCTTCATCATTGCTTGATTCTTAGTCAATAATGATTCTAAAGATAAGAGTACAATAGGAGTTGAAGTATGAGCAAGCCATAATTTGTGAGATATGGCCAGTCATGCTTTCTAACTAGCTACTAGGAAGAAGCCCCAGTTAAAGTTTACAGTATAAAGTACATTGCATTTTTTGGTTAGATATGTTACATATGGCTAAAATTTTTATATCTTAAAAAAAAAAATATAACTCAAAACTGAGTAAAATGGAGGAAAAAGATTTATGTAGCTGGCTCCCAACTAGTTCAGGATTAAGACTTTGTTGTTATTTTATATGTTGCATATGGCTTTAATTGAAACTATATAAAATGAAGGATATAGTTAAATATTACAAAGAGCAAAAGATGTTGAACCTAAGGTTTTAATTATACATATTTTGATACTAATAAAAACATTAATTAAAGAACTAATAGAACGCTTGAGTTTATGATGATAGATAAGAATAATGCTTTGTCTGAATCAACATATGAATAAAATTTCATCTAGCATGTACTTGGTTCATAAGGAACTCAAGAGTCATGCAAGGAATGAAAGTCGGAGAAGAACAAATTTAATTCAAATAGCATCCAATTTAAGAATGTCCAAAGAAATGACTTAAATTTAAAAATTTTATTTTTCTAAGGACAACTACGGTAAAACTTGATAAGAGAAGATTGCACAAGGCTCAAAGTTAATTTAAAATGATTAGATTAGATTTTGGATCAAAAAAGTTATAAAAAAATACTTATAAATCTAAAACATAGGATGAACGGTCAATCATGATAGAACTATGGTCAATTGGAGAATGTCCATCTCAAAACAGATTCTTTGATCTTTGGATGGTCGGCCACCTTACGCTAGGGTAGCCAATCGGCCCTAGCTTTAGTAGTTGACTATAGGTTTTTTGATAAGCCATAATAGCTAGTTCAATCGATTGTTGGGCATGGGTTTAGAGCCCCAACAACCAGTTATTTGATGATCTTTAAATCAAAACCTTTGGCACTTGTTTTAGGCATGGATTAGGGATAGATTTAAGTGGAAAATCATTAAGAAATCCTTATAAAAATAGTGTTCTTGAGCCTTAGTTACAAATATTCCATTATCAAGTTTAGAGCTATATTTGCACATCTTCATTCTTTAAGAATAATTTATTTTCTCTCTTCTTCATCCAAGAGTTTAGAGTTCCTCCTAAGCTCATGAAAAGGAGAGAGTGGATTCATCCTTAGCCTAAGAAAAGAATTATTAGGATTCTTCTTAAGCTTGATAAAAAAAGTGGTGTAAGGGTTTAGTTCTCATCCGATTGAAAGATGATCAATATAGTGAATCACAAGGAGGAGTCTTAGATAGTGGATGCAGGGAAGAATTGCTGAACCACTTTAAAATATCTTATGCCTCATTTACTTTTCTTACTTATTTAATTTATTGCATGAGCTTTTATTTATCATCTTAATATATCTTATGCATAGCTTTTATATCTTACTTGTGCTTTTTTTTAAAAAAAATTATCAGATTTGTTTTCAAGCATAGAGTTTTTGAGTTTTTATAAAACTCAATTTACTCCCCTTTTTGAGTTGTCCTAAGCCTAACAAGTGCCATCAAAGCAAGGGCTTTATATATTGGATTAAACTCCTTAGAATTAAGATTGTATAACAACATATGAGGATTAGCTTTTGGTGAGGGTCGAGCGATCTATAAACCTCTTTTATTTAGTAGAGAAAATTATACATGTTAGAAGGCTAAAATAAAAATTTTCATCCAATTCAAAACAATGATGCATGAAGAATGATCATTCATAAATATAAGAGATCCACAAAAGAGGCGAATGGACTTAGAGTTCCCAAGAAGGAATTTGATTTAAGCAATAAGAAGATTAATGCTTTTCAAATAAACGTCAAAGCTATGAATATGTTATATTGTGCTTTAGATGGAAAAGAATTTAACAGGGTTTTAACAAGCAAAACCACTAAGGATATTTGGGATAAAATTAAAGTTATCCACGATGATACAAATCAAGTAAAAGAATCTAAGATTAGTATACTAATTCATAGTTATAAACTGTTAGGATGGAATCGAAGGAAACAATCTCCGAAATGTTTACTAAATTTATGGATATTATCAATGATTTAAAATCTATTGAAAAATTATATGCTAACATTGAAAATGTTTATAAAATTTTTAGGCCTTTAGTAAGATTATGGAAACCAAAAGTCACTGTAATTATCGAGGCAAAGGACCTATCAAATTTGAGCTTAAATGAACTTTTTGGATCTCTCATTACACAAAAACCATATATCTTCAACAAATTGGGGCTAGGGTATCAAATAATGATTTTAGACTAATTTCAATCAAAATTAATAGTTTAACTAAGGTTATTTATATAAAATTCATCATCCATTTTTGTTGTTGAGACTCAAGAGAAAATCGAAGAGAATTGCTACTGATTTTATTAATTTTAAATAATAAAATCTTTTATAAACAAACATTCATATATGAAAAATATCACACATATGAGTTGTACGTGCAAAAAAATAACAAGGTGCTCGTATGCGACAACGGATAAAATAAGTGAATATAAGTATAATATTTCAAATTATATAGATAAAATTTAATAATACTTAAATTATATAAAAGTAATATATATTTAAAATTTTTTATTTATTTTACTTATAAATATAATTAATTCATCGATGTAAAAGTTAACAATTTAATATATTGCATCTGGAACCGTCACTAATTGATACGCACCTCTATTATACAGCCAAAATTTCTTAGATCAGTGCATTAAATGAATAGACCGGTGCTGATGGCAGTCAAGCTGCCCTTTCACAGTCAAAATGAGGTTATAAATTTCTTCTTTTTTTTAACCAAAAAAAAAGCACTAGATTTGAGCACGATCCGTCATTCATGTAAGTAGTAATTAATGTTTATTTATTTCCGCATCGGAAAAAATGTTTCTGGAAGGGCATCACGTATAGCTCTGAGGCCCTCGGAGCCGTCCGACCGGATCGGAAAGTTTATAATCGGAGGGGACAAATTAATGCGTTTTTAGGCCAGTGCGGCGACGCAATTTGACGGCAAAGAAAAGGAACCCCAATCGATACCGACATGGTAACAGCGCTTCTCAGCCGCGTATTTTACACGGGTCCCACACCACCGCACGCTCTGTGGGATATTGTTTACTTGCAGCGTCTGGATGCGAACCAAGATTTTTATTTTTTATTTTTTTGGTTGGGTTTTGTTCGGTTTCCCCCCGGGGCTCGAACGCCAGCATTTAAGCAGCGCGACGAGGCCTGGTTGGAGAGGGGCCGAAAACATCCGTCTCTTCCGTGCCATTTTACTTCTGGGATTCAAAACCCTCGTCGGCTTAGGGTCGAGTCGGGGGAATCGTCTCTCTCTTTCTTTCTCTTGCCGGAAACCATGATCTCCATCGGCAAACTCAAATCCGTCGATTTCTACAGGTCAGATCTACAAGCCCTCTCCGAATCTCGTCAAGAATCGCCCGACTTCTCTGTTGGGAATGCGGTGGCGTCTTCCTCGGTTCCCGACGGATCCTTTTTGGAAGTGGCGTTTCTTATCGGGCTTCTCTTGATCTAGTGATTTCTTTAAAGATTTTAGCTTTTCCTCCGTTAAAATTTGTTGTGAATGCTGTTTTGTTAGTCGTTCTAAGAGGATCTTGTTTTCTTAATGAATAGCAATTTCTGCGGGTTTGAGTTGTAACGAGAGTGATAAAGAGTGGATTTAATTGGCTGAAGGATGTAATTGAGATTTGGAGCGCTGTGTGGTGCTAATGCTGTGGGTTAATTGATGTCTTGAGATGGTTTGTCCCTATACCAACTTGGCCACTTGGTAGGGTTTGTGGAAGTGGAAAAGTGGTTTAGAGCAACGAGTGGTGAAGTAGGATCCATAAAATTGAAACCAAAGAGATGGAAGAAGGCCTATTGTTTGTATTTCTATTTATGTATTTATTTTTCTGTACGACCATAATGTTTGGTGAAAGCTAATTAACGACTTTACAATACAAGGGCTTATTCCGGCTTTATATGAGCTTTTTGGAGTGCATTATGTTCATCTTTTTCTGATTTTGTTTTTCTTTCCTTGCGAAAGTTTTAGCAGCATACCATTAGTGTCACAGAAATCTTGCACGGGATAAACATTAGAAAACCAAATTCCCATCAGATTGTATATATCTTGGTTTCTGGTATCAACCTTTGGTGGGTCAGGTGCAAATATTTTGGACAAGGCATCACCTCAATCCTTCCCTTATCAAACTCCCATGACGTGCGCATGCGCGTGCAGAGAGAGAGAGAGAGAGAGAGAGAGAGAGAGAGAGATGGGCATGACGGTGCAAAGAGGGAAAGCCATCCATAGACCGGCTAAGGGGCATCAGGGACGAAAAGATATCAGATGGTCTATAGGCAACATGAAGTTGTGAGCCATGCTACGCTGATAGCGTGACAACCACAATTGATTTCATAAATTAACATGTTGGGCCTTGCCGTTTCCATATAGGAAAAGAAGGGAAACAATCCTTTTGAACAAGCATATATTCATGGTGATGTTTAATAAAGAGGTCATGGGGCTTGATTATTGTGTAACTTGGGTTGTAAAGGAAACAACTGTTGCTAAACAATAATTTTCCTTTTTTTAAGAATAAAATTTGGGCTAGTCCCAACTAGTGTTCATACTTATAATTTTGATTGAATTGGCAAAGTTTTGACCCTGATGTCTCAATGGACCTCAAATTGGGAATTTGGAAGGTAAAGGAGACTAAAAGGAGGCAAGCAAGGGGTTGAATTGGGTTCAAGCTTCAATTGAAAATCTGTTTGCTTTCCTTTGACTGGGATCTGATAAGGACTTTACTGGCGAATAGGTTAATTTGAAAGCTGCAAGCGCAAGTTATCCTTATGTAATTCAGCCTTAATACTGATGATCATGTTGCAAAGCCAAGAAACCACAATATACCCTTTTCCTTAAAGAAAAATTGTTGTAATTTAACTCAGTGTTGGAGATCTCCCATGCATGACATCATTCTTTATGGTATTTCTATAAAGCTTTCAATGCTTTAAATCCTTCGTTCTGGAGCTCAAATCTCAAATTCCATAATCTTGGAGAACACATGTCAGATCAAATGCATTTCTGACTAGCATGGGGCTAATATATATACACACATATAGAACGTGCATCCTTTTAGCATGATGCTGCTAATTATGCATGTAATTACAAGATCTATACACATGACTCATGTATTGACTCCTACAGTATAGAAGAATAGAAGAACAGATTGAGCGACAACAAACAAAACATATATATGCACATGGTTATATATTATGTGTATTGACCATATGTACAATGAATTGGCCTACTTTACTAGTCAGCTCTAACATCTCCTATCCTTTCTATCCTACAAGAGTTTGTTACTTACCACATATGTAAAAGTAGAAGAAAATGATTTCCTATCAATGGGGCAAACTATGCAAAAAATTGGTATTAAAAGTTTACATGGGATTTAAAGCCTAAAAACTTTGTGTTTTATAGCTAAAATAATTAAGATGCAAGTTATATAGCTCATTGTTTACATAATAGAACATATTCCAATACAACTTGATACCATGATAAATGTTAAGGCTGCATTACTTGGACTCTTAATTTTTTTAAAGTTATTGAGTGGCGGCACTTTTGGATGGTTGGACATGGTATGCCATGACATGACTTGTTTGGTGGTTCAAAAATGGAGAACTTACTTTAGTTAGAAGTTCAATTCTTGGCACAACCTTTCGGAGTATTTTGTCAAAAAAACATCTTACAGAAATTTTTGATGTTTGAATCCTCAACCATGTTACTGCTTAATTCTAAACAATATTAGTCTAAAGTATCCAGGTACTTCTGGTTAAATGCCACGGATACATCTTCTTTTTCTTTGTTGTCACTATGTTATGAATTTAAGCTTTTCTTTACTTAAAAATGCTAATAACTGGCCTATATATGCTGGTTGTAAATATCTTCTGACACATTTATGTCATATTTTGATAATTTGTACCGTAGGGAACTGTATCCATGTCAGGATTTTTGGAAGTCAAAGTGTTTATCATGTTTGGCACTTTTTCCAAGTGTTTGTGACTCCAATTTGACTCCAATTTTGAGTTATCTTCAATTTAAATTGATTGGTCTTCCATTTAAATAGTGAATCGAATATTGTTCTCTGATCACTGATATGAATACTTGATTTAAAGTTGACTTGAAAGTTTGGAATTGGGATTCAGTTTGGTCTTGCCTGAACAAAATGGCTTCAAATTTGGTGGTTTCTGCTCCACTTTTGGCAGTCTTGATAAAAAATAAATAAAAAAGTAAATGTTAATTAAAATTGTTGAAAAATAAAAAAGAAAAATAAATTAGATCAATGTATTATATATGACTAGCAGTAGTGTGTTACTGTATAAACCATATAGCATGGTACAATAATATGGACCAACACCTGAATTTTTTCTTTGATGTTTGTAATAATTTTGACATGCATGATTTAGAAAGAATACGCTATGTTTATATTTAATAGTTTTGTGTATGGATAAATTTATTATGCTATGAAGAAATAATTGATGTTTGATGCTGGGATTTTGTTCTTAGAAAATTATCATGTGAATTTTGTTGAATGTAAATTTTAAGTGTTTTCCTTATCGTATATGATAATTTAGACAGAGTTGATTGTTTTGCCTTTTTCAAGTAGGTTTCTCTCCTTAAAGAACAACTGAGTGCTGCTATGGAATATATTAGTACCTAACCTCCATTTGTTGAGCACAGGAAAATACCTAGAGACTTGACGGAGGCATCACTTTCAGGTGCTGGATTATCCATCATTGCAGCACTTTCCATGATGTTTTTATTTGGAATGGTGGGTTCCTTTCTTCTCTTCTTAATATTAATTTGTTAATGCTAGAGACTTCATGAATAAGTTAATTTGCCAATTTATGGAAACATGTTCTAGTTTCATCGCTTCTTTTTTTTTTTTTTTTTTTGAGCATTATTGCATATAAAATTTGAGCATTACAATTAAATATCATACTTTTTTGTAATTAAATACTGGCCTGAACCTCTTATCCATTGGGCTGTCTGTTAAAAAGAACCAAAGTATATTGTTAGTTTTTCATAAATGGGTGACAGGTAAGGTGAAAATGGCCATGATGCCTCTAGTTCATCATTAAACAAGGGTTCTCAGTGGTTGAGTGGATGAGAAGTTTGAGAAACAAAACATAAAAGGAAGGGTGGAGCAGCCATTTAAAAGTATAAATGGGGATACTGCTGGAAGAATAACCATGAAATATTTCATCCTTTTGACATGATATAAGTGGCTGGGTTTCTTCCACAAATAGCTTGACTTTCTGAGGTCTAGCTAACTATTAGCATGTGAGATTTTTTAATTGTAGTCTTATAGGTGATCACATGCAAAAGTCCCTTCATTTCTCTTTCATCACACTTTTCATCTGCTAATATACTCCAGGATCAGCCACCATCTATTCATCACAGTCATGTAATATGATTCAATTTTTTCCAAAAGAAAATTTAATTTTTAGATTGTACTTATGGAGTTGATATTTTCCAGAATTATTGAATGGATTCTTCTTTTCCAGGAGTTGAATGATTACCTGACAGTGAGCACATCTACAGCTGTAATTGTTGATAAAAGTATAGATGGGGAGTTCTTGCGCATTGATTTTAATATAAGGTAAGACCATCTTTTGTTTTGTATTGTCTAAAGGTACTCATCCACATCTTTGGACTTGTCAGTATTTTGTGCGCATATCTTAAATAGTAAAATTTGTTCTGCAGTTTTCCTGCACTCTCATGCGAATTTGCATCAGTTGACGTGAGTGATGTATTGGGAACAGTAAGTGGCTATTCTGTCTTATATCACTGCTGCTTTCCTTTTCTCTTGCTTATATCATAGTTATATACCTTACTAGATATATGTCTTTTACTTGGCCACAGTTTATATAGCTTTGGTAAAGATACTCATTTTATGTCTGCACGTGCTTGCTTGTGTGCGTGTATGTAACTAAGTGCACATATTGCAGGGTTTTGATTGTGCAGCGGAAGACCAAATTTTAAAATTTTTAAACTTTGAAACCCTAGTCAACCGAAACCCTAGACCTAAGACCCCTTGATTATATCAACTAACAAGGCAATATATTAAGTTATTGAAGAATACCTGTAACGCTAATATCCTTTATTTCACTATGCACATAAGTGTATGCCCTCCAGAGGTGATCCACACAGGAACTGGGTTCAAGACTCTAGCTCCTTCAAAACTTCGATCCTTGTTGCTTAATCCTTTCAAAGGATTTGATTGGCTTGCTTTCTTTTCCTTTTAATTTTTTTTTCTCTTACAAAAAAACCCTTCAAAGCCTTTTGTCCTAAAGAGAACCTTTTTATCCTGATTTAGGTCTTGTCCTGAAGAAGATCTCCTTGTCTTGTTTTAGGACAAGAGATATAAGAGAAATAAAATAAGAAAGAGGTATTGATTTGTCTTCAGATGGATTTTCATATATTCTAAAATCCCGGGACGCACTCCTATTTATAAGAGGCGGAGGGATGTATCATCAAGGGATGCATCCTGTCCATACGCCTTACCATGATGAAGCGTGTCCTAAGGGTAGCGTCTCATCATAATAAGGTGCTAAAGGAGGGGCGCATCTGAAAGAGAGCGGAAAGACGTATCAGCTCAAAAAAAAAATACGCTATCAGCCTTCTCACTGATAACTTCACCCATACTTATTTCATGATAATCCAATGGTACAGATTAAGATGCCATCTAATGGTTCAGATTAAGGCGCCATCACCAATGGTCCAGAAGCAAGGCGCCATCACTAATGGTCCAGATTCAGGCGCCAACTAATGGTCCAGATTCAGGCAACAACCAATGGTCCAGGTCCTTCATCCAGGGAGCCATCCAATGGTCCAGATCGAGCCGCTGATCAATGGTTCAGATCCATTATTTAAAGAGATATTCAATGGTCTAAATAAAGTCAATTGGGTTTCAATTTTTGGCCAACCCACATTAGGTCATGATCTAATCATGTTAGATTAACGTATTACAAGAATCAGATTCGAATCCAATTCGAATCAGGAGCTAAAGTTTGCAACACGTGCTAGCATGTCTATCTTGCAAACGTGATCTAATTCAATTAGACTCTTGATCAGTTCCTTTTGTGTGTGACCCTTTGGGTTCCTCATCCAGTCAGCAGTAGGTCTAGGCTTATGTCGATTTATTTTGATTAGAAATTAACTAATCGAATTAGGTCAAATCGAGCTAACCCTAGTTGCCAATTTGAACCATCTTTCAAATTGACTCATAAATTCAATCAATTTAATTCATGAAAACCTACAAGACATGATTGACATCTAGCAGCATATCATGCCTACCCAGAAGATGAATTTGGTAGAAATTACCAAAATACCCTTCAGTGGCAAGTTACCGTGCAATTCAATCCTTCGATCTCTCTTTATCCCGAATAAGTGATGGGTATGAAAAATTATCAAACCCTAACACTATTCATTTGAATCTCAAATCACTAATGAAGATTCGACCGATGAAAAATTAGAAACCATTTCTAATATCATTATGCTTTGATCAAAGACTTTCTGAGTTATCATTTGATGAGATTACATAGGATAAATACTCATCTTACTAGGAGTAATCGATTCCTTATTAACCTACTCACAATCTTCATATACAATTCACCATATCCATTAACACCTCGTACATGGCTAAGTCATGAATGAGTATGAACCAAAACATGGATTCATGTGTATAAGATTTCATGGTGATCTCAGGTCTAAGGATCATTTGCACAACTTCCATTAAGAGAATCATCTTTTGACAGATAAGTAAGACTTTCATAAGATGTTCTCATTACGGATCAATTCAGTGAACTCATACCTTGATGAGCACCCACATCCTTGTATTAGTGTCCCTACACAAGTGGTCGTGAGACCAACCACTCTCTCCATTGAGCATACATAGAATGTGCCAGTCTTTCTGGAAACATCGATCCCCTACTTGATGATCCTTCGACTAGGAATATTTTAGATTAGGATTTATAAGATCTTAGGTCTCACTGTTATGAACTTCATCATAACCATAAATCCATTGCCCTAATTTATGGGGTTCATCATAATCTTAAAACAAAAAGTTATAAGACACAGCATATGATGAATCAAAATGCCTTTTATCAATATCATTTATGAGCTGAAAGAATTTTACAGAAAAGCCTCTGTTACATAGGAAATATAATTGGCTTTCAGAGCACTATTCTTTCAATCTCCCACTTGCACTAAAGCCAATCACCCTTATATTTAATTCCTATACAATCTAAATGGCGATTATACTGCTGTTGAGGAAGGGCCTTAGTGAATGGGTCTGCTATGTTTTTTGTATCTACTCGTTCTATAACCACGTCTTGTCTTTCAATGATTTCACGAACGGGATGGAAGCGTCTTAGGATGTGCTTGGATTTTTGATGAGACCTAGGTTCCTTTGCTTGTGCAACAGCTCCAGTGTTATCACAATAAAGTGGCACCAGTTGTTGTATCATAGGAACTACACCCAACTCCGAGATGAACTTCTTCATCCAGACTGCTTCCTTAGCGGCTTCACTAGCAGCTATGTATATTGCCTCAGTAACTGAGTCAGCTACAGTTTGCTGCTTGGTACTTTTCTAACTTACTGCACCTTCATACAGAGTAAATACATACCCTGATATGGATTTAGTATCGTCTGGATCTGATTGAAAACTAGAATCAGTATAGCCTTCTTGTTTTAAATCTGATCCTTTATATATTAGAAAAACATCTTTTGGTTCTTTTAAGGTACTTAAGAATGTTTTTTACAGCTTTCCAATGATCTTTTCCAGGATCAGCCTAAAATCTGCTTGCGATGCCTAAGGCATAAGCAACATCAGGCCTGGTACATAACATGGCATACATGATCGATCCTACAGCCGAAGCATAAGGAACCTTACTCATCCTTTGTCTCTATTCAGGTGTCTTAGGAGACATCTTTTTAGAAAGATGTATGCCTTGACCCATGGGCAAGTAACCCCTTTTACTTTCCTCCATATTGAATCTTTTCAATATTAAGTCAATGTACCTGGATTGGGATAAGCCGAGCATCCTCTTAGATCTATCTCTATAGATCTTAATACCTAGTATATAGGATGCTTCTCCCAAATCCTTCATGGAAAACCTTTTAGATAGCCAAGCTTTGACTAATTACAACATTGGAATATCATTCCCAATGATAAGTATGTCATCAACATACAAAATTAAGAAGACAATGGCACTCCCACTTGTCTTCTTATACACACATGGTTCATCCACATTTTTGATGAAATCAAATTCCTTGATTGTTTCATCAAAGTGGATGTTCCAACTCCTTGATGCTTGCTTTAATCCATAAATGGATTTTTTAAGCTTGCATACTTGGTTCAGTCTCCCATTTGAAACAAACCTTTCTGGCGGTAACATATAGACTTCTTCCTTAAGATAGCCATTGAGGAAGGCAGTCTTTACATCCATTTGCTAGATTTCATAATCGTAGTATGCATCTATAGCAAGCATAATCCTAATGGACTTGAGCATAGCTACTGGCGAAAATGTTTCATCATAGTCAATTCCATGTCTTTGTTTGAAACCTTTTGCCACTAGCCTAGCCTTGTAAGTTTCTACTTGGCCATCTGCTCCAATCTTCTTTTTGAAGACCCATTTGCACTTTATTGGGTTTACTCCCTTAGGTGGATCAACCAAGGTCCAAACTTGGTTGGAATACATGGAGTCCATTTTAGATTTCATGGCATCTAACCATTTGTCAGAATCTTTACTCTTGATAGCTTCCGTATAGGTCACAGGATCATCATCTTGAATGATGCTGGCTTCATTTTCATTTCCAATGATAAAGCCATATCTGAGGTGAATCTCGCACTCTCTCTGACCTACGGAGAGGAGGTGTGTGTTGTGGTTGTGCCTGATTAATAGGTACTTGTGGTTGAGGAATTTCAAGTTGATTGTCTATAGGAGTAGGTTGTTGGTCTTGAACTTCACTAAGTTCAAGTATTCTCCCACTGTCTCCTTGGATAAATTCCTTCTTCAAGAAAGTGGTATGCCTACTGACAAAAATCTTTTGTTCAGTAGGATGATAAAAGAGGTATCCAATACCCTCTCGGGGATAACCTATGAACCTACATTTATTAGCCCTAGCACTTAGCTTATGTCCAAATACATTTCTAACATAAGCAGGGCTACCCCAAGTCTTAAAATATTTAAGATTTGATCTTTTGCCCTTTCATAATTCATATGGAATGCTAGCTATTGATTTTGATGGTACCCTGTTTAGTATATAAGCAGCAATCTCGAGGGCATAACCCCAGAAGGATTCAGGAAGATTGATGAAGCTCATCATGGACCTTACCATATCTAACAAGGTGCGATTCCTCCTTTTTGCTACACCATTTAATTGTGGTGTATATGAAGGTGTCCATTCTGAGAGAATGCCTTTGTCTTTAAGATAATCAAGAAATTCACTAGATAGGTATTCTCCTCCTTGATCTGACCAAAGGATTTGAATACTTTTTCTAGTTTGCTTCTCAATCATACTTTGATATTCTTTAAATTTATCAAAGGCTTCGGATTTATGTTTCATAAGATATACATATCCAAATCTAGATAAATCATCAGTAAAGGTGATGAAATAAGAATATCCTCCTCTGGCTTGAGTTGACATAGGCCCACATACATCTGTATGTATTAGCTCTAATAACCCAGTTGCCCTATCTTCATGACCAGTGAATGGAGACTTGGTCATTTTACCTATGAGATAGGATTCACAAGTTCTTAATGATTCATAATCATAAGGGTCAAAGAAGTTATCTTTATATAACTTATTTATCCTAAACTCATTAATATGACCTAATCGGCAATGCCAGAGAAAAGTGATATTAACATCTTCTCTCTTTCTTTTCTCGTTTTCTACGAGTAAAACTTTATCGAGTGAAAGAACTAAAAGACCATTAATAAATAAACCACTTCCAAAGTAATTATTAGAATAAAAAATAGAGCATCCTCTGCTCTTTATATTAATTTCAAAACCTTGTTGTAATAACAAAGGTACAGAAATAATATTTCTAATAATATTTGGAACATAATAAGTCTTTTAATTCTAAAATTTTGTTTGAAGGTAATAACAATAGATAGGTGCCCACAGCTTCTGCTTGAATGGCTTCACCACTCGCACCATGAAGCTCAAAGTCACTCTTCTTCAAGCTCCTAATTCTCTGAAGTCCTTACAAAGACTTGCATATATGAGATCCACATGCGGTATCCAATACCCATGAATCAGAAGCTGATGTATTCAATGACAAGTTTGTATCATGTACAAACCTTTTGATGCTCCATCAGCATCATGCTTCAGACTTGCAAGATATGACTTGCAGTTTTTCTTCTAGTGTCCCTGCTTGCCGCAGTGAAAACAGGTTCCATCAATAGAGGGCTTTTTTGCCTTCTTCCTATTTTGGATGCTTTTTTTTGGGTTCAACTTTATCTTTGAACCCTTCTTCATCATTGTTTTCTTCTTCCCATCAATTAGAAGAAGATGAGCCTTATTACCCTTAAAGTGGCTCTCAACTGTCTTAAGCATGTTAAGCAACTTAGGTAATGAAATGTTCAGTTTGTTCATGTGATAGTTCATGACAAACTGAGAGAAGGAATTAAGGAGAGATTGCAGGATCAAGTCCTGATTTAGCTCTCCATCCATCATAAACCCTAATTGACCTAATCGAGTGATTAAGTCAATCATCTTTAATACATGGGCTTGAACGGATAAGCCCTCACTCATACGTGCTCGGAACAACTGCTTCGATATCTCATATTGGGCTGCCCTACTTTGCTCTCCATAAAGCTCTTTAAGATTGAGTAGTATGGACTGAGGTTCCATTTGCTCATGTTGTCTCTGCAATTCATTGCTCATAGAGGCCAACATAAAGCACTTGACAGTTAAACTATCATTCTGCCACATTTTATGTGGCCCTTTCCTCCTTCGTAGCATCATCCAATCGGATTTGGATCAGGAGAATCGAGGATATAGGAGACCTTCTCCTGAGTTAAGACAATTCTCAGATTCCTTAACCAATCCACATAATTGGGACTAGTTAATTTGTTGGCATCTAGAATGCCTCGCAGTGTTAAAGTAGAAGGCATAATATTAATCTTCAAAAAACAAAAAAAAATAAAGAACAATGTATAAGCAGACCACTCAAGATGATATATACAACTAGATAAGGACTTATCAATCTAATTGTGTCTCCCACTATTTTACTACGAATACCATAGCCCTTATCTATGGTAAGCGAGAAATCCTAAAAGGGTTTCTTTAGCAGGGTTGAGATCCTAATTCCCCATAAATGCCTTGTGTTACACAACAAACATTCATGAGTTCAAGGGTAGGAAATTCTCTTTTCCAATTGCAACCCATGCAACTCTCAACATAACAGCTGCTTTTAAGACACTTATAGCCTTGTGTTACACAACAAACTATAATGTCTTAGTTTAGTCACATCCCTCATTTCTATATAGTCACGTTTGAATAATGTTGCCCTTGTGTTACACAACAAAGCAACACCGTCAATCATGCTATAAAGCATTAGATGCACCATGACAAATTTCATATCAAATCCTAGATTAGGCCTTGTGTTACACAACAAACCTACTATAGTTTTTGACTTGAATTTGGCTTAGCATGAAGGAAGGCATTTAGTGTTTCAATCATTTAGCATTTCCAATTCAAGGTCTAAATCTATCCAATTGGCCAGATAAGTGGGAGAAAGGTGGGAGGCCCCCCGTGCTTGCCTTAGACACCAAAAGTTTGGCCAGGTAAGCAACGGATCCAATTATAAACCACGTTCTCTTTACCTTCCCAGAACCACTTTCCTAGACACCAATTGATCAATCAAACCCTAAATGAATTTGCATTATGATTTTATAACACTATGACTAAATATATATATATATATATATATTTTAAAAAAAAGGGCTTTTATGGTCTCATGCACATCCTAATAATACAAACTTTCTTATAGACAAATAACACCACAACATAACGTGCTAAGTGAGTCATCATTTTAGGACAACCTTACAACATAGCAAAAGTCTACCATTATGTTAGGACAACCTTATATTAAAATGATGATTGAATAATTTAAACATATCTCTATATCGATTAGGGTTTAAATGAAACTCCTAATCTGTGGCATACATCATATGTTACAATTTTCATAGTATATATCATTAGATTAAATATAATCATTCAAAACATTTAATTGACTATTAATTGAATGAATCAAGGTGGCTCTGATACCACTGTAGGGTTTTGGTTGCGCAGCGAAAGACCGAATTTCAAAATTTTTAAACTTTGAAACCCTAGTCAACCGAAATCCTAGACCCAGGACCCCTTGATTATATCAACTAACAAGGCAATATATTAAGTTATTGAAGAATACCTGTAACGCTAATATCCTTTATTCCACTAGGCACACAAGTGTATGCCCTCCAGAGGTGATCCACATAGGAACTGGGTTCAAGACTCTAGCTCCTTCAAAACTTTGATCCTTGTTGCTTAATCCTTTCAAAGGATTTGATTGGCTTGCTTTCTTTCTCTTTTAATTTTTCTTTTTCTTACAAAAAAATCCTTCAAAGCCTCTTGTCTTAAAGAGGACCTTTTTGTCATGGTTTAGGTTTTGTTCTGAAGAAGACCTCCTTGTCTTGGTTTAGGACAAAACAACCTTTTGTCCTGAAGAAGACCTCTTTGTCTTGGTTTAGGACAAAAGATATAAGAGAAATAAAATAAGAAAAAAAGGTATTGATTTCTCTTCAGATGGATTTTCATATATCCTAAAACCTCAGGATGCACTCCTATTTATAAGTGACGGAGGAATGCATCACCAAGGGATGCATCCCGTCCACACGCCTTACCATGATGAGGCGTGTCCCAAGGCTAGCGCCTCATCATAATAAGGCGCTAAGGGAGGGGCGCATTTGAAAGAGAGCGAAAAGACGTATCCGCTAAAAAAAAATGCGCTATCAGTCTTCTTACGCTAATAACTTCATCCCACACTTATTTCATGATAATCAAATGGTCTATATTAAGGCGCCATCTAATGGTCCAGAAGCAATGAGCCATCACCAATGGTCCAGATTCAGACGCCAACTAATGGTTCAGATTCAGGCAACAACCAATGGTCCAGGTACTTCATCCAGAGAGCCATCCAATGATCCAGATCGAGCTGCTGACTAATGGTTCAGATCCATTATTCAAAGAGATATCCAATGGTCTAAATAAAGTCAATTGGGTTCCAACTCTTGGCCAACCCACATTAGGTCATGATCTAATCATGTTAGATTAACGAAATACAAGAA
Source organism: Metroxylon sagu (assembly GCA_017589505.3). Classification (NCBI taxonomy): domain Eukaryota; kingdom Viridiplantae; phylum Streptophyta; class Magnoliopsida; order Arecales; family Arecaceae; genus Metroxylon; species Metroxylon sagu. Next base: position 5,420,824 of record JACVBY030000667.1, read on the forward strand.
TCAGATTCGAATTCAATTCGAATCAGGAGCTAAGATTTGCAACACATGCTAGCATGTCTATCTTGCAAACGTGATCTAATTCAATTAGACCCTTGATCAGTTCCTTTTGTGTGTGACCCTTTGGGTTTCTCATCCAGCCAGCAGTAGGTTTAGGCTTATGTCGATTTATTTTGATTAGAAATTAACTAATCGAATTAGGTCAAATCGAGCTAACCATAGTTGCCAATTTGAACCATCTTTTAAATTGACTCATGAATTCAATCAATTTAATTCATGAAAACTTACAAGACATGATTGACGTCTAGCAACGTATCATGCATACCCAGAAGATGAATTTGGTAAAAATTACCAAAATACCCTTCAGTGGCAAGTTACTGTGCAATTCAATCCTTCGATCTCTCTTTATCCCGAATAAGCGATGTGTATGAAAAATTGTCAAACCCTAACACTTTATTCATTTGAATCTCAAATCACTAATGAAGACTCGATCGATGAAAGATTAGAAACCATTTCTAATATCATCATGCTTTGATCAAAGATTTCCTGAGTTATCATTTGATGAGATTGCATAGGATAAATACTCATCTTACTAGGAGTGATCGATTCCTTATTGACCTACTTACAATCTTCATACACAATTCACCATATCCATGAACACCCCATACATGGCTAAGTCATGAATGAGTATGAACCAAAACATGGATTCATGTGTACAAGATTCCATGGTGATCTCAGGTCTAAGGATCATTTGCACAACTCCCACTATGAGAATCATCTTTTGACAGGTAAGTAAGACTTCTATAAGATGTTCTCATTATGGATCAATTCAGTGAACTCATACCTTGATGAGCACCCACATCCTTGTATTAGTGTCCCTACACAAGTGGTCGTGAGATCAACCACTCTCCATTGAGCATGCATAGAATGTGCCAGTCTTTCTAGAAACATCGATCCCCTACTCGATGATCCTTCGACTAGGAATATTCTAGATTAGGGTTTATAAGATCTTAGGTCTCACTGTTATGAACTTCATCATAACCATAAATCCATTGCCCTAATCTATGGGATTCATCATAATTTTAAAACAAAAAGTTATAAGACACAGCATATGATGAATCAAAATGCCTTTTATCAATATCATTCATGAGTCGGAAGAATTTTACAGAAAAACCTTTGTTACATAAGAAATATGATTGGCTTTCAGAGCACTATTCTTTCACATATATGTATGCAAGTGAATATAAATATTTTAGTACACACATATTTGTATGGATATAATAAGAAGGGCATTGTACTGCGCAAGGCTCTTGCCACTATGGGGTTCAAAGAGAGTCACATGTACGCATACCTTGTCCTTGCATGTAGAGAGGCTGTTTTCATGTTTTAAATTCGTGACACCAGATTACAATGGAGCAGTTTTATTGTCGTGCCAAGGCCCTTTATATATATATATATATATATATATAAGAATTTGTATTCCTATCTATAGTAAATATATGTAAGTGTATGCTTGTACCTTAGTTACTGGAAGTATGTTCTGTGCCAGTGCATGGAAGTGGGTTTCTTGAAAAAATTTAGTAAGAAAACACTCAGGGAGTGGGTGTAGGGATGAGGTTCCAGGGAGATACAGAAGTGGGTACACTATCCTAAATGGAAGATTCCTGCTAGTAAGGCATGTACACTTGTATGAATAGTTGTGTGTCTACATATGGTTACAATACAAATTCAGGTGCATATTTGGTGTGATAAAGTCATTTCTTCCATTCCGTGTGATAAAGTCAGGCAGTGTATTGGTCCTTTAAGTGGCATGTGGATCACAGGTGTGGTTTAGGTCTCTTGGTCTTGGAGAAGAACAAGTTGAATTGTCTTTTGATGCCATGCAAAATGACCCTTAGATTGGTTCATTGCTATCAAAAATAACCAGCGGATGTTATTGTAATCTGCATCAACAGGTCAAGGGAATGGATTGTGATAACATGAAAGTGGCAGTGGCAGTTTGGCATACACAAAAGAGTTTAATGAGTTTCGAACAGATCTTATACTGCTTAAAGCTTCAAATATATCTGGACAGAAATGTGCATTTAGCTTCTGCCTTTCACCTGCTGCTGACTATCTTTGGAGTAGTTTATTCCATGTTGAGCTTTTTAATCATAAAATGTTGGATCATATGCCTGATGCAATGGCAGCTCCAGCATGTCAAAAACCAATGCTGTTGGCTGCATTAGTCATTTAATGTGTACTCCTGATTTTAAGCAAATAAGCTCAATTTTGCTTGCACCCAACTACATAATGCTGAATTGCTGATGGCTGTTGATATGATAAACATCAGCACTTGAGCACCTTCTATCATGCCACTGAGAACTGAATACAATCACATTAATCTAGTTGGAGCAAATAAATTTACTGAGTCTTGCATCCATTTGGAGTGCATTGTTGCGAGGCTATTTGTGGAAGCATGCCTGTTTTGTTCAGTGTAGAAAATCAATCTAGGCTAGCTAATGTGCTTGCTACTGCCAGCATATATTGGATGATGACTGTGAAATATAGCAATAGTATGAGATTTGATTAATCATGTATGTGGAGTGCCTTCATGTCTGTCTCTTGCAAATTTTTGTTGCTGTGTTTTGATGTAATAAGCCTACCATGTATATGCTTGGCCAGACTTTATATGCTGCTTTACTAAAATTGTACTCTGTTAGAAGGACATGAAAGATTAATTGGAAGGAAGACATTGTCATTGCAATTACCTGAAAGTATTTGAGACCATGAAGCATCTAAATTTTTGTGATAACATTGGATATAGTGCCAACAGAGCAGGAGACAGTCCTCTTCATGTCTTTGAGATTTTGACATTCATTGGTCCTGTTTCTAGAGTGTACATTGTTTTTTTAAGTAAAATAAGTAAATATCTACCAACCCTAGAAAGGAAAGTAAAATAGAATGCCACACTTTTTCTTTTTCATGAGTCTCATCTGTAAAATGGTTTTGCTTGAACACTTATTTATTGTAACTACCAAATGTGGATGCTAATTATTATTATCTGAGTTCTCCTTTCTTCTAGTTTAAGTATTAACTTGAGTTAACATTCAATAATTTGCAGAACAGGTTGAATATTACAAAAACTGTTCGCAAATTTTCAATAGATCGCAATTTAATACCAACAGGATCTGAATTCCACCCAGGACCTATCCCGAAAGTCAATAGACATGGAGATGATTATGAAGAAGAATATGGTGACAGTTCAGTTTCTTTAACAGCCCATAATTTTGACAAATTTTCACATCAGTAAGTAGGCGATTTTATCTCTTCATATTAAATGAATGGTTCCTGTGGTATCATAGTTTTATCAGTGGCATCATAATTCTTTACTGTGGCTTAGTGACATTTGTATAATTCTTGCTTTTGAATGCCAAATCCATCAGTAGATTTTGCATTTGCTACTTAGTATCTAAATCTTTGTCGCAGATGCAGTGAGCAGTCCGGTGTTGTTTATTGAAGTAGGTAGCCATTTATATGATGCAAACTAATATGGTGTCTATGCAATAATGCTATCAGCCAGGGTTTTAAATACTGGTACTGAACCTTATACAATTTCTCCATTGAAATGATATGGTATTGGTGCAGTACTGGTATTGACAGTAAACTTTTGAGAAGCCTTAAAGATTGGCATGTTGACATGTAGCGTATTAGAATGTTAGGTGAATTTGCCTCACAATCATGATGTTGACTTGAGAAAGAAATGCATGCCCTTTCACTTTACAAGATGATTAGCAAATCTTTCTAGTCATGAGCTATTGCTATCCATACTTAAAATGATCCTAGACATAATGGTTGTGTGATGCATTGAATCAGCATGCAACCACAATTGAGTCTTGTTGATTCAAATACAATAGCAGCAGCAGCAAGCTTTAATCTCAAATTAGTTGGGGTCAGCTATAAGAATCCTTTTTCACATTCCGCTCAGTTGAGAACCATATTTTTGCAAGATATCAACATATCAAGATCTTCCCCTCACTATCTTCCATGTGATTTTTTTAGTTGACCTCTATCCTATTTTCTTTTTACATGTATTAAATCACTTATTTATAGTTCTACATCCCTTGGCTTATGTTGTACAAGTTTAAGCCATCTAAATTTAGTACGTAAATGCCTATATATCAACCTCAATGTATATATCAATATATCTACAACGTTAGATGATATAATAAACTATATGCTACTCTTACTTTTGGTGCTCAACTCTTAGATCTGGATCTAACAGATATGCATCGTCATCATCCTCTATGACAAAGTAGAGGGGGGAGGAGGGGTAAAGAATTAAAAGTCTAGTAAAAATTCTATATATACCATCATGAATATGCCAAGAAAACCAAAACGAATGATATATTAAAATATATCTTTATGGAAAGTAGCATAGCATATTCACAATCCAGCTATAAAACCTTTAAATCAGTCATGTTCATATACTAATATAAACCAAAATAAATGCCAAAATCATTAACATAACCACTTATCCATATCTCATCAACATAACCACATATCTATATCTCAATCTTCTGCATATTGCTGATACATACTGTCAAACCTCATGCTAGTAGTCCGTGCCTAACAACCTAACTTGGCGATATATGCATGGATAGGTTGGTTTTCATTCTAGTCCCCAACATACTAAACTTAGCTACGTTATATCCACATACTTTGACTGGATCTACATTGGCCTCTCATGACTCAATCCTTTCCTGGTGCTACTGGAATAGGTCAGTACGGAATCACACAATTACTGTCCGAACTAATACCACGTATCAACAATAACATCAGATCTATAAACTGAACTAACCTCAGCACCGAACTAAGTCACTTTGCATATTGAAAATATATATTGACAAATTTGATGCCAGTAGTTCGTGTCTAACCTAACCTGGCAATATACACATGCAGAGGTTGGTTCTCATACTAGTATTTAATGTAATAAACTCAGCCACGTCATATCTACAGATTATGACTGATTTTATATCGGCTTCTTACGACTCTTAAGCCCTTTCTTGGTGCTGCTGGTTTAGGCTAGTAAGGAATCACATCAATACTAACAGAACTACCACGTGTCAATGGTAAAAATCATACATATCTTAGTAACTAGTCCATATGCCCACATCATAACTCATATCCAACAAAGCCAAATCATACTATATCCAAAATAACATATCTCAACATATCATACTCATAAATCTCAAATCAAAGCCAAAACCATTCATAACCAAAATAATATATCGCCACATATAAACAATTCTACAATAAACCATCATGCTCAATTAAAACATGTTGAGAAATCGAACAATAAAACCATGATGTATGCAGGCATGCAAGACATGAAACATATTGCATAATAGTACGTGTAGAACTTTTATCTCAGATCGCTAATCTCAATGATTTTCTTAGATCATATCAATAATCACCTATAATTAATATAAATAAATAATTAATTCATTAAAATTCATAATTTAAGAAAATTATCATTTTGCCCTTCTAGCCCATATTTTGAAAATTACCACTTTACTCCTAACTATGCTTAAGTAGGCTGTATAACTTAGTCAAGTCATTTGGTAACTTATTAAATTAAATTTTTCATAAAAAATTACTAATCCAATTACCAAATTACCCCTAACTAACCTTTGCTTAATAACCTTATAATATACACTAATCTTTACTCAATTGGAATTAACCATTAACTAATTTACATTTCTAACCAACAATTGGGTCTACCTTAGCTTATTTGGATCACTAGAGAATTGATTAGGTTTTTAGAGAGATAATAACATCACTAATAACCTTAACTAAAGCTTATAACCTTAAGTAAAGCTTAATTAAGTTAATCCAACACTAATCTGCATTAACCCATTTTAATCCAGCATTCTACAATTAATTTTTAGCATCTATTTCAATACTTGAATAAAAATTCTGGTTAATAAAAAATTAATTTCAGAAACTGATTCACAACTTGGGCCAAATTTTGGGTTCTGTTTTAGACCCATAGAGCTCTCCCAATTTATCAAGGTTCAATAAATTTGAGCTAGCTTGACGTGGTTTAATTTAGTCCAAAAGAATCAAAACTAAACTTAATCAGATAAAGATCAATTGATTTGGGTCTAGCCAGTTCAGATTTAAATGCCTCAGCTTAATCTAAGCCGGCTCAAACTAATTGAATGAACAGAAAAATCTAGATCAAATGGAATGAAGAAGATACAATTGTCTTCTTTTCATCCTATGATGGAAACTCTCCCGTTTCTTTGGCCCACTCAATCAGGCCGATCTCTTCCTCTCCATGGCTGACCTTGGAGAAACTGTTAAGTCTAGCTAACAGCGGCCCTTACCTCATCGATGTCGGGCTTTCACTCAATCATCGATGAAGTTCAACTTATCCCAATTGTTCAGTTGATGGTTTTCATTGCTTGTCATTCACCGGCAACACCCTCCCATTTCCTATCTCATCGACAGCAAGCCTCCGCCCAAGCCCACACCTTTAGCGAGGTCCAAGAGCCAAGCATTGGCTCAACTCTTCTTATATTCAAACTTCTATACTCTAAACAGAAGCTAGAACAAAGAGTGCAAGAATTACCTAGTGGTTACCCTGTTGTCGGCAGTGTTGATCAACGGCAACACAAGCCCTTCAAGCTCTAATCTTTTTCTTCCACCCTTGCCGTTGGCGAGCTTCCAATCTTCGGCGAGGTTCGATAAAGCTTCAAGAATCAGAGTAGGAGATGAAATGAGATGGAGAAGAAGAGGAAGAAGAAGAGAAAGAAGAGAAGAGAGCTGGTTCGGTTTTAGGTGATGAAATAATTTAAAAGAATGCTCCCAAAAATGCTACGCTCTCAAGCCAGAACTCACACTTCAAGAACTTAGCATATAATTTCTGCTCTCTAGGATTCTGCAAGGCAATCCTCAAGTGCTTTGTATGTTCTTGTGGACTCTTAGAGTAGATGAGAATATCATCAATGAATACCACAATGAACAGATCTAAATAAGTCTTGAAAACTCTGTTCATCATGTCCGAAATGCAGTGCCCATATCTAGATCGAAATGCAGTCTTAGGAATGTTCTCTGCCTTGATCTTTAACTGATGGTATCCATATCGTAGATATATCTTTGAAAACACCTGTGTCCCTTGTAGTTGATTGAACAAATCATTGATCTTGGGCAGTGGATACTTGTTCTGAACTGTAACCTTATTCAACTCCTTATAATCTATAAACAGTCGGAAACTCTCAGCTTTCTTCTTTACAAATAGTACAGGAGCTCCCCAAGAAGATACACTCGGTCAGATGAATTCCTTATCCAGAAGCTCCTGTAGCAGCTTCTTCAACTCTTTTAATTCCGCATGTGCCATTCTATATGGAGCTTTAGAAACAAGTCTAGTTATAGGTAGCAAATTAATAGTGAATTCTACCTTTCAATCTGGTGGCACCTAGGAAAGATGCTCTAAAAATACATCTGGAAAATCTCGAACCACTTGAATGCTGCTAGTGTCTCTATCCTACTATTGGCTACCCATTACCACTCCTAAATATCCTTCACATCCCTTATTAGTCTTCGGGCACCCATAGTAGAGACTAGACCTAGAGTATTTCTAGGTCTATCCCCTTTAAAGATAAACTTAAGTGTCCAGAAATCTGAAATCTCACTTCCTTCTTGAAGCAATTCACTGAGGCATGATAGGACACCAACCAATCCATTCCCAAAATCACATCAAAGTTGACCATCCTTATAATCTATAAGTGAGCTATCATATCCTGACCTCCTACATTGATCTACTAGGAACGATAAATCAAGTCCACCAAAATCTCATCACTGGGTATGGCAACCCCTATCAGAGACTAGTGATTCCGGACTCAAAGACATACACTTCTTAACAAAAGAGGATATGAAAGTATAAGTAGCCCCCGAATCAAATAATGCATAAGCAGGAATAGAAGCTACTATAATCTCACTTATCATAAATGCAATTTAAGAAATTATCAAAAGATAATATTGCAATCAATTACAAATAACTATTTAAAGATAGTTAGAATTAACACCTATCACCGTGGTGTTGGATGCGTGGGCATCTTGCTAAGAAGTGCAAACACCCTCCTCTGTGCCTTCGGCCTCTGGGTAGGAGCGGCTTGGAGTGGTGGTGCTGAGTGACTCGGCTGCTACTTGTCTGGGCACTAAAAGGCAAGATGGCCCGGCTTCTGACAGTGATAGCAGCGTCGATCATTTAGAGGCACAAACTCTGAAATTGAGGGCCACCACAAGTAAAGCAGCTCGGAGCTTTTCTCGACTCAGGTACAGTGGTGGATGGAGTTGGCCTCTTCACCCCAAAATAAGATCCACGTTAGCTTTGACCTGATGCTCCATACATAGGCCTCTTTTTCATAGGCCTCTTCTTCAACATCTTGTCCCTTTGTGATAGAGCATCATTATGACCCTTCTCAATGACTAGGGCCTTATTGACTACTGTTTTATACATGGACAGCTCGAAATTTACCTCCCTCATAATCCTCTGCCGCAAACAACTCTCAAACTTTCCAGCTTTGTCAAAATCACTGCTGGCTAGAGTAGAATCATACCAAGACAGTTCTTCAAATTTATACAGGTACTCAAAGACTGTCATATTTTCCTGCTCCAATCGATTGAACTTTGTGATCTTTTGCTACTGAATACCAGGAGGAAAGTACTTCTCATAGAAGGCTGATCTGAAATCGTCTCAGGTAAGGAGAGAGGCACTGCCACCTCTTTTGGCTACCTCTGACCTCCACCAATCCTTTGCCTCCCCTTTGAGAATAAAAGAAACAAAAAGAACCCGATCTGAATCAGCATACTTCAGGGCCTCAAAGATTTTTTCCATTCCTTTCATCCAACCTTCAGCATCTAAAGGGTCTTTGACCCCTCGAAATGGATTAGGAGCATACTTCTTAAAATCTAATAGACTAACCTATTTGTCCTTTCGGGGACTCACCTGCTGAAATTGCTCTTGCTGAGTGTGCATTTGCTACTGGGCTAGAAACTGTTGCTGATGAAGCTATCTCTGCATAAAATCATGCTGCATCACCATCATCTCTCGAATGGAATTTGTGAACATCTTCATCATCTAAGTGCATAGCCTCAAACTGCCCTCCCTGATGGATATCAGAGGGGTGCTCCACATGCTCCTCCTGCGGTACCTCACCCAGTGGAGCTGTTGGTGGTCCTCGTTGCTGCTGCTCTCAATCTACTGATCCATCAGCTAACTTGATGGGTTGTTTGGTACGACCTTTTCCCTTCATAGTCGTCTACATTCGAACATCACAAGGCAAATTCTTTAAGCTTTCAGGATTTTATTTAATTCTTGTTATGATAATTAAGCATCTTAGCATCTCCACATGTCTCTAGGGTCTATTCTGCCCCTCTCTTCCTAGGGTCTAAAGCCTTGGCTTTAAAGCTTAGGCTCTGATACCACCCTATGTCGCGACACATAGTTGACCTTCATAGTATAAAATCAAATTCGTTCTCTAATACTTTTATATCATATTTCAATATGCACCTAGTCTCCCTCTTCTAATGTTTCATATAATGGCTTGTGAGCTTAATACCATGATAAAATAAAATTGAATATTGCCTTTATTTTGATAAATCAACACTGTAGTACTCTTCCTCTATTTATTGGACCTTTTTTTGGTCTTTAAGATTTTTTAAATAAATTAATCAACTAAATTGCTCTTACATTACCTAAACACTTTCAAACCTTTGTAGAAATTCTGTTAGGTCTGATTCTTTTTTCTATTTTTATCCTTTTCATGATCTCTTTCATCTTATTTATTTAATTCTATGTGTATATTTAACATTTATATATTCAATAAAACTACTAAAGTATTTTAAATCATCTATAAGAGTTTTATTGAATAATTCATTAAAATATTTTTGCCATTTTTCTTAGATATCATCCTCCATTAAAATTTTTTGGATTTTTATTTTTGGTGAATTTAACCCAAGTTAGATCTTCATCTTTGATATTTTTCTCTCCATCCTTAGTTTTTAATTTGTGATATAATTCTTCATATATCTTGGATAAAATCTTTTGTACTGTCTTCTTAACTTTCTTTTTAATTATCTTATAGCTCCTTGTGTGCTTCACTATTTGTATATTTAGGTTGTATTTTATAGTACTCTTTTTTAGTTTGAACCACTAATTGAATTTTCTTATTCCATCACTAAGGTTTTTTGGTAGATGATTATGTTCCTTTGATTTTCTTAACACCTTATAGCAACTTGTTTAATAGTGTTTACCATCTTTTCTCATATGGTATGGATTTTCCCATCTATGCTATATTTTCCTTCAATATTCTATTTTTATGAGCTATTTGTTTTTCTTCTTTCAAATTCCACAACTTAATTTTTGGGTGCCTATATTATTCAGTTTTTTATTGTCTTCTAATATATACGTCCAAAAATATCAATTTTTGTTAGGTGGTTAAACTCTCATCCTGTACAATCTAACGATCTTTATCCAAAACTTGATCAATCTTTGTAATAAGAAAAAAATTTATTTGATTGGTATTATACCCACTTTTAAAAGTTATTGAGAATCTTTCTTTTTAAAGCAATTATTAGCTAATGCCAAGTTAGATATCATTACGAACTCTAAAATGACATTTCCTTCTTCATTTCTATCTTTGATGGTAAGCTCCATGTATCCTTTTCAAAATCATCATTATATTTTCCCACATGTCCATTTAAATCTTTTCTAGTAAATATCTTTTCTATATTAAGAAACTTTTGAATCATTCCAGTCATATCCTTCCAAAAGGATTGCTTTGTAGCATCATCTAATCATACTTGAAGAGCATAAGTACTAATAATATTAATAAACTTCTCTTTTAATATTAATTTAATTAAGATTATTCTATCTCTTACTCTCTTAATATCTACATCCTTATCTTTTAAACTCAAACCTATAATAAATTTTACTCCATTTATACCCTTATCTTTTCCTCTATACCAAAGTCTATAACTTATTAACTTTCTTTGCTTTTTCTCCTACCACTTAATCTCTTTCAAGAAAGATGTGTTAAGTCTCATCCCAACTATTGTACCTATTAGCTCTATTAATTTTCTTGTCAACAACCTTATTTTCTATGTTGCTAAGTGTATCTCTTTTTTTTTTTTTTGAACTAACTTATTTATCCACATCCATTCATTAAAGTGTGGGATCCCTTGCCTACTTCTCACCACATTTGAGGATCTATTTAGTGTGTTGCTTCTGTGGAATGTACAAATTAATCCTTACCCACTTGTCACTACACATGGGGCCTGATATAGCGTATCGCAAGTGCGGAACGTTCCAATGATTTTCTCTATTGATTTATGTTCATAGGATGTTTTATGCTAGCCATCAACCTATCGTAACCCTTGTTTATCTGGGCTTGAAACCGACTTTGTGTAAAATATAGTTGGAGTTTTTATTTTTTTTAATTTTTTTTGCTAGTCTCATTTCTTTCTTTTTAGTCTCTTTGATTCAAATCTCAATTCAATAGTCAGATATTTTACCTTCAAACCATGGTTTAAAACACCAGCTATATGGGCCCCTTGCTGGCTAGATGCTGATACATAGGTGTTCAATATGCCTTGGTTTTGGTGAAACAAGTCTTAACAGTCCTGGTTGTGCCATATCAAGCTTGGACTGCCCAGTCCCATTTAATATCAAGCAAGATTCCCTCTAAAGGTTCTCCCAATGATGATTTTTGCCTTTGAAGCTGGGATTGCTGGAAAATTGTCAGTTAGAGGCTAGAACATGGTCAAAAACATGGTCATTGTTTCTTTAGGATATGTTCAATGCATTCTTTGTTCATTTGTCAAATTAGTGCTAGTAATATAATCTTCCATCTTCACAATCTTCAGTGTTCTACATTAGTTCACAATCTTCAATTGTTAATGGACAGTTATAGTTGTTCAATGCATTCTTTATAATGTGTTATGTGAAATTATGGTTACCAAACACAAAAAAATGTCATAGTGTTAGAAAAGCTTCAGCACACACAAAGAGGATTATTAGGGCATTTAAATAAATATGCTTACTATATTTGTGCATAAATTGGGCATTTAGACAATGACAAAAAAAAAAGGGAAATTTTGGGAGCCAGAATAGACCATACCAAGTGTGTATTGGCTGATTCAAGTAGCGCTGATGGATACAATGTGCTGGTACAGTATGCAGTATCACACTTACTATACTGACCTGTTGACATTATGCCTCTGTACCTTGATGTTTGGAACCCCGCTTCCAAATTAACATACATTCAAAAAATGTGCATGAGCATGTGGCAACGCATTCTATTTATATCGAGAGATGCAGAGAGAATTGATATTTGATTACATAATTGGCTAGCCATTCCATTTAAAAATCCATATCATGAAACATAAGCGCAAATTTCTTATGCTTAACTGTAAAAACTAAACATTTTGGAGAATTCTAACTCATGCAGGTTGTCATTTGGAGATGCGAGATGCTCATTTGATTTGCTTTATGGCTTCAAAACATCCAAACCTACTAAATTTTAGCTTTTTCAGATGTCTACGTCAAGATCAATGATGTGGATTGTTAATTCGTATGTTGCACTATATGTTTTGACACACTAGCCTTACTGAAGTGTCCATCCTAGATCTTGCCAATTATGATTAATAGTGGGAGATGCCTTGTCAAAAAAAAAAAAAAAAAAGATTAATAGTGGGAGATGTTTATTTAATTAGCAAAATATGGTTTTTACACCACAATTCAAGCTTTAATTGTAGTAACTTTCTTTTCTCTTGCATATATGAATTCACGAATACATAACTAGATGCTTGATACATTTTTTCTTATATGTATATTACGATGTTGTCCTTGCTATTAGGTTAATGCTTTTCTTGCATCTTGAAACTTCTGCTCTCTAAGAAATATACTGTTGAATGTGTAAAATTGTAGCAGTGCGCCATCTAAATAATTGCTTGTCTATGTTTTATTATGAATTTTGATAACGTATGGGGCCTATGATATGAAAACTCATGTGCAGTGCAAAGCATTGCAGGAGCATAACAATTTTATAGTTAATTACTGTATTTCATGAGCAATCTCCTTATATCTGACTTTAAGAATCTCTTTTACAGGTATCCCATTTTGGTTGTCAATTTTTATGCACCTTGGTGTTATTGGAGCAATCGCTTGGTAATGTTTGCATTATTAGTGTTGCAGTGCATCAGTTTAAATGTCTGGTTATACCTTTATTCCATGTTATCATGGGGAATGTAAATGACAGCATTGTGATGGTAGCTTCATCCTTTAACAAGGAACAAATTCTTCATTGACCTGACAAATCTTTAAGTTAAGGCTGAACCGGAGCTTGTCTAGGACCATCCCAAGATTTACGACCCAAGTTGTGTGTTAGATGGTAGATGCGACCAAGCCTGGACCATAGGATATTTAGAACTCCCAAGCCTGTCTATGAAAATCATGTTCACTTCCAATTTAGCCAAATCAAGCATCATTATTATATTCATAATTGCAACCTGACCATGCTATCTTTTTGGGGGTTTATTTGTTAACAGCAATTGATTGATTCTGTGAACCTTGTGAGATATGAGTGATGGTGAGAGCAAATTTTTGAAGAGACTCAAATGTATGAATAACTGAGTCCTTATGCAGTTTTTTAGTGGTTTGTTCCTTTATCCTCAATAAAAAATTGCAAAAACTCATCATTTTTCTAAAGTTAATATAACACATAGTTTAATATATATATATTGGTCACCTCAAATCACATATCACTGCTTTTTAAATCACTTGTATGATCTACTTGTTGGAGACATTAGGCCGGTCATTTAAACTTGTAACTCTGGTCCAAGAATATCCTATAGTTTCATTTGGACTGGCCTGATGGCCCAACCTTAAAATATGGCCCATGGGCTGACCCATGTGCATCATAGTTCTGTCGCTAGCAAACTATCATTACCTTAACTCTGTTTAGCACTTAAGCAAATTTCTCCAATACTTGATCACATGGTTCATAAACTGTCAAAATTTTTTATAATACTAGAACTTAATTGTCTATATCTGAATCATGAGTTCGTTACTTTGTTTTAAACTAAAAATGGTTATAATTTATTCTTTCAAATAGAAGTTAAATTGTTTACCATTGAGAAAGGCATGCTTGCTCCTTAACTGTTGTCGGTAGTGGAATCCTGCTATTTTATCATAAATTAGTAGCAAGGCAGATAAATTGATGCTAGTATCTTCAGAATGTCATGTATGAGCAGTGATTCAAGTCTTAATGGGATGGGGGCCGTTTCGACTGTCCCATTCTATCTCGATCATTATAGTGTCAATTTTAAGTATATCTAATTTATCATAAAAATATAACTTTTGAAGTTTAAATACGTTTAAAAATCAAATAAAATTCTAAATCTTTATAAATAATTTTTTAAAGAAAAAAAGCATCACAAGCAAATATCAAGATACCTGACTGGGTCGGGGATCGGGATGGGATGGGATGTAGGTGTATTATTTTGTGAAAAAATTGGGACACCTCTGTCCCACAAGATTTAATACTTTGTGTATGAGTCACTTTTCTAATCTCTAGTTCCTTATTAGGCAACGATGGTAATAACACCAGCTCAATGATGAGTGTAGTGTAAGACACTTGGTGCTGGAGTTATATTATCAGCCTCAAAATTCTTGTAACTCACGAAATTTGCATGTCATATGAGGAGATTGAACATGAAAACCAATCTTCAAAATGAAATCTGTTTTGATCCCACAGCTAGGCTGTCAATGCAATCACATGGAAAGATACTTGCATGCTTATCATTGCATTTGGTTCCTAATTCTGCTTCCTGCTACTGTTAGCAGCATTTTATGGCCTATGTACGGTACAAAAATTATGTGTCGCACTGTTAGACAAAGCATTGTTGTTTGCTTCATCTCTTTACTGCTTGGCTACCTTTTTTTCTTTTTTTTTTTTTTGTTGGGGGGAGGGAGGGGGGGTGTAATTTTTGGCTTTGGAAGGGGTGCAGGTTCATGATTGCAAAGTGTTTCCAAAGCTGGTGTCGTGGCTCAATATTTCTATTACAATTATGGAACTCTTCCATTTGTATCATTATCCTGTGTGGAGATGGGAAAATTTTGGTTATACAAAGGAAAAAGTAAATTTATAGTTACAGGTCGGGGCCTAGTTTTTCTGGTTTCTCTTAATGAACTTCTTTACACATCAGTCCTTTTGGTTCCAATTAGGGAACAAGCACCATCCAGTTGAGTTAAAACCGTTCAATTGTGGTTAATGAAATTATGGCAGTTATTCATCCCCACAAAAGTCCAGAAACTGACAGTATCTATAATTCAACTTTCCTCTTATCTTTCCCTATGCATGGGTGTCCATGCTGCTTGTTCATTTGATTTCCTGGAGCGTAAATAAATAGAAGTCAATCCCTTGACTGAATTCTTATATCTAGACACCTTGTTAATTGCTCATATTTTTGTTATGCATCTCAGAAGTGCCAACATTTACTGCAAGATAATTATCAAAGGAAAAAAAAAAAAAATCATTGTGAAATAAATATTAAGGTGTATTCACTTTCAAGTTTGGTTTTTTGAAATATGATAATTTGCTTCAGAAACCATCATGGGAGAGGACTGCTAAAATAATGAGAGAAAGGTATTCAGTAATCTCCTTTTTTATTCCTCTTTTTTAAATTGAATATTGTTTACCTAGTTTTGGGGAAGAAATTTGTCTGACTTTTGTGTGTATTTATCTTTGTATTTATCTCCAGATATGATCCTGAAATGGATGGGCGAATTCTCTTGGGAAAGGTTGATTGTACTGAAGAAGCTGAACTGTGCAGGAGGTATTTTCTATGTCAGTGTTTACTCATCGTGGCATTAATTCCATGTAAATTGAATGCTTGGTTGACATCTTGCAATCTTTCCTTTATCAGTTTGCAATGACATGAAGTTCTATCACCATTCCTTAGGTATACTTATATTATTTATCTTATTAGATATTGAGGGATCAGCTTCTTTACCATTTATCTTGCATGAGTAGGTCTGTAGGTTAGGGTGTTTATATATGTAGGTTATGGTGTTTTAACTTTTTAAGTATGCCATGGGCTTTGAGTGTTTAGAAACGCATAATGATTGCGAGGATCTATTTCTGCTATTACTTGCATTGGATCAACCAATACAACATCCATAAAACTTGTCAGCATTACCTTTTTTTGTTTAAATATGACGCTGATGAATCCACAAAAATGCAGTTATGTAACCTGGAATACTGTATTGGACTCATCATAATTAGCAAGAGCAGTGAAATTAAACTTGAAACTTGAAGCCTACTTGATGTTTAACCTTTGTTAAATCGATGGTGAAGATCAAAATGTGATTCTTCCTTAGGGAAAGGTTTTAATTGGATATAATCAGAATGGGTTTATGCTCTTTGGATTAGCTAGATGAAATTGCACCATATATTCTTGTCTAAAGTCAAGCCTAGATGACTCTGATGTTTGTAATGGACAAAATCCTCATCCCTTGCCTGCGAATGTTGCAAGGCATCAAAATTTTGTGTTGTGTTTCCAAATGTTAAAAGGTATAAATAACATAGATGATGGAATTTTGGATTCCTAAAGGAGAGCATAATCACAACTTGGGATACATTTGAAGATGTGATTGAGGAGTATGGCAATCCCTTTGTAAAATGTAAGGGTGCATTTGTCTGCATGGAATTAAATGTGTCACTCACTTCAGTGTCTGGATACTGATGCCAATACTGAGTTTCCTTTAGATGTCTCTTCTTATTGGGTCCACATTTTTGAGAAGATGAATATATTTCAACTTGCCCTTATTGCCTCCATATATATAATTTAACTTAAAGCATTTAACTTAGCCTTTTCATATCATTTAATAGTGTCTCAGTGTACTCCATTGGATGGTTTCTTCTGTATTCTGTCCTATATTTTGGAGGATGTGTCCCATTGAAATGTGATATTGAATGTATGGTACTTGACTGAATATCATCGGTCTCTAGCTGAGAGGACAGAGGTGCTAATTGACATTTGATCTCCGCAATGTGAGCTGAGTATGTTTAACTTTTTCACATTCATTCTTACGTTTTGGAACTCTACTTGCGTGGTCCTCATCTTTTCCGCTTTACCAATATTGTCAAAACATTGAAAAAGTTTTGGATTATTCATGATGTTATTTCTTGACTGAATGATTCTTCAAAATTCTTTTTGTGTATTGCTTAATCTATAATCATTTAATTAGTGACAAATTTCATGTTTCATTTATGAATTTTTGATGGCTAATTTTAGAAACAATTCATACATTACAAATTTAAAAATGCTGTCCTGGCAGTGGTATTTTATTCCCTTGGCTGTTCCTTATCGTTGTTCCCTCTTTCACTTGTTTTTTTTTCTTTTTTTTTTCCCTTCTTTTGAGAAATGAATTGTATACTACCATTTGAGTTGGGACATGAAAATTCTCCTGTGTATGTGCTACAGGGGTGCTAGTTGTTGGACCGGGACCCTATTGGCTTACTTTTACATGAATCAATATATAAATATATCCTGAATCATGTTGTGGTTTTTCATTGGAATGGTAAGGTACAACAATGGCTGGCATGTATAGAGACTGGGGGAACTAAAAAGAATGAAAAGCAGCTGGTACCGGCCAGTATGGTTGGTACAGTACTGTCAATGTTGACCAATACAGACTCGTACTTTTGTGATGTATTGGTCCAACGAATTGCGGCATCTCTATGGTTATTCTTGTGCCACTTTTCCATCAGAAACGAATTGTGGCATCTCTATGGTTATACTTGTGCCACTTTTACATCAGAATGGTATGGTATTTGTGGTACTGTCTCGGCATATGAAGCCTACAATCTTATATTCTTTACTTCCACTGATTCTTTCTCTAATTTTCAGTTATTTAACTTCTTTCCAAATTCATAGGAAATTCTCTATATTCCATATCTTTTCCCTTATCCAAATCATTCCTAAACCCTTGTCTTGTGACAGCCCACATAAATAGCTTGTTATCTGGAAAGATGCAGGAAAATTAAGGAGACGTTTGATATGGGTTGATTTATCCAAGGTCACTGGTGATTTTGGTGGAGGTGATGAAGTTACTATGTTTGGTTGCACTCCAATGATCCTACATGGCATTGAGCCCAAATCATCCCCACTTCTAGAATTAGTAAAAACATGATGGTCTCAAACCCATCCTTCAGGGTGGGCATCCAAAATTATCTTTGGGCAGTGATCTTGGACTAAGATTTGGGAACTAAAATGCTTCTTATTCATATAAAAATGGATGTCCAAAAAAATATCCTTCCTCATGTATTATATTATAATAAAATATAGTGCAAGTACCATAATATTGTAATATAATATAATGATATTATAAATTATTAATAATATTATTATATTATAGTATTATTTTCCTATTTTTCTAATAGTATAAATTATTATTCATCAATAATTTATGTATTATAATAAATAATATTATAATTTAGTTTAAATGATATAATACATAATATAAAATAACAATAAAGCATCTTGGTAGTTGCAAAAATAGCAGAGATAGTTTTAGTATTACACGATTAGTGATATTGAATTCTAATAGCATGCCAAATACGTTAATTATGAATAATTAGGATTTTTAATCACGGGGACATAGCATTATCAAACATGATGATCTTAGATCATCGGATATTATATCACAGGATAAGGATCACCAGTGATCTAAGATGGCAATCTCATTTGGGTTGCCAAACGCTCCTTGAAGGTAATGCTATTCTTCTAGTCTGAAAATTGATGTGGCAAGCAATATGGAGTGTGGACTGCTGAAGACCTAAGACATGGAAGATGTCTTGTGCAATGTTAAACTTTAAATGGCTTGTCACTCATCAGCGATGACCGCGCCATGAAAATTCTTTGGAGGAGAGAGATTAGAATTATGGTAGGAGATAAAACTAGGTAGAATTAGATGTCCTAAAATAAGGATAGAATATGCTACTCTGACATGTAAGTGCTGCTCAGCATTGTTGGTGCGGTATAATATAGACCATGCCAGATTCACAATGCTTTACAGGCTTGTAGCGCTAGGACGAAAGCAGCTGCATGCCAGTGCTTGGTGTGATGTGGTGCTTTTGCATGAGCACTTGCATAACACTGCATAATATGGTATATCTGGTGCAACCGTGAGGCTAGCATACTGCCAGCATGCAATACCTTGGTCCTTGCTCTGCCAAAGGGCAACCATTAAACTGCTTCAGTTGTTGTGGCAGTGGGTGATTGCATCCACTCGTGATTCTCATCAACTAGTTTCTCTGCATGTGCTTGAGCTGCCAAAAAGGTTTTGTCAGCGTACTTCTCTAATAACAAAAAGGTAAGGGAATTCAGATTTAACAAAGCTGAGCACAGAAGGTAATTGAATGGCATATGAGCAGGACTCCTTTTAAGGTATTTGCCTTGTAGGAAACATCAACCCTGCCTAAGAAACCAGTTGCTTAATGCCTAAGTAGAGGTCTCCTCTCCCAGTATTACTATGGTTAATGCAAGAGAAAGGCTTTTTTGCAATCACAATTTCCATAAATTAGAGACTGCTGATGAAAAGGTGCAGCATTGTTGAGGTAACTTACTGCATGGTTTCAGGTCCTGCCGGGACATCACATGGGACGCTGGGATGGATTGCTGTCCTATTTGTCCTGTCCCACCATTGTCCCACTATCCCAATGAGAACATCTTAGGCCACTCCGTGCCCCAAGTGTCAGGATGGGATTGGATGGTAGTGTGTCCCGCCGTCCTGTCTTATGGAAAAATCAAGATAGCCCCATCCAATAGGGTTTAAAACCTTGATTTATTGGCCTCATGCTGCAGCAAAGAGAGGTTTGTAAATCTGAAGAGAAAATAAATGTTGTACAGTTGGATGTGGTGATCTTTATATGATTTGACCGAGGAAAGATCCAAAACAATCACACAATGATGCAGCTTGTGAATGGTGATCAATCTTTTGATTTGAAGCCCTTGCTATTGCAAATCCATTTCACTTCTACTCCTGATAAAGTAGCCTATTTAGAATAAACTTTTTGAGATCTCTAGGTTTTAAAGTTGCTGATGAGTTTAATAGTGTTATAAATTTGAGTCTGAATAACATGCCTGACAAAGCTTAGGTTCAGATCCCTCTTGTACAGGTTTGAACATAGGTGTTTAATTTACCATCACTGGTGACTGTGCTTGTCTGCCTGTATGCTGTCATGCCCCTCCTCTGTTATTGGAGAAGTGATGGCATGATCAGTTTGGGATGCATTTAAGGGACCCTGCATGAAAAAATTTTGCTGCAGGCCCTATGTTCCATTGCTTGCAATTGCCTCATGGAAGGAGTTTTTTTCGTGCACTAAAGGCTTGGAAACTCTTTTCCATCTACTGTGCTGATAATTTGCTAGATGCACCACCTAATCACTTCCAGATGTTGGAGCATCACATATCATGCTCATGCCATTAAGGGGTTGGCAGTTCACATTTTCCATGTTATGGCATGATGATGCCATACCAACACGTCATGTGCACCAGCATGAAATTATAGATGACATAGCAAGAGAAACCATCAGTATGCTAGTAAAGCTACTCTTTGGCATTTAGGTAATTAGATTACTCATAGCTTTTCTAGTGGGAAGTATACATTTTTTAAAGTATTTTTGTTTTTCATTAGACATGCCTTATTGCTGATAAATACAATGTGAACATCCTGCTGCTAATGAATGCATTCTAATCCACAAGCTAGCATATAGGGTAGCTAAATTTTTAACAATGACAAGGAACTCGAATTTTTTGTTTGAACTTACAGTTTTTTTTCCATTTTTATTTTTTCATAATTAATTATTTTTAGAAATATTTTATGTTTGATTTTCATTTTGTTTATTAGATGCATAATTTTTATCAATGTTTGTATAATGGAGTATCACACCATACTGATTTGTGCATTAAGGTGATGTGCAGAGGTATAGGCTAACACAAGCTGATTGTCATTGACAGGGGCCTATACAGGATATATAGACTCATGCCACTGACCTTGTGAAGGGGGTATTCACTATATGACATAAAATCAAACTGACTCTTCAATCTAGTGATATTTTTTATTGATGTTTAGATAGGAGACCTAGAATTTTATGTCAAAAAAAGACTGACAATGGTCATAAAGTGTTCTTGAAGAACAAATATGCTTACAGATTTAACGATACTTTGAAATAACAATTGTCAAGCTGCTTAATCTAAGCTAGAACATTCAAGACAAAAAGGAAAAATTGAAATGCCAATTTCAAGATAAATGGATTTTGATGTGCAACATGTTGCATAGTATAACTATTTTGAAACATTCTATTGGTAAAATCAAGTCTTCCTATAAAACTTTGTTTCTCTTTCTCACTCAATGTAGTTACTATTGTAAAAATTATTGATGGTAATACTAGTGAATTTTCAATTACAGTAGATTTAGATTAGAAATTTAATTTTAGTCCTTATTTATTTATATTAGTTATGAATGAACTTACTAGTCATATTCATGATGATATTTAAGGATCCGTGTTATTTACAGATGATATGGTACTAGTGAATGAAACTAAGATTGAAGTTAATAATGAGTTGGAATTATAGAGAAATGCATTAGGATCTAAAGATTTTAGGTTAAGTAGGACAAAAATAGAATATATTGAATGTAATTTTAGTACAATTAGAAATAAAAATGAATATCAAGTAAAAATTGAGGATCATAAATTTCTTAAAAATGATTATTTTTGATATTTAGGATTGATTATTCATAAGAAAAGAGAAATTGATGATGGTGTTGCCTATAGGATTAAAGTAGGCTTAAAGTAGGTTGGATAAAATGAAGAAGTGTAACTGAAATATTATATAATCATAAAATACCTGTTAAATTGAGGAAAAAAATTATAAGACAGCCATAAGACTGATCATGCTTTACGATATGGAAGGTTGGACAGTTAGAAAATTATGTATATGCAAGATAAATGTGGCTAAAGTGAGCATGTTGAGATGGATATATGGTTATATTAGAAAAGATAGAATAAAAAATGAAATCATTTGTAAAATGATAGAGGTAATACCAATTTGGGACAAATTGAGAGGATGACTTAAATGGTTTGGACATTTGCAATGTCGACCTAGTGATGTACCGATGTGAAGGAATGATTTGATACATGTAGAAAGAAGGAGATGTAAAGATAGATCAAAAGTTATATAAGAGGGAGCAATAAAGAAAGATTTAATATCTTTCCATCTTTTAAAAAATGTGACTCCAAACTGAGTAGAATGGAGAGAAAGGATTCGTGTAGCCGATCCTAACTAGTTTGAGATTAAGGCTTTGTTGTTATTTCTTTCTCATGCACTAGACCTCCATATAGAGATCATTTCTCTTATGAACCCACATACACAGATACACAAAGAAAAATCATTCTACCCCATTTTGAAGGAAATACTGAGATCTGATTTAATACCAATGGAAATATTTAGTACAAATTTATCTATTCATTGTAGTTGAATTAGCATTTTGTTTTTCTAAAAAAATTTAATTTAATTTAGAATGTTCAGAGGAAGATGAAACGAAAATTTGCAGAAGAAAAGGAAGAGTAGAGGAGAAGAGAATAAATTAAATAACACAAATAGCAAGAGAGATGGAAACATAGTAGTTTAAAAAGAAACTATGAAATAGTAAGATAAGAATCACATTAAAGGATTCTTTAAAAAAAAAATCTTCTACTTTTCATCCCATTGCAGAATTCTGGAATTATTTGATCTCCTTGATCAGGTAAAATTTTTTAATCAATGAATTTGTTCCATGCATTGTATCAATAAAAGTTGGACAATGGTAATATGCAATCATTAGCATGTTATTGTTGCAGTTTCTTTGTAAGTTTTATAAATTTGGTGGTGGTGTTCTTCTTGCTGAAGATTGAATATGATTTGGCTATTTGAAATCTGTGCAGGCATCATGTCCAGGGCTACCCATCTATTCGCATTTTCCGCAGAGGGAGTGATATTAAGTAAGCATGACATTAGGCCAAACCTACCATTTCTTTTGATGATTATTAATCTAACAACATGTAATTTTTTACTTGTTTATTCTCCTTCAAATAGAAATTTCAGTTCACATCTACACAAGACTTTCCAAGCAACTCTTCTGAGAACCCTTTAATGCCACCTATTATAAATTCAAACTTCAGAAATATTGAAGATGCCAATATATCCTATTGCTGTTTGTTATTTTAAATTTTGAACTACTCTTCATATTTCTTATTGATTTTATATCATTATTTCTCAAAAGGTATTCACTTTATAGGTCTCCTGAAAATAAGAAAGGTTCATACATTGAATTATCAGTGTTAAGCATATGTCCAGATTCTACTTCTTTTTAACCCTCCTTTAGCACAACCATATACTTTGATCCCTTAAATGGAGGAATATTTAGACTAAGACATTTTTTCTTTCTTGAAAAACCTCACCTCTGCTTCCAAAACTCCTATGGCTCCAAAAGCAATTGTTCTAGTATTCTTCTTTGTGAGCCTTCTTTTTGTGCAACATAGTTATTGAAGAAATCCTGTTGCACATATATAGAGGGAGAAAAAAGTAAGCATCAAGTAAGCACATAATGTTATGGGCAACTTTGTCTTGTGAGTTTCATGCATATGTAAAATTGTCTGCAAGCTTGTTTTATCTTTAATACTTTTGATATGCCTAATTTTGCCTTAGTTACTTTTAAATCATTGATATTCATGTTTGTAAAATTTCAAGCACTGCATTTTCTATGAGGCTGAATTATCATCTGTCGATGCTTTCTACTAGTTTCTGCTGTCTTCCAATTTCTTGAGCTATCAAATAGTATTCTAAAGTGTTAAAGAGTCGCTTTATTATATCTTAATTGTTGTTTAGTTCAATAATTGTCATCATTATATCATGTACCACAGGGAAAATCATGGACACCATGACCATGAATCTTATTATGGAGAACGGGACACAGAAAGTTTAGTTGCGGTATGCTTATTTTTTGAATTTAAATTAGATGTACAAGGCTATCATGAGAGTTAGGCGTATACATTTTCACTTTATTGGCTAGCCCTGATACTTGTTTAACTGTTTGTTTGGAGTTACTATTTTAGGCAATGGAATCTCTGGCTGCACCTGTTCCAAGGGAGTCCCATAAACAGGCATTGGAGGACAAATCTGAGAAAACAATTGATGCAGCAAAACGGCCTGCACCATTAACTAGTGGATGTAGAGTAGAAGGTTTTGTGCGTGTCAAAAAGGTAAATTAAACTTCTGCACTGTATTCATTCACTATTTTGAGTTTGCAGAATCTTCCAGAGTTTTCTTAGAAAAAGTACTATGAGCTGTTTGGGAAATAATTTCAGAAAAGATAAGCATATAATATTTGCCAGAATAATTAGTACATGACGCAATGTGATATTTCTTAACTTAGATGTTATCATAAATATGACTAGAACCATCAAACCTTTTCTCATGTAGGTAGGATGTTGTTTTCTCCGAGGAAACCAATGGTTCAGCTCAGCACAGGTGCTGTACAAAGATGTCATGGATTGGCATCTAGTTTATGCAACTGTTGCTTTTTGTAATAAAAAATGTTCTAGGAATGGGAAGAATGACAATTAATTTGTTATCTGGAAGACCAAGTGCAATGATTTGGCCAAAACTAGAAATTATGCCTGGTTAAGTTAAATTTTTCCTTCTTCTGTATACATTTGACTTAGGTGTGCTATAGCTGGTGCTTATTGTGTTTTTGCTTTCTCAAGCTCAAAAGAGGATGTGAAAGATATATACTAACCAACAAAAATAGAGGATGAGAGCAGGATTTCAGATTATGTTAAATGTATCAAGAATGAGATTGCTGGAGTACCTAATACGAACAATCTCTATGGATTAGTTATTGGATTTGGAGGCCACAACAAGGACAGGAGGAGGTAAATTTTGGTGGATGGAGTAAATTGATAACTATTTACCTTTTTGATTTAATGAGATCAAAATCTAGAATGATGTTAGCCATCTGCCTCTTTGTGATATTTTCTGCATAAGATTGATGTAGTTGATAGCATTGGTTTTGTAGAAATGTGTTCTTTCTTCTCATCAGCTCTTCACACCACGTTATCAGTCAGCACTTGTGTTATATAGGTCTTCCCAACTTTGCCACATCTTCTATTCTCAAACTTTGCTACATGTTCAGTCATTAAACAAAGGAGTATCAATAAACCAGTTACCGGAGATCGTGAGTCCACAATGTCATAGCAGAGATGATGCATCAGCATTATGGAAAGGAGTCTTTACACCATCAATTGACAAGTCGATAGTATTCATGCATGCATATTGACCTGACCAACCGATATTTAGAATTTTTGAAGTTCTACCACCATTACCTCTGCACACCTTGTTTTGCTGTCCTATTATTCCATACCAGTGTATGATCTCCCCCATGCACTTGAGCCTTTGATTTCAGTCTTCTCTGCTTTCCAAAGCAGTAATAAATATTCTCTGAAGCCTAAATAATTTGTCAGTTCTTTTATCATTTCCAAAGCTACAGCGAAATGCCTTTGAACGGCTCCCGTCTGAAGAGGGAATTGGTGTATGGTTACTGTATGTTGGAAGAGGACAAATACCAAAAAGTGACATGGATAAAGGACTAGATGATGAAATGAGATAACTAAATCCTGCTGGAAGTACTTGAGGGAAGTTTGTCGGTTTATGTTTATCTGGGTATCACCATCTGTTTCATTATAAATTTAGAGTTTTGGTTGTCTTGAATATGTCTGTGATGAAGTTGATAAATCATGGATTTTACTTTTGTTTTGATTTAATGTATAATTTTTTCTATCTCCTGATTATGCAGGTTCCAGGCAACCTTATCATCTCTGCCCGCTCTAGGGCACACTCCTTTGATGCGTCCCAAATAAATATCTCGCATGTCATTTCACGATTTTCATTTGGTAAAAAGCTCTCCCTAGGGATGCTGTCTGAAATAAAGAGGATTACACCTTATCTTGGTGGAAGACATGATCAGTTAACAGGTCGATCATACATGACTAATCATGCTGATGATGTTAATGCAAGTGTCACTGTAAGTCTTGCAACCATTTCTAAGTACTTAAATTTTATACATTGTGATGATCCATCATATTATCAGAAGTCAATGTATTGTTTAGCATTAGCCGCATGAACACCAAACTATATCTTATTCAAGAAGTGTTGGACAGGAAATGAAATATTGACTTCATATATTTACACTGGTTGATGTCTCCGATGATAATCACCTGTCAGATAGCAAGGAACAGGAACAATCTAAATGGTACAGCACCTATTTTAAAATAAAGGCTGGAAAGGGAGATTTAAGATTGCCCTCTTTTTGGTTTTGCAGATTGAGCATTACCTTCAAATAGTAAAGACCGAGATAGTATCAAGGAAATCCTCTCAGGAGCTTAAATTGCTAGAGGATTACGAGTATACGGCCCACAGTAGTTTGGTGCAGAGTCTTCATACTCCTGTTGCCAAATTTCATTTTGAGCCTTCTCCTATGCAGGTTGGTATAGCACAGTTGCATTCTCATTTTCCGAATTCCAAGTCTGTGAGCTTATTTTTATTTTGAATTTCAGGTAATGGTAACCGAAGTTCCAAAATCCTTTTCACACTTCATTACAAATGTTTGTGCTATCATTGGAGGCATTTTTACGGTTTGCACTTGATCTCTTTAGATGAGTTCTTTGGTTTTGTACTGTCGAATGCATGTGAAAAATGGATCTTATGGCTTTCAGGTTGCTGGAATATTGGATTCCATCCTGCACAATACAATCCGGCTTATGAGAAAGGTTGAATTAGGAAAACATATTTGATGGGAAAAGGTGAAATCTTGATTGTAGCAGGGGTCCAAAATTTTGTTCATCCCCCTAGTCAGCAATTCTGTTTTATTGTTTTTACTCAGCAGATGAATCATACTGTTACAAAAACAGAAGCATTGATCTGTGTAATTGAAACCTTTCGAATGCATACATAGAAAATAATCACACCTGGAATCCTCCTCAGGTGACAGATACTAGTCCATTACCCGCTTCAAGAGCAATACCTCTTCCGTGGTGCGCGGGCGCGTGCATGCAGCGTGCGCACATGCACGGGTATGTGCATGCGGTAGAGGGGGGGGGGGGGGCAGGAAATATGAAAGGTAACTTTATCATTTTTTCAGTGTTTGAGAACTTAGAAGGTTTGAAAGGTAAACGGAATTCCAGATTTGAACATTTTTTCTTTGATTATGATGTTTTACTTGGCTGCTGCGGTGGATTGACCATGTGACTTAGGGACTATTCATCCTTATCATTATGTTAATGCTAGTTGAGATAACTTTAAAAATTAAAAAAAAGAAGGGGGTGGGAAATGAAACTAGGTGGGATAGAAGTTTTGCAATCAATCAGTCACCATTAAGGGCATGTTTGATATTGTTTTATGATTTTTATCACCCTACAAAATTAGTGAAATACTGCATAAAGATTGGTGTTGGAGATATTTTGTGATTTCTTGCTTTTATCTCCAATAAATCTTTGCTCTCGAGGTTCTACAGATAAAATGAAAGAGCAAAAGGGTTTTATAGTACATACGACTTGAGTTCAGTATAATTTTCCTTGGATTTTTGAACATAAAAACAAAACAAAGCAGAAGACTTGCATAAAAATGAATATAAAAACGGGCTTACATAATCTCTCACCCAAGCCAGGTAAATAAATATCACATACCTCAACACTCAACAAGGCAAATTCTCACTCAAACCAAAAGAATAAATTTCACACTCAAGCCAAATGAATAAATTTCACAGACCGCTTTCAACAAGACGATCATAAAACATAATACAATGTTACGAGAAGAGCACTGAGTATGCTTATGAAGTCCACAGCCTTTACAGAAACCCCATTTGGTGGAGGGGGAGCAGTGGTCTCCTCACCAGGAGCAGGGGGAGATGGAGAAAGAGGTGAAATGGAAGGTGCTAGGCTTGTTCCATTGCCACGGCTTGCCAGGACCACAACCACTAACTTCTCGTTCTTTTGGCAGTTATCCTTGTTTCCACTGATGAAGTAGAAGGGCCCTGATCGGGTGAACGTAAACACCGTGTTACCATCATTGAACCGATCAATGGATGACGATACGTCACAACTGTTGTATGCATTGGCATCCACCAGAAGTACCGAGTCCTCGTCGGGTAGGTAGACAAAAACTGCAACACTAACAAATACTCAGCGTCGACATAACATTTTTTCTATTCGAGTAGGAACTGAGACCGATTGGTTTATGAACTTACGCAGTGAGTCACCAATTTGAAACCGTCTTTTATCGGCCCATTGGTTGAATGGCATAGCATTGGGCTCAGGCACAGCCCACCCCTTTGAGCCTCCAACCTTGAACTGTGTTGCAGCAGCCATTGATGCAAGGAGAACAAAGCTCAGAAGCACCACGCAATGAAAGTTTGCCATGAGGGAAGAACTGAGTGGAATGTCGTGGAAAAATGTGATTATGATAAGCTAGGTCTCAGGTTGAGCTCCGAAGGGTCGGTTGCAATGGCCGAGGTATTTGTAAGCCTCTTTGCAACCCGAAGTCACCTTTAAGTTTCTAGGAGTTATCTTTGTTTCCAGTACTTTTGCATCTACTTTCTGTGGTGTGGCATCGCTCCCTAGAAGTAATTCTTTGCTTCAAGCCATTAGAATATTCATGTCTTGCAATGCAATTAAGGTTATTTGGGATGGGCCAGCTCAAGACCCGATGCCCATCCCATTTCATGAGCAGGTTAAATCAGCGTTTCCCTAGGCTAGGCTTGGTTTGTTCAACCATTCTGATGAAAGCGTGGCTTTGCGATGGAGTTGGGACCAGATTTTCTTCTTTTAGCCTGATTACGAGCTGTTAAGTGTCGGACACAAACAAATAGCCTGATTACGAGCTGTTAAGTGTCGGACACAAACAAAATACGCATGGATGCCACATTGAACTCACGACCTCTTCCAAAAGAGTACATAGCAAGGTACCAAATGCTGAGTTAAGTCCCGGATGCCATAAAATAGTCCCTTTTTTTTTTTTATATCTGAATGTTATTGGAGGGTGTCATAATTTCATCTAAAAACTAACATGGAAAATAGCCAGTTTGGGGCTTGACATGCAAAAATGGGCCACCTTTCATCTAAAAACTAACATGGAAAATAGCCAGTTTGGGGCTTGACATGCAAAAATGGGCCACCTTGGGACCTTGGGTGACCCAAGTTGGCAATTATTGTTCATGGAATTATATAATTATGATTAAGTCCAGTACCATTGAGTCCTAGAGGTATAAATTGGGTTGAGCAGCACATTTTTGGCTCAGTCCATTCAGATAATTTTGGAAAGAGAAAAAATGACCATGAAATATGCTGACTTTCGTATGTTTAAAACTTTATACTCTCTTTCTTGTTGGATAGAACTATCAAACTTTCTAATCTCACATCAGCTTCTTAGCAATATTGGGCCCACGTAGTTGTAGCTTTTTGAAGGTATGTTGCTTATGTGAGCATTTATGCTTTGATGAGGAGAATCTCGCATTGGTTTTTTTCTTTGCCCACAAGCTAGGAAAAGAACTCCAAGAAACGTCACTTCTCTTTGAAGCAACATTTCCGCTGCTGTCACAACAATTAATCCATCTCTCCTACATTGGACCAGCAGCTGATCTGCCAAAAAGGCTTAGTCACAAGCCGAGTTGCTATCTCATCTTCTCAGCCCCAGCCCAACTTCCCCTCTCCACCAACTCCTCTTATCTCTGCCACCACTGAGGACAAAAATCACTCTCCCCCCCTTCGACTCACAATGCTCAAATTCACCTGGTTGTAGTAGATATGAGCGCAGTTAGAAGTCCAAGGCTAGTCTGCCCAATGATCCTATATTTAATCACGAGTGATCTAAAATTAGCAGACTGATGGCGTAAAAGCTTCAGGTTAGATCATTCTACGTTCTAAATTCTCTGAAACCAATAAGAGTCAACCACCTGCTTGTCGCGTCAACAAATCTTTCGTAAGACCGATCCACAATGTGCCTAGTTTACAATTCTTTTAGGTGCAGGTGATGTTTGAGTTAATTTATAAAATTTTCTAAATATCTAAATATTTAGGACAGGCTAACCAAAAGATATTGTTTAAGTTTCTTGTATAAATGTATAGAATAAGACTAAATACTCATCAGTATAAGCTTTCATATATTTTTTCTGTTTAAATCCCTACGTTCTTATCAAGATAAAAGTTTAAATTTAAATCCAATAAATTCAATTAGAATCACAAACATCACAGTCAACTAATCATCAATCACAAAAGAATTTATCCGCAGCTTTTCCTATTCCACATATCATAAGCTACATTCATACTATTTATAATAATTAAAGATAAGTTCATCAAAAGATTTTATTTAAGCTTCTTAAATTTGTATAAGTATTCAAATTTTTTCAGAGCTGCGCGAGCTCTTAAATATATCTTTAATTTCTCTGACAAAAGTATAAGTTGTAAACTTTAGAGGCCTTGGTTTTGTTAATTAGGGTTCTACATAGATGGAACTTCCTTGGGGAAATGCTTGGTGTCCTCACACAGTACCGTCAGTGAAATAATAGATGCAATATGATAGATTCAAACCGATCAATAGTGATATAAAGTACGCAATAAAAGTGTACAAAATAAAATTCAAACAAGTTATTGCTGATCTTGATTATCAAAACATATGAGTTCATTTTGGTTGTACTTACAAAAGAGAATAAATAAAATCAATTTTTAATTTTTGATTTGCAATTAGACTTGCTAGTTCTAGTCCGAACCAAAATGGTCACATCACATAATACATAAATTGACCCTTGTATTTTGTAGGCCTCAAAGAGGATCACCTTCCCCTCCATGGTCGACGAAGACATCAAATTCAAGGATCCTGAGACAAAATCTAGCTAAAAATAATTGCTGGAGATCAATTTATCCGCTTGAACATCCACCATGATACGTATATTCTAGGTTGGACGTGCATGGATTATTTCTGCTTGTTTGGTACCCGTCCAACAACAACCCTCTGTAATATATTAGACCTGTGCACAAACCAGGCATAAAGAGATGACCCAAGCCTGGTCCGGTCTGACCTTACAATCTGTGCTCCTCTCAGGCTTCTTTTCGTTCACCGGCCTCACGATTTTATGTGGCCTCTCTCCAGGAACATACAGCAAAATATTGTCCTTAAATATATGCATCTTGGTAATTTTTTTAAAAAATAAAATCATCGCAACATGTCACATAATCTTCAAAATGAAAAATTTTCATTACAATGAAAACAATGCACAGGCCAGTGATTAAAACTTGTTGAGGATAAATTGGTTGCTTATCTGATTTTAGCATCTTCAATGGTTAAACTGGAGAAGCTTTCAGATTACTTCCTGATGGCCTCAGTGTGAAGACTCTAGACATGATGAATCCATTGGTTCAATTGCAGATTTTAATAATCTGCCACCAGATGTTGAAAACAATGGACCTGTGACCTTTGTTTATTCCCTGCATGCTGTATGCATCACTCTTGTTGGAACCAAAACATATAATCCTGCATGCAGCAATACAAGTCTTAATAACCAAGTTTGTTTGGAGCAAAAAAGAGTTTGAAGAATGACAACAATATCTCAACCTACATGCCTGTTCGCTATCTTAGCATTGCACCTCAGCTTGGCAGCAAATTATTTGTGCTAAATATAAGTAGTTGACCATCAGAAGTGTCACAGCAATCAAGTGTTCTCACCACAAAGTTTTCATTTTACTAATGAAACAAACCACCTGGCCTGATTTTTAATGGATGCTCTAAATCAGTGCATCTCTATCAGCTTCAGTTGGGTATTCAACATGAGGAATAAACATAGTAAATCTCAAAAAAGAAATGGATAGGCACACCATGAAATGGTACTAACATAGGCAACATAGGTTGTGTGAAAAGCAATGAGTAAGATGATATGACATTCAATACATAAAATTCAGACACTTTACCTAGCACCGAATACATCCAAGCCAAAATGAACTTGTCCCAACTATGTCCAAAACATCATGAGTCTTGTTATTGCTCAGCAATTACATGCTCAAACTAAATTGTGATGGTATCATGACATCAGAACTGCAGCACCCAGAAAAAACATCATCATCATCATCTTGAATGAACTACAATAAAGGAAAAAAAAAGAGATAGTAAAAACATAACATTTATGATTCTAACAGCTTCAATAAAACACATTATAAACAAGTTATCAGATGAAAAGATTATCAAAAGTCTCAGATTGCACTTCTAGAGATTTCAGCAGTGATAACACCAAAGCAAGAATTGTTGTCTCACAAACGGTTCAAAGAAGAGCAGCTGCTGGCAAAGCATACAATGACACTGCATGAAAAACAATGCTCCTTGATAAAGAGTCTTCTCAACTACATGTAATCATGCATTAATATTGATGCTTTCATTCTAAGATTCTAAAGCATTATAGGATACTAAAAGAACTAATTATCCACAGCAAGATACCCTTACCCAAACATATTAATTTGACCAATCAAGCTTCTTGCATCAAGTGATTATTTCCGAGTCAGTTAGCTGATACATGGGAATCCTACGGCATAACACCCATGAGCTCATGAGAAAATCACTATCCATCTTTCCCCTATCTTCCAGATGTTATCATAAGCATATCATTGTCCTTAACATGCTGGTCAAACCAAAAAACCACCAAATTTTGGAGATAGAGGAGCCATAAACATAATAGAGCTTTGCCATTTGCAAGAGTTCCATGTAGCACTTAGATGTCATCCTTAATCCCACCTTTGATGCAGAACCTCACCAATCTAGCATGGGTTAGGTTCCAACATCCAACATTCCGGGGATCCCCATTTTGTCCTTTTGATGATAGCTTTGGCTTCCTGTAGTTAGACACTAGCAAAAAATACCCACTAAGAATTTAGGTGTACGTTACAACGCAGAATTCTTTCTCATTTCATTTGAACGGTGCAGCAAATCCCCTGCTTCTTGGAAGACCCCCTTCCTACGAATTCCATCTGCTAGTACTTTATATGTGACAGCATCAGGCTCTAGTCCTTTACAGATCATCTCATCAACCAAATCACCAGCCTGTTCAAGATTCCCTTCCTTGCAATAACCACATATCAATGTAGTGTATGTGACCACATCTGGCCTAAGACCATATCTTTCCATCTCACGTAACAGCCCTCGGGCAACCTCACTTCTTCCAATTTTGCAGTACCCATCCATCAAGGTGTTGTACGTGACCACTCCATGCTTTAGCCCTTTCTCAGATATCTCCTCAAAAATCCTGAAGGCTCCTTCCATATCCCCCATTTTGCAGAACCCATCAATCAAAGTATTATAACAAATAATATCATCTCCAAATCCACTTCCTTTCATTTGATTGAAGAGCCAGACCGCATCATCCAATCTCCCATCTTTACATAACCCATCGAGTAGAACACTATATGTAATCTTGTCAGGATTTAGCCCTTGACGATTCATCACATCTAGAAGTTCCAATGCTTCATTCACTCTCCTCTCTTTGCAGAGCCCTCCAATGACCGTTGTGTAGGTGAGACTATCCGGGTTGACCCCATATGCTTTCATCTCAGTTACTGTTTTCAAGGCATCTTCCAATTGCCCATTCCCACAGAAGCCATGAATCAGAGCATTGTAAGTCACAACATCTGGAGCTATGTCCCTCTCCAGCATCTCACAAAAAACCATCTTTGCTTCCACCAAATTCTTCTCCCGGCACAATGCAACTATAAAACTAGTATAAGAGACCGCATTCCCCACTATTCCCAACTTTGTCATCCTCCCATAAAGATTCTTCGCTGGTTTGATTCTCCCTATCTTACACAAACTTCCAAAGACTAAATTATAACTGAAAGAATTCGGTTCCAATCTTGACGCCAGCATTTCACGTATCAAACTCAAACCCAGTTCGGGATTCGATTCGCCGCACACAGAACCAATGAGAATAGCGTAGGTGAAGTTATTGGGGCTCGGCCCCTTCTCCTTCATGTCATGAAAGACTTTAAAAGCTTCAGCAATCCTTCCTTCACGGCAGAAGCCCTTGATGAGGGCAGTGAAGGTGATGCAGTTTGGAGTGTAACCGAGGGAGGTAATTTCGTCGAACACCTTGAGCGCGATGCCGGTGCGACGGGTCGCACAATAGCAATCGAGGACGATGTGAAGGGTGGTGAAGTCGGGATTCAGGCCGGACTTCCGCGACGAGTGGTAGAGGGAGAGGGCGGCTTCGAACTGGCGGGCTTTCGAGAGGGCGGAGAGGACGGGGTTTAGGGCGGCGGCAGTGGATGGGGGTTCGGTGGTGGCGGAGGAAGAGGAGGGGGAGAGGAGGCGGAAGGAGAGAGTTTGAAGGCGAGGAGAGACGGGGATAGGAAGAGGAGGAAAGATTCTTCCTCGAAGGGTCGCGAGCATTGCGTGCTGGCACTTCTATCCCGGTCTACATGGCCGAGTAATTACAGCTTACCATGGACATTTCCTCCTCGACCGTCGTATCTCCAGCCAGCGCCGGATGGTTCTCGAAAAATAAGTTGGACACGGCTAGCGATGTCATCGTCATCTTCTAGATATTTCGCAGCGAAGGGAGTTGTCCGGCGCTCCTTTCTCGTGCGACAGGTTCCCGCTCCCGGATGAGGTCGGGTGGAGACGAGATTTGGCCAACCGGAGATACATTTAGGCCGGGTTGAGTTAGATCATGCCTTGGGTTTAGCTTCAGGTCGGATAGGGTCAAGAATTGTCCCCGTTGACAAGCCTTTTTATTTTTTGGAAACAATAATGATGCTAGAGCTTCGAGCTGCCAAATCCAAGCATCAAAAAACGATGATCTAGCCATGTCATGTAATGATTGGTACACAAGGCCTTTGATGTAGAGTGCGAACCCTCTCGGTTCTAGAATTTTTTTTTTTTTTTTTTTTTTCTCTTTGTTCCTTATTGATGTTGGTTGATTTGGTAGTTAGCTCTTATGATGATATAAAGTAAAATTTGACTTTAATAGAATAAAAAAAAATTTCTAATTAGTATAAAGAACTCTCCTCCATAACAACTATTCTATCCAAATCAAATCTGATTAGGACTCTTTCAAACCCAATCTCATAAGAAAACTAGCCGACTAGTTCCTATGAGGATATAGTTTTCTTCGAGATCAAAATTTAATAGGAGCCATTTGGTTAAAGACTCCAACTCTCTCCATGACTTCTCTAAATGTCTATAAAAATTGCTTAGTACCCACACATAAAGTTAAGTTCTGTCATTTTGCTTAAATCCCAAGTATATCGTCTAAGGGTCCTAGAATTTTCTTCTTATCCATCAACTACTGATTTGATCATCGGAGGGTTTTTCCAAAATGAAAGCTCCAAGGTGCCTTAACGATCTTCTTTTTGAGCACAGGAAGGCAAGCAAAGAAAGCAAGCGGATGGCTAAGAAGATGCTCTACTGTGCATACATGAAGAAATCTTATCAATTGGTATGAAGACAAAAAAAAAGTATCAATAAATTGGCATAATGTATGGAAAATGACAAGTAGAAGTGCCCAATCATACCGTTCAAAAAGAAGGATCAAGGAGTAAGCACAATTTAGATAGGAGCCAGTCAAACTCTAGCCGATTCTCAAGATTCTATGGGAGTGTCAGTCATCCCTATACTATCACCAAATTATCCTAGGATGATTCCACTTTCTACATAGGAAGAAATCCGAGAGTTAAGTCAAAAGGTGGATGCATCGACAAACATCGTTCGAACCTTGGTTTCTTAACAAGCTAGGTTTGGATCCCAGGCTTTCAGCAGAGCAAAAAAAGCATTAGAAGCTGGACCCAGCTAACCTCTAAACGAACCTAGGGATTGTTCCTAGAATCTAAAAGCTAAGGCTAATCACCCTCCTCGATCGAAAGAACTTCATAACCATTTGTCTAGCTCGAATCAGCACATTGATCTAAGGGCAACCTCAGCTAGTCAAAGACACTTAGATCGGCTATTTGAAGAAATTGATTAGAAAATAGACGAGATGATGCATCAAGTTCAGAACCAGAGGGCAGGTTTACTTGACGAGTTGGATCTCTTGACCGAACTACCCCTTACCAAAGAGGTAATGGCTAAGCCCTGGCCTCCTAAATTCAAGATGTTGTAACTTAAGTACTACGATGAGACATCCGACACTATCAACCACTTAGAGATCTTGAAAGCCATCATGCCGCGTGGAGCTCTAAATGCAATCATGTGTCGAGCCTTTCCTATAATTCTAAAGAAGGCTGCTTAAACATGGTACCCTAACCTCCGACTGGCCTCGATTAGCTCCTTCCATCAACTTAGTAAGATGTTTGTTGGCCACTTTGTTAGCAGCCAAAAAAACTAGAAGATTTCTACATCGCTAATGACCACTAAGCAAACGAAAGAGGAGTTGTTAAGAGACTATTTGTAGCCTTCAACTCAGAAGTATTGAAGGTTAGAGATTTAGACACCTCAATTACTATTGTAGTCCTTATGAGTAGACTAAGGAATTCTAGATTCAACTTCTCACTGGCCTAACGACCATCGAGGGTTCTTAATAAGGTCCTCAACTAAGCTAAAATATATATCAATGCTGAGAAGACTTGCTACTCACAGAGAGGTGAAGCCTAACCCTCAAAGAGCCAATCAAAAAAAGATGACCAGAAGTTTGAGGATTCTCATAAGGAGCTTTGAGGAGGACAGAAGACATCATGCCAATCTAGGACTCCTCCTCAGATGTTTGAGAGGTATACACCTCTTAATACTTTTCAATCTCAAATTGTGATGCAAATCGATCAAGCATAGTATGTCAATTGGCCTAATACAATGAAGTCAAGGCTAGAAAAGAGGTACCAAAGCAAGTTTCATTGAGATTATTGTCATGATACCAAGGAGTGTGGATATTTAAAAAATGAGATTGAAGACCTCATCTGAAGAGGCCACTTCAGTCAGTATGACTAGGATCGACCTTTTGTTGATCAAGACAACAAGACAACAAATAAAAACTCTAGCCAAAAGTGAGTACAGACATCTGACCAATCACTAGGACCATCAATGTGATCCATGGTGGACCAACAATTGGTGGAAAGACCTCCTCAGCAAGGAAAGCTTACACTTGACAAATTTGAGCTAATGAGCTTCCTGCAAAAGACCAAAACCTGAAGAGCCAAGCATCACTTTCTCAAACAAGATCTACAAGGTATGTGGACTCCACATGACAATGCTCTAGTTGTCTTAGCCACCATTGCCAATTACCAAGTAAAGAGGATATTAATAGATAACAAAAGTTCAACCAATATATGCTTTTATGAAGCCTTCCAAAAGATAAGAATAAGCATTGATCAGCTATAACCTACAGCACCCCTTTGGTTGGTTTCACTATAGGAATTAATAACCCTACACTCATTATTGAGAAAGAGCTGACCTTTAAGATCATGATGGTAGACATCATGGCCATGAAAGTATTAGAAGCTACAATGTCATCTTAGGTTGACCAAGTTTGAATACTCTCAAAGCCATCATCTCCACTTACTACCTCCTCATGAAGTTTCCTATCGACCAAAGGGTACATGAACTAAGAGGAGATTATGCGACTGTATGGCTATGCTATGTCACTACCTTAAAAAAGAGTACAAATCATCAGAAAACACCTCAGAAGAAAAATCTGCAGAAATGATGGTCATCAATAACCTAGATTTCAAAGATGAGCAAAAGAAGCAACATACAAAGCCAGTAGAAGAGTTAGATACCGTGCCGATGACTTTGTTGGAAAGAGCCCAAGTCTCAAGATTGACTTGAGAGACTTGGCAAGCATTACGAAAGAAAACTAAGGTTGGATCAATCTTAAGAGGCTGACCTGCTATGTTCATAGTGAGAGACCAACCTTCCTAAGCCGATCTCGATTGATTAAAGTGTAAAATTGCAGCACCAACCTAAAATACTTAGCGAAAATAATTTTGAAGAACCTATATTCCATGTGAGAGCCTAACCTCCTGTAGAAGAAAGCAATGGACTGACCTACTCAAAAATCAAAGTAGCTTTAAGCCAAGGATTGAATCACCTTAGTCCAAATAAGTTTTGCCTAAAAAAACTAATCTAATTAACTTAGTTCTACATATCTACTTTGATAAGTTTGCTCAGATTGTTTGAATGATTCGAGAAACTGACCCTAAAAAGTTAAAGGGCCAAGGTACAATGCTTGGAAAATTTTTATATTTCTTTTCATAAAGTGTTCAATTACAAGTGTGCAACTTTGAAGGTCAAGCAGCAACAAAAAAAATATATAAAAAATAATAATTAAACTAAAAAAGATAAAAGGTGGATTATAGAAAGCCTCTTAGGCGATCGCTTCCAGTCTGACAAGCTCTCGATGACTGTGATTAAGACAATTGCTCCATGAGAGAGTGACTCTTTGGCCTCAACCTTTGCCAAACCCTTTTCTCTATATAGGTTGAGGCTCTTTAGATTGAGGTCTGGATACAACACAAGTATTTACTTTTGATAGACCTTCAATCCAATGACAAAAGCTTCAAACAAGTACTCTACTTTCTCATCATCGCATTTTTTAAAGATTTTAGAAGTCTTCACAGCTTCATGGGAAAACTTAGGCTTACTTTTCCATAAATTTTGAAAGAGACTTTCAAAAATTAAAAAAATAAGAGAATTAAATGGGTCGTTCTTGTATTGAATTTTGCGTTTTGTCTTTTAAAAATAATAATAAAAAAAAGTAATACCAAGCGGAGCATTCATTTAACACTCCCTTCGGCCAACAAAGCCAAACTAATTTGGTGTTATTTAATTTTGAGAATTGAGATAAGTTGCCTCAAATGCTATGCCACGACAATTATTTATTGCTACCAAAAGAAAAATATGCAATTGATTATGGTACTTCATTGACGAGATGCAAACTTGCACTCTTGTATTCTAAATAATAATTTATAGCTCGGTGGAAATTTATTTAAACGTTCATGCAAACGTTGTCTTGAAAACAATTTTTACCCCCTCTTGACAGAACGAGAACAATCTATAAATAAGAAATAGTTCAGTAATTATAAACTATAAATATCTCTATTAATCTTTTCTGTTTTTTTTCCCACTTGAATAAGATAGCTATACCCAATCAACGCTACGCCAAACTACACTCAATTTTTTTTTCTTTTTTTTAATAAACAAACAAGCAAACATGTCTCATGACGCAGCTGATGGGTTTCATAACCATCTCAGTCCATTTAGCCTAGCAGGCGAGTAGGACCGGTCCACAGTTGCCACAAATCAGCCTATCGAGGACAAACACTACTGCTCAAGAACTGTACATCTACTGATTCTAACAGTGCTAAACAACCCAAGATAAGCCATTCCGTCACATTACCCACAAAATCCCACGAAAATCCAATTAGGCCAGGTTGGATGAAGTCTATCAAGGAGGGATGCTGCCATGGTGTTAGTACCCATTGGCCAAAATGGACACTCTCCAAATTAGTTGGACCATTTCACCCACATGTTAGCGGGTCCATCATCAAGAATGTGGCACAATGTGCTAGCATGGAACCCTTAATTTTTTTCTATCTTTTTAGCTATTTCCTCTCTCTTTCTCTCTCTCTCTCTCTCTCTCTCTCTCTCTCTGGATAAAGGGAAGCAACAGCTTAGGGTATTATACTGATTAGCATTTCATATTTCTCAAGGGTCAATCTATCAGTACAAGTTTAGTCGCAGCTGGATTTGCCATTGGAAAGCTTCTGTTGCCTTTGTTGTGATCTCAAGTGATGGTGCCATTTTCTTCTTTCCCAAGAACTTTCCCATCTTCGATCGTTTGTGTGGTGCTATTGACATCTTTACTCTTTCCCCAGAGAACACTGTAAAGGCCTCCAACCATTAGGGTTCCACCTAAAACACTGCAATAAAATATAAGATTAGTAGCCAAACTTCCACTTTAAGCATGTTAATATAAATTAAGAATGGAGATTCTATTGAGAATGGAACAACACCTTCCCAAAGTGACTTGTTCTCCAAGGAGAATTGAAGAGAGTATGATCGTGATAATTAGAGTTAATGGCGTGAACATGGCTAGAAAAACTGGCCCTCTTTTCTCAATGGTCCACGACTGCAGATAATATGAAACTCCAGTGCCAATGATGCTCTGCCATGCAGCACTTGGAATCCAAGTTAAATTACTGAAGGTAATAAAATAAGGCAATTTTTTAAAAAATAAACAATTGTTAACCTAATTCCTCATTATTCACTAATGACATATATATTTGACATCTAACTAAAGTAATTAGAACCATATATCACACTCACTTTTATTACCATGGGTGGCTAAGATTTGTTTCTTAAGATACCTATGGTAACTTATTTTAGGAACGTGATCTTTCATAAGGTTGCTAGATTGAGGCCTTGAGCATACCTTTTCATTTGGCTAGCTTAGTTGGATCTAAGTAGCTTTGTTGATCCTACATTTAAGATCCTGTTTGGATTAGCTACTGAAATACCTTTAAGTAGCTATTAATAGCTATTGGCCAAAAGTTATGTCAGATAGCTATTGGCCAACAACTAGGCTAAGCTAATCCAAATAAGCCCTAAGTAACTAAATTTATTTACTTATTTTATGGCCTTCAATTAGATTAATAAGACTTTTTTTAGATCAGGTTCAATAATGTACCATCCATAGAAAGACCTATTGTGTCGATCTGCATCAGCCATATCATACTTTATCAATAAAGTATCAACTTGGTTTCAAGATTTGATTCATATATCAATATAGTACCAAGGTTTGATTCAATATAAAATGAACCAATCTAAACATAGTGAAGTAATCTTGTGCTGTCTGATATGTGATATTGGTACCATGTTTTGATACAAGGTGCATACCATACTATACTAAATTAGTAATATATTGGTATGGCTTTCGATACTAGTTTTATGGACCTTGATCAATAGCATATACCCAAATGATTAGATCCTGGGGTTTATAAAAAAATAAAAAATAAAAAAAGAAAAAAGAGAGAGAGAGGGTGGGGGGGGGGGGGTTGTATGCAAAATATATACTCACACCATAAGCCACGGAGATAAGATCTATGCCCAAGCCCAACTTCCACCGAGAAAAGTCTCTCTCAAACGCTAGCGCTATGAAGAATGATTGAACAGTGCTAAAGAGGCACTGTAGAGTGGTGAATAGAAGCTTGGAAGGATATTTGCTCAACACAGGTCCCTGTTTTGAAGCTACAAATATTAAAGCCATCCATATCTACTTTGAAGGATAGAAAGCATGGTTATAGCCTAGAGTCATACCTGTAGCACCATCCATAAAGCCAACGTTGAAGCGGCAATGGTCATGATGAAGGTTCCCAAGACCCATTTACCGTGAGAAAGGCTGCGAGCTCGATCACTGTGGCTACTTCCTTTACCAAGGAGGTGATGGTGGTTAAAGGGTTCCAAGTGAGGTCCCTTGTAGAAGGCCATTGTTAAAATACCGGCTAGGCAGAGTACTACTCCACAAACTTTTGCAATCCCTTGAAGCTTCCTCAAGTTGACAATTTCCATTCTGTCGTGTAGAGGCACTGCTTGATTGAGATTTTATCGTAGCATTCTTTTAAAGAACTGTAGTAATTTGCCATTTTGTTATGATATCATGATGTCCATGTTCTCACCATGACTACATGATGCAAGGTACTACATAAGTGCAAGGTTTGTGGCAACCATTCATCCTTCTATGTTGTGGATGCTACTCTCTCCCAAGGCATCTTTTTCATTTTCATGGATGATAGTTATAGATGCTTTTATTATTATTATTATTATTATTTTCCTCTCTCCTGTTGAGAGCAATGGTCAGATTACGGCCAATTAGAATTGTTTGGCATAAATTCTTCAGAAAAGCTACTTGAGTTTATGCCCAAACACTATTCCAAGTGCAAACCTAAGCTGTAGCCCAGATGGTTTTAAAGATTCTTTCTCAATATAAAGTAGAACACTAGTTTTTTTTAAAAAGAAAACCACCATAGTAGCTATTTCTTTGTTAAAAAAAATTAATTAAGACATATAAATGATGCAGTTGAGCCATACCCGAATCGGACAGCCAAAACGAACGCAACCACAGGAATGAAATTTATCATTGCAGCTGCCAACGTTGCTGAAGTATAATCGAGAGCAAGGGAGATCATGTTATAGTACAATGCAATCCTATATAAAAAAAAATAAAATAAAGTTATCAAGACATGAATAACTTTAATACAATAAATTAATTTGTGGTTTCTTGTCTATAGCACGAAGGATAATGAATGTTCCATTTAAAAAAATTACAAAGCCTGTTTAGCCATGGAAAGCAAACTTTTTCATTCATCATCTCTGATTTTTATCTCTATTTCTAATTTTCTTTTTCCATCAAAGATCTTAAAAACATATTTATTTATTAAAAATAAAAAGCCATTTTTTATTTAAAAAATTTTAAAAAAGATTATGAAGAATGATTGATGGAGATAAAGTGGTAGATAGTGAAAGAAGATAGCAGTAGTGATGAATGATGGAAGTACAATGCTAGCAAGAATAATGGATGATAGTGGATAGTAAAGATATAGTAGTTGAGCTATAGTAACAGTGATGGTGAAATAGTTTTTTGTCATTTGTGAATTTTTTTTTTTTTAAGGGGGAAAACACCCAAGTTTTCTGCAACCAAACAAGCCATGATGCTTCAAACAAAAATATATATGCAGAATGAAAATGATGAGTTCTTATCAGACTATGTACATGACAGAGTGGTCGTGAGTAGTCGTGTTGATTGAAGTTAATTTCTTGACAGTTATCAGAAGTCTGAAGTTAATTACTTGACAGTTATCAGAAATCAGAACTTACCCCAAAAAAGCTAGCATGAAAATCTTGAGGCAAACTCTAGATGGTAATGGTGGAGCTCTTTTCCTAAATAACAAAAGTCTTCAATGATCCCATGAGTACAATATTTTCCGATGGGGATCCCATGAATGCAATAACGAATAAACAATGGAATTTAAGGAGGCTTGAGGAAGGAGTACCTTTCAAGAACAAACGCGATGGGTGCCAAGAATAGAGATGCAGCTACTTGTCTATAGAATACAAACACAGTAGTGCTGGTGCCTGTATTGAAGGCAGCCTTGGTGAGAATCTGCATGCCCACACGTATGAAACTTATCAGGACAGCAACCAGATAAACCTTGGCGTCTTTCATGACCGGAGCTTGGCTTAGAGCTTCTCCAAATGGAAGGGTTGGATGGAAGGGAAGACAAAGCCAAGTGGTTAAACGAATATGGCTACCAAACATATTAAAAGAATTGCCTCCCTTTCTGGTTTACCATGTCAGACTCATTGAAAGGGACATCTATGCTAAGAATAAATTTGAATGACCTATGATCTTCTACATATTATAATTTATAGGCCTTCACTCTAGTGTCATAGCCTAAAAATATGTATTTTCTTTTTTTTGATCAAGTTTGTCATCACTAATATTACCATATACAAGACAACCAAAGATCTTTAAACTAAAATAATCAACTGGATGACTGAACCATACTTTATAGGAAATCTTTAAGTTGATAGCAGTCAATGAAGATAGATTCACTAAGAAGCTCACTGTATTTAATGCCTTAGCCTATAATGATTTCTCAAGTCCAGCATCAAGAAGTATACAATGGGCTTTCTTTAAGAGTGTTCTATTCATCAGTTTTATAACTCTATTATATTGTGACAACACTCGTATAATATGGTGTCTCATTATACTTTTATTCATTCTTGTAGAATTCATCAAATTCATCTTTTCAGTATTCCAAGCCATTATCAGTGCATAATATCTTAATTTGTCATCTAGTTTGTCTCTTCACCATGGTTTTTCACTGTCCGAATATGACAAATACCTTATCTTTATATTTCAAGGAGTACACTCAGGCCTTCAGTGAGTAATCATGAACAATGTTCATTCATCGATGCATGAGGACTAGATTTCTAGAGGTTTGAATGGATGTGGTCCAATACTCCCTTGAAATAGTGAGTATTAATGCTAAACTTTACTTTACTCTGCTTTTCATTCATGCAATGTTCATAGAGGGACAGACCACCATTTCTTCTTCCAATGGGACAGATCGTCAAAGATCAAAATCACGGGGGGAAGGGAGGCACTGGCAGGATGATCTAGATTGCTTCAAAATTTGCACCACCACTCCTAAAGGTTAAATTAGATTTGAGGTGCTCCAAGATCATTCAATACTCCTTCACGTACCTTCGAGAACCTTGCTTCGATACCACTTATTGTGGAAGCTCAAAGAAGAAAGAAATCAACAAAGAAAAATAACAAAAAAATTAGAAGAAAACAGCATATAGGAAATTATGTGGTTTGGTCCGATGGACTAACATCCACACCAGCAAAAACAGTAAAAATTCTATTAAGAAAAAATAACTTTGAGATCACAATGATCATTTTCTCATCAAAG
The DNA here is from genome assembly GCA_017589505.3 of Metroxylon sagu. Taxonomy (NCBI): domain Eukaryota; kingdom Viridiplantae; phylum Streptophyta; class Magnoliopsida; order Arecales; family Arecaceae; genus Metroxylon; species Metroxylon sagu. The sequence continues at coordinate 5,465,406 of JACVBY030000667.1, forward strand.
ACTCTCTTACACAAAATCCTAAACCTACTTACACTCAATATGATTTTTCCTTGATTTCTCAATAGCACTTTAGGTTGCCCTAAGGCTAGAACTACATATGCATATATAGAGAAAGAATTTACAATGTTCAATATGTAATAAAATTTATGCACTTTATATATTTAAAAATATATCTATTTTGAACTTGTTAATTTCAAGATAAACTCTAATAACACCGCTCATCAAATTATATACTTATCCACTATTTACTTGCCACTGAAGTAGAGTGGCTCCATTTAAAGCACAACATATTAAAAAGCTGAGAACAAAGCCAGTCTTATCTGGTGTCTCGCAAGCACGAATCTTTGTTGGCTTTGGACATTGATTCTAACTCGGAAGGTAGAACCATATATCCGTTTTGGATACAAAATTTAGTGGTTTGGATGATTGGATCTTAATTTAATGCATGGATCAGCTCCAAATCATGTTGCGTAGGGGCCGGATTAGATCTATCTGATTCACTTGGTTCCTTAAAATCACACATCAAATTAAGCATGGTTGCAAAAGTAATGTCAACATTTAACTAAACCCTTTGGGACCTGGCTTAAACTAAACATGATGGAAAGTTCGCTCAGAGCAGTGGATTGGCGGATGCTTTCGTACCTTTGGAGAAAAGTCGAAGCGAGGGAATTGATGCTTGAGGCTTATCCCGGGTCTTAGATTTCGCGTATCGAATCGCAAAAGATGAGATGTAAATGGATTCTATCCATTTGACCCATTTGATGATATTTTAATTCCAATAATTGACAGCCGTTCAATGATAAGGTTCTCCACTAAGCTACCTTAAAATTAATAGCTGTTTACGGTGCCACATGCGAAAAATGGATTCCATCCGCACGCTTCAAATAAATTATAGAAGCATCAACCTTTTCGCTCGATGCCTGACATCTAAATTTTCAGCTGTCCAAAGTTCCCCTGGAACATTTGGTCACGCTTGTGCTGTTTGAGCAGCCGTTGTCTTGTTTCTCTTCCAAGCATATTCCATTTCTGCCTGTGTTGCTATCTATTTATTCTCTGCTCTTTTCCCAAAGGATGCTATAAGAACATCCAGCCATTAAAATTCCGCCCTTCCTTAAGATAGAGTAGGTTTGGTGCTTAATTTTTTAAGGTGTTTAGTCTAGTTTAGCTTCGTTTAGGGCACAAAGTAAATAATTCTAACATATTGGACAACACAAACAAAATTTTGCTACTACACAGCAAACCCAAAGCATGTCCTAGACACAAATAATTTATGGATCATTTGTTAAAAATATATTGGTGGCACCCCCATCATCTTTCTGTGAAAATAAAAGAGCAAAGCTAAAGCCTCTAGAAGCATACCTACAGCACAATGTACAAAGACAACATTGCAGTGGCAGTGGCCATGAGGAAGGATCCTAAAACCCATGTCTTTTTACAATGGGTGCATTGTCAAACAGTGTGATCATTTTCATGAACAAGGAGGTGATGAAGGTTAAAAGATTTTAAATGAGGCCCTCCATAGGAGCCATCATCACCTTCACAACTATTTCGTGAATAATAAGTAATAGCAAAAAGAATTCTAAGAGTGGCTATTTTAGCTATAGAAGAATAGATATCAAAATAATCTGAAACCTTCTTCTGATTATATTTTTTGGCCATTAATCTAGCATTATATATTTTTTATAGATCCATCTAGTCTAAGTTTCTTTTTGAAAACCCACTTATAACCTAATAGTTTGCTTTAAGAAAGTAGATCAGTTAGGACCTAAGTTTGGTTTTAGATAATTAGGTTAAACTCAAAGTTGATGACTTCCTTTCAAGACATCAAGTGATGATATCGCTTCTAAATAAATAAAAGATTCGTCCCAACAAGAAAATGAAGAGACTTTCATGTAAGTCCTTTTCTTTCCTTACCCTTATTCCTCTTCTGAGTCTTGAAGGTTAACTATCAGAGTCAAAGACATTTTTCTCTTTTTTGATTCACAAGGGGCCTCAAATCCAACAATATTAAGATTAGAGGGTTGCTTAAAAGCTAAAGGATTAGGAACTTAATTTCTAAAAGGAAAGATATTTTCAAAATAGCATCTCTAGCCTCAATTAGAGTGTTATTAGAAATGTCACTTATTTTTTAATTTATCATTAGTAATTTATTAGTACTATTGTTCAAAGACTACCTTATAAAAATAATATCTATGATTTTGGATCCTATCTTTTTTCTCTTGGATTCAAGTATACCTATCATATTTAGGTACCTTCATACTTTAACATAATCTAATCTAGGAGACCTACCTTTTCATCATTCAAGAGGTGTTTTATCATTATCTTTAAAACATATTTTATGCAGGCTACTAATAAGGCTTTCTCTTACAAGTTTCAGGTGTACTAGAACTTATTAACATTGAGTTAACCATATCCAATAGGGTTTAGTTCTTTCATTCAACTATCTCATTAGACTGAGGAGAATAAGGAGGAATGACCTCATGAATGATATTATTGTCCTGGCAAAATAGGATCATTTCATTTAAGGTATACTTGCCACCTCGATTTAATCTAAGTCTTTGAGGTACTTTACTAGTTTAGGTTTTAATTTTGACTTTATAAATCATAAACCAATTTAAGACTTCATCCTTGGTTTTGATCAGATATGCGTAACAAAATTGAGAGAAAAAACTATGACTGGTACAAAAAAATGATTTTCTCTCTGAGTTAGAAATTTAAAAGTGTCATACATATTACTATAGATTAGATCAAGAAGATATTGAACTTCTAATGACAAACTGGCAAAGTTTTTTGGCACTCTTATCTTGGACACATATTTTATACTTAAATTTTTTATCAACATGCACTTTAGGGATCAAATTTAGGTTAGTCAAGCGACAAATTCAATCAAAGTTCATATAATCAAACCTACAATACCAAACATTACAAGATTCAAGATTGAAAATAATCAAACTTTATTCAATTTTTTTTGGAAGAAAACCAACTTTGAATAGGTCCTTGGATATAAAGCGTTCTCCAATAATAAATCTCTAGATGGTCCATAGGGTCACCCGAGCTATCATATTGCTTCATCTGCAGCAGGGAATCTTTCATAATCTCCTCCTTAAAGAAAAAATTCATCTCTTATTTGAGGTCAACTAGAAGATTTGGTTTATTTAATTTAGACTTTTTTCATTATGAAGCTGAGGCACTCGTTCATATCATCGAGCTATCTCCTCAAGCCAAGATCTTATGGCCTAATCTTTCTAGAGGTGATTGAGGACTCACACTGGCTCCATCCATCATTCCCTGTGTTTCCTTCCTTTAGGTTCTTTTGGTTTCTAGAGGATTTGTCTTTTGATTGTTTTATTGCAGCGATGCTAGCTGCATCGGCTGCACTTATTAGAGAATCAGGTTTTGAATTAGCGCAATTAGAGTTTGAACCTACTATCACAATTTTTTGAATTAAATAATCATGACCATTTCCAAAGAAGGTAAAGATCTAGTCTATGTAGTATAGTTGCATCTGTTAGGAGCCTTTCTATTGGTCTTAAGTAGCATGGCTTCTATTTTGTTTCTAACAAATAGTGCCAATCTAATGCTATCTCGATTCGATGATGTTTTCAAGTAATAACAAGAATTGATATCAATGATAGAATTAGGAAATGAGGAAATCTGTAAGACTAATGATAAAGCGTATAAGGCAAAAGAAGAGTGAGCAAAAGAGGATTAGGAATGGAAATGATCCCAATGGGGGATTCCTTAATACTCAAGTCAGTGGACAATATTTGGTGGTGACTCAAATGATGCTCTGATGCCCTAGGATTTTTGAAAGACATGAAAAAAATGGAGAGAGGATTCTCTTAGTTTGAGTTAAAACTATTTCTTTTATATACCGATACGAGAAATCCTAATTAGTGGACTTTGTGGTGACTTTTTCTTTTCCGCATTGGACCCTTCGGAGTCCATTCTATTTAGGGTTGAGTATGTGCTGACCTATTCAATGTGCTAACCCTTTTTAGCCAAGATGGACTCAGTTGCCTTTTGTCCTCTTCTTAGATGTTGGTAAAAATCAACCTCATTAGAGGCCATTGTATAAAGTCGGCAGCACATGCCAACTTCTCTCTAAATGGATCAAGGAGACAAAACTTCATAAAAGACAAAGCTTAAATTGCTTGTTAAGTCCTTATCTTAGAAGCTTGATAAAAGAAAAAGTTTTCTTGCCTGATCACATAGGGATACAAACAGACCCTCTCTCATTATTTGGAACTATCCAACCAAAAATAAAGAAAACACATTAAGGACGCCGGATCTTCTCCCTTCTGTTTCTTTTTTTTTTTTCCTTTTTTTTGAGAAAATAGGGTGTCGTATCTTTTAATTTATTATTGGTGATATTTTAGAGGTGAGATCAAAACCAACACATTTGATCAAAAGAAGACCAAATCCAGCACTCCTGATAATCAGCATTTACAGATATACGACCTTTATGAGACACTCAGAGCACAATGCCATAAACATTGAAAACAACAGAAGCCCTTTTCACCTGAAAACTTTTCTAAAGATACACAGAGCTATAAAAGAAATGCATAAATGTACATCTAAGCAGCTACCAGTACAGCACCAATGGAGTCTGAATCACCCTAGTAATCTGTCCTACTTTACCTGCAGCTGGCAGCACGGAATCTTGTTGGTCAGCTCAATTTACCCCATCTTCTGCACCTCTTGTATCATTTCATGAATGTTTCAACACATCTATCAAGTGAGCTATCAGAGGAGTCACCTTCAGATTTAGCAACAACACTGCACTACCAAATCCAATGCAACAGTGAATACCCTCGGAAACTCAGTGAAAGACAAAAATTGCTCAGAGATCACTGATCTCACCACCCTGTGGCTCATCAACACAAGCTATCCCTTATCGTCGCAAAAACCATGACCGCAAGCAAAACTATCTGCAGAAGGCTGACACCATATCGATGTCCATCTCCTAGTGGTATGGCGTCAGGAAGTGCACATTCCTCACCATTGAAATATAACCTCGTTGGAAATCCATCACCTCGTGGAACATCTATACCAGGTGTCTGCTGCTTCGTAAAAGAAACGACGGACTGTTGCTTACCAGGAACCCTTGGATCACTGGCTGGGTTCTTCCCATCCTGCGCCGGCATCAAGTAGTTCAGACCTTCCAATCCTTGGAAGAAGAGAGTGTTCTTGACCTCGTCTAGCTTTGTACCATTGAATGAATACACCTTCTCATAACCAGGATAAGCTTTGTCCATCTTAATCGCGGTGAACCAGTTCTTGAAAGTGTAGTCACCCCAGTTGAAGAGGGTGATCCTTGCTGTCCATCCACTCCGGTAGTCAGATAGTACGTGCCAGTTGATGCTAACTCCGCAGTAGTCCCCGCATGGTAGTGTGTTGGGGACAACACGATGCTTGATCACAGCCCAGGCTTTGGCCTTCGCCGTTCTGTCCCGAAAGGGGACCAGAAGTGCATCTGAAGGGAGAAGCAATGGAGGTGCATCTGGATCGCAACCCACTGCATTGTCGCAGCCACAAGCACACGTGTTGCAGGGGACAACCGAGTCATTATAGTAGGCAGAGTAGGAGACACAGCATCGAGAATTCTTGCGCTTGGGCCTTGTTATGTTGCACACAACTTGCCAACTAGCCACTGCAATACTCTCCGACATGAGGCCACCGGGGTCCGGAAACTTCGACGGCCGAACTCTGATCGGTGGACCGCAGGCGTAGTTCGGATTGAGGAAGCCACTGATCTTGAAGTTCTGAGGAGGATGTAAGGCGGTTCGGTTAAGGTCTGGTGGAATCTTAAATACTTGGAGCTGGAAGACAGCCTTGGACTGGCTGGGATCCATGATGGGTGGAAGGAGGGTCCCATTCTTACAACAATCATGGATGTTTCCAACGGTGTCGTCTTTGGCTCTGTCAGGAGGGAGGTCTGTGATGATGGGCTTCTTCTCACAGTTCATGACCTGTGAGAAATCAAGGTTCTGGTAGTAGTTGCCGGCTTCTCCATAAATGCAGTCAGTTGAGTCTTTTTTTAAAGTGTAGGCTCCCTTCATGCTGTTGATGAATTCTCCTCGCTTCCACTCCCATGTTAGGTTCCAGTTGTCGAGTCGGCCGATGGTATTGTTGTTCTCGATTGTAACTTGAGCGAGGTAGTTGTTTACAGAGGCCTGGATGACGTCGTAGAAGATGAGGAGGTCACCCTTCTGGGGGGGAAGGAACCTGGTGGTATCGGTCTTGTTCTCCTTGAATCTGGGATCTTTGACACAACATACATACATTTGGCTCCCTGCAGCATAAGTAGCAAATTCCATTGAGTTCTTATGACATCTCATGCACAACGGTCCAATGGAAGGAATTATCTTTGCTGTAACTTCTTATTTGGGAAATATTAAGCTTTCAAGCATGCTAAGAATGTCTCGTTACAAGAGAAATTCCAATAGATGGCAATGTCTGATAAGGGGAGAAGATATTCTTGCTCAATAGAAGAGTCAAGATCAGTATTTTCAGTCAAACTCCTCTCCATTATTTTTATTCTCACATAGATTCTGTTGGAATGTTATATTAGTTTTCATATGGGGCATGTTGGCTACCAAAAAGCTTCCTTTATTTGTAACGTGTGTAAAATTTCAGGTTATTGGCATTCAAATTCATGCAAGGCGAGGGTTTTTTGGATTTTAATTAAGTAGAAACTACAAAGAGAAAAGCTTGTTTGAATTAGATTGCTTACCCGCAAAAATATAAAATTGGCAAGCACATGGGTTTCATCTCAAGGGGAAAAAAACTTAATTCCTTTTCTATTTAATCGGAATTCATAGTAATATATTTTGAAATCATCACTTCATATGGATTGAGATATTTTCTAACTACAACTGAATGCACAACCCATAAAAGATTTTCTGGTTATCATTATTACAGCTGCCATTCCAACACATCTATTAACTTCGAAAACAAGGGATGTTAATTGACCTTCCTTCCTGCTCCCAAATCTACTAAAAGGCTTTCAAATTTTTTGAATACCTCTGAAAGAATAAATGGTACCACACATCAAATATCAATATGCCATGTAAAGAATTCTTCTACTCCATCATCACCAACCGTAATGCCAACATGTATGTATGTATGTATGTATGTATGCATACATGCACGCACGCACATCCTTCTCGTTGGAGAAAAGAGAAGGACCTATCTTAAAAGAGTATGATGCCTACCTTGGCGAGAGGATGCAGGGCATTTAAACCCATCATTTTCCAATTTAATCGTCTTCGGCATCGGGATTGTCGGTGGCTTCACCCCGAATTGCGTCCCGGTCAAGTCGACCTTCACCTGAATCTGGGTCATGTCTCCGGCCGTATCGATTGCATTCAAAAGATCCGACTGCGGGAACCCTGCCAAAGTCGTGCCATTTCCGACATGGGCCGGGTAGTCCGTTCCATCTGTGATCACCGCCCCAGACACCGACACCAAGATCTCATCGTGCTGAAATCCGATGAACATCCTCCATGCCTTGAGGTCTTCCGCCATTGTGTTCAATAAGGTGGCGGTGGACTTGAAGGCGTAGGACTGAGCTGATGCGTTCTTAACGTGAGGGTACTCCTTGGTGCGCGAGACGAAGGAGTAGGTGAGGAAGACTCCATTGCACTTGTCTGCAGCTGATGGTCCGGCTATCTGTGCATCACTGCTTTCATCCTGCGCTCGTATGCCGGGAGAGTTCAAGAAGGAGATGAAGAAGAAGACCGCGAAGAGGCGGGCTCTCGGCGGCATTGATGCGGAGTTTTGGCCTCCTTTTAACCAGGGGTGATGGATCGAGCTTATTGAAGAATTGGATTTTGAAGCATGAGTTTCGTGGGATGGAGGTAAAATTGGTTCTTTGTTTTGTGAGATTTTTGTTGGGAAGTATTTGAGTGATTTTCGCTATGTATGCCTGAAAACACCGATAGTTTGGGTTGACAGCTGGGAGAAGGAAGACCAAGTCGGTTGAATGTCCTCCGCTAGGTTTGACGGAATTGGAGGGAGGAGGCAACGGTCACGAATTCCCTTCACGTCGTAGCATGCACGTGTTTATTTTCAAGATATATATATATATATATACACACACACACATATATACGCATATACACCAGGCCTAAAGGTAGGTATGAGGGCGTTCAACAAGGGTTGAATGGTAGCCTAAAACCGATGGAATTGAAGTCTTAAAGGATCCTAAATTGGCAAGCACCGTTTAAACCCTTCATGTGATACTCGGGCGTGCAAGAGTATAGCTGATTTCTTTGCAGACTTGGACGATCAGTTGTGCAGTACGGTACTCTGTTGTGCGAGAGTCTAGTATCACAATTTGCAAACTCGTACATCAGATGACTGACGGAGATCTTGCAGGTGGATTTCTAAACACACCAACCAGCTTATATAACCACGTTCGGTTCAAATGGAACCCACTCAATAAAACCATCTGCCTTGATCCGTAGTCTGAGACCTTTAAAATTGTGGTTGATTGCACTCTTTTTTTTTGAAGTGAGATTGGAGAGATTTTTCTTTTTCATATTATATGAAATCATTACCATCTTTATATGCTACAAAATGAGAGGAGAATTTCACTTTATGAGTATTTATAAAATAAGACTTTGAGATTTCTCAAAAATTCCCTACATCCTAACCCAGGATATAGTGATTACCGCTCTTCTTGTACCCACCTTGTTAATGAGGGGACATCCTAGAGGGCTGCTAGAGCTTTTAAATCTAATCAAATTAGAAAACCTTATGAGACATACAGATTCATCGATAAGCAATGATTCAAACACCAAACAGGTTCTGTTGACTATGATGAAGAAAAAAGGTTTTAAAAATGAAAAAAAAAAAGAAACACTAAGACTTGAGGCGAATGTGGTACATGCATCATGAAAAAAAAAAAAAAAAAAGTTAAGGAGCACAGAGGTCTCAAAAGCCAACATAAGATTGGGTTATACATTACATAAAAGATCAGTTCAGAACCTATCCAATCACCCTCATGATCTTAGATCTCTACATCTTTTTCATACTCATCATTCCATCTAAAACACCTAATCTGTGCACCATTTTGTGATTGACAGCTTCTTCCCAGCATTGAAAGTTCAAGGAACTCCAATTGCTCGATCTGCATCAGATACAGGCATCTCTTCATGGTTTGGGTACAAAATGACAGTACCAAAAGAACTCTATGGTGTTTATATTTAGATAAGGCTTATGCAACAACAATCCCATCTGAATTATGTTCATCAAACTGAGGCTTTGGTTCCAAATCAATGAACTGGTTGGATTTGCTGGCAAGATGTGAAATGCTGACTCTTCCTTGCCGTTTGATGTAATCTGCAACTGCCTTCATTTCCTCGGGTGAGATGTATATGTACTTACCACGATCATCCATGACACCAGATAATCTCCCTGCAATGATTGTTTAGTACCGAAGTAATAGTCATCCAGTGAGCAACAGTCAACAACTAAATCTTTCATTAGTTAGAAAGAGATGATCCAGAAAGGAAACTTTTGAACATTGAAACTCAATGTGGTATTGGAAAGACCCATAAATCAAACCATACGACAATCATAAATTAAGGGTCCAACAGCAGTAAGAAATACCCAAAATGGAAAGCAACAAGATAAATAGATAAAAACCAGAATAGACTTGGTAGTTTGCAAGCAGTAAGATGATTCTCCAAATACAATGTCATATGAAGCAGTAACAGAAAGAATAGGAATGACAAGAGTTTGTGACACATACCCATATTCTCCAGTGTAACTATTCGATTGATGCAGTCCTGCAAAAACGTCAGGCAATAAATTAAAAGGATAAAAAATTAGATGTGCATTCGGTGGAAGTCTAATCAATACAGCTGAACTAAGATTCTAACATGGGTTAAAGATCATAGTAACAATTAATCAAGTATCTGGTTAGGTTGCATGTATCACTATATATGTAATCATTTTTGAAATAAGATTGGTAGCAATAAATTAAAAATTTAATACTATAAAAAAGTGTTCCAAGAAAGTACTAAAATGCCTGACTAGGACGGCATGGGACGTGGGACATCCCATTCTGTGGTCAAACCGAACACCACCATCCCAAGGGATTTGGATCATTGGATAAGATGAAGACCAAACTAATAAATTAAGCTAATTTTCTACAAAAAAGGAAAATAAATTGGTACTAAAGAAGTGTCCAATTTGTGCATAAAATTGTTAATCCATTCTTGCTAGACCATTGATACTACCTGAGTGCGTAGCTTAAATTCTGATGCAAGCTCTTCCAATGGAACACATTTCTGTTTCTGAATCAATTAAAAATAAAAAATTAGTACTAGATTTGTGGTGTTCTCATTTCATATATATGACTTCATTATTTGTCCAATAGGCTAACATATTTTTCTATGTTACAAGTAAACTATTCAAGCACAAGAATACAAACATGTATACAAAAATGCACAATCACCCAACCTAAGAACATGGACCTGCAGTATTTGTGGACAATGTGTGCATCCATGCACCAAGATCAACATTGATCCACACTATTATGGATATGCAGAGAAAGTTGTGCTCCCACATTCACCAAAGAAGAAAAAAGTGCATGCGACCATGAGAGGCTGCCATCATTTGGTTTAAAGAAGGCTCAAGAAGTGAAAAAAGCATGCATTTCCAGCAAGCATTTATTCACAAGCATGCAAGTTGATGATAATAAGTTTGCTGTCCATCAAATCTAACATTTCTTGAGAGGTTAATATGGAAGTAAACATAGGGCTTTTAACTGTCCGATGCATTGAGTTAGTTACTCAGCAAAACAGTTCATGAATGTCTACTGTGACAGGCATAATTATTTCATAATCTAGAATCAAGTGCTGACATGTAGTGCTAATAATGGTAGACAAAGCAGCAAATGGCAAGATTCCGATTCGAACTCAAGAAATAATCATTCTAGCCATCAAAAGGAAGTAGAACCCAACCTGACATCTACTTAGATACCACCTCAAGAATTAGGACAAGAATATTCCTACGCCCAGAATAGTTATACAATCCAATTCACAAAAATACATTATAATAGTCATTCAGTAGGCACACACCTTAGACAATTGCCTAACTAAATAAGACTTGAATTAGAAATAGAAAGGAAGGCATGCACCACATATAACAATAAAGTCATATTCTCATAGCAGAAAAATACTGTTTATGCTAGCCAGCAGAGGCACACACATTGCAATAGCATCATATAAACACAGGAAAGTGTATCAGGAGTAAAATTATTTATCAATATGCAACATAAGGAACCATTTGTTATTTTATGATAGATTCCATAAAAAAGCTTTCCCTTTTTTCAAGTTTGGTGACAATGTTGACATAAAAGAGAATAAAGATGCTTGAAGGAAAAAGTGAACAAGAGAATTGATTACAAACAACAAACAAAAATAAGAGAAGAGTCATATCAGATATTAAGCTCTGTATGAGAGGGTAGTGAACTATTTGAAGAAATGGAGGGGCAAGCCTATGTCAAAAGATCAACTTATCTAAAATTCTTCAGAGACCAAACAACACCTCGGAGAATTCTACATGAAATACTTCTTGGAATTGGAAAAGGTGAAGAACTGGCAAAAGGTTAGCATGAACTCACCCATAAGTGAAGTTGGCCAAAACACTGAGACCTGGATCTAGGTTGATTTCTACTGAAAGTAAAAAAGCTTTAGTTTCAGATTCAAAAATTCAGCCAAAAACTTTAAACCATGATGTGACACTTAAGCAGAAAGACTCTAGCATGAAAGAATCAACCCTAATCAGGCTTTATACCTTTAACAATTCTAATTACAGCATAAATATTTTTGCAGATCCTCTTAACACGTTATGCTTCATCTAAGTCCCTCTTTCAGATTTCCTCCAAAACCACAAGGTACTCAAATACCTAGAATTGTCCATGGAGGAAACAATTCCCAACCATGGTTTTGCGTGGTCTCCAGAAATCCAAAACTAGAACCCAAATCATTTAATTTCAACCTCAAGCAAACCACTACCAAGGCCTGTTTTCTGCCAAACTGACTTAGATCAAGTTTGTTGCATATAGAGTTGCGTCAATAGCATCATTTCTTTAATTCTTCAGATATTAAAAGGCATTAAGCAAGATTTTTCAAGTTCATAGACAATTTGGAAGCACTGCAACACTAGAAGCAAAAGATATTTAGAGGAAAAGCAGAACTTCTAACATAGATAAAATATCTGGTGATCATATCTCATAGATGTCATTTTTTTCCCTTTGATGGAAATGGAGCAAAAGAAATCCTGACCAAATTTGATTAAAGAAAGGTTAATTTACCGAGAAGGAAGATCTCACAGATATTGATATTCATATGTTCTATGATATTGCCATCAAAAACTAAAATACTAGATTACTTGAACAAGGCCTTTCAAACAATTGATGAAGAAAAAAGGTTTCAGTGCAAGACTACCAAAATGATACATGCAAAGGTCCTAAACAATATAAATATAATTTAAAATTGCATAAAATATATTTTCTGGAATCTTTTTGTTTTCTTTATATTTCATAATATTAATGGTATTCTTAATAATTTTTAAAACAAAACTGCCAACAAAACTGCCAAACTTAGAGCTAAAGCCATTTAAGTTATCAAAGCGAAGTTCATCTTGTTCAGCTGAAAATACATCTGAAACAAGTATACAAACTTTACTCATAAAGCAAGAACGGGAGCTCAAATGCTCATTGTGGCCAAAAATTGGTCCCAATCCTTTCGACACAAGTTGTTTTTTTCTATTTTCTACCATTTTTTTAAATGACATTGCATGCTGGGAGCTTATGAAAAAACCACAAGGCAATAAAATGCCTTTAATTCTCTAGCTGTCCAATGGATTGCAAATTTTGAATGAAAAAACCACAAGGCAATAAAATGACATCAACCAACAGGAAGAAAGAAGACTGAATATTAGAGCCCCCTATCCATCAACTTGATTCCTTTCATCACACCCTGATTAACAAACCTGCAGATCCCTCTAAATTCATTTCTAACTCTGTCCATGTACTGTGGATGCTCACTTTTTTTCCATTATATAGCACGTCAAACTTGAGTTGTTCATGTAAAAGTACATATCACCCTTATATAGCTGAAGAAAGAATGTTAACTCATCAATTTCTTGATCCCAGGTTTCTTCTAAAGGAAGATAAATGACAGACATCTTCATCTCTTCCCATCACAGAGGAATCATGTGCTAGAGCATTTTTGTAAGATAAAAACATAAAAACATGACTCCATAAAAGTAGGACCACACCTTAGTCACTCTGAAAATTTTTTTTCCTCTACTAACTTAAACTAATCTCCCTTCTTAATAGTTAGTGCAACCCAACAAACAATTGCTCCAATTTTAAACCAGGTCAAGGATTATTGGTTTAATTTTCACCAACCTATTTGTAGGTTCTCCAGCAAATGCAAAATTAGAAGGACTGTAACATTTCTCTAGGTTCTAATTAGTGTATGATGCTTGTCTCAAGCTCTAGAGGATGATGGAAAATTAACTTAATGGCAGGTTAAGAATAGTTATAAAAAAAGAGCTCTACATTGTTTTGAAGAAAAAAGAATAAAATTTACATCTCAAAGGTAGTTATGATGATTAAGAGGACAAGATACTCCCAAGTATCTATCAGCAGTTTCATTGATTTAGTAATAATAAATGTCCTCTTAACAGGATTAATATATTATGCACAATGAAGTACGTCTTATTCATGATGTTCATTTGATGGAATGGGTTCAATGGGTTAAGTCGTAGATCAATGCAAGACAAAGCAATGAAACTTTTAAGGATGATCATTTTAAAACTGTACAAGTAGTACAAGGTAAGATGGTATTGTGGTGGTGGTAGTTTTACATGCACACATACACAATGGAGATCATGTTAAAGAAGTTTGCAAAATTAAGACCTACACTTAGAACTTATAAGTTGTATAAGTTCAATAAAGAGAGTTAGGATTACATTTGGACAAATGGTTGCGTCAAGAGCTCCTTCTTATTTCACACAAACCAGGACATGGTCACAAACCAGGACATGGTGCTTGCAACCCTCCACTTGGGAGGAGGTTCCAGCCCAAACCTTGAGAAGGGTTTCCCAGGAGTTTGACCCAGAAAAATTTAATTCGCGGTGTTCTGACCATTAGCCTGGGGAAGGAATAAAAAAGAATTTCTTCTTTTACATTACTTCAATATTGAATTACTAGATGCCTATACAGTTACTTTTTATGAATCAAGAGTCATACTACTTTCATCTTATAAAAACTAACAGAAATCTCTGAAAATTCAAATTTCATTAAAGGGAATAAGATAAAAATCATGGCTACCCTAGAAACTGCTATTGAACTTTTCATTCTCTTTATGGTTATTATTAAAATGGCCAATGATTTCATGCTTGGTAACCAATATCTATAGTATTTCATGTCCATTACGTTGAAACTCTGGCAGCATAGCTACTGTTGATTTCACAAAGGTTGTTTTATATGAAATTTTTGAATATACCAAACAGATGAAAAATATAATAAACAAAGATAATTAAACAATATGGTAGATGAAATGTAGAGATATCGCATCTGCAACGATAAGAATGAAACGGTTAATTTGTGTAAAACTTAGAAGCATGGGGTTAGAAAGTAGTACACAAAGAAGTGTTAATACTCAGATGATTTGTGCCCATGCAATAAGAGTACGAGGATAACCTGATAAAAGAAGACATGTTCAATTTTGTGCTAGAGCCAAGAAAGCAGAGAAAACCTATACAACTAATTATGGTAATGCTTATATTGCATATGTTTCAGAATAAAGGAAAGATGTCTCTAGCTATCAAAGTTTGAATTTTGAATTAACTTAGATGGTAATCAAGGGCCATGTAAAGGTTAGAATTAATAAAAGAATAGTAAGATGGATTGGCATTTATTGTTGTACTATGTTCTTACCTCTAATTAAGTATAACCCCTCATTTTTATGGTTATTACTTGATAAATAAGTCAAATGAGGGTTCATTTCACAATTAAAAACCTATCCTGACAAGTTGTCAACCTAAAGTTAATCATTCACTTTTTCACATGGGCATGGGATCTACAATAGCAAGTGCATAAAATCAAGGAATTGAGAACATCCGTAGAAGGGCATAAGTTCATTTTGCTTATATTTCTCAAAATGCACAAGTGAACAAGGACCTCCAGTGCAACTAAAAAAGTTAGGCATTAAAAACACGAGAGAGGAAGGAGGGCGGAGGAAAGACGGAGGAGGAGAGATTTAGGACTTTTTTGGTGAGGGAAGGAGTTCCTAGCCATCTTTATAACTTTTAGGAGAATCAAATTCCTCATGAAGCAGATAATATTGCAAAGCCTCTTGGTTACCATAACTTGCATTAGCCTTGTATCTGTCCATAATCCAGACTTCTTTTTCACTTTATTTTTTCACAGAAAATCATCAATTATTGCAAAGGATTGTAAAACTGTTAAAGAAATCAATCATCCCACCACAATCCACAAATTCTAACTACTAGAACAAAAATAATACCACAGTGTCAGTTCAGTCAAATATATGTACCCAAGGTCAAGATATTCATCCCACAGGGGACACAACTTTTAAAATAATAATAATAATAATAAAATGTTTATATAAAATGAAAAGAGAAACTTACCTTGATGTATTCCACAAAATTAAAGAGTAGACCCTTGTTCTCATCTTGCAGTTCATTTTCTGTTGTGCCCTCAGCATCAACTGAAAATTCCTCTTTCCATTTCTCAAACTCTAAAGCTGCAGCTTCCTCCTCCTCGGCTTGCCGAGCCCTAGCTTCTTCTTCCTATATCAACGTACAAGCCACTTTAGTATAGAAATAAATCATTTATAACTTCAATTAAGTGTGCCAACAATACTATGACCAACCATCAAACGCTCTTGTGCTTCACGCTCCTCATCCTTCTTCCTACGCATTTCTGCATACCTATCTTGCTTTGTCTTTCTTGATTCACGTCCTGCTTCCTCAGCCTAATAAAAGATATGCTAGTTTCTCAACATTATCATTGAACTAACAAAGACTAGAAATAAGGAAAGATATTCAAAAGATAATCCACCTGTCTCTGAGCTTCGCGCTCTTGTTTTTTCTTTTCCTTTTTCTTAGATGCTTTAGCAACATAATAATCAGCTTCAGGCACCTCCTCATCACTTTCAACAATAGCATCTGAATTTCAGCTCAAAAATTCAGCGGATGCCATCAGAACTTGCAAGCACATAGAAAAACTTGAAAACATGATCAATCTCAAGCTCAAGGTGATAAATATCCCAGTATACCACCTAAAGAGTGTCTGGCACCATACTATCACAACTTGCAGAAAGATGATTTTGAGTGAAGCTAAATATCTTATTGGGCCTTTAGGTTAGTACATACATATACAACATTTGCACTCAAACTGCTATAAATCACACTAGTGGTGCACATGCACATCAATGATATAGAAACAATCCACATATAAAGTTACTCAATGATGGAAAAATAAGCATAGACAGCATACTGAAGATATAAATATTGCAACATACGTAAACTATCGTAGGATACCATACTACAAGTTCCATAAGCTTAGCAAGAAGTACAACACAAGAAATGTTTATCATCCCTGAAGTGCTTGCAATTCATGAACCATGAGTTCCTGGAAAAAGGAGCAATCAGGCAGCAGTACCCTAAGACTGTGTCTATCAGAAGCAGGGAAATGACAATGAGACAATGGACATAAACAGAAGCATTTGAGCCTAAAGGAACCTGGAAGAAGCTCAAGGAAATCCAAAAGCTGAGTAAAGACTTGCTGCTAGTAAATAACTCTAACAAGTTGTATGACCCATAGACCAACCAGAGAAGATGAGTCTCAAAATCTGAAACTAGCTTACAAAGCAATACCCAAGGAAGGTTGTTTTGATTATAAAAGGTTAGTAACCAGTACAAGCTCATAATGGAAGATTTCATAATCAGCAAGATAGGTGGTTTGTATGAATTTTTTTAAAATAATATTATTATTCAAAATAGCACTAATAAACATTGCCAAACTAATCCCATCACTTCCTATAATAGTTAGCCTCTAATTCTTCTATACGACAGCCACATAGGACTAAAAAAGAGAATAAAAGTCTTGGAGTCATTTAGGGCTCTCACAGTCCTAGCTAATATGAGTCTTTCCAGCAACCCAAACTTGTGGACATCCACAGGCCTTCTCTAGCAAAGCTTTAAGAGATCAAACTGCGTTAGTTTCTCATTCCCATGATTTCTTGTTGACTATATCAGAAAGGAAATTTTTAGTAAAAAATAAAAAGTTGCCAGATCCAATGTCATAGTTAAGCATATAATTGTGAAACAAATAAGAGAAAGCATGAGCATGGAAATGGAATATAGGAGAAGTCAGGAAAAACATATAAAAATATTTGATGAAAGTTGAAGATTTCTTAAGAAGATATAAACAGATGCTCAAAAAAGGGGGCAAAGAGGACCTGCACTGGTTGAGGCAGCAGATGAACTTGCAGCAGCTGGCCTCCGACGCATGCGACGACTCCCAGCAGGGTGAACTACTCTTTCTGCCTGTGGAACATGAACTTCAGAATATGAAAGTCATAAGAAAATTGCAGATGAACTACTCTTTAAGCATGGATACTTGCAACATGGCACTGCAGCTTTAATAACTAAAACAGGGGAAGATCAGGAAGGTGATGCTGTAACTTCAAATCGTGCCTCTAGTAGTTACAGTTGTACTCACAGAATGAACAACTATCTGATATGAATATATGACAAATCAGTTAGTAGAGGATCTGAGAACTGCTGCAATTTCAAAAGTATCAGATGTGTATCTGTTGAACAAAAGTAATTGCAGCATTGCATAAATCAAGTACTAGCATCTATTACAAGAGATTAATCATGAAAATTGTTTTTTATTTTATAGATATGCATCCTAATCAGACTCTATATGGTCTTTAATGCATAATTTGGCCTTTGTAAATTTAGGACTTAACAAACTAGTAAATTGCACTTACAAAGATCTTGGCCAAGAGACATTAGTTGTCAGTATGGATGTCAAACTCACAAAAGAGAGATGACTATATTGGGAGTAAATACCTCATTTCCTTGCTTGTCTCATTCCTAACCAATTTATAGTCAACTTAAATGGCACACTACTTCTAAAGTGGAAATAGAACAATTGTCCTCATCTAGTATTTAAATTTTGGAGGATATGTAATTTAACTTCTCAAGGCAGCTGCTGAGAAAGTGTTGAAATAGTCTGACAACAATCACCTTTTAAAATATAGCAATAAGACTTGACAATAAAACTGCAAGTAGGAAGTGAATAAATGATACACTCTAATTGGATGAGGTTTAAGTGTGATAGGCAAGTGAAAAAGCAGAATATCATAGAAAAGAATGAAAAGATCCACTGATTTGGTTACATTTTTATAAGGTGGGCTTCCATGCTGAAGAAAAAAGAAAAAGAAATGAGGTCTATAGCCTGTGTTACCATTTCTGTTCCTTTTACTTTATTTTCTCCTTATCCTCACTAATTTTTGGATTTGCTGACATTACAGAGACAAAACCATCAGAACAAGTCAAATCTCATAATTTCTACCCCTTTAATCCAAAATTCAGCCTTTTGTAAGTGAGATTGAGGACATTATATTAAACAAACTTGCACAGTGGATAATGAACTTGATATACAAACTTTAACTTTTTCACCCCAACTTCCCAACATAAGCTTATCTGCTTCATAGCGCTCCTCCAAGAAATCAGTTTGATTAGCTTTATCTTCCTCCTCATATTTTGCATTATGTAATATCAACGATTTTTTAATGCAATTGGAACATGGATGTCCAGGGTTCCACTATTTAGTGTTTGAGTTGTTTCCCACAAAACATTGCTGTATGTTGCTTGCGTTTGCTTTAAGTGTCAAAAAAGGCTCCAGCACTGCTGTTATGAGAACATTATTGGATTCCAGGGGTTCAACCAAGCAAGGATTTGTATCAGTTTCCAAGAATCTTATAATCAGAATCAACTTTGCTGTTTTGGTTATTCACATTTCTCCATCTTCTGTTTTGAAATCTTGTGACTGCTAAAAGGTAACTCTGCGTTAAAGAAAAGGCTCCATATCTGGACCCAAGATATCAATTTCCACCATCAATGGTCAGCTTGACCACTTGACCCATAATACCAACATCATCAGATGTGCTGTTTCAACCCAAAAACAAATCACCTTATTGTCTATGTTCGAGCTTCAGCATGGGTGCTCCTACTAGGCACGTTCTATAATATCATCCACAAACTCATAGTTGCTATATATTTTGGAACAACTTATTATATCCTGGTTACAAGACAGCCCCAGAATCATTCCAACAAATTTAATTTCTAGAAGCTCCAAAATCTTTGGATATAATTATTTTTTTTAACTTTCCTTTCCAAACTTAATTATCATTGTCACCCAGAGTCACTTCCAACATGTTATTATCAAGCACAGCTTATCCTTTGTGACAAGAAGTTTTACCTTCTTGTCATCCAAAAAGTTCGTCCATCTGAAGAAGCTTTCAACTACTGTATTCCACCCAAAAAGTAAATTTGAAATAAACCATTATTTATGTATCCCAACAAAGCTTGAGACTTTTCTAGGGTTTACACTCAGTTAACATCAATTATCTAGGCGATCTCATGCAACAAAGAGGCATTCGATGAAATCTTCATGGGAAACTAATCGAAACCGAATACACAATTTTAGCACGTACCAAAGAGAAACCCTCCAATATTTCCTGGGCTTAAAAAAAAAAAAAAAATCTAGTTGAAAAGAAATAAAGCAATATCCATTTTTTTCTCGTAGGTTTAAGAATCTTATTATATTTAATTTTGGCATTGCAATAGAAGTCATTTTCCCGATTCTTGCACTGATAAAAATTCTGACTTCGAGGTTTTATTTTCTTTTCCGTTGATGTGTTTACATGATACAATTTTCATCACAAATTCGATCGGGCTCTTCTAGGTTTCAGTTCGAATTGGAAAATGTCCTAGAAAAGTCGATACTTTACAGGATTAACAAAAACCCCTACATCCAAAAAGGAAACAAAAATTCGGGGGGCAAATCAAAAGAGAGAGAAAAAAAGGGGTGATTGGAATCACCTGTTGGTGTTGGGGTTCTTCATCGTGCTCGTGAGAGGGGGATCGAGCGGTCTGGCGTCGCCTCCACCAAAGAAGAGGGAAGAGGGCGAATACCATAAGCATACAGAGAACGCCCAATATGATGTCCTCCATCTCTCCGTCTGCCTCACTCGTGCACCCCGGCGATTCTCGCGGACGAAGAAGGACCCGGGGGAAGGAAACGAGGGCTTTCGAGTTCAGGCGGTGCTGCGGTTGTCAAGCAGACTCGCGTGAGACGGCAAACGGGTTGCCGTATTTAGATCAAGTTGGGCTTTCAGCAAAAAGCCCAAAGGCGGCGTCGTTAAGATCAAGGAGCGCGTCATGACCTGGGCGACCTCCGCGTGTTGGGTCCAGCTACCGTAACGGCTAGTTGGATGGCTTCCATCAAATGCCCATAGAAGGTTTGTAATAATACCTAAAAGCTTTTTATACATTCACCCCCCTCAATTTTCTGTATTTTCATACAAATCTCTTTACATTTTATATTTAGCGTCTCATCTATTCAAAACACTCCTTCCAATCCACTAGTTATGAGTAACTGGGGTTGAGGATTGACAAAAATACCCTTGATCTATCTCTTGTGATTTTTCATTATTCATAATTATTTTTTTTTATTTTTGAGCGATGACAAATTATGGATGACCCAAAAATAATTGCCCAATCCTGACCTCATGACATCATGCATCCAATGATGATGATGATAACACTCAGCAACCCTAGAGGCTCAACATGGATAAAGACTTAGGAGGGGCCATTAAGGCTAAAGGGCAAGTTAAAGTTGTCGATTGTAATAATTTGTATGTTTCAGTAATATCTCAAAAGCAATGCTAACATGTCATTAGATATTAGTTACTGTATATATATGTATGTGTATATGATTTGCACTAAAAAAATTAAAAGAGAGATTACATCATGATAAAAGGAAAAGATAACAAAGAACCAAGAACCAAAAACTTCACATAGTAATAAAGGATTTAATAAATTAGAGGAGAAATATAATGAAATATTATTCACTTGGATCTTATAGATGAATTTACTTAGGTATTTATAATGACTAATTTGACTTTGATTGGGATTGAATTGTAAAAGTAGTGAACTATCAATTTTGAATGGACATGATTGGCTTAAATTGGACTAGTCTGTATAGATAATCACAACTCCAAATTATTAATTATAATAAAATTTTGTATGATAAAATCATCATACCTTTTCTGACATATATTTTGTTATGAAAAATTCTTTTCCACTAAATGATGATCTTAGTCTAGTGTGGCTTTCCTTCTTTCGTTTAAAACTTTACTTTGATATAATCTTTTCAACTGCATCATAATTATCTTTGATTATAAGCTTTACACACTACAATAAAAATGATATATGGCAGCATATCTTGACTAGCATTTGTTACTTTATGCTACTAAAAATTATTTATAGCATTTTAATTAAAAGTGCTGTTAAATTTCTACAAATACTAACATATTGTAATTTATTTTAAATGCCATTTTATATCATATTTCATGGCATTTATGCATTGCTTAATAGCATTTTTTTTCATACTATTTTATGTAACTTTTTTTCAAGGCATATATGTATGACATTTGAATAATTGTTGAGACTAGTCGGATTTTCTATGAAGGAAATAACACACATCACATAATTTTTCTAGCTACCTCTTCCCTAAAACAATTTCTATGCCTATTATTCTCCTCGAAACCTAACGTTAGCCTTTTAAGAAAATTAACCTTCTAAAAATCTTTCAAAGAGTCCTAACCTATTTGAGGCTTTAATTCTTTTAAGTAGCCTCCCAAAAGAGGAGTTTTTATTCTATCATGCACCGCATCATATGGAATTTTTCACTTTTATGCATGTGACCCACATTTTTAGTTCTTTCAAAATAAAATTAGAATCTCAAAGGCCAAAAGCCTCTCATTAAGTCCTAGCTAATCAAGTTCTTTACTTCTCTTAAAGAAATCTCTCCAAAAGCAAAGCTTACAACTAGAGAAAGATGTCTAGCTATATCGCCCTCGGTAGCCATCTAACAAGAACTCCTTGAAAATTCTCAAGTTCTTTTTATGCCCGTTATGGAAGCCACATTTATCCTTGTACTATTTTTTTTCTATTTCTCTCCTACATATTTATTTCAAGATTTTAATTTTAGGTTTGTGTTTCTTATCTCTATCTTAATTTAGTTTATTAAAGCACATATATCTTCTTTTGAAGTTAAGGAGCTTAGATTTTTTTTTCAATTGGTTTGACTGGGAAGTTCCTAGACCAATTTTCCAGATGCTTTAACATATGAACTAAGCTGCAGAAAATCCTAATGTTCATGGCATGTTAATGGTTGGTTTCATATACGGAGTGCATCCAATAATTAATCTATGATTAGATGTAAGGCTAGTAATTTTTGGGTTCTTCTATAAATTTGTTTGTTGTTATGTATCCCTCATCTTTTTTTTCTTCTCTCTTCTTTTAATTCTAGGAACTGCAATCATAGAGAAAGGCATAGGTAGTCAAAGGTTATTAGATAAGCTTATATCCTACTTGTCTTCAAAATACAAAACTGTGTTTTTTCAAAGAAGGGAAACATGAGTAGTACGTTTTGCTATATTCTATGTTCTTTTGATTATAACATGGTACGTGATGCTTTTTAGCAGGTAATGCTAACATATGGTAACCTGATGTGTTATGCATTCAAAATTTGAAGTTCACTTTTGTTGATTTAATCGATTCATTTATATTATTTGACTCAAATACTGTTGTTTAGTAAGCTGTAGTATACTTATTTTCTATATCCTTCAAGGGACCTAAGATTGTTCTCCATCTGCCTTAATTCTAGTATTATAAAGGAAGAGTGAAGTGCTGCTCAGTTGTAATATCCTACTTTGCCAAACCTATGTTGGTCATGGTACAAGTCTGTGAAATCATTATCCAAATGTAGAAGTATGGCTTATGTCCTTGTGACTCTAATAAGATGGACAGAACCAGTAACTCAAATTAAATGCACAACATCACTGCATTTCTTGGTTCCCTCAAATAGTACTATTGTTAGCTCAAATTTCTTCCAACAATAATATCCTTTTTATTTGGTCATAAATGATGAACTAGGTACAACCATGAATTGCTTAGTCCTTTGATTATTAATCTTAAAATCATGTTAAATGCAAGGTAAATTTTATTAGATAATTATTGAATGGTTTGGACATGATGCTTTATTTTTGGCCTCTTGTATGATTAATTTCTTGCGTCCTCCCCTTAGAGCCTGGCAAAATAGAAATGATGCTTTATTTTTTAGATATTGTCTGATTTCTTTCTTAGAGCTTTGTAGAATGAATGTAAATGTGCTAGCAGCTCTTCAGCAGCAACAAGAACCAATAGAATATGGTTGGGGTAGTATAGTTTAGAAAACAAAAGTTTGGCTTGATTTTAGATTGGTTCATGCACAAAAAATTTCAATTTTCCAAAATTTTCAGATGTCTCAAATTTTCACTCGTTTGATGCATTCATTTCCTAACTCAATTCAAACATTGACAACAACATTTTTCTTTTTGGTCGATTATATGCTTTTACTATTGCTCCTGTAAATAAATTAAATCATGTCAAAATAAGCCACATAGATCAGAGAACCATATCAAACTAAAATGCTAGAAAAGAAATTATATAAAAGCAAAGAAGATTAGGCCATGGACAAGCAAAAAGAACATAGGTATATGTTGTCTGCATTCACTTGGCCAAAGGAAGAAAACCGTCCATAGGGGCATGGTCCTTCATTCATTATGTGCATTAGTCACCAAAGAAGTCTCAAGATGGTTGATTCATCCAATCATGTGAAGTCATATCACCACTCTCATGGTTTCATACTAAAAATTATTTTATCGTACAGACTTGGCGCATTTCACCAGCTTCCTCATCAATTGTGGTGCATTGTGCAGCTCTTGACGACCTTCTGGAAGATCTTGACGAAGAAGATGGAGATGAAACCTTAGACTTCTTTCGTTTCGTCTTCTTGGGAGCTTTAGGTTTATCAGGCTGAATGCAATCTATATTTGGTGCAAGAGATGGCTGAAGTCCTCCAGGTCGATCAAGACCTGTGAAAATGTGAAAACAATAGGTGGTATAAAAGTAGTAGTAGAACACATGCTAGTCAAATTCATTAAATATGAAGGTAAAGTAATTCCGCTGTCAGACATATTCTCAAATATTAATCCAAGAGATGAGATATGAGATACACTTCTATTATCTCTATGTCATTGTGCCTTGCAAACCCTGAAAACTTAATGCTTTTTAATATAATGGAACCACCAAAGTTTCAAAAAGGATGTCATAGGATGACTGTTGCATCATAGAGCTGATCCAATACAGACAGCGGCATTCCAGGAGAGTATTCCCAAAATACTTGGCCAGAGGACTCAGGCGTTTTGTCCTCTGTCTTTCTCTGTCTCCAAAAAGAAGTATTCTATGTTGAATAACTACTTCAAATGGGGGGGAGGAAGAAAAATTAGAAAACAATGGTTTGCCATGCCTAACAAATGATTAAGCCTAAAATGCTCAAGCTGTTCTGATGCAGACTTTCAATTTCACCTTCTTTCATCTAGTTTTTTAGCATCCAAATAAATTCTTAACAGAATTTCAAATTTAAAGGGATTTAGCTATCAGCAAGCGAGCTGCACGTTGGATGCACACTCTACTCTGACGTGTCTATTTAGATTTTTTTTTTTTAAAAAAAAAAAAAGAGCATGGAAGAGGCCACATATTTCAGTAGGAATGAAATAGTTTTAAAGGAAAGTAGAACACCAAAGAAGAAAGGCAGAAAGAAGAGGGGAAAAAAAGAAGAAAAGAAGAAGAAAAGACCAGAAAGACCAGTCATCCCACGCGAGGGATTTAGGCCTAGCCTAAACCCTTCAGGTAAACATACTCAAATTTCTAAAAGATTGCCCTGTTAGTAAAATTTCTACCAAGTTAGCTACCATCTTTAACATGTACCTAAAAATATTTGGATAATAATATAAATTGGTAACGTATATGTAGCCAAGAATCATTCATGACCTGATTGCATTGTACTTCCTGATTGTCCTTATTCATCATTGTAGTTATAGGATGTATGGTGCTGCTATGATTTCAAGTTGGAATACTTTTTATGTAGTAGTTGTTTGAATGTTTTCTCAAGGTAACTATCATGTTTTGCAACTTTCTTTTGAGTCTGAAACATCATCATGCCAGCCTCAAACTCTGGATAAAAATACTCAAGCATAAATTAGTGTTCTCAACTTTTTTACTCGAAGAAATGATGAGGAGGGAAGAAAAAGAAAGAAGTAGTACCTTGAGAAATCCAAGAGGCCTCTCTGGACTCTCCATGGTTGCCAAGAGATGTTGATGAGTAATCATTCGATGGCCTGAGCTCATTCATCTTAAAACAATAAAACAAGGACATTGGAACAAAAATCAATGATGAGGAAGGAAAACTTTTTTTTTTTTTTTTTTTTTGCCTCAACATTTTATTACAGTATTTTTGCATACCCAGCTAGGAGCATTCACAGATGCACTATCCCAACCAATGTGCGCCACATGTTTCACATCTGTTGGGTATCCAATCTCCATCTCATGCTCCTTGACAACTGCAGTGGAAAAGCAAAACCCATGCAATGTTTTAAATCTCATTTGCAAAAGAATCTGTGTAACATAAAAATCTTGGAGTTGTGAAATATGAGATAAATATAGAGAAATAAAGATCCAAGCGCATTACCAAAGATTTGGGTGATGTTTTTGAACCCCTTGAAGAGCCCCTTCACCTTGGTTGCCATGGGAGGACCACCTATAAACCACCAATCCCTTTACACAAGAGATAAGGAAGAACAGAACAATACAGACTGGGGGAACAATTAAGCTAGGACATGTGCTTTTGTTCTTGGAAGAAATGTTTAGATTCTACGTAATAAATGGATGCATTTGAGGGGCCATAAATGCCCCTTCCAACCAAAGGACATTTTGTTCATCCATGGCATCTTCTTTGACATGCCAATGCCATCATTCCCCAGCTAAATATTTTTTCAGCCAAATTTGATATGTGTCATAAAAGAAAGCACCAAGTCCAAACCCACTGTTTCATCAAACAAGAGGGAGGGAAAAGAAATTGAGGTTACAGAGGAGCATTAAAAGTTTACCTAATGGAGATAGAGATGATATCCTTTGAATGCAAGGGTTCTTGTGGTCCAGGGTATTCAAATGAAAACGTCTTCTGTCCCATCTGCATCCACATTCATTTTTCTTGAAAGTTGCAAAGAAGGCACCATGAAAACTAAGTTAGAAGGGGGGGGGGGTGGAGGGGGAGAGGGAGGGAGAGAGGTTGGATTGGACGGGAAGAAGAAGGGGTAGAAGAGTTTAGATTTTATACGGGCGAGGAGGGATTTCAAGTTTTGATGGTTTACGTTGGTGGTTAGAGAGATGCGGTGGCTGTTAATCTTCTCTAACATTGGGATGTCACGAGGCACCCATCTTATTCTTAGGATGCGGCGCCGTTGTTGCATCATGGGATGATGGTACTATATTTAAGTGGATGATGAACGGCGTGGAGAATTAATAAGCTGGGCCACCTGGTCACAAAGCAAATGCATCCAGATCAGCACCTGATACCTGTACTTCTTGCCGGGAAAGATCATTAAAAAAAACACCTGCAACTTTTATTGGCCAGCTGCCATATGCCAGCCGTCTACTAGGTTTGACACAATCGTCTAACTGATATCAAGTTCTCTTGTTTCTCAATCCAATCACAATCCATCACCTATCTTAATCATCTTAGAACTCTTTTTTTTTTAACAAAAAAAAAAAAAGTGATGAGCCTAAATGTAATAAAAATCTCTACTTACGTACTCACATGAAATATAGACGCAAATGCATCACATATAATAATTTAATATTATATTGAAAGTATACTTCAACATGGTTCATATTATTATCAAGAGCAATTTATCCAAAATTATCTAATCTAAGATCATATTCATTATAACATATAGCATAACTAAAAACAAACAATAAAATATAAGTATGCCTTAATATAATATGTCAACTATAGCAGAATAATTTTAAATCAATGGTAGGCAATATTATCAATTATGTAATTACTACAAGTAAACTACCATATATAGGATCAACAGTAAATACACCATCATAATCACTATCATAATATCCAATAATAGACATTAAACGAGTTATTGTTATGCATTAACTCATGACAAGCAACTAGGCCTACCTATAAGACATTTAGAACAACTAAGCTCATCTTTGGGATAGCCAGGATAGCCAGAATAGCCATACCTTCCTCCAAGATAATTAAAATAATCAGGTTTGCCCTTGAGATAGTTAAAATAACTAAGCTTGCCTTTAAGATAGCAAGAATAACTATGCTTGCCTTAAGAATAATTAAAATAACTAAGCCTATCTCTAAGAGAGATAAAATATCTAAGCCTACTTCTGAAATAGTTAGAATATACAACTAGTCCAATATCTCCCATTACCAAATCTGTTGAACCATCTATGAAATTGAATTTTATTTAAGAATATATAAGAAATAATGTAATATTTTACAACATGAAATCTACATCATAGATCATGTATACTACAGATATACACTTACTCATATATATATCATGCTTTTTTCATAATGGAATTTCATACAAAATGCATAAATTAAACATATCACTAATAATGAGAAGCATGTGAATGAAATCAATATACATACATGCCATGCTAAAAAAGATTCTTACCTAAATTCATAATAAATTTAAACTTACTTCTCCTGTGCTTCAGTCACTATTTACCTGCAATATGAACATAGAGCCTCTACCATAGGGAAATTTTCTCCTATGCTTGAATGCTACAACTAACGGTCAAACTGCATAAAGCAAGGTTGACAGGTAACCTAATTATCCATCAAGCCGAACATCGATCATGGTAGGATAGTCATACCTTAGCACCACCCCTTCTACAATCGATCAATACAAAGGAGGCCTTTTAGTAGGGAACTTAGTAGTCCATCTAATCAAGCATCGACTATAGTGGGATAGCCACACCTCAACTCCATCCCTCCTATAATCGGCCAACACAATGGAAGCCCTTTGGCCCGAGCAAGAATGGTCAAGAGCCGGTCCAAACTAAGGGTGAAGGGCAATGAAATGGAAGGGAGTCAAGGGCTAAGCCTTCTTGATGATTTGTTGGCCCTTTGCTCGTACCAATGGTTTCCAATCAGTAGTTAATTAATAAGAGGCAAGAGAGGGATAAATGAATAGAAAGAGGGAAATAAGGTTTTTTGATCAAGGCTTACCTTCATTTGATGTTCTATTGCAGTCAACAAGGCAGATTCGGCCCTTGTCTAGGTAAAAGCCACCGTGGGAAGTAGCTAGTGGAGGATATGGAGATCAACAAAAAGGAGCAGTAGTGCTTCTAAAGAGACTTTAATCAACAATTAATGAATTAAAGGGTAAGGCTGAGAAATCTAGTGTCCACCACATTTGCTGTATGATTCTAACCCTCACTCTCTCACCCATTATACTGGTTCTCAGCATGGGGGCATTTCGCAGTATTTCCAACATTTTAAATGCCAGGAGGGGTCAAAAAGGACTTGAACGGATATAATATATAAGAGCTCATACTAGCGAATGTTTAGTTCTATATCAATTATATACTAAAGAGATCCTGAGTATTTATATATAATTCAGGAACCCAAATAATACTTTCTTAACTAGCATTTTTAGGTAGGTTCAGACTCGTTCATTAGCATTTTAAAGAATAAATGGCATCTAACTTTTGGTGGGATGTTTGATTTGCACCCATCAACGAGAGCTTTTCCCTCCTAACCTTAATTGATTAAATCAAAGCTATTCATAAAATACCTTCTAAAAGCAAATTACGGGATGCCACCTACATTTTTAGAGGTAAAGTATTATAAGATGCTAATTAACTAAACTTTATTAGAGGAGAGTTGATATCTTAATAATAGAACCCTTTTGAAAGTGATTTTTTTTTTCTTAATAGAGATAACAAATGTTGGAAGCCACTATTATCATTTTAATAGAGATAACAAATGTTGATAGATCGAGAATTTTGAGGTTGATCATGAGCCCCAAGTCCTAAAGGAAACAGATGTTTAGTCAATTTTACTCTAGAGAACTTTAAAGTTATCCATAAAAACTCGAGTGAAAGTTAATTGGTAGTAAGTGAACTTAAGTTATAAGTACTTAAATTTTTTTTTTTCATTAAATATGAAACTATTTTTGAAATATTATATATATTTTTTTGTAAATGATGGTAGTATATAGGTTTTTTTTGGATCTTCATTTCTAATAACGCTCCTCATGATCTTCTTGACCTATTGTATAGACTCCATTGATTATATCTATTCTGGGCCACTGTAAGGTAGCCACGGTCAACCAAAACAAGCACCAGTTTGTCACCATAAGAACAGCCCTACTCAACTGCCACTCACATAACGTCTTCTGTACTGCAGTAACACCCCACCGTCATGACAGGACCAGAGAACCCAGCAAGAAAGGAACGGTGATTTGTAGCAGCACTCCAGAAATAACGCTTGCTATTTGCTTAGCTTCAAGGTGTTAAATTTTTATTTGGCCCTCTCTAAAACAATCTTCATCATGAACTTCCATGCACATTAAATAAACACTGGGCAGTGAAGCTTTGCTGTCAGGCGGGTAACATGCCTTGTTTCTCTGATTACTTCTTCTGTTAACCACAATGTTTCATGAATGCATCCAATCACGATCCAGAGTCATGTGATCTAATGTTGTTGAAAGTAGATGATACCCTTCTGGAAAACTAATAGAGTATTCGGGAGTGCATGATGGTTGGGGTCACGTTGTATGACTGTTGCTTAAAGATGTGTTCGTGGCATTACCTCATTTGGAACATAGATCGGCAAACTGGGCCAATTTCTCACGCTCTCTCCTTTCCTCTTTAATTTTGTGGTTAAAGAATTGGTACCTGGCCACCAACCTTTGGCTTAATTGATCCGTACCTCTTCTTTAAGCACTTTACCTTGGAGGAGGTCCAGCGTTCACGAAGCAAATTGATAGTAGGACGTGTATACGTATCATTTAATTGACAAATGTGTTGGCTGAGGTAGAGACTTTTATAAATCTAGCCAACCAACTGCTGGCCTACCAAGGTCTGGACCTGAAACTAAACCCATATTAGACATCAATGATTGGCCCAGGTTCAGACTGTACATGAAAGATAAAATGGCATCTGCATTGGACCTGGTCAAACCATTTTATTGATGTGGGTTAGGCTAATTTGATTTGCTTAATCTAATCATCTGAAATGATTAGCATAATTGCATGTTTGAACCATAGTTATCGACAAAATATCATATCATATGAATAATAGGTTAATCGGATTAGCAGATAAACTTTGGGCATTATAAATAATATCAGAGCCGATATGGATATGTAAAGATTGGTGGAAAGAAAAAAAGAGTTACCTATAAAATGATGGTACAGAGGGTTCCATCACGGTATGAAGTCATTCTTATAGTACCAATAATTTTGTTGAGAATAAATTTTGGTTAGCTTCTAATATGCAACGAAAACGTTGTTTGATAAAGAAAAGAGATTACACTAACAAATTAATTAGGCTAGATAGGTTTAAAATATTACACTAATAACTTATATTTGAAGGAGGCCTAGCATTCAAATCCTTCGAATTACTTAAAAAAAAAAAACCATAAGCTTTCAACAAAAATACTATAAAAAACACATAGACCTTTAACTAGATTAGTGTCAACTCAAAATGGATGGTTTTTTTAAAAAACTTTTTAAACTAGCTAGTGGGTATTCAAAAATGAAAAAACTCGACCACCTATTTTCCCCATTCATTGGCACTTCTTTTTTGACATGGACCTTTAACTGGGGTCGATCCTCAAAAATAGAAGATCATTTTGAGAGGTACTCAAAAATGGAAGATTACATCCATTTTATATTTCCATCATTTGCACTGCACCGAAAGAACTAGAAAATTTTACAACCAGGGGACGCCGTGGACTCTGGCAAAAGTGGTTGCTTCACGCTCGCTGGTCGCAGCTTACCAGATAAAAGCGGTTGGCCTACGGGTGAAGCCGGCACAGAGGCACTTAGATGGGCACAGTTATCGAGCGGCCGAAAACGTAGGCCAATACTATGGGCCCAGGCTCAAGTTTAAGCTCACCAACCTTAAACCTGGGCCAGTTCAATAGGCCCGGATTCAATGTTCTACTTTGTGTACGAACCTTTTATTAGCTGTTATAATAAAAAGTCATGAACAGTAAGAGGAAAATAAAGATTTTATTTTTGTAATGGGATTTCTTGGGCTCCTGCATGTCCTCCCTTCTACATTCTATAGTTTCCCCACGTGATAAGCAAGCGAAGATAGTTTTTTTTTTTTTTTTTCTTACTTATAATTCCAATGAATTTAATCAAATTATCCTTCTATGAAATCTTTTTTTAATATAAATAAAACAATTTTATTCACAATCATCCATGGGCATTTAGGGTTATAAATGAGTTGGATTTATAAAATAGATTTTATACTCAATAAGCCATTTAGATCAGCTCAAGATTAAGTATGACTCACATGCAACCCATAATATTCTGTTCAAGTTAGAGTTGAGTCAAGTCAAGTTTGCATTTGAGTTAAGAATGTAACTATTGTTTTATATCTAAAATCTAATTATCAATAATTAAATATATAGCCATTAAAAAATTTAAAAAAATAAACAAGTCAACTTAAATTTAAATTTTTATTTTAAAATTTTTAGTTTCATTCAAGTAATTGATCATTCTTAAGTTTATAAATTATGATTTTTAAAATATATATTGATATATTTAAACGTATTATAAATAAAAATTCATCAAAATAAATAAAGGAACATGAATAGTCAGAGAAAATGAAGTAAAAATAATTGAGTAGAGATGTAATTATAATATGAAAGGAGGAATTACTTTAATTTAGAGTTTATTCAAAGAACTAGCAAAGGTAATTGGAGTGGAGAAAAATAATATTTATATAATTCAGGCTTATGATTCAAGTTGAATCAAGTTCGGACTGGATTGAGTTTATTTTTTATTGATTTAAATTAGACTAAGATGATATACGAATCAATTTAAAAAAAAAAAAATGAGGTCAAACTCAATTGAGAAGTTAGATCAGGTATAATTAATTAGGTCATCATTGCGTTAGGTCATGATTAACTCGATCTCTTAGCATATCCACATGCTCAAATCTTAAGAAAAACTCTTTCATTAAAACCATAAGATTCAGCCTATCATATAAAGCTTCTCTAATGCATGATCTCTTTATAGTTATTTTCTTAGTGGATACAATTATTAAAAGTAGAAAGAATTAGAAATTGAAAAAATTAATATGATGGATCAGATGTTATTTAGTCATTTGAGGTTAGGCCTTGTCGGCAGAAGGGCCAATCCATCAATTTGCGTTTTTTTTATAATATCAATAACAACTTACTAATCTGCAAATCCTACGTGTCCTTGAGTTTATAGACTGCTTGAGTTGCCGGCAACGTACAAGTAGAGGGCGGGGGCAGGTGAAGAACTGAAGCTAAGAAGCGGTGACTTGGTGAGGTGGGCATTGTTGGACCAAGCTGAGCGAAACTTTTAAAAAAAATTGAA
This sequence comes from Metroxylon sagu, assembly GCA_017589505.3. Lineage (NCBI taxonomy): Eukaryota > Viridiplantae > Streptophyta > Magnoliopsida > Arecales > Arecaceae > Metroxylon > Metroxylon sagu. Next base: position 5,498,261 of record JACVBY030000667.1, read on the forward strand.
GAAAGTTTATTTGGCTCTCTCGAGTCGTTCAATCTAGTATGTCTAAATATATAAACTGACTTCCGATTGCGTTTGACCAGACTCAAACTGATCGGGCGCAGGCTTGGATTCGAACGTGTCGTTTTCTCTCTTTCTCTAATTTACGTCCATAGCATCCATGAGAATCAACGAGATGTAAAAAAAATCTCAGCACCATTCATTAAAATCCCACACTCTTGTCGAGATTCACTCAGGACGTGTTTGGATAGAGAATTAACAGAAAAAATTTTAGTTAAAAAAAAAATAAATTTTAAAACTAAAATTGGCTACTCTCAAATTTTTTTTTTAAAAAATTTCATAAAATTTACAAATCCCTCAACAAGATCATTTACAAATTTTGCCTCTAGTGATATCATTTATAAATCCCTTCTGAAAATCTATTTACAAGTAGTCAAAATATTTAATTTTATTTACATACCAAATTAAATTAAAATAAACTACCTAATTAAATTAATATTTAATTTACAATTTATATAATTAAATATTATCTTTGTATTTTATAATAATAAATATTTATACATATTCTATGATTAATTTGCATATTTTTATAAATATTTTATAAATAGACCTATTTTAAATTAATAAAATATTTATAATAAAAATATAAATTTAATTAGAAACATTTCTAATATTATTTATAAATATTTTAAATTTTACTATTAAATAAATATTATTAAATAAAAAAATAAGTATAAATATTTAATAAGTATAGTATTAAATATATATAAATATTAATATTTCATAAATAATATTAATATATTGTAATAATATTAATAATAAATATTTTAGTATTAATATTGAAATAATAAATATTGATGAGTATTATTAAAATAAATATTAAATATTTTTTACATAAATATTCAAAATTTATGTAAAAATATTAAAATATTTTATGTAAAATTATGTGAATTTATATATATTATAAAATAATAATTTTTGAAAACTTTACAATCGTTAGATAAAATTTTAGTTTCAAGAGTAACTATCCAAATAAGGAATGTATAAAATTCTAAACTTCTGAAATGCTACATTTTAAAATTTTAAAAAATTTTAAAATGTCTCATCCAGACATAACCTAAATTATTTTAGTGGATAGTGACAAGGATTTCATTGCTCATGATAGTCGATGGTGTTGATGAGCATTTAGTTGATCATGATTATGATAGGGTTTTAATTAATCTTTATGTAGGATTGTTTTTTATACTATAATAAGTTTTAACATTATATTGGGAGTGCCAAAAAGAACCTTTAGAAGATCTTAAAATATTTTCAAATGATTTTAAAAAATTGATAATAATTTTTAAATAAAAATTGGTAAATTTATTATTATTTTTTCAATTTAAAGCATTTGGACAAAAGTTCTAATAGAATATATAGAAAAAATTATTTTTATTAGGTTTGAAGGTTATGAATTATAAAAATATTTTCATACCATAATATAATATAATAATAATATCATTACAATATGTTAATATCACAAAAAAATATTATGTTTTATAAGATATATAAGCCTATTTATTTTATTGTTTATATCCTTTTTATTACTAAAAATTTTTTAATTTACTTATCATGTAAATATTAAAGTAAATATAGAGATGAAACAACAAATTGCGAGCTCTACTTATGATATGGTCTGAAACACTGCTTACAATAATATTAAGTGTATTAATTACATGTCCTTTGTATAAGGCTAAAATGGTGCTAAAAAAGGCGTATTACACACAAGTTCTATTCTAATGTTAAATGGTGCGGGCTGCGTGATCCCTAGCCGAACTATCGGATTGTGAAATTTTTTATGCATTACACGTGATGATTCATTCATTCATGGTGAAGTGTTATATTTGAAGAAAAATAAATAAATAAATAAATATATATATAATTAATTTTATTTTATTTTTTTGATTCACAAAAACGAATCGCGATGCACAAATTTCTACCGCCCGAGTGCGCGGCACCTGGCTAGAGTCGCATGATCCCCTACCCAAACCGCCGAACCAAACATCATCTTTCTTTTTGGGTTTGCGCGATGACGCATGGGTGACCCCGGTGGACCCAGGGAAGCCCGAGAAGCTCAACCCAACCTGACACGCGGGCGGATCTTATTGGGTACCGCAGATCCAAATCCCACGAGTGGTTGCCACGTCTAACGAAATCTCAATAGAGTTCCGATAGCGTCCATCTCTTTCTTCCGAATTCTATCAAGAGGCAGCTGCCGCCTCTCACTTCGCTCTGCACGCCTCTCGCTCCAATTGGGGATCTTCGTTGCCCCCAGTTCGACCTCGACCTCGACCCCGACCTCCAAGGTATGCGTTTCCTTGTCTAGGGTTTTACTGGCTTCTTCCGTGGTTTTCGTTTTCGCCAGACTGGAGGTGCGTCTAGAGCTTTTATTTCTCCGTTTTTGCTCTTGAGTAGGGTTTCTTGCCGCGCTGACCATTCTTCTTCTTTTTCTTGATGATTTACGGTGTCTTATTCGGAAAAAAAAGAAATCTTTTCCGGCATTAATTATTCTTATAATTAGAGTATCTGTTGTTCTTGCACCTTGTTTTAGTGGAAAAGCTGGCTTTTTAGCATCGAAATACTAAGCAAGCTAAGGTTTCTGATTTCGAGTAGTAGTTTTCATGCATAAATATGGTTATAATTAGTGTATTTATTGTTCTTGCACATTCTTTAAGCTTGCTTATTAGCATTGAAATGCTAACCACGCTAAGGTTTCCGATTTGGAGTAGTAGTTTGTATACTGAGGAATGTTGACAGGAAGGTGGGGAGGAGTAATCAATGGCACAGGTTTGCTGTTTGGCCTCATCACTTAATTATCCACAAAGTGGAATTTTTTTTGGACAGCAAAGCGGTGTGGTGGTGCCTAAGGATTTGACTGGTACCGCTAGGGTCTCGAGGCTTTCTTTTCTTTTCTTTTCTTTTCTTTCTAAATTTGACATTTTGCACTGGACGCATGTCTTCGAGGTCTTATGCATGTTCTATCAAATGCTTGTGTCGTACATGTCAATCAAGGTTTGTTGAAATTGTGGTGCTATAAATATTTTATGAAGACTCCATAAATTGGGAATGCATCTTTCAGTGGATTCGGGAATAAATCCTTCATCTAGTAATTCATCTTATTTGCTAAAGTCTGATCCTCCAAAACTTTCAGACATATATGAGTCAAGTGGACTCTGTTTAGTAGGATGACTACAGTGTGGTCAAATTGATTTCTAAGAATTCCTTTTGTTAGAAGTCCAGCATTGTCTTTTAAGTTCAATTTTTAACTGTTGTACAGTACTATTGCATCAGCTGTTGTTATTTTTTCAGCTTTGCCAACCTGTCACCTTTGTGGAACTAAAAATCCAGCTCTGAATCAACTGAACTATATGCCTTTTGGATGTGGATTTGAGATTGATGGAAGCTGCAGAAAGACCTCCTCCTCCTCCTTCTTCTTCTTCTGGTTATGCCCTTGGGCCACCATGGTTGTTTAAAGGCAGGCAAGACCTTGCCACTTTCTATTCTGGCTTACTATGAGAAGAAATCATTTATTTAACCAATACATATGAATAAGTCATTTGCAATTTATATTTACATGCATTTCCTTTTCAGCGCTCTATACCAACTTCATCTCGTGAAAGCAGAAACTGCTCGGGCTTTCATCCCAAAGGAATTAAAACTAGTTGAAGCCTTCGGGTACTTTCTAATCTGTGGAACTTTTTTCTTGTTTGTTAGTGGGAATCATGATTGATCAAGGCTTGCCTCCAAACAATAAAATTAGTTGTCTTTGCAATTAAAATAAGTTTTGGCTTCACAGGTATACCCTTGGTGGTCTCTTCCTCGCTCACTATGACGACAGCCCAGCTGGAATGTTTGATGAGGTTTGGCATATTGATTTTCAGTTAAGAATTTGTTCACATCCTAGAACTTCTTTTAGGATAGTTCATCATAAATAGCTTATATAAGGAGCATTTTGGATAAGATGTTCAAGAACAAGTGAGTTAGATCAAGTTATAAAGATTGTGGCATGGATGCATTTCATTATATTTACGCTCTTTGAACCCATAATTGATCATTGCTAATCTACCTGAGGTATGTACATTCTCAGCTTGTGGTGATTGCTGGCATCGTATGGAACCCACCGACGTCATGCGCGTAATGCTTTCTTTCTATGCCTTGTAGCTGTTATGTTAGGGAAAATAAGATTACATTTTTACTTCATAGATGTTGTTCTTTATTTGTAACCATGCACAAGTGTTCACTGTAATATTTCTCCTATGTTTGATTTAATTTGTTCATAGATGGGCTGCTAGGGTACTTGTGAATAGTCAAGAGGCTTGTAGGCATGGCCGGAAGGTATTATAGAGCATTTCTTTGTAGTGTCATTTTTCTTTGTTCTTTTCTTCCATTATTTACTTGACATCGCCAGCTTTTTTTTTTATAGGAAATAGGGCTTCCAAGCCATGTTGCAGTATTCTCAAAGGTACTCTAAATTAAATGATAGAATTATCTAGACTTATGATATTCAGGCCAATGAAAAAACTAGGATCTTGTTTTCTCTGACTGTTAAGATACATGCATACCCAATTCTGTGATTGCTTGGAAAACATGATATGTGTACCATGTAGTCCTTGTGGGCTATCTGGAGCTTGATTATTAATTCAGCAATTCTTTACTTTCGTTTGGCAATCTATGCTTCATATACAAACACAGATAACTAATAGATACAAAATGGTAGAAGCATGCATAGTCTGTCTTCTCCAGTCTTTGCTCATGTTCTTGTGCAAGCAAGCCTTTGAGCGGCAGACTTAGTGTTAACAGATATGCACTGCTGTCTTACCAGTTGATGCACTTGGTAGTCTTATGTTCTTCATCTTCTTCTTTGAGATAGAGAGCTGTCGAAAAAATGGAGAAACCATCAAGTAGACATGGTAGTTTCCTAACCATGATTGGCATGAGTTCTGCTTACCGCAAGTCAAAGGAGCATAGTGAGATCCAAGTATCAGAAGTTAAGGACTCTTCCCAAATGTCCATATGTAACATCAGTTTGCCATTTGTTGGTGAGTGAACTGTTTAGATCCATTGAAATATATTTTGTGAATGATTTTTACGTGCCAATCAATCGCTTCCTCCTTTTTGTATAATCTACTATAACATGGTTGCCAGATAATCTGACTCTATTTTATAGCAGTTCTATTTTCTTACCTTGTTTGTTCAACAACTAGTTTTCAACTTTATGGATAAGTTTGGCATGGAATATTTTCCTTATAGGACAGGTGAAATACACAATTTCTAACACTAATCTCAAGTAAAAAAGGCAGGGCTTGTAGAATATGGTCACAAAAGTTGTATATGCTAGCCACTTCTGGAAGAGCTTATATTTGGTCAATACTCATAGCTTCTTCCTTTTTCTAAAAAAACCACCTGTGTTTTTAGATTAGTAGGTTAGGTCAATATTCTAATCTTTTGCCATTTGTTAAAAATTAATAGACTAGTGCATTTTATTTCACTGTTCTCAGTACTCTCTAATGACTAGTCACTAGATTCAATCTTATTTTAGCCAATTTGACAACATTGTGATTTTGTGACAAGGTTTTCTGAAGGTTATGTTTGGTTTTAGGAAATGTGACTTTTTTTTGGAGCTGTTGACAGACTTTATGGTTGAGTATCTGATATGCCAGTTTTCTGTTTTATTTTTTTCTTGATAATTTTGACTCCCGATGAAACAAGAATACAAAGTATTGGAAAGTGCTTTATGTTTTTAATGAATAACTTAAGGAATATAGATTTCAAAGATTGGTCCTGTCATTTGCTGAATTGGATTATTATTCACGTTTACCATATAATGAATCAATAATTGTGATAAATTATTTAATCTAGTGATGTGATGTCTGTAATCATGAGATAAATCTAGTTTCTAGGCTTGATACTGAAGTGAGACAAGGCAAACTTGGAAAGTGGAGACTAGGTATCTCTCATAGTAGAGACGTTATGAAGCAACAGCTGTTAGAAGTGATTATTTTTGACTGGTTATGAGTTACCAAGCCAGACTGAAAAACCTTGTTTATTTAAAGAAATTAAATTCTTTTAATTAGTTCAGCAATTTGATGATGTTTATCAATTAGTTCAGCAATTTGATCATGTTCTATTTCTAAGCCGATACCATATTTGTTTGAAGAGGCATCAATCTAGGGGCTATTTTGATGCCAAGGAAAACTTGAGGTAAATAGTAATCTAAAAGAGCAATGCTCTCTCTCTCTTTTTTTCTCGGTAAATCAACATGAGAAGAATCTATATTTCTTGTTCTGATTTATTACTGTTCTATTTCTCCTGCTCATGAGATTGGTGATGGCAGTGCCAAAATCAAAAACAAGTGAGAAATGGATGGGTCCCATGATCAGAATGTCACTTCCAAGCTTTAGGTCAGTATGTTACAAATATTGAGGTCAGCTTTCATAACATGTTTTGACTTGAGAATGACTTCTACAATATGAAATTTCAGTGGCCAAACTGAACACAACCCTCAGCTTCTTAAGTACTCCTGCCAGATCGAATGCAGGTCTGTTTTAACTGTAATATGTGACTTATCTTTCTCAAGTTTAACGAATGTATCATTATATTTCTTAACACTTATGCTGCTGCTAACACAGATGGTGATTTTTTGTTACAGCAGCTGCTTGTTTTGTGGAATAGAAAAAAAAATGTAGCTTGTTTAGATGCATTATCCTGTTAAAGTAAGCTATCAATGTGTTCAATTTTTCAGAGTAAAATTTTTAAGTAGTCATACTGGGGCATGGGTGTGAATCTTTTTATCAGTTAGTCTATAATTCAAGCAGGTGTGAATCTTTTTAGCAGTCCGTCTATGATTCAAGCAGCACAGAAGTGGATGATTTATCCATTCAATATGCCATATATAGAAACAAGTCTAAGTTTTCATGATCTTGATGCAGAATTGCTGATTCGTGCAAGTCTAAATTTTAGCTTCAGAGCATGTTTAGAGCAACGTAGCCTTAAACTGAACATCTTCGGCTCTTTTTGGTAGTTATGGTTGAAAGAGTCTTACATTGGGAGAATGGTAACTTAGGTTGGAAAAAAAATTGGAAGAAATAGAAAAGATCAAGACACATAAATCTACAAAATATGAAATAGAGAGAGAAAGAGGGAGAAAGAGAGAGAAAGAGAGCTAGATTTGGCTATACTCGCATGTGGCCAAGCTCCGATCCGGTCGCCATCTTCATCTTTCGATCCACATGGGTTACAAACCTTAAAGGTGGAAAAGTAGGGTAGCTTTAACATCCGCACGGATCAAAGGGTAGAAAGGGTGACCGAATCTGAGGCTTAGCTACATGCGAGTGTAACCAAGTCTAACTCTCTCTTTCTTTCCATATATATATATATATATATATATATATATATATATATATAAAGGTGATAAGTAGATTTGGCTACATTCGAGTGCAGCCAAGCTTAAATCTGATTACCTCACTCATCTTTAAATCAACATAATTCATAAATCCCAAAGATAAAAAAAGGTGAAAAAGATGGGGTGGCTCTAAGATTTGTGTAGATCTAAGGGTAGAAGAGGTGATCGGATCTTGAACTTAGCTACATTCAAATGTAGGTGATTGGATCTTGAACTTAGCTACATTCAGATCCGGTCGCTCCTCACCCTTGAATCCACACAGTTTACAAACTCCAAAGATGAAAAAAAGTAAAAAAGATGGGTGGCTTTGGGATTTGTGTGGATCCAAGGGTAAGGAAGGTGATCGATCTACCTTCCTTTCTCTCTCTCCATATATATATATATATATATTATAGTGTCTTTCAACACAGTGAAAAATCTGTGTCAATTATGACTCTCAGTGCATCAATTCTTTCATAAAGTAGTCCTTTTTTTGTTCCGGAAAAAAACTTTTCAAAGAACAGGAGGGCACTGAAGTATGCTAATAGTGTGAAGGTGCAATGATAACGCTTGTCACCATCAGATTTATGAAGTTGGCATAGCTAGATGTAGATTTATACGTTCTGAATATGATGTAGCCCCCGTAGAAATCTTGTGTTTTGGATTTGATGAGACACTTGTGTTTTCAATAAGTGGAAAAACCAGTATATTGTTTCATATGAAAATTTAAACAGTGTGTTCACTTTGAGTTACAGTGATAAGATTGTCACTTGCTTAACCTTTAACAACTGGTTGTTGGAGAGTTTTTTTTATGAACTAGCTCTTTGATCTTTTTCTTGCATTCAAGACATGAGACATCTTCTTTCAAGTTAACTGAGCAAGCTCCTTATGTTTCGAAATTTCTGTTGGATATAGATTTCCTGTCTTTGTGACTTGAGGAGGCAAAACACTTCCTTACATTCTTTGGCCAGTAAAGTATGTTAGTATTATCTTTACTCCACCCTAAACATGGAATATAATGTGCAGGATGCGAGCAGTGAAAGTTGCTGAAATATCAAGGCTAAGGACTACCGATCCTGAAGATGACCATAACACCAATGTTAGCAATCAAAGTTCCATTTGCTTCTCTGAAGATGAAGTGCAGAATCGAAGCATTTCAGTGTTGCTATCAAAACCTATCTTGGCGCTTGAGTTCAACTTTCTAAAGATGCAGGTTGAAGCTCCCACTGTTGTGGTTTCTCACCTTAAGAAGAATCAACTGGAAGAATACTAAATCCATATTCAGAACATTTTATTTTAGAAGATGTCTTTAATTATTTATTTTTGTTATTTGTCTGTGTGGTGATATTTTTTCACTAAAGTGGAAACTCATAAGATGGACAAAATGGCTAATGAGGTAACATGTGTTGTAAATTAGCATGGCTTCTAACACCAAGGTATTCCATTAAGTCCTTGTTTGTAAATTAGCATGGCTTCTGATACTCGATGCTTTTAGTCCATTGAGCTTTTGGAATTGATTTTAAAACCCTTTTTCGGGATGCTGTTGTTTTCCTCTAAATTTTTTCTTCAAGACATAAGAGTGTACCTCTCTATCGGAAGTATTCATGAAAAGTAATCAGGATTGTTGGCACATAACGTTAACTTTTTCATCGTCTCCTCTTTTATCAGTATATATTATGTTATCTTATCGGAAGGGGTTGCATAGGTTTCCCTGTTGCTAGAGTGCGCCTTGTCCACCTTTTCCACCACTTTAGCACTGTTGTATTGTTGATCTCAACAGGCTCTCGCATTGAGTTCAGGAAAGAAAGTCTTGAAGGTGGGAAATAAAGGGTCAATTTCAAGTAATATGTGTGTATTTAAGGATGAAAAGAATGATTAAATTCATGCAAATATAAGTAGGTTAAATTTATGCTCCGTCCATCATATATAGTTCTATTTTTTCCTCTGATACGGTTAGAAGGTGTAACTTGATGGAAGATCCAAAAGAGTATTGTTCATAAGCATCAGCCCGAGTCAACTGGGTTAGCTGGACTGGCAAATCAGAGCTTGCTTCGACCATTAGATCCTCTTGATAGAGCTTGCCAACCAATCAGCAAGTTGATATGCCTCACAATAGGGATGAGAAGCCTTGAATGCCCACAACGCTTTCTTCATCATGTACGGTTCTCTTTCATCGATATGATTGCTCTACTTCCCATGCCATTGAAAGAAATGAATGCCATCGGATGAAATAGATGCTCATAATTATATGTTGTTCTTTTTAAAGTTTTAGAGCGGTTCTCTCAGGTGCCAAAGGTTTAAACATCGAGTTTTAATCAATATTTTTAAATACTAGTTTTATTAAGATAACATGCTATATCCTTTTAAAAATATTAGCATGTTTTACCAACATACATGAGAAAATGAAAGATGTTTAAAGGTAAAAGCTGGTAAGGTAATGCATAGAACGAGTTTCCAATGCACTAATATATATGAGCCAAATCAACAAAGATAAATATTTTTTGAAGCACTATTTAAGATTTGAATATTTAATTTCTTTGGAGGATAGCTATTTAGACAATTGATGTTATAATACTCCAAAAATTGTTTCACATCGAATGAAAAAAAAAAAAGATTTAAGTATTTATAACTCAAGTTCATATGCTATCAATTAACTTTCATTTGAGTTTTTATGGTCACATAGTTTCGGCTCGCTAATGAATTAATTGAACTAGCAAATAGGCTTGAGCCATTGCAAATGGTATTAGAGTCGATCCGAGTGTACAAAGTTTCGATCCGCTAAAAGATTAATTGGATCAGTAGATAAGCTTAAAGTATTACTTTCCATGAAAGGATCCAAATCATAAAATTTATCTAGGCATTTCAACATGCTATATCTACTATCAGAGTGAAGGATTTTATCTAATAGAAAATTGATAGTTATGAGACTGTATTGAGAATCGGAACTTGGTCAAAGCAATTTAGCCTTTGGCCTTCCTTTACTTCCATAAGGACTCTTATTCTTTGTTACCTTCCAATACATTATATATTCTTTTTATGACCTCTAATTTATGCATCAAATTGAATAACAAATGAAATGTATCAATTACATCAGTATAGTTAGAAAACACGAATTAGCAATCAACTTTGTAGATCATGACTTACATACTTCAAATATCAATAGATTTAAATCCACCAGGTTTGATAATCAGATAATAATAAAATATAGTATCATACCGTGAAGTTGTTCATTTTGATGCACACACATGATAATTAGATCAGAGATTATTAAAATATACCAATTTTTGTTTCTAAATATTTTTTACAAATATATATTATGTTTAATAATTTGAATGTATAATTTGAATGAACTATCATTAAAGTATATAATACAACTCTCTCTGTAAACTGGAAATCAAGTAAAAAGAAAGTCATGACTTGACATTCTCTTCCTCCTCAGAACATCCCAAACTACCATAGTTTATTTAGTGCGTTCTCATTATATTTTCAAAGCTTCTTAGAAACTCCAAGACGATAACATATTTACTCCCTCACGGCTCCCGACAGCAAAAGGATGCGTACATATAAAAAGCTCAAACCACAACCAGCACCACCTCTCCATCTGAAACCGATTCACAGTCCTTCCGTGTAGGCCACTCCCGTGGACTGCAGCCAATCCCCTCCCTGAATCAACTGTGCCACAGTAAAAGCCTGGGCCACGTTAGGGTCGGTTATCACATGGTAACCAGTCCAGTTCACACGCCCACTAGTCCCAGCTCCTGGGCCGAAGTTGGCGTACTCTCCATAGTACAAGGTGTCCAGTGCAAAGTCCCCACTCCATTCCATCCACCCTTCGGGAGCCACATGATCGTCAATGTAGGATTGCATGAATACCGTCCTCGAGTACTCCTTCCACGGCCGGCCGAGGTACGTCGGTATCGACCCCTCGACCGGCGCAAGGTCATCGCTCGGCACCACCCGGCAGCTCTGGATCGAAGTGCCCGTGTTTTGGTTCGGGTCGACCCGGCCTTGGGCCGTCACGAGGTTCTGCTGGTTGCTCATTGGCTTGCGGGCGACGAGCGTGCAGTTTTGGAAGACGACCGCTGCGTTGCCGAAGATGTAGTCGACGGTGCCTGAAATCACACTATCTCGGTAGAATTGGCGGAGGGAGTGGGCGTAGAGTGTGTCTTGGTAGCCGTCGAGGCGGCAGCGATTTATGATCGATCGATCAGCGCCGACTCGCAGCGCCACCGCCTGGTGCTTCTCGGGCCCTGCCGTGTTCTCGACGCAGATGTCTTGAAGTATGAATCCTTCCCCCACGGCAGCTGCATTCCAAGTAAAATGCTTTCAAGTTTAGACTGGTAATAATTTTTTTTTTTTTTTTTTTTGAGAGGCAAAATCTCATATACATAACCAAATTTCAGTATAAGCATGTCAAAGATTCAGCATAAGTATTGTAGAAATCATGATTTTTTTATTTCTTATGTTTTATTTTTTATTTTTGTCTTTCTCTTTTTTATTTTCAGTGTAGAATGAATGACAAATGAAAACAAATTGTGTATGGTAACGAAAGGTGTTTGATTTTTTTTTTTTTTTTAAAAAAAAGGATACTCGAACTTCTTGCTCATGCTTTGAGAAGAATTTTTTTATTTTATGATATTAAAAAAAATAAAGACATCCAACAAGATGAGTTCTTAATTGATAATATTAATATCATGTCAAAATTGCTGCTGAATTAATCATATTCCAGGCAAGAAATCAAACAACATTTGTAGGACCCCTGCAATCATAAGAAAATGCTAATGTAATTTAAATATGAGAAAACCAACCCAAATAAATATGCCAAGGAAAAACAAAACTAGATACAGTATTATATAATTAATTCCTCAAAACAACTCAGGAATTTTGGTTGCTGATAATTAACAGCTGAATTACACCTACCTAATGTTGCTGAGTTGAAAGTGGTCGACCCATCCACAACGTTGAGACTACCCGTTATAACGGTAGAGTTCATGCCATCACCGACGATCATAACATTTGTCTTCTTCTTTCCAACATTCAAATTCTCTTTGTATGTTCCCTTCTTCACATAAATCACATACCGCACCTTCCCCTTATCAGGGGCGGAATCCACCGCCTCCTGCACCGTCTCATAGTCCCCGCTACCGTCCGCCGCCACGGTCACGTTCGCCTGAATCCCGTCCGGCGAAGAAGATTCTAGAAGCTTCCGGTCCTTCGCGGTCACCCATGACGGAAACCTGATGACGCTCTCGATTGCATTACCGTTAGAGCGGGAAACGGCGTTTAGAACGGCAAGGGAGGCACTTGCCAACGCCGTTAGGGATTCTAATTGGGCCTCCATTACTGGCCTGATCGGCCCGTTAAGCCCATCTGAGCACGTGACATGGTTGGTGAGCGCGCCGCTTAGCCACGTGCGGGCGTCGGTGTACGCCCGGGCGGAGATGGCGGAGGCCGAGTCAAGGAGGAGGTCACGTGAGAGGTCCATCAGATGGACGCAGTCCGCGAGGGCGGACCGTTGGATGGACTCGGGAGCATCCATCGGACGGTGGAAATTGTTGGCGTGGGTGAGGAAGGAGTCGATTTGGAGGAGGGATCGGTGGAGGACGGTTTGGAGGAGTTGGACCGGCTCCGGTTTGGGCCGGCGGCCGAGGGGGGAGATGGCGTTGGAGATGACGGCGTTGCAAGAGGCCGGGTTTGGGGAGTTGGCGCAGAGATGGGAGGGGTTTGGGGTGGTGGTGGTGGTAAGGTTGAGGTGGAGGGTGATGAAGGTGGCGGTGCAAATGAGAGAGGCTAGGGAGAGCGTTAATACGAAGGCGTTGCAAGGATGGGTGGTCTTTTTGGTGACAGGCGAAGAAAGGAGGGGCTCATGGTTTTGTTCCATGACTGAACTACTACCTTGGAGGAGCTTATGCCTCCCACGGCCTTGATTTATAGAAAGGTTCGGGTGGAGAGAGAGAGAGAGAGAGAGAAGGGGGAGGGGGGAGTTGCCTTTTAGAAAAAGAAGAACAAAACCGGCGATCTTTAGAAAAAGTTGTCAAAGTGGTAACGCCTTCTAGGCTAAAGTTCTGAAGTGAGAGCTGGCTGCATTCACATAAATCTGAATTCTTTTCTTTAAAGAAGCAGCACATGGTCCCATGATTCAATTTATTGGGATGCTTCAGAAAAATTAAGATTTTATTAAATATTTTGTCGAATTTTAAATTATTTCAGGCGTTGCATGATGAAAATTAATTGCTTTCTAATAAGACGATTATAATGTGTCTTCATCATACCATTTGAGCTTAAAATCATTTCTTAAAGAAAAATAAGCTTAACTTCGTGTGAACATTTAAGGCCTTTTGCTTGACCCTGTGGAAGGCAATGGCCAGTTACCATCGCACCGTCTATCGTGCCGGAGAATGACGACTTCCAAGGTGGGTGACCGGCAGCCGCGGAATATCTTCCACTAAGGTCCGCTAGAATAAGTTATGGGAGCGGGGACCAAGATGTCTCCCCTCGTAAAGAGAAAAATATCAGGTGCTCCGTGGAGAATATGTGACAACTTATCATCCAATCGGACGCCAACACATATCAAAGTTTGCAATGCAGGAAGCCCAATATTGGTGATAAAAATTAAAAAGAGCAAAGGATAAGCTACTAGGTTGTGCACTGCATTCCACATGGTCTAGCTGATCCACATGCCTCATGATAAAAGTCATGGCTTTTATCATACCAACTCCACGGGGAGACTTATCCCCGGTTCTTAAACTTAAATGACCATGATACAATCTAGATGCTCATGTCACAGAAAGTGATAATGAATTAAAATAAGTAATATTTCTACTCCACCCCGAGTTCTGCAGAGTACTGTGGTCCCTAGGATTCTCTTAAAAGTCTTATCCGGCCGCTGGCTTTAGAACGAGAGTCCACGAGGCATGTGCCTGCAATGATCCTGTCGGTGAGTCGGTGAGTCAGTACAATCTTTTAAGTGAACTTTGTGTTTTGGTGGAACATATAATCTTTTAAGAGCAGAGTGCATGCATAATGGGCATCTCAAACTTTACATCTCGGATGGGCCTATCATTGCACATTTGTGTATTTTCCAAGACCAAAAGAAAGCCTTATTGGGCGTATTGAAGCAGTGAAACCAGGAGGGGGGGGATGTTGGCAAGTGGGGGCGCCTCTGTCGGAGACCTGAAAGAAGTAGTCACGGGTCAAAAGTCAACATCCCATGCCCTTCTTCTAAAGCAATTCGTTGATTGATCTGATCCAGTGCGTGTCCGATAGATCAGATGAATCAATGCTGATGAGAGTCCAATGAAATCTATAACGTGGGCATTGATTGGTCTAATCTGTCAGATTTACTCAAGAATAGCTCCTTCTTCCAAATGCGAAGACCAGGGAAATCAGGAAACTCCTTCATCTAGCTCTCTTGATGGGCGAAGCCCAATTACACCCTGAGCGTCTAGCCTCAGCGAGACCAAGGTACTTGATTTGTGTAGCCAAGTAGTGCCATCTCCCGCGAGCCTAATCCCAGGAGCCAAGTCGAGCCTAATCTCTCGTGCAACCCAGCTGAACCAAGTCGCCCCTGTTCTCAGCGAAATTTCGACTCGGATGAGTTTTGAAAGCCGTGGATGTAGGAGACCATTTATCAAAACCAGGAGTCAATGCGCGTATCCTGTGCGCCCAAGGCGAGTCCGGGAGGCACAAATTGGGCAGACCAGTCGGGCCACCCAGCGAATCGGATGAGTATATTTGGATGAAAATTAATTTGGGAAGAAAAGGAAAGGAAAAGAAAGAAAAATACTTCTATGAAACATGTTTGGGAGAAAGAAAAGAGAAAAGGATGGAAATAAAGGTTACTCATTCCTTTCAGTTACTTCAATGAATTAAATTTTTTTACTTCTAATTTAAAGTAAAGAGAGAAAGAAAAATGTGTTCATAATTATTACCTTATTTTTTTCAACTTTATTTCTATATATTGATATGAATTTTTTTTTTGATAAAAATATATTTATAATTTTATAAACATAATAGAATTAAAATCCTATGCCTATCGAGGGGCTTGGTCTACTGGACCGCTCCCACAAAAGTCAATGGAGCCAGACACCCTAAGGAACCCTCTCTAGTTGTTCCATGACATCTCAACAGCTATTAAACAGGAGGTATGGGGATGCTTAATTTGTCCCAAATTTAGAGGCTTGAGAAAGCTTTTCTTGTTTCAAATAAAACTAGATGTCCACCAATTGAAACCTCCCAAGAGGAGTCTCCGAGTCCTTCAATCCGAGGGATAGATAAAGACACTCAATTAGCAGTCATTCCATATGAACATCAGTGTCCCGAGGCACAAACTGCTGCCATCAAGGATCTGAATGTGACTTCCTCCAGTCCAAGAAGAAGCGCGCACTTGAAAGCTACGTCAGTTATTAGAGCCACCACAATTAGACTCATTCCTTCCAAGAGAAATAGGAAAAGGGTGATGGAGGCTAAGTCTAAAAAGCCGGCAGCCCCCATTCATTCCATCCCTCACCATCTCCTGATCGAGTGGGGGAGGGCTTGGCAGGCTAAGCAAACCCAACCAAGTGCTGCTGGAAGTGGTGAATGCACTTTTGGACAGAGAGAAGGAGAAGGGGGGAAGAATGGCCTAAGAGCAACAGATTTCCACAGGACTGCTGCTTTGATTTTACTATGATCGTTGTTTTCTAGAATATTAGAGGATTGGGACAAGCTTCTAAAAGGCAGGCTGTCAAGGAGCTGCTGGGGGAAGTAAGATACGATGTGGTACTGATTTAGGTGTTCAAGTTAATATCTCTCTCTCTCTCTCTCTCTCTCTCCTTCAATACTTCAATCAATCGGAAGTGCGAGAATCTTTGATTCGGTATATCAAAATGCTCAAGGTTCGACTGAGCGATCCTTGTTGGAAAGAACCCTGGTGTCCTTTCCCTTTCCAAATCAGTCACCAAGACCTTCTCTACTAGTAGAGCTATTCTTAAAATTTTCAAAGAAGAATATAACATCACTTCTATTTAAGAGCCTCATGATTGATAATTAAGAAGTGAATTCTTTATTAAATTGATAAAAATAAAAGAACGATGTAATATTTTAAAAATAGTACTATTATTAATTAATTTTTATTTAAATTTTCAGAACCTTGTGGTTTCAATCCACAAATAGGTTAATTAAACTAACAAGTGAATTTGAAGTATTACAAATGATATCAGAACCGATTCGAATGTATGAAAGTTGATGGACATAAGGAAAGAGCTATCTATAAGATGGTAGTAGAGTTCTATCATGATGTGGAGCCATCCTTGCAGCACCAACGACCCAGTTCGGAGCATATTTTGGCTAACTTGTAGCGTACGACGAGAACGCCGCATTATAAGAGGAAAAGATTATAATGTTCCTAAAATAGCCCCACATCGAATAGGAGAAAAAAGTTTGAAGTGCTTATAACCTAAGTTCACCTGCTACTAATTAACTTCCACTTAAGCTTTTAGAATCATATAGTTTCGGCCTACTAACAGATTAATTGGACCAGTAGGTAGGTTTGGGGCATCACAGAGAACTTTCAGGGGCTATGACTGATGGAAGGAGACTTTAATGTTACCAAGAATCAAGCTGATTGAAGGAGAAATCCACAAAGTAAAAGGGATAATCTTGCCTTCAAATCCCTTCATTAAATTTATGTACCTCATAGATATGGAGTTGAAAGGTAGGGACTTCACATGGCTTAATGGCAGAAAGAAGTCCTCTTTGGCTCGATTAAATTGCTTTTTCTTTTATTAAGAGTGGAATGATCTCTTTCTTGCATTTTTTCAAAAAGCATTATCTAGTCCAGTTTCTAGCTACATTCTGTGGGGTTCTGTAAAGCTCTATAATCTTTAGGTTCAAATCTTGGTGGACAATGGAGGAGGGGTTCGATACTATTGTTAGTAACTTTTAGTGAATTATAAGGAGGTGTTAGAGCAGTGCAACTGCACGAGTTGAGAACCTCAGAAGGCTAAGAGTAGACCTAAGACATTAGTCCAAGGATACAGTGAAGGCCTATAAAGATATAAATAGAAATTGATCCATGACATTGATTCGTTAGATAAAAAGGAGGAGGTTATTGACTTGTCACCCATGGAACTCTCCTCTAGAAGATCCTAAAGAAGTCTCTAGTTGATATTTATGAAAAGAAGAAATTTTATTAGAAGCAAAGATTAAAAATGATCCGACTTAAAGAAGGAGATAGAAATACAACCTTCTTTCGTAAGATTTCTTTTGGGCAAAAGAAATGCAATTGGATTACTTCTTTAGTTGATGATAATGATGTAAAATTAACTACTTAAGAGGAAATCTTTTCCGAGTTACTTGGCTTCTTCAAGAGTCTCTTCGGCACCTTTCCTATTCTATTAGTCATTATAGACTGGAATAAACTCTATGACACATCCTTAATTGACCTAATCGAGTCCATTGATGGACTTTTTTATTATAAATGAAGCTAAAGCGGTAACGTTCTCCTTTAAAGCATTCAAAGCTTTATGTCTCGATAGGTTTTTATTTTGCTTTTTTTAGAGATATCAGAAGCTTCTGAAGGATAACATCACGATTCTTTTTCAAGACTTTCATAGAAGTTCTCTTGATATTTAAAAATTAAAATTTTTCTATGCAGTCCTAATTCCTAAGAAGGAAGGCTCTCTCACAATGCAAGACCTTTGCCTTATTAGCCTGCTTAACAATGCCTACAAAATCATAACCAGGGTTCTGGCTACCAAATTAGCTAAGTTTTTTTCTTTTCTGATAGATAAAACCCTATCTATTTTTATCAAAAGAAGGTCAATCATGAAAAACTTCCTTGCAACCTATGAGATCATGAACTTATAAGAGATTTGGTACCCCAGGAGTCATTTGCAAGCATGATTTTAAATAAGCCTTCAAAAGAGTTTATTGAGGGTTTCTTGTGAAGGTTCTAGTGGCTCACAATTTTTCTTCTCAGTGGACAAATTAAATTCTCTCTCCTCAGTTGATCATTTATGAGAGTGATGCTCAATGGATGTTCGAAAAGATGGATAAAGTGTCGATGAAGTGTATGTCAAGGCGATTTATTTTCTCCAAGCCTTTTCATTTTGATAGTAGATGTACTCATTAAACTTCTAAAACAAGTTGGCTTGGTCGGTCTTGTTAAAGGCACTAAAGATTCACCTTGTTTTTATGATATAAGAAGCTTGCACTTTGCTAATGATTCTCTACTTTTTTATGTTGTGGAAGGAAAAACTTTTATTATTGCGAAAGCATTATTACTAGCCTTTGAGAATACTTTAGGCTTCAGAATCAACTTTCTTAAGAGCTCTGCAATTTACCTAAATGTCAAGGAGGAAATGGCTCAACTATATGCCACATTACTTAATTGTAGGAGAGGAAACTTTTCATTTACATACCTTGAGCTTTTGTTATTTAATCATAGGTTCTATTGGAAAACATGGAAAAGAGACTGGATTCTTAGAGAGATAGACTACTCTTTGTAGGGGGTTAGCTGTATCCAATTAACTCTATCCTTATAACCCTTCCTTCCTACTTCATGTTTATATTCATATTGTCAAAATGGGTAAGCTCTAGGATCAACAAATTAAGGAGACCATTCCTCTAGAAAGGAATGGACTTGGTTAGTGTTCCAATGTCTTGTTAATTAGGAAGTTACTTGTAAGGATAAGAAAGATGACGAACTTAGATAATAAGCATCTTAAGAGTATGAATATCACTCTATTGACCAAGTGGGCTAGGAAGTTACTAAGTAGGTAGACTGGGACAATAATCCTTGGACAAAACTAATCTCCAAATCTTATTATTTGATATACCGATTTGTATTATGAGGTACATTCAAATTAAGGAGAGTATACTTAATTTAGAATGATATTTGTAAGGAATTAAAAGCCTTTTAGGATTGTGTGACTTTTAGACTTGATAACGAGGAAAGCATCAGATTTTCAAAAGATAATTGGTTATCACTAACCCAATAACACTCCAGTTAGAGGATCTGTATAATAGAGCCATCAAGAAAAATATCTCTATTGCCTCAATGTAGTGCTGTATATCACATCAGTAGAAAATCAGATTGCTTGGCCCTCTCTTATCCTTAGAGCATCATTAACTTCAACAACCCCTGAATCTTTTTTCAGTTGTTCATCCATCATTTTCGGTAAATGTGTTAGTTCGAAAACTTTAAAGTGACGGTATGTATACTATTGAATCCTTTTACAGATTTATTAATCATCATAAAGTTATATTCTCCTTCTATATCTTAATATGGAAAGCTTTTGATCCAAAAAAATTTAATATTTCTTTCGTTGACTCTTTTTGACAACCTGCATGAGAGAGAATCTCGAGAAGCAAAGATGGCTAGTGAATTTGAAATGCATACATATGGGCGACCCGCGGGTCGATTGGATTTGTTTGGCAGTTGCCTCTTTTTGATACCGATTCTCCCTCATCAAGGAAAGAAAAGAAGCACCCAAATCAATTTTTAAAGAGGCATGGGGGTAAAAAGTTCAAACATACTAGCATTGCTCCGTTTATGGATTAAGAGCTGAATTTGATATATATTATTCTTAACGAGAAGAGTATGCATATAGGGTTATGGTGGCAATTAACATGCAGTGTTGTACAAATATACAATGCTAAATAAGCAAAAGGGGTCATATGGCTTCACCATATATATATATATATATAGACACACAAATCGAGTCTCAGTGGGCAATGTGCACAATCTAATTTAGTTGGATAACAGCGACTTGGATTCCATATATCATGCTCTTTACCTTATTTTATTTCTATCATAAGTTGATATCCTATACCTTTCCAATGCGTCCAAATATTCTTGCACTTACTCGTGCTTTCCTCCTCAAATCATTCACAAATCCGTTGCATGATTCTTTTGTATCATCTTTGTTTTGAAACCGGCCGGGCATAATTTAAAGGTTCCATCATAGGGTACACAAGCCAGTCGACACTTTTTTTTTTTTTTTTTAAATGGGGTAAGCTAGTCCACAACTATTCACGAACTCCCATATAACCATGACTAATACTCCATATATCACCCTTCCAATTAAACCCAACAACTGTTTGATTGGCTCCAATATGCTCACAAGGATTAATTTTCCTCTCTGCATTTTATGGGCTCCATTTGAAGACAATGATTCAAACCAAAATAAAAGAAAAGAGTGATAATGATCATAAAAGCGCAACGTTTGGACATGAATGAGAACGGGATCCATTGAGTGTGCATGCGCGTGACTAGTTTTTTTGATATCATAATAGAAAAGGTTTTTCTATTCTAGATCATATGAAAAAAAAAAGTCTTTTTTTTTTGTGTTAAAAAAGAATTGATTAGTATTTGGCATTTTCCAGAGGATCAACTGGGATTTCAAAACGATCAATGACTTGGTTTAGTATTGGTAATTTGTAAGTGTTAGCTAAGATCTTTCCTTGATAAAATAAGTCAAAACATTTCAGTTTGGAAGATGCTAAAGAGAATAGAGGGTGATGTAACCTCCTTGGCAAGGACATACAGATGGGATCCTCATCTAATTCATGGTTTTAATGGTATACCATTGAACTTAGATTTACTTGGCTCAGATGTGATCAAAGTTGGAAGGGTGTGTGGCATGCCTCATCATATGTGAGTGCATGTGCTATTCGGCATGTATAATTTCGAAAAGTACTGTCGAATCATAAAGTCTCCTTCCCTTTAGAAAAAGATTATTTGATTGCCTGGATTTGAATTTTGGGCATTCTAACTCTTTAGCCCAATTTAACCACGTTAGCCCAATGGGCTCAGACGAATAGCCTGCCCAGTTGCATTCTTTGGACTGCGTTTGCGTGCGGACAACAGCGCTTACTGCTCACAAACGATAGCTCTTAGGGTGCTTTAAAAGTGATGGAAGTAACATTTCCTGGTCTATGAAACTTTGAGTTGGTTCATACTTAACCAAGATTTCAAATTGGGTCCAGCATTTAACTCTAACCTGATCTATGAAACTTTGAAAATAGAATAGGTTGCGTCTAATTGGATTGGTAGTGGTTCAGGTCAGAAACCAACTTTGTCCATTTGATGGTCCTAAGAAAAATTAAGAAGTCATTAAGCAATCGTATACCAGGTTTTTCAACATTGTTTTCCCGAATGAACTAATTCATTCTAGAGAGGAATGATCAAAAGAGGTGGAAATTTTACCTGGCCGACCTTGAGTCATCCTCCTCCACGGTAGCTGGAGATTACTGCTGACAAAGTCAAGGATCCCACCGCTTGAATGGTAAGCTCGCCTGTTGATGGTGGAGATAAAATGGTTGCGCTACTCAAAAGAGAGACATGCGAGCTTCTAACAGAACTCTTCAGCGCTCAAAATCTTCAGTCCTTCCAAAGAAAGCATGGAGGTGTGGTGGAAGAGAAAGACATAGGTGGCGTGATCCGTATGCTGTAGGTGGTAGACGTGTTCACAAAAATTGTAGGCATGGATTTATATTTGATTAATTATTAAAATGATATTTGATTTACCATAATATAATATTAACAGAAATTTTATGCTCTTTTTAAGCTTACACTGTATAATCAAATTCTCAAAAGCAAAAAATTATCATATTTGAATAATAATAAAATAAATAATTAGTTTATTATATTTTTTTATCTTTTAAATGGTTCTTTTTTTTTATTAGAATATGAAATGTTCTGATAAAAATTAATTTTTTTTATAAATTAATTTTAAAAATATTATATATTTAATCATTATAAATATTTAATATATACTATATGTAAAATATATATATATATTAATGTATAATATATATTAATATATATTATATAAATATTAAAATATATTATACAATAATTTAATATGCAAGATCGTAAATATTAATAATGTAAACTTTATTATTTATATATTATTATATAAATATATAATAGTGATTAAAATATTAAGTATTATATTAATATTAAATTTAATATTAACATAAAATATGATATTATATATTTAATATTCAATATAATATTGAATATTTAAATATTGTTTAGTGTAAAATAAATATATAATTAAATTAAGTATTATTAAATATTTATATAAAAAATTAAGGATAAAAAACTGAATTATTATAATTTATAATAATTTAAATTATTAAAAATTAAAAATTATTATTTAAATTATCATATCTAATTCTGAGAAATGATAGCCTCCATGATAAGGAAATTATCGCAAACCAAACGGCCCAGAAGACAAACCTACCCTGCTCGTAACGCTATGGGAACCGCGGATTGATCCAACAAAAGTAAACCCCCGGCCCCATCGGTCCACCGAGACCCCGCGAGAGCTCAGAGACAATGGATCCCAAAAACCCCCTTCTCGTCCTCCTCCTCGTCGCCGTCTCCGCCCTCATCTGCCTCTCATCGGCCGCCTCCCCTACCGCCGACGACCTGGTGGAGGAGCTGGATACCCTCCGGGCCCAGTCCCCATCCGGCGTGATTCACATCGACGACCGCTCCATCGCCCGCTTCCTCACCTCCTCCCCCGTCCCTCGCCCCTACTCCTTCATCATCTTCTTCGACGCCGCCCAGCTCCGCTCCAAGCCCGACCTCCACCTACCCCAGCTCCGCTCCGAGTTCGCCCTCGTCTCCTCCTCCTTTGCCGCCCACAACGCTGGATCTCGCCGCGTATTCTTCTGCGACATCGAGTTCCAAGAATCCCAGGCCTCCTTTTCCCTCTTCGGCGTCACCTCCCTCCCCCACGTCCGCCATGTCGGCCCCCACCACCGCTCCCTCCGCGACTCCGACCCCATGGACCAGTCCGACTTCTCCCGCCTCGCCGAGTCCATGGCCGAGTTCGTCGAGGCGAAGACCAAGGTCCCCGTCGGTCCCATCATCCGCCCTCCACCGATTTCCCCTCGACAAATAGCCTTCTTGGCCATCGCCCTCCTGATCTCGGCGCCGTTCTTGATCAAGAGGATCCTGGAGGGGGACACGATGCTCCACGACCGCCGGCTCTGGATGGGACTCGCCGTGTTCGTCTACTTCTTCAGCGTCGCCGGCTCGATGCACAACATAATCCGCAAGATGCCGATGTTCTTGCAGGACCGGAGCGATCCGGATCGGCTTATTTTCTTCTACCAGGGCTCGGGGATGCAGCTCGGCGCGGAGGGGTTCGCAGTGGGGTTTCTCTACACGATCGTCGGGTTGATGCTGGCGTTCGCGACGCATGTGCTGGTGAGGATGAGGAACGTGGCGGCACAGAGGGGGTTCATGCTGGTGGCGATGGTGGTGGCGTACTGGGCGGTGAAGAAGGTGATCTATTTGGATAATTGGAAGACTGGCTACAGCGTGCATGCCTTCTGGCCGACCAGCTGGAGGTGGTGAAGATCTGGATTGGGAGGTGTCTTACTATCTGCTTCTTTTTAGAGGTTTGGATTCTCCTCTGTCCTTATAGCTCGAAAATAATAATTTCCTGTTCTTTTCTTTTTCGTTCTAATTTTTCTTGGAAAATTACTAGTTAGATATAGATCTGTGCTAATGTGATTATGAAGTCAATTGCAACCTCATATTCTGAGGTTAATATGAAAAATAATGATTCCATGCATCGTTTATTGATAAAAAAATGTGAAAAGGTGATACTATCTCTTCAGATGAGATCGAAGAACTTAACCAATGAATCGCATCTTTTAAGATCTATTAGAGATTAGGCGATGCATATAACGATGAGTTCTATGCACAAAAATATATCTTTGTGAGATTAGGTGATGCATATAATAATGAGTTCTTTGCACAAAAATATATCTGGCTTGAGCATTCTATAGGAGTTATAAGATCTTATTGCTCTGATATCTCTCTGGTGTTGGTGGTGGACAACGCCCAAGTACTGTGCACGGCAGAAATTGGATAGGACCTGCTCTTTCAAATAATCATTAAATGGATGAGGACTTGAATATTATCATGTATGAATGTTTGGATTTTATACACTTGAGAGATCAAATACCGAAGCTTGTAGCTGAGGTTCTCAAGTCTCAGGTGAATCATGAGAGCTTGCTCAAGTCCTCGAAAATTACTAACAAATCTTTTTGGTTTCTCTTTCGTTCTTCTTTTCTCATCTCTTTATCTCCTCCTCTCCTTTTTTTTATCCCTGATGTTGGAGAGCTATATGCAGCCTTTTTTAAATTAGTGTGACTGACTGTCTGCCCTCCTTAGTGATAACATGTTTGCATGGTACACAAGAGAGTTAAGGATCGGAAAAAGAGAGACATTCTTCCATTTTCGACTTGACTTCTCATATCTTATCCACAAATGGCTAAATGTGTCATTGGACTAATCTGAGCCAGCAGTAAAGTATAGAAATATGTGGCATTGTTATATTAGGTTTATGTTAATTACATCCTCATGTTCTCAGTGTGTATTTCAGTTCATTTCCACATCTCTTTATCCATGAATGGCCCTGTGGATGATAAATCACTGTCCAACCCTGTCCATAACCACTGCGATCATGGCCATTAGGACCTCAAATTAGATATGACACCATTTACTTAATATTAATACATTGGTCAAGTTATTGGGATATCTGAATCCATTTAAAAACTCTTAAGCCTTCCATCTTGGTGAATGCCAATCTATAAAGATAGCCAAGATAACAGTTTTAGAGACCTTGAATTAAATCATCTTCCTATTCTAAATAAGTTATTGATAGTCAAGAATCCTAGAAAGTTGTACGTTAAAGAGGTTAAACTTTCTTCTTACTATGAAACTTTATCCTGGAGATTTTGGCAAATTTTAAATCATTCAGTCTCACAAGGAAAGTATCTTCAATTTTAACTATTTATGGTAGTAAAGTTGGGATCATTGGTGACAGGCATTCAATCACTCTATCGATCCATAACAAAGTTCCTGTAGTTAAGATCCTTCAGGTAGTGTTCTGGACAATGACTCATGGCTTACTGCAGATTTGATGACCATTGGCCAGATCTAACAAAAACTCTTTCCTTTTACAAACTAGTATTTTTAGCTGCCCAAGTTTACAAACTAGTATTTTTATCTGCACAGTTTACTTTTCACTGAATTGCACTAATTTGCATTGATTTTTTTTAAATTTTTTTTAATTTTTTAATTTGTAGACTTATCTGCTTTTTGTCTGGTGGTTCCCTCTTTTCACATAACAAATATCCTCAACTCTTGATTCTTCTGTCCAACAGTTTTGTTTCCCTGTTTGTCATTATTATTCTAATGATCCCATAACTAAACTAACATATCCTGTGATAGCTACCACTCAATTTCTTGATTGGGAAATTAGTTTTTAATTCTCAATTGACTATAGAGGCCCATAACTACATTTGATTTCACCTGGTATCAATACAAGTAATCTATAGCATATATTGCTGAGCACCATATTACTGATTCTAACATTTCTGGAAGGACACCTTTTCGTATCTTACATTCCAATGTGGGCTTCCATATTGACTGGAATGTCAGCAAACAAATTTTGTTGGTTTGAATAGTTCTCTTGTCAATTAGACTAATATATTTACTATGTCATATCACTTTCTGTAAGAATTTGAATGACATAGTTGTATCATATGTTCCATTAACTCTCCAATCAATTATGGTACACTGGTGTATAATGCATAATGATACTAGAAATTTTTTGTCCAATAGGAAATGTCTATGGACATATTCTGTATATAGGATTATGTATTTCAAATTTCAAAGCCTCTTTTCTTTTAATATTTCAAAGTTCATTGCTCTAGATTTTTTTGATTATACATGAAATATCATGTAAGTTTATGGGTTTTTACATGAAATATCTAATACTGTTGACAGATCCTTCATTCTGTTTAAAGAAAACACCCTGAGTGAATGTGGACATGGGGTTATCTGCTTTTTGCAAAACTCAAATATTATAAATTTTTGTTGATGAAATTGCTATTATGATTCAAATTTTCTAAGTCTCCACACTATATTTGTTTCTCAAAGTTAGTTATTTGACATTAGAGACTTATTATCATCATTGACTTGGAAATTAAACATGAAAGTAATTTACTGTAGGGTCTCATTTGTAGCAACAGCTGTGGTGTGAGAGGTAGTTAGAATGTTTAAATGTTGACAGCAGAAGCAGATGCTTCACCCAAGTTGGAAGGATCCTGTATCAAACAACAGCATTTGCTAAGTCATCACTACTTGTGTTCTGTCTAAATCAAGGGATGTTAGAGAGGTCTTACTAGCTCAGGGCAATAATTAGAATGTCCTTTGTCAATAATAGTGAGGATTTTTTTTTAAAAAAAAAAAATTCGCTGTGTGAAGTATGCATTAGTGAATTCATGCAACATGCTGTATGATTTAGCAAAAACTCGAGAAGAAAAAGCATGATGCAATAATTTTTGATGATCATGACTCGTAAGATGAGGTGGTAAATTTTTCTTCTTTTATTCATCATCTTTACCTTGAAGATTCTTGCAAGAGATAAATCAAATAATAAGGAAATTAATCTGCATGTTTCACAGTTTTTAGCGATCATGCCTAAAAGGATAATTGGTGAAGAAGATTTAGTGAATCTGTTGTTCCTTGAGAAGTTACTCAAGTTGAGATCTTTCAAATAATACTTGTGATTAAGGACTCATGTAGCATACTGGAGACATGTTATGTAATCGGCCAGACCCAACCAATTTCTTCCCTATTTTAGGAGTTCTTTCAGTTACTACTCTCTAAGCCTCGGTCTGCTTGTGCATCAAATTACATCAGATTGTGTAATGTTTTTTCTTTCATTCCTCTTAGCTATTTGCAGACTTATCATTAGAGCTTTGCCTTTTTGTGGTGGTTTATACAAGTCAAGGCCATGTATCCGTCAGTTCATAATCCTTCTTTCCTATGAGCACCTTATGTCTCTCTCCTCACATTATCAGTGTTCTGATCCCATTACCAATGATGCTGTATCTTCTCCTCAGTTGTCTACTTAATTTATGCATCAGAGAACTGGAACCATCGTTGCTCTTCTATATGTATAAAAACTAAGAATTCTTCTCGCTATCACCACTTGAATGTGAAATCAAAGAACGTTTGATCCTTTTTCTCATCATTAATATATCTGGCACCTTGGACTTGTGTTTCTTCAGGTGCAAAGACAAACTCCCTGGTCCTATTTGCAAATTAGTTTGAAGTCTAGTTGGTGATTAAGTAGAATTATGTGCTAAGTCCTATTTTAGGAGTTCTTTCAGTTACTACTCTCTAAGCCTTGGTCTGCTTGTGCCTCAAATTACATCAGATTGTGTAATGTTTTTTCTTTCATTCCTCTTAGCTATTTGCAGACTTATCATTAGAGCTTTGCCTTTTTGTGGTGGTTTATACAAGTCAAGGCCATGTATCCGTCAGTTCGTAATCCTTCTTTCCTATGAGCACCTTATGTCTCTCTCCTCACATTATCAGTGTTCTGATCCCATTACCAATGATGCTGTATCTTCTCCTCAGTGGTCTACTCAATTTATGCATCAGAGAACTGGAACCATCGTTGCTCTTCTATATGTATAAAAACTAAGAATTCTTCTCGCTATCACCACTTGAATGTGAAATCAAGGACCCTTTGATTCTTTTTCTCATCATTAATATATCTGGCACCTTGGACTTTTCTTCAGGTGCAAAGACAAACTCTCTGGTCCTATTTGCAAATTAGTTTGAAGTCTAGTTGGTGGTTAAGTAGAATTATGTGCTAAGTCATATTATTCTCTGTAAAATGTTGGATAGCATGGTTTCATCGTATGATCATTAACACATCCTTTAACTTCACCTGCTGAGAGTCGAGCATAAACCAATGATACAGTTATGTTCCATTGCAGCTATCTATGAACACATACTCTGTTGGTAGACCAAGTACTTTTAAATTTGATGACCTGCTCTCTTGTATATTACAAAGTCTTTTATTTGTTAAATGCTTATTTTATCTTTAAGTAATATCATCGTTTGGTTTATTTATAATTCTCAAGATAATTTTCTTTATAATTACAAAGTCTTTTATTTATAATTCTCACTCTTTCAACTTGTACTCTCAAGATAATTGCAAGCTTATATAAATAACCTAGTGTCAACAATTCCTTGATTTCAATTCAAGTATCAAGCTCTCTTTGCAACCAAGAGACAGAATTTGAAATGTGATTCATACGACACCCAAATTCTTACAAAATTTTGTTGATCCAAAGCAATACATTGGTTGATGTTGGCGGCCTCTGAGTAGGAGGGACTCAGAGTTGTGGGTGAAATCAATTCATATACATCCTTCTGTTATTTCATCCTCCAGATAGTTGATACCACTTTATTTGGCTGTATGTTATTTGTATAATTTTCAGAATTTCTATTCACCATGTGAAATATCTGAATTACCATTTTTTTTGTTATTATTTTTGCAGGAACACAGCTGCCACTATATGTACTGCTCGCTATCCAGCAGTTTTTGAGATGTAATAGGGTAACGCATTTTGGTGAAATTTCAAGTGTGGGATTTTGTAATTTAAATGAGAAAGTTTGTTACGACTCTTACTTTGGCATGTCATGGTATCTCTCGTTTGACTAGCATTTTTCCCCTACTCAGATGAATCAACTGATGGTACGAATTGCCTTACCTTTGAATATGGCAACCTTAGATCATTGTATTTCTTTTAAAAAAGGGGGAAATTTTTGTTACTTCTAAAATTATGTGATTGCGGAGAATGTGGAGAAAGAAGCAGCTCCGCAGGTGTCTCATACCACGTTTCCCACTAATATGGAAAGATCGGACGATGTGGTAGACGGGCAATCATATAATCCGTTATGCACTCAAGTATCATTTGATGGCAGCGCACAGGTTTAGGAGGGCGCTCCATTGCATCCAGGAAACTTTGGAGGCTGTAGGTTTCTACCAATTTGTAGAATTTATATTTTGGAATTAAGGTACGTTTTTCTATTTTCTATATATCTATTCTTATGAGCAAGTTGAGCTGCACGGCAAACCTCGCTCGTGTTTCTTGACTCCTGGGTTGTGCACTTGTGCTTGCATCTGGTTGCTCGCATGGTCATTTTATGTGGGGCATGTGCTGAACCCTGCTGGCTGCCAAGCCATCCGGGTCCCTTGAGAGGGGGGGCCATCCGGGTCCCTTGAGAGGGGGGGTGTGATCCTATCGGCATTTATGTTGCTGAGGCTTTAAATCTGCCTGTTAGCCATTCTAGGTTATATTTTGTTAGTTTAACTAAAAAACCATAGCTGACTCTTCTTTATGATCAATTTCATTTGTTTTTATTCAATAAAGATCTTTTTATCTCTTGAAATTATGTCGTTAAATTTGTCTCTTCGAGCAATTATCATGAACTCTGGCCCCCAATGTATTGCTAGCCCTCACGGAACGTAACATTCAATAGACTACCGTCATGTCTCTATGTTTCAAATAAGAGAAGAATAAAACATTGAACACTGTTGTTAAAGAGGGAGACAATGAAATTAAAGAAAAGAACAAGAACGATAATATTAATATCAGAAGTTGCAGCCGCAGTGCAGAACATCAACTCCTGCTGAACTGCGTAACTTCCAGGCAACTCCATAGATCCGGTACAAAATCAGTGCGTAAAGTGCCAGGCAACTCTATAGATCGGGTACAAAATCACCTCCAACTACAATGCAACTGTGCTAGTATTTTGGGATATGAAAAAAACGGTTATTCTTTATGCCCAGAAGGAGGAGTTGAAACATAACCTGAGATAGACATAATATGCAGTATCATAAGCTAGATCATGTCAACTTTCCTGTGCTAGCAATGAACAAATAATGTATCTCCATGTCATTCAGTGTTTCAAAATTGACAAGAGTACTATGTGTGCAATGTCCTCTTTTCAATTCCTTATACCGGGAAATGAATGGCTGTTTCCTATATTTATTTGATGTAATCATTACAAGAAAAATGATACATTAAAAAGTGAATGTTTTTTCCCCGTGTAAACTGATGAAAGCTGTTAAATAATAAATAGAGAAAGGATGACACAAGAGTCACAAAAGGGAACGAGGTAATGGGAAACATTTCCCAAGTTCACAATGAGAGTGCCGTTTAGTGGATGCCTTCAATCCAGCTGCACCCTGGTTTTTTCACCACTCCATTCTTTTGCATCTGTTCCCTTAGACTTGATGCTTCTTCCCACTTCTCATCTGCTGCATTTATATTAGATAAGAGCACATATATTGTTGGATTCTCTGGTTCAGTCTCCAGTAGAAACTTAGCAGCAATTCTTCCCAGCCTTACATTCCCGTGAGTGCTACAAGCGCTAAGCAATGCCCACCAGACGTGAGAATCGACTCTATAAGGCATACTGTTTATTAATCTTTCTGCCTCCTCTAGATGCCCTGCTCGGCCTAAAAGATCAATAATACAAGAGTAGTGGTCCACTCCAGGTTCTATCCCACAGTCTTCAACCATAGAAGCGAAAATAAAACGACCCTCTTCAACCAAACCAGCATGGCTACAAGCAGAAAGAACAGCAGTAAAGGTAACATTATCAGGTATAATTCCTGACTTTTGCATCAATTTGAAGTAATGAATGGCTCCATGTCCATCTCCATTTTGTGCGTAAGCAGCAATTATTGCATTCCAAGAAACAATATCTCTTTGGAACATTCCATTAAAAACTTTATAAGAGTAATCCAATTCCCCACATTTTCCATACATTGTGATAAGGGAGTTCATTAACAATGTGTCACAATCAGTAACAACTCTAAGAATGTAAGCATGAACCTCTTTTCCATGTTTGAGAGCTGATATGGTGGCACAAGTGCTTAACACAGTGCTCAAAGTGTAGGAATTTGGCATTAATCTTGACTTAGTTAGGGCTGAAAATATTTCTAAGCCCCTTACTGGAAACCCACTCAACACATATCCTGATAAAATTGAATTCCAGGAGATTATGTTCCTGAAGGGCGCCTCACTAAAGACCTGATAAGCGCTACCAGTCTCTCCACATCTGGCATGAGCTGATATCATTGCATTACAAACTTCGGTACTCAAGATGAATCCATTCTTAATGACTCGTGCTTGGATCATCTTGACATCAGCCGGAATCCTTGAGCAGGATAACAAGCTGCCATAGGTGAAGTCATCTTGCTTAATTCCAGCCTCCTGAATTTGGTGATATACCTTAACAGCCAGCTCATAACAGTTCTTCTGACTATAACCTGAAATTAAAGCATTCCATGAAACAATATCCTTCTCATTGATCCTATCAAAAGCTTGTTGAGCACTTACAAAATCTCCACAATTGGAGTACATAGTTATTGCAGCATTAGCCACTAATACAGAAGCTTGAAGACCCATTCTAATGACCTGAGCATGTATTTGACTCCCAATTTCCCTTGACAGACAGGCACTTAAAACACTTGCAAAGGTCAATTCAGTTGGCAACAAAAGGTCTTCTTTCCTCATCTCTTTAAACACCATCAAAGCCTCCACATCTCTTCCCCACCTCACCAACCCAGCTATAAGAGCATTATAAGTAATCTCATCACGTATCTTAGCTTCTCCAAACACATCACAAGCATCTACAACCAACCCGCAATCAAAGTACATCGTCAGGAGAGCA
Organism: Metroxylon sagu; assembly: GCA_017589505.3. Lineage (NCBI taxonomy): Eukaryota > Viridiplantae > Streptophyta > Magnoliopsida > Arecales > Arecaceae > Metroxylon > Metroxylon sagu. The sequence goes on from JACVBY030000667.1 coordinate 5,530,240, forward strand.
TTGATCACTGAAACCCTGAGCTCCAATATTCCAGTTTTTATAACCATCGAATGCAACTGCCTCCCAAGACTCACCAACTCCGTCGAACCACACAAACCCATGACGCTAGCAAAGGTGTACTTGTCAAGCCCGACACCCAATCGGTGCATCCTTAGAAACATGTCAAGAGCAAATTCTTCGTAGCCATGATGAACGAAGCCCGTTATCGTAGCATTCCACGCGGCGGTGTTTCTTTTGGGCATTCCATCGAATAGTTGGAGAGCGTCCTGAAAACGCCCGGCTTTCGCGTAAGCAGAGATAACAGTGGTATAAGAGTAGACGTCGGGGTTAGGAGCGGCGTCGAACAGGTGGCGAGTGGGGTCGGGACCGTGGGTCTGGGCATAGAAGGAGAGGAGGGAGTTGGCGACGTGGGGGAAGGAGAGGAAGGCGGAGCGGAGGGCCAGGGAATGGAGCTGGGCACCCGCGGTGGCGGCGCGGAGGCGGGCGCAGGCGGCGAGGGCGGAGGCAAAGGAGTAGTGGTCGGGGCGAAGGTGGTGGGAGGCGTGGATGTGAGAGAAGAGGCAGAGAGCTTGGGAGTAGTCATGGGAGTGGGCGAGTTTGGAGAGGAGGGTGTTGAGGGTAACGAGAAGCTGGGTGGGGTTTTGAGTTGTGGGAAGATGCAGCGAGCTTTGGAACCAGAATGTTCGACACTTCATCAACTCAACAAATTGTTAGGGAGGAGATGGCTTCTCCCTGCAGCGATGTTTATATGGACACCATCGCTTCCATCCAAAGGCACGTTAACAATCTCGGTGAATATAATAAAATTATTAACTATATTAAAATTATTTTATTATATTTTGTTATCTTATTATGAATTTTTAGTTATTAATTATTAATATATCAGAAAATTTTTCTACGTGTAGATTGGTACCTTAGATATCTATATTTCTTCATTATTTTCAACAAAATTGAGTTATTACTGACATCTCCTTCCATCCTAATATTGTCTATCCATTGTGCTGACTAAGATTTTTTAAAAAAAAATATATGAAAACTAAAATAAAAAGTTTCAAAAACTGTGGATCATTTCCTTTCATTCTTAAAATTTTAAGAATTTTAATCTTTTCTACTAAAAGATGAGTGTTATATTTTATTTTCTTGAGTGCAATAATATAGATCAATTACGCATATCCTAGCATTAATCAGTGGCTATCCATAAGGTAAAATAAATTCCTATGTTGTATGACTAATTGATAATGTAATATTTACTTGATGTCCATTCATGTGGGGATATCAGGCTACATTGTATAATTATGCAATTCCTAATAAATTACAAATTGATAATTCGATTTCATTTTATTTTATATATCTAGTAACAATATTTCTAAGCATTATAAATGTGTTTATGGTTATAGATGAGATTGAATATATGCCCTTATGGCTATTAAAGTATTACAATAACTAAATGGAGTTTTTCCTTTACCAAGATAATGACTTCATAGTGCAATCATAATAAGTGGCTAACATTGACAATCAATCTCGAAAATCACTATCAATAATTAAGGTGTGAACCAAATATATGGTTTGCAAGTAATCTCTTGACCTAAAAATATGATATCCTACTATATTTTAAGAATTAACAAATTGAGGCTAAACCTGCATGTTGACTATGATACTCTAAAGTATATTTTTTATATTGAAAACATTAATTTATTGAGTTCATATATAGATAAGAATCTGGTTATGACATTATATCTATATTAGAATAAACACATGCCTATACAAGGTCTTGGAGCCTAAGCAGTTCTTTATTTTTTGAAAAGAAATAATTTAGATTGCCAAGATTATTATATTTAATAATTAATTATTTCATAAAAGTTTGTCTGAGTAGTTATGCTTAAACATGTTTGATATGATCTAAGATCATAATGGGTCATGACGTTGCATGATAAAGGATTTGACAATATATATATTTAATAATCATGAAACGATGACATAGAAATGATGGAGAATTGAATAACATCATGTAACAAAAAGATTACTAATGTCATGCTAATTCATCAGGGTTCAGTAATGCAATACAAGAACCATATCCTCTAATGTGATATAGAAGAAGGGTTAGATTATTGGCAAAGTAAGGAACCTAGCCGCTTTCCTAAAGTGGTTTTCTTTATCTCTCTCCTTTATGTATGGAAAATTGAACTCCCCGCAAGGGGCTCGACTCCTGAAACGAGAGGTACACAAGGGATGCCTCTCTCAAATAATGATAGTCCAACTAGGCCATTAAATAGGTGGTCAAGACAAGACCAGCCGTCAAACCCTAGGCTCTCCCCTGCGTAATCCTAGCAATAAGGGGCAGCAAGGGGGTGAGACATACAAGTGGAGAGAGAACAGAGAGGGCAGCATCAGGAGGCTCTAATCCAAGGAAAGTAAGGAAAAGAGAAAGAAATGTTTAGATCTAACGCAAAAGATTTATTCCTTGCTGTAAAGCATCCACTTGGCTATTTGTTAGCTAGATATTAAAGACCAAGAAAGACTTTTAGAATCATGCTTATGTACTGACACAACTGCAGATTGTAAAGCTTAGAAAATCATATGCTTTCTTGATTTTAATGTTTCTCAAAATAATAAATTTTCAGCTCTAGAATCACATCGTGACTGCAAAAATTCTCAAAACTCTTTAAGCATATTTTAATGTGTAAATATAAACAAGATCCAAATCTGTCATAGTGATCATGTTAATGGAAAGCCAAGTCCATCAAGTTTGACATTAACTAAACTCTCATAACTATAAATGATTTTCTGCAGGTGACTGGTATTGTGGAAAACATTCAAGAAAGGCATGATGCTCTCAAAGAGATCAAGAAGAAACTACCTGAACAACGCTAGGCGGCTGTTGTCAAAATCCAAATAATTAAGGCTGTTCGTGCAATTATTTGGTTTTGAATAATTTTTGTTTCCAGGTTTTCAAGGATATAACAATAGCTTGGGTAACATCTATGCTTAAACCTAGTTCGAGTCTGAATTGGCTTTATTATGTTATTTTGAGGTCAATTATGATGCAGGTCTTATTTGATCCAATTCTTTTTCTGCCCATTGACATAATGCTGGCCCTTAAGCACAAGCATTGCTATATTCATAAATTTATTATTTACAGGTTCATTCATATAAATATCATTAACCGACTTCTGGAACCAAACTGCTCAGTAATCTTGTATGCCAACTTTCTCATCAATCTGTTGCTGCTTCTGCCGTTCCACGCGCTAATTTTTATGTGCATTGGCATATAGGCATGGCAATGTTTCCATTTTCTTTTCTTTTCTTTTTTTAAGTTTTGCTTTTCAAGTCATTCCAAAATCAAAGACCATTGATTTTTCTTATTTTATCACTCAACTTGCACATGTTTCTCCCTTGTTTGACCCACGTATGATGCCCATGCTATACAACTCTAGGTCAAAGAAACTGGGCATTTAACTTTAGCATAAGGCCCGAAAATCAGCAAAACTTTGCCTCGCCCAAATTGCATCGCAAACTTCCACCACTCCAGCAGTAACGGTGATGCAAAAATCCTCAATCACCTCACAGTTTCCAAACTCATAGCCTGAACAGAGAAGAACCAGTTGCCACATAAGGTTGGCATTTCTGGCTTCTAATATCTTGAAAGCATTAATGCCGCAAGACGTTTGGATGTTATTCTAACATCACAAAATCCACCTCCAAGCAGTGTTGCTAATTTCTCGGGAGAAAATGCAATGTTCCCTCTTCTCTCACAAATGACTTCTAATTAATTCAACCACCCTACTGTTAGCATTTCCTTCTATCTCTCTCTGATGTTCGTATGATGCTGCAGTGGCATTCACTCGTTCCTTTTTATTGGTCAGAAAGGTTAGTCCTTAGTTCCATCAGAAAGATGATCGATCTAGTTAGTACTATAGTAGCAAGCAGAAAGGGAGTGACCCAACACTAATCACTCCTTGAAAAAGCATTCCAAGGATAACAGTTAATCAGAGTTTTACTTGAACAAATTATGATGCATTAGTTTATTAGAGGAATCACAATCATTAGTCCTACTAGTTCTTGCAAAAGTTAAATAGGTCACTCTCAATTTTTTCTCTTGTTTGTTACCATTGTTATTGCCTTTCCAGATGTCGAATGTTGTGAACAATGTACAATCTGAAACAGATGTTCTCCAGATGTTCTTCATACTGCAAAAAGTCTTCAGAAGAAATAAAGGAAGTGTATGATGATTGCTATCAGTATCCTTCTGAAAATCGTAGTATCGTTGTGCTCGCAGTCCTGAAACCCTACAGAAGTGATTGAAAGAAAGCAAACCTTCAGGGTCATGCTCCATCCAATTCATTTTGTAATTGAATAAAAATAGAGATCGCATGGCACCTAACTCCTTTCCACAGCATGGATTCTTTTAGCTTGTCATTCCACTTCAGGCTAGCCTGAAATTGAAGCACTGGTCACTTGCCTGCTTCTCGCAAAGTGGTAAGTTGGACATGATGGCTGGCGAAAGAGGTAATGCACCATGTCAGTTTTAATCAGTGGCACATGATACAAAATCTGCAGATAGATTTGATTGATCTTATCATTTCAGCTATAAGCACCTGTAGTTGAGTCTTTTATAACCAACTATAATGTTATTCTCTTCTACTCCAGCAAAATAAAATTGAAATTCTTTCCCATCATCTTCATGACAAAATAGCACAATTAAGACGTGACTGCAGTGTAGAAGAAACAAGCATGAATTTGCATTCTATTAGTTCTAATATCTATAGTCGTTTGGTAAACCTCATCCAAAAACATTTCAACAAGAACTTCAGACCCTGTCGTTTCTTCACACAGTGTCATAATTATAAGGCATCATCAACCAAACAAAATTCTTCTTCAAATATTTAATTCGATGAATCTATAACTTGGTGTTTTTATAAGTTAGGAAGAGCACTGCATACTTGCTACATTTTGCATGCTATCGTTATGACAACCATAACTGTTCTTACCAAGAAAAATATGAACAATTGTAAATATCTGATCCTATTGAACCTTTCTTCATGCAATGTCTACTGGCAGTAACTATATATTTATTTTGAGATGTTCAATGACAATTGCAGTTGAAATTTTAAGGTTGAACAGATATGGAGTTTGAATTCATTAACAGCTAAATGATGCTCAGAGAAAAAAATAACAGATGATTTTTTTTTTTTTTTTGACCAAAATAATATCAAATGCATTTGATCTTCAGCTATAGCGACCCAAGGTACAACTGGATTCAAACAAGCTACTCAACTGAGGAAAAAGCAAAGCGTAACAAAAACATGCCAATTTGAGGTGAAAACAGAAGCAAAACTGTCCTCCAGAATTTCTCAGGCCAAAATATAATTTACAATTCAAATGAGTTGCTCAATAGCTGGGATTATGTCCCTATGATTACTACATTTACAATTATCATCATTTCCAGTGCAACCATTAAAATAAATATTAAGTTAGGATAATTACAATTTAAGCTCCATAGTTTTTAGGGAAGTTGCAACTTAAACCCTAGAATTAACAAAATATCACAAGAAATCCTACAATTCATAACTTGTATTATTGTAAACCCTCTGCCTACCTAAACTAGTGACGTCATTACTGTAGGAACACATGCATAGCATATGGTAATAGCCATCATAAAATATTATCTTAATATTAAATAAAAAATATTTTTATACATTAACAAATTATTTGAAATATCTCAAACAATTGATTAATAAATAATAAATCTTCTATGCGATCGCTTTTATCGCCAATCACTTACCAAGTACAATGCATATGTTTCTATAGTAATGAAGCCATTGGTGTAAATAGATGGAGGGTTTAGAATGACATAGATTATAAGCTATAGGGTTTCTTTTTGATTTTTTGTTAAGTGTAGGGTTTAAGTTGCAACTTTTCTAAAACTCTGGAGTTTAAATTTTAATTATCCTTATTAAGTTTATGCCATCAATCCAGTTTCTGTTTTTTGTTTGGAAACCATAACGTTCATCAATAGTTCTCATCCAACAAGTCCTCTAAAACAGCAAAAAGTGCATTTCTAATGTTTCTACTTCAATCCAAGCCTCCCTCTCCCCTCGTCCATGCCTCTACCTTCAAACTGCAGCTTGATAGAACCTCAATTCATTTACTTCAATCTTTGAGATTGTCTTTTCCTAGATTGGAAAGAGTTCAAAGAAGAAAGAATGATATTCTATGGGCAATGGGCACCTGTAGCAAATAGCAGTTCTCAGCTTAATCAGTCAAGAACTATGAATAAGAATCCTTCCGTCAAGGATTTCTCCAGAAGTCATGCCCAAGGACATTCACATGAAAAACTCACCCTGGCCACTAAAATCCAAACTACCTATGGCTAAAAGAGAAGTTTTACAGCAAATCAGTGGACTGCAAGAATGTATCTCCCACTTGCACTGAATCCAACTTATTCCAAACCATACATCCAGAAAAGAAATCAGTAGATGTTGGAAATCATCCTGGCCCTGAAACATATCAATTTTATTTGATCCATAAATGGAACTTAAATTACAAATTAATAAAACTTTATTATACAAATCTACAAATTAGATTCTTGTAAGTAGCATCATCAGGCTTAAGCCCCACCTTCAGCATCTCATCATGAAGATTCATGGCCTTCCTCATCTCCTTTTCACGACATAGTGCAATTATCATAATCACAAAACTAGCACTACTTGACACATTTTTTTCACGCATATAGTCGAAAACTTTGATGGCTTCTTCAATCTTCCTTTCCTCAAAGAGTGCTTTAAGAAGTACATTATAAGAAGTCCCATCCAAACATCCACCTAATTTCTTCATCTTATCATGCAATCCAATCACCAAATCAAGAAGCCCCTTGCTGCAATAATGCTCCACCAAAGTGCAACAACAAAAAGCATCCACCAAAATACCTTTCTCGAGAGCAAGATTCAAAAGCTCATTGGCTTCTTGCCACCAACCTTTACTACACTGAGCAGCTATATACTTTGAAAGATCAGAAACATTAGGCAAAAAACCTCTTCCAATCACATCTTTGAGTACTCCATCTACTTCCTCTGATGGCTTTCCCTTACAGATCCCACTCAGAAACTCCTCACAACATTTAAGATTCACTGAAACACTCTCTTTTGACATGATCCCATACATTCTCATTGCTTCCTCCACTCTTCCTTCCTTTGATAATGCCCCCAGCATACACATGTACAAATCCTTCTTCAATTTGATCTTTTTACTCTGAGCTCTCTCAAAGAACATCTCTGCTGCATATGTCTTCCCAAGCATACAAAGCCTTCTGATAACCCAACCATAATCCAAGGATGGGACGGTCGGCAACATTTCTCTCACCACCATTTCTCTCAGCATCGAATCGATAACTCCGACATCACCAAATTTACATCCACCATCAAGAATCGAGCTATAAGTACCAAACCCCGGTCTCAAATTCACCTTACACATCTCATTCAATAGGCCAATCGCAGCTCCAAATTCCATTCTCCTACAGTAGCAGTCTATAACTAAATCATAAGTCGGGAAACCACAATAACCCAAGCGTAACAATCCAACAATCCTCCCGAGCTTCCCTTCCTTGCAAAGGAGCTTAGCAAGAAGAGCCCATGTATTAGAATCCGGCAAACTCCCAGTCCTGACGACGGCAGCATAAATACACCACGCCGTCCCGATCCTATCGGACGAGTGCAATGCATCGAGCAGCGCATTGCAGCTGCTGGTCGACGGCTGACACCCCAAAACCCTAATTTTTCTAAAAGCCTCCAAACCATTTGCAGTGGATCCCATATGAGCATAGCATTCGAGAATGAAACTGAGAACCCTAGATCGAGAATCCTGAGAGGTAGAGGCGCGGAGGACCGAATCGAGAACCGCTGGGAAAGGCTCGGATCGGAGAACCGGCTCGAGGAGGTGCTTGGCTGGATGGAGGAGGTCGGAATCGACGAGGATTTGGACCAACTTGGAGAGGGATCGGAGGTCGGGGTGGAACCCTAGGTTGGATTTGGCCCAATTAAAGAAGCGGAGGGAGATCTCGGGCTGCGATTGGGTTCTAGCGAGGGTTCGGAGGAGGAGATCGGGGGTGAGGGGAGAGAGGAGGGAGGCCTTGGACCGGAGGAGAGGGATCCAATCCTTGCGCTGGAGGAGGAGGGAGGAGATTTGGGAGGCGAGGGCTCGCTGCCGGAACTGGTTCCGCCATTTGAGGGAGGTTGGGAGTGTGGAGAGGCGGCGGAGGCGAGGGGATCCGACGTGCATTTGACGAGGGACGGAGGAGGTGGATTGGTACTTTATGCAACTAATATAACTAGCATTATATCAGGCTAATTAGGATAAAATAACATCATTTTTATAATCGATTTATAAGGCTAGATTTTTTTAATTATTAAATAAAAATATTATTTTTATTACTAAATTTTGCTTGTCAGTATAACAACTGCTATAACTACTTAGTACATTATTTCAAAATATAATTGGTGAAAGCTAAATTAAGTTAATAAAAGTTAGGGCTTTGTTTTTTTACGAATTAGAACATACAATAAAAAAAAAATTATATGGATGAAACATCCCTTAAAAATTTACGTTTTAACAATAGAATAAATATTTATATTTTTATAATCTTAATAAATAAGATATCTAATAATAAACTAGAAGATCATATAAAAATTTTTACGTATCTTGAGATGATGACGATGAAAATATTATTATGTACATAATTGCTAAAATATCTTATGATCGTCATTGAATATATATGATATGATATAATAATAATTTGTGATATAATGACTATCATAAGATTTATGTGTGCTTTACTCCCTTAAATTTATGGATCATGCTCATAAAATAGCTAATAGTTTTGAGAAGTTAGTTGAAATCTAAGTTGACAAATCTAAGTTGACAATATATAGGGGTATTTCAATGTAAGTCTTAAGAAACTACTAATATTTAGAATGAAAAATTATTATTATTTGTTACCAATCCTAGCTTCCACCTAAAAGAACGCCTTTTTCTTCCTTTTTGTTTTTCCTTAACAATTAAAGAACTTCATCCATCATGTGGTCGAGCGTTTATGAGTGGCTGTTCTCATTGATGTATCTTTACAAAAGGGTGAACTCAATCCTAGCTTCCACCAAAAAGAACGCCTTTTTCCTCCTGTTTTGTTTTTCATTAACAATTAGAGAACTCCATCCATCATGTGGTCCAGCGTTTATGAGTGGCTGTTCTCGTTGATGTACTTTTGCAAAATGGTGAGCGGGGCGGAGGGAGAGATTCTCTCTGCCACTATGTGACTATTTCTCACAATTATTATTATTTGTTACCAATCTTAGCTTCCATCTAAAAGAACCCATTTTTCTTCTTTTTTTTGTTTTTCCTTAACAATTAGAGAAATCTATCCATCATATACTCCAACGTTTATGAGCGGCTGTTCTTGTTGATGTATCTTTGCAAAAAGGCGAACATTCGCATGCATAGGCATGCACAAAATGGCAGTAACGATTGTTACAAGTAAAGGAGTATAAAACATGAAATCATGAGAAATGTTGTGGTGATCGCATACAAGATTATATAAAAACTGTAAATCAAAGTCGATCTGAGTTGATTTGATGGTTCAACTTAATGATAACACATGATAAAATTAGGTGTTAATACAATAAGAAAAAAGCTCTAATATGAGATCTGAAGTCCTCTTTAGAATAACGAATCTGTCATAGTTTGATAAAGACTCTTCCTTAGTAAACTTAATTTTATAAAGAAATTGACTGATCTATTCTTATTAAGGCAGAGATTTTTCGTCATGAATGCTATCATGCCCAAGTTTAACTAAAACTTTTCTCGTATGAGATAAACTCGGTCATAACAGGAACAACAAACTTAGCCCAGTAAGAAAAATAGCCAACTAATTTCTATCTAGATTAGATCTCCTTTAGGACCAGGATTTAATTAAAGCTGTTCCTTGCAAAGAGTCTAACTCATAATAAACTTCCTCGGACGGCTATAAAAGCAACCTAGGACTTCGGTTAGTGTAACTCTTTTACTCTATTGCGCTTCCTTCTTTTGACTTAAGTCCTAAGTGTTTTCCTCAAAGACCCCAAGGTTCCTTTTAGTCCACCTCACTGACTTGAGTGTCAGAGGATTCCTTCAGAAGAAACTTCGAAGCCTTTTAATGCTTCTTACTTTAGGTGTAGAAAGATAATCATCCAGCTAGAAAAGTACTCTATTGTGCTCATGAAGAAGAAATCTTACCATTGATAGGAAGACTAGAAAAAGCGTCAACAGATTGCCGTTGTCTATGAGAATATGAGTAAAAAGCATTGATGCATAACCATGCTATTCAAGAAGAAGGATCATGGTCTAAGCACCACTATTATGAGAGCAAGCTAGGCTCTAGTTGGATCTTAAAATTCTATCGAATCACTAATTAGTCCTGCACCCCTGGTTTCTCTTATGTAGCTCTTTCTACTTACAAGGAGATTCGAGATTTGAACTAAAAGTTTGATGCATCAACAAGCCTCTTACAAACCATGCTCTTTCAATAAGCCAAAGTCAGAGCCCAACTAGGAGCATACTAAAGAAAATACTAGAAGGCCATGCCCAACCAACCCCAATAAGCTCGAAGCCAAGCCCGAAACTAGGACCCTGAAGCTAGGCTTAGCTAACCTCAAGATAAGTCTAAAGATTGACCCCAAAGTCAAAGACCTAAGCTAGTCCTAATTGACCTTATGAGGAACACAGACATCAATTAAAAGCTGAGGCTAGTCCTAAATAAGCTTAGTTGACTTTAGCAAAGCTTGATCCCTTATGCTCCATATTTCATCCCCTTTGAGATATATATTTTTTTTTAAAAAAAGATAAAGACAAAGTGAAAGACCTTGGGGCACAAGGCACCAAGATTGTCTTGCCTTGATGTTTAAATAGTGATTATTATAATGATAATAAATAATTATAGTAGAATATAAAATGATAATGTTTTCCTATTGCTATTATTTATTAAAAAATTATTTTTATAGGTTATACAATCTTTTTTAGAATAATTGATTAAAAAGTTGATTTTTCAAAAAAATACATCATTTTATTTAAAAATTATACAAATATAATAATAATTAATATTATTTATATAATAAAAATTTGATGCAGTATATTACGTGTTTGCTATAAATTGATCCTTTAAGGGACATGTATACCATCATTACATTAAACAAGTGGCATATATTTGCCTTTTTTTTTTTTTCCCTCAAAAAGCGGCCAAAAATCTCTTTCCCATGGGTCCCACGCCTCGATCTCCCCCGCCGACCCTACCTCACCCTCATCACTCACTCTCTCACCCATCGCCGTCTCAGCACACCAGTGGTGCATCGTGCTTACCCATACAGTGCTACGAGGTCCAACCCTTGGACCAAAACGTCCTCATATCTATTCACGTGGCAGGATCTCATTAGTGGATTCTCTCGATTTGCGCTCGACTTGCATGCCCCTCTCGTCTTTTTCCTTCCCTGTTTTGAAGCCACGGCCACGTCGGCCGCTGACTTCGCAACCTTTGCCCTCCTTCGTCTCCCCTCAACAAACTCTACTCTCTACCCCTTTCTCTCTCTCTCTCTCTCTCTCTCTCTCTAAATTCCTTCCTCTCTCTTACCTCCATCCATCTGCTGTACTCCTCTTTCGACTGTGACAAGACGGACAGCGACGAGAATGGAGGATATAAGAGCGGGCTTACCTCCACGTCCATTTAATGCTTAATGTTCTTTCCTGCCATTTCGTTTTGACTGTCACGTGTCGAACTTTTCTTTGCCCGTTCTCTTTTGGTGGGGGGGCGAAATTACCGACGAGATGCGAGCAATATGGTATGGACGTAACCGGCGACATCAAATCGGGTTTAATCCGCTCATAAAAGTCCCCTTCGGGAACACGCAAGTTTCAAATGAGCCCGCACAATCTGATATATTGATAATAGGTTTCAACTTCTCTAGTCCACTATTTTCTTTTATATATATATATATATCTTTTCTTTTTCGTTTGTGCGATATAGTTTGCTGCTTTGTATAGATGATTAATCATTCAAAAAGAGAAAGAGATAATAATTAGCAAAAAAAAAAAAAAAAAAAAAGTATTGTATGGTTATATTCGCTGAAGGTCCCTGACATCATTACAAGTAGATAATTTTTAAGCTCTATAAAAATATTATATTTTCTATTATTACTATCTTCATCATCATAATCATTTTCTATGCACCAAACGCAACCATTAATATTATATAATATAGCATATCTTATATTAAATATATATAAGATCTAAAATCATAGCAATAATGGCTATGCACTTAATAATATAATATATCATTTAAATCTAAAAAAAAAAGTATGTACAAAGTCAAGATATTCAAAAAAATATAGCAATTGCATATAATAGCATAAATAAAGAATATATTTCAGATTAAAAAAATCTAGTATTTTTATTAGATAATAACTTATTTTATTTAAAAAATGCATGCATCTTATTAATTTCAAGTTAAATTGAACTTATGCATCCATGAAAATTTAAACTCATTGACTTAAAAAATTATATTTTCTACATATGTAACTTTTTATATAATTCACATAAAAGCCTTTTCTCATCAATACAAATTATTTATAGCCATTATAATTAACTACAAACATAATATTACTTCAACAGATATAGAAAATAATGTTTTAAGCATCCTTTTCAATAAATACTAATAAAATAAACATATTTTATTAACTATGTATATCTATTTATATTATCAAATTTATAAATACTTTGAAAATCTTGAACTATAAAAAAATAAATATATATCTTATAAATATCAAACATAATGTACGGATATTTAAGCTAGTCTATTTAACTACAAAGCCTTTTAATACAAAGACACTTTACAAGCCAACATGTAGTACAACCTTGCAAGTAAGGCTCATGACGTATTTTCAGCGACTCAAAAATAATTTAATTAAGACTTTGTTTTCACTTTAAATTAATTTTCCTATGAATTGAAAGTCAGCCAAAGTTGCAAAATCTGGACTCATGATCATCAATTGAATGCAACTTTTGCACCAAAAATGTGAAAAAAAAAAAATGTAGGCTAAGCTGCAGGCCTTTAACATTTAAGTCGTTACGTGTTAGTCGACTGGATTCGAGATAACTTGATGTCATGTGGTCACGAGGGAGACGATGACGAGATAACTTGGATGCCATAATTCACGAGGGAGACGATGACAAGAGATTGGACGATGACAAGAGATAACTTGGATGCCATAATTCACGAGGGAGACGATGACAAGAGATTGGACTCCCAAGGCGATAGGGGGATAAGGCCGAGAGAACAAAAGTGTACTGGTTTTATCCTCCGGCGCAGTGTAACATGTCACGCCTCGGGCGTCGGGGATAGAGTAGAGAAGGGGTATTGGGCGTCGGGGGAGAGTAGAGAAGGGGTATTGGGCGTCGGGTAGAAGAAACAACATTATTGTTTCCTTGACTAATCAAAAACCGAGGTTCTAAATGACAATTGATATCCAATCAAGCAGCAACTAAATCCTTCGTTCTTTCTTGGAAAGAAAACTGTAACTCTTCTAGTCGAGATTTTATTACCATTTATTATCACAATAAAGGGTGAAGCTAGATTCCTCACTTAAAACAAAAAAAAAAATCATGCCTTCAAAGCGAAGGAATGGATTTGTTGCGTCTTACCTTGGTTGGTGTCAGCTGGCACGGTGCAAATTAAAAAAAAAAAAGAATAAAAAAAAAAAGTCATTGAAGAGAATTTAGTTTTAATTAGATTTTGTTGAACCACAGATTTCCTACGATGCGAGTAAAAATTGAAGCAAAATCGTTATAAATAAAATTATAAACAATAATGCTCTTATCAGATATTTGCTATTATTGTTCGATTTGCTTCACGTATTTCACGCTAGTAGAATCCGAATATTCCACCACCCCTCCCCTCTTCTGTCTTCATCTGTCAAGCCTTATCCCTTCAATCCTTCCGCTATCTCCTCTCTTCTGCCATTCCGGGAGTCCCAAGACCCCTCTCCATCCTTTTTTTTTTTTTTTTTTTTTTTTTACCCCAATCAATTTTCAAATAAAATTTCAACAATCTTTTAACAGAACCTGGCAATCTTTTTATTTTTTTAACCACGATGAAAGCCCTATTGACACGATGAAAGCCCTATTGAGGACGGAGGGCATGGGCAATACGCATGAAAGATCCCAAATCTTTAAATAAGAAAAGAAACCAAGAAACCAAGAAATGGCACGCTTATATTATTAATAACAAAGGTACTGGCGCTAAAGGATAAACGAGAAGAGAGGGATTTTTTTTTTTTTTTTTTTTTTTTTTTTTTTTTGACTCAAGCACAAGCAGCCCGCCACCTCATCCACAACCCCATACCCTGACCCCTTCTCTCTCACTCATAATATTCCTTTCCGAACAACTTGATTTAAGCATCCACCACATCACCACCGTCGGATGAGGCGAGCACCATCTCCGGATGCACCTCCTCCGCCCGAACGGTCCCGTCCAACGCGTTCGGCCTCCCCAGTGCCTTCAACGCCAGGTGCGCCGCCTTCTGCCCCGATATCATCATCGCCCCAAACGTCGGCCCCTGCAACGCCCAAAGATCCACACACCCGTCCGTAATCTTACCTCCGTGAACAAAGCCCAAGAAGAAACAAACAAAAAGAGACAAGATTAAAGAAAGATGGATTTTTACCATTCTCGGAGCGCCGTCGATCTCGGCGACCTCCATGCCGGTGACGATCATCCCAGGGACGATCTCCCTGGTGAGGCGGACGATCGCGTCCTCCGCCGAGTTCATGTCGAGCGCCTTCATCCCTGGGACCGCATCGATCATCCCGATGTCCTTCAACCGCTTCACTCCGGTAGCTCCGAAGGGGCCGTCATGCCCGCAGGAGCTCACCACCACCTTGGCCTCCATCACGTTCGGATCCATGCACGACTGGGTGTCGTGGTTCATCGACACCAGAGCCCAGTTGGTGACCACTCCGGAAACCCTCCCCTCTTTGACGATGAGGTCCTCCGCCGCCACGGCGTTGAAGAGCTTGACGTTGGGGCGGGCGAGGAGGCGGCTCATGATGGTCGAGGTGAACAGCGCCGCGTGCTTGATGACGACGTACGAGTCCTGCTCGTCGTAGGGGATGCCGAGCTCGTCGAGGAAGAGGTGGGCCGGCTTGCGGACCACCATCGCGGAGAACAGCTGGCCGCCGAGCCAGGCGCCGCCGCCGGGGGAGACGGACTGCTCGACGATGGCGACGCTGATGGAGGGGTCCTTGGAGAGCTCGTAGGCGCAGGAGAGCCCGGCGGATCCGGCGCCGATGACGACGACGTCGGTGTCGGCGAAGGTGATCATATCTGTCATGTAGCGACGGGTCATCTCACGGGACACGATGGACTCCTTGATGGGGTCGAACCGGATGGAGTTGAGGTCGTACTTAGGGGTGGCGGCGGAGGCGGAAATAGAGAGGCTGGGGGAAGTCGGGGAGCGGGCGGAGGCGGCGTAGACGCGGGAGGGGAGGGAGAGACCGTGGAATAAGGAGCGGTGGTGGTCGAGGAAGGGGATCTTTGGCTTCGAAGCAAGGGAGGAGGTGGCCATGGTCCCCATTCTTGAGGAGAATTAGAGCTTCTACGGGATAGGGTTTAGAGACCTCTGGTGGTGAATTGGGGATGGGGAGAGGAAAGGAGGTGGAGGGGTTTAAGTAGAAGGCGAGGCTGGTGGGTGGGAAAAAAAAAAATCTTTGGATGGAGGACACGTGAACGGAAGATAGGGAACGAGAGGAACGAGAGGCAGCGGTTGATGCTGAGGTTTTTTTTGGGGAATTAATTAGATTTAATCGTTATAATTATTCTGTTGCGGAGAATTATGAGATTTAAACTGCTTTTGTTTTGATTCAATTAATAGGTCAAAACAAACTTAGGAAGATATTTGGATGGGGACCGGCAAAAGAGGAGATTAATGGTGGGGATTCACAGGTGGCGCTCTCGATCGAGAGGCTTTACTGCCCTTCCATCGTTGCGTGATGGATGCAGTCACCGGTGGAAGTAAGGTTACCCCATCATTGCTTGCTTGCTTACGTCAGCCGTCGGCCTGCCGCAAGTGAATTGCAGCTGATGGGTCCCTGTTTTTGTATTTTAATTAATGGAACGAAAAGTTTATCACAATATCTTGTATGGAAAATTTGAGTGAAATTAGAACCCAAAAGTAAAATTGGGTCTTAACCTCACGAGAACACCTTCGTCGTGATGTTGGGCTGTAAAAACGGTTCCTTACCTTTCACAAGTATTCCTAAATCTTGTTGGCCGGAAAGAATTCAATCCCATCCTGCTTTTGGAAAAGAAAATTATCTTTATTGATAAAAAACCTCATCAATAAGGTACTCTCAGCCCTTTGAAATTACCTTCAGAATTTCTAAATGAATTTGCTCTAAAATTAATAAACTCATAAAAGCCCTCCTTTTTAGAAGGAAAGGAAACCATTAATGGATTTAATTACTTTATTAATTAGAAAATGATTTGCAAAGAAAAAAAAAAAAAAAAAGGTGGACTTAGCATTAAAAATCCATCCGCTTTTAGCAAAAGCTTATTGGCAAAATGGATGTGGAAGCTAATTTTACTCAAGTGCTTTAACTCACCAAAAAATCTAATTAATCAATATTGCTACTTTAAAAAAGAGGTTTAGCACCAGCAAACTTTCCCGCCTCTTCTCTCTTGTTTGGAAAGGAGTTAATCAGGATTTTAGTGGATTCCAGAATTATACATTCTTTAACCTAAGTCTTACATCACTAATTAGATTTTGAGAAAGACTCTTAAATTATTGGTACTTCCTTTTAGGATTTGTTCCTGAATTTGCTAGTTGTTGGAACAAGCTCAATTCACCGGTCTCCTCCTGGGAAAAAAAGAGCAAACAGAGAATCTCTAAATTTCCATGGCCCTTTCTCAAACTCCCAATTCTCTTAGTTTGGTGAGCTCGAGGAGATTCTTTCTTCTGTGCATCATTCTGTTAGTTTTAAATTTCTAGCATAGAAGCCTTTTCAAATCAAGATCATACATGGTCAATTTCTATAAATTTATATTACAAAGTAGTGTTCTTTGGGTTATCTTATGATCTGAGGGCTAATATCTCTTAGATGATTAAAATATTTTCTTGGATGGCATTATGCAACAGGCTTTAAATCGTAAAACTTTTTGCAAAGAGAACTAAAATATTAGGTCAAGTTGTTTCTTCTACAAAGTATTATTAGAGATGATAGAGCATCTTCTCATCTCTTGCCTCTTTACTGCCTTTATATGGTCTAATATCTTTTTTGGCCTTAACCTTTAATCTAAGTCACAAAGCCTTGATATGTGGTTGGATTGGATCTTATTTCTAAAGCCTGTAGGTTAGCTTGGGATTATTTGGCTCTCATGTTCTGATAGAATTTGTGAAAGAAAAAAGAACTCTTTGGATTTTCTTCTTCAAGTCTTTTTTGACAATAGTTATTTCAAGGAAGATCTTTTTGTTATTTAAATCTTACAATTGTACTTTCATAGGGAATATGTCTATAATCCATACGCCATGACAACTTGAAATTTGTTCTTCATCCTTTCTAACCTCATGTAGTAAATTCTATCTTCTTTTCGTACGAATTTTTTTCCATCAATAAATTAAGGGTCATACACTCCTAAATTTATGTATAAAATAATAATAATAATAATAAAACATTTAAAGGCGGCCAGCAATGCCCCTAATAGCTTTTATTGTGATCGCTCGGATACAATTGTATATGGTTCTGCCAAACTCTCTGATGATACCATTAGTTGAATGTACTTGAGTACCTGAGTTAAGGTGTCTTACCTAAAAGAAATTCTACTCTTCAGAATATAAATTCTCTTAATTTGATTTAATTAGATGTGATTGGGTGTGCTTGGTGGCACTTCTTTCACAATTGAATCAGATTGCTTGACAATGTATTAGCTGATTTATGAACTCGTGGGATCATTGGATTGGAAGGCTTCCATAATACCTTCTAAATTGTTTGAAATGTTTACTCTGTCATTGAGAAAATATGTTAAATAACTTAATCTGATAATACCTTACTATTTGGTAGAGAATTATCAAATATGTGAATATATTCTAAATAAGGGTGGTAAAAGCCTAATCTAGACTCCTGAATATGCACAAACCATGGAATAAATGAGCATGAGTAGGTTTTTTCTTGCAATTGAGGTAATTTTAGTTGAACAAAATTTAGGTACGATTTACTATATGCTTATCACATGGTTTCCCATTTAATAAGCAACATATGCACAATTATTTCACTTAACAAGCAATTACATATGTAGCTTATCAATGTAGGCAATCGAAAGGCAAATACCTTATAAACTGCACCTAAGTTTTATATATTTTTAATTCTAAATGAACTTAAAATTAGTTGGATTATTGATGGATGACTTTGAATTTAACCTTTAACATGATATGTCACCCAATTAACTTAGTAGGAACCAACTGACCCATGTATCTAACATAATTTGGTAGGAACTACCCTTTAACATAACGTCGAATTGCATTTTAATAACCTTTTATCTTTACTTAATTTCTAATTGCTATGCATCCAAAATTTTTAGTTTTATTATGATAATGTGATAGCATCGTATTTTATCCTTCTGAGTGAGAAGCTGACTATCAAAATAAAAACTTACTAATAGTAGTTATTCTTAGGTTATTAAGACTATGAGCTGCTAACTTTCATCAACTAAGCTGAAAAAAAGGAAAAGGGTTGAATCTATAATCTAGCAGCATGTCAGTTCTGATCGAAAAAAAAAAGACATGTATGAAGACTAAAGTATTGTTATTAAGACTGCAAAGCTCATAAGGAGTTACCATGATGCAGTTAGAAACACAAAAATA
Source organism: Metroxylon sagu (assembly GCA_017589505.3). NCBI lineage: Eukaryota > Viridiplantae > Streptophyta > Magnoliopsida > Arecales > Arecaceae > Metroxylon > Metroxylon sagu. The sequence continues at coordinate 5,549,166 of JACVBY030000667.1, forward strand.
AAAGAAATTTTAGCTTTTAAGAAATTTTATCATGATTTTTCTTAAAAGTCCTATTTTCATCCTAATCTTTTTACGAGACTTATAGCATTCTCTTTAAGAGTCTTATTTTGCTAACGTTGATTCAATTATGATTCTAATGTTTTGATTATAGTTAGATTTCTATTGGACCAGTTTTACTCTATAAATAGGTACCTAGTATACCCTATTGATAAAATTAATTGAGTTATAGAATTATAAAAATTTTCTCTTTTTTTTAGCTTGAAGTAATTTCTTACTTGAATGGTGTGAGGCTATAATTTTTTCAGAGTGGTTGGAGATACTGCATCGAAAACTTTTAAGGAGTTGGTGCGAGATTAATAGTTATCCTCCTTTTGCTTGCCTATATCAGATTTGATATCAAAGTCTACCCACATCATTCCATAAACTGGCAAAAACTTTTCAACGGTTTTCAAAATTGAATATGAGTTGCTGGAGATTCTAAACAATCACTAATTGTGGTTATGATCAGTACATTATAAATATAGAGGCAAATAATATTTGTAAGGATCCAAAATCCAATCTAGAAACTATAAATTTAGAATATCTCAATGTACTATAGGAGTAGCTTATAGGCCACCATAGTTATGAGTAGCTTGTAACTTAACCTTGACTTAGCCATTTGTACCCCTCTCTTTATGTTAAGTAGGAGTAAGAATCAAGTTAGTCTAGTCACCTAATTGTATTGATTTTATTCAAATTATTTTGCAAGCAATAAATCTTTGGTACATCTATATATTCTTATAACCAACAACTTTTTAACATACTCATATATTCTTGTAGCAAACAGTTTTTGGCATCTCTGACCGGACACTGAGTGTGATTATGGCATCTTTTCATGCTGCAGGAATGGAAAGTCATTTCCTTCTTTCCCCACATAACATGGTTACCCCTAATCAAGCCATGCAATCGGATTAAGATAAAGATGGTGCTATCCTAGCACTCATAATAGATACTTCCTATGTGGTGGAGGCTATTCATTAAAAGACCAGTCATCTCTTTGACAATCAGAATATCTACATACAACATGTATGCAGTACTCCTAATGAATCTATTAGAAAAGCTTTTCAAAGTCAAAAGAGGGTTATTGAAACAATAGATAATCTAATTAAAGTCCTTGCAAAATGTGAGGTAAGTAGCAATCATAGTCTTGTGTCTAGAAATTGTGAGGTATCTCCATCAAAATAAAGAATGCCTCATTATTCATCTAGGCAAGGGTTGAATACTGAAGGTTAGACACCTTGGGAGAAGAAAATCAAATTGAACCCCAAGGTGTAATACTTGATATTCAAGCTCCAGGGCTAAGTTCAGTACTCATGATGCCGAATCCCTATAATCAAGGAGTAGTTTAAGGATACTAGGCTAACCAAATACCTCAAGGTCTAAATTTTAGGTTGAATCTTACCTACGATCTAGGTTCGGCATGCCTACATGCACCAAAAGGTTAATTAGAATATGAATTATTAATGGGGACTAGGTTGGGAAAAACCTAACTAAAATGATAATAGAGAACCAGGTTAGGCTCAAGCAAACCAAAGTTCTTATAACTAAAGGCAAGTTAAGGTAGCTTAGCCTTATCCAAATTATGAATAGCTATATATTATTTAAAATCATCTACTAAATATAAAATGATTCGGTTATGGTATGAGACTAACAAGATCGATGTATACGAAACCAAAAACAAAGAGGATAAAGAATTCAAAAAGAAGAGGTCCAAAAAGAAAATGAAAAAAAATATATTTAAAAATAAGAAAATATAGAAGATGTCTGAAGAAGGAAATCATGATATTTGGGGTTCCAACAAAAATCACTTGTGATATTATGTTAAAATGGTATCCTAAGAAAACATGTGATTAATATTGGAAAGGTATAATAAATAAAAAGACTATTGCGAAACGAATTATCAATCTTAGGGGATAAGTCTTTTCAAATTCTTAGAAATTTTGAGAATTTAGATTTTAAAAAATAAAATTTATAAGCTTAAAGAAGGCTTAAAAAAGGGAAAAAAAATATTTCTTTAATTTTACAAATCAAAGGAATATTAGGGGCAATTGTTGCTACTATATTTTCAGCATTCTATCAAGTACATACACCCAAAGCCAAAATGTTATTCCAACAATTATTCTAAAGTCTAAAAATAGTTATTGAAATTCTTTAAATAATACAAAGTAAAATAATATAAGAATTTTTTGGTTTGCAGAATCTATCAATATAAATTTTTTGGTTAAGCATTGGGAGAGGACCAAATATAGTAACCAAAACACCAATTAACCTTTAACTTTGAATAAAAAATATATGTTTAAGCTTTTCATGAGTTAATACTTGATCAAAAACTATTTCACCTTAAATAAAAAATATTCATCCTTCATGAGTTACACCTTCAATCATGGTACTTTTGGTCATGGTTTCTTAAAGATAAAAAAAAAAAGTATAAGATACTTTCTTCCATTACAATAATAACAACAACAAAGCCTTAACCTAAGCACACTTTCTTCCATTGAGATATCTAAAAGATTAATTAAAAATATGACATTTTAAAGCTTTTGATCTTAATTACTATGGAGCTTTTAATACTAATGAACTTAAGTGGTACTTTCAATGCTTATGAACTCCTTTTTTATGATAGATTTATTCATTTTTGGATTGGCAAAAAATTATAGTATCTAAATGAGAGTTTTGTACTTTTTTGATCACTACAACTAGTACCAAATAATAGTAATCGAAAGTAAAAAAGTTGCAATCGTTATTTTAACCGAAAGAAATTACAGAAACTATAAATCAGATAGTTGTTGAAAGCAGAGCGCAACGGGAGTTTTCAATAGCTTCAAGAACTGAACAGAGAGTTATTGGAGGTTTCTAGCGATTGTTAGCTGCGATTATGATTAGCATATTATAAATAAGAAGAAGACAACATTTGCAAAGACCCTAAAATCCAATTTACATAATTCTAATTTAAAATATCTCTTTGTATGATAAGAGTAGCTTGTAGATCACTATAGTTAGGAACAACTTATAACTTATAATTTAACCATTTGTATCATATTTCTATATCAAGCAGAAATGAGAACTAAGTCAATTCAGTCATCTAATTATACTGATTCTATTAAAATTATTTTGTAAGTAATAAATCTTTGAGAAGTCCATATTTTTTTTTCAACCGACACACCCTATTTATTCTTACAATAACACTAAATTAAATTTAAATAGATTAAATATAAGTTTATGCATTGCAATTCAACCATAAATGGATTAGATGCAGGTTGTGAGCCTTTTTCACTCAACTAGCTCGACCCATCCGCTACCGCCCCTGAGTCTAACAAAAGCTTTAAAATTTTAAATAATAGTTAATCTAATAATAAATACTCAAAATGCCCATCGAGTAGCATATCCTGTGCAACTCTAGTCTCGCACTCCCTTTCAGAATTATTACTCTATACTAAAGCGGAACCTTGGATATGAAAAGAAAAAGAAAAAGCACAAGGATAAAATAGAAATGTATTATTACTCTATACTAAAGTGGGATCTTAGATATGGGAAAGAAAAAAGAAAAATCATAATGATAAAATGAAAAAGTATTCTATACTAAAGCGGTACTTTAGATATGGAAAAGAAAAAGAAAAAGCTCAAGGATAAAATAGGAAATTAAATAATTTTTTTTTGAAATTAAAGCATGATCTTGGATATGAAAAAAAAAGAAAAAAAGCTTAAGGATAAAATAAAAAATTAAATAGATTTTTTTTTGAGATGTTAGGGCATTCCAAGGACTCTTCTTCCAACAATTTACTTTTTTTCTCTTTTTTTGAAGCTTATTTTCGTCTTTTTCTCTTCTTTTTTTCTATTCTTTCGAATCAAACTTGTTGCCTCCACTTATGATCCTAATCTCGAACCCTTCACCCTCGATCAACAAATCCTCAAGCATAGCCTCACCGTTGATGAGATCCTCTATAGTCTCTTTCTCCTGAATTTCTCTTTGATTCCGTCGTCATGTTGCTGCTACCACTACTTAAAGTTTTTAATATTAAATCTAATAGTTTTTAGTTAAAATTTTAGTAATCAAACTTTAAATTTTTAACCTTTAGGATGCTTTCAATGGAGAAGATGGTTGGCAGGAAGGGATCGGCACTAGGAAGATCCATTTATTTTTTAAACTAATTTTTGGTTTCTTTTCTTAATTTTTTTATTGTCTAATAATAATTTTTATTATTTTATTTGTATAATTTGAGTTATGTGTCTTATGTGAGGGAAGATGGATGGAATCCTTTAGCAGCAAGTTTTTCATTCCTATGAATTTTTTCTTCAAACAGCAACAATATATATATATATATATTATCAACTATATTTCTCTACGATGCTAGTTGAGGTCGAAAGTGGGTCGAGGATTTTTTTGCCCTCTAATTTATCTATTGATAGATTTTTTTTTTTTTTTTTTCTTATAACTCATGGGAAACTGCCATCGGTTCTCGAAAGATATCTCACACGGCACCCCGTAATTGGCCACCCATTCGGTTTGCTGTGGCCACGAGCCACGAGCCACGAGCCACGAGCCAAATACGGAGGAGGGCACCAGCGCATCGGTTTCCTAGTCAATATGTAAGATTCTTAAATCCACCGGAGCGTGAGTATAACCTAACGCTTCTGTGCCTCCCGGACTTTCTCGATTCCATTTTCATTTTCGTCAGCCTGGTTCTCAATGTCTTCTCTTGGCCGTCACAGCACGGGCGGCCAAAGCATAAAGACAAAGGCAGGGCTCAAGTTGATGCGAAAGTCCAGGGAAAAATGGACGAAATATTTTTTTTACCCGGGAATATTTTTCCCATCGCTATCTCTGCTGGAAGGAAGGGAAATATCTCTTCTTTCTCTTGCAGGACTCCAAGAGATGGGGTGCTCGGTTCGAGCCTACGACGCTTTGGCGCTGGCCTAATAAATATTGCATGCTCACGATTTAGCTCCCTTCTTATATCACAGCCCTTGGACGCATGGCACATCACTTTTTTTTTTTTTTTTTTGAAATATAACTCATAATATTATTTTTAATAATTTTTATGATAATATAATATATCATTATTAATGTAAAATTAAGTAATTTTATTAATATAATAATAAATTTATGTCATTATAATCTTTTATTAATCATTCTATTTCTTACTCAACTTTAAATTTTTAATTTGATGATAAGCGTCTTATAGCTCTAAAAAGATATGAGCTTGACAACTTTATAAGAGTCTTTATATATACATGCACATACATAATGATTATAAATATATTCAATATCAATTGCATCTATATAAATAATTGTGAATTTGCTAAAATTCAAGAAATAAATTTTCAACATAAGAAATACTCAAATATCTTGATGCATTAAAACCAATCACCAAAATAGTCTTTCAATAGATAGTAATGTCAAATTATAATTATCAAAATCAATTCAATAAATAAACTCCACATCCAAAGTGTGCTCCAATAATTTAGGTTATTTTTTCATTGTCAAACAACTGTGGCAAGCAATTCATGTATGGTGATATAATCTAGCATGCAATGGGCAATCCACATATAGTGCCATAATCTAGTCAAATACTAATAATCCAATATAGTGCCACAAACTCAACCAATACATGATTGTAAATCTAATAAATGCTATGATCTAGCTCATGAGTAGCAATCCATATATAGTATTATAATCTAATTTATGACTAGCAATCCGTATATATAGAAGAAAGAGGATCCTTGCACACTTTCACTAAAGGTGAGTGGACTTCGGAGAATGAGAGTCGGTATGGAAATGAAAGTAACTTCAAGGAGGATTGGATAAAATGCCAATCCTCCAAAATGTGGGTTTACCACTCCTAATGAAATGGTAATGGGAATGAAGATTTTTGTAAATCAAATGCATGATAGAACATCTTTAGTCCCATTTCTCCATTGCCATACTTGCGAACTAAACATAATGCCCTTGGCTAGTTGATAATGTTACACCTATAACCCTTAAACCATGGTTCACATATTATGATATGCATGCTTATATGATATACATATAAGAAAATTAAGGTCAATTTGCAAGGTATAAGCTTTACTTTCTTAATCAAAACTAAATTACCTAAAGGATGTATTTGGTTCATGAATTAAAAGATTCCATCCTTACATTATATTACTAGGAATATGATCTTTGGATTTTAAATACATGGATATGTAGGATGCCCATATTTGCTTTGTACAGTAATTTGACTATAAAATGCTGTTTCTTGACTTATATATTTGGTTAACAAATTAGATTGCTAGAAATCTGACTGAAAAATATGTTAAAATTTTAAAAATAATTTTATTTTATAAATTAAAAGAAGCTAAAATAGAGCAATATTTTTAAATATAATAATTATAAGATATATAAAATATATAAAAATTAATTATATTATTATATTTATATAAAATATAATAATTAATTACATTATTTTTATGTAATATGATATAAATTATTATTAATAATATTATATAAAATATATAATTGACACAATAATAGGATATATTAAAAATATTATATTATATTTTAATATAAATAATAATTTAAATACTTATAAATATAATATACATAATATTATTACGATCAAATAATTATTATAATTATTTAATGTAACTAAATATTACAACATAATAATAATATATAATATATAATATAATAACTATATATAATATTAACATAATAATTATTATAATAATCACATATATTTATAATATATATATTTTTTATTCGTAATATAAACTATTTATTATATTATAAAATAAATACAACATAAAATAATAGTGTAATATAATTAAATTATATTAATTATATGAAAAATTAATATTATAGTATACTATTATATTACAAATATTAAATTTTATTAATATATTAGTATAAAAGTAATATAATAATTATAACAATAATTATATAAATATAATTACATTAAAATAATTAATAATTATATATAATTGAAAATAATATTTTTATTAGTTATATTATGTATAATAAAAAAATTATTTAAAATTTTAATATAAAATATTATATTATAAAAAATTTTGATTTTAATTATATATATATATATATATTTTCGTAACAACCTTTATATGTAATTAATTTATAGTTATATAATATACAAGTTACTTGAGAAATTTTTTTTGTCCAAAAATTTTAATGTTACAATCCCATTAGATGACAATCTCATATTATTATTCTCTTAATAGTAATCCCATTACCATATTTGTAGTAACAAGATTTTTGTGAGCATTTCAAATGCCAAAGTAGATTCTTGAGTTTGCCAAACCAAACATAGGGTCCTAAAACATTTTTACAAGATGCCCGAGAATTTTTACGATTTCATGAACCAAACACTCTCTAAATGAGTAAGATAATTCTCATATGAGACTCAACCAAATAGTGCTGGAGAATTCTCAACTTCAGGTGCCGAAGATGCGATCATTTTCGAAGCATAAAGTACGAAACATAGTTTTGCATGGATGCATATCGATTATATGAGATCATACCTTATCCTAAAACTCAAATGACTTAAAGATGGATCACGCTCAAATCAAATCGCATTCGACTGCACTGGAGAAGAGTATGTTCGTCTTCAACAACATGGATATGATCCCATTAAAAAATAGAGCCAAACTTGACCTTGCATGATAAATTTAAGATTTATCTAATATGATTAATTCTTTTGAATTCATTTTAAGATCAAGTTATAGGCATCAAGACAGTTTAAGAAGCTGATTACATTATGATGTTATGTAGCTAACTTTCAATTAGATGGTCTCATCACTTTTCGATGGTTGCGATGCATGGATTCCATCACTAGAAAAAACTTTCTAATAGTACTCCTGATTGCTCTTCATCATTATAATTATCAGTTAAGCTGCATGGATGCATTTGATAGTGCTGGTGGTGCTGAGAGAAACATGGGGTTGAGTTGTAAACATCAATAGCTTTGGGATGCAAACAGGATGCTGCCGGATATCTTATTGCCTATTGAAAGGTGGTAACGATGAGGAAAGCGTTTCATCGACTCTCTCTAACTTCACATGAACCCTTAGAAGTTTTGCTACGGTCTTCTTTAATGTGTTAGAATTATGCAAGGCATTTGCATTCTTCTCCCTTTTTTTTATTTGTTATTGGCATGGTATTACAAGTCATTTAAAATTGATAGAGTAATTGATGTTGCACTCTCATGCAACCACATGAAATTTTTTTTCTACTACATTAATTATTTTATTAATTTTAAATAACATTATATAAGAGACATTAAAGATAGAAATGTAATATTTTTTAAAAAATTAAATTATAACAATTGAAAGCTTAAGAATCAAAATGAATCTTGAATAAAAATTTAAATTTTTTTAATTATTTTTTTTTAAGATTATACATTAATTTTGTCTGTGGACTTCTTTGATGCCAGAAAGCGGATTGCCCTTGTTGGCTTCAGAGCTACATCTACCTATCATCCGATGCCTTCTATAAATTATGTTGACTTGTCTAATAACACTACGTACAAAGTTGACCACTGACCTTCACATTACTCAGACGAAAAGGCACAATGTTACATGCATGATCATGCATGCAAGCGCAAGTTCGCACAACCACATGCAGAGAGGGAGGGTATGCTATGCTTGTTAATTTTAAATCTCGACAAGTACATCCATGCACATGTAAACATACATAGAGAAAGAATGTATATTGTTTATTTGTTTATTAGTTTTAAATTTTAACAACCGATGCACCACACTATTGGGCTATTGGCTTAAAATATTTGCTAAAAAAAGGGTTTGAAATCTTTACTTTTTTGTCACTGCCATGCCATTGATGATCTGGCTTGACAAAGAAAGATACTTACCTTCAAAATCCCTGCACATAATGCCCTAAATTTTGTCTGCAACTAGAGATATATAAACTCTTTTGTATGGTGCTAGCTTGTTGAAATTATCACAAGATTGCAATTGAAATCAGGGTCACCCGTAATGGTCAAGATTCCAATAGCATTGGATCCATGCGAGGACAAAAAAATTTTCACCGAGGTGATGTGCTTAGCAAATGAACAGCTTGCATGGAATTCAAATCACAAGGTGAAACAAATATTTCTTTTTATTATTTTACCATGCTCAAAATGTGAAATTGGAGAAGTTGTGTGCTGTTTTAATTGAAAAAATACATTTACAATAATAACATCAACAATAACACCTTAATTTCAAACTTATTGGATTGACAATATAAATTTTTATATTTTTATTTTATTTAATTTAAATTATATTTTTTATAAAATATAAATATATTAAATTATTTTTTTATTATTTTCATATATTTTTTGATTTATTTTAACTTCTTATTCAACTCCTTTTCGGCATTGATATATTTTTTAAATTCATATTACATATGTTTAAATTATTTAAATTTATTTTTAATTGATGCTATTTTTGTATTTTTAGTAATAATTTTATTTTTTATTTTTATTTTTGCGTTTCTGTCCGTTGAGGGCCTGCAAGAAAGGTAGCCTCGTATAGAACAGGGCGCCAAAAAAAAAAAAAAAAGAGCAATTCACAGTACACTGGGGCATGTCAGATGCTTTAACTTTAAATTGAAAAATAATAGTACCAGCCTTTGCCTTGCCCAATTCAAAATCAACTTTCACGTTCAGGACAGCACCAAAGACACGCAGCAACGGGCATTCCCGTGACCCAAGGCCGCGCAGTTGGGAAGGCCAATGAACCATCCCATCGTGTCAGCTTTCGTCTAATATTATACATTCCCACTTGCAACTGCCGACTTTCGTCTCAATCTGGGAGGCCAACCCAAGGCTACCTGGATTTCACTTTCTCTCTCTGCTCATGACATTGAAACGGAGCACCTCAGTGCGAGTCTTCCACAATAAACCACATTGAATTGCCCACAGCTCAACCATAGCTAACGGCAGTCTTAAAAGCTATCGGTTTCATTATTTGTTCATGGCTAAGTGCCTCAGTTTAGCTTGGTGTGGTGGATGGACACCTCGCAGTTTTTTGAACAACTAGATCGGTGTGATAGCTAGCATTGTATAAAAGGGAGTCGCATAGAATATGCGAGGTATCAAAGCTTCTATAAGCTTCAAGGCTGCTGCTACACCACCTCTCCTACCTTCCCTGCTACAGAGATGGGGCTGTGGTCTTCTTTATGGCTTCTTCTTCTATGCTTTGCAAGCTCCACGAGTCTTTCTTGGGCAGCCCCGGCAAACACATCGACGTCTTTTTCCTTCAACGCTAATTTTGATATAATGTGGGCAGAAGACCATTTCAAGGCATCACCTGATGGGCAAGTGTGGTACCTCTATTTGGACAAGAAAACAGGTGATAGCCTTCTTACACTCCTTTAACATTCTTCGCATAATATTCTTCAACCGATCGCATTCTAATATTCCTGCTCTAAATCTATTCATAATTAGCCGAAGATTAGAACAGGAACCATATGATCTTTCTCTTTGCAATACAAGATACCTTAGATTTCAAGCTGCAACCAATCTTTCACGCTTTCACTGGAGAACGTTCTTCTTAAATCCACATTTGCTCAAAATAAGATTTGAAGTCTTCCTCTCCTATTTTTTTTTCGAAGTTTTTGTATTCTAACGAGCAATATGCAAATGGGCTATAGGTTGTGGGTTCCAAACGCGACAGAGGTACCGGTTTGGGTGGTTCAGCATGAAGCTGAAGTTGGTCGGCGGTGACTCTGCTGGAGTTGTGACGGCTTATTATGTGAGTGGTTTATAGATGAGATTGAGATGATTGTTCCTTTAAAGGATTGGGTTGGTTTTAGATCTTTGCGTTTGATGCTTGCAGATGTGTTCAGACTTGGGAGCAGGGCTGGATAGGGATGAGCTAGATTTTGAGTTCTTGGGGAACAGAACAGGGCAGCCATACACCATACAGACCAATGTGTACAAGAGTGGGGTTGGTGGGAGGGAGATGAGACACGTCCTGTGGTTTGATCCCGCTGAGGACTTCCATACCTATTCCATCCTCTGGAACAGCCACCACATTGTGTGAGTATTCCCTTCTAATATTCTCCCTTTACTCCTCTTTAGATCCGCTAAGAGATCTAGGCATGACCAAGGTAATCCGGGGTAAGGTGGGCTAATTCCACTTAGCCCCAGAACTATGAGGATATTTGCATTTTCTCCTTAAACTTTTTTTTAAAAATAATTATCCTTCTAATTACGATTTAATTTGTAATTAACTATAGGTATTTAAATAAATGATAAAAATAATCGAGAAGTGATTACATGTCTGTCAACAAGGGCAAGACCATCTTTTTCATTGTTGGTTTTGGTAAATAAGAGCAAGGCCATCGTTTTCATTGTTGGGCCGAACAATCTGTGCCAAATGATGGCTTTAGTGGTCACATGGCAACCAGGTGATCACTTCATTGCTTTTAACATCTATTTAAATGGCTGTGGTTAATTGTGAATTAAATCACAATTAGGGTATCAATTAAAAGTTTTTTAAGTTTAGGAAGAAAATGCAAATATCCAGATAATTCAGGGGCCAAGTGGAATTAATCCGGGGCAAGGTAGATCTCTATAATCAGTTCATATATTATAGTTCTTTCAGCAGGGTCTCTAATCTAGCGGGCACATGCGGTGGGCTTCAGTCTGAAGTGGGCAATAACTCAAAACAAATCCAACTTGACTCTCCAAACAAGTCTAGTTTGTTATTTAAATTCTGGAATCAAGTTTACTAAAGGAAAAAAATATACTGGAAGAGTAGGCAAGGTTTGGGCATCAATCTGAAGCATAGCAATCAAGTAGGGATGCAGAATATAAAATTTGCAACCAACTGCTAAATCTACTTGGTTATTTGGTAAACAAGGAACTAAAGCCGTAAATCAGAAACTTTGTTGTGTGTCCAGACCAACCAACTCATGAGCAATGCTTCTGGCCTCAAGTTGAGAGCAATTTCATCAGGCAATCCACGACATTTTTTCCTACACAAATGTGCTTAGCTCTTTCCAAGTGTTCTACCACCAGTTCAAATGAACAAACCTGCTAGCCCCTAACATCTCGGTGCAACTCTGCTGCAGGTTCTATGTGGACAGAGTTCCCATAAGAGTTTACAGGAATACAGACAAGCCAAATAACTTTTTTCCAAACGAGAAGCCAATGTATATGTTCTCAAGCATCTGGAATGCTGATGACTGGGCAACAAGGGGAGGCCTTGAGAAGACCGATTGGAAGAATGCGCCCTTTGTCTCTTCCTACAAGGACTTCCATGCTGACGGTTGCCAGTGGGAGGATCCATACCCAGCCTGCGTCTCCATCACCACCGAGCACTGGTGGGACCAGTATGAGGCCTGGAGCCTCACTGATGGCCAGAACGAGGATTTCAGCTGGGTTGGGAGGAACCTCGTCATATATGACTACTGCAAAGACTACGAGAGATATCCCACGCTTCCAGAGGAGTGCAATCTGTAAGCTCTCCATCACAGAAAGATGGAAGAAATGGTTTTGTTTCCTTGGGACGGATTTTAAGAATGGTACACCATGCTTAATTTCATTTTATTTTTTGTGAGAGAGAATGACATATATCATTTATTCATTTACTTATGTATTTAATTTTCATTATCAGCAACCAGCAGACAGGTAGGTGTGGCTAGGATCACTGAGAAAATGAACTAGAGTCTTCAAATTTGGGGTTGCAATTTAATTTTTGTTAGAGAGCATGATATAGTGAGCCATTAAAAAGTCATTATTAAGTTATTAAAAAAATAAAAAAACTGAGAAACCTCCCCGAAAATTAATTTCAGGCCCTTTATTTTCACGCAACAAACACATCAGGGCTGTCTTAAAAATTAATACATCAGGGCTATCTTAAAAATTAAGACACCGTGCAGCACGTTCGTCAGGCATCGATCAACCAACCAGCCGAACACCATGTTTTACCCAAAAGCGCAGGGAAGTATGAGAACCGTCAGTTTAAAGGTGTCGTCACCCACGATATCACTGCCGGTTTTCTGCAGCATATTTCACTATTTTTGTTGAAATGGAAGCATGAGGAGAATCGTCAGTTTAAACATGTCACATCTTAACAATTATCATCGCAGCATCCTTCAATCAAACGAAAAACAAACAACATGTGTTACCCAAAACAAGATGCTTGAAAACAAGGACAGAGAGAAATAAACAGCATCTAAACCTTTCAGTATTGTTACCATAACTCTTCTATCGGAACAACAAGGGAACATCAAACTGCAATTCATAACAAAAGACTCACGATAACATTTATTTTTAATGTAAGTCAGTTCATAGAAACAAGCCAACTGAAGGTTTGCTCCCATCGTCTCACAGGACAAATTACGTAAAGCATAAATAAATATAAACGGCTAGCACGTTGATATATGTCCCACTGCGGTATCAAGTAGTAGTACTATTGCTGCTTGCTTTGCAGCTACTCAGAAACCATGTATCTTGATGTGCTCTTTCTTCACGATGCCAGCCTGTAACACAGGAAAAATGAAAATATATCATTCCACGCCATTCAAAGGCATGATTAAAAACTTAGTACTGCCTGCATGAGCCCTCCATCACGTATGTAATTGGAATCTCTACCAAAGCAATCATTTATCAAAATGAAGAAAGAACAATTCTTGGACTTGTTGAAAACAATAGTCTGTGCAGGGGACCGGCTATATGCATGCAACCAGACCCACAGGAGGGGGTTTCTGAAAATGAGTAGGATTTGGGTTCCAAACTGATTATAATTGAGTTGGCCTCCTATGCCAAACCGGAAGGTGATATTTAAGTTCCCCACTTAAGACCTCACACAATAGAAGACTAGCAGAAGGTGATATTCAAGGTCTTTGATCTACTTAATGCATAATAGATGTGGGACTCAATACATGCCAACACGGACATTCTCCCTCCATTTAAACCTAAGCATCTTCTCCAAGCCAAGGGTTCAAATCCATATCAAAATCTAATCAAATTTGATCCAAATCACAAATACCCTGATGGGCCCATGGTTAGTATTAAAAAAGACCGATTATGGTATCTCCACATAGCTCAAATTTACTCTAACACCATTTGTAATGAGCAGGATTTCACTTAAAAAAGTCTTAACTAAACATACATTAACGATGTGAGACTAAATATACACCGAATTCTCACACATGATTTGGATAAATTGTTAAAACCAAATTCTAATCCCCAAAGGCTAAGCAAGATTTATTCTCCAAAAAGTACAACAAATTCAAAATTTATTGCATCTTCTTCTTCACATCTACCCCCCACCCTTTTTAATGACCAATCTTAGTTCCCTTCTTTTTGGCCTTATTTCCTTATTTCTTTTTCAACATTTTTCTTCAATATACGGCTAACAAGCAAAACCCTATTTGGATTGGGCAATTAGGAGCAGTTCCATTTTAAAAACAATTGGCTAGCCCAAGCCAAGTTTGACCTTTACCCAAAACTGACCCTGCTCCACCACACCCTAAATCTAAGACATAATGATGATGCTAGAAGTTTCCATGAGTGACAATTCTTACAAGGACCAATTTGTGCATGGAGCCTGGAAGACTTGTGGCAGGAAAATACTTCCAATACAAAAAGACATGGCAGAAAAAAAAACCTGAACAATGAAATTGGCCACATTCTTCCGCTGGTCACCTTGAAGTTGAATGACCTGTAAACCACAATGTATTTATGAAACAGAGTAATAACACATGCACTAGAAAATTATACAAATCGTTTGCATTGTCAACGTCTAAATACACTTGATACTGTACCTGGCCCAGCTCTGGGTCCTGGACAACAGTACCATTGCAGCAGAACTCCTTCTTGAGATCCTTTAAGATCTTGTTATAGCTAAATTCCTTTTTCAATCCTTGTACAGTAGTCAGACTCTTTCGGCCGTTGCGCTGCTGTATGCGCACATGCACATACTCTTTTGCACCCGCACCAGAGTCCTCAGCATTTGCCTCAGCAAACGGATCTGTGCCAAAGAAATCAGGACATGAAGAGATCCAGTGAAGAGAATAGCATGCATGCAAGCAGGGAAACATAGTTGTACATAAAGTCAAGAACAGAACATACCGAAAGCAGTTGGAATCTGGACGTCAAGATCAGACATGAACACTTGACTGTTGGAAATCAAAGGAGATCAAACGAACAAAGCTCTACCTGCTTTTAGAAAGCTGCACACAAGCCAAACACCACAAAACATAAATCTTGTTAAATTTCAGTGGACAATTAAGAAAAAAAAAATGTAATTCATAACAATCAGAAAACTGACATATCATTTGCTAACTACTCTACCAAAAGCAAACAAACAAACCTCTATGGGTTAATGAAGTATAGAATTAGAATGGGTGGTTCTCATCAATATGGCATCTATCATTGTTACTAAAATATCAATCAAATACAAATCATCATAATAACTGCAGTCTGCTCAAAGAGTTTAAGAACATTCAACTGTGATCAAAGTGCGCGCATGCGCGCGCACGCACGCACGCACACAGGCATACATACATACATACATACACATATATATGATACATTTGCACATATATACATACACATATATGTATGTATACATGTAGAGATACACACATATTCTGGTTATATTGCCATTCAGATTACTAAATGTTCCTCATATATCTTCTAAAACACACCGAATATTCTCAATATATTCTCTGGAAGGGCACACTGACATAATAAGCAGATAATAAAAAATGAAAGGGAAAGACATATATCCAGAATCAACAGCATGTCTCCATGAAAACTGGCATTGACACTAAACAAAGGCAATTTGTACCAATGACACAATAAGCAAATAATCTCTAATCTTGATCACTCAAACAAATGCATGGAAGTTTATCATGCTAAAGAACTGTATATTACACTAGATTATTTATCACCCTAACCTAGAAGATGTAACACTCAATGTCCAAATTCATTCATCAGTCATGGTGCATCAGGACTGGTGAAGGACATATAGCACATTTGCCTGACCTGATGGACTAAGCTCATTGAGTTATACTTGACCAAATTTGGACCTTGCCACAATATCACCCAACGGACCAAGATTGAACAGACAAGACTCTACCAAATTAACTTCTTAAAGACCTCAACTCTTTTATTTCTAGACTTGATGGATGAACTGGCCCCAACAGAACCAGAAGCAAGAATTGTATAAATCTACATCAACCTTTTACCTCCAAAACCTTATGACATCTTGTGTATCATGTTAAATTATGTCCAACATGCCCTTCACACCAATACCCACCTAAATTCTAACCAAATTTGAATCCACTAGGTCAGTTCAATACCATTCATCATTATAAATATTTTGGCCAAACTTATCTTGAAAGCAAGATACCAACACAAATCGCAAGACACAAATCGCAAGACAGGGGTCAGTAATCTTTTAAGACTCAGTATGATCGAAAAACACTTACTTTGTGCCCTTCAGTCGCTCAAAGAAGCAACAGGTATGGCCAGATGCAATGAAGAATAAAAAGTTGGTGCGAGTAATTGAGTCAAATTCCTATGGTTGCAGCTCATCTAGATATATGGTTTCATATGCTATAAATATTTTGACCAAACCCGTCTTGAAAGCAAGATACCAGTAACCTTTCAAGCCTCAGTATGATCGGAAAAACACTTACTTTGCGCCCTTCAGTCGCTCAAAGAAGCAACAGGTATGGCCAGATGCAATGAAGAATAAAAAGTAGGTGCAAGCAATTCAGTCAAATTCCTATGGTTGCTGCTCATCTAGATAGATGGTTTCATATGCAACAAAGGCATAAACAAGTGAACAGACAGAATCATAATAAGCATAGTATTTCTACCACGCAGACCCTCTTAAAAAGAAACGGAGCCACTTCGAGATAATGAAAGAAAACTGCCATCAAACCAGATATCAAGCCAGGCTCTTTACTCGTTCCATCAAAACCCCTAATTTTCATTCGCATAAACCCTCAAGTTATCTTTTTATTCTTCTCCCTGATAATTGATAAAGAACTTATTTTGGGTATAGACTTAGAACATAAAACGATCTATGATGGAGAATTAACAACATGGCATAGATGAACAAAAAACATAATTTAACGGGAAAAAAGACCGATCAATTTCTCAATATAGATGTAATGAGGAAAAAAAAAAATCTTTTTCTTTCTAACAAAGTCCTGGAGTAAGATTATCGCAGCAGAAAAAAAACTGAGAGAAAGTAAAAGAGAGATTTTGATAATCCCTCGACACAAACAAGTAATGATCATAAAAAGTCCCAGCTATGGAAGGAAAATCATCGACTTTCCAAGCCATGGTGGCTTAGTTGCTGTCGGTTGCGCCTCATAAAAAAATCCCAAACTTTAAGAACTTTACGAATAATCCACCCGTATCAGATATCGAAAACCACGAACAGACCTAAAAGAATTAACCTAAAAGATCGAAAACACCTTGTCCAGTCCAAATCAAAAGAACCAACAAGGAAACACTACGATCATCAACAAACGAAGAGAAAAAAACACAATACCTAATTCATAAAAGAAGTATCTTTCTCACCTTGCTGGAGACGAGGATCCGACCTCGGGTCGATGGGATCGAGGCTCAAACCCGAATTGGCTCTCACGGGAGACTCAGCAGAAAAAGGAAGAGGGAAGGCGACGAGAAGCGAAGAAATCCAAGGACCAGGGCCTCTTTATGAGTTCTGCCGTCCAACCTTGGTTTCCTATTTATAGAGACGGGAAATTAAAAAATTATTGAATTCCTTGGGTTTTCTTTTTCTGACAACAAAGTCTTCACCCTTGGTTGAAGTCCCCGTCCAAGGTTCCGCATAAAATGTTATCATACGAGCCGGCCAATGATCGCTTAAAAAGGGTGTGGCCGGCTAATCGCAAAGGGCAACCGCATACAGAAAAGTATACGGACCATTGGGGGATAGCATTTGTGGGTCATGTCCTTCTGAAACCATCTTTTCGATGTTGTCGGTTAGCTGGCGTCCGGTGAGGTGTTGGGAGGGGAACTGACGGTCGTGATTGTTGGGTGGGTGCTTTGAGATTCGGGAGGATAGTCGGTTTTTCACGCGGTGGTGGGCGGGGTTGTTTCTCGGGAGGCGGGGCATCGGGAATTGAGCGCTGATATCACGCGGGGGAATCGAATTCGCGGGGCCCAGGGGCTTCGCGTTGGAGCCACGCAATTTCTCGCACCGATTAAGGTGGCTTCCTTATTGAAATGCGGATCGGCTGGACAGTCCATAATACACACAGCCTAAAAGGATAGCTTTGGCACGGTCACCATGCATGCTGGCCGGATGCGGCGTTCGCGTCCACCTAAGACAATAAAGTTGACTCCAGAACCTATGTTTTCCCGCATAGTATTTCTTAGGCAACATTTAAATTAAAAAATAATTTATTTATATTTTTTATATTTTAAAAAATAAAAAATGATTCAAATATTTGTTATGCATATTCTCATACATTATAATTTTTTTTATAAATTACTAAAATCTATTCATCTTTCACCTATTGCACTTTATACCATTAAATGTACTTTATATACTAATTATATCTATCTTTTTATGATTGAAGTCCAATTTTCTCTTATCAAACTTTTTTTTAGTTATAATTATAATATATATATATTAATCACATATAAATTTATTTTTTAAAATAAAAATAAATTTTTATAGTTTCTATATACTAATTAAATAATAAGAAACTTTTATAGTTACTATCTACAAATAAATAATAATATTATATTTATATTTCTTTATAAAATATTGATTATATCATAAGAAGATATTTTTATTTCATTTATAAAATCTTTTGCAAACTCTATATTCTTTCCAAAACATATTAAAAGTAAAAGGCTGGTAAATATCTCATTATCGGTAGTGATAGAAGAAGAGGAAGAAAGAAGAATTTAAAAGTAATAATGGAAGGAAGAATCATGATGGATATTTAAGAAAGAGAAAAAAGATATATTTTATCTAATTGGTGGAAAACCAACTTAGCCATATGGGTAAGTCATTCTCCTAATTTCATAGGTAAACAAGACTTTTGATCGAAGCAAAAGAATATGGATAAGTTGGTTAATGGAAAAGTTGATTAACTTTCTTATGAAATTTTCCTACCAAAGAACATAGCCTAAGGTAAAAATAATATTAATCAAAAACTTATTTCTTACTAATCCAATATATAAAGGTTATTTATGATAGTTTCAAAATTCATGTGGTTTGATTTAGCTGGGTAATCCTATGATGACACAAGATAGAGTTGGATACCAATATAAAAGAGAAAACCCTAATGAGAGAAAGATTTCCCTTCATAATAGCCGATCTATTCTAATTTGATTAGGACTCTTCTCAATGTAAATCCACTGAAAAAGGAATTAACCCCTCTATTCTAAAAATATTCCTTCATAGATGTTGCTTCCTTCAGGATTAGGATTAATCTAAAAAATTCCTTCATAGAAGTTGCTTCCTTCAGGATTAGGATTAATAAGGGCCATCTAATATAAGAGTCTGACTTAAAATACAACTCTTGACGTCTATAAAAGTAGCTCGGTCTATATAGATAAGACGAATCTTTCTCTCTACTTGAGTCCTGGGTAACTTGTCTAAGAGCCCTAGTACCTTATTTTGGTCTACTTTTAGTTGACATGAGCACCAAAAGGTTTTCCTTGAAGGAAAACTTCATGTCCTAAATGCTTTATCTTCTTTTCTCGTACAAGAAGGCAGATATCTAGTTAGAAAGGTACGTTACCATGCATGTGAAGATGCATCTCATTCATCAGTGTGTGAAGACCAATTTTAAACGTCAACAGACTAATGTTGTTTGTGAGAATCGAACCCAAGGAACTAATTCTAGAGACCATGCTGAAGTTGACTAGAGAGTTGAAGCAACCCATCCTAGTTGACCTGAGGAGGAGCCTTGACCGACCTATGGGTGAGCCCAGCATCACTTATTTAGTTAAGATGAGCATGACAATCTAATGCACCTATGATGAACCAAAAATAGATAGATCGATGGTTTGAGGAGATCAAGCTAAGAATCAGAGTGATGATGCAACACATTTGGAAGCAAAAGCAAACTCACCAAATGATCTTGACCTTCTTTTCGAACCTCCGTTTACTAAAGAGGTGATGGCTAAATCATTGCCTCCTTAATTTAAGATGCCATAGCTAGAGCCTTACAACTAACTGTCTGATCTTGTTAATCATTTAGAGAGTTTCAAAGCTCTTATATTGCTTTATAGTGCACCTAATGCAATCATGTGTCGAGCTTTTCCTACATTCTTGAAGAAAGTCGCTTGGATATGACATTTTAGTTTCAAGCTAGCTTCAATCAGCTCCTTCCAACAACTCAGTTGATGATTTGTCAGCCACTTTGTTAGCAACTAAAAGCATTGGAAGACCTTCTTAATCTTGATGACCATTAAGTAGAAGAAAGGTAAGTTATAGAGGGACTACCTTCAGTGCTTCAATTCAAAAGCATTGGAGGTTTGAGATCTGGATACCTCGGTGGCCATCACAATCCTTATGGGTAGCCTACGAAATTCCACATTCAGCTTTTCACTGGCTAAAAACCATCGAAGGTTTTTAATGAACTACTTAACTAAGCCAAAAAGTACATCAATGATGAAGAGATTCTCACAGCTTGAAAGGATGAGAAGGGTGATCAACGAATAAGCAATTCGAGAGGGATGACCAAAATCTAAGGAACCTTAAAAGAAATCTCAAGAAGGATAGGAAGCACCATGCCGTCCTAAAACTCTACCTCAGATGTTTGAGAGGTACACGTCTCTCAATGCCACTTGGACTCAGGTATTGATGTAGATTGGTCATGAAAGCCATGTTTGATGGCCTAGCAAGATGAGGATGAAGCCAACCAAGCATGATCGAAACAAGTACTACCTATTCTACTGAGATCAAGGCCATAACACTAAAGAGTATCAATATATAAAAAATGAGATTAAGGACCTCATTTGAAGATGTTACCTTGGTTGATTGTGCAAGATTGTCTTTTGATCGAGCCAGATATCAGTAAGAATCCCTATTTGAAGGAAGGCTGGATAACTAATCTACTACTGGCATCATTAACATGATCCACGGCAGGTCAGCAGTAGGCCAAGAAACTTCTTTGGCCATGAAGACCTATGCTCAATAAATCCATACAAAGAAATCCTCATGAAAAGGTCAATGATTGAGGAGCAAACCATCACTTTTTTAAGTAGAGATCTTCAAAGAGAATGAATTCCTTATGATGATACTCTAGTTGTCTTAGCCACTATAGCAAATTGCTGAGTGAAGAGAATACTTATGGACAAAGGAAGCTCAATAGATACATTGTTCTATAAAGCTTTCTAAAAGATGAGGATCAATGTAGATTGGTTGTGACTGACTAAGGTTACTGAGAGAATTATAACTTAGTTACTGAGAAAAATGATCTGAACTCCAAGACAATGATGGTAAACTTTATAGTCATCAATGTACCTACTATATATAACATTATCTTCGGTTGGCCGAACTTAAACTCTCATAAAGCTATTATTTCATCTTATCTTCTCATGAAGTTTCCAACCAAGTACTAAGGGAGCTCAGAGGGGATCAAGCCGCTGCCCAACAATACTATATTGCAACCTTGAAAAGGAGCAGTAAAGTGAAGGAGAATTCTCAAGGTAATAGATCTGTTGAGATCATGATGATAGAAAATTTGGATTTCTGAAATGAACTAAAGGAACAACATGTAAAGTTGGTTGAAGACTTGAAAACTATGCTACTAAGAAATGATAACTCCAAAGTTGTCTAGATCGACTCCCTTGTAATTAAAGGAGTTTGAGGTAAGATCCTTGGATTTTTGCGCTGAAATTCAGATGTGTTCGTGTGGTTGGCTGAGGATATGGTAGGGATAGTCCACTAGTTTAAGATGGACACAAGATACAAACCTGTTTGTCAGAAGAAGAGGACTTTTGCTCATGATCGACACCAAGCTATTGAGAAACAGGTCAATAAGTTG
Organism: Metroxylon sagu; assembly: GCA_017589505.3. Taxonomy (NCBI): domain Eukaryota; kingdom Viridiplantae; phylum Streptophyta; class Magnoliopsida; order Arecales; family Arecaceae; genus Metroxylon; species Metroxylon sagu. The sequence continues at coordinate 5,571,202 of JACVBY030000667.1, forward strand.
CTGGATGCTAGGTTCATCAAGAAAGTTCATTACCCTGATTAGCTAGCAAAAATGGTGATGGTGAAGAAGTCCAATGATAAGTAATAGATGTATGTTAATTTCACTCATCTAAACAAAGCATACCTAAAGAATTACTTTATTCTTCCAAAGATTGACTAACTTGTAGGTGATACAGCTGGCCATGAATTAATTTCATATATGCCTTCTTTAGCTATATACATATCAGGATGCATCCACCAGATGAAGGAAAAATGGTTTTCATCACTGAAAGGGCTTCTACATGTCATGCCTTTAAGGTTAAAAGACATTCAGCAACCTACCAAAGGTTGATAAACCAAACCTTCAAAGGGTTGCTTAGTAGAAACATGGAACCTTATGTAGATTACATACTTATGAAAGAAAGAAGGCTAAATAACATCTGGATTTGGAGTGCGAAAGTGTTATCAAATCCAACTCAATTCGAGCAAATGCACCTTCAGGGTCACCTTAGGGAAATTTCTTTGGTTCATTGTTAGCTATTAAGGAATTGAAGACAATACAGAGAAAATACGAGCAATTCTTGATATAGTGCTACCCAGGTTGGTTAAAGATGTTCAACATCTTATCGGCCAAAGAGTTGCTTTAAACCATTCATTTCTAGATCAGCTAAGAAGTGATTTCTCTTCTTCAAAGTGCTTCATAATGTCAAAGACTTCCAATGGATCAAGGAATGCTAAAGGTCTTTCAAGGAGCTAAAGAAGTATCTCTGTTCTTCACACTGAGAGTTACAACATCCAAGTAGCCCATCAGCTCATTGCTCATGCAGGAAGACAAAGGGAAGTAAAGGCCATTTTATTATGTAAGTTGGATACTTCACGTCATTGGATACTTCATTTTATTATGAAGCTTGTGTATGCCTTAGTAATCTCAGTGCAAAGTTTGAGGCCGTACTTCCAGGCATATATGATCATAGCATTAACCAGCTAGCCCTTGAGGTAGATCCTGCACAAACCAGATGTTTAAGAATAATTGATTAAGTGGTCCATTGAGCTAAGTGAATTCAACATCCATTACCGATTAAGACAACTAATGAAAGAACAAGTCTTGATCGATTATGCACTAAAGATGATGGTCTTGAATGAGCTTAAAGCCAAGGATGTGGAGGAGCAACCACAACTACCAATGCGGAGCCTGTATGTTGATGGAACTTTTAATATCGGGAGTTAAGCCAGTATGATCCTTGGTAGCCTAAAGGAAATCAAAATGTCCTATGTATTGAAGTTTGGGTTAAAGGCTTCCAACAATGAAGTTGGGTGTGAAGCCCTGATTAGTGGACTAAATTGGCTAAGGAATTTGAAATAGCTTGGCTGAAGGCATATGACTCCCAATTGGTTGTTAGCTAAGTTCAAGGTAAATAAGAAACTAGAGAAACAAACATGTAAAAATATCCGAGCAAGGTGAAGAGCTTGACTCTCGCCATTGAATATTTTGATATCCAAGCTATTCCTTGGGCTAAGAATAGCCAAACAGATGTCTTGTCAAAATTGGCTGTGAAAGGTGGCAGCGCCTCCTGTCTCTTAGACAATTTCCTCTTCTTGAGGTTCTCCACATGAATGGTAGGGATGTGGTAGTTAATGGAGGCAATGCGGTCGTTGAGGTGTTTTCATGCTTGAAGGAGCTATGGTTGGTTGACATGTCAGTCTTGTTTGAGGGCATCTCATTTGAAGACTAAGATCGCAAGTTTTTTTTCCCACCTTCGAAAGTTAAAAGCTCTGAACTGCAGAAAGTTAAAAGGATTATCCCCACTTTCTCTGCTTTCATCACTAGAAGAGTTTGAGGTGAAAATATGTCCGGATCTTGAAAGTGAGCTGCCTAAAAGTCTAAAGGCTCTCACTTCTCTTTCCTCACTAAAGATGTCAGCACCATAGCTAACATACTTTTCAGGAGAGATAATGCAATACCGAAAACACTTGGAGGTTAATTCTTGTTCGAATCTCTCATCCTGGTTGATTGAGGAGAAAGATAAAGTTGGACCATTATGCCTCATCTCTCTCAGCATCAGTCACTTCTGCCCACGGAACTCATCCTCATGCGATACTTGACCTCTCTTCAAGAGTTGAAAATTGACCATTGCTCCAAATTCATGTCCTTCATTACCGAGCAACAAAAGTGGTTTAAAGACCTTACCTCACTCCAGGAGTTGTGCATCTCTTATTGTAAGAATCTTATTTCACTGGCCATGAAGCTACATGGACTTCCCTCTCTAAAGAAGTTGGCCATTAAAAACTGTTCTATAATATAAGCTTTGCCAATTGGCCTACCTGCCTCATTGAAAAAGTTGGACATTTGGGGATGTAATTCAGCATTGATAGCATAATGGTAAGGTAAAAAAGCTTTTGTTTGGATCAAATGTATCCCTTACAAATTTTATTAAGTAAGGAAGAAAGTAAAGAGTTTGAGAAGAAGGGTCAAGCCATTGCTATTTTCATGTTAACCAATGGTATGAATATGAGACTATCTCCTCTACTCTCCTCTATTTGTCTTCCTTTAACGACGGCTTAATGCCTTTGGAAAGGTATTTGATAAAGTCTTAAAATTAAAATGATAACAAGGCCTAACCAATTGATTCATGTTGGTTGAATTCTCATCTAAAATCCCCTAGTATTTCATTAATGTCACAATAAAGGGTTAGCATCATTTGCAAGTCACAATATTTCTCCACTCTATTTCTATTTTAAATTTCTAACATTATGTTAATTTTTTGAATTTTGCTTTGGGTGTGCAAGAAAAGGAGATCTTAATTACTTTATATTGATGGCTAGTATGGGCTACAAGAGCTATCTTTGTCAATACGCTAGAGAATAAAAACATGGATTTGTATGATTTGCCCCTCTATATTCATGAATTGGGGATTCCAATCTTTCTAACTAGTTTTATCAATGTTGTTGCAATTTCCTCAGGTACCGGGAGAATGAATTTACTGCTGCTTGGAATGCTAGCTCTGGTTTGATTTAAGCACTTGCCTTCCACAGGATGATAGTTTTTCTCGCTTATGAAAACAAACATTGTGGTTTTAGTTGTTTCATAAAGCTTATATTTTAAATCTTATGAGGGGGTTTTCTGCGTGTGCTAATTTGAGCTAGTGATTTTAGGAATATATTTCATCTCCTGGTGTTTTATGCTCTAGTTAAGTCCTTTCAATGTGCTTTTCTAGGGACTAAACACGAAGGCTTGGCTTGTATATCAACGTTGGAAGGTGGTTGAAATATATTATCATCTTTTGCTGCATGAAGCCCATTTAAGTTTGTATGCTGCATGGTTTCTTGATAATCATCAATATCAGAATTCTTTTTTATCAACGATAATTTTAAGATTATCAGAGTATGCATAGCATGCCATTGTTCGCCATTATCGGCAACCTTTCGGCCATTATCGGTCATCTACCCGCAGTCAATCTCTGGCCTTACGTCTCGAAAAGGGGAAAAACAGCTCAGCTCGACTGCAATTGGGGTCACTTTTCCAACCTACCCGTTGCTGGTACCGAAAAAAATTGAACTTATTCCGTGCAGGTCACGTCTTCACGGCTCAGATCGATTAGCGAAAAAAAAAAAAAAAATATTCCGTGCAGGTCACGTCTTCACAGCTCAGATCGCCTACAATTGGTATCACCTGTTTGATACGTCGCCCGTCAGCGTTCGTCGAGCCGAGTCGGCAATCCCAGCTATAAATACGACCCCTCTGTTACTTTCTCTTCCATCCCAGTTATCTCGGTTGGAAGAAAAGAGTGCCCAGACCAATCTCTCAGGGTATATCCTTCTCTCCATCCTTTTTATTCTAATTGATGACTTTTTTTCCATGGTTTATATCCTTTTTAGCATATTTTCTTCTTGTATTTTTTAATTGAAGAGCTTTTATCTTGATTGAAGAGTTTTTATCTTGGTTTATGTTCTCCTGATCTGATAGAACTATGAGCCAATCTTATTTCCTTTCAGGTCTTCGATAATATCTGCGTTGCTGCAATATTCTAAGGGTTATTTTTTTGTGTGTTTTTTAGAAAAATGTTTCGATTATGTGATCTGCTTCTGTGGTGTCGTAATTTCTCTCGTGACTTTTTCGGTTCTTTGATTTCATCTCTTTCCATCCTTCGTTCTTCACTTGATCCCTTATCTTCTCGATCGATATCCATCGATGCATTCTTTTCTTCTGTGGCTGTTAGAACCAACTCTGATCCTTTTTTTTTTTCTTTTTTCTTTTTTTAAATTTTTTTCCCCTCCCCCTGTAACAGATGCAGATCTTCGTCAAGACCCTCACCGGCAAGACCATCACTTTGGAGGTCGAGTCCTCGGACACGATCGATAACGTTAAGGCCAAGATCCAGGACAAGGAGGGCATCCCCCCGGACCAGCAGCGTCTCATCTTCGCCGGCAAGCAGCTCGAGGACGGCCGCACACTCGCCGACTATAACATCCAGAAGGAGTCCACCCTCCACCTGGTGCTCCGACTCCGTGGAGGGATGCAGATCTTTGTGAAGACCCTCACAGGAAAGACGATCACCCTCGAGGTGGAAAGCTCGGATACCATTGATAACGTGAAGGCGAAGATCCAGGATAAGGAGGGCATTCCGCCCGACCAGCAGAGGCTCATCTTCGCCGGGAAGCAGCTCGAGGACGGGAGGACCCTCGCCGATTACAATATCCAGAAGGAGTCCACCCTCCATCTCGTGCTCCGCCTCCGCGGTGGGATGTGAATCACGAGCCGTTGATCTGGTGCATCCTGTGTAGATGTCTTGTGTTGTCGGCGTGAAATGTGTTGTCGGGTGCCGGCTTAGCCTGGTCGGCGTGAAATGTGTTGTCGGGTGCCGGCTTAGCCTGGTCGGCGTGAAACGTCTCCGTTGGATCCGCCTATCTTAAAATAAAAATCTTATTTAGCGTGTTTGTTTAGCATATATAACTTCTTTTTTTTTTTTATTCCTACATTATTTTATTTTTAACTTTTTTTAAAAAAAATTAATAAAAATATAATTTGCATTTCATAATTTTAATGATTTTTATCAAAATTAGAATTTTAATTCCCGTAGAATAAAGTATGAGACTATGGAACTAAATTTCAATGGGATGGAAATTAAATTCTTATAATATTTTAACTATATTACCTTTAATATAAGAAAATATTAATTTTGAAACCTCTACTCATGCCCAAAAAAAAATATAACATTAAAATAAAAAATTTATAAGAGACAAATGATTGATAACATAGCAAAGATTGACAATCTAGTAGAGATAGGAAAAGGAGCAAATGAAGTTATCTTGATAAGTATTATTTTAGTTTGATGAATATTTTGATAAATATATAATATTTTATCATGGATCTTATGAATTTCAATTCAGTAGTAGGCGAAGTTAAAGCATTTTAATTTAGGATTTGGGAGACAATATTAAGATTTGAGAGAGAATATTGTTTTAGTTCGATGAGTATTTTAAAAAATATAAAATATTTTATTGTGAGAAGTCAAAGCATTTGATTGAGGGTTTGAGACAGAATATGTTTTAATTTGATTGGTATTTTGAAAAATATAAAATATTTTATGGTGGGTCCGATGAATTGTATTTCAATAGCAAACAAAATCAAAGTATTTTAATTGAGGGTTTGGAAGAGTTTCTTGGCTTGTATGATCAGCTTAGTCATGGTATGGTTCAAGGAATTTTGTGTTTCTCAAGGAACTTTTCAAGGCCAAATATCAAAATTATCACCGTTTAATTTATCCCCTCTTGTTTCTCTTTGTGACTGCACATAGGCATAATAGCATAGAATTAATACTAGCATTTTATTTTTAGCATGTACCATTATTTATTACAAATTTCAATCAAACCAATGATGATTTGACAGAACGCTCAGGATTAAAAGTTCACTAGGCTCGTAATGCAATAAATATCATATCATCATTTACTTGGTTAAATTCATGCTAATTTAAGTCTTAATGACTCCTAATAGACACAAAGAACTAATAAATATCAAATATAAAATAGCATGACAAATACATAAATATTTCATACATATTTATATACGTACATATATATACACACACATACATATAATAAATTTAATTTGAGAAACAACATTTATATGCATAAATTCAATTTACTACAGAATGGGATCTGAAGTATAAACATATACAAGACTAGACTCACCGAATCATTTAATCATTTTTACATTTATGAACAATTTGACACAATGTTCAAAACTAGAAACATAAACTATGGACTATAAAATCTATCGAACTATCGACTATAAATTCTATCAACTATAAAATCCTATTGATTAGCATCAAAGCTTTTCTATCTTGCACCCAAAAAAATTGAGTACAGTGATAGTGCAAAACTCCATCGATTATAAAATCCTATTGATTAGCATCAAAGCTTTTCTACCTTGCACCCCAAAGATTCGAATACAATGATAGTGCAGAGGATCGTCCAACTCTACTGCTCATTGCCAAATAAAATGCAGAGGATCATCGAACTCTAGTCAAAACACATTGTTCGCCAAATAAAGTGCTCTAACAATGGTTATGAATCTTGTTTCAAATTAGAGTCCTCACTGGTTCCCACATATTAGTCAAAGATTCCAATAGAATTTTACTTCTTTCATCATTCTGGATTTGCACACCTTTTTGAAGCAACTCATTAGATTTTTCATTCATAATGATGATATCCTAACACATGTTATGATTCAGATATAGCCTATAATCAATAAAATTATAATACAATGTATATTTGCCATCATAATCAAGATTGACCATTGTATACTATTCCACGTCTAATCAGTAAAGAAATTAAATATATCATGCTTATAATCAGGTATCATCCTAGTTCATCAACAAGAAATAACAAATAAAATAACACACACACACACTTGCACCACATCATGTAAGTGTTATTAAGATTATCAATAATGTAATGATCATGCTGAGAGGCCATGCACAAGAATAGCTCAGGTGCAAATAAGAGCCAAGAGTTTCTTTAATTTGAATTGCTAGGGCCTTGGGCTAGGCATGGTCCTTTTATGCACTACATGACATAAGCCAACATACTTTTGGTTTGGAGAATCAGAACAACAGTGAAATCTCTCTCTCTCTCTCTCTCTCTCTCTCTCTCTCTAGGTTGCCTAGTCTCGCCGTGCAACCTACGCAGACACGAGCCGGCCTCAAAATCTGACAGCCCAGGCATAATGGGCCATCTTCCAATGCGTAGCCCAGCTAGGAACAGGCTGAAATAAGCAAGCCTGCGTATTACGAGCCAGGCTTTGGGCATGTAGGGCCTGATTGAGCTCGGCCCAACACAGCGTGCAGGCTTGCCCGACCAGCGGCCCGGCAGCATGGTCTGGCATAACGTCGCACGCGTTTGCATCGTCCATTTTTTTGTTATTTTTTGGCATTATTGTTCTAATGACCTTTCTAAACACGCACATACATGCATATCTATGCATAGATAGTAAGATAAATTTTGTACAAAATAAATAAATTTAATAAAAAATATAGGTTTTAAAATTAGAGTTTAATTTTGTATATATCATTAATCTAGAAGATGATGTCTATATGTTTATGTTGTAATATGGCTATTTCAAATAATGCCATTAACAAGTCGTTTATGATAGGATATGGTTCTTTCAAATAAATATAATTAATAAGTCTCTGCATATATCTAAGTTAATCTAAGCCAGTAGACTAATCAAGATTATAGATGTCATAGGCATAGACTTTGATAAGCACATGGATATACAACATAGGCTTTGATAAGCATGAATATAGCATATATTGAGAGCTGAAAGTAAATATTACCGATTTCCACATAAATAATGCAAATTTCTTATAATATGAAGGGATTTCTTTTTCGAAGAGCATGCATCTCTTATACGTTTCATAGGGTAGATAAGAACATATCTATATGTAAATTTTTTTTACAAGTCCTTTTCATAGATGGACCTCTTTCGTAAGAGTTTTTATAGATATTTTAAAACTAATCTTTATATATTTCAAATAACGGATAAGTCATATTCATTTTATATTTAAATTTATCCTAAATTCTATTAACGAGCTGATCCAATCATAATCATTCCGATTTGAATGCCGATTGAAATGTCCAAAGCTTTGAGGCGGATGGGATCCATCTATTTATCAAATAAAATTTATTCGTACTAATTGGTCCAAATAATAAGACATACAAGTCAATTCTGTTCATTAAATAGAATCTATTCGTATCAATGGATCCAAATATTAAAACATACAAACTGACTCATCTATCCATTAGGTAAAATTTATTTGTATTGATGGATCCAAATGTTAAGATATACAAACCGATTCATCTGTCCAGAATTTATTTGTATTAATTGATCTAAATATTAAAACATACAAGATGGTTTATTTGTTTATTAAACAAAATCTATTCATATCAATCGGTCCGATATGAAGACATACGAAGTCGTTATCCGTGCGGAGGACTGAATTCCATCTTCATCCATTGGCACTTGGAAGTCAAGATAGTGCCATCCTTTTCTCCCTTGTCCCTGTTTCCCTCTTCCCCTTCTCTTCTCTCTCCGCGTTTTAAAGTGTGTCAGTAACCCACTGTCTCTTGCTTGGTGGATTTGATGTTTTTATTTGTTTTTTTTGATTCATTGGCACCTCCCTTTCACTCTCCCTCCCTCTTTGGTACCTATAAGCTCTATTAAGTATTTTTTTATTCAGAGAGGTCGAAAGGTTTGTTTTTATTGTCACATGCCACGGCTGGCTGTTTCTCTCCCGTGGGACCTAGACCACTCACGGGCATTTTGTTACACCTCACTGTGACATCAAAATAATTTTATTTGATAAATAATAAATATTACAGGAAAGACTTGAATATCTGATCTTGAGCCTAGCATTCACACGTACGCTGTACCGTTCAGCTGTTCATTGTACATGGTTTCCAAAATAGGCTAGGAAAACGGGATGGAAATCAAGGGGAATGCTTGACAAGGGAGGCGTCGCCCAGTAAAATTTGCATCATATATTAAAAATAAATACTTGCAATAGAAATAAAATGGTAGCTGCCATGTTTATTTTTTTTTCACCTGCTTCCAAGAAAGGACGGGAGGGAAAAGTATGGGACCAGGTGGAAGTGAAATATTTGCCCGTGAATAAATTCTAATTACACGGACAAGAGAGATTCCGGTTACTTAGCCCACTCGTGAGGATCGTGCTGGATTGTTCCTGTCAATCCTCATCCAATTGGATTACTGAGGGAAACTGTACAAAAAAAAAAAAAAAGAACCGTCGAAGGAGACGGTTGCGCCTTACCTCGCCCCGAACGTCATGGCAAGCGAAAGAAAATGGGACGTGATCCAGATATCGTCATAAATATCGACTGATGATAGATGCTTGACTACTTTTTCCAACCGAGCGAGCAACAATGGTAGACGGAAGGCGAGGCCACGGACAACGCAGCCGTTGACGCTACCAAGTCTTTCATTTGTGCGGATTCGGTGGGCTGCACGGTTTGTAATCCACCGAGTCCATCCAGTGCGAGGCAACCATGTTGGGATTGTCCAACATCAGCAAACAGAGTCAGGAGAGGAGCAAGCTCTTCGTTCTTTATCGTGAGAACATAAACCTTGATGTTACTGCAACACGTTGTTTGGGCTTTGGAGGGAACTTCACACCTGATGTCGATGGTGATTTTTTTAGAAAGAAAATCGTTTTGGTGCTGCTATTTTCTGTCTTCTTGATCGATAGTTATTTTCATCGAATTATTAAATTTGTTATTTTTTCAGCTATCAACAATACGAAACCTGCCCAATGCTATCAAATATGAAATCATAAGCAATACCACCTTCAAGTTAGAGTATAGTAATCAACAATATCCAACTTGTGAAGTTGTTGAAATTGGACATGACCCAAGGCTTTTGTAAAGAGGTCAGGCTGATCAGTAGTGGGCTGGTGGTGAGTGATGATGTCATCATGGGATTGAACTCACTCTTAAATAAAATAATAGTGAATTTCAATGTGCTTGGTTCGTTTATGGAGGATGGGATTTGAAGTAATAATAAGAATATGAGCCATGAATGTAAAATACCAAGGTTTGCTAATAAGGCTTTAAGCCAAATGAGCTCTCTGATAACAGTAGCCATGGCACAATATTCTGCCTCAATGAGGAGTATGAATGGTGATTTATTTCTTTTTCTTCCAAGAGAGAGGCAAAAAACCAAGAATGGTAAAGTAACCCATTATAGAATGATAAGTCATTTGACAACTTACTTAATCTGAATCACAAAAAGTTGATAAGCAAAAATCATTTAAACTAGGAAAGAAGATACCTTGGCCTAGGCAAGACTTCAAATAATAGACTCTCATGGCAGCATCCAAGTGACCTTATCAAGGATTAGTTATGAATTGACTCAAGATGTGAACAGAATAACTAAGCTTAGGGTGGGCGATGAATTAATAAATAAGGTGACCAATAAAGCAATGAAACTATCTAGGGCTAATAACAGGTAGACCTGAGTTGGTAGAGAGCTTAAGGTGATATTCCTTTAAAAGACAATGCTAGATGAGGAATAAGAAGTAGCAACTACTTTAAAAGAGTTACATATATAGTCATGAAGGTGTTTGGATGGTTGCCTCTATCATTGAGGTTGTATCAAGGGAATACGATCAAATGGTTGGGTGCAAGGTGAGAAAGAGCTTTGTCAATTATGTCTAAAGCGTGGTTGCCAAAAGAAGCAGGAATTGGAGTTATTAGTAGAAATACAGATCGGATGTTGGTCAAGTCCAACTGAAGAATAGCAATATTATGAGCCAAAAAATTAATTTGAAAACATGAGGAAATCAAAAAATAAAAAATATGTTCATAGAAAACAATATCACGCGAGATGAATATTTATTTAGTTTCAAGATTATAAACTCAATATTTCTTTTGATTAAAAAAATGGCCTATAAAAATCTTCTAGTGACTCGAGAGCTAAATTTATGGTGGGGCTCAGTGGACCTTATTAAATAAGAATAATTTTTTAAAAAATATATAAATAAAGATTTAGATAATTTTACTACTGGGTGTAAACGCTATGGGATAGAATGGAATGGATAAATTATTATGTTTATATTTATTTTATATTCATGACAAATATTATCACGTGTTTTTATATTTATATCCATAATCATGTTTTGATCTTTATATCAATTCTAAAAGAAGCGAAAGGCAGACATGTATCAGTTGGAAGAAAACTACCATTCCTATTTTTTAAACGTATCAGCTGGGCAATTATTTTCCTTTTTACACAGAACGTTACACTGCCAGCTGGATGTTTCACTTCAGCTCACTGGGAGCGGGAAGCGGTGTCCTCGCAGCAGAGAAGGGGAAGGGTGGTTTGCCAACACCGACACCATAACCAACTAGCAAAACCACCTAAATGAATTTTAAAAGCAATAGCAAACCAAAAGATTTGCACACATAACCATGGTAAGTGGAATCGCGAGGACGGCTGCAACACACTAGGACAAAAAAAAAAAAAAAAAATCACGGAGAAGGCGGCATCCAATGGTGTGGTACTGATGTTACAGGGCACAACGCTTCTGCTTCCGTTTCAGGGGACAATGGAAGAAAATTAGAGATGGAAAAAAACTTGATCCGGCCTGCGACCTGGTTAAAATCCATCCAAAAAATTAAGATTAATTTTTTTTTTAATTCGAATCTAAAATGACTCATATCCGAAATGATTCAAAAATTTTAAAATCGAATCCAGTCAAATCATGAATAATTCGAATGACCCAAAAATAATATTTAGATAAGATATGTTTCTAATTTTATCTGTTTTAAATTTTAGAATTTTATATAGTTGATATTATATAATTTTATAAATTATTAATTATATTATTGATATGATAAATATTTAAATATTTTATATTCTTTGATATATAATATAATTGATACTCATGTGACTCAATAAATAATAAGATTAGAAGTATACTTTTTTAAGTTGAGTGTTATTAAATGATCAACATCAACCGCTTATCTTGATAAGGTGATAAAAAAGTAGAATTAAGTATAACTTTGCTCTTTTTTTATATATTGAATTAAGTATATTTTCAACATTTGCTTATTTTATTTATAATCTTATTAATAATTTGATATTAATATTTATTTAATTTTAAAAGTATATTTTTATAAATTATTGCTTAATCATATTATTTTTATGTTTTATAAATTTATAATAATTATTTTTATTAGCATTTAATCATATTACAATTTTGTGTTTATTTGTTTTAGCATTTATAATAACAAATGAGTAAAAGAAGAAAAGAAAGAATTGAATTAATTATTGATAAATTATTAAAAAAAACATATTATTTTTTTAAAAAAAATTAAGCTAATATGAAATGATTCATGAGTTGATCCAAACCTGATCATTTAAGGTTTAACTTTAATAATTCGAATCTAAAAATAATTCAAACCTAAAAATTTAAATTTGAAATGATCCGATTGCCGCCTTAAAGCTATGAGCATGAGCACAAACACAAACCACACGTAATCGGCAGCATGAAGGATACGTGCAAATGCTACCAAAAAAATGAACACAATAAGAAGGGAGACTTGTACCCTTTTCTCTTTTTTTCACTGATTCTCATATATATCAAGTGTTTATTGTCGTTTTAAGGAAATCTAATCAGATAAAATGCTATCACATATTGAAGAGTGTGCGTGCAGATCAGCTCATACATTAGCTGGAAAGTGGAAATCTCGTACAAGGGATAGCTTGCCTACAGCACGATCGACACAAGACAACTGTTTTACCAACACACCTCAAAGAGGGGTCCGACCATGGATGGGATGCAGAACTCCCAGTTTATTTTTATGACAACCTAAACCATCACTAGTTTAGAGGTAGGAATCATTTTACATTCAAATTGCACGAAAATTAGAGCTTCAATTCTATCAGATGCCTCTAAGTCTCTTCGAAATAATTTTGAGACTAAAATAGAAACGTCAAACAGAAGAAAAGAAAACAAGTACTGAAGAAAATTGCACCACAGATTCCAGAGCCAATCTAAACTATATTAAGTTCGAACATCAAGTCCACCTTTCGCTGTGGTTGTCGTATCAGAACAAACGGTTAACGTCAACACAGGGGCAAGGGAAGAATTTGCTGCCTAAAAGGTTTGGGAAGAAAACTCGAACATATACACGTATTATGGGAGATCAAAGCATTTTACTAAGCTTATACAACAGAAGTTTCTGATACGCTGAGCTTATACAACAAGCTTATACAACAGAAGTTTCTGATACACCAACCTTATACAACAGAAGTTTCTGTTACAACATACTTCATCAAATATTAATGAAGAGGTACAACTTACAAACAACGCGATACAAGCAAAATAACTTCTTCTGCTTCAAAGGTACAAGCCTGAGCAACCTTAGACTGAGTCGGCGGTGGTTCCAACAGCATCAAGAGCTCGGGATTCCTTCCGATTGCCTGCATGGTATAATAAAGCCCATAAGTGTGTGATAAATTCCCCACCACTTGCTAGTTTCTCGACATGGGTCTCTACATCATCTGATGGTGCAACATACAGCATCAACTCTGCCCAGAAATCGGCCAAGACCTTCCATCGGTTTTCATCGTCTAGGACCATCAACTGGTTTCCTAGCGACGCACCCATTCTTATGACATCATCCCTTGAGTCTCCGACATTCCTCATCTTGTCCACCTTGCTCATTTTTTTGTCTTCAAAAAATGTCCTAGTGTCGGAGACCATCTTATCGAACATGATCGTCATTAGTTGATTGCTAACAGGCAACAGTTCTGGAACAAACACCACCAAATACGCACAATACCTTGACAAGCTAGTGGCCACTAATTGATGAGACCTGATCTCTTGATGAGGTTCATCCCCATCCGCGGCACCCTTCTTTCGCGAAGGCATGAATGCTTCGCAGAGACTAGGGGCGCAGCCCACCTGTGATTCTTGCATGTGTGCTTCGCAGAAACTAGTTGCGATGTGCCAAACCATGATGGTGAGAGCTTGAGTTTTTAATTGGCAAGCCCAGGATAGTTGTTGACTCACTCCATTCCGCATCAACGAGGATTCCCCATTCGACAACCTTCCTCCGCTATCCTTTAGGCACGAACCGATTTGCTTCTTAACTTCTTTTGGCAATTTGATGGGTTTTCGACTTTTAACCCCATTTCTGCTCTTCTTACCTGCAAAGCCACGAGTTAGTGTGTAAAGTAGACTACAAGGGGTATACTCGAAACTTTCAAGGAAAGAATACTGGCCAATATTGTTCTCTAGGGGTTTTATTCCCTTTAGTCGGCATAGGAACTTAATTACAATCTCGATGCAGCGGCAATTTTGCATCCAGCGACTCCTTACGTATCTACATACTAGTATTATCTTGGCCCAGTCAGATACCAGATAATTTATGAATTCCCAGAGCTCCATCAGCAAGACCAACAATATAATTACACTGGTGACGATGAGATCAACATTTTTTTGATGCAGGACACGGTTGATATTATAATCAGGAATTTTGTAGTCAATGACAGTTTGCAGCGAAACCCAACCAGTTACCAGAATTAGCACAAACAGTAGGATATTGAAGAATGGAAACCAACTACTGAAGCTAATGGGATACTTGGTGTAGACGAGATCATGAAGGAATCTCAGCTCCATGTTGATCACCCGGAAGACTCTTTCACAATCCTTGGAAAGCAGGCCTTCGAAAACAAGATCGTGAGCTTTGGAAAGCTCGGAATCGGCCGACGGATAACGGAATAACTGACGTTTCAGTAGTTTGAAAAAGGCAAATGAAAGGCACATGTCCTTGAGCCGCCCGTCTGGATCTCCATTGGAGTTCAGTAGTCCTCCGCTGCACCCCCAAACCTTCTCGACTGTGACCACCTTATTATCATCTATATTCACCTCTACGACGTAGTCAGGAGGATTGGCCTCCGGCTTCACCTTCTCTTCACCCATGATCAAATACTTGTAGCCTTTCATGGTGGTGGGATCGGCCAGGTCTTTGCCGCTTGGCTTGTCCTCGTACCTCATGTAGTCCGCGATCAATTTGGTATTCTTCAGCCCGAAAGTCTGAACAGCGACTCCGAAGGAGAAAATCCTCTGGAACGCCTTCAGCGCGGTCAAGCCCCAGAGCACTCGAAGGGCGAGGCGGAATGGCGACTTGCCGGATTCCAGGAAGATGAGTAGAGCGATTAAAAAAATGTCGTTCAATTGTGCCATCTCATGCTCCGTCCTCCTCTGGAATTGAATGTGAAGAGAATAGGCCGAGGCGGTCCAGAAAGTCCCGTAGGCGATGTATAAGAGCATCGCCCATACCCAGTATAGCTCGTTGTGGTAGGGGGCCGACTGCATCTGGCCAACAGCATAGGTGATCCAGCGGTCGGCCACTGCCTCGGCGATAAGAATGATGATTTTGGGGAACCACTGGCGGCGCCAGCGAGGGAACGGGGCGAAGAAGAAGGCGATGGCTACGATGGCAGCAATGGAAGATGCCAAGGCCTCCAACCAGACTAGACGGCCATTGATGGTTAATTTACCCTCGTTCAAGGATTCAAAGATGGATTCAGTGGTGTTGCCAACGATTCCCATCTCTCTCTCTCTCTCTCTCTCTCTCTCTCACTCTCTCACTCACAGGTGCTCTACTTTCTTCTTAGCGGATTATTTTGGATGAATAGCAGAGCCTATCGATCGATTTATAGCAATATGGCTTCAAGAAGATAGGGTTTTTTTGGTAATTTGCATGGAAATGTTCCTTGAAACCGGCCTTAATCGATGATAGACTCTACTCTGCCTTATCCAAGACAACGAGAATTTGCATGCATATTTTCATAAATATAATTTATTATATTTATTTTAAAATATTATATATACACATCTTATTTTTATAATAATATTTTTTATATTAAATTTTTGGTTGATTATATCACTTGATAATCATTTTAAACAAAAAGAAGATGCTATAAACTTTTTACATTAATATCTCAAAAAAATTATGTAAAAATATATATTTTTTGAGTATAAATTAAATATCATTTGTGATGCCATGTTCCTAAACTAGAACAGAGCATCTTCCTTTGAAAAGACTACCATATTTTTTTTTTTTTTTTTTCTATCATCAAACCCTGAAATAGAGTAAACCGACATTCTTCCTTCCCTTGACTAACCTGATCTTTCTTGAAGCCTTACGGTCTACATCTCCGACCCAGCTAACGGCCTTGTAACAAACTTGGAACTTCAATCCCTGGTCCATAGATAGAGATCCAAACCCTTTCCTTAAATGGAAGAAATGTGGACCAAGGGCCTGGAAACCTCTACCAAAAACCCTTTGAAGAACTGATTGTTGCCTATAACTAGAGATCAATCCCCCATTCGAAGCTCCAAAACCAATTCCCTTCTCTCCTCCATCCTTTTTGATGGCCCTCTATCATATAAGTTGTCTTAATGAGCATATTTCGAGAACTGAAAGTAAATATTATAGATTTTCAAATAAATAGTACAAATTTCTTATAATATAAAGGGTTCTTTTTTGAAGAGCATGCGTCTCTTATATGTTTTATAGGATAGATGAGAACATATTTATATGTAGATTTTTTTTACGAGTACTTTTCATATATAGATATCTTTTGCAAGCATTTTTATGGATATTTTAAAACTAATCTTTATCTATTTCAAATAACGAACAAGTCATATTTCTTTCATATTTAAATTTATCCTAAATTCTATTAATAAGCCGATCCAATAGTAAACATTCTAATTTGAATGCCCAACCTAAAACTTTGAGGTAGATGGGATTCATCTATTCATTAAATAAAATCTATTCGTATCAATTGATCTAAATAATAAGGTATACAAGTTAATCCATCTGTTCATTAAATAGAACCTATTCGTATCAATGGGTTCAAATATTAAAACATACAAATCGACTTATCTATCCATTAGGTAGAATTTATTTGTATCCATGGATCCAAATATTAAGATATACAAATCGATTCATCTATCCAGAATATATTCGTATCAATCGATCTAAATATTAAAACATACAAGATGGTTTATTTGTTCATTAAACAAAATCTCGGATGTCAATAGTCAATAATATTTATTGAAATCGGTGCAATAGCGCCATCCTTTTCTCCCTTGTCCCTGTTTCCCTCTTCCCCTTCTCTTCTCTCTCCACGTTTTAAAGTGAGTAAGTAACCCACTGTCTCTTGGTTGGTGGATTTGATGTTTTTATTTGTTTTTTTGATTCGTTGGCACCTCCCTTTCACTCTCCCTCCCTCTTTGGTACCTATAAGCTCTATTAAGTATTTTTTTATTCAGAGAGGTCGAAAGGTTTGTTTTTATTGTCACATGCCACGGCTGGCTGTTTCTCTCTCGTGGGACCTAGACCACTCGCGGGCATCTTGTTACACCTCACCGTGACATCAAAATAATTTTATTTGATAAATAATAAATATTACAGGAAAGACTTGAATATCTGATCTTGAGCTTAGCATCCACACGTACGCTGTACCGTTCAGCTGTTCATTGTACATGGTTTCCAAAATAGGCTAGGAAAACGGGATGGAAATCAAGGGGAATGCTTGACAAGGGAGGATCGCGGTGGAACATCCCTGTCATTCCCTCAACTAATTGAATTATTGACGGAAATTGTACAAACAAAAAAAGAACTATTGAAGGAGACGGTAGGGCCTTCCGTGCCTCCCAACATCCTAGCAAGCGAAGGAAAATGGGACGTAATCGAGATATCGTCATAAATAAAAAAAAGGAACGTAATCCAGATATCGTCGTATACACCGACTGATGATAGGTGCTCGACTAGTTTTTCCAACCAAGCGAGCAACGATGGTGGAAAGGAGGCGAGGCCACGGATAACGCAGCCGTTGACGCAACCAAGTCTTTCATGTGTGCGGATTCGGTGTGCTGCACGGCTTGTAATCCACCGAGTCCATCCAGTGCGAGGCAACCATGTTGGCATTATCCAACATCACCAAACAGAGTCAGGAGAGGAGTAAGCCCTTCGTTCTTTATCGTGAGAACATAAACCATGATGTTACTGCAACACGCTGTTTGGGCTTTGGAGGGAACTTCACACCCGATGTCCATGGTGATTTTTTTAGAAAGAATATCTTTTTGGTGCTGCTATTCTCTGTCTTCCTGATCGATAGTTATTTTCATCGAATTATTAAATTCGTTATATCTTTTTCAGCTATGAACAATACGAACCCTTCGAGAAAAGCGGTGTCGATCAATTGAACTGGCAGGGATTGTTGAATAATTTCAGCTTTGCTTAAAGACTTTGCTTGTCATAATGTTAAATTCTGTACGGTTCATTTTGTTCTCATTACATTGATGAAAATATATGCACTGTTAGAAGAGCTGTTGCTGGAACGTAGGCAACAGTACAAGACAATAATTGATTGGCTAAGAAGGGAACTAATGATGCATAAATATATAAGAAAATAAATACATTAATATACAAAGTCATATCTGATAAAAAGAGAAAATTAAAATAATGCTCATACAAGAATCACACCAATCAAATATATGGCATATAAGAATTATGCCAATCAAATATATGGCAATCGAATATAGAATTACACCCAATAGTCCTAATCAAATATATGATGATCAAATATGAGTCACGCCTAATACTATCAAATATGAAATCATACCCAATACTACCCCTCAAGTTGGAGTATAGTGATCAACAATACTCAACTAGTGAAGTAGTTAAAATTGAACATAACTCAAGGCTTTTGTGAGGAGGTCAGCAGGCTGATCAATAGTGATCAATGGTAGGCAAGGTGGTGAGTGATGATGTTATAGGATTGAACTCACTCTTAAATAAAATGATAGTCAATTTCAATGTACTTGGTTCGTTCATGGAGGAGGGATTTGAAGTAATATGTAGAGTAGCTTGATTATACATAAGAGCATGAAACATGAGCATGAAATACTAAGGTTTACTAATAAGGCTTTAAGTCAAATGAGCTCACTGGTAGCAGTAGCCATCGCATAACATTCTACTTCGATGGAGGAGTATGAAACGGTGGTTTATTTCTTTGTCTTCCAAGAGAGAGGTAGGGAACCAAGTATGATACCCCAAATTTAATCCCACATTGAATGGAAAAAAAATGTACCATATGCTTATACTCAAGTTCACCCGCTACCCATTAATTTTCACTCTAATTTTTGGGCCATGTGGTTTCGGCCCGCTAACGAACTTAATTGGGCTAGTAGGTGGGCTTAGGGCGTTACAAATGGTATCAGAGCCGACCTGAGTGTGTGAAAATTGATGGGCATAAGGAAAGGGTTATCCATGGAACAGTGGTGGAGCCATCCTTGCAGTTGATGGGCATGAGGAAAGGGCTATTCATGGGACAGTGGTGGAGTCCCGCCATGGGCATGAGGAAAGGGTTATCCATGGAACAGTGGTGGAGCCATCCTTGCTCGATGGGCATGAGGAAAGGGCTATTCATGGGACAGTGGTGGAGTCCCGCCATGGGCATGAGGAAAGGGCTATTCATGGGACAGGGCTATTCATGGGACAGTGGTGGAGTCCCGCCATGGGTATGAGGAAAGGGCTATTCATGGGACAGTGGTGGAGTCCCGCCATGGCGTGGAGCCACCCTTGCAGCACAGTGGTGGAGCCATCCTTGCAGTTGGTGGGCATGAGGAAAGGGCTATTCATGGGACAGTGGTGGAGTCCCGCCATGGTGTGGAGCCACCCTTGCAGCACCAACGACTCAGCTCAGAGCTAGATTTTGTATAACTTGTGGCGTGCAATGAGGACCTTACATTATAAGAAGGGAAGATTGTGATACCCTAAATTAGTCCCATATTGGATGGAAAAGAAATGTGCTATGTGCTTATACTCAGGTTCACATACTATCGATTAACTTCTACTCGAGTTTTTGGGCCACGTGGTTTTGGACCGCTAATAAAGTTAATTGGGCTAGTAGGTGGGCTTGAAACGTTGCACCAAGAATAGTGAAGTAGCCCATTGTAGAGTGATAAGTCATTGGACAACTTGCCTAGTTTGAATCGCAGAAGTCCATAAGCAAAAAGAGTGGTTGTCGATATTTGTAGCGGTTGGGGAGTCTTTAAATATCCAAAATGACCTTGCAAACTATTCATTTTTGCCTATTGAGAAAGATAAATAAATATTTTAAAAAAATAGATAAGAATATCTTGAAAACTAGCTATTTTTTATTGTTAAAAAAGATAAAAAATCTTTTTTCTAAGGAAATAAATACAAATACTTATGAAACTAGTTATTTATGGATGTTAGAAGGGACAAATATGTAAAAGCATGCAATAGGCCATAGGTAACCTATCGTGTGCTAGATCAGGTTGGCCTATCATAGGTCGTGCTAGGCTGAATCATGTGCTTGGGCCATGCTAGCCCATAGGTTGTATTGTGTTGGCACACCACAAGCCATCATGCCAGTATGGCACATAGATTAATAGATCTTGATGTAGCATGGTGTAAAGTTGTGTCATGCCTGGCTTGATATAGCTATTGTAGCAATTATGTTGCACCTAGCACGGCTTGCATCGTGTCGGATCAGACTCTGCCACTAATAAATGACAATTTGAAGGCGAGGCACTCACATGCAAGCCTTATTTGGATCATGGTTGTATAACATTATTGTTGGTCAATAACCGAGCCAACTGATAATCTAAACAAGCCCTCAGAGGAATGCAAAACGCATTCAGGTGTGTCGGCCTCAATCCAATCAGACATGTTAAAGTTGCAGGGAAATCCGATAGTGTTGATTATCTTCCATTTTTAAGTGGGCCAGATTCCTTTGTCCTTTCAACACCTACTTTGTTGATTCTCTCCCATTTTAAGTGGGTCAGATTCCTTGTTCCTTTCAACACCCACTAGCTGGCACATATTGAATTCTTTTTTCCCAAAGTCAGTCAATCAGCCCTATCAAAATACAATAATAGATATTTATACAAAATACTTTTCATTTTTAGTTGGCATTGTAGGAGCATAAAATCTCATTCTAAAAAATTAATTCAAAGGTATTGTTTTTATTTTTTTATCTCATATAACTATTCATAATCTTTTTACTACATAATTAATATAGAATTAAATACATGCTTTTCCACATTCTTTTCGTAATTATATTTTTCATGCTTGATAAATTCTCGTATACTTCTTTGATAAAAGTTTAGCATAAATTCTCTCATGCTTCTCAAATCAATGTAAAACTAAATATTTTTTTATTTAAACTCTAATCTTGTTAAGATTATATATTAAGTCAAATCTAATCATATATACTACAATTAGCTCGTGATCGATCCAAATAGGTCTATGTTGCAATGTCTTTTTATCCAAATACTATTTGTGACATCCAAAATCTCATATACAAAAACTAGCAAAATGTATTTTCTCAATCCTTTGTAAATATTCAAAATATCCTTCAGCGTATGGAAAAATCTATGATTTAAAACTTATACGTCATATTAAATATCATTAAGAAATAAATACAAATGGATGGATCTATTTATGAGGAGAAAAATAAAAAAGAATAGTTTTTCTTTTTCTGGAATGTTTTGGAGTTTGGTGGTTCTATAAGAAGGGGAGCTCGGTGTAACTCCTGAACATAGTTATTGAATCACTTGGAAATGGGGGCCAATGAGACGGTATGGGATGTGATCAAATACCTTCTCTACACGGAGAAGTCTGAAGATTTTAAGTTAGCCCGGATCGAAGTCTTGGTGGTGGTAGCTGCAGTCCTTCTGCTCTTGATGTTCGTACTGGACACATGCAAGCGTCGATCTCGTAGCTCACTTGTCGAGTACATCCTCTTGATACTTGACGCAGCATCCAGCTCCATGGTTACCTACACCATTGGATTGATGCAGGTTGCCAATTTAAAGAACGAGCTGATCGACGTATGGGCTGTTCTCTTACTCACCCTTCAGCAGAGCATCGATTACATCTTCGGCTACAGTCCCGAAGATAGGCAAAACCGGAGGAGGAGGGGACTGAAGAACATAATGGACTCCTTTTGGGCGGCTAATCTGGCCGCCACGCGAGGCACAAAGTTCGAGCTTCCCATCTGGTTGCTCTGGGGTGTTAACCAATTGAGGATCATCCATGGGATGGTGGCCTTCGAAATGGCTGACCGTTCTTACAGCCATGGGAGGAACTCTAGGTTTGTAGCAGACTACATGAGGCAAGACCGCACCTCGGGCAGCTCACCGGAGGAGGCCGATCCAGCCACGATGAGAGACTACAGGTACTTGGTCCAGGGAGAAGCAAAGCAGAAATTTGAAGCTAAATCGCCAGATTATGCAATTCGATTAAAACTAATCGATGAGGATAAACTCATCACTCTCGAAAAAATCTGGCAATGCAATGGGCATCTGCTAAGCGCCACGGAAGACCAACAGAGTGAATTGAAAGATTTGTGTCTCTCCTTTGCCTTGTACAAGCTATTGAAGCTAAAGTTCGGTAACTTGTACCCACTGCCGGACTTCGACAATCCAAAGACCCATAAGCTGGTGTTTCAAGGTCTGCTTGCAGACGATAAGCATCGAAGAAGAGCTTTCAGGGTAATCGAGGTAGAGTTGGCATTCCTGAATGATTTCCTTTTCACCAGATACCCTGTTTTCTTTTGTCAAGGTTTTCCCTTCTTTTATATCATTGTATGCTTGCTAGTAGTAGCAAGTTGTTGCTCTTTATTATTTGTACTGTTCTTCCTTGAACCCCCAGTGGCAACCGTAGAAGCTATTTTAACCTCATTCATTCTGGTTGTGATCATAATCAAAGAGGTTTGGGAGCTGGCCACCTACATGCTGTCAGACTGGGCAAAAGTGTTCCTGCTTTGCGAATATGTGGAACGGCCTTCATGGCAGAGGTTTGCGTTGATCGAGAAGGCATTAAGGCTCTGGTGCAAGGTCACGATTGTGAAGCGTTGGCACAAAGAGCTCGGCCAGTACTGCCTTCTGGAATCTTATGATTACAACCCTCAGCTCAGGAATCTGCTGTCCTGTGCGACATTGGGTAAGGTCAGCAAGGCTACAGAAGGCGGAAGAAAGGGCACCAAAATCAAATTGCCCGAGGATGTGGAGGAGTTCATCCTTCGCTCACTCCGCTACCAATGCCAACCACCAAATGTCCCATCTTCTTTTGACTTGTCAAATGGCTTGTTCTCGCTACAGCAGAATGAGATGAGCGAACAGTTATCTGGGGCATTGAGAGGCAAGACACATGCTCACACCATTCTGGTCTGGCATATCGCCACCAGTATGTGTGAAATTGAGCTCTCTGAACATTATGATGTTGACATACAGCTCAAGAGGATTTCTTGCTTCAAAAGTTGCATAAAGATCTTTCATTCTTCTCTTCTATCTACGGAGAACCGCTGCTTCCGGCCAAAGAAAACTTGCTTGATGGAGATCTACGATCTCGATATAACGTTGCTGCTAGCTTGTCGAAGTACTGTGCTTATCTAGTGGTTTTCTGCCCAGATTTATTGCCTGATCACAGCCTTGTTACTGAGTCCATCTTCGAGGAAACAATTCTTAAAGCACGTGAGATTCTACGAGGGTGCGACTCCATGAGAAAGAGATACGAGAAAATGATGGATCTTGGAAAGGAAGCAGAGGACAAAGGAGAGGAAGCCAATGCCATAATAAACATGGGCGCAAAGCTTTGTAAGGCATTAAAAGAAGCTACAGAAGACGAAACGAAGCTTTGGAAGGTGCTGGCAGAATTTTGGGCGGAATTTGTCCTGTACCTTGCTCCATCTTCCAATACATCTGCCCATAAGGATTACCTTGCCACGGGTGGAGAGTTCATGACACATTTGTGGGCTTTGGTCTCCCATGCTGGCTTTCTGGAACGACCCCCGCCTCCGCAACCAGATGCAGGCAATCCGTAGGTACACCCCCTGTTTCACTATGGCAGCGTTCTTGAAAGACCTCTGGGAGCATTACGTGTGCTATGTATTAGTTATGGGCCATTTCTATTCTGAGTTTGATGTTTGTGTATAAGATTTTATGGGACTGTACAAAGTTTATGAGGTGGTTTAGATGCATCATCTCCGAGTCGAAGTGTTCACGGAGCTAAACACCTTCCGTTAGTATTGCATGATGCAATCTGTTTTACTTTCTTGGCGTGAATGTTTGCAGACTATTTCTACGCTGTACAACTAGTGTAACTGCATAATATTCAGTTATTTTACTCTGCATCAAATCTGCATTTGTGGGGAGCTAACCACCTCCCCCTACAAGTATTGCACGCCATGGAATCTGTTTTATTTTCTGCGTGTGAATATGCACAAACTCTTTTTCTCGAAGAAAAAATGTTTAAAAACTCTTTCTATGCTATACAACTGGCGTTATTGAATCTTAGGCGGATATAAAAATCTTTGGAGATGTTTGTTGGTAATAAAAAGTCTGGTATACACTATTGATCCTTTCCTGCTGACTTAACTTCCAAGCAAACCAGAAAATAAACAAAAACTATAAGAGAAAAATACATAAAGAATTTAAGATGGTTTGGTTAGATCGATCTACATCCATCTTGATAAAGATGAGAATGATCCTGAAGATTCACAGTACTCATGAAAAATCAAAACTCTAGACACTCTTACGATTAACATAATCCTCTCCTAGATATCTCAATAATACTCAAAGTTGTTCTAAAAATTAGGATTACATATGCTTATACAGATGAGAAATATATAGTGTTTTCATGAATTAGGATTCATATACTTCTTATTATGGAAAGATTTATGGTAGCCAATATAGACAGTGAAGCATGCTCTCTATCCATATCAGATCATGTCCATACAACTAGATATCTATTCCCTGCTAACCTAACCTTTCAAGCAAAGGAGAAAGTTTTTAAGTTGTTGGACTATAACTGAGATAACCAGGCTTCCACCACCATCATTGTGGGTAAGGTTCCTCTTGTGGTCACAGATGATCCTTGGATAAAGGATGCCTCAAATATTGGAACGCCAGTTTTGGATTGGCTTTAGTTATACATATCACCTTTCAATCATGGCTAAGAAAGTCAGTAACCTTACATAAAAAGCTATTCAAAAGTTTCCATCTTTCCAACATATAATCATCATGGTGATTGGACTAAATAGAGACATGTTTGTCCCGATTCTAATCTAGAATTAGTCTCAAATTTTGGAACATTATTTTTGGGCCACCTTTTTTCTAAGCTTTGTTATTGGCTAGGGGAGCAGGGTGCCTCTAATTATCGAAGACTTCATCTAAAATAAGCTAAAAGCTTAATGCTTATAATCTTCTTAATGTACAATTAATGATGGACTAAACACCCATGCAAAACCTTGTCGAGCTTATTAGAGCCGTAGTTTTGGGCACCGTTGTGTATAGCTTCCTCACAGGAATGCATTGTAGCTGGATGGTCCCCCACAAGCGGAAATAAAAAAGGTGCAAAAGTGTCATTCATTCATTTTGGTTGGATCAAAGCTACATATAAACATTATTCCCAAACTTGACTAAGTGCTGGTCCAATATGTCAACATTATTTAGATTACAATTAAAATTTGTACCGAGGTCATCTATTGGAATTCGACCAAGCATAATTAACTGCTAGCCTACTTCCTTTGACACAATAGAACAATTTCATCTCAACCCAGCCAATGCGCTAACTCAACTTACGTGTCATAGCTCAGCTCTAACCAATGTAATATTAACATTTTATAAATAAGAGGTAAGAAAGCACAAAATTTCACATCAAACACTAAGAAATAGGAAGAAAGCACAAAATTTCAACATCAAACACTAAGAACTATGTCAAAGAAAAACAATTTAGGTGAACCCTAAGGATTCTATTTAGTCTACTATTTAGTCTTATTAAGCTTCCAAACCCTAAGGATTCTAAAACTCAGCTCTAATACCATAATTGTCACAACCTACCCTATGTAATTGGGATGAATATAGGATATGGCCGCATGACTCCTAGGTGAAATCCAAGAAATTATGCAAGGCCTTATTGATAAAGCTTTATTGTTATTATGATCATTTATCAAATTTTTATATCCAAAGATAAATTAAAAGCTAACACATGTCCATAATAAATTCAAAGTTGAATTTATTTGTTACAGAAGACCATTGGTATTGGAGGACCTAACATCCTTATTTTCACCTCATCTTGCCTATAATCACTTAAGCATCTTGGGATTTTAAAAAGATTTGAAAAGAAAAATAATGAGCCTAAGCTCAGTAGGAGAACCCCTACCCATATACAATAAGATCAATCATCACAACATATAGCATGGATCATCATGAACAATAAATATAAACACACCTTATTGATATGTTATCCATAACTAAAAAGATCTAAATCAACAATAGACAATATCAGCAGCTATGTAATTACTACAAGTAACCTCTATATATAGAATTCATAATAAACACATCATCATGGTTACTAACACAACATCTCTATTCTATCAATTCAACAACAATTTGATATTTTATATTTTTTGGATACTCGACTAATCATATACCATACATCAGACCATGATGGGAGACCAAGCCTATCCGTGGGATAGACCTAGCCATGGGACAGCCAGAATAACCAGGCCTATCCTTGGGATAACCCAAAAAGAACACCAGGCCTATCCTAAAATAGCTAGAGTAATTAGGTTTGCCCTTGAGACAGCTAGAACAATCAAACTTGCCTTTGGATCAGTCCAAAAGGAACACTAGGCCTACCCTAAAGTAGCTAGAATAACTAAGTCTGTTCTTGAGATAGTCAGAATATATAGTTAATCATATACAGTTAGTCTAGTAATTCTTTTTTCCAATTATATTTGTAAGAACTGTAATAATCTATAGCATGTAATTCACATCATAAATTAAGTATGCCGTAGGTACATGCCTATACTTATGTATCATGCTTCCATCATAAAGAATTTCATACACTTTGCATAGATTAAACATATCAATCATGATGATAGTATGTAAATAAAAAATAATTTATATATATGCATTAGGTAAAAAGAGAATCTTCCTTGTGTTTACGTTAAACCCAAGCTCACTTTCCTGACTTGATAGCTGTCTCCCTACACTAGAAATCAATCTTCAACTAAGTCTCCAAGAGTTTGGACTCATTCCCTCTTCTTAGTTTCATAAGTTAAGACCTTTGGGCTGGTATTTGCCTTCAAATTGGACACTGCACAAGTACCCAAATAATATTCCAGAACATGGATCTAAGCTTAGCTTTTTAGTCAATCTACAAGAAAATGCTTTATATATAATATATAAATACCGACAGCTTCAGGTCTCTAATTGGACGGGAGCTAGGTTGGTAAGCAGTTCACTTTGGACTAGATTAGGGCATGATATTTGAAAGTATGGATCTAGGTTGGGGTTAAGCGGGGATAGTATATGAAAGACTACTCAAGTTTTAACCATAGAGAGGCGAACGGCTTATCAATTGCTCTGATTCAAGCAATGCCGATAACAAGTAGCCCATATGTGGAAAAGTAGCCCAGATGTGGAAGAAAAGAGGTTGGTGTTGCCCGACAATCATGACAATGTTAATGATCCGACAAAGGATCCCGAAGACGAAATCAGAGGAGAAACTTGGTGCTCGGATTGTAGGGGAAGAATTCGAGATTTGAAAACCCGAGACCCTACCATTTCCACCTTCCATGCCCTTGGGATTGATCGATCTGTGGAGCTTCCAATGGTTATGGGAGGAAGGAGACGAAGATGGAAGGGTTTCAGCTAATTTCTAGCTCTCATAAATATTAGGAAGGGCTTCCTTTCTGATAAGGATTGCAATAGTTCAGGACGGGTACGAAAAAGATACCTTTATATTTATATCTATCAAAAAAAAAATATACGAATATTCATTCTTTATCCGCTATAGTTATAAAATTTTGTACTCGTATTGAATTATGTAATACCTATATTCATTCCATTATCCATATTCATACCCTCCATTATCTATACCTATATCCACTATCTACTTTTTAAAATTTTATTTTTAAATTTAGTAAATTTAATTAATTTCTAGCTATTAATTTGAATATTTTTTTAAAAAATTTTAACTTCATTCTAAAATGGGTTAGGCATAGGATCATTGTAAGCTTTTTTTTTATTATTTTTATTTTTATTTAGACCTATCAAATGGGCTAAACTTTAAGAAATTATGGTATAGTTCATTGGTCTTTATTAAATAAGAATAATTTTTTAAAAAAATTATAAATAAGGATGCTTAGAAAATTTTATCATTGGGTATAATGGATATGGGTGGGATGGCATGGATAAATTTATACCTATTTGGTATTTATGATGAATATTATTATATATTTTTATATTCATATTTATAATCATGTTTTGATCTTTATATTTATTATAAATAAAGTAAAGAGCGATGGTTATATATGGTTCGAACAAAAATGTCATTTCTATTTTTGAAAGATGTCAGCTGGGCAATTATTTTCCTTTTCACACAGAATGTTACACTGCCGGCTGGATGTTTCACTTCAGCTCATTGGGAGGGACACATGGTGTCGCCACAGCAGAGAAGTGGAAGGGTGGTTTGCCAACACCTACGTCATAACTAACTAGCAAACCCACTTCCAAGAATTTTAAAAGCAAACCAAAAGATTTACACAAAACCAAGGCAACCGGAATCGCGAGGACGGTTGCAGCAACCGGGAAAAAAATTCCTGGAGAAGGCGGCATCCAATGGTGCGGTGCCGATGTTCCAAAGCATAACGCTTCTGCTTCCGTTTTAGCGGACAATGGGAGAAGATTAGAGAGGGAGTTTTGGGGGACAAGGGGAGAAAATTAGAGACGGAAAAAATTTAATTCGAACCATGATTTGATTCAAATCCATCCAAAAAAAATAGAATTAAAATTTTATTTTTTTAATTTTTTTTAACCCAATCTAAAGTAATCCAAATCCAAAATGATCAAAAATTTTAGGATCAAATCTAGTCGACAAATTTTAGGATCAAATCTAGCCGAATCATGGATAATCCGAATGACTCAAAAATAATATTTAGATAAGATATATTTTTAATTCTATATATTTTAAATTTTAAAATTTTATGTAGTTGATATTATATAATTTTATTAATTATCAATTAGATTCTATATATGATCAACATTTAAACATTTTATACTTTTTGATATATAATGTAGTTGATGCTCATATGATTCAATATATAACGAGATTAGAAATATATTTTTCTAAGTTGAGTGTTATTAAATAATCGACATCAATAGCTTACCTTGAAAAGATGATAAAAAAAGTAGAATTAAACATAACTTTACTTTTTTTTTAAATATTAAATTAAGCATATTTTCAATATTTACTTATTTTATTTTATAATCTTATTAATAAATTGATATTAATAATTATTTAATTTTAAAAGTATAATTTTATAAACTATTACTTAATCATATTATTTTTATATTTTATAAATTTATAATAATTATTTTTATTAGTGTCTAATTATATTATAATTATATGTCTATTTATTTTAGTATTTAGAGTAACAAATACGTAAAAGAAAGAATTGAATTAATCATTGATAAATTACTTAAAAAGAATAATAATAAAGAAGTGTATACTAAATTCTTAAAAAAAAAAAACTTAGCCTATCTGGTATGACTTATGAGTTAACCTGAATCCGATCATTTAGTGTTAAGGTTTAGTTTCAATGATTCTAATCCAAAAATAATCTGAATCTAAAATGATCTAAATTCAAAATGATCCGATTCAATTTGATTGCCATGTAAAAGCTGCGAGCACAAGAACGAACCACATGTAACCAGCAATATGAAGACATGTGAAAATGCTACCAAAAAATGAACACAATAAAAAGGGAGACTTAATGCCCTTTTCTCTTTTCTTCACTGATTCTCATATATATCAAGTGTTTATTGTTGTTTAAGGAAATCTAATCAGATAAAAAGGCAACACATATTGAAGAGTTTGTGTGTAGATCAGCTCATACATTAGCTGGAAACTGGAAATCTCGTACAAGGGATAGCTTGCCTACAGCACGATCGACACAAGACAACTGTTTTACCAACACACCTCAAAGTGGGGTCCGACCAAAGATAGGATACAGAACTCCCAGTTTATTTTCATGACAAAACCTAAACCATCACTAGTTTAGAGGTAGGAATCATTTAACATTCAAATTGCACGAAAATTAGAGCTTCAATTCTATCAGATGCCTAAGTCTCTTCGAAATAATTATGAGACTAAAATAGAAACATCAAACAAAATAAAACAAGTGCTGATGAAAATTGCACCACAGATTCGAGAGCCAATCTAAACTATATTAAGTTCGAACATCAAGTCCATCTTTCGCTTTGGTTGTCGTTATCAGAACAAACGGTTAACGTCAACAAAGGGGCAAGGGAAGAAATTGCTGGCCTAAAAGGTTCGGGAAGAAAACTAGAACATATACACGCGTTATGGGAGATCAAAGCATTTTACTAAACTTAAACAACGGAAGTTTCTGATGCACTAAGCTTATGCAACGGAAGTTTCTGATACAACATATTTCATCAAATAGTAATGAAGAGGTACACAAGTACAACGTACAAACAACGCGATACAAGCAAAATAACTTCTTAAGAACTCCATTTTTTCCTCTGCTTCAAAGGGACAAGCCTGAGCAACCCTAGACTAAGTCGGCGGTGTTTCCAACATCATCTTTAGCTCGGGATTCCTCCCGAATGCCTGCATGGTATAATGAAGCCCATAAGTGGGTAAAAAATTCCCCACCACTGGCTAGTTTCTCGACATGGGTCTCTAGATCATCTGGTGGTACAACATACAGTATCAACTCTGCCCAGAAATCGGCCAACACCCTCCATCGTTTTTCATCGTCTAGGTCCATCAACTGGTTTCCTAGAGACGCACCCATTCTTATGACATCATCCCTAGAGTATATCTATTTAGCGAGATCCTGAACTTGTTCCAGGAGCATCAGCACCATGACACGGCCACCACGATACGATCGCATACTTTTAAAATAAACCTTAAAAGCACATAAACCTCTTAAACTTTAATTTATATAAAACATAATTATAAAAGCTAAAATTTAAATATATCACTTCCTATATCATATTATCAATCATTTTATCTCTCTTTTTAATTGATCAATATAAAATGAGAATAATCCTCTAATTATCCTTATTCTTAAAGACTATCCTCAAAATTCTGATTTCATTATTTTTTTAATATTATTAATTTTATTAGAACTTAGCTATATTTACAAAAATATCCTTGCTAACCCATACTTAATCACCTCGCCTGAAACCAAAATTATTTTACCCAGCCTAACATCTATTTTTAAAAGAAGCCTAACCCACCAGGCCCACCCACTTGGCCCAACATGCCAAGCCCAACAACTAATCCCAACCGGCCCATCCCATGCCTGGCCCAATAGGCCACCTTCCTCCTCACCCAGCCTAGCCTTCCAGGATGGAGGGGAGGGATTTTCAGTGAGGATGGCAGAAGGAACAACAACGGCCACGTTTGGTGGTGGACGGAGGCAGAGGAAGAGGGAGGGCGCGGAGGTCGATGAAGAAGACGGCGGAGGAGGAAGATGGGGAGGGAGGCGGCAGCCATGGACGTCGGCGAACGAAGACCCTCTTGGGTCGCTGGTGGGGAAAACAGAAAAGGGAGGCGCAGCGGCAGCAGAGGCGGCGCTGGCTGCAGCGGAGGACGATGACGGTAGAAGCGATGGCGAGGAAAGGAAGAAGCGGCGGCGACGAGACCATCTGACACTACTCATCTTCTCTACCATGCTCATTTTTTTGTCTCCAAAAAATGCCCTAGCGTCGGAGACCATCTTATCGAACGAGATCGTCCTGAATTAATTGCTAACAGGCAACAGTTCTGGAACAAACACCACCAAATAAGCACAATACCTTGACAAGCTAGTGGCCACTAATTGACGAGGCCTGATCTCTTGATGAAGTTCATCCCCATCCGTGGCATGAATGCTTCCCAGAGACTAGGGGCACAGCCCGCCTGTGATTCTTGCATGCGTGCTTCGTAGAAACTAGTTGCGATGTGCCGAACCATGATCGTGAGAGCTTGAGTTTTTAATTGGCAAGCCCAGGATAGTTGTTAACTCACTTCATTCCGTATCAACTAGGATTCCCCGTGCGACAAGCTTCCTCAGCTCTGCTTTAGGCAAAAACCGATTTTCCCCCTTGACTTTTGCCGGCAATTTGATGGGTTTACGACTTTTAACCGCATTTCTGCTCTTCTTACCATGAGGGGTATACTCGAAACTTTAAAGGAAAGAATACTGGCCAATATTGTTCTCTAGAGGTTTTATTCCCTCAAGTCGGCATAGAAACTTAATTACGATATCGATGCACCGGCAATTTTGCATGCAGCGACTCCTCACGTATCTAGATACTAGTATAATCTTGGCCCAGTCAGATGCCAGATAATTTATGAATTCCCAGAGCTCCATCAGCAAGACCAACAACATAATTACACCGGTGACGATGAGATCTGTTGGTTGCCGTGATAAGTGGGGAAGACGTACCTCGTTCTCGATCGGTTATGGAAGCGGCGGATCGCCGGCCGGTGGAGGCTACCAGAGTCTCCGATTTGTTCACACCCCTAGGCCACTGTGCCGGAGAGGGAGAAGGTCGAGGGTTTCACCGGAATGGGCAGAGAAGCACCAGCTCACCTCACTTCCCGTTCTCTTCCTTTGTTCGTAAGAACAGAGGTTCCCCTGCCTCGCCGCCCCACCGCTTCGCAGAGAAGCAGTGGGCATATGGGGAGGCTTGGGTGGACGCATGACCTGGCACCCAATGCTAGGTCAGCCAACAATTTGTTAGTTGTCATGATAAGTGAGGAGGACGTACCTCGTTCTCGACCGGTTGCGAAAGCAGTGGATCGCCGGACGGTGGAGGCTACCAGAGTCTTCGATTTGTCCAAACCCCTAGGCCGTTGTGTCGGAGAGGGAGAAGGTCGAGAGTTTCACCGGAATGGGCAAGGAAGCAACAGCTCACCTCACCTCCCGTTCTCTTCCTCTGTTCATAAGAACAGAGGTTCCCCTGCCTCACCGCCCCACCGCTTCGCAGAGAAGCGGTGGGCACGTGGGGAGGCTTGGGTGGATGCATGACCTAGCACCCAATGCCAGGTCAGCCAACAATCTCCCACTCGTCCACACAGGAACCATACTCACAATCTCAACTCACCTCTCTCCTCATGCAGTGCAGTGGGGTGTGCGACCCGACGAAACTCGCACACAGTGACACATAGTGGAAGTACTGCGTTGAGTTAACGTATAACTAATGCAGCACACAAGCGATGTAGTCCAATTTCGTTAGTGTCCTAGAAAATTCGATCACACCTGATCAAGTACTCTCAATCCTTCAAGAGATTCACTATGAGCAGTACTTGAAAAACAATAAGTCAAATATCTGTGTCCATAATCGTATGTAACTCATGCACACGATTGCCCGGGCAATGGATCACAAACATAAGATGTGGTCGAGAATAATCTTCCTTGAACACTCATACCAATCCATCTTTTGTCCAGTCAACTTCCTAGGATTGTCTCATGTGGCCGTATCAATCATGACCCTAGGGGACAAGGCTAAGGAAGTCATCCTGAACTCCAACTTCATGATATGGGTTTAAGTCCAAGAGCACTTTACAGTTGTAAGGCTCACACGGTAACGGAGAGGGAATGTATCACGTTACCTCCTACTGGGTTGACTTTAGCACATGCAACGTAATGCATACTACGGTGGAGATCCCACTCAATGGGTCATGTCAAACTCAAACACCGTACGAACATGGGTCCAGACATCACAAAAATGCCTAACCCGAGCATACACGTATGCTCTCAGTTCGGCTACAACAGGCTTGGTATGGATTTGCGGACACATCAATACACATTCTTCGTACCCGACTCTCCTGAGTCTCATCTCAGTCCAGACTGAGGCGACTTTATTTTTTATTGGCCAATGGCATGAAATCATTTTGCAACCTACGCAACCTGCAACTCATCCAGTATCTTATGCAACTTATGTATTCTTCATGCTCTATGCAACACATGCATTTTTCCATAATATTGCTACTCAAGCATTTATTATGGTTACTTTAGTCTCATCCTGCTCACTACAAAAGTGCCAGGGCGATCACCCGTGTGAGTGGGCTGATCTAAGCCTGTGACATTCATACACATGTGCCTGCCAATATGAACTCATCATAACAATAGTGAAAACAAACATTTCATTTCAACATAAATCATAATACACAGTCAATGATGTCCATACAATCCCTATCTGTCAAACAAAATACAGACCCAGACTTCTCACATGAGTTTGGAACACATCCCTAGCAATGGGCTTAGTCAACGGATCAGCCAACATCCTGCTAGTAGGGATATGCCTAAGGGTAACCTCTCCTTCCTGACCATATCCCAAATGAAGTGATATCTAATATCAATATGCTTGGTCCTACCATGGTATTTAAGATCTTTAGCATACTGTAATGCCGCCATGCTATCGGAACATATCTGAATAGCCTCATGAGCACTGGCTGATATCTCGAGTCGTCTTAAGAACCTCCTCAGCCACACGGCCTCCTGGACAGCTGCCAAACAAGCAATATATTCGGCTTCCATAGTGGACAGAGCAGTGCAGTTCTGTTTCTTACCGCACCAAGAGACAGTTCCACCTCCAAAGATGAACACATATCCTGAAGTGGATTTACACTCGTCTCTATCACCAGCCCAATCAGAGTCACAAAAACCCTTTAATCTCAAGTCCCCTCCCTGATAACATAGGGTGAGATTAGTAGTACCACGAAGGTAACGAAAAATCCTTTTCACTACTTCCCAATGAGCAGGTCCTGGATTGCTCTAGTATCGGCTAACCAAGCCTATTGCAAAGCTAATGTCAGGACGAGTACACAGCATAGCATACATCAGGCTTCCCACAGCACTCGCATAGGGAATCCCGTTCATCTTCTCTCTCTCCTCATCTGTTTTAGGGCACTGGTCAATACTCAAAGTACAACCCTTCTCTATTGGGGTATCAACGGGTCTCGAATAGTGATTCGGAATCGTTCTAAGATTTTCTCAATATAGGTTCCTTGAGATAAACCAAGAAACCTCTTAGAACGATTCCTTAGGATCCTCACTCCTAGCACAAAATTCACTTCACCCATGTCCTTCATCTCAAAGACAGATGACAGCCACTCTTTAGTGGTATTGATTACCCTAATAGAACTCTCAGCTATCAGGATGTCATCCACATACAGCGCTAAAATCAGAATCCCATCATCTGATTTCTTAATGTATACACAGTGATCCTCCTCAATCATGTCTAAGCCAATCGATGTAATGGCTTCATGAAACTTGAGGTACCATCGTTTAGACGACTGCTTGAGACCATATATAGATCTTCTAAGGCGGCACACTTTGCCCTCCTGTCCTTTGGCCACGAAGCCCAAAGGTTGATCCATATAAATCTCTTCATCCAGGCTTTCATTAAGAAACACTGTCTTGACATCCATCTGATGTAGCTCCAAATCTAAATGGGCTACAACAGTTAGGATCTGGCGAATGAAGGCAAATCTCACCACAGAAGAAAATGTCTCCTCATAATCTATACCCTCCAACTGGGTATAGCCCTTCGCCACAAGTCGGGCCTTGTACTTATAAATCGACCCATCAGCCTTGCGCTTTATCTTTAGGACCCACTTATTTCCTATAGATTTGCGCCCAGGTGGAAGGTCCTCCAGGTCCCACACATGGTTCCTGGCCATCGACTCCATCTCATCCTCCATAGCAGCTAGCCACTCACTATGAGCAGGTAAAGCGAGCGCCTCATCAACAGAAGCTGGCTCATCTGGATCCAACGGAGTGCAGAGAACCACATTCCCTTTGACCTCAAAATGTCGACGTGGAACAATTCCACGTTTGCTTCTCCATAACTGTGGATCTAGACTCTGAGGACCACTCTCTAATGGTGCATCAACCCTCATGGGCGAGCTCTCATTAGGCTCAGCTTATGCGCTCCCACTATCTGGTGCGCCACTCCCATTATCTATGACGATCCCTGGGACAGATCGTAATGCCCCTCTTTCGCCAGAGATAGTAAGAGAGTCCTTCTGTAACTCATACAGGGTCAGGTCCTTTTTAATTTCACCAATGCTTGGGAATTCATTCTCTATGAATTCTACATCTCTGGACTCTAGTTCAGTGAGTCCTCCATCAGGATGTTCACCGTACATCAAGTAACCCTTAGAACTCTCAGGGTACCTGATGAACACCTTTTTGCTGGCCTTAGGACCTAGCTTTCCCAACCTATGGGAGGCGTTGTGAACATATCCTGCTGAGCCCCATGGGCACAAATGATCCACGTAAGGTCTCACGCCATACCATAGTTCATATGGAGTAGAGGGCACCGCTTTACTGGGTATACGATTAAGGATATAGGCAGCAGTCAACAGTGCATCACCCTAGAAACTAATTGGGAGATTTGCCTGCGCCATCATCGACCTAACCATATCCAGTAAAGTCCTGTTTTGACGCTCTGCAACCTCATTTTGTTGCGGCGTTCTAGGAAGAGTAAGCTGCCTGCATATCCCTTTTTCCTCACAGAGCCTCTAAAAATGTTCAGATAGATACTCGCGGCCTCTATCAGTCTGGAGAGTTTTCAAGGTCCTCTCCTTTTGATTTTCCACCTCAGCCAAAAAGCGTATGAAACAATCCAGTACTTCATAGCGGTGGGAGATTAGGTACACATACCCGAATCGCAAATAATCATCTATAAATGTGAGGAAATAAGAGGCGCCATGGCGTGCCCTAACACTCATGGGTCCACAGATGTCCGAGTGTACTAGTGCTAACGGCTGAGAGGCCCTAGAAGCCTTACCAAAAGGCTTTCTTGATGCCTTTCCTGCTAGACAAGACTCACACACAGGAAGACTTATCTTGCTGAGAGGGCCCAATAGCCCTTCTCTAGCCATTCGTGCCATCCGATCTTGGCCCACATGACCAAGTCTACTATGCCATATTGAAGAATCATCACATGTAGGAATAGAAGCACAAGCAAACGAGGAGTAAGGGTCACACGAATCAACATGAAGTCTAAAAAACCCTTGTGATAAGTATCCACAAAAGGATAACACACCATCCATATACACAGACATCCGATCTCCAGAAAAACAAAAAGTATAGTCAAGGGTCAACAAGGCAAGAACAGAACACAGATTACATCGTATTGTTGGGACATACAAAACATCATGTAGGAGCAACACATGTCCACCGCGCAACCTAATGCGATATGCTCCTACTCCCAACACCTACTCACGTAGACCGTTCCCAAGAACCACATACTGGGTGTCTGCTGAAATCCGATGAAAATCGATAAAACCAGCTCGATCTCGCACTATATGTTTGTTCGCTTCCGTATCTACAATCCAATTAGGGAGTGTGTGAGCAACTAATGCATATGAACAAACATTGAGAGAGCCCATTATGGAGTATACCTTCTTTGGCTCAGTGCAATCACAAGCAAAGTGGCCTTTTAGTCCACAGTTGTAGCACTTAATCTTTGCCATATTTTTCTTGCCCCTTCGTTGGCCTCTTTTTAGTTTGGCTGCTTTTTTGTCCTTAGATCCCTATGCACTTCTGTCACCTGCTTTACCCCTCTTTTTACTCTTGGGCCTCGAAGTCCCAGAGTGAGTCACATAGGCCGAGGAGTGGGAAGTCTCAATATGTTCTGCCTCCAACTCAAGGTGACGAGATATGTCCTGAAAAGTCTTGATGTGCTCACTATGAGTCATCAAAAGCTTCATGTGGCTCCACTGAGGATCAGGCAGTGAACGAATCACTGTAAGGACCTGCTGCTCATCAGTAAGATCGACCCCAGCATTCTTTAGATCCCTAATCATATTCCCCATCACACGAAGGTGGTCGGGCATCGAATGATTAGGATCCTTGGTGTATTGCATAAATCTCAGGTTCAAGGCACGTAGCCTCATTGCCGAGGTCTGTCCATACTTTATCTTGAGCTGGTTCCACATAGCCTGGGCGGTCGAAAACCCCTCAAAATCTTCGATTAGATCGTTGTGCATGCTACTCAACATAGTAAAGTGCGCACAACGATCCTTCTTTACCCAGTTTTCATAGACTTCCTGATCACTATGGTGCTGTGCAGAAGTGCCAGGTTCTGGTGGTGTCATACTGGATGTCAGGGTCTCAAAGACTTCGAGCTCATTCAGCAGATATTGGATCTTTCTATGCCACATATCGTAATTCTGTCCATTTAGCTTCTCACCTCTATTGAGGTCAGCTACTATAGATCTGGAGGCCATCACTGCATTTAGTCAAGCAAATTTTGGTCATCAGGCACATAATCAGTGTATATCCGTATCAGAAAAAAATAATCAGATTTCAAATGTTCCTACTCATAAATGAGATCGAATATTTCGCTAAGCTCATAATCATCACTCATTTAATAAGATGGAACATAGAATCCAATACTTTTCCAGAGAACGCATCTCTATTGTCCACAAAACTAACATAATTTGGAATAAATCTATATAGCCAACACAGGCTGAAACAATTTTATATGCTACATTAAGCATATATTTTATGTCAACTAAAGACATAAAATTTGGCATACACATTACTTATGCACAAAGCATAAATTACTATGCTGGCAGAAAAATATATATTAAATGACATAAATACCCTTCATGCACCAAGCATAAACAATTATGTCAGCAAAAATAATATGCAGAAACATGCATGAATCATATTTACATACTAAGCATAAACAATTATGCGGCTAAGAAAATATTTATAGGGAAAATACATATAGTAAGGCATCAATAGGTACTAGTAGCATTCATGCATGAAGCATAAACCACTGTGCTATATCTAGAAAATTTTTAATAAATTTTTTAAAATTTTTTATGAATTTTTCTGAATTTTCTGCAATTTTCCTGATTTTTCTTTAATTTTCTGGATTTTTTTCGGATTTTCTATGATTTTTTGATTTTTTTTTTTGTGTGTGGGAAAAGGGGCTTAACATTCCTCGAATTTACGGATGATGCCATCCGTAAATCTGACGCCCTTCTTCTCGTTCACCGCCCGTGCGGGGGCGATGGGAGGAGGCATCCGGCCTCAGACGATCGGAAAAAGGGCGAAAGAGAGTCTTCGGCGGCCGGCGAAGACAACGCCGGTCGCTGTTTGGGGTCCGGTGACCCCGAGATTGGGATCGGCCACCTCTCCTCTGCGCGCTGCTTATGCGGCCGCGTTCAAGGGGCCATCCCCGGCCTCCGACGGCCGGGGAAGACGATATTCAGCCTCAGGATGAAGCGAGTGGGTCTTTGACCCTGGAAAGTCCCCTGGGCCTCTCACCGCAGGGATGCGGCGCCCAAAAGGGTGAATCCTTGGAGCCTTCGTTGGTTCCTCCTCACCTCGCGTGAGGGGCGGAGACGTGCGTGGAGCCCCATGAGGACCCCGGCACCAAGGGCTAGTGGCTGAATTTTCTCACAGTCATTCGTTTGATCCGAACTTTCCGGATTAACAGAACGGGGCTGACAATCCAAAGGCCGGCCCTTTTTGTTTTTTTTTTTTCTTGACGCTGCGGCTCCTACGGCCGCCGCGAGGGACAGGCAGCGGCGGCCATCCACCGCAACCTATTCCTCGGCCATCCACCGCAACCTATTCCTCCACCCTCCCTCGCTGAGCACCAGGTGCCGTGAGCGGCAACGACCGACGAGGTGGCTCTGATACCATTTATT
Organism: Metroxylon sagu; assembly: GCA_017589505.3. Classification (NCBI taxonomy): domain Eukaryota; kingdom Viridiplantae; phylum Streptophyta; class Magnoliopsida; order Arecales; family Arecaceae; genus Metroxylon; species Metroxylon sagu. The sequence continues at coordinate 5,611,014 of JACVBY030000667.1, forward strand.
GATTGCTGTGATAAATGGGAAGGACGGACCTCGTTCTCGGCCGGTTACGGAAGCGGCGGATCGCCGGACGGTGAAGGCTAACAGAGTCTCCGATTCATCCACACCCCTAGGCCGCTATGCCGAGAGGGAGAAGGTTGAGGGTTTCACCGAAATGAGCAGGGAAGCACCAGCTCACCTCACTTTCCGTTCTCTTTCTCTGTTCGTAAGAACAGAGGTTCTTCTGCCTCACCGCCCCATCGCTTCGCAGAGAAGCTGTGGGCATGTGGGGAGGCTTGGGTGGACGCATGACCTGGCACCCAATGCCAGGTCAGCCAACAAGATCAATATTTTTTCGATCCAGCACACGGTTGATATTATATTCAGGAATTTTGTAGTTAATGACATTTTGCAGCGAAACCCAACCAGTTACCAGAATTAGCACAAAAAGTAGGATATTGAACAATGGAAACCAACTAATGAAGTTGATGGGATACTTGGTGTAGACGAGATCATGAAGGAATCCCAGCTCCATGTTGATCACCCGGAAGACTCTTTCACGATCCCTGGAAAGCAGGCCTTCGAAAATAAGATCGTGAGCTTTGGAAAGCTCGGATTCGGCCGACGGATAACGGAATAACTGACGTTCCAGTAGTTTGAAAAAGGCAAATGAAGGGCACTGTCCTTGAGCCGCCCGTCTCGATCTCCATTCGAGTTCAGTGGCCCCCCGCTGCACCCCGAGACCTTCTCGACTGTGACCACCCTATTATCATCTATATTCACCTCTACGACGTAGTCAGGAGGATTGGCCCCCGGCTTCACCTTCTCTTCATCCATGATCAAATACTTGTAGCCTCTCATGGTAGTGGGATTGACCAGGTCTTGCCGCTTGGCTTGTCCTCGTACCTCATGTAGTCGGCGATCAATCTGGTTTTCTTCAGCCCGAAAGTCTGAACAGCGAGTCCGAAGGTGAAAATCCTCTGGAACGCCTTCAGCACGGTCAAGCCCCAGAGCACTTGAAGGGCGTGGCGGAATAGCGACTCGCCCGATGACAGGAAGATGAACTAGAGCGATAAAAAAAATGTCGTTCGAGTGTGCCATCTCATACTTCCTCCTCTTCTCGAATTCACTGTCAAGAGAATAGGCCGAGGCGCTGCAGTAAGTTCAGCAGGCGATCCATAAGAACATCGCCCATACCGAGTATAGCTCGTTTTGGTAGGGGGCCGACTGCATCTGGCCAAGAGCATAGGTGATCCAGCGCTCGACCACTGTCTCGGCGATAGGGATGATGATTTTGGGAACCAGTGGCGGCGCCAGCGAGGGAACGGGGTGAAGATGAAGGCGATGGCTAGGATGGCAGCAATGGTGGATGCCAATGCCTCCAACCAAACTAGACGGCCATTAATGGTTAATTTACTGTCGTGCAAGGATTCACTGAGGGATGCAGTGGTGTTGCCAACGATTCCCATCTCTCTTTCTCTCTCTCCGGTGTTCTACTTCTCTCTTAAGGGATTGTTTTGAGTGAATAGCAGGGCTTATCGATCGATGGCAGTGCGGCTTGAAGAAAATAGAGTTTGTGGGTACCCGCTTCCTCAGCGCAAGGAAGGTTCCTTGAAACCAACATTAATCGATGATAAACTCTGCTCTGCCTTGTCAATGAAGGTTCTGCATGCTATTCTTATAAATACAATTTATTATATTTATTTTAAAAAATTATATATGCATATTTTATTTTTATAATGATATTTTTCATATTAAATTTTTGATTGATTGTATCACTCGATAATCATTTTAAATAAAAAAAGATACTATAATCTATATCTCAAAAAAATTATGTAAAAATATATATTTTTTGAGTACATATTAAATATTATTTGTGATGCTATGTTCCCAAGCTAGAACGGAGCATCTTCCTTGAAAGGACCACCGCATTTTTTTTCTCTTCTTTTTTTCTATCATCAAACCCTGCAATAGAGTAAACCGACACTCTTCTTTCCTTCGTCCAACCTGATCTTTCCGAAGCTCCATCTCCGGCCCAAGTAACGGCCTTGTAACAAACCAGGAACTCCAGTCCGTGGTCCACAAATAGAGATCCAACCCCTTCCTTGAATGGAAGAGATGAGGCCCAAGGGCCTGGAAACCCTCTTTGAAAATCCTTTGAAGAACTGATTGTTGCCTATAACCAGAGATCAATCCCCCATTCGAAGCTCCAAAACCATTTTCCTTCTCTCCTCCATCCTTTTTGATGGCCCTCTATCATATAAGTTGTCTTAATGAGCTCTTTTTCTGGGCTTTAGTATCTCTAATACAGATAATTGATAGATATGAGAAATTTGGCTATATTAACACAAGCTATTTGGTTAAGTTTGATACAGAAAAGAAAAAGAGTGCAAAAATATATTATACTGAAATGAAAAAGAAAAAAAAAATGCAAAAATGTAATGCTGAAATTGTGTTATCTTGTTAGTCAAGTTAGAGTAATATACATAATAAATTAATAATGAGGTAAACATTACTATACCAGCAAGCATGTCAAAAAAAAAAAAAAAAAAGGTGCTAAGTTATAAGAATCTAACTATTGCTAGTGAAATATATCAAATTATGATTTCATTAGTGACTTTATACTTTATTAATTATTTTATTGGCTAACAAATTAATGGAAGTGACTTGGTGGCCTTCGCCTTAATAAATCAATAAATTGCTATTCAATATTATAGTTAGATGGTTAGTGTTGTTGGGTTTTTTTTTTTGAATAATATAGCCCTGCAAATTGGTTGAATTAGAATTGAATTCAAAAATCATTATTTAATTTACTGCATTTCTTGAATTAGATAAAATCTGGATTACTTAAAGAGAGAATTCATGCAAGAAAATAATAAAAATAGACATTATCAACGCCTTCAACATTAATGACCGAAAAAATATTATTAAAATATAAATTGATGATCAATTATATAAAGTTATTATCTTTGATTTGGATTCATTTCTATTTAGTCTGAATTTTATACTGATGCAGTCCAATCTAATCATTACCAAAAATCAAATGGCAAAAAAATTTATGGTCTGATCTAGTGTAAGCATTGATATAAAACTTAATCGGATGATCGAGTTAAACTTTCATACAGATACCTGAATTATTAGGAATGCATCATAGTTTCTTCGTTTAAACATTGATGCTTTGTTAAATTTCTAAATGGGGTAGGCCCACATTTCCAAAACATGTGCCAAATTCAGCACTTCAACTGGTCTGCACCACATCAATAGTATCTATTATTTGCATATTGTTGGGAATAAAAGCATCTCACACGCGACCGTGTCTAGATTTTAGCAAGTGCTCGACCTGTGGTTTATGGATGAGAGAACGACGCGAGCAGAATATGATGTATTGGATGATGGAAACAGGGCTACTTTGTTGTTGAAATACTGTTTAATTTTTGATCTATCAGATGGGTATTCATGGTGACATAAGATAATTGTTTCTAAAGTTTAATATACGATCTATCAGGGAATCATTAGGATAAAATAGAAAATCATAGCTTAAACCTTCATGAAAGAAAAAAAAATGTCTAAATATTTTTGAAAGATTTATACTCCCCGGGGGCGGCTTGGAAGCATTTTTGATCCAATTAAAATTTTTTTATATAAAACAAATATATACTTGCTTGTATGAAAGGGCAGAGATAATTGATAATACTTATTAAAAGTTACGAGTGATGAAGATATAATAATATTCAAGCATCAAAAAATTATAACAAAATTTTTAAAATTTTAAAAATTTGGAACACCCTGTAATTATTCTTTTATTTTTTAAAATTTGGCTTAGAGATCAGCTTTGGAAAGGTCTTACTCAAAGGGGCAGGCCGAGGCCAACAACCATTCCTCTTTTCCGGCATTCTCTCCTCTCCTCCTCCTCCTCCTCCTCCTCCTCCTTCCCATCAGCGAAAGAAAGGCATAATCCGTACAAAGCCATCTCCCAGCTCTCCTTCCCTTCCCCCAATCCCCCCAATCTCTCCCTCTTCCGCCCAAGAAGAGAGCCCCTCCGCTATGGCTTCGCCCGCAATACCACCGCTCCCTGGGCTCTTCGCACCTCCGATCCTCCACTCCACCCTCGACCGCTTGGCCTCCCATCTAAACGCCCTTCCCCCATCGTCCTCCGGTCTCGACGAACAACTCCAAACGCTGCACCGCGCTTTGCTCCGCGTCACAGAGACGATTCCAACTAAACTTTAGTTCTCGCCCGACCTCATGAACCAATTCAGTGACGCTGCCGACGACTTGGTCGACGAGCTCGAGTACAGTGCATTGCAACAACGAGTGGAGGAGATGGCCAAAGCATCGGCCAATCAAACAGGTGACAGCCTCAACCTCTCTGTATTCAAAGGGCTCCAAACCGGCGAAAACGACGCCGTGAATCAGCCTATAATCCCAAGCCAGGCTAGTGTGGAATCCTCGGTCACTGTATCTGGTCGCTCTGCCGTTAATCAGGCTGGTGGTGGATCCCTGCCGCCGGTATTCGACGGTACCAGCACCGGCGAAGGCGGAGGAAGTCAACCAAGGGATGAAGCCGGCAAACATGGGTCGAATAAGAGAAGCAGCGGATCCCTGTTAATTTTGTGCGGCTGCTGTCATCCTAGAGATGATCACACAGGACAAACACTTGGTGCATCCTCTTATTCTATTCAATCTGGAGAGAATGCTGGAAAACAATCAAGTCGGGGCTTTTCGCCGACTCTCTTCAAGTCTTTACGTTCCGCGATTAATAAAATTATCAAGTGGCGCCGCAAGGAAGTTGTCCTTCATCAACTTGGTGATCATGCTATGGACCAGAAAATTGGATCCCCTGCTTCTTTGCCAGATGATGCTAACCAGAACCACTTCAACCAGGCAAGCAATGCCAATTTGCAGGCTGATGGTGATGCAACGAATGAAACAAGTGGCTCCTCAGATTCGACACACAAGGATGATGAAGGTACCGCTGGCCAGGTAACGGATTCTAAGCTACCAGAAATTTCTTATGAAAAAGTCATTGCTGAAAGGATTGTCAAAATTGTAAAGCAATTAGAACTTATTTATAGTCATTTGAAGGATGCTGTAAACATTCGAGACTTAAATAGTGATCTTAGAGAACCACCTGAGATGCGGAATGCTTGTAGGACCACCTCAACCATCAAGCAAGGGGCGGTATATGGTCGCGATGGGGAGAGAGCAATTGGTGAAGATGTTGCTGCATTCGGGTGATGGTGACGAGAATGTATCTGTCCTTCCAATATTTGGGGCGGGAGAAGAAAAATAACAAAAAAGAGCTGAACTCGATGAACTCCTTTATGGCAGGAGGTTGGATTCCGCAGCCAAGGGATTCGCGTAGCAGAGGGCAGCGAACAGAATGATAGGGGTAGGCACTAGAGGTTTTCAAGATGGGAAAAAGAAGATGAGCTCTATCTCACTGTTCTTCATCTCTCCTTCGTTCCCTGAAAATGGCTAATGGATTAGCAACTCAGAGTTATCTTGTTCGACCCATCCTACCATCGAAGAAAGAAAGGAGGTTAGAGATCAGAGATGATGAATAAACCTCCTGATAGATAGGAATGTTGCTCAGATGTGAGATTTGAATACATAGATGCCCATTTGACAATTCTTTGTTGAGGTTGCATCATTGGATTGACCAACCCTTAAAGATGAGATGACTATGGAGGGATTGTATCCTATGGCCGGAGCCTGCGAGCAATGAGTAGTGCGAGCGAAATGAGTTAAAGAGCAAATGAGCGAGAGCGAGATGCGTAGGCAAGTGGAAGTATTCAGGGCGATCAATATTGCGAGCAATGAGCATTGTATAAAGAGCGACTGCTTCATAGTTGACGAAGCTCCTAATCCGAATCATGAAGCGTAGCAGGTGTCAAAAGTCGCGAGTAGGAGCGATCCAAGAGATTCATTACCCGCAGAGGCTAGGTCGGGATAGTTTTAGAAGCATCAGTTGATGAAGCAAGTAGTTCACTTGAGCGAGCAGTGGAGGTTGATCCAGCTCCATAACTAGAACCCAAAGTTTTTAGGTAGAATTTGCGCTTGTACCACCGAAAAAGGGCTCCGACCTTTGACCACTCAGCCACTTTTTTGGTTGCAGCAAAAGTAGCGGCATGGATAGCCGCAATAGCTGCAGTAGATGCGGGCTACTTGCTCGAGAGTCTACTATTTTCATTCCGTCCTTTCTCCCCCATTTGTTTCTACCCAGTTGTTCATCCAGATGTTCAAGATGAAAAGCCGGATGAAAGCGTTGAAGTCGCACGAGCAGAGCAGTTCCATTTCCCGGGCAGCAGTGAATTGGATGAAAACGTTGAAGTCGCACGAGCAGTTCCATTTCCCCCGGCAGCAGTGAATTGAGCAGGTTATTCTGTAGCCTTACATCGGGATCCTATCCCAGCTAGCGGCGTGGCGAAAGTAGCAGAGGCAGCTACTGAACAGGTTTGTCGTGTAAAAGCACAAGTTCCAATAGACTCGTACAACCCAGCATCTTGACCAGGATTGGGGAAAAGCTTGGGCGGGGGAGCAGGCAGGCGCAGGAAGAGGAAAGAGCACACTAATGGAACCGTCAAATCAATTTCCTATGCCGAATACCAGAACCCAGAGAGACGAAGGGGGTCCCCAGGGAAGCTCGATATCCACGTGTTTTCCCATCGTATGGGTAGGCCCAAACCGTCCACAGGAGAACCTTTAGTCGCAAAGCAATGGGCAGCAACCGTCGCCTTCGGACTAGCAGCTTTAGCCTTCCTGCCTTACTGCTTTAGAGCAGTTGCTTCTCTTTCTTTTGAATGTATTTTATAGTCTTAAGCTCTAAACAAGAGGAGCAAGCATTAGTTATCCGAAGGCGCATGTTTGTGGCTTTCCCCATCGCCTTTCTGGCTAACAAGTATGTCATTTTATTGATTCTCTTACTAGATAAACTACTAGCTTCATTATACCTCTGATGAGTTGATTGAAACCTTGACTTTAGAGCGAAGTGAGTTCCTCTTTTTGTTAGCTGAATTCAAGAGGAACCTTCTTCATCTGAAGGTGTATTAATGCTGCTTTCCTAACTAGCTAGCTGCTTTAAGTCTCAAATCTCTAGGAGCTCGTATCCTTAGCTTGGCGGAGCCCTCGTAAATATCCTAAAAAAAGCTTGCGTACAATTTTTTTGAATAGCCTTTTTCCATGCATCACCCAGTAATGCGTCAGTTCAAAAGACTGCTTTAACCTAGTGTTGTAGAATACCCTGCTTTAATCCCTAACTTCGCCCCTCGTTAAAGAAAAGTAGTAGCCATTTTCTGATGGAGAATACGACTGCTTCTCTTCTTGCTTCGCCAGTATTGATAGCTTATTCCAACTGGTTTAAGGTAGTTTTTTTTTTTTTATTGGATAAAAGACCTCTGCTTCCTGCCTTCCGGCTTTAGAGCAGTTGCTTCTCTCTGGTGTCTTACTACTAGACCAGCTACCACGCCCCAGACCCTAGAGTGAATGTAAGAGGTAGCAACCCACCGCATGCTAGGCATGCAAGGTGTTCAGTAACAGAAGCAATTATCAAATCAAAAGTCAATCAACTAATATGCCAATAAAAAGTCACAACATTCTTATTACAATTCCAAATAAAGCGAATGTTTGGGCTATATGCAAACTGATAAAAATAAATTCTAACTAAACTAGGCTGATAGCAATTTCAGTCTACCCATATTCCTCTTCATTTCTTTAGCTCTGAAAAAACATCAACGAGAGTTTAATGAGTTCATACTTAATAAGTAAGCCTAATATAAATATAGAATATAATTTCAAGAATATTGCATATCAGAATTTACTTACTTTCATATGTTAGAACTTTCATATTGCCTTATTATCTGATGTTACTTATATTCTTGAAATATGTTGAAATCACAATACATATTGTCTCAAAATTTCAGTTTCAAGTTTTCAAGTCATCACATTCATAATTCACCATCATTAACATTTACACTTCATCTTATTACAAATATGCCACGGTCACAAACTATGGCTACATATATCCTTGTGACAGGGCCAGAACAGAACACCACATATAATTTCTATGGATAAGGGCCAAAACAGAACACCACATTTAACCCTGTGAATGAATGTGTATCCTCCATATATATCCCCTGTGGAGGTGGGTCCCGATATCAGAAATCATATCACAAAGTCACATCATAGTAGACCGTGGGTGACATATTTTTTTTATTATTCAAAACTTATTTTTATTTCTTATTCAAATATTATCTATAAAATTCTTTAGGTTAACTTAGCATAGGCACACATTCATATCATATTAGCTATGTTAATAATATTAATATCAAATATATATATATATTACTAATTTATGATTTGAATATATATCATAACTATTTATTTTGCATAAGCAATGTTAATTTATTATTTTTATTATTATCACATGTACTACTATCATTATTACTATTGTTATTATTATTTATTTATTTATTATTTTTATTTATTTTATGAGTTATGCATAATTTATCTAAAATCTAAAAATAATATTATTAAGCTTTCAAATGAATGAAATAACGTATCAGAATTTATTTGCATGATAATAGCAGATAAATAGCAATATCTAAACATATACAAACATTTTATTCAAAAATTGCATGATTTAATAATTTACTAAATTACTCATGATAAATAGCTTACTTACCTTTTATCGCTAATTCACAAGTCCAAATCAACTGTTTAGGCTTCTAACACTTACAACATGATGTTTGAATTTTTAATTTCTAAAAATCATAATGTTCACATAATTCCTATCATTCTATCGAGTCTAGTTTTGGATTAAACTTAGGGCTTGATTATTTTAACTTGTATCAATCCAAACAGTATAACAAAATTTTTCCCATAACCTAGAGCTATCCCAGATTTAATCCTGATTCTAGAATGGTTGGGTTAGGACTAATTTGGGTTCCAAAAGTTGGACCCAACTAGGCTCAAATGGGTTGAACTTAAGGCTCAAATGAATAGCCAAGAGCCAACCCATCATTTTTTTTTCTCATTTTCTGAAACCCAAACTCAAACAGAAACGTTCGGCTCTTTTCCTTCCGCTCTCTGTTTTTTTTTTTTTTATCTTCTTCTCCCTCTTTTCAAAAACACACTCCATCTCTCCTGGTCCTCTCCCTCTCTCATGCACAACTCATGGCCTCATCTCTCTTTCTTCTTCTTCTTCTTCTTCTTCCTCTTTTCAAAAATGCACTCCATCTCTCCTGGTCCTCTCCCTCTCTCACGCACAACTCATGGCCTCATCTATCTTTTTTTTTTTTTTTGGTTCTCAGATTTCAGTTCCATCTCCCTCTCTCGCAACAACGCAGATCTCTCTCTACCTCTTGCTCTCATCTCTCCACCCCTCGGATCAAATATTAGACTGAAACATAAAATAAAGGCAAAGAGAGAGATTACCTACGGGTGGATTAGGCTTGTGGGGAGGAGATGACGATGAGAAGAATAGAAATGAATCAGGTGTGGGATGAGGGGAGGGAAGGTAGGGTTTTTAATCCTCTTTACCTTTTCGAGGATCGCATGAATAGTAAGCGAAGGATGCGGCCGAATCTTCTCTGGTTCGGTTTGGTAACGCCACGATGATTGTGGCGTTACACATCGCGGCATTACACTCCTCCTCCCTTAAAATAATTTTGTCCCCAAAATTGTTGCTTATTAATCATACCACATGACTAACATCTAGAGTACAAAAATAAGCTCCAATATTCTTTTAAGAAAAAAACAATCATTAATTCTTTTTACATTTACATACTCAAGTTACAAACATATGGGGGTATTTCTTTTTCATCTCTTCCTTAAGCTCCCAAGTAGCTTCCTGCTCAGTATGATTACTCCACTGCACTTTGACATAGAGGATGCTATGTTGTTTCAGAACTTGATCCTTGCGATCCATAATGCGCACAAGATACTCTTCATAAGTCAGATCCTTCTTTAACTGAATGGGTTCAAGCTCCACCACATAGCTGGGGTCTGAAATATACTCTTTTAACATAGAGACATAAAACACATTATGTACCCCAGAGATTGCTGATGGTAAAGCTAGGCTATAAGCCACCTCCCTCACTCTACTCAAAATCTCAAATGGCCCAATGTATCGTGGATTGAATTTACCTCTAATCCCAAATCTCATCACATCTTTGGTTGGTGATACTTTCAAGAAGACATGGTCCCCTAACCTGGAATTCTAACTCCCTTCTTCTAACATCAGCATAACTCTTCTACCAGCTCAGCTATGCGGAGTCACTCCTTAATTAATTGCACTTTTTTTTCAGTCAGCTAAACCAGCTCAGGATCCAAAAATTTTCTCCCTCTCACATCATCCCAACACAAGGGGGATTTGCATTTTCTACCATACAGAGCCTCAAATGGGACCATCTAGATATTGGGTTGTTAACTATTATTATAAGCGATTCCACTAAGGGTAAATGGTTGTCTCAAGCACCTCCTAAGTCCACCACACAGCTCGCGACATATCCTCTATAATCTGGATGATTCTTTCAGCCTGTCCATCTGTCTAAGGATTGAAGGCTAAGCTAAAATTCAGCATAATCCATAAAGCCTTATGAAGACTCCTCCAAATTAGGAGAAAGAAGGTCAAATGGATTCAAACTCAATTTACTCAGTTTGCTACTGAACTAAAAACAAATATTACAATCTTACCCCGTTAAAAATTTCATCCTCGAAATTAAACACATAGGGGTTTTTGCACAATTATAGATACTCAATAGCCAACCTTCATTTCATCCCTAAGTACCCAAATAACATATCCAACTTCAAGAATCAATTTGATCTTTCTGCCCAATGGAAATTGAATTCCTTAAGAAAGAAGTATTACAATTTTTTGTCGACATACATCTTTGCTACTCTCTCCAAGACACCTCGCCTGTTACCATGTCTAATCTTCAAATTGATCTTTACCACATCTTTGAGTTCTACCATTCCACATCTTTCTTAGGTGATAGTTATTAGCCAACTCATAATCTTTCAATAATTTCACATCATTTCCTTTAACATGACCTAGCCCTTTTTCTTTTTTGTTCCAATCAAGACATCATTAATAACTACCAACATAATTAATTTATCTCCTTTATATATTATCAATAATTACTACTGCAACTAATCAATTTCTCTTGAATATGTCAGGATATCCTTAATAAATGTTACAGCTTAATTGATTCAAACTCCTTGAATTGATCATTTTATCACCAATAACTACCACAACCATTTGATGCTTTTTTTTTTTTTTGAAAATATACCTTAAGATTCTTACAATCATTATAAATATTTTAAAGTTTGTCACATGTATTATGTCTTCCAATCTTAAGATTAATAACATATTAATTACTTTTAAACTTCTCAACAAGACAATTCCAAATTCTTTTGCATTAGATCTAAGACTGCACTCCTTAAGTACTCTCTCAACTCGTAAATAGTTCAATGTATCATTAATCATCATGACACCTATTTTCAATCTTTTGAGTAAATCATCATAATATATTTGGTTCTACTCTTGAATACTTCAAGCTAACGTTAATGAACATCATAGCAATAATTTAGGACATCTTCCATAATTATCATAATTAACTAATTCAATTTCTTTTAATTAAATCATACAATGTCTCTTGTCATAGCATGACAAATTAATTTAAACCTCTTGAATATCTCAGAATGTCCTCAACTGATTCGGATAAGATGGGATATTTGACTTATAAGGTCCATAGAGATTGAAGATACACTTACTACCCTAAAAGGAATATCTAGAAAATCATGATTATCACTCTTTGATTTGGAAGCAATATTAGGTGTATTCTTAGCCATAATCTGCAATTTGTGATAATCAAAATGAAATCATCTCCCTCCTTTTTTCCTGAAAAAAATTTGAGCTACTTATAGCTGATTGACAATTTATCCATCCTGGAGAAAGATACCTAATTGGAAACCATTGAAGGGTACGACAAAGAGACACAATAGATCTAGTGAGCAACTACTGCCCTTTATTCTTCAACAGAGGTTATCTTACAACGAGCCTTTGAAAGGGTTCTTGACATAGGAATCTATTAGAGAGATCTATCTCCTAATCTGGGGCTATCCTAACAGTTTCTAATGAAAAATCTTTATAAAAGTCTTTATCAATGGAATTCATCCCATTAATTATTCTTATCACTGCCAAGAATCTTCCACATTCTACCCTCTAAGCTTTTGGGTATCCACAGTCAAAATCAATCCCAAAGATTAATAAGGTCCACCTCTCTCAAAAATATGAACACTAATTGTGTCCCAGAGATTAACAAGATTAATAGGGTCTACCCCTTTCAAAGACATGAACACTAATTGTCTTCGAATTTAAAATCTTAAATTCTTCCTAAATAATCCATCATGACATAATATGTAGTCAACCACTTCATTACCAAAAATAACATCAATATCAATCATCTCTATAATCAGCAGATTAACTATCAGTTTTGAACATGCAATTTCAATAATGCAAGTTCCACTAATAAAATCCACTATATATATATATTTATGCATCCACACTCAAATTCACATTTAATAACTCAAAATTCAATGTTTACTCAATTATAATAGATCAAAATATGGATATGTCTATGCTATCTTAGTCATATTTGTCATCAACTGCAACTTCCAAATATTGCACTATATTCCATATATTTACCTATCTTAGATTGCATTTCCAATTAAAGTTTCATCTAGCCACACTCTCTAAGGGTTTGAAACCATAGCTCTGATACCACTATAGTTGTCACGCCCTAGACCCTAGAGTGGATCTAAGAGGTGGCAACCCGCCGCATGCTAGGCATGCAAGGCATTCAGTAACAGAAGCAATTATCAAATCAAAGGTCAATCAACTAATATGCCAATAAAAAGTCACAATATTCTTATTACAATTCCAAATAAAGCGAATGTTTGGGCTACATGCAAACTGGTAAACATAAATTCTATCTAAACTAGGCTGATAGCAGTTTCAGTCTACCCATATCCCTCTTCATTTCTTTAGCTCTAAAAAACATCAACGAGAGTTTAATGAGTTCACACTCAATAAGTAAGCCTAATATAAAATATATCATATAATTTCAAGAATATTGCATATTAGAATTTACTTACTTTCATATGTCAGAACTTTCATGTTGTCTTATTATCTGATGTTACTTATATTCTTGAAATATGTTGAAATCATAATACATATTATGTCTCAAAATTTCAGTTTCAAGTTTTCAAGTCATCACATTCATAATTCACCATTATTAACATTTACACTTCATCTTATTACAAATATGCCACGGTCACAAACATGGCCACATATATCCCTGTGACAGGGCTAGAACAAAACACCACATATAATTCCTGTAGATGAGGGCCAGAACAAAACACCACATTTAACCCTGTGGATGAAGGTATATCTTCTACATATATTCCCTATGGAGGTGGGTCCCGATATTAGAAATTATATCACAAAGTCACATCATAGTAGACCGTGGGTGACATATATTTTTTTTATTATTTAAAACTTATTTTCACTTCTTATTCAAATATTATCCATAAAATTCTTTAGGTTAACTTAGCATAGGCACACATTCATATCATATTAGCTATGTTAATAATATTAATATCAAATATATGTATATATATATATTACTAATTTACGATTTGAATATATATCATAACTATTTATTTTGCATAAGCAATGTTAATTTATTATTTTTATTATTATCACTTGTACTACTATCATTATTACTATTGTTATTATTATTTATTTATTTATTATTTTTATTTATTTTATGAGTTATGCATAATTTATCTAAAATCTAAAAATAATATTATTAAGCTTTCAAATGAATGAAATAACGTATCAGAATTTATTTGCATGATAATAGCAGATAAAAAGCAATATCTAAACATATACAAACATTTTATTCAAAAATTGCATGATTTAATAATTTACTAAATTACTCATGATAAATGGCTTACTTACCTTTTATCGCTAATTCATAAGTCCAAATCAACTGTTTAGGCTTCTAACACCTACAACATGATGTTTGAATTTTTAATTTCTAAAAATCATAATGCTCACATAATTCCTATCATTCTACCGAGTCTAGTTTTGGATCCAACTTAGGGCTTGATTATTTTAACTTGTATCAATCCAAACAGTATAACAAAATTTTTTCCATAACCTAGAGCTATCCCAGATTTAATCCTGATTCTAGAATGGTTGGGTTAGGACTAATTTGGGTTCCAAAAGTTGGACCTAACTAGGCTCAAATGGGTTGAACTTAAGGCTCAAATGAATAGCCAAGAGCCAACCCATCATTTTTTTTTCCATTTTCTGAAACCCAAACTCAAACAGAAATGTTCGGCTCTTTTCCTTCCGCTCTCTATTCTTTTTTTTTTTTATCTTCTTCTCCCTCTTTTCTAAAACGCACTACATCTCTCCTGGTCCTCTCCCTCTCTCACGCACAACTCATGCCCTCATCTCTTTTTTTCTTCTTCTTCTTCTTCTTCCTCTTTTCAAAAACGCACTCCATCTCTCCTGATCCTCTCCCTCTCTCACGCGCAACTCACGGCCTCATCTATCTTTTTTTTTTGGTTCTCAGATTCCAGATCCATCTCTCTCTCTCGCAGCAACGTAGATCTCTCTCTCTACCTCTTGCTCTCATCTCTCCACCCCTCGGATCAAATATTAGACTGAAACATAAAATAAAGGCAAAGAGAGAGAGATTACCTGCGGGTGGATTAGGCTTGTGGGGAGGAGATGACGATGAGAAGAATAGAGACAAATCAGATGTGGGATAAGGGGAGGGAAGGTAGGGTTTTTAATCCTCTTTACCCTTCCAAGGATCGCGTGAATAATAAGCGAAGGATGCAGCCGAATCTTCTCTGGTTCAGTTTGGTAACGCCGTGATGATTGCGGCGTTACACATCGTGGTGTTACACCAGCTGCATCCCTTCTTAGTAGCAGAATGTTGGCTATATTATATCCTTTTGCTCTGTATCCTACGGATCGATATAAGTATCCGTATGCAACATCAAAGCCTACAACATTGATAACGAAGAAAGCTAGGGTAGAGCGGAGCCAGTTTCAGCTCCTTAGTTAGCAGCGTATGCGCATTTTGTAGAGAACAAGGAGAATGCATATCTAATAAACCAAAAATTTAGAAAGAAGCTTGAGGAATAAGGATAGATTTTGTTTCATCTCTGCACTTAGTTCCATTGAATTTTAGGCATTATGTTTGAACCATTTGAAAATAGTTTGTAAGAATTTGGAGACTTGTGTTGTTGAATGTTACTTTTGAAATTTTAGCTTCTGCAATAATGTATCTGTTGACCTCACATTGATTTTGATGATCACAAAATAATTAAGTAAGTTACTAATGAGTTTTGTGGAAGATCATGTTGAAATGCAGGCATACATGAATCATCAAGATGATTAAAAAAGATTTCAAGCTCCTAAATGGGTTTATGATTCAAAAGAAGAATTTTTGTAGAAGACCAAGATCAACCCAGAATGATTCAAGCTTCAATTCAGTAAAATTCAGATAGTTGAGAGGTTTTTAAATGAAGAAAGTTCAAAACTATAAGAGCTAGATTGATTCAAGCCTCAATTCAGTGAATTTCATATGTTTGGGAGGTTTTTAAATGAAGAAAGTTCAAAACTATGAGAGCCAGAATAACTCAAGCCTCAAGTCAGTGATTTTCAGATATTTTGGAAGGTTTTCAAATGAAAAAGTTTAAAACTATGAGAGCCAGAATGACTCAAGCCTCAAGTCAGTGATTTTCAGATGTTTTGGAAGGTTTTCAAATGAAAAAGTTCAAAACTATGAGAGCTAAAATGATTCAAGCTTCAATTCTGTGATTTTTAGATGTTTGGAAGGTTTTCAAATGAAGAAAGTTTAAATTATGAGAACTGAAACAATTATCTTCTTCATTTCAATGAGTTTTCTTGTTTATGGAATGAGTTTTCAAGTTTTGAAGGATTTAGTCAACTCCTACAGCAGCTACCAGCACTTAAAATGGAAGATTGAAGCATTTGGCCAACTACCTTGGAAGATATCAAGTCAAAAATGTGCCACAAGAGAGTTAACAGCAAGTTTTACCAAGTTAGCCAACTAATTAGTCAGCTACTATGGCAAAACAGTGAGAAAAATCAAGTTAGCCGACTAACCAGCCGGCTACTGTGGCAAAACAGTAAACTCGCAGGAGTTAGCCGACTCTGGAGTTAGCTATTGTGGCCAAGACAGTGAGTTTCCTGAAGTTAGCCGACTCTGGAGTTGGCTACTATGGTCAGAACAGAAGTGTTAACAAAAGTAGTCGACTTTAGAGTCGACTAACTTGCCTAGAAATGCTGTAACGGCTAGTTCTGCATCTCCAACGGTTACAAACGGCTAGTTTAACGTTCCAATCCCATAGTAAACTATAAATACTCGTAAATGGGATTGATTAGTAAGAGATTGGGAGCATTTTTTAGGAATTGCAAGCGAGAAATAAAGAGAAAAACAAAGGGAAAAATTAAGAAAGTTTCAGCCTTCCAGTTTTTGAAAAGATAGAGAGCTGCAGTATTCAAAACTCCTTCAAGGCTCATTCAAGGCTCCTTCCAACTACCCAAGAGGCTCCTTCAAGTGCTCATAACTCCAACATTTAAAGAGAAAAAGCCTATTCAAATGGGGAGGTCTTCTAAAAGTGTAAAGTGCTTTTATTTTTCAATTTGCTCTTTAAGGAGCTGTAATTTCTGAAACTCTTTTCATTGTGAGTTTGTTTGAGTTTCAACTTAGTTGAAACTTGTGGAGGGTATGCCAAACCCGTAATTGGTGACTTGTAAGGCTCTCTTGTGCCCGAAAATAAGAAGTTAGCTGAGAAAGCTAAGGAAAGGCTCCTTTGTGCCTGTGAAACAAGAAGCTAGCTGGGTTAGCTAGGTTTTTAATCGTTTGAAGAACGATTAGTGAAGAAAATTTCCAAGAGATTCTTAGGGAGTGGACGTAGGTGCAAGGAGTAGCACCGAACTACTATAAATTACTATGTTTGTGTGTTTGTCTCATATTGTTGCTACTTGTTCTTACTTTCAATACTTCACACTCACACAGAATTTTCTGTTTTGCATAATTGCACATACTTGTTAAAAATTTTCAAAGAACCCAATTCACCCCTCCTCTTGGGTTACTTAGCTGGGCAACAAGTGGTATCAGAGCTAGTGCTCTTGTTCCTATTTGTCTTAACTGATAAAGAACTAAAGATCCATAGCAGCCCAAGTAAGTACCTTATTGACTGAAGGTCAGTCCACAAACAGAATCCCTTTATTCAATGGCACAAATTACACATATTGGAAGGCTAGAATGAAAATTTTTATTCAAGCACTTGACTATGATCTTTGGAGTATCATAGTAAATGACCCTCATACACCCATTCTTAGAACAAATGATATTGATGTTTCCAAACCGGAAGTGGATTGGGATGAGCATGATAAGAAAATGGCACAGCTCAATGCTAAGGCCATGAATATCTTATATTGTTCACTTGATGCAAATGAGTTTAATAGAATATCTACTTGTATTTCTGCTAAAGAGATTTAGGATAGACTTGAAGTCACCCATGAAAGCACAAATCAAATGAAGGAATCTAAAATCAATATGCTTGTACATAAATATGAACTGTTTAAAATGGAACCAACTGAATCCATTACTGATATGTTTACTAGATTTACTGATATTGTGAATAGTCTTAAAGGCCTTGGCAAATCTTATACTAACAGTGATCTAGTGAGAAAAATTTTGAAATCTTTGCCTAGGTCATGGGAAGCCAAGATGACTACAACTCAGGAAGCAAAAGACCTCAACAATCTTCCTCTAGAAGAGCTGATGGGATCGCTGATGACCCATGAAATTCAAGTTAAACAACATTAAGATGAGGAAGAGACCAAAAAGAGGAGGACCATGACTCTAAAATGTTCAGACCAAAAGGAAGAATGTGCTGAATCTTCTGAAGAGAGTGATGGAGATGATGAGCTAGCTCTCATCACAAGAAAATTTAGAAGATTCGTGAGGAAGAAGAAACATGGAGTAAAGTGGAGGCATTTTGTAAAAAAAAAATTCAGCAAGGAAAAAGAAAAAGAGCAGCCTCCTATTTGCTATGAATGTAAGAAACCGGGACACTTTAAGGCTGACTGTCCACAACTTAAGAAAGGTTCCAAGAAGGCTAAAAAGAAGGCTATGATGGCAACTTGGAGTGACAGTGATGATACAAGTTCAGATGATGAGAAACAAGAAACAACAAACTTGTATCTCATGGCCTATAAAGAAGAGGTGTTTTCTAACTCTCAAACTGAATTTATATTTGATGAATTGCAAGATGCATTTTATGATTTACTTACTGAATTCAAAAAGTTAGGTGCCAAAAATAAAGATTTGAGAAACCAAACCCAAAGTTTAGTTTTTGAAAAAGAAAAGCTTTCAAATGAAAATTCTGCTTTAACCCAATAAAATCTGAATTTAAAAAATGAGGTGAACAAACTTAAACCCATTGTTGATAAATTCACCTTGAGCTCTACAAAACTACAAATGATTCTTGAAAATCAAAGGACTGTTTTCAATAAAGCTAGATTAGGCTATAATCCCTTAAAGAAACAAATATTTTTGAAAAATATTTTTGTTCCCCCAAACAACTTGCTAAAAATTACATGTTTCAAATGTGGTAAATCAGGACATAAGGCTTTTGCATGTAACTCTCACATCAACAAGAACATTAAGAAGATTTGGGTTCCTAAAGGAACCATTAATGCTAACCCTAAAGGACCCAAGAAAGCTTGGGTACCTAAAAACATTACTTAAATTTGTGGGTGCAGGTGTGTCTTATGACTCAGAATGGAAAAAGAAAATAGTACTTGGATAGCGGGTGCTCAAGACACATGTTGGGTGATGAATCTCAATTCATCACTCTAGAAGCTAAGGATGGAGGAGTGGTCACTTTTGGAGACAATGCTCAAGATAAGATCATTGGCATTGGTAAAATTGGTATCACTTCCCATACCTTTATGGATAATGTTCTTCTTGTCGATGGTTTGAAACATAATCTATTAAGCATTAGTCAATTATGTGATAAAGGTTTTAAAGTCATTTTTGAATCATCTATTTGCATGGTTACAAATCCTGCTGATGATAGCATGAAATTTATTGGTCATAGGCATGTAAATGTTTATATTGTAGATTTGAACGAGCTAAATGATCAAAATATGGAATGTCTAGTTGCCATGAATTCTAAGTTTAATGAATCTAGCTGGTTATGGCATCGTAGACTTGCGCATGTTAGCATGGATTTGCTTTCCAATCTAATCAAAAGAGATTTAGTAAATGGTTTGCCAAAACTAAATTTTGAAAAGGATAAAATTTGTGATGCTTGCCAATTTGGAAAACAAACTAGAGTTTCATTCAAATCCAAAAATGTGGTTTCAACTTCTAGGCCTTTGGAGCTTTTGCACATGGACTTATTTAGACCTACTAGAACCACAAGTCTAGGTGGAAAATGCTATGGTTTTGTAATTATTGATGACTTCTCTCATTTTACATTGGTTTTATTTTTAGCAAGTAAAGATGAAGCTTTTTCTGAATTTTTAAAGTTCTTTAGAAAAACTACAAATGAAAAAGATCTTTAAATTTTATCTATTCATAGTGATCATGGAAAAGAATTTGAAAATCAAAATTTTGAAAGTTTTTGCAATGAAATGGGAATCAATCATAATTTCTCTGCACCAAGAACCCTTCAACAAAATGGAGTAGTTGAGAGAAAGAACCAGACTCT
The DNA here is from genome assembly GCA_017589505.3 of Metroxylon sagu. Lineage (NCBI taxonomy): Eukaryota > Viridiplantae > Streptophyta > Magnoliopsida > Arecales > Arecaceae > Metroxylon > Metroxylon sagu. Next base: position 5,630,829 of record JACVBY030000667.1, read on the forward strand.
TGAAGAAATGGCAAGAACTATGTTGTGTAAAAGTAATTTTTCAAAATATTTTTGGGCTGAAGCAATTAACACAGCATGTTATATTTTAAATAGAGCCTTGATAAGATCCACTTTGAAAAAGACCCCATATGAGCTTTGGAAAGGTAGAAAACCAAATATTGGGTATTTTCATGTTTTTGGGTGTCGATGTTTTATTCTTAACAATGGTAAATCTAATCTTGATAAATTTGATGTCAAATATGATGAAGGAATCTTTCTTGGCTACTCCACTAATAGTAAAGGATATAGAGTTTTTAATAAGAAAACTTTAGTAGTAGAAGAATCTATACATATAGTATTTGATGAGACTAATGACCTTCTATCAAGGAAGAAAGAAGTTATTGATGATGCAGGACTACTTGAAGAGGGAGTGCAAGAGATCACATTGAAGGACAAAGAAGATACAAATGAGCAAATCAGTCAAGAAGACACCATTGAAGCACTTCAACAAGCTGAAACTCAAGGTACACAAGGCTTAGAAAAGGAGTGGAGGTATGTTCACAATCATCCCAAAGAACTAATCATTGGTAGTCCATCTCAAGGGGTAAGAACTAGATCTTCACATAGAGATGCATGCAATCATTTAGCATTTGTTTCACAAATTGAACCTAAATGTTTTGATGATGCTAAAGATGATCCTGATTGGATAAATGCTATGCATGAAGAATTAAATCAATTTGAAAGAAACAATGTTTGGACTTTAGTTAGTAGACCAATAGATTACTCCATAATTGACACTAAATGGGTTTTCAAAAATAAATTGGATGAACATGGAAATATCATTAGAAATAAGGTAAGATTGGTAGTCAAAGGTTATAATCAAGAAGAAGGCATTGATTTTGATGAAACCTTTGCTCCAGTTGCTAGGTTGGAAGTTATTAGATTATTACTTGCCTTTGCATGCTTCATGAACTTTAAATTATTTCAAATGGATGTCAAGAGTGCATTTTTGAATGGTTATATTGCTGAAGAAATATATGTTGAACAACCATCCGGTTTTGAAAATCATGAACGTCCAAACCATGTTTTTAAATTGAACAAAGCATTATATGGTTTGAAACAAGCACCCCGGGCATGGTATGATAGATTGAGCAAATTCTTGATAGGTTTAATTTTGTTAGAGGAAATGTAGATACTATATTATTTATAAAAAGAGAAAATGATGATATGCTCATTGTGCAAATTTATGTAGATGACATCATTTTCGATGCTACTAATGAACTCTTGTGTCAAGACTTTGCTAAGCTCATGCAGGGGGAGTTCGAGATGAGCATGATGGGAGAACTCAACTATTTTCTTGGACTCCAAAATAAACAAGCTGAAAATGGGATCTTCATTAGCCAAAGCAAGTATACAAGAGAAATTTTAAAGAAGTTTGGCATTGAGAATTCCAAGTATATCGGTACTCCTATGAGCTCATCATGCAAACTTGACTTAAATGATAATAGCAATAATGTTGATTTAAAGCTTTATAGAGGCACGATAGGTTCTCTTTTATATTTAACTGCAAGTAGACCTGATATTCTATTTAGTGTATGCATGTGTGCTAGATTTCAAGAAAATCCTAAAGAAGCACATTTAAATGCTGTTAAAAGAATTTTAAGATACTTAAATGACACTAAAAATCTTGGACTTTGGTATGATAAACACTCTTCTATTGATTTGATTAGATATTCTGATTCTTATTTTGCTGGTTGTAAAATTGATAGAAAATCAACTAGTGAAAGTTGCAAATTTTTAGGAGTTAACTTAATCTCCTGGTTTACCAAGAAACAAACTTCAGTAGCCTTGTCTACAACTGAGGCTGAATACATCGCTGCTGGGAGTTGTTGTGCTCAAATCTTATGGATTAAGCAGCAACTAGATGATTATGGCATCAAACTTAAAGACATTCCCATAAAATGTGATAACACTAATGCTATAAACTTAACCAAAAATTCAATTCAGCATTCTAGGACTAAATACATTAAAATTAGACATCATTTCATAGAGATCATGATCAAAGTAAAGATATAATTCTTGATTTTGTTAGTACTGATAAACAATTAGCTGACATTTTCACAAAACCCCTTGATCAAAATAGATTTTATGAAATTAGAAGAGAACTTGGCATGATTGACCCTCTGATTAAATGAGTCAGCTAGATAGATTGAATTTTTAAATTTTTTCTGGGCATGTTTTTAATGATTAAAAATCATGATAATTAGCCCAACTGACCCTCCTATATGATCATATAACATGCATAACCATCAGAAATCATTTTACATAAAAATCCCTGATCAATTTGGAGCCTAGGCGTCATTTTTCCTATTTTTGAGCCGTTTGAGCTAACGGCTAATTGGAATTAGCCGGCTTGTGAGCCGACTAAATCGTCCGATCGCTCGGGTTATAAGGGCAACCGAGCGACCATCCGACTCCCTCTCTCCCAAAACTTCATCCAATCTTTTCAGATTTCTTCCCTGAGCCTTGATCCCTCCAAATACCTCTCATCTTCCTTAGATTCTCTCTTCCAATCATCCACCCTTGTGTGATGGCTCCACGGGCAAGAATCCCCCGCACGCGGCAAGGAGGAAACTCGGAGGACCCGCGAGAGAGAGCCACGCCTCTCCCGGCTTTGCCCTCTTCCTTCCGTATCTCCGGGGTTCAATCTTTGTCCACGAGACCCATCTCCAACGAGCGGGTAGTCGACTTTGGCTTCCTTGCTCGTGAAGGGTTCGGCATTGGGAGAATGCTCCAGCAGAGAGGATGGTCTTACATGTGTAGAACTGAGGTCCCTATCTACCCCTCCTTGGTAAGAGAATTCTATCAAAACTTGTCTGTTGATTTCATGTCTGCTTCATTAGTAATGAGGGGAGTCAGAATCAATTTGGACCGTGATATTATTGAAAATATTCTAAGAGTGCCGATTGGTGAATTTTGGGATGATCTCCCTGAGGGAAGGGCACGACGGATTGAAGCCGTTCTTGGTATAGATGATGGGGAGGGGATTGATAGAGTGCTAGCCAACTCCCTGAGTGTTGAGATGAGACTCCTCCACCACATCATATCTAGGATCTTCATTCCTCGTGCTGGGAGCTTTCACTTGGTCACTGAGAGAGATCTGTGTTTGATGTATCATCTGGTCAGTGAGACCCCTTTTGATTTTCCTGAGCTGATGTTAACTATATTGAGAGAGACAGTCAATAGACTTAGGACTATCCTGCCTTATGGTATGCTCCTCACCCACTTCTTTAAACACTTTGGAGTAAGAGTAAGGGGTGAAGAGATAACCAAGTTGTACCATTCGGATGTTTACAATGAGCATTCACTGCACCGAATGGAATTTATGAAGGTTGGTGGCAGATGGTCCAGAGGGAGAGGTAGAAAAGATGAGGTTGAGGTGTCTGCTGAGGGACCATCTTCTTCTTCTCATGAGGCAGCTGGACCTAGTGCAGAGCAGCATCTTGAGGAGCCCTCTGCACCACAGAGGACATCAGTTGAGCTTAATCAAGAGCAGCTGCAGTATATTGTGAGGGAGGTGACCTCAGCTATTTTCAGCAGAAGTTCAGGGGACAGTGGTTCATCTACTGGTGAGTTTATGATGGTACCACATATTTCTACAGTAAATGAGACATTGTCCCAGATGCTGATGAGGTTGGAGAGGTTGGAGCACTCCATGAGTATTCTGAATGGAAGGCTGCTGCTTCAGGAGATGAGAGACCATGGGGCAGGATCAAGCCGTGACTCAGAGGAGTTTGCACGCATGTCTGAGGAGTTAAGACAGTTGTGAGCTCAGATCATGGCCTTTGATGAAAAATCTGAGAGAGTAGAGATATCCATTGGTCTTCTCCATCATCTAGTCTCTACTATTAGTGATCAGTTGGCTCCTGTTGCATTTAAGCCTCCATTCCAGCCATTTTAGCCTCCTCCACAGCCTACTCACCCCCGTGCCAGGCCACCTCATGCATCTTATCGCCCTTCTTCGAGAGGACGTGGCATTGGATCATCCACTCAGCCCTCTGTTGTATCTTCCTCTGATGAGGAATAGTTTAGATTGTTTAGGTTGCTTTGTTTGCTTTTAATGTTCTAGTTTGCTTTGTTTTGATTAGAATGTACTAGGTTTTTTTATGTATTTAAATGTTTGTATCAGCACTTTATGTATTTAATGAAATCTTGTGTCGCTTTGTATGAAATTTTTATCTTATGAATGTTACTTCATTTTTATGAAATCTTGTGTTACAAATGTGGTATCAAATTTCCTATGAAATCTTATGTATGAAATTATCTACTAAATGCAATGTTCTTTTTCATGAAATTTTGTGGTATCAAATATTACTTGTGTGAATTCTTTTTACTTCAACTTATGAATCATGAATATCCTAAAATTGAACTATCAAGGGCGAGATATTCAAAATTAAGTGCATAACTTCTCACATCCTTTTTGATTGATAACAAAAAGGGAGAGAAAAGAAGCATACATTTAAAAGGAGAAGAATTCTTATTTATTATGTTTCAGAAGAGAAAAGAAGCATACATTCATCATGTTTCAGGAAGTTTTTCAAAAATTCAGAAAGTTTTCATCATAGTTTAAAAATGTTTTAATGAAATTCTTAAAAAGTTTCAGTGGTTTCAAAATGTTTCAGCATGTTTTAGTAGAGTTTTCAAAAGTTCAGTATTTCTAAATGAGAATAATGTAAGCATATGTTTAGGAGGAGAAAAACTGTAATTCATGCAAATATTTCAGCAAATTTCAACTTTTCAAAGGAAAGAAGAAAGTTTTTGAGAGTAAGATTGATTTTACAACAAAAGGAAAAGAAGAAGCTTGTTGTTTTTCACTTAAATTTTACTTGCATTTCAAACAAACAAGCTCTACTTGAAATCTATTTTAAAATTGAAACTTTTAGCATCAAAAATCAAAGTTTCAGTACACTATGCAAAATTTTGGCACGCTTTTAGCACGGACTGAAACTCTACATTTTTAAAGCCAAAATTATCATTACAGCACAGAGACTTAGTTCATTGGTACAATACTTCATTTCTAGAACATAACTTTTGTCTTTGGCATTAAATTCAGCATTTTGGCACAAAATTCATCTTTTTGTCATAAAATTCAGAATTTCAGCATAAAATTCAGATTTTTAGCATGAAACTCTCCTTAAATCTCTTCAAAAATCTGATTTCTCTGAATTTGATTATTAAAAATATTTGTCACATTGTTTTCAAAAATTTTGATTCAAAATTCAAACTTTTGGCACATGTTTCAAAGTTTTTGATATAAAATTCATGCATGAAACTGATTTCTGAATCCTCTCCTAACATGAGCTAAATTATCTCAACCCTATGAACAAGTTCAATATTGCACTGCTTTATCTTGTTGAATTCATTATTTTAATTGTATACTTAATGGTTTTGTCATCATCAAAAAGAAAAAGATTGTTGACCTCACATTGATTTTGATGATCACAAAACAATTAAGTAAGTTACTAATGAGTTTTATGGAAGGTTATGTTGAAATGCAAGCATACATGAATCATCAAGATGATTAAAAAGATTTCAAGCTTCTAAATGGGTTTATGAATCAAAAGAAGAATTTTTGTAGAAGACCAAGATCAACCCAGAATGATTCAAGCTTCAATTCAGTAAAATTCAGATGGTTGAGAGGTTTTCAAAAGAAGAAAGTTCAAAACTATGAGAGCTAGATTGATTCAAGCCTCAATTCAGTGAATTTCATATGTTTGGAAGGTTTTTAAATGAAGAAAGTTCAAAACTATGAGAGCCAGAATAACTCAAGCCTCAAGTCAGTGATTTTTAGATGTTTTGGAAGGTTTTAAAATGAAAAAGTTCAAAACTATGAGAGCCAGAATGACTCAAGCCTCAAGTCAGTGATTTTCAAATGTTTTGGGAGGTTTTCAAATAAAAAAGTTCAAAACTATAAGAGCTAAAATGATTCAAGCTTCAATTCTGTGATTTTCAGATGTTTGGGAGGTTTTCAAATGAAAAAAGTTCAAATTATGAGAACTGAAATAATTATCTTCTTCATTTCAATGAGTTTTCTTGTTTATGGAATGAGTTTTCAAGTTTTGGAGGATTTAGTCAACTCCTACAGCAGCTACCAGCACTTAGAATGGAAGATTGAAGCATTTGGCCAACTACCTTGGAAGATATCAAGTCAAAAATGTGTCACAAGAGAGTTAACAACAAGTTTTACCAAGTTAGCCAACTAATTAGTCAGGTACTATGGCAAAACAGTGAGAAAAATCAAGTTAGCTGACTAACCAGCCGGCTACTGTGGCAAAACAGTAAACTCGCAGGAGTTAGCCGACTCTAGAGTCAGCTACTGTGGCCAAGACAGTGAGTTTCCTGAAGTTAGCCGACTCTGGAGTCGGCTACTGTGGTCAGAACAGAAGTGTTAACAAAAGTAGTCGACTCTAGAGTCGACTAACTTGCCCAGAAATGCTGTAACGGCTAGTTCTGCATCTCCAACGGTCACAAACGGCTAGTTTAACATTCCAATCCCACAGTAAACTATAAATACTCATAAATGGGATTGATTAGCAAGAGATTGGGAGCATTTTTGAGGGATTACAAGTGAGAAATAAAGAGGAAAACAAAGGAAAAAATTAAGAAAGTTTCAGCCTTTCAGTTTTTGAAAAGATAGAGAGCTGCAGTGTTCAAAACTCCTTCAAGGCTCATTCAAGGCTCCTTCCAACTACCCAAGAGGCTCCTTCAAGTGCTCATAACTCCAACATTTAAAGAGGAGAAGCTTATTCAAAGGGGGAGGTTTTCTAAAAGTGTAAAGTGCTTTTATTTTTTAATTTGCTCTTTAAGGAGCTGTAATTTCTGAAACTCTTTTCATTGTGAGTTTGTTTGAGTTTCAACTTGGTTGAAACTTGTGGAGGGTGTGCCAAACCCATAATTGGTGACTTGTAAGGCTCCCTTATGCCCGAAAACAAGAAGTTAGCTGAGAAAGCTAAGGAAAGGCTCCCTTGTGCCTGTGAAACAAGAAGCTAGCTGGGTTAGCTAGGTTTGTAATCGTTTGAAGAACGATTAGTGAAGAAAATTTTCAAGGGATTCTTGGGGAATGGACGTAGGTGCAAGGAGTAGCACCGAACCACTATAAATTACTGTGTTTGTGTGTTTGTCTCATATTGTTGCTACTTGTTCTTGCTTTCAATACTTCACACTCACACAGAATTTTTTGTTTTGCATAATTGCACATACTTGTTAAAAATTTTTAAAGAACCCAATTCACCCCTCCTTTTGGGTTGCTTAGCTGGGCAACAGTATCTTTATGATTGCACGAGTTGAGATTGAGTAGGCTTCACATGCTTTTAAAGATCACTTAAAGAGTATGCGGCCATATCGCAATGCTCCTGGACCGGGTTCAGAATTGGGTCAGGAACAGGGTGTGACAAGTATTTTAATTGAGGGTTTGGAAAAGTTTCTAGGCTCGAAAGATTAGCTCAGTCAATTTTTTAATTGAGGGTTTGGAAGAGTTTCTAGGCTCAAAAGATTGGCTTAGTCAGTCATGATATGGTTCAAAAGATTTGAAGAACCTAAAAACCTTTTGCTCCTCAAGGAACATTTTAAGACTAAATATCAAAATTGTCATTGTTTAATTTATCCCCTTTTGTTCCTTTTTGCGACTACACAGACGTAATAGTGTGAAATTAATGCTAGCACTTTATTTTTAGCATGTATCATTATTTATTGTAAATTTCAACCAAAACAATGATGATTTGACAAAAGGCTCAAGATCAAAAGTTCACAAGGTCCACAATCATTTCTGATGCAATAAATGTCATATCATCATTTACTTGATTAAATTCATGCTAATTTAAGTCTTAATGACTCCTAGTAGACCAAAAGTACTAATAGATATCGAATATTAAATAGCATGACAAATACATAAACATTTCATATATATATATACATATATATACATGTAATAAATTCAATTTGAGAAACAACATTTATATACATAAATTCAATTTACTACAGAATGGAGTATAAGTATAAACATATATAAGCCTAGATTCATCAAATCATTTAATCATTTTTACATTTACGAACAATCTAACATAATGTTCAATATTAGAAACAGAACTCTATCGACTATAAAATCCTATTGATTAGCATCAAAGCTTTTCTACCTTGCACCCCAAAAGATTCGAGTACGGTGATAGTGCAGAGGAGCAGAGGATCATCCAACTCTACCGTTCGTTGCCAAATAAAATGTAGAGAATCATCGAACTCCAGTCAAAGCATGATGCTCATCATATAAAGTGCTCTCACGATAGTCATGAATCTTGTTTCAGATAAAATTTTACTTCTTTCATCATTCCAGATTTTCACACCTTTTGATGCAACTCATTAGATTTTTCATTCATAATGATAATATCCTGACACATGTTTGTAGGACCGGATTGATGGATAAAATGGGTACACATAGTATCAGTATCTTGTAGCGGAAGAAATGAATTTAAATTTTTATAATTGGGTAAATAAGTTTTAAATCTTATCTAAAACTTATTTACTCAGTGATAGCATGATCAAAGATCAGATCTAATGTGGAGAAAATTTAAAATATAAATTTTTACCTTGTCAAGTTGAAATTTGCAACTGAAATTTACCATGTCGGATCACTGGATCCCGAACTTGAGCCGTTCACACGTCCGACCTCTATGAATATCCACACAGAGATGAAGACTCCTCAAAATGGATGGATCACTGAGTGCTAGCACCTTGCAAATCCTTTTGATGAAGATGGTGCAGCAAACTCTTTGCTGAATCAGCCTTCTTGTGCCTAATCTCCTTAATAGGAACTTATCATTTATTTTTTTTCCAACTAGATTTAATCTAAGGTGGAAGAATAGAAAAACGAAGTCTTCTCTAAGCCTATGCAAAGCCCTTATGCCATATAAGATGGACATGTTCATTGGCCTTCTCCTCTTCCTTCTTTTCCAAGCTAGGGACCCTTTATATAGGCTTTTAAGAGTAATCCAAAAGCCTTCTTCCATCAGAAGGTCATTAATGCTACAATTAATTCTTTCTTAGTCTAAAAGTCTTCCATCATAATAACTATTATTGCTACAATTAATTCTTTCTTAGTTTAAAAGTCTTCCATCATAATAGCTATTAACGCTACAATTAATTCCAAATAATTTAAAAGTCTTCCATCATTATGGCTATTAATGAAAAACAATCCAAAGGCTATCTTTTCATTATGAAGACTAATAATGACAATTATTATCTTAAAATTTAAAGAGCCAAAACCCTTTACATATTCTTACATTTAATGAATCGATGAGTTTTCTATCATCTCTATACATTAAATGAGAGATTGAATTTAATGTACATTAACCAATTAAGGAAGACCAAGAGTCTCAATCCACTAGCACTCTACATTCAGGGTCAAATTTAAATCCAATTGGATTGGATTTCGAGTCCGAGTTGAATCTCATCATATGAGACTCAAACTAAAGTTCCAATTGAGTCTTGGACAACTCAAATCAACCCTAAATGTATTTGGTCAAAGTTAATTTGACATTCAAAGGAGATAGAAAATAATTCGATCTGGTCGAATTGGGTCAGCAGTGATGCTGTCAGATCTGGTTGCTAACAATTAGCAATCCATCTTCAAAGAACTTGATCCAAAATACTAATCAAATTAATGTAAGGATCAAAGTGAGGAATTCAGCCCCTATTGCATGTGACCCCATAGGTTCCAACTTGTCTGGTAGTGAGAATAATCCCTAATCAGCATTAGGGTTACACCAAAACTCCTTCAGTGGGTCGAAACTATTTCGACTCAACTCATAACTTGGAATCGACAATCCTAATCGATTCCAAGTGAGCTTCTCACAATCCACCAGTGACACCTAGCAGTATGTAGTGGCAAGCTAGCAGGTTAGAAAAAAACCCAAAATGCAGTTACTGTGTAGTATAATCCTTCTATCAAGAGTCCCAACAAGGTGTTAGGTCAAGGATAACTCGTCAAACCCTAAGCACCAGTCATATGCAATATTTATTTAACTCGAGTTCAACTTGTGATTCTAATGGAAACTCCTTTCTATTATCACTTGCCGTGGCCACGGGCTCATGAACTCAGTCTCCTAAATAGCATAGGACTACTCCCTATCTATTAGGGCTGATAGATTCCTCATGAATGCTCCTTACTCCTACATTAGGACCACTGCAACCAACATACATAACAAAGTCCTTGATGCCTAAGAGGATCAAGGAATATGTAGTTAAACTACAATGACCCTAGTGAGTAACCGAAGTACTATAGGTCAAGGACCACTTACACTACTACATTGCTGAAAAGTCATTGATGAGTGAGTAGTCATCCTACTGATTTCTTGTATGGTCACGCTCAGTACAGATGTCAAACATGTACCAGCATTCTTGCCTTGGTATCTCATACCTCATACTAGAGACTCGTATCAAGGCGATCCATGCTCCAATCTGATCAGATCGATCACCAATCTCGTGATTGATTAATTGATTGGAAGCATTTTAGGAGTTAATCTATTATGATATGTGTCTCAAATTTTCAACTCTTGAAAATACATGTCATTGTCCATCAACCCCAAGGACAATACATGACACATTAACATGTATGAAAAATGCCCAATTTTATTAATATAAACATGATCATGTACAATGAAAGTTCTGAAACAATATATAATATGTACACCAATAATTGGCTTTCCAGGGCACATATCTAACAATGTTATGATCCGAATCTAGCCTATAATCAATAAATCATAATACAATGTATATTTTCCATTACAATCAGTATTGAACATTGTATACTATTTCACATCTAATTAGTAAAGAAATTAAACATATCATGCTCATATCATGCTTATAATCAGGTGTCATGCTAGTTCCTTCATCAACAAGAAATAACAAATAAAATTTTATACACACACATACACCACAACATGCAAGTGTTATTAAGATTATCAATAATGTAATAATCATGCTGAGATGCCATGCACAAGAATAGCTCGGGTGCATAGAAGAGCCAAGAGCTTCTTTGATTTGGGTTGCTAGGGCCTTGGGCTAGCCATGGTCCTTTTATACAATACACGACAAGAGCCAACATACTTTTGGTTGGGAGAATCAGAAGCAACAACAGTGAAATATTCTCCCCCCACCACACCCCCCAGCCCCCTTCTCTCTCTCTCTCTCTAGGTTGCCTGGGCTCGCCGTGCAACCTACGCAGACACGAGCCGGCCTCAAAATCGGACAGGCCAGGTATAATGGGCCATCTCCCAAGGCGTAGCCTGGCTAGGAACAGGCTGAACTCAGCACGGATGCGTAGTGCGGACCAGGCTTTGCGCATGTAGGGCCTGAAGTGAGGTCCGCGCGACACAGCGTGCAGCCTCGGCCGACCAGCGGTCCGGCAGCATGGCCTGGCATGACGTCGCACGCGTTGGCATCGGCCATGTTTTTTGAATTTTTGGGCATTTTTTTACTTGAGATTTTAAAAACCCATATCTTTCTGTACGCTAATCCGATGCAAGGAAAAAAATATAGGAATGAAAAGCTTTTCTAATGACCTTTCTAAACACACACATACAAACATACGATAGTAAGATAAATCTTCTACAAAACAGATAAATTTAATAAAAAATATGAGTTTTAAAAGTAGAGTTTAATATTGTATATATCAATGCTAAACCTTCTATTTTAAATCTAGAAGGTGATGCCTATATGTTTAACGTGATTTTAAATAAATGCATGAACATACAGCATAGGTATACATGATGAGCATATTTTGAGAACTAAAAATAAGTATTACTAATTTTTAAAATAAATAATGCAGATTTCTTATGCTTTGAAAAGATTTTTTTCTCAAAAAGCATATATTTTTAAAATAAATAATGCAGATTTCTTATGCTTTGAACAAATCTATTTATAGATTTTCTTATGAGTCCTTTTTATATTTGAATCTCTTTTACAAATTTTCTTATAGATTTTTTTAAAATTAATTTTTATCTATTTTAAATAACAAATAAATCATATTTATTTCACATTGAAATTTATGTTAAATTTTATAAACGAATCGATTCAACAGTAAACATCTTGATTTGGATGCCAGTGAGGATGTCCAAAACTTTGAGGTAGATGGGATCAATTTGTTCATTAAATAGAATTTATCCGCAACAATCGGTTCAAATCTTAAGACGTACGATATTCAGCCAAATCGTTATCTGTGCAAAGGACTGAATCCCGTCTTCATTCATTAGCACTCGGAAGTCAATATTCTACGTCAACAACACTTATTGAAATCGCTGCAGTAATGCCATTCTTTTCTCTATTTTCCTTGTTTACCTCTTCCCCTCTCTTCTCTCTCCACGCTTCAAACGAGGACGTGGGTCAGTAATCTACTTTCTCTTGCTTGTGGATTTGATATTTTTATTTGATTTTTTTTTGATACGTTGGCACCTCGCCTTCACTCTCCCTCCCTCTTTGGTACCTATAAGCTCTATTAAATTTTTTTTTATTCAGAGAGGTCGAAAGGTTTGTTTTTATTGACACCTGCTCCGGCTGGCTGTTTCTCTCTCGTGGGACCTAGACCACTCACTGGCATTTTGTTACACCTCACTGTGACATCAAAATAATTTTATTTGATAAATAATAAGTATTACAGGAAAGGCTTGAATATCTGATCTTGACCTTAGCAACCACACGTACGCTGTACCATTTAGCTGTTCATTGTACATGGTTTCCAAAATAGGCCAGGGAAACGGGATGGGAATCAAGGGGAGTGCTTGACAAGGGAGGCGTCGCCCAGTAAAATTTGCATCATATATTAAAAATAAATACTTGCAATAGAAATAAAATGGTAGCTGCCATGGTTATTTTTCATCTGCTTCCAAGAAAGGACGGGAGGGAAAAGTATGGGACCAGGTGGAAGTGAAATATTTGCCCGTGAATAAATTCTAATTACACGGGGACAAGAGGGATTCCAGCGTCTTAGCTCCTGGTGAGGATCGTGCTGGACTATCCCTGTCAATCCTCATCCAATTGAATTACGGATGGAAACTGTACAAAAAAAAAATGAACTATCGGAGACGATTGCACCTTACCTGGCCCCGAACGTCATAGCAAGCGAAAGAAAACGGGACGTAATCCAGATATCGTCATAAATAGGGGGACAAGAGAGATTCCGATGACTTAGCCCACTTGTGAGGGCCGTGCTGGAGTATCCCTGTCAATCGTCATCCAATTGAATTATTGAGAAAACTGTACAAAAAAAAAAAGAAGAACTATCGAAGGAGGCGGTTGCGCCTTACCTGGCCCCGAACGTCATAGCAAGCGAAAGAAAATGGGACGTGATCCAGATATCGTCATAAATATCGACTGATGATAGATGCTTGACTACATTTTCCAACCGAGCGAGCAGCAATGGTAGACGGGAGGCGAGGCCACGGACAACGCAGCCGCTGACGCAACCAAGTCTTTCATTTGTGCGGATTCGGTGGGCTGCACGGTTTGTAATCCACCGAGTCCATCCAGTGCGAGGCAACCATGTTAGCATTATCCAACGTCACCAAACAGTCAGGAGAGGAGCAAGCTCTTCGTTAGAACATAAACATTGATGTTACTGCAACACGCTGTTTGGGCTTTGGAGGGAACTTCACACCTGATGTCGATGGCGATTTTTTTAGAAAGAAAATCTTTTTGGTGCTGCTATTCTCTGTCTTCTGTCTTCTTGATCGATAGTTATTTTCATCGAATTATTAAATTTGTTATTTTTTCGGCTATGAACAATACGAACCCTGCCTGAAAAGCGGTGTCGATCAATTGAACTGGCAGCTATCCGCTGCTGGATTGTTGAATAATTTTGGCTCTAATTAAAGACTTTGCTTGTCATAATGTTAAATTCTGCATGGTTCACTTTGTTGTCGTTACATTGATGAAAATATATATAGGGTTTAAAGAGCTGTTGCTGGGACATAGATAACATTACAAGGCAATAATTAATAAAATAATGATGTAATAAGGAAACGAATACACTAATAACATATCTAATAAATATAGAAGACAAAAATTATGTCCATGCAAGAATCACACCAATCAAATATATGGCATATGAGAATCATGCCTAATCAAATATATGATATAAAGTTTAAAATTTTATTTTTCAACTTCTGAAGATATTATCTATTTAATGACATTTTTAATTTTATTTATATATTTATCAATAACTTTGAAACCATCTTACATAACTAAATTCAAGATGTGACGTGCACATGAAATAATTTTGTATATAATAATATTATTAAAAGTATTATCTAAACTAATTAAAAAAGTTATCATGCATATAGTATTTATGTACTATATACATGATTGAACTAGAAATATTGGAGGTATGATATAAAAATTTAAATAATTTAAAACTAATAATTCATTTTTACATAATTCAATCTGAATCAATAAAATGCACAGTAATATAAATATAAGATAAGATAGAATTCCTACTTCAAATATTAGAGGTAAATGTTATTCTACCATCAAAATTTAAAAAATAAGAAATCTAATTTTATTTTTATTTAAAATATTATTTAGAAGAATTAGATTTATCATTATTTCAAGATTTTTTTTTGTATGCTTAATTTAAGCTAGTTTTTATATATTTTTCAAAACATGCATTTTTAGCGCAAAAAAAAAGTCATTTAAGTATCTATAATTAAATTTGGTAGTTCTTTCCTATTCATCTTTTAAGAATAAGAAAATGTTGATGACTTGCGCAAAGTAAATTTAAGTTGGCCCAAGGTGGAATTCTTAATATTTTCATGATTCTTTAAGTAATGGGATAGGTGACCAGTTTCTTCTTGAGTGTCACAACTATAATCTTTCTTACGGATGTTACATAATGCTCAAATCTACTTGCTAGTAATATCCTTGATGCTAAAGTACTTTCAAACATTAGAAGTCTTGGCTCTAACTCTAAACCTAACGTTTGAGGCAGCAACACTGGTGTTAGGGACATTAGTTTTGGTTTGGGACTATGTGTGTCATTATTAGCCCTATGATTAGAGAATAACATGTTTATTCTGCTTTGTATTGAGTTTAAAGATATCACAAGGTAGGAGAGAGCAACTAGCACCGGCCCTAGAGAGCTTATGGAGAGGTTAAGAAAAGCATGTAACAAAATTAGAAAAGCTTGTAAAAAGATTAGAAAAACTTGTAAAGAGATTAGAAAAACTTGTAAGAAGATTAAGAGAACTTAGGAGAGTTTGTAAAAATATTAAGAGATTTTAGTAGTTGATATGGGGTGAGGAAGAATAGTTGGCAGTATTTATAGGGGTTGGAAAGTCTTTAAATATCCAAAATAACCTTACAAACTAGTCGTTTTTGCCTATTGAGAAAGATAAATAGATTTTTTGAAGTAATAGATGAGCATACCTTGAAAACTAGCTATTTTTTATTGTTGAAAAAGATGAAAGATCATTTTTCTAAGAAAATGGATACAAATACTTCTAAAACTAGCTGTTTATGAATGTTATAAGGGGCAAATATATAAAAGCATGCAACAGGCTATAGGTAGCCTATCGTGTGCTAAGCTAGGCTAGCCTACCAGAGGCCATGCCAAGCCGGATCATGTGCTTAGGCCATGCTAGCCCATGAGCTATGTTGTGCTGGCACACCACAAGCCATCATGTTGGTATGGTACGTAGGTTAGCAGATTTTGATGTAGTATGGTCTAATATTGTGTCGTGCTTGGCTCAATATAGCTACTATAGCAATTATATTGTACCTAGCATGGTTTGCATCGTGTCAGATCAAACTATGCCACTAATAAATAAAAATTTGAAAGCTTAAGGCACTTAGTTTCAGACCTTATTTGGATCATAATTGTATAAGATTGCTGTTGGTCAATAATTAAGACAAATCAACATTTGGATGTGTCTTAGCCTCAATCCAACTAGACTTTATTGCATGAAATCTGGCAACGTTGATTGCTTCCCAAAGCTAGTCAATCAGCCCTATCAATAATATCTCGGTGCATGTTGAAGAAAAACGAAGTGCATAGCTATCGAATCCTACGTCATGAGATTATAATAAAATACAATCAATTATAATTATAAAATATAATAATAGATATTTATATAAAATGCCTTTTTATTTTTAGTTGGCATTGTAGGAGCATAAAATCTCATCCCAAAAAATTAATTGAGAGGTATTATTTTTATTTTTTTATTCTGTATAACTATTTATAATTTATTTACTGTGTAATTAATATAGAATTAAATACATGCTTGACTAGCTTTCAACCACTCTCTTCGTAATTATATTCTTCATGCTTGGTGAGTTCTCATATGCTTCTCTGGTGAAGGTTTAGCATAGATTCTCTTATGTTTCTCAAATTGATGTAAGACTAAATATTTTTTTTTTATTTAAACTCTAGTCTCGTTAAGAATGTAAATCAAGTCCAATCTAATCACATATACTACAATCAGCTCATGATCGATCCAAATAAGTCTGTATTGTAGTGTCTTTTAATCCAAATACTATTTGTGACAACTAAAATATCATATAAAAAGACTAGTTAGAAAGTATTTTCTTGATTCTTTGTAAGTATTTAAAATATCCTCCCCACATGGAAAAATCTATGATTTAAAACTTATACATCATATTAAATATCATTTATGAGGAGAAAAATAAAAAAAATAGTTTTTCTAGAATGTTTTGAGGTTCGCTGGTTTTATAAGAGGGGGAGCTCGGTGTAGCTCCTGAACAGTTATTGAATCATTTGAAAATGGGGTTCACTGAGACGGTATCGGATTTGATCAAATACCTTGTCTACACGCCTGATGGTCAGTTAGCCCAGATCGAATTCTTGGTGGTGGTAACTGCAATCCTTCTGCTCTTGATGTTCATGCTGAGCGCATTTAGGGGTCGATGTGGTAGCTCATTTATCAAGTACAGCCTCTTCATACTTGACGCAACATTGAGCTCCATGTTTATCTACACCATTGGATTGATGCAGATTGCCAATTTGAAGACAGATGAACGAAAAGCTAATCAATCTAATGGCTGTCAGCAACCACATAACACCCAGCTGTTCAACGTATGGGGTGTTCTCTTACTCACCCTTCAGCAGAGCATCAATTACATCTGCGACTACAGTCCCGAAAAAACGCAAAACCGGAAGAGGAGGGGACTGAAGAACATAATGGACTCCGTTTGGGCGGCTAATCTGACCGCCACGGGACGCAAAATGTTCGAGCTTCCCATCTGGTTGCTCTGGGGTCTTAATCAATTGAGGATCATCCATGGGATGGTGGCCTTCGAAATGGCTGACCGCTCTTACAGCCATGGGAGGAACTCTAGGTTCGTAGAAGACTACACGAGGCAAGACCGCACCCTGGGCAGCTCACTGGAGGAGGCCGATCCAGCCACCATGAAAGGCTACAGGTACTTGGTCCAGGGAGAAGCAAAGCAGGAATTTGAAGCTAAATCGCCAGATTATGCAATTCGATTAAAAATAATCGATGAGGATAAACTCATCACTCTCGAAAAGATCTGGCAATGCAAGGGGCGTCTGCTAAGCGCCCCGGGAGGCAAACAGAGTAAATTGAAAGATTTGTGTCTCTCCTTTGCCTTGTACAAGCTATTGAAGCTAAAGTTCGATAACTTGTACCCACTGCCGGACTTCGACAATCCAAAGACCCGTAAGCTGGTGTTTCAAGGTCTGCTTGCAGAGGATAAGAATCCGCTTGCAGAGGATGAGTATCCAAGGAGAGCTTTCAGGGTAATCCAGGTAGAGTTGGCATTCCTGAATGATTTCCTTTTCACTAGATACCTGTTGAAACAGAGAAGATGAAAAAGAAATTGAAACAGAGATGGAGAAAGGGAAGAGATTTATTATTATTATTATTATTATTATTTTCATGTATCAGCCTTAGGGGTTTTCCCCATTGTATACAAGTTTTTCATCCTTCACAAAGGAAGGTGACAATCCAAAATCTAAACAAGGAATGGCTATACATGGTTAATGCCTAAGCTAGAAAATATTATGGAGGGAAATTAGGTCAAGCTAGGCTGTCAACACTCCCCCTCAAGATGAGGCAAAGATATCACGAAGCTTCATCTTGTTGCAAATTGAAGAAAACATAGGACCACCGAGACCTTTGGTCAATATGTCAGCCAATTGCTCTGTAGATTTAATAAATGATAAATGTACAACTTTCTGATCAAGCTTCTCTTTGATGAAATGACGGTCAATCTCTATGTGCTTAGTTCTGTCATGTTGAACAGGATTATTTGCAATATTAATGGCCGCCTTGTTGTCACAAAATAGAAAGAGGGGAGAAGATTGAAGAAGATATAATTCAGCAAGCAGCTGTTGTAACCATAAAATCTCACAAATGCCTTGGGCCATAGCTCGTATTCAGCCTCTGCACTCGATCGAGCAACAACATTCTGTTTCTTATTGTGCCAAGTCACAAGATTTCCACCAACAAAGGTACAATAGCCTGATGTAGATCTGCGATCATCTATAGAACCTGCCCAACAGCATCTGAATAGGCTTCAACTTTAAGATGTTCATGACGCGAGAAAAGAAGGCCTCGCCCTGGGCAGCTTTTAAAATACCGAAGGATCCTATACACAGCTTCCAAATGGCGCTCACGGGGATCATGCATGTACTGACTTACAACACTGACTGCAAAGGCTATATCAGGTCTTGTATGGGAGAGATAGATCAGTCTGCCAACAAGACGTTGATATCGCTCACGATCTACAGGCTTACCACTGTCAGCTGTAAGACGATGATTCTGATCAATAGGAGTAGTAGTAGGTCGACATTCCAATATTCCTGTCTCAGTCAATAAATCTAAGACATATTTTCGCTGTGAAAGAAAGATGCCATGAGATGACTTGGCCACTTCAATTCCAAGGAAGTATCGTAAATTACCCAGATCCTTGACTTCAAAGGATTGTGCCAATTGGGTCTTCAAACGAGCCAACTCTCTAATATCATTACCGGTCAGAATGATATCATCTACATAGACAATTAGGATAGCAATCTTGTCTTTATTATGACAGAAGAACATGGTATGATCAGCATTACTTTGATGATAACCTATTTCGAGCATGGCACGACGAAAGCGATCAAACCATACCCTGGGTAACTGCTTTAATCCATAGAGTGACCAACGCAGACGATAAACCTTGCCAGCAGTCTCCGCACTAGTAAATCCAGGAGGAATCTCCATATACACCTCCTCTTGAAGATCACCATGTAAGAACAATTAGGAATATATATGCTTATACAGATGAGAAATATATAGTGTTTTCATGAATTAGGATTCATATTCTTCTTATTATGGAAAGATTCACGATGTCCAATATAAATAATGAAGCATACTCTCTATCTATATCAGATCATATCCATACAACTAGCAACTAGATATCTATTCCCTAATGAAGCATACTCTCTATCTATATCAGATCATGTCCATACAACTAGCAACTAGATATCTATTACCTGCTAACCTAACCTTTCAAGCATAAGGAGAAAGTTTTTTAGTTGTTGGACTATAACTGAGATAACCAAGCTTCCACCACCATCATTGTGGGTAAGGTTCCTTTTGTGGTCACAGATGATCCCTGGATAAAGGATGCTTCAAATATTAGAACGCTAGTTTTAGACTGGCTTTAGCTCTACATATCACCTTTCAATCATGGCTAAGAAAGTCAGTAACCTCACATAAAAAGCTATTCAAAAGTTTCCATCTTTCCAACATATAATCATTATGCTGATTTATGATACTTCAAATTTAGTCCCACATTTGATGGAAAAGAAATGAGTCATATGTTTATAACTCAAGTCCACTTGCTACCTATTAACTTTCACTCGAGTTTTTGGACCACATGGTTTCGGCCCGCTAACGGAGTTTATTAGGCTAACAGGTGGGCTTAAGGCGTTACAAATGGTATCAGAGCCGACCCGAGACGTTACAAATGGTATCAGAGCCGACCTGAGGCATTACAAATGGTATCAAAGCCGATCCGAGTGTGCGAAAGTTGGTGGACATGAGGAAAAGGCTAGCCATGGGACAGTGGTTGAGTTCCGCCATGGCTAGCTTGCAGTGTGCGACGAGGATGTCGCATTATAAGATGGAAAGATTATGATACCCCAAATTTAGTCTCACATTGCTACCCATTAACTTTCACTCGAGTTTTTGGGCCGCATGGTTTCAGCCCGCTAATGAAGTTTATTGGGCTAGCAGGTGGGATTGGAGCGTTGCATGATTGGACTAAATAGAGATATGTTTGTCCTGATTCTAATCTAGAATTAATCTCAAATTTTGGAACATTATTTTTATGCCACCTTTTTTTTAAGCTTTGTTATTGGCTAAGGGAGCAGGGTGCCTCTAATTATTGAAGACTTCATCAAAATAAGCTAAAAGCTTAATGCCTAATCCTCTTAATGTACAATCAATGATGGACTAAACACCCATGCCAAACCTCGTCGAGCTTATTAGAGCCGTAGTTCTGGGCACCGTTGTGTACAGCTTACTCACAAGAATACATTGTAGTTGGATGGTCCCCCACAAGCAGAAATAAAAAAGGTGCAAAAGTGTCAGTTATTCATTTTGGTTGGATCAAAGCTACAAATAACATTAATTCCCAAACTTGACTAAGTGCTAGTCCAATATGTCAACATTATTTAGGTTACAATTAAAATTTATACCGAGGTCACCTATTGGAATTTGGCCAAGCATAATTAACTGCTAGCCTACTTCCTTTGACACAATAGAACAATTTCATCTCAACCCAGCCAATGCGCTAACTCAACTTACGTGTCATAGCTCAGCTCTAACCAATGTAATATTAACTTTTTATAAATAAGAAGGAAGAAAGCACAAAATTTCACATCAAGCACTAAGAACTAGGAAGAAAGCACAAAATTTCAACATCAAACACTAAGAACTATGCCAAAGGAAAACAATTTAGGTGAACCCTAAGGATTCTATTTAGTCTTATTAAGCTTTCAAACCCTAAGGATTCTAAATCTCGGCTCTAATACCATAGTTGTCACAACCCACCCTATGCGATTGGAATGAACACATGACACGGCCGCATGACTCTTAGGTGAAATCCAAGAAATTATGCAAGGCCTTATTGACAAAGTCTTATTGTTATTATGATCATTTATCAAATTTTCATATCCAAAGATAAATTAAAGGCTAACACATGTCCATAATAAATTCAAAGTTAAATTTATTTGTTATAGAAGACCATTGGTATTGGAGGACCTAATATCCTTATTTTCACCCCATCTTGTCCATAATCACTTAAGCATCTTGGGATTCTAAATAAAATTGAAAAGAAAAATAATGAGCCTAAGCTCAGTAAGAGAGCCCCTACCCATATACAATAAGATCAATCATCACAACATATAGCTTGGATCATCATGAACAATAAATATAAACATGCCTTATTGATACGTTATCCATAACTAAAAAGATCCAAATCAGCAATACGCAATATCAGCAGCTATGTAATCACTACAAGTAACCTCTATATATAGAATTCATAATAAACACATCATCATGGTTACTAATACAACATCCCCATTCTATCAATTCAACAATGATTTTATATTTTATATTTTTTAAATACTAAACTAATCATATGCCATACATCAGACCATGATGGGAGACCAAGCCTATCCATGGGACAGACCTATTCATGGGATAGACCTATCCATGAAATAGCCAGAATAACCAGACTTATCTTTCGGACAACCCAAAAAGAACACCAGGCCTTTCCTGGCCTAAAGCAGATAGAGTAATTAGGTTTGTCCTTGAGACAGCTAGAACAATCAAACCTGCCTTTGGGTCAGTCCAAAAGGAACACTAGGGCTACCCTCAAAAAGTTAGAACAATTAGGTCTGTTCTTGAGATAGTCAGAATATACAGTTAATAATATACAATTAGTCTAGTAATTCTTTTTTCCAATTATATTTGATAAGAACTGTAATAATCTATAGCATGTATTCACATCATAAATTAAGTATGCCATAGGTACATGCCTATACTTATGTATCATGCTTCCATCATAAAGAATTTCATACACTTTGCATAGATTAAACATATCAATCATGATGATGGTATCTAAATAGAAAATAATTTATATATATGCATTAGGTAAAAAGAGAATCTTCCTTGTGTCTACAATAAACCTAAGCTCACTTTCCTGACTTGATAGCTATCTCCTTACACTAGAAATCAATCTTCAACTAAGTCTCCAAGAGTTTTGATTCATTGCCTCTTCTTAGTTTCTTATGTTAAGAAATTTGGGCTGGTATTTGCCTTCAAATTGGACGCTGCACAAGTACCCAAATAATATTCCAGAACATGGATCTAAGCTTAGCTTTTTAGTCAATCTACAAGAAAATGCTTTATATATAATATATAAATACCGACAATTAAGCTTTTTAGTCAAGTCTAAGAGGACGGGAGCTAGGTTGGTAAGGAGTTCACTTTGGACTAGATTAGGGCATGATATTTGAAAGTATGGATCTAGGTTGGGGTTAAGCGGGGATAGTATATGAAAGACTACACAAGTTTTAACCATAGAGAGGCGAACAGCTTACCAATTTCTCTAATTCCAGCAATGCCGATAACCAGTAGCCCAGATGTGGCAGAAAAGAGGTTGGTGTTGCTCGACAATCATGACAATGTTAATGATCCGACAAAGGCTCCCGAAGATGAAATTAGAGAGGAGAAACTTGGTGCTCGGATTGCAGGGAAAGAATTCAAGATTTGAAAACCTGAGACCCTACCGTTTCCACCTTCCATGCCCTTGGGATTGATCGATCTGTGGAGCTTCCGATGGTTATGGGAGGAAGGAGACGAAGATGGAGGGTTTCAGCTAATTTCTAGCACTCATAAATATTAGGAAGGGCTCCCTTTTTAATAAGGATCGCAATAGCTCGGTACGAGAAAAAGGTATTTTTATATTTATACTTATAAAAAAAAATTTATATGCATATTTTTTCTTTACCTGCTATAGTTACAAAATTTTGCATTCGTATTAGATTATGTAATATTTATATCTATTCCATTACTCGTATCTGTACACTCCATGGTCTGTACCTGTGTTCATCATTTTTTTTAAATTTTATTCTTAAATTAAATAAGTTTAATTAATTTCTAGCTATTAGTTTATTTTTTTTTAAAAAAAAATTAACTTCATTTTAAAATGGGTTAGGCATAAGCCTTTTTTTTTTTATTTCAAACTAGTCAAATGGACTAAACTTCAAGAAATTATGGTATAATTCATTGGTTCTTATTAAATAAGAATAATTTTTTAAAAAAATTATAAATAAGGATACTTAAAAAATTTTATCATTGGATGTAATGGGTATGGGCAGGATGAGATGGATAAGTATATACTTATCTCGTATTCATGATGAATATTATTATATATTTTTATATTTATATTTATATTTATAATTTTTATATTTATTATAAATAAAGCAAAGAACGATGGTTATATATGGTTCGAAGAACATTGTCATTTTTATCTTTGCAAGATATGAGCTGGGCAATTATTTTCGTTTTTACGCAGAATGTTACACTGCCAGCTGGATGTTTCGCTTCAGCTCATTGGGAGGGGCACATGGTGTCGTCACAGCAGAGAAGTGGAAGGGTGGTTTGCCAACACCTACGTCATAACTAGTTACCAAACCCACTTCCAAGAATTTTAAAAGCGACAGCAAACAGAAAGATCTACGCATAACCAAGGCAACCGGAATCGCGAGGACGGCTGCAACAACCGGGAAAAAAAATCCTGGGGAAGGCGGCATCCGATGGTGTGGCGCCGATGTTACAAAGCACAACGCTTCTGCTTCCGTTCTAGCGGACAACGGGAGAAGATTAGAAAGGGAGTTTTGGGGGAAGGAGAGAAAATTAGAGACGGAAAAAATTTAATTTGACCCATGATCTGATTCAAATCCATCCAAAAAAAATTAAAATTAAAATTTTATTTTCTTGTATTTTTTTGATCCCAATCCAAAATAATCCAAATCTAAAATAATCAAAAATTTTAGGATCAAATCTAGTCATATCATGGATAATCCGAATACTCAAAAATGATATTTAGATATGATATATTTTTAATTTTATCTGTTTTAAATTTTAGAATTTTATGTAGTTGATATTATATAATTTTATTAATTATTAATTAGATTCTATACATGGCCAACATTTAAACATTTTATATTTTTTGATATATAATATAGTTGATGCTCATGTGACTCAATATATAACGAGATTAGAAGTATACTTTTATAAGTTGAGTGTTATTAAATGATCGACATCAATAGCTTACCTTGAGAAGATGATAAAAAAAAGTAGAATTAAACATAACTTTGCTTTTTTTTAATATTGAATTAAGCATATTTTCAATATTTTCTTATTTTATTTTATAATTTTATTAATAAATTAACATTAATATTCATTTAATTTTAAAAGTACAGTTTTATAAACTATTGCTTAATCATATTATTTTTGTATTTTATAAATTTATAACAATTATTTTTATTAGTATCTAATCATATTACAATTTTGTGTCTATTTATTTTAGCTTTTAGAGTAATAAATGCATAAAAAAAAGAATTGAATTAATTATTGATAAATTACTTAAAAAGAATAATAAAAAAGTGTATACTAAATTCTTAAAAAAAATAATAATTTGAAATGACCTATGAGTTAACCTGAATCCGATTATTTAGGATTAAGATTTTGTTTTAATACTTCAAATTCAAAAATGATTTGAATCTAAAAATGATCTATATTTAAAATAATTCGATTCAATCTTGTTGCCACGTAAAAGCCGCGAGCACAGGAACAAACCACACGTAACCGGCGGCATGAAGACTGAAAATGCTACCGAAAAATGAATACAATAAAAAGGGAGACTTAATGCCCTTTTCTCTTTTTTTCACTGATTCTCATATATATCAAGTGTTTATTGTTGTTTAAGGAAATCTAATCAGATAAAAAGCCAACACATATTGAAGAGTTTGCGTGTAGATCAGCTTATACATTAGCTGGAAACTGGAAATCTCGTACAAGGGATAGCTTGCCTACAGCACGATCAACACAAGACAACTGTTTTACCGACACACCTCAAAGTGGGGTCCGACCAAAGATAGGATACAGTACTCCCCGTTTATTTTCATAACAAAACCTAAACCATCGCTAGTTTAGAGGCAGGAATCATTTAACATTCAAATTGCACGAAAATTAGAGCTTCAATTCTATCAGATGCCTCTAAGTCTCTTCAAAATAATTTTGAGACTAAAATAGAAACGTCAAGCAAAAGAAAAGAAAACAAGTACTGATGAAAATTGCACAACGGATTCCAGAGCCATCTAAATTATATTAAGTTCGAACATCAAGTCCACCTTTCGCTGTGGTTGTCGTATCAGAACAAACGGTTAACGTCAACGTAGGGGCAAGGGAAGAATTTGCTGGCCTAAAAGGTTTGGGAAGAAAACTCGAACATATAGACGTATTATGGGAGATCAAAGCATTTTACTAAGCTTATACAACAGAAGTTTCTGATACGCTGAGCTTATACAACAAGCTTATACAACAGAAGTTGCTGATACACCAAGCTTATACAACAGAAGTTTCTGTTACAACATACTTCATCAAATATTAATGAAGAGGTACAAGTACAACTTGCAAACAACGCGATACAAGCAAAATAACTTCTTCTGCTTCAAAGGTACAAGCCTGAGCAACCTTAGACTGAGTCGGTGGTGGTTCCAACAGCATCAAGAGCTCGGGATTCCTTCCGAATGCCTGCATGGTATAATAAAGCCCATAAGTGGGTGATAAATTCCCCACCACTTGCTAGTTTCTCAACATGGGTCTCTACATCATCTGATGGTGCAACAAACAGCATCAACTCTGCCCAGAAATCGGCCAACACGCTCCATCGTTTTTCATCGTCTAGGTCCATCAACTGGTTTCCTAGCGACGCACCCATTCTTATGACATCATCCCTTGAGTCTCTGACAATACTCATCTTCTCCACCGTGCTCATTTTTCTGTCTCCAAAAAATGTCCTAGTGTCGGAGACCATCTTATCGAACATGATCGTCGTTAGTTGATTGCTAACAGGCAACAGTTCTGGAACAAACACCACCAAATAAGCACAATACCTCGACAAGCTAGTGGCCACTAATTGATGAGACCTGATCTCTCGATGAGGTTCATCCCCATCCGCGGCACCCTTCTTTCGCGATGGCATGAATGCTTCGCAGAGACTAGGGGCGCAGCCCGCCTGCGATTCTTGCATGCGTGCTTCGCAGAGACTAGTTGCGATGTGCCAAACCATGATGGTGAGAGCTTGAGTTTTTAATTGGCAAGCCCAGGATAGTTGTTCACTCACTCCATTCCGTATCAACGAGGATTTCCCATTCGACAACCTTCCTCCGCTCTCCTTTAGGCACAAACCGATTTTCTTCTTGACTTCTGTTGGCAATTTGATGGGTTTTCGACTTTTAACCCCATTTCTGCTCTTCTTACCTGCAAAGCCACGAGTTAGTGTGTAAAGTAGACTACAAGGGGTATACTCGAAACTTTCAAGGAAAGAATACTGGCCAATATTGTTCTCTAGGGGATTTATTCCCTTTAGTCGGCATAGGAACTTAATTACGATCTCGATGCAGCAGCAATTTTGCATCCAGCGACTCCTTACGTATCTACATACTAGTATTATCTTGGCCCAGTCAGATACCAGATAATTTATGAATTCCCAGAGCTCCATCAGCAAGACCAACAATATAATTGCACCGGTAACGATGAGATCAATATTTTTTTGACCCAGGACACGGTTGATATTATAATCAGGAATTTTGTAGTCAATGACAGTTTGCAGCGAAACCCAACCAGTTACCAGAATTAGCACAAACAGTAGGATATTGAAGAATGGAAACCAACTACTGAAGCTAATGGGATACTTGGTGTAGACGAGATCATGAAGGAATCTCAGCTCCATGTTGATCACCCGGAAGACTCTTTCACAATCCTTGGAAAGCAGGCCTTCGAAAACAAGATCGTGAGCTTTGGAAAGCTCGGAATCGGCCGACGGATAACGGAATAACTGACGTTTCAGTAGTTTGAAAAAGGCAAATGAAAGGCACATGTCCTTGAGCCGCCCGTCTGGATCTCCATTGGAGTTCAGTAGTCCTCCGCTGCACCCCCAAACCTTCTCGACTGTGACCACCTTATTATCATCTATATTCACCTCTACGACGTAGTCAGGAGGATTGGCCTCCGGCATCACCTTCTCTTCACCCATGATCAAATACTTGTAGCCTTTCATGGTGGTGGGATCGGCCAGGTCTTTGCCGCTTGGCTTGTCCTCGTGCCTCATGTAGTCCGCGATCAATTTGGTATTCTTCAGCCCGAAAGTCTGAACAGCGACTCCGAAGGAGAAAATCCTCTGGAACGCCTTCAGCACGGTCAAGCCCCAGAGCACTCGAAGGGCGAGGCGGAATGGCGACTTGCCGGATTCCAGGAAGATGAGTAGAGCGATTAACAAAATGTTGTTCAATTGTGCCATCTCATGCTCCGTCCTCCTCTGGAATTGAATGTGAAGAGAATAGGCCGAGGCGGTCCAGAAAGTCCCGTAGGCGATGTATAAGAGCATCGCCCATACCCAGTATAGCTCGTTGTGGTAGGGGGCCGACTGCATCTGGCCAACAGCATAGGTGATCCAGCGGTCGGCCACTGCCTCGGCGATAAGGATGATGATTTTGGGGAACCACTGGCGGCGCCAGCGAGGGAACGGGGCGAAGAAGAAGGCGATGGCTACGATGGCAGCAATGGAAGATGCCAAGGCCTCCAACCAGACTAGACGGCCATTGATGGTTAATTTACCCTCGTTCAAGGATTCAAAGATGGATTCAGTGGTGTTGCCAACGATTCCCATCTCTCTCTCTCTCTCTCTCTCTCACTCTCTCACTCACAGGTGCTCTACTTTCTTCTTAGCGGATTATTTTGGATGAATAGCAGAGCCTATCGATCGATTTATAGCAATATGGCTTGAAGAAGATAGGGTTTTTTTGGTAATTTGCATGGAAAGGTTCCTTGAAACCGGCCTTAATCGATGATAGACTCTACTCTGCCTTATCCAAGACAACGAGAATTTGCATGCATATTTTGATAAATATAATTTATTATATTTATTTTAAAATATTATATATACACATCTTATTTTTATAATGATATTTTTTATATTAAATTTTTGGTTGATTGTACCACTTGATAATCATTTTAAATAAAAAAAAGATACTATAATCTTTTTACATTAATATCTCAAAAAAATTATGTAAAAAAATATATATTTTTGAGTATAAATTAAATATCATTTGTGATGCTATGTTCCCAAACTAGAACAGAGCATCTTCCTTTGAAAAGAACACCAAGGTTTTTTTTTTTTTTTTTCCTATCATCAAACCCTGAAATAGACTAAACCGACACTCTTCCTTCCCTCGTCCAACCCGATCTTTCTTGAAGCCTTGCGGTCTCCATCTCCGACCCAACTAACGGCCTTGTAACAAACTTGGAACTTCAATCCCTGGTCTATAGATAGAGATCCAAACCCTTTCCTTAAATGGAAGAAATGCGGACCAAGGGCCTGGAAACCTCTACCAAAAACCCTTTGAAGAACTGATTGTTGCCTATAACTAGAGATCAATCCCCCATTCGAAGCTCCAAAACCAATTCCCTTCTCTCCTCCATCCTTTTTTATGGCCCTCTATCATATAAGTTGTCTTAATGAGCATATTTCGAGAACTGAAAGTAAATATTATAGATTTTCAAATAAATAGTACAAATTTCTTATAATATAAAGGGTTCTTTTTTGAAGAGCATGCGTCTCTTATATGTTTTATAGGATAGATGAGAACATATTTATATGTAGATTTTTTTTACGAGTACTTTTCATATATAGATATCTTTTGCAAGCATTTTTATGGATATTTTAAAACTAATCTTTATCTATTTCAAATAACGAACAAGTCATATTTCTTCCATATTTAAATTTATCCTAAATTCTATTAATAAGCCGATCCAATAGTAAACATTCTAATTTGAATGCCCAACCTAAAACTTTGAGGTAGATGGGATTCATCTATTCATTAAATAAAATCTATTCGTATCAATTGATCTAAATAATAAGGTATACAAGTTAATCCATCTGTTCATTAAATAGAACCTATTCGTATCAATGGGTTCAAATATTAAAACATACAAATCGACTTATCTATCCATTAAGTAGAATTTATTTGTATCGATGGATCCAAATATTAAGATATACAAATCGATTCATCTATCCAGAATATATTCGTATCAATCGATCTAAATATTAAAACATACAAGATGGTTTATTTGTTCATTAAACAAAATCTCGGATGTCAATAGTCAATAATATTTATTGAAATCGGTGCAATAGCGCCATCCTTTTCTCCCTTGTCCCTGTTTCCCTCTTCCCCTTCTCTTCTCTCTCCACGTTTTAAAGTGAGTAAGTAACCCACTGTCTCTTGGTTGGTGGATTTGATGTTTTTATTTGTTTTTTTGATTCGTTGGCACCTCCCTTCCACTCTCCCTCCCTCTTTGGTACCTATAAGCTCTATTAAGTATTTTTTTTATTCAGAGAGGTCGAAAGGTTTGTTTTTATTGTCACATGCCACGGCTGGCTGTTTCTC
This sequence comes from Metroxylon sagu, assembly GCA_017589505.3. Taxonomy (NCBI): domain Eukaryota; kingdom Viridiplantae; phylum Streptophyta; class Magnoliopsida; order Arecales; family Arecaceae; genus Metroxylon; species Metroxylon sagu. The sequence continues at coordinate 5,660,614 of JACVBY030000667.1, forward strand.
TCTCGTGGGACCTAGACCACTCGCGGGCATCTTGTTACACCTCACCGTGACATCAAAATAATTTTATTTGATAAATAATAAATATTACAGGAAAGACTTGAATATCTGACCTTGAGCTTAGCATCCACACGTACGCTGTACCGTTCAGCTGTTCATTGTACATGGTTTCCAAAATAGGCTAGGAAAACGGGATGGAAATCAAGGGGAATGCTTGACAAGGGAGGATCGCGGTGGAACATCCCTGTCATTCCCTCAACTAATTGAATTATTGACGGAAATTGTACAAAAAAAAAAAGAACTATTGAAGGAGACGGTAGGGCCTTCCGTGCCTCCCAACATCCTAGCAAGCGAAGGAAAATGGGACGTAATCGAGATATCGTCATAAATAAAAAAAAGGAACGTAATCCAGATATCGTCGTATACACCGACTGATGATAGGTGCTCGACTAGTTTTTCCAACCAAGCGAGCAACGATGGTGGAAAGGAGGCGAGGCCACGGATAACGCAGCCGTTGACGCAACCAAGTCTTTCATGTGTGCGGATTCGGTGGGCTGCACGGCTTGTAATCCACCGAGTCCATCCAGTGCGAGGCAACCATGTTGGCATTATCCAACATCACCAAACAGAGTCAGGAGAGGAGTAAGCCCTTCGTTCTTTATCGTGAGAACACAAACCATGATGTTACTGCAACACGCTGTTTGGGCTTTGGAGGGAACTTCACACCCGATGTCCATAGTGATTTTTTTAGAAAGAATATCTTTTTGGTGCTGCTATTCTCTGTCTTCCTGATCGATAGTTATTTTCATCGAATTATTAAATTCGTTATATCTTTTTCAGCTATGAACAATACGAACCCTTCGAGAAAAGCGGTGTCGATCAATTGAACTGGCAGGGATTGTTGAATAATTTCAGCTTTGCTTAAAGACTTTGCTTGTCATAATGTTAAATTCTGTACGGTTCATTTTTGTTCTCATTACATTGATGAAAATATATGCAGTGTTAGAAGAGCTGTTGCTGGAACGTAGGCAACAGTACAAGACAATAATTGATTGGCTAAGAAGGGAACTAATGGTGCATAAATATATAAGAAAATAAATACATTAATATACAAAGTCATATCTGATAAAAAGAGAAAATTAAAATAATGCTCATACAAGAATCACACCAATCAAATATATGGCATATAAGAATTATGCCAATCAAATATATGGCAATCGAATATAGAATTACACCCAATAGTCCTAATCAAATATATGATGATCAAGTATGAGTCACGCCTAATACTATCGAATATGAAATCATACCCAATACTACCCCTCAAGTTGGAGTATAGTGATCAACAATACTCAACTAGTGAAGTAGTTAAAATTCAACATAACTCAAGGCTTTTGTGAGGAGGTGAGCAGGTTGATCAATAGTGATCAATGGTAGGCAAGGTGGTGAGTGATGATGTTATAGGATTGAACTCACTCTTAAATAAAATGATAGTCAATTTCAATGTACTTGGTTCGTTCATGGAGGAGGGATTTGAAGTAATATGTAGAGTAGCTTGATTATACATAAGAGCATGAAACATGAGCATGAAATACTAAGGTTTACTAATAAGGCTTTAAGTCAAATGAGCTCACTGGTAGCAGTAGCCATCGCATAACATTCTACTTCGATGGAGGAGTATGAAACGGTGGTTTATTTCTTTGTCTTCCAAGAGAGCGGTAGGGAACCAAGTATGATACCCTAAATTTAATCCCACATTGGATGGAAAAAAAATGTACCATATGCTTATACTCAAGTTCACCCGCTATCCATTAATTTTCACTCTAATTTTTGGGCCATGTGGTTTCGGCCCGCTAACAAACTTAATTGGGCTAGTAGGTGGGCTTAGGGCGTTACAAATGGTATCAGAGCCGACCTGAGTGTGTGAAAATTGGTGGGCATGAGGAAACGGTTATCCATGGAACAGTGGTGGAGCCATCCTTGCAGTTGATGGGCATGAGGAAAGGGCTATTTATGGGACAGTGGTGGAGTCCCGCCATGGCGTGGAGCCACCCTTGCAGCACAGTGGTGGAGCCATCCTTGCAGTTGGTGGGCATGAGGAAATGGCTATTCATGGGACAGTGGTGGAGTCCCGCCATGGCGTGGAGCCACCCTTGCAGCACCAACGACTCAGCTCAGAGCTAGATTTTGTATAACTTGTGGCGTGCAATGAGGACCTTACATTATAAGAAGGGAAGATTATGATACCCTAAATTAGTTTCATATTGGATGGAAAAGAAATGTGCTATGTGCTTATACTCAGGTTCACCTGCTACCGATTAACTTCTACTCGAGTTTTTGGACCACGTGGTTTTGGACCGCTAATAAAGTTAATTGGGCTAGTAGGTGGGCTTGAAACGTTGCACCAAGAATAGTGAAGTAGCCCATTGTAGAGTAATAAGTCATTGGACAACTTGCCTAGTTTGAATCACAGAAGTCCATAAGCAAAAAGAGTGGTTGTCGATATTTGTAGCGGTTGGGGAGTCTTTAAATATCCAAAATGACCTTGCAAACTATTCATTTTTGCCTATTGAGAAAGATAAATAAATATTTTAAAAAAATAGATAAGAATATCTTGAAAACTAGCTATTTTTTATTGTTAAAAAAGATAAAAAATCTTTTTTCTAAGGAAATAAATACAAATACTTATGAAACTAGTTATTTATGGATGTTAGAAGGGACAAATATGTAAAAGCATGCAATAGGCCATAGGTAACCTATCGTGTGCTAGATCAGGTTGGCCTATCATAGGTCGTGCTAAAATTTGAATCATGTGCTTGGGCCATGCTAGCCCATAGGATGTATTGTGTTGGCACACCACAAGCCATCATGCCAGTATGGCACATAGATTAATAGATCTTGATGTAGCATGGTGTAAAGTTGTGTCATGCCTGGCTTGATATAGCTATTGTAGCAATTATGTTGCACCTAGCACGGCTTGCATCGTGTCGGATCAGACTCTGCCACTAATAAATGACAATTTGAAGGCGAGGCACTCACATGCAAGCCTTATTTGGATCATGGTTGTATAACATTATTGTTGGTCAATAACCGAGCCAACTGATAATCTAAACAAGCCCTCAGAGGAATGCAAAACGCATTCAGGTGTGTCGGCCTCAATCCAATCAGACATGTTAAAGTTGCAGGGAAATCCGATAGTGTTGATTATCTTCCATTTTTAAGTGGGCCAGATTCCTTTGTCCTTTCAACACCTACTTTGTTGATTCTCTCCCATTTTAAGTGGGTCAGATTCCTTGTTCCTTTCAACACCCACTAGCTGGCACATATTGAATTCTTTTTTCCCAAAGTCAGTCAATCAGCCCTATCAAAATACAATTATAGATATTTATACAAAATACTTTTCATTTTTAGTTGGCATTGTAGGAGCATAAAATCTCATTCTAAAAAATTAATTCAAAGGTATTGTTTTTATTTTTTTATCTCATATAACTATTCATAATCTTTTTACTACATAATTAATATAGAATTAAATACATGTTTTTCCACATTCTTTTCGTAATTATATTTTTCATGCTTGATAAATTATCGTATACTTCTTTGATAAAAGTTTAGCATAGATTCTCTCATGCTTCTCAAATCAATGTAAAACTAAATACTTTTTTATTTAAACTCTAGTCTTGTTAAGATTATATATTAAGTTAAATCTAATCATATATACTATAATTAGCTCGTGATCGATCCAAATAGGTCTATGTTGCAATGTCTTTTTATCCAAATACTATTTGTGACATCCAAAATCTCATATACAAAAACTAGCAAAATGTATTTTCTCAATCCTTTGTAAATATTCAAAATATCCTTCGCGTATGGAAAAATCTATGATTTAAAACTTATACGTCATATTAAATATCATTAAGAAATAAATACAAATGGATGGATCTATTTATGAGGAGAAAAATAAAAAAGAATAGTTTTTCTTTTTCTGGAATGTTTTGGAGTTTGGTGGTTCTATAAGAAGGGGAGCTCGGTGTAACTCCTGAACATAGTTATTGAATCACTTGGAAATGGGGGCCAATGAGACGGTATGGGATGTGATCAAATACCTTCTCTACACGGAGAAGTCTGAAGATTTTAAGTTAGCCCGGATCGAAGTCTTGGTGGTGGTAGCTGCAGTCCTTCTGCTCTTGATGTTCGTACTGGACACATGCAAGCGTCGATCTCGTAGCTCACTTGTCGAGTACATCCTCTTGATACTTGACGCAGCATCCAGCTCCATGGTTACCTACACCATTGGATTGATGCAGGTTGCCAATTTAAAGAACGAGCTGATCGACGTATGGGCTGTTCTCTTACTCACCCTTCAGCAGAGCATCGATTACATCTTCGGCTACAGTCCCGAAGATAGGCAAAACCGGAGGAGGAGGGGACTGAAGAACATAATGGACTCCTTTTGGGCGGCTAATCTGGCCGCCACGCGAGGCACAAAGTTCGAGCTTCCCATCTGGTTGCTCTGGGGTGTTAACCAATTGAGGATCATCCATGGGATGGTGGCCTTCGAAATGGCTGACCGTTCTTACAGCCATGGGAGGAACTCTAGGTTTGTAGCAGACTACATGAGGCAAGACCGCACCTCGGGCAGCTCACCGGAGGAGGCCGATCCAGCCACGATGAGAGACTACAGGTACTTGGTCCAGGGAGAAGCAAAGCAGAAATTTGAAGCTAAATCGCCAGATTATGCAATTCGATTAAAACTAATCGATGAGGATAAACTCATCACTCTCGAAAAAATCTGGCAATGCAATGGGCATCTGCTAAGCGCCACGGAAGACCAACAGAGTGAATTGAAAGATTTGTCTCTCCTTTGTCTTGTACAAGCTATTGAAGCTAAAGTTCGATAACTTGTACCCACTGCCGGACTTCGACGATCCAAAGACCCATAAGCTGGTGTTTCAAGGTCTGCTTGCAGACGATAAGCATCGAAGAAGAGCTTTCAGGGTAATCGAGGTAGAGTTGGCATTCCTGAATGATTTCCTTTTCACCAGATACCCTGTTTTCTTTTGTCAAGGTTTTCCCTTCTTTTATATCATTGTATGCTTGCTAGTAGTAGCAAGTTGTTGCTCTTTATTATTTGTACTGTTCTTCCTTGAACCCCCAGTGGCAACCGTAGAAGCTATTTTAACCTCATTCATTCTGGTTGTGATCATAATCAAAGAGGTTTGGGAGCTGGCCACCTACATGCTGTCAGACTGGGCAAAAGTGTTCCTGCTTTGCGAATATGTGGAACGGCCTTCATGGCAGAGGTTTGCGTTGATCGAGAAGGCATTAAGGCTCTGGTGCAAGGTCACGATTGTGAAGCGTTGGCACAAAGAGCTCGGCCAGTACTGCCTTCTGGAATCTTATGATTACAACCCTCAGCTCAGGAATCTGCTGTCCTGTGCGACATTGGGTAAGGTCAGCAAGGCTACAGAAGGCGGAAGAAAGGGCACCAAAATCAAATTGCCCGAGGATGTGGAGGAGTTCATCCTTCGCTCACTCCGCTACCAATGCCAACCACCAAATGTCCCATCTTCTTTTGACTTGTCAAATGGCTTGTTCTCGCTACAGCAGAATGAGATGAGCGAACAGTTATCTGGGGCATTGAGAGGCAAGACACATGCTCACACCATTCTGGTCTGGCATATCGCCACCAGTATGTGTGAAATTGAGCTCTCTGAACATTATGATGTTGACATACAGCTCAAGAGGATTTCTTGCTTCAAAAGTTGCATAAAGATCTTTCATTCTTCTCTTCTATCTACGAAGAACCGCTGCTTCCGGCCAAAAAAAAACTTGCTTGATGGAGATCTACGATCTCGATATAACGTTGCTGCTAGCTTGTCGAAGTACTGTGCTTATCTAGTGGTTTTCTGCCCAGATTTATTGCCGGATCACAGCCTTGTTACTGAGTCCATCTTCGAGGAAACAATTCTTAAAGCACGTGAGATTCTACGAGGGTGCGACTCCATGAGAAAGAGATACGAGAAAATGATGGATCTTGGAAAGGAAGCAGAGGACAAAGGAGAGGAAGCCAATGCCATAATAAACATGGGCGCAAAGCTTTGTAAGGCATTAAAAGAAGCTACAGAAGACGAAACGAAGCTTTGGAAGGTGCTGGCAGAATTTTGGGCGGAATTTGTCCTGTACCTTGCTCCATCTTCCAATACATCTGCCCATAAGGATTACCTTGCCACGGGTGGAGAGTTCATGACACATTTGTGGGCTTTGGTCTCCCATGCTGGCTTTCTGGAACGACCCCCGCCTCCGCAACCAGATGCAGGCAATCCGTAGGTACACCCCCTGTTTCACTATGGCAGCGTTCTTGAAAGACCTCTGGGAGCATTACGTGTGCTATGTATTAGTTATGGGCCATTTATATTCTGAGTTTGATGTTTGTGTATAAGATTTTATGGGACTGTACAAAGTTTATGAGGTGGTTTAGATGCATCATCTCCGAGTCGAAGTGTTCACGGAGCTAAACACCTTCCGTTAGTATTGCATGATGCAATCTGTTTTACTTTCTTGGCGTGAATGTATGCAGACTATTTCTACGCTGTACAACTAGTGTAACTGCATAATATTCAGTTATTTTACTCTGCATCAAATCTGCATTTGTGGGGAGCTAACCACCTCCCCCTACAAGTATTGCACGCCATGGAATCTGTTTTATTTTCTGCGTGTGAATATGCACAAACTCTTTTTCTCGAAGAAAAAATGTTTAAAAACTCTTTCTATGCTATACAACTGGCGTTATTGAATCTTAGGCGGATATAAAAATCTTTGGAGATGTTTGTTGGTAATAAAAAGTCTGGTATACACTATTGATCCTTTCCTGCAGACTTAACTTCCAAGCAAACCAGAAAATAAACAAAAACTATAAGAGAAAAATACATAAAGAATTTAAGATGGTTTGGTTAGATCGATCTACATCTATCTTGATAAAGATGAGAATGATCCTGAAGATTCACAGTACTCATGAAAAATCAAAACTCTAGACACTCTTATGATTAACATAATCCTCTCCTAGATATCTCAATAATACTCAAAGTTGTTCTAAAAATTAGGATTACATATACTTATACAGATGAGAAATATATAGTGTTTTCATGAATTAGGATTCATATACTTCTTATTATGGAAAGATTTATGGTAGCCAATATAGACAGTGAAGCATGCTCTCTATCGATATCAGATCATGTCCATACAACTAGATATCTATTCCCTGCTAACCTAACCTTTCAAGCAAAGGAGAAAGTTTTTAAGTTGTTGGACTATAACTGAGATAACCAGGCTTCCACCACCATCATTGTGGGTAAGGTTCCTCTTGTGGTCACAGATGATCCTTGGATAAAGGATGCCTCAAATATTGGAACGCCAGTTTTGGACTGGCTTTAGTTATACATATCACCTTTCAATCATGGCTATGAAAGTCAGTAACCTCACATAAAAAGCTATTCAAAAGTTTCCATCTTTCCAACATATAATCATCATGGTGATTGGACTAAATAGAGACATGTTTGTTCCGATTCTAATCTAGAATTAGTCTCAAATTTTGGAACATTATTTTTGCGCCACCTTTTTTCTAAGCTTTGTTATTGGCTAGGGGAGCAGGGTGCCTCTAACTATCGAAGACTTCAATAAGCTAAAAGATTAATGCTTATAATCTTCTTAATGTACAATTAATGATGGACTAAACACCCATACAAAACCTTGTCGAGCTTATTAGAGCCGTAGTTTTGGGCACCGTTGTGTATAGCTTCCTCACAGGAATGCATTGTAGCTGGATGGTCCCCCACAAGCGGAAATAAAAAAGGTGCAAAAGTGTCATTCATTCATTTTGGTTGGATCAAAGCTACATATAAACATTATTCCCAAACTTGACTAAGTGCTGGTCCAATATGTCAACCTTATTTAGATTACAATTAAAATTTGTACCGAGGTCATCTATTGGAATTCGACCAAGCATAATTAACTGCTAGCCTACTTCCTTTGACACAATAGAACAATTTCATCTCAACCCAGCCAATGCGCTAACTCAACTTACGTGTCATAGCTCAACTCTAACCAATGTAATATTAACATTTTATAAATAAGAGGTAAGAAAGCACAAAATTTCACATCAAACACTAAGAAATAGGAAAAAAGCACAAAATTTCAACATCAAACACTAAGAACTATGTCAAAGAAAAACAATTTAGGTGAACCCTAAGGATTCTATTTAGTCTACTATTTAGTCTTATTAAGCTTCCAAACCCTAAGGATTCTAAAACTCAGCTCTAATACCATAATTGTCACAACCTACCCTATGTAATTGGGATGAATATAGGATATGGCCACATGACTCCTAGGTGAAATCCAAGAAATTATGCAAGGCCTTATTGATAAAGCTTTATTGTTATTATGATCATTTATCAAATTTTTATATCCAAAGATAAATTAAAAGCTAACACATGTCCATAATAAATTCAAAGTTGAATTTATTTGTTACAGAAGACCATTGGTATTGGAGGACCTAACATCCTTATTTTCACCTCATCTTGCCTATAATCACTTAAGCATCTTGGGATTTTAAAAAGATTTGAAAAGAAAAATAATGAGCCTAAGTTCAGTAGGAGAACCCCTACCCATATACAATAAGATCAATCATCACAACATATAGCATGGATCATCATGAACAATAAATATAAACACACCTTATTGATATGTTATCCATAACTAAAAAGATTTAAATCAACAATAGACAATATCAGCAGCTATGTAATTACTACAAGTAACCTCTATATATAGAATTCATAATAAACACATCATCATGGTTACTAACACAACATCTCTATTCTATCAATTCAACAACAATTTGATATTTTATATTTTTTGGATACTCGACTAATCATATACCATACATCAGACCATGATGGGAGACCAAGCCTATCCGTGGGATAGACCTAGCCATGGGACAGCCAGAATAACCAGGCCTATCCTTGGGATAACCCAAAAAGAACACCAAGCCTATCCTAAAATAGCTAGAGTAATTAGGTTTGCCCTTGAGACAGCTAGAACAATCAAACCTGCCTTTGGGTCAGTCCGAAAGGAACACTAGGCCTACCCTAAAGTAGCTAGAATAACTAAGTCTGTTCTTGAGATAGTCAGAATATATAGTTAATCATATACAGTTAGTCTAGTAATTCTTTTTTCCAATTATATTTGTAAGAACTGTAATAATCTATAGCATGTAATTCACATCATAAATTAAGTATGCCGTAGGTACATGCCTATACTTATGTATCATGCTTCCATCATAAAGAATTTCATACACTTTGCATAGATTAAACATATCAATCATGATGATAGTATGTAAATAAAAAATAATTTATATATATGCATTAGGTAAAAAGAGAATCTTCCTTGTGTTTACGTTAAACCCAAGCTCACTTTCCTGACTTGATAGCTGTCTCCCTACACTAGAAATCAATCTTCAACTAAGTCTCCAAGAGTTTGGACTCATTCCCTCTTCTTAGTTTCATAAGTTAAGACCTTTGGGCTGGTATTTGCCTTCAAATTGGACACTGCACAAGTACCCAAATAATATTCCAGAACATGGATCTAAGCTTAGCTTTTTAGTCAATCTACAAGAAAATGCTTTATATATAATATATAAATACCGACAGCTTCAGGTCTCTAATTGGACGGGAGCTAGGTTGGTAAGCAGTTCACTTTGGACTAGATTAGGGCATGATATTTGAAAGTATGGATCTAGGTTGGGGTTAAGCGGGGATAGTATATGAAAGACTACTCAAGTTTTAACCATAGAGAGGCGAACGGCTTATCAATTGCTCTGATTCAAGCAATGCCGATAACAAGTAGCCCATATGTGGAAAAGTAGCCCAGATGTGGAAGAAAAGAGGTTGGTGTTGCCCGACAGTCATGACAATGTTAATGATCCGACAAAGGATCCCGAAGACGAAATCAGAGGAGAAACTTGGTGCTCGGATTGTAGGGGAAGAATTCGACATTTGAAAACCCAAGACCCTACCATTTCCACCTTCCACGCCCTTGGGATTGATCGATCTGTGGAGCTTCCAATGGTTATGGGAGGAAGGAGACGAAGATGGAAGGGTTTCAGCTAATTTCTAGCTCTCATAAATATTAGGAAGGGCTCCCTTTCTGATAAGGATTGCAATAGTTCTGGACGGGTACGAAAAAGATACCTTTATATTTATATCTATCAAAAAAAAATTATACGCATATTCATTCTTTATCCGCTATAGTTATAAAATTTTGTACTCGTATTGAATTATGTAATACCTATATTCATTCCATTATCCATATTCATACCCTCCGTTATCTATACCTATATCCACCATCTATTTTTTAAAATTTTATTTTTAAATTTAGTAAATTTAATTAATTTCTAGCTATTAATTTGAATATTTTTTTTAAAAAAATTTAACTTCATTCTAAAATGGGTTACGCATAGGATCATTGTAAGCTTTTTTTGATTATTATTTTGATTATTATTTTTATTTTAATTTAGACCTGTCAAATGGATTAAACTTTAAGAAATTATGGTATAGTTCATTGGTCTTTATTAAATAAGAACAATTTTTAAAAAAAATTATAAATAAGGATGCTTAGAAAATTTTATCATTGGGTATAATGGATATGGGTGGGATGGCATGGATAAATTTATACCTATTTGGTATTTATGATGAATATTATTATATATTTTTATATTCATATTTATAATCATGTTTTGATCTTTATATTTATTATAAATAAAGTAAAGAGCGATGGTTATATATGGTTCGAACAAAAATGTCATTTCTATTTTTGAAAGATGTCAGCTGGGCAATTATTTTCCTTTTCACACAGAATGTTACACTGCGGGCTGGATGTTTCACTTCAGCTCATTGGGAGGGACACATGGTGTCGCCACAGCAGAGAAGTGGAAGGGTGGTTTGCCAACACCTACGTCATAACTAACTAGCAAACCCACTTCCAAGAATTTTAAAAGCAAACCAAAAGATTTACACAAAACCAAGGCAACCGGAATCGCGAGGACGGTTGCAGCAACCGGGAAAAAAATTCCTGGAGAAGGCGGCATCCAATGGTGCGGTGCCGATGTTCCAAAGCATAACGCTTCTGCTTCCGTTTTAGCGGTCAATGGGAGAAGATTAGAGAGGGAGTTTTGGGGGACAAGAGGAGAAAATTAGAGACGGAAAAAATTTAATTCGAACCATGATTTGATTCAAATCCATCCAAAAAAAATAGAATTAAAATTTTATTTTTTTTAACCTAATCTAAAGTAATCCAAATCCAAAATGATCAAAAATTTTAGGATCAAATCTAGTCAACAAATTTTAGGATCAAATCTAGCCGAATCATGGATAATCCGAATGACTCAAAAATAATATTTAGATAAGATATATTTTTAATTCTATATATTTTAAATTTTAAAATTTTATGTAGTTGATATTATATAATTTTATTAATTATCAATTAGATTCTATATATGATCAACATTTAAACATTTTATACTTTTTGATATATAATGTAGTTGATGCTCATATGATTCAATATATAACGAGATTAGAAATATATTTTTCTAAGTTGAGTGTTATTAAATAATCGACATCAATAGCTTACCTTGAAAAGATGATAAAAAAAGTAGAATTAAACATAACTTTACTTTTTTTTAAATATTAAATTAAGCATATTTTCAATATTTGCTTATTTCATTTTATAATCTTATTAATAAATTGATATTAATAATTATTTAATTTTAAAAGTATAATTTTATAAACTATTACTTAATCATATTATTTTTATATTTTATAAATTTATAATAATTATTTTTATTAGTGTCTAATTATATTATAATTATATGTCTATTTATTTTAGTATTTAGAGTAACAAATACGTAAAAGAAAGAATTGAATTAATCATTGATAAATTACTTAAAAAGAATAATAATAAAGAAGTGTATACTAAATTCTTAAAAAAAAAAACTTAGCCTATCTAGTATGACTTATGAGTTAACCTGATCATTTAGTGTTAAGGTTTAGTTTCAATGATTCTAATCCAAAAATAATCTGAATCTAAAATGATCTAAATTCAAAATGATCCGATTCAATTTGATTGCCATGTAAAAGCTGCGAGCACAAGAACGAACCACATGTAACCAGCAATATGAAGACATGTGAAAATGCTACCAAAAAATGAACACAATAAAAGGGGAGACTTAATGCCCTTTTCTCTTTTCTTCACTGATTCTCATATATATCAAGTGTTTATTGTTGTTTAAGGAAATCTAATCAGATAAAAAGGCAACACATATTGAAGAGTTTGTGTGTAGATCAGCTCATACATTAGCTGGAAACTGGAAATCTCGTACAAGGGATAGCTTGCCTACAGCACGATCGACACAAGACAACTGTTTTACCAACACACCTCAAAGTGGGGTCCGACCAAAGATAGGATACGTAACTCCCGCTTTATTTTCATGACAAAACCTAAACCATCACTAGTTTAGAGGTAGGAATCATTTAACATTCAAATTGCACGAAAATTAGAGCTTCAATTCTATCAGATGCCTAAGTCTCTTCGAAATAATTATGAGACTAAAATAGAAACATCAAACAAAATAAAACAAGTGCTGATGAAAATTGCACCACAGATTCGAGAGCCAATCTAAACTATATTAAGTTCGAACATCAAGTCCATCTTTCGCTTTGGTTGTCGTTATCAGAACAAACGGTTAACGTCAACAAAGGGGCAAGGGAAGAAATTGCTGGCCTAAAAGGTTCGGGAAGAAAACTAGAACATATACACGCGTTATGGGAGATCAAAGCATTTTACTAAACTTAAACAACGGAAGTTTCTGATGCACTAAGCTTATGCAACGGAAGTTTCTGATACAACATATTTCATCAAATAGTAATGAAGAGGTACACAAGTACAACGTACAAACAACGCGATACAAGCAAAATAACTTCTTAAGAACTCCATTTTTTCCTCTGCTTCAAAGGGACAAGCCTGAGCAACCCTAGACTAAGTCGGCGGTGTTTCCAACATCATCTTTAGCTCGGGATTCCTCCCGAATGCCTGCATGGTATAATGAAGCCCATAAGTGGGTAAAAAATTCCCCACCACTGGCTAGTTTCTCGACATGGGTCTCTACATCATCTGGTGGTACAACATACAGTATCAACTCTGCCCAGAAATCGGCCAACACCCTCCATCGTTTTTCATCGTCTAGGTCCATCAACTGGTTTCCTAGAGACGCACCCATTCTTATGACATCATCCCTAGAGTATATCTATGTAGCGAGATCTTGAACTTGTTCCAGGAGCATCAGCACCATGACACGGCCACCACGATACGATCGCATACTTTTAAAATAAATCTTAAAAGCACATAAACCTCTTAAACTTTAATTTATATAAAACATAATTATAAAAGCTAAAATTTAAATATATCACTTCTTATATCAGATTATCAATCATTTTATCTCTCTTTTTAATTGATCAATATAAAATGAGAAGAATCCTCTAATTATTCTTATTCTTAAAGACTATCCTCAAAATTCTGATTTCATTATTTTTTTAATATTATTAATTTTATTAGAACTTAGCTATATTTACAAAAATATCCTTGCTAACCCATACTTAATCACCTCGCCTGAAACCAAAATTATTTTACCCAGCCTAACATCTATTTTTAAAAGAAGCCTAACCCACCAGGCCCACCCACTTGGCCCAACATGCCAAGCCCAACAACTAATCCCAACCGGCCCATCCCATGCCTGGCCCAATAGGCCACCTTCCTCCTCACCCAGCCTAGCCTTCCAGGATGGAGGGGAGGGATTTTCAGTGAGGATGGCAGAAGGAACAACAACGGCCACGTTTGGTGGTGGACGGAGGCAGAGGAAGAGGGAGGGCGCGGAGGTCGATGAAGAAGACGGCGGAGGAGGAAGATGGGGAGGGAGGCGGCAGCCATGGACGTCGGCGAACGAAGACCCTCTTGGGTCGCTGGTGGGGAAAACAGAAAAGGGAGGCGCAGCGGCAGCAGAGGCGGCGCTGGCTGCAGCGGAGGACGATGACGGTAGAAGCGATGACGAGGAAAGGAAGAAGCGGCGGCGACGAGACCATCTGACACTACTCATCTTCTCTACCATGCTCATTTTTTTGTCTCCAAAAAATGCCCTAGCGTCGGAGACCATCTTATCGAACGAGATCGTCCTGAATTAATTGCTAACAGGCAACAGTTCTGGAACAAACACCACCAAATAAGCACAATACCTTGACAAGCTAGTGGCCACTAATTGACGAGGCCTGATCTCTTGATGAAGTTCATCCCCATCCGTGGCATGAATGCTTCCCAGAGACTAGGGGCACAGCCCGCCTGTGATTCTTGCATGCGTGCTTCGTAGAAACTAGTTGCGATGTGCCGAACCATGATCGTGAGAGCTTGAGTTTTTAATTGGCAAGCCCAGGATAGTTGTTAACTCACTTCATTCCGTATCAACTAGGATTCCCCGTGCGACAAGCTTCCTCAGCTCTGCTTTAGGCAAAAACCGATTTTCCCCCTTGACTTTTGCCGGCAATTTGATGGGTTTACGACTTTTAACCGCATTTCTGCTCTTCTTACCATGAGGGGTATACTCGAAACTTTAAAGGAAAGAATACTGGCCAATATTGTTCTCTAGAGGTTTTATTCCCTCAAGTCGGCATAGAAACTTAATTACGATATCGATGCACCGGCAATTTTGCATGCAGCGACTCCTCACGTAACTAGATACTAGTATAATCTTGGCCCAGTCAGATGCCAGATAATTTATGAATTCCCAGAGCTCCATCAGCAAGACCAACAACATAATTACACCGGTGACGATGAGATCTGTTGGTTGCCGTGATAAGTGGGGAAGACGTACCTCGTTCTCGGTCGGTTATGGAAGCGGCGGATCGCCGGCCGATGGAGGCTACCAGAGTCTCTGATTTGTCCACACCCCTAGGCCACTGTGCCGGAGAGGGCGAAGGTCGAGGGTTTCATCGGAATGGGCAGAGAAGCACCAGCTCACCTCACTTCCCGTTCTCTTCCTTTGTTCGTAAGAACAGAGGTTCCCCTGCCTCGCCGCCCCACCACTTCGCAGAGAAGCAGTGGGCATATGGGGAGGCTTGGGTGGACGCATGACCTGGCACCCAATGCTAGGTCAGCCAACAATTTGTTAGTTGTCATGATAAGTGAGGAGGACGTACCTCGTTCTCGGCTGGTTACGGAAGCAGCGGATCGCCGGACGGTGGAGGCTACCAGAGTCTTCGATTTGTCCAAACCCCTAGGCCGTTGTGTCGGAGAGGGAGAAGGTCGAGAGTTTCACCGGAATGGGCAAGGAAGCAACAGCTCACCTCACCTCCCGTTCTCTTCCTCTGTTCATAAGAACAGAGGTTCCCCTGCCTCACCGCCCCGCCGCTTCGCAGAGAAGCGGTGAGCACGTGGGGAGGCTTGGGTGGATGCATGACCTAGCACCCAATGCCAGGTCAGCCAACAATCTCCCACTCGTCCACACAGGAACCATACTCACAATCTCAACTCACCTCTCTCCTCATGCAGTGCAGTGGGGTGTGCGACCCGACGAAACTCGCACACAGTAACACATAGTGGAAGTACTGCGTTGAGTTAACGTATAACTAATGCAGCACACAAGCGATGTAGTCCAATTTCGTTAGTGTCCTAGAAAATTTGATCACACCTGATCAAGTACTCTCAATCCTTCAAGAGATTCACTATGAGCAGTACTTGAAAAACAATAAGTCAAATATCTGTGTCCATAATCGTATGTAACTCATGCACACGATTACTCGGGCAATGGATCACAAACATAAGATGTGGTCGAGAATAATCTTCCTTGAACACTTATACCAATCCATCTTTTGTCCAGTCAACTTCCTAGGATTGTCTCATGTGGCCGTATCAATCATGACCCTAGGGGACAAGGCTAAGGAAGTCATCCTGAACTCCAACTTCATGATATGGGTTTAAGTCCAAGAGCACTTTACAGTTGTAAGGCTCACACAGTAACGGAGAGGGAATGTATCACGTTACCTCCTACTGGGTTGACTTTAGCACATGCAACGTAATGCATACTACGGTGGAGATCCCACTCAATGGGTCATGTCAAACTCAAACACCGTACGAACATGGGTCCAGACATCACAAAAATGCCTAACCCGAGCATACACGTATGCTCTCAGTTCGACTACAACAGGCTTGGTATGGATTTGCGGACACATCAATACACATTCTTCGTACCCGACTCTCCTGAGTCTCATCTCAGTCCAGACTGAGGCGACTTTATTTTTTATTGGCCAATGGCATGAAATCATTTTGCAACCTACGCAACCTGCAACTCATCCAGTATCTTATGCAACTTATGTATTCTTCATGCTCTATGCAACACATGCATTTTTCCATAATATTGCTACTCAAGCATTTATTATGGTTACTTTAGTCTCATCCTGTTCACTACAAAAGTGCCAGGGCGATCACCCGTGTGAGTGGGCTGATCTAAGCCTGTGACATTCATACACATGTGCCTGCTAATATGAACTCATCATAATAATAGTGAAAATAAACATTTCATTTCAACATAAATCATAATACACAGTCAATGATGTCCATACAATCCCTATCTGTCAAACAAAATACAGACCCAGACTTCTCACATGAGTTTGGAACACATCTCTAGCAATGGGCTTAGTCAACGGATCAGCCAACATCCTGCTAGTAGGGATATGCCTAAGGATAACCTCTCCTTCCTGACCATATCCCAAATGAAGTGATATCTAATATCAATATGCTTGGTCCTACCATGGTATTTAAGATCTTTAGCATACTGTAATGCCGCCATGCTATCGGAACATATCTGAACAGCCTCATGAGCACTGGCTGATATCTTGAGTCGTCTTAAGAACCTCCTCAGCCACACGGCCTCCTGGACAGCTGCCAAACAAGCAATATATTCAGCTTCCATAGTGGACAGAGCAGTGCAGTTCTGTTTCTTACCGCACCAAGAGACAATTCCACCTCCAAAGATGAACACATATCCTGAAGTGGATTTACACTCGTCTCTATCACCAGCCCAATCAGAGTCACAAAAACCCTTTAATCTCAAGTCCCCTCCCTAATAACATAGGGTGAGATTAGTAGTACCACGAAGGTAACGAAAAATCCTTTTCACTACTTCCCAATGAGCAGGTCCTGGATTGCTCTAGTATCGGCTAACCAAGCCTATTGCAAAGCTAATGTCAGGACAAGTACACAGCATAGCATACATCAGGCTTCCCACATCACTCGCATAGGGAATCCCGTTCATCTTCTCTCTCTCCTCATCTGTTTTAGGGCACTGGTCAATACTCAAAGTACAACCCTTCTCTATTGGGGTATCAACGGGTCTCGAATAGTGATTCGGAATCGTTCTAAGATTTTCTCAATATAGGTTCCTTGAGATAAACCAAGAAACCTCTTAGAACGATTCCTTAGGATCCTCACTCCTAGCACAAAATTCACTTCACCCATGTCCTTCATCTCAAAGACAAAGGACAGCCACTCTTTAGTGGTATTGATTACCCTAATAGAACTCTCAGCTATCAGGATGTCATCCACATACAGCGCTAAAATCAGATTCCCATCATCTGATTTCTTAATGTATACATAGTGATCCTCCTCAATCATGTCTAAGCCAATCGATGTAATGGCTTCATGAAACTTGAGGTACCATCATTTAGACGACTGCTTGAGACCATATATAGATCTTCTAAGGCGGCACACTTTGCCCTCCTGTCCTTTGGCCATGAAGCCCAAAGGTTGATCCATATAAATCTCTTCATCCAGGCTTTCATTAAGAAACACTGTCTTGACATCCATCTGATGTAGCTCCAAATCTAAATGGGCTACAACAGCTAGGATCTGGCGAATGAAGGCAAATCTCACCACAGAAGAAAATGTCTCCTCATAATCTATACCCTCCAACTTGGTATAGCCCTTCGCCACAAGTCGGGCCTTGTACTTATAAATCGACCCATCAGCCTTGCGCTTTATCTTTAGGACCCACTTATTTCCTATAGATTTGCGCTCAGGTGGAAGGTCCTTTAGGTCCCACACATGGTTCCTGGCCATCGACTCCATCTCATCCTCCATAGCAGCTAGCCACTCACTATGAGCAGGTAAAGCGAGCGCCTCATCAACAGAAGTTGGCTCATCTGGATCCAATGGAGTGCAGAGAACCACATTCCCTTTGACCTCAAAATGTCGACGTGGAACAATTCCACGTTTGCTTCTCCATAACTGTGGATCTAGACTTTGAGAACCACTCTCTAATGATGCATCAACCCTCATGGGCGAGCTCTCATTAGGCTTAGCTTATGCGCTCCCACTATCTGGTGCGCCACTCCCACTATCTATGACGATCCCTAGGACAGGTCGTAATGCCCCTCCTTCGCCAGAGATAGTAAGAGAGTCCTTCTATAATTCATACAGGGTCATGTCCTTTTTAATTTCACAAATGCTCGGGAATTCATTCTCTATGAATTCCACATCTCTGGACTCTAGTTCAGTGAGTCCTCCATCAGGATGTTCACCGTACATCAAGTAATCCTTAGAACTCTCAGGGTACCTGATGAACACCTTTTTGCTGGCCTTAGGACTTAGCTTTCCCAACCTATGGGAGGCGTTGTGAACATATCCTGCTGAGCCCCATGGGCACAAATGATCCACGTAAGGTCTCACGCCATACCATAGTTCATATGGAGTAGAGGGCACCGCTTTACTGGGTATACGATTAAGGATATAGGCAGCAGTTAACAGTGCATCACCCTAGAAACTAATTGGGAGATTTGCCTGCGCCATCATCGACCTAACCATATCCAGTAAAGTCCTGTTTTGACACTCTGCAACCTCATTTTGTTGCGGCATTCTAGGAAGAGTAAGCTGCCTGCATATCCCTTTTTTCTCACAGAGCCTCTAAAAATGTTCAGATAGATACTCGCGGCCTCTATCAGTCTGGAGAGTTTTCAAGGTCCTCTCCTTTTGATTTTCCACCTCAGCCAAAAAGCGTATGAAACAATCCAGTACTTCATAGCGGTGGGAGATTAGGTACACATACCCGAATCGCAAATAATCATCTATAAATGTGAGGAAATAAGAGGCGCCATGGCGTGCCCTAACACTCATGGATCCACAGATGTCCGAGTGTACTAGTGCTAACGACTGAGAGGCCCTAGAAGCCTTACCAAAAGGCTTTCTTGATGCCTTTCCTGCTAGACAAGACTCACACACAGGAAGACTTATCTTGCTGAGAGGGCCCAATAGCCCTTCTCTAGCCATTCGTGCCATCCGATCTTGGCCCACATGACCAAGTCTACTATGCCATATTGAAGAATCATCACATGTAGGAATAGAAGCACAAGCAAACGAGGAGTAAGGGTCACACGAATCAACATGAAGTCTAAAAAACCCTTGTGATAAGTATCCACAAAAGGATAACACACCATCCATATACACAGACATCCGATCTCCAGAAAAATAAAAAGTATAGCCAAGGGTCAATAAGGCAAGAACAGAACACAGATTACATCGGATTGTTGGGACATACAAAACATCATGTAGGAGCAACACATGTCCACCACGCAACCTAATGCGATATGCTCCTACTCCCAACACCTGCTCACGTAGACCGTTCCCAAGAACCACATACTGGGTGTCTGCTGAAATTCGATGAAAATCGACAAAATCAGCTCGATCTCGCACTATATGTTTGTTCGCTTCCGTATCTACAATCCAATCAGGGAGTGTGTGAGCAACTAATGCATATGAACAAACATTAAGAGAGCCCATTATGAAGTATACCTTCTTTGGCTCAGTGCAATCACGAGCAAAGTGGCCTTTTAGTCCACAGTTGTAGCACTTAATCTTTGCCATATTTTTCTTGCCCCTTCGTTGGCCTCTTTTTAGTTTGGCTGCTTTTTTGTCCTTGGATCCCTGTGCACTTCTGTTACCTGCTTTACCCCTCTTTTTACTCTTGGGCCTCGAAGTCCCAGAGTGAGTCACATAGGCCGAGGAGTGGGAAGTCTCAATACGTTCTGCCTCCAACTCAAGGTGATGAGATATGTCCTGAAAAGTCTTGATGTGCTCACTATGAGTCATCAAAAGCTTCATGTGGCTCCACTGAGGATCAGGCAGTGAACGAATCACTGTAAGGACCTCGTCGCTCATCGCAAGATCGACCCCAAAGCATTCTTTAGATCCCTAATCATATTCCCCATCACACGAAGGTGGTCGGGCATCGAATGATTAGGATCCTTGGTGTATTGCATAAATCTCAGGTTCAAGGCACGTAGCCTCATTGCCGAGGTCTGTCCATACTTTATCTTGAGCTGGTTCCACATAACCTGGGCGGTCGAAAACCTCTCAAAATCTTCGATTAGATCGTTGTGCATGCTACTTAACATAGTAAAGTGCGCACAACGATCCTTCTTTACCCAGTTTTCATAGACTTCCTGATCACTATGGTGGGCCGTGCAAGTGTATGCCGTGTTCGGTGGTGTCATACTGGATGTCAGGGTCTCAAAGACTTCGAGCTCATTCAGCAGATATTGGATCTTTCTATGCCACATATTGTAATTCTGTCCATTTAGCTTCTCACCTCTATCGAGGCCGCCTTACTATAGATCCGGAGGCCATCACCGCATTTAGTCAAGCAAATTTTGGTCATCAGCACATAATCGTTGTATATCCGTATCAAAAAGGGGAAAAAAATAATCAGTATTTCAAATGTTCCTACCTCATAAATGAGATCGAATATTTCGCTAA